>CM053787.1:159665295-160921128 GCA_028749045.1 Cupressus sempervirens
TGAGTATCTTGTTGTATTTTTTCATTATGTTTATCATATGGTTAAATTTTAATAAGGTTGATAATTGTGATATTAGTTGGATAATTGATTCACCCCCCACCCTCTTAGTTATATTGGTGGACTATATATTCTAACAATTGGTATGATAGCATTAAGTCCTTGAAGGATAAGCTTAATAACTTTGAGAGATCGTTGGATAATATTTTTAGAAACGATAGTCCTAGATTTGATGGGGCCAACTATGATAGTTGGAAGGAAAAGATGAAGACTCATCTATTATGCATGGGTCTAGGATATTGCCCCTTGATAAAGAGTGAGAAGACAATTGTGAAAGAAGAGAAGATTGAAGAATAAAGTAAAGTAGAAAGAGATTTTTTCATGTGCAACATGAGAGCTGGGAAAGCTTTACTATCAACTCTTTTAGATAATGAATATAGTCAGGTAAAATCACTTCAAATATGTCATAAAATTTGCAAAGCATTAGAACCTATTTTTGAAAGTGATACCCATACAAAGAGAGTAAGATTGTAGAATTGGGTATGTACATTTCAAGATGCTAAAATGATGGAAGATAAGTCTATAAGAAAATATATTTGTAGGATATAACAGATTGTTGCACGAATCAAGTCACATGGTTCAACCAATGAAGAATATGAGGTTTTTTATAAGATCTTAAAAACTTTGACAAAACCATTCATGCAAGCTTCTCAAATGATTTAGCTACTAATGCCCTATACTAAGGAATTTACCAGGAAAATATTGCTTGGAATCTTAAAATAAATTGAAGTGGATCTGAGACAATCTAGACAATTGACAAGAGTAGAGACATATTTTAGTGCCTTGAATGTTCAACCAAGCCTGTCTAGAAGTTCAAGCACACATGGACATTTTTCTAGTAGCAGCAGAACTAGATCCAATGAAGACATGAAGATTAAAGAAGGTATAACACTTCTTGTGAGAAGAGAAAAAGATGGTAAGAATATCTTTAAATGTTGGACATATAATAACTTTAGTCATTATGCATCTAAATGTCGTAAAAGAGAGAAAAATAATATATGAAATTTTAAGGCTAGAAGAGATAGAAATTGTTTGTATGCTAACAAAGATGAGGAATCTAATGAAAAAATTCAGAGTGAAAGTGATGATGAGATAGGATTTGTAGCTATTAAGAAAGATGATCTTGAAAGAGAAATTAGAGAATAAAAGGCTCTAGTTTCTCATGAAAAGAAATCTAATTGGATAATAAATAGTGGTTCTTCACATCACATGACTAGTAATATGAATATGTTTGTTAAATTTAGAAACTATGATGGAGATATTTTTAGGGTTGTTAACAATGTAGCCTTTCATATTATAGGGATTAGATCCACAACTTTAGATGGAAGAAACAACATTGATTATATTTATTTTGTTTATCGATTCAAGCATAATTTTTTGAGTGTTGGATAGTTGGTGGACAAAGGGTATCAACTGCAATTCACAAAAAAGACTTGCACTATCAAGCACAAGGATTGTAAGACAATTGGAACTTGAACTAGGTCTAGAGGTAATGTATTTTAGTGGAATCCCACTAAAATGACTTTTTTGGTTTCTAAAGTGGATAATAGTTGGTTATGGAATAGGAGATTCTGGTATATAAACCTTAATAATATAAATGACTTGTTTGGTTGATAAAGTGCATAATAGTTGGCTATGGGATAGGAGATTCTATCATATAAACTTTGATAATATTATAAAGATTAGTATCACATTTGCAGTCATAGATCTTCCTAAGATAATTAAGCCTACTAATATGGTTTTTAAATAATGTATTTTGGCTATATAGAAGAAGGTATCTTTTCCCAACAAGAATTTCACAACCATAGAGAAGCTGGAGATTGTTCACACATATCTAAGTGGTTCCTCTAGAATAAGAAGATTCTATGGTGAAAGGTATTGTACATGGAATATTCATGTATTCATGAAACCTTAATGTGGAGTGTAGATAAAATGACAATGAACTAGACTAAACCCAAGAAAACATTGTCAAAATGCAAACTCTACGAATGTCCCATGTTTCCCTAAATACAACCACTAAGAATGCTCTTAGACTAGCATCTCGGTGATAGTTCTAGAATAAAAAGTATGCTTAAAATGTATATATACTAGTATGTATGCAAGATCTGAGATGAAAATGTAGATTAGATATGAAAAACAACTCTTAGGATACTATCAAAATGAACATGCAATGATCTAAACATGTGTTAAGATAATACTAAATAACATGAAAAAAAAGCTAAAATGCTATCAAAATGACATAAACTTGTTAGAATAACAATGCTAATATGCTCAATATGGAAACTTTGAATATGCCTATAATGCAGATGCTTAAAACTTGGGTCCTTTTGCTCTTCAATTCTGCTTCTATTTATAAGATTTTAGAAGCGGTTGTGGTAAGAATCTGGGTTTTGCCTTTAACTAGTGGATAGAGGTGAAATTGAAAATGTCTCATAAGAGATAAGAGGAGTCCAAAAGTTTTGATTTTGAGGATAAATGTGGATTTTCTTCAACTAAATTGTCTCATAAGAGACAAGAGGAGGAGTCCAAAAGTCTTGATTATGAGGATAAATGTAAATTTTCTTCAACTAAAATGTCTCATAAGAGACAATAGGAGGATTTCAAAAGTCTTGATTTTGAGGATAATTGTGAATTTTTTTTCAATTCTATATAATATAATAGGAGGATTTTCATTTTGTGAGGATAAATGGATTTATTGACTTAATAAAAGTTCCATTTATTTTCAAAAGATTTGTCTTTTTCCCTCTCCCTTTTGAATTTCATTTTATGATTTTCAATTGTTTTTCTCCTCTTTTGAAGTTGGTTTAGGTCTTATTAATTTGATAGATGATTTAATCAATTAATGACCTAATGTAATTCTTAATTTGAAAGTTTATTGTTTTCCTCTAATTTCCTCCTTAATTTGGTTTGATTGATTGAAATTGCATGATTTAGGTCTTTGCCAATTTTTGGGTGTCTACAAATGCCCCTCTTTGAGCTAATATGTGAAGAATATTAGTTCAAATATTGTCTTGATTTTCTAATTTTAGGTCAAATTCTGATGATTGTATGTATGTTCGATGATATTTTGACATTTTGTAGTTGTCATGGTGTCTGTTTGTTGATGGCTTGATGTCTAATCATTGATGATTTGATGTTTTGATTGTCATTGATTTTGTTGATTGATGTTGTGGTGTTTTTACTTGGATACCCTTATTTTGGTTGATTTGATGTTTGAAATTTTTGGCTAGGGTATCCAATTAAATTTATGAATTATTGGATAATTGATAGAGAAAGATGATCAAGTTGATTTGATACGATATCCAATTCGTGAAAGTGATAAAAAAGTGACAATGTTGGGTAAATAGAGGGGAAAAGTGATATAAATGCCCCTAAGGAGCATTAAATAGGTCAAAAGGTTATTCACCCTTGTCATTTTCACACTCTCATTTGACATTTGGCATTATGGAGCTCTAAGCTAATGAGGGTAGTGGTCCCTTTATGAGAGCACAAATTCAAGAGGGGTTGCAAGTACGAGTGTCTAGCAGACTATGGTGCCTTGGTAAGTCATCGAGATCCTCCATTGTTAATAATTTTTATGTGTACCTAAGTTTTTAGGAGTTTCACATGAATTTTTGTGATAAATATGGTAGTTTGACTCTTTTATAACATTTATCTTTACTTTTTACCACATATGAATTCTTGTAGCACATTTGAACACTCTTTTAGTGCATATGTGTAGTAAAATATCATATTTAAAACCCTAGGTTAGGAG
This sequence comes from Cupressus sempervirens, assembly GCA_028749045.1. Classification (NCBI taxonomy): domain Eukaryota; kingdom Viridiplantae; phylum Streptophyta; class Pinopsida; order Cupressales; family Cupressaceae; genus Cupressus; species Cupressus sempervirens. Next base: position 159,669,107 of record CM053787.1, read on the forward strand.
AAAAATAACACATTCATTAGCAAAATAATGCATTTGTAGGTTTACATAGCACATCTAAGAGTTTAGGCACATTTGAATGATCTTCTAGTGCATATGCATTGTGTTTTAGTGCATTTGGTTATAATAGGACTTATGCACTGTTAAAGAGTGCATATGAGCATTTTGATAGTGCTTTCATATGTTATAACACATTCGATCTAGGAAATAGCACATTCAAATGTTATAATAGCATAGATGGATGTCCTAGTGCATTTAATGGATCTTATAGTGCATATGCCCTAGGAAATAGCACAAATGAAATTTGAAGGAAAAAAATACATGGTAAAGCCATAATTGAGTGTAAGATAATGCAAAAAGCTAGATTATAGGTCTATCAACCAAAGATGCATCATAGCAAGTAAACAATATCAATTAGGTAGTCATGAAGTAATGTATTAGGATAAGTATGATGATAAATAGGTAAAAATGATGCTCCAACTCAAGATATAGAGTAGGGAAAATAAATAGGTTTGGCTTAGGATAAAAAAGGATAAGTAACAGGTCCAAGATATAACCTGTAGCTGATTGGGTAGATATAGAAAGTAGATTGATATATGATTATCATGTGGGATGAGAACTAAAATCATCTTGAGTTTTCTTGATGTAAATAGGTACATAGGCACAAGCTCATGGTGCCAAGATTGTATCCATGGCCTCTAGATGTAGTAGGCAAATTATCGATTGAGAAGTGGTAGGTGATTGACAAATGTGAGTTTACTTATTTACTATAGATGCCCTAGTTCTGAGTGAATAGGGGGCTATTGATAGCTATGGTCAAGCGATGGCACTCAGACCACAACACCTTTCACTTGCTGATGGGTGAGATGATAGTAACTCTAGAGGACGTAAATTGGATATTATGGATCCCAACAGTAGTGGATTTAGTGTACTCTGTGATGGAGCTCTAATTTTTTGCAAAACTTTGGGCCTCCATTTGACATGTAATATTGAAAATATATAATAGATATGAGGAATTCAAGAAGAGATTTGTGTGATTCAAAGAAAACATGAAAATATGATGCACATGAATGATATATCATTATATGAAACATATGATATAAACAACCAAAGTCAAAAGATGATATGAAGATTCATGACATAGATAAAGACCTATGCTGGATAGAGTATCTAGGTAGTGGGGAAAGTTCATGTGCAATAGCTACACATTATACATAGTCAACTAGATATGAAAAGTATGGAAACAACCTGGGACATTACTTTTCATATACTTATCCTCAAAATAAATAGATGGCACTTTAGACTTGTTCAAGGTATATTGACAGACTATAGTAATAGTGGAAAAAAATTTCAAAGATAATTAGTGTTACATGTCATCATTTGGTAGCACAACCATCATAACTGTAGCAATCATATACAATTCTAGAAGATATTACCGCACCCAATTTTTAAAACAAATCACTTGGATCTTTTGAAGGCAGTGGTCCTAGAGTATGGTGAGAAATTGTGATTCCTTCTTGCACGAGAAGCAAAGAGCTCATGGGGCATAGTGCTTTGGATTTTAGATCATAGATGTGTAAACTAAGTCAATAAACAACAACAGTGATTTAGATTAAGTAGACAAATCTAAGGATGATGCCTAGCTTGGTCTCTTAATGTGATAGCAATCATCTATAGGTGTAAACTTTTTGCCATGGGTCAAAGAAGAAGTTCATTAAACATTTGGTACCTTCTTGAAGCATAGTTTTTCTAGTGAAATTATTTTGTACTTCATTACATTACAAGATTTTCCTTGTGACATTAGTTTTTCTTGAGAGACTATAGCAAAGAAAATGATCTAATGTTGGGACTTGCAAAGTAATAACAAAGATGCAATTATTCTTAATATTCATATTTATTCCTTGTCTTGATGCCTGAAGAAAACCATATAGATATGAATGACAAAAGTCTAAAGAATTGATTCTTATGATGATAAAAGATGAGGAGAACAAGCATGGTGCATCATACCAATTGATTACACAAACCTTTTAACCCCATGTTTCAATCACAAACAACAAGACAAAGTAAGGCTCTCAATTAATTCGACCATGTCGAAAGATAGAGGTGTGTAGTTATCGCAATGAACATAGATGAAGATTCATTATAAAAACATGTCAGGACCATGTGTACTGAAAAAATATATTAAATACTTGTGTCTAATTATCAAAGAACCAATGGGAGGTGAATCTTACTAAGAGTTTGAAGACAAAAGTTGTGTGGAGGGCCAGAAATAAAGGGTCATTCAATATCGAGAACCACCAAATTGGAATGAATTGAAATTATCATTGATTCCAATATGTGTCAATGGTGAAGTCCACGATAGGAGACATTTCTCATAAAATAATTAGTAATAATATTTTAACCTATAGTATAAATTAATTAAAAGTTGAGCAAATGAGAAAGGTGTGATCTATTTTCAAATAATATGACACTTGACTTTGAAAAGTCACATCCCCTTATGTGAACAAATATAAATAAAGAAGAATTTATTTCTCAAGATAGAATTCAATATCTAAACAATTACATTTAAATTTACTTTGAAGAAGCATTTTTATATTTATATATTTTTGTAAGGAGGAATAAGGGCTCAGTATGGCTTTCTAATATAAATTCCATTATTTTATTTTTAAAATAAAATAAAATGCCTTTTGTTTATTTTTACATGGCATGGAGATTTAAATTGCAGGCAAATTGTCCTTTGTAATTATCTTCTAGAATTCTGCATACAATTTAAATATCAGATAAGTGGACATGGTCATCTAACATCCAAATTCGAGCATCATAGATAGTGTGAAATATTTAATTGTTTCTGCATCTATGTCCAGTTTGTCTCCCTACCAGAGGAGATAAAATTCAATTTGGACTAATTTAAAATTTCATATACATTTTTTCTATTGCATATTGATTATTTAAATGTTTTTAGTATAAGTGGTTAAGAACTTTATAAAGTTGTACATAAAAATTCACTGAAGTTGACTCTATTGCTCGGATGAGCAAAGGCACTGGTCTTTCTATTATTGAAGTTAGAAAATCTATATGTTCCTTCTAGAAGCAACAAATCCATTATCCATTTTTAAAAGGTTATACGAAACACTCAATTATTATCCAGCATCTTGTTTTAGTCTCATTGAGTTCGAGGACCTTTCCAACCAAAGAATTCAAGAAGTTTGAATTCTCTATAGAAAAGCCTTGAGCTAGATAGTCAGCATTTGAGGTGAAATTTTACCAACCTGAGTGTAGTGGAGCCTAAAGTGTAGGGGAATCAAGAAGTATTCCCATTTATTAGCCAAAATGAAAGTCCTATCAGAGAAGTGGTATGTTCTTGGATTTCCAATCTATTGTTTTGAGAACCAATAGTTTGGTGACTCTACTAGGGAGAGTTTCTGAAGTTACCCAAAATTTCTAAGTTCATAGATTAGTTTCAAAAGTTGTATTAGTTTTTTTGGAAGTGTACTCTATTGGATGTGAGAACTTGGAAGATCAATACATTCCTCAAAAGAGGTGGTGACTCTATTTAATAAAGTTTTAGTTGGTAACTCTACTAAGGGAGAGGACTTAGAAGGAGATAATTTGATTACCTAACATGGAGAAAGTATACTATGATTAGGAGGCAGATCTATGTTACACCATGGAGGAAGAATACATACTCCCTTTAGATGAATTTTTCAATTTGGAAAGATATGAAGGTGAGACATCGACACATTTATTTAAAAGGATGTTGAATATTTTTCACGAGGTACCTTTAGACATTATGCCTCCATGCAAGGAATAGATAAAAAAGTTTTGTGAGTTGGGAATCTTGCCAAAAGATCCTAATTTGATGCTTCTCTTTCAAATAATGGATGAAAGTTCAAGTTATATATCTCTTTTGGATGCATATTTGAATTTAGAAAAGCAAGAAGATGAATCTACTACACAATTCTTTATGAGAATGTTTAATGCTTATCAAGAAATACCTTCAGAAAACATACCTCTGTCATCTGATCTTCTCTATAGGATGTGGGAATTTGGCCTCTTATACGATCATTAGTTTATTAAATTTCTCAAGCTTATGGATAATGAATTGGTTGCAAAGAAAAATGAATGTAGGATTGAAGTAACCTACGAGTCAAATAAAGTTTCAGATTCAAATAGAGATGAAATTTTTTAACTTTCTGAAGGAGAATCAGCCCATGATGATACTTATATGCCTACAAATGATAGTGAATGTGGAAATGAGGAAGAGGAATCTCTTAATGTGGTGGAGATTTCAGCCTTGTTAGATTTAGGATATCAGAAGCATGTTGAGAAAAATGGTCCAAATTTTTTCTCAAATCACCATGGTGAGTAAGGTGATGAATATGTACATTCTAAAGTGGTACTGGATGAAAGAGATGATCATTTTGAAGAATCATATAGTGAAGATGATATAGAATTGTATATGACATATGATGAAGATATCTATCTTATTGGTCAAGAAGATGATGATTCCCAAAAGGATGAAAGTTCTCATGATAGTATGCCTAAATTTTCCATGTACCCAAACCCATTGTTTGAAGAGAAAGTAGAAAAGGTTATGTTTCAGTTCACTATGTTTTCCAGTCCATTGTTTGAGGAAGATTTTCCATGCAACCAAGTCCATCAGCACCATGATGAAGATAACAGGTCTAATTTTTAAATTGATGAAACTCATGAAGTGTATTCAAAAGATGTGACTTCTTTCAATTCATCTTGTGAGCAAGAGTTGTAGCAAATACGTGAAGGAGTGATACTATTAGCCATGCATAATGAGGAGAATGGTTTGAGTAGTTGTAAAAATTTTCCAAGCATCCCACTTGATCAAAGTGAAGCTATATCTCCTAAATGCAAATTATCTTCAAATTCTTTTTGTAAAGAGGGGTCAGATTGTGTGCAAAGAGACATTCAAAACCTTGATCTAGATGCAGGTATGATAGATAAAAAATGTGACTCCAGGTATTTTCCATTTTGTAAGGAGAACAAAGCACTTGATGACTTATTAAAGGCTGACCAAAAGTCAAACCATACTAATGAAGTGATAGGTATTATTTGGAGGAATGACAACATTGCATTCAAGAAATCTAAAGTCTTACATGATCAAAATCAAGTGTTTGATAGAGGAAACACAATCTTCACTTTTGGGGGGCATGGGGCCACCCAATTTCACCTTGCATTATGCTAAGCATGGTTGCTCAGTCTACTCTTCCAGAGATAGCTAGAATCTCATTATGCTCATAGGGAGCATATGTCCCCAACATGAGCCACTGAAGGAGCTCTAATTGTTTGAAAAATTTTGGGCCTCCATTTGACATGTAATGTTGAAAATATATGATAGATATGAGGCATTCAAGAAGAGATTTGTGTTATTCAAAGAAAACATGCAAATATGATGCATATGAATGATATATCATTATATGAAATGTATGATATAAATAGCCAAAGCTAAAAGATGATATGAAGATTCATGACATAGATAAAGACCTATGATGGATAGAATATCTAGGAAGTGGGGAAAGTTTAGGCACAACAACTACATATTATACACAGTCAACTAGATATGAAAAGTATAGAAACAACCTGGGACATCACTTTTCATATACTTATCCTCAAAATAAACATATGGCACTTTAGACTTTTTCAAGTTATATTGAGAGACAACAATAACATTGGTAACACAAATCAAAGATAATTAGCATTACATGTCATCATTTAGTAGCACAACCATCATAACTATGGAAATTCAAAAATCATCTACAATTCTGGAAGATATTACCACACTCAACTTTTAAAAAAAAATTCTTGGATCTTTCGAATTTAGTGGTCCTAGAGTATGGTGAGAACCTATGGTTCCTTCTTGCATGAGAAACAAAGCGCTCATGGGGCATAGTACTTTGGAGCTCAGAGTTGTGGATGTGTAAACTAAGTCATCAAACAACAATGATGATTCAAATAAAGTGGATTGGTGAAGCGAAAAATCTAAGGATAATGTGCATCTTGGTCTCCTGATGTGATAGTAATCATCTACAGGTGTAAACTATTTGTCATGGGTCAAAGAAGAAATAAATTAAACATTCAGTACCTATTTGATGCATAGTTTTTCTTGTGAAATGATTTCATACTTAATTATGTTACTAGATTCTCCTTGTGACATTATTTTTTCTTGAGAGACTATAGCAAAGAAAATGATCTGACATTGGGACTTGCAAAGTAATAACAAAGATGCAATTATCTGTGTCACCGTTTGTGATACAAAAACATGTTTTGGTCAAATCTCATTTCTCTATCAAAACTCAATTTTAAAAAAAAATTAAAAATACCCTTTTATAGATTTCAGATTCAATATCATCATTATATAAATTTTTGAGTGTTTTGATTAGTTATAATATGTTATAATCTAAAAATATTATAAGTCAATATTTCAACATTTCAAAAGATGCTCTCTCAAAAAATGAAAAAAAATAGTAAATCATATCAAAAAAATTTAAAAAATATATTTATCACTAGAGGAGAGAATCCTCTTCATGAATATGTAATTTTTTTTCAAGAAGGTATAGATTTGATAGGGAAGTTTTGACGGGAGGAAAAAACTATTTGATTCTGACAAGGTCAAACTTGAGTACTTATAACAAACAAAATATACATAAAAAATAATTATTTCTTTTTTTTTGCACTAGCTATACATGTCATCTATAAAATCTTTTCAAATCATAACAAAAAAAGATGATTTCCACATACTTGTTTGACGGGAACTACATCCTATATTTTTTACAATTAAAAAAGGGACTTCAAAATAAAATAAAATGAATAAATTCTTACTCAAAAAAATAATAAAAATTATAGGCATAAAATTCATACAATTATACAAATTTCATAAATTTACATCATCTTCATATTTTAAACGTAAATACCATTTTTTTTGTCATTAATGTTAAACTGTCACATTCTGATATCACTTTTCTTTATAAAAGGTGACATAGGTTTGTGCTTTTACCCATTCATATTTATGCCTTATCTTGATGCCTGAAGAAAACCATATAGATATGAAAGATAGAAGCTTGAAGAATTGATTCTTATGATGATATCTAATTAAAGAAAAAGCTAAGGAGAAGAAGCATGGTGCATCATACCAATTGAGTACACAAATCTTTCAATGCCATGTTTCAATCACGAACAACAAGACAAAGTAAGGCTCTCAATTAACTGTACCATCCAAAAAGATAGATGTGTGTAGTTATTGTGATGAACAGAGATGAAGATTCATTATAAAGACATGTCAGGATCCCTGTGTGTTGAAAAAACATATTAAATACTTGTATTCGATAATCAAAGAACCAATGGGAGGTGAATATTATTAAGAGTTTGAAGACAAAAGTTTCATGGAGGGCTAAAAACAAAGGTACATTCAATATCAAGAACCACCAAATTGGAATGAATTAAGGGCCCATTTGACTACGAGAATAGGAATAGGGGTATAGGAATAGCTATTCTAGAATACTTATTCTTGAATAGAAAATGGGGCTACATATTCCTATTCTCTATTTGGTTTAGCCAATATTTGATGGGAATTCACGAACCCCAAAATTTATGTTTCCTAAAATTAATAAAAGTTGAACAAGAATATGTATTCCAATAACACCTATTTGGGTGGAATTCAAAAACTCTATTTTTGGGTCAAAATTGGAATACTTATTCCTATTTTACTTCATATTCCAATTCCAATTTGGTGCATCCAAGCAAAGAATTCAAAATTTTAAGAATTTACATATGCTTATTCTTCTTGTATTCTCATTGCCAAATAGGCCCTAAAATTATCATTGGTTCTAGTATGTCTCAACGCTGAAGTCCAAGGTATGAGAAATTTCTTGTAAAAGAATTAGTAATAATGTTTTAACCTATAGTATAAATTAATTAAAAGTTGAGCAAATGAGAAAGGTGTGATCTATTTTCAAATAATATGACACTTGACTTTGAAAAGTCATGCCCCCTTACGTGAACAAATATAAATAAGGAAGAATTTATTTCTCAAGATAGAATTAAATATCCAAACAATTACATTTAGATTTACTTTGAAGAAGCATTTTTATATTTACATATTTTTATAAGGAGGAATAAGGGCTCAATATGGCTTTGTAATATAAATTCCATTATTTTATTTTTAAATGGCATGGAGATTCAAACTACAGGAAAATTGTCATTTGTTTTTATCTTATAGAATTATAAATACAATTTAAATATCAGATAAGTGGACATGGTCATCTAGCATTTAAATTTGAGCATCACAAATAGTGTGAAATATTTAATTGTTTCCACATTTGTGTCTAGCTTGTCTCCCTACCAAAGGAGTTAAAATCCAATCTAGACTAATTTAAAATTACATATACATTTGATCTGTTGCATCTTGATTATTTACTTGTTGGCAATATAAGTGCTTATGAACTTTATAAAGTTGCAAGTAAAAATTCATTGAAGTTCACTCTATTGCTTGGATGAGAAAAGGCATTGGTCTTTCTATTATTGAAGTCAAAAAATCTATATGTTCCTTCTACAAGAAACAAATCCATTATCAATTTTTAAAAGCTTATACAAAATATTCAATTATTATCCAGCATCTAGTTTTAGTTTCATCGAGTTCGATGACCTTGCCAACTAAAGAACTCAAGAAGTTTAAATTCACTATAGAAAAGCCTTGAACAAGATAGTCAAAATTTGAGGTGAAGGTTTACCCACTTGGGTGTAGTAAAGCCTAAAGTGTAGGGGAATCAAGAAGTATTCTCATTCATTGGCCAGAACTCATTGAGAAGTCCTATAGGAGAAGTGGCAAGCTCTTGGATTTACAATCTATGGTTTTGGGAACCAAAACTATGATCGAACTATAGATGGCACTACTTTCAAAGATTTTATGGGAGATGATAGCATTGGGGATGACAGTGTATCATGGTTCAAGATGTTGTAGTATGATCCATTACCAACAGTGTTGGCTAGATTAATAGGAGGGTTTTTGCTACTAGACCAACGAGGGCAAGAATGTCTAGTTGGATGGGGTCAGTTGATACAAGATATGATAGATCAACCACAAATATTTGCATGGGGAAGCTATATATTGGCCCACTTATACCATGATTTACATCAAGTTGTATATTTGGTAGCCTCATCACTTTTAGGAGTGATTTTATTATAGCTATGGACATGGGAGCATTTACCCATTACTCATCTAGTATGTGTGCGACAATGACCTCAAGGTGTGGCTTACATGTATACTTTCTCTGGTGTGATCATGCACCCCATTTGGGCAAGATAGAGTGTTGGTGGCATATGTTGGATAATATTGATGAGGTTGTGTGGAGACTATATAGTTTCACAAAGCCATGGGCTAAGGATGATGATGAGATGGTATATTTCTTTGGTTTGAGATATTTTCTTGGCTAGGTACCCATAGTGATAGAGTGAATTTATTTTTGGCGAGTGGTGAGATAGTTTGGGTGGTGGTAGGGCATGCCACAAGGGTTAGCACATTATGCTCAAGTTCAACTAGAGAGGGCAGTGAGGGGTCTAACCTTGGAGTATGAGTCTTGTGTGGAGGCCTTTGGGTAGATGATAGACACATCATAGCCATGGGCACTGTGGGATGGAGGGGGACTATGCATGATTATTTTGGAAGCATCCCTTTCTAAGATACACCAATCTAGTAGAGCCTATTTTGTGGATTGATGAGCCATTGAGTGGGGGAGGATGAGGATGATGAGGGTGGTTTGGGGAGAGGGAGAGGAAGATGGTAGGTTAGAAGGAGAGCAAGAGGTGTGGTTAGAGCATGGGGGAGAAATGGATGGTGAGGCTGAGTAGCCATGGTATTACCACAGAGGGGTGTAGCATGAGGTCCAGTATAGAGACCAGTAGGTGTAGGGAGGGTTGGAGGGATCTGGGGCCATGAAGGTGTGAGAGTGAGAGGGGGGATGGGTGGTGGAGTGGGAGCTAGTTAGTAGCATAGAGGAGTTGAGTAGGGTGGGGTGGAGTAGGTGAGGGTCTGTTTTCTCGATGATATACAATTTATCTAGTGATAGAGGCCATGAGTACAAGCTCCCATCATAGATCCACTAAATGTATAGCCACAAGGACATCATTGGGTTTTTCCAAATGCATAACCACTACTGGAGAGGCCAAGGGGATCCATTGATTTAGAGGGTTAGATGAGTACCATGGAGGCTCAGATGGGTGAGTTGATGAGTACATTGTAGGCATTTATAGATGCGATGAAACTAGGGCCACCACCACCACCACCACTACCACCAAGGATAGATGGGGCATTGACTAGTTAAACAACCATAGCTAGACAAGGTGCACTAATAACATATGCGATTGAGTAGGCACCATGAGAGAATATGAGTGCTCCCAGTAAGCAAGGACCTTTAGGTCAGCTACCTATGTAGGGATGAGTGTACATTATGTGCTATGGAAATACTCATCATTATGTATCATTATTCCTTTGATATTTTGTTGATGTACTTGGTCATCTTTAGATGTTTGTGTGGATAGAAATTGTGACCTATTGATGTTCATGTTATGTGATCATTTGCAGTCTATCTTATATGCATGTTGATTTTATCCTTTTGATGTATTGTTTATCTTTTTCTTTATGTGATATCTAAGTTTATTGATGTGGAAACATGTATGCATTTTATTTAATAGACTCATGTATGCATGTGATGGTTTGATTTGATAGATATAGTAGTAGATAATGATATGGAAGTGAATGATTAATGTAGCATGAAATATGAATAATGATTAAAATAATTAAATGGCAATAATAATGTAATGAATGAAAATGTGATGGGATGGTAGAAATGTAATGAAATGAAATAAAATGTGGTAAAATGAAATGTGATATAATGAAATTAGATGTAATGGAATACAATGAATTGTGAAATGTGATGTATAAAAATATGATAAAATAAGTGTGAATAAAATGTAAATGTGGTAAGATGAAATTTGATATAATGTGATGTAATGAGATGAATTGTGATGAATGGACCATGATAAATGGAATGTAATGAAATGAATTTAAATAAAAATGGAGTGAAAGGAATGATATGAAAATGTGATAAAATGTAATGACATGAAATGATAATGTAATGAAAATGTGATAGAATGTAATGCAATGAAATAAGATGTAATGCAACTTAATGGGATGATATGAAATGTAGTGAAATAAATGAAATGAAATTTAGAATGTGATGTAATGAAATGAGATTGTAATAGAATGTAATAAATGAAATATGATAAATGAAGTGTGATAAATAAAAATGAAAAGAGATGTGATGTGATGTGATGCAGTGAAATGAAATGAATGTGTAAATGAACGGAAGTTTGAAAAAGTATCATCGAATGGAATGTGATAAAATGAAAATGAAATGAAATAAATGTGAAAATGAGATGTAATGGTATGAAATAATCAATGAAAATGTGAGAAAATGTTATGTAATGGGAATGTAATGTAATAAAACATGGTAAAATGAAATGTAACAAATGGAAGGTGAATGAAAGTGAAGAATGGAAGGAAATGAAATTGTTGGAGATTTGAAAGACATGGGATGGGTTGTAAACATTTGAGATTCAAAAGCCATGAAATGAAGAGATGAAATGCATGGATTAAAGGTAATGTTATAAAGAAAATGAAATTCAATTCATGAATGTAGTGAAAGAGGGAAAATGTAATAAAATGAAATGAATTGTGATATGTAAGGAAATGAAATGAGAGGTCATGAAATGTGATGTAGGATAGTGATAAATGAAATGTAAAGTAAGAAAATGAAATGTAATGTAAGAAAATGAAATGAAATATGATAAAATGAAAGGGAATGAAATGAAATAGGAATGTGATAGAATGAAATATGATGAATTGGAATGAAATGGTAACGATATGAAAATGTGAGGAATGAAAGAAGAGGGGAGGAAATGAAAGTGATGAAATGAAATTGTTTGAGATGTGAAAGTCATGTGATGCAGTAGATGATGTGGTGTAATGAGGAATGAAATTTGATAAAAGGAAATAGTGACTAAAATTGTTTGAGATGCAAAAGCCACATGATGCAATAGGTGGAATAGATGATAGGCAAGAACAAAGTTTGATGCAAGGTGGTAGTGTTGTGATGAGACTAAGTCCATAATAGTAGAGTATTAACTATTGCACTAGTATGTTGGCTGGTGACTTGTTGTCAAATAACCTTACTTGTTGTTTGTAGCCTTGTTGAGTATTGTTGATGAGATTTGTGTGTATTAACTTGGTTTATGTGCCAACCATGTGTTTGCAAGAGACCCAAGATGAAAATGCAAAGTAAATGAATGCAAGTAATTGTCACTTTTATTGTAAAGAGATGCAAATTAACTGTCATCATAGAGCATTTAATAAAAAGTGACCAAGTACAACCATCACTAGCTTAGCTATGGTGATATGAATATTGTGTCATGCCAAGAACTACCACTAATCACAAATAATGTACATAAAAAGTATGACAATTTATTGAAAAATAAATTTTATAGCTACAGTAAATAAAAACAAGCACCCAAACAATAAAATGTTGGATAAAGTTCTCACCTAAGATATCATACAAAATTGGTCGAGGTACACATGGTTTTCCAAATGAGAGGAGGTGCTTACAAGTGGACATGAATAATGCATGAAATTAGAGGATCACTAGAATTGAATAGGGATAAATCAAAGGAAAATAAAGTATCATGACTTCATCCCAGTACCTCTAGTCAAGTATATCATCAAGGTACTAGAAGTGCATAACAATAGAGAAACTAGTAATTGTGGACAAGTAGTGCGGACAATTATGTGTAGTAGTTTAAAATTTGTTCAAACCATGGATAAAGTGGTTGTAATTGTCAGAAAACAAATTATGAGATGTGTTAGTGGAAATCAGTGGTAGAATGCATGAAGTGTCTATTGGTAGATAAGGTTGGCAAAAAAATTTTGGTGGTAATAATGATGTAGGAATGGAAAAAGTGTACCTGATATAGGTGTGGTGGGAAGTAGACGCATGGTAAGGTCATTAAAGACTGAGTCTAGGTGAGTGATGGTCATAAATAGGTACATAGCATGGGAATGAAATGAAGCAAGGTGAAGAGTAAAACATGGTTGTTAGATTGATTGAGAAGTATAAGGTAGTATGTATGTGAAAGCATGTTAGGCTCATCGGATCAGTCACAGTAGGAGGCTGATGTTATCCAAGGAAGGTGGATTAGGCAAGGGAAAAGTGTATTTGGTGAACCTTTGAGGAGACGGTGTATCAGCCCAAATTGGAAGGTGAATCAAGTTAGGCAAGATGAGGGTTGGCACAACATGAAGATGTAGGGATTAGGGTAGAAGAAATGCCCTTGTTAGCATTAATGATGTTTTTTTGGATTGTAACACAATAGGCATTGTAGGTGGTAATGGATGATGATGAGTCGATGATGAAGGTAGAGAATAGTCCATCTGAGATGAAAAATGTATGCCCAATGTGGAGGAGGAGGTAGGGAAGATAAAATCTCCTAAAGAGTCTATGGAAAAAGCTCTAAGGGATGTGAGAGATATTAGTGTGGATGAGGGGATGAGTGAGCATCTTGGTTGATTAGCCTCAAAATTTTGGGACAAGGATTAGTGGAAGGATAAGTGAGTAGTGTAAATGTGAAGGAGTCACAACTAGAGGTGGAGGATGGAGACCAATCATCAAGTGATGTAGAATAATTAAGGAGAATGTTGGCTTTAGAGAGAGTCTAAGTAGAGAATGTTGAATAGGAAGTTGAGTTTATACTAGGATTGATAGAGAAGGCATGGGAAGATAGAGTGCAAATGGAGGCAAGATGGCTCCAAGAGATGGTTAACATGGAGTGGGCATGAGTGCAATCACTAGAAGCATAACTACACATGGAGCAATTACATTTAGAAGGGAATGATGCAGGGATGCAAGCAGAGCGGTCATGAGATTAGAGATTGTAGGAATCCCTAAAGATGATGCAAATAGGATCGAAAAGTGCAAAAAATGAGTTGGTGTTGCTATAGTCATAGTTCGAGTCATTCAGGGAAGCAATTGCAAAATCAAACTCCCTATCATTGAAACTATAGGAGTGGTTAGCATTGAGTGAGTTGAAGGTCAGATAGTTGTAGTAATAGTTGGGTGAGACAAAAGTGGATGTGGAGCACTGGCAAATGGAAACTAATCAAATGTAGTAAGAGCAAGATGTGGCGCAATGACTGATAATTGTACTAGGAATAATTAAGCTAGTGGAGAATGTATTCATGGATATGCAACAGATGACGAAGGCCCACCTAGAAGCTACCTATTATATGGGACTTTATCATTAGGAATTCCCAAATGAGAACCAATGGGAGATGCAATTTGTGGATAGGGAATTTGTTCAACTGTTAAATGTAAAGTTGCACGGTGGTAGGTTTTTTATTCCTATAGATGCAGTGTGGGTACATAGAGGCTTGACACCAGGAGCTTCTTCTTCAAGGGCTGGGTTTGAAGAAATGCCATTGATTGGAATTCTTGTCTTGCCACCTCCCCCAGGGAGGCTAGAATAAATGAACTGTCAAAGGATATTTGAATGTAATGTTGTTGTTGTCATCATAATAGAATAAAACTTGTATTTGTTTTTGTGGCAAGCAAGAGGACAATTGGTGGAAATGTTGATGTGTTAGATGAAAATTGCATGTTTGATTTTTGATATTTTTAGAATGTATGTGGTTGTTTTTGAAAATTTCTGAGAATATTCAAATATTTTTGAAATTTTTAGAAATATTCAAATGTTTTTTAGAATTTTTGGGAATATTTAAATGTTTTTGGATTTTTTGGGAATATTCAAATATTTTTGGAATTTTTGGGAATATTCAAATGGTTTCAAAAATTTTGGGAATATTTAAATGTTTTCAAATTTTTTGGGAATATTCAATTGTTTTTGTGATTTTTGGGAATATTGAAATGTTTTCAATATTTTTGGGAATATTCAAATGTTTTCCTGATTTTTGGGAATATTTAGATGTTTTTGGAACTTTTGGGAATATTCAAATGTTTTTGAAATTTTTAGGAATACTCAAATATTGGAATTTTGGAAAAGATTTGAAAAAGTGTTAATCTTCGTAAAAGTGGAGACAATATGATATGTAGAGGAAGACAAAACTTCATTTGTATGTGGAGAATTGAATGTCTATGTGGTCTTCCAATGAAAGATAAGTACAAATTTCTATAATGGTTGGAGAGTTGTGGCATTTAATGGTGGAAAAAGTAGGAAGTGCTAAACCACAAATTGTGAGGCACAAGAATATAGATATTGATAGCCTTTACAAACACTCATAAGGCCAAAGTTAGGATTTTCAATAGATGTGCATTGAGATGGATGCACATGAGGCCTGTGAAAAGGCGTTGGAATCTATAGGAAGCTTTGATGGCCAAAAGAGGCCAAGAAGGGCCTTGAAAAAGGTGCTCAAGTGTCCACGAAGGACATATGGGCTCTTTAAAAGGCATCTAGGCCCTAAAAGGGTGTTTAAGGGCCTAAGAAGTCACTTTGGGGGCTTGAAAAGGCCAAAACAAGGCCTTGAAAAAGGTGTTTGGGCCTAAAGAGGCACTTCGGGGGCTTGAAAAAGGTGTTTGAGCTTAGAAAGGCATCTCGGGGGCTTGAAAAGGCCAAAACAAGGCCTTGAAAAGGCATTTGGGCCTAAATAGGAACTTCAAGGGCCTAAAAGAGGTGTTTGGCCCTAAAAAGATGTCTCAAGGGCCTAAAAAAGGCCAAATTAGGATCGTTAAAAAGGTGTTTGGGCCTAAAATTGCACTTTAGGGACCTAAGAAAGGCATCTAGGCCTACAAAGGCATCTTGGGGGTCTGAAAAGGCCAAAATAGGGCCTTGAGAAAGGCATTTGAGCTTAAAATGGCATCTCAGGGGCCTAAAAAAGGTGTTTAGGCCTAAAAAGGCATCTCAAGGGCCTGAAAAGGACAAAACAGAGCCTTGGAAAATGTGTTTGGGCCTAAAAAGACAAGGAAACCCCTACAGTCTCTCAAACTTCTTATGATAAAAGAATCTGACAAGTATTTGGGCCTTTTGAGATAACATTGATATTTTTTTTGGAGGGGTCTAGATCAATCATGGCCACTACAATATAAATAAGACTAATTTAAACCATTGGGAATGGTTGTTCTTGGCTAGAGGAACGATAATGGATTCTACTGGATCCTCTTTTGTTATTTGGATTGCCAAATTATCCAAAGCCTAGCAAGATGTTTCAAGACATAACTACACTACTTCTTAATGTCGTTGAGGCACTTTTTTCTTTTTTGGTTTTTCCTAAGGTAATGGAGCCATAAAATATGCCATAAAATATTTAAATATTTTTTAATATAGTGGGCGTCACCATTGATTTCATATAAAAATAGTCAAGGTATGCAAATCTATCCTGAAGGAGCAATAATTATAGATGGACAACAATTCGACATATAAACAATGGATCATTGGTTTGAAAAATACATCAATAATTTAAGTATAGTTGAATAGCTTATTTGACTTGAAATGAGCCATGTATGAATGGAATTTTTGGGGTTTTGTTAAATTTTTTGGATTTTTCGGCTATTTTTGCCAATTATTACCCCATTTGGAATGTTTTTGGCAAGTTTTGACAATTTTTGAATGTTTTTGATAATTTTCAACAATTTTTGAATTTTTAATTTTTTTTGACAATTTTTGACAATCTTTGAATTTTTTTGAGAAATTTTGAATTTTTTGATAATTTTTGAAAAAATTTGAATTTTTTTAAAATAATTTTTTGACAATTTTCCAACTGGTGGGGGTGAAGCAAGGATGTGAGTGAAATTTGTTGGACTATGGAGATAGCCATGACCATGTGGATGCACCTGAAGAGTCAAGGACACCAAAATGTGCTAAAAGGGCTAAGAGTGGGTTCAGGGAGCTATATCGGGGATGATAAGGCAAAAAGGATCTTGGGAACAACAAAAGCATCAAATAGAAAGCTAAAATGGATATTGGGAATTATTGGTCATGGCAGATAGCTGAAATGTGCATTGATTTTCCTATACTTTATGTCTATGGTATCTCAATACATAATCTAACTCTATGTTTCCCCCTATTTTTTGTTCTACTATTGACTATCTATGCTACTGTGAATTATGTTGGATGCTAAGGGACCACTAAACTATTACCCACAAGTGTTTCTCAATTGGATATGTGCAAAATTAACTCGATTATGCTAGACAAGCCTCAAATAAGAAAAAATTGTCACAAAAGGCATATGCTTAGGTACAGTCTTGATTGTTTCTCGGCATTGAAAGACTTGTGTTGTTTAGGGAAGTCCAAAGGTGCTATCTCTCACTCCTTTTCAAACCAAAGGTGGATTTCTCACTTCTTTTGTACCAATTTTTTTCTTTTGGTATTTTCTGGTGTTTTTTGATTTTTTTTGTATTTTTGGTGATGATATGTTTCCTTAAAGTCTTAAACATAGAATCTTTTGAGATGGATGCTATTGATGGGTTTTGCTAGGTATACACCATCACAATCTATAAGTTTTTAAGTACCAGACCCAAAGGACTTTGTGATAATTTAAGGACCAATCCAAATGGTCTCCCATTTTCTTTTATTTTCCCTAATAGGTTGGTTTTTAGGTTTTTCTCAGAGTACTAGGTCAACAACCTGAACACAAGGTTTGAATTTTTCCTTGTAATGTCTTGATAATCTATTCTAATATACTTTGAGGTGTTCATATGTCATATGTTGATGTTCTTCTAATAACTCTAGTTGCTCTAGATGAGCCACTCTATAATCCTTATTTGATAGGATGTCATGAAGAGTAACTCTCGATGATGGGATCTCAACTTCTAAGGGAAGAAAGGCTTTACAACCATAAACCAAAGAGAAGGGTGTTGTGCTTGTGGGTATTTGAGCACTCATCATGTAGGCTCAGAGGGTAGGGTTTAGCTTTAATTTAGCTTTATCCTTATTCGTTGCCTCCACTTGGCCATTGCCTTGGGGGTAATAAATTGATGAGTAGTGGTGTATAATGTGAAATTTCACACATGATTCATCAATTATTTGATTCTTTAAGTACAAGGCATTGTCAATGAGAATGGCATGAGGTATTCCAAATCGATAGATGATATGGTTTAAGATGAAGGAAGAGATTTGTTTTCTCATAGAGTTAGCAAGTGGTGTTGCTTCAACCCACTTGGTGAAGTATTCTGTGGCAATGATGATCCATTTATGTCTGTCAAAGGAAGGTGGGTGGATGGCTACAATTAAATCAAAACACCATTGATAAAAAGGCCATGGTATAGCCAAAGGGTTGAGTTCTTGGGGTAGCGCATGAACAAGGTTACCATGGATTTGACATTTTTTGCAAGTCTTAACATAGTCAATAGAATTCTTTTCCATGGTTGGCCAAAAATAACCCATCCTAAGAATCGTCTTTGCTAATGTAAAATCACTAGAGTGAAATCCACAAATCCTTACATGGACTTCTTGTAGAGAAACTCTCAACTTGTCCTTCTGAAGATATCTAAACAAAGTACTATCAAGACCCTTCCTATACAACATATTAGCCACCAAAGTGTAGTACAAAGTCTTTCAAATAAAATTATGTTTTTGGTTGCATGAATGGATGGAGGGGATATTTTTATCATCGAGGTAAGTGATGATGAAGTTATACTAGAGGGAATTGAGAGCATCTAAATGAGAAATGATAAGGGAATTAGGTTGAGTAAATATGAGTTGAACCACCTCTTCAACTAAGAACTCAAACCACTCGTGTTGCTCTAGTAACTAAAGCAAGCAGGCCAAGGTGGCCATGGCATCTACTACATTGCTCTTGTCTCTAGGAATTTGTTCAAAAGTACTATGTACAAAACATGCCTTAAGTGTGTCAACTATATGTTTGTAAGGCAATAAATTTTCATCCTTGGTCTGATATGTGTTGGTGACTTGATTGATGATCAACTAGGAATCTTTGTAAAGCTCTAGTGCTATTAGTTTCCATTCTAAAGCTAGCTTGAGGCTTAAAACCAAGGCTTCATGTTCAACCATGTTGTTGATGGAGGGGAAAAGTAGTTTGTAGGATTTGGGGATGGTAACACCTAGTGACATGATGAACAAAATACAGACACCTAAACCATGGTTTGTGTAAGAACCATCAAAATAGAACTTCCAAGTTACCAGCTCTGTTTGAAGAATGTGCATATATAGAAAATAAGCTAAGATAGGATTCAAGCTATCTATAGGTCAGTGATGGCATGTCCTTTTATTGCTTTAATTTCAACATACTCGATATCAAATTTTCTTAGGATCATCACCCACTTGACCAATCTTCCTATTAAAATGTTGTTTTAATGAGAAGATATTTGAGGTGATCAATCTTAGAAATGAGCTAGACCTTATGTGTTAAAAGATAATGGCATAGCTTTTGGGAAGCAAAAACTATAGCTAAACATTCCATTTTAATAAAGGAGTAATTTAGCTCATAGTTGACCAAACTATGACTAATGTAATAAATGGCCCTTTCTTTTCCTTGGTCATTTTCTTGTGCTAAGAGGGCTCCAATGGATTTGTTAGTTAGGTAAATATACAGTAGTAATGGTTTGTGTGACACTAGAGGCACCATCATTAACAGACTCATTAAGTAGCTTTTGAGAAAATCAAAAGCTTTTTGACATTGATCATCCCATTTGAAAATTATGTATTTATGTAATAACTAGGTGAAAGACACACACTTCTCTACTAACTAGGAAATGAAACAATAGACTAATTGGAACCTTCCTTGGAGAGAACATAACTAACTTAGGTTCTTTGATTGTTGCATGGTAACTATGGCATGTACCTTTTTAGGATCAACTTATATTCCTTTGGTTGAGACAATCTATCCTAGAAGCTTGTTAGATTTGACACAAAAAGTACATTTATTTGAATTTATACATGGGAAGATGTTCTTCTCAAGTATGGGATTTAGCAAGGATATCATCTACATAGTCTTCCATAAAAATGTGCATCATGTCATGAAAGATATTGGTCATGGCCCACTGATAGGTGGCCCCTACATTCTTCATCCCAAAGGGTATCAAATTCCAACAAAATGTGCCCCATGCACAAGTAAAGGTTGTTTTCTCTTGGTCCCCTAGAGCTATCCTAATTTAGTTATACCCTAAAAATCCATCCATAAGTGAAAACATGGATGGATTTTTAGGGTATAACTAAATTAGGATAGCTCTAGAGGACCAAGAGAAAACAACCTTTACTTGTGCATGAAATCATCTTTAGGACATGCTTCATTTATATCCTAAAAATCAATGTAGATGCATATGCTCCCATCCTTCTTTGATATAGGCACAATGTTTGATACCCATGATGCATATGCTAGGGGCTAGATGAGGTTAGTACTAATCAATTTCTCCAATTTTTCTTTGACTAGTAGAGCCATGTGGGGTTGCATTATCCTGAGTTTTTGTTTTACCAGCTTGACCTCTAGAGAAATGTTAAGGTGATGGAGGATTAAATTTGGGTCTAATCCTGGTATGTCTATCTAAGACCATGCAAAGTTTATTTGCCTCTCTTCAAATAAATAAATGAATGTGGTTATTTCCTCTATGCTTAAATACTATGCCAAATAGATGATCCTTGGTTCCTTCTCTATACTGATGTTGACTTTTTTGGTTGGTTCAGTTAAGATGTATGATCTTTCTTCAGAGTGCACAAGTAATCATCTCATCCAAGGGTGCCACAGCTAGATTTTTACCATTAGATGTGTCACTTCTATTTATTTTCATCTTTTTCTCAAGATCAACTACAACTTCATAGTGATCTTCAAGGCTATGAAGTACTTGGCCTATTCTAGTATGACTGAGATGATTGATATCAGACCTAGCTATGTGCATTTTTTGGGTTCTTTGTGGACGAGATGGTTTAACTGTGTTAAGGTAGATGAAGACATCATGGTCAGTGTCAAAATGGGGAATATGGTGAGGCTCAGTTGTATCCCAACTAATGAGTTTAGGATGAACTAAGGAGTGTGATTCATGATATGCAAAGGGTTCTATGAGGTTCAAAGACATGATTTCATTAGATGGCTCTTACATTGTATTGGTTAGGTCTATGACATGTGCTTCCTATAAAGTGTTAGGAAAAGTATAGCTTGCAAGTGGCTCATAATAATCATCTCTAAATTCTTCTGGAAAGATTCAGGGAATAGGATTTGAAATTGGAACCCTTCAATATGTTCATCATCCTCGTATGATGCAATCTGATGTGTCTATTCTATATTAACCCCTAAATTGTTTTGTTACATTCTAACTCTTAGTAAAGTAAGACCTAGACAAGAGGTTGATCATTGTGTAGTAAAATCATTGGATATAGGAATGAGGACAACATCACATTCATTGTCATGGATGGACTTTTTAGATAAATATTCAAACTCCCACTTAGCGGAGTTGTCATTGTCTTTGTTATTGGAATTGTCCATGAGCAGTTCTCTTGTGCAGTGTGAACTAAGGAGAGATAGATTTACATTTATTATATTAGTTGCCTTCTTATTTTTATCACCCCTTTCTTTTGGTACACATGTCAAAGTGGAAGAAGTAGAATCACTATGCTTGAGATAGGACTTAGCGGTGCTCTGTACCTTGCCTTGTTTGCTATACCCAACCTGTATTTTGGACTTGTTGGATCAGAACTATGCTACAATGGGTTTGACAGTGCCTTTCACTTTCCCTAAGGGACCATCTCTCATATATCCCTATATACACTAAAAATTGTCCCGAATGACTATATTAATCTAATTAGTACTAGTCACATTCTTCTACTTATTTAATTAAATTATTTTAATTAAATAAGTTCATTTTTGTCTAAGTATTTAAATTTAATTTAAATACTTCCTAGCTCTAATGTGTTAATTTAAATTAACACATGATTCTCCACATATTCCTTTTTTTAATAAATTTTATTTATTTAAAATCCTTCATATTTCCATTAATTCTTCTAGACCTTGATTAAATTAAATTTTATTTAATTTAATCTTTATTCAAACTGCCTAGAAGTACATGCATTCATATGAGTTGTCATCACATCTTTTAAGCACATGTTGTCTACACCATAGGAATCTTCTACACACATATGTCATCTCATTAGTCTTATCCATCTATCTAGAATGTGAGATAAGGTGCTTAGTTGTCAGTTCTTATCCTTATCTCCTGTGCTTAGTTGTCAAATCCTTATCCTTATCTCTAAGTGCTTCTAAGCACATTCTAGATGCTTCCTCCATCCACTTTAAATAGACATCTTGTCTCAAGCATTTGGGACATGACCATGAGATACACACACATGAGAAGAATGGCCTGATACTGGCTGGGATAGGAGTCATTTGAATTCCATTAGAATTTCTTATCATTGCATCATCATTTTGTCATTTTGATTTTTCATATCATCTAGTCTAGGTACATTTTCCATTTGCATTCATACATCCAAGAGATTCATCCATTATTGTGTTCCTGAGAGCATACCGAACATTTTCTCCATTGCTATATTCATAGTTTGAGGTTTGCATAATCTTGGTGACAATTTTATGCAACACACATTTTGGCATGCCTAGTGGGACCCACTTCACGGGTTCAAATTTGTTCAAGCTAAGGTGGAAGGCTCGCGGCTAGAGAATAACTTGCGTAGGAGCGTCAAATCAAGCCACGAGGTTCATCACCATTTTTGGAGCACATGAGATGAGTACCCTATATCTTGTTCTTCGTTGTTGAAAAAAAAAATGTATATGGGCTTGGGGTAGGTTTTCTTCAATTTGCTTTATGCTATTTAGGTTATTAAAATTTTTTTTAAAAAAAAGTGAGATAGTGGGATTATTTTCATTCTTGCATATGGGGAGGGGAGAAAACAATTTATATATATATATATATATATATATATATATATATATAAACTAGGAGGGTTTTTGTTTATTAAAAATATAAATTAAAAAATAAAAGTAAAAACAAAACCCTCTCTTCTCCAACCTGAGCCGCCTCCGTCGGTGGCTCCCCCTACTGCCGTCGCCGCCACCACCGTTCTAGCAGCACCCCTTACTTCCGGCGCCACCGCCGTCACTCTAGCAGCTCCCTTCCCTTCGTCGATGCCGCTGCCAGTAGCTTCCCTCCTCCTTTCGCCGCTGCCACCGCTCTAGCGGCTCCCCTTCTTCTGTCGACGTCGCCGCAGCGGCTTCCCCCTTTCTTTCTCGGCCACCGCCACACCACTTAGCCATCGTCCGCCGGCCACTGCCACTGGAAACACCGCCGCAGAGCTACAGCAGCTCCTTTCCGCCCACGAAGCCACCTTGGTGCCGCTCTCCTGAGTTCCTTCGCTGGCATCGACATCTGTGCTCCATCCTTTCTGCGATTTACCTCACCTGATTTTGCTTCCAGTCTGGCCACTCCGCCCGCGTTCTATGCTCTCTGCTGTCGGCCCCACTTTCGCACCCCTCATGGTTGACCACGCCGCTCTGCCACCTCTGACCTCTGGCCCCCGTGGTGCTCTTCCTTACATCCCGCGGTGCTACTTTCTCCTGCCACCTCCGGCACCCGAACCACGCGCAACCACTGTCATTCTTCCTACAACCTCCACCATCCCTCCTGCCACTGCACAGTCCACAGTCAGAGTACCTCATGCTTTCATAAGATCATGTGATAATAAAGGGTATGACTACTTTAAAATTAAAAAAATTAAAAATAAAATAAAAATAAAAATAAAAATAAATAAAAATAAAATTTTTTTGCTTTTATTTCCTTCAAATAGGCCTTTTAGAATCAAATTTATTTTTTTATGCATAAAGGCATTTAGATTTTTATTTTCCTTTTAGCTAAAACATTCAAAAAATTTAAAAAAAATTTGCTTTTCGTGTGCCTGATTTTTGCAACATTGAACGAACATTGTACATTTTAATCACTGTGTCTTCAATTAGATTAGAAAACTTAAAATTTCTTTAGCAACGAACAAGTGTCTTTTAAAACTAGGTCCACTTACGTATTCTCTCCCCTCGCGCCTTTGGGCGACCTTGGGTGCACAAGAAATAAGTGGACTTATTTTTATTTTTCTAGGAGGCCTGCTTGGGGATTTCATCACCCCTTGGGACAACCTCAACTCTAGCGTTCTGGCAGAGTATAAAAATTGGGAGGTGAATCGAAAGACACCTCTCTTGGAAGTGTAAATATTGTCACTCTTGGCTAAGCCCCAAAGAACTTTATACCTTTGGGAAGTGAAGGAGGAGATTGGGTTACCATCTCCCCCTGGTTGTGTGGAAGTATTTCCTTTCATCTACAGATTTGGGCCTCACGTACCTTGCGTATATCGAGGATGCCCCCTAGTTGAGCCTTGTATAGCCTAGTTTAACCTTATAGGATTGTTGGTGTGTTTGGCATGTTTGAAACACATTTTGCATTGTACATATTTTATTGCTTGCTTTTGCATCTTAAACCTAAAAATTCAAAAAAAATCATAGAAGTTCAAAAATCCAAAAAAAATTAAAAACATTTCAAAAACAGAAAAAAAAAATCCCTTCTTAATCATCATTCCAAATCATTTCACGTCACATATTCCTTCCATCCAAGAAATCGTTCCTTCTTACATAACTTGCCTTCATCATTCAAAACATTGCTTGACATCTTCATTCTCTTTATTTATCCAAATCATTTCCTTGTCATTCAATCATATTCCTAATCTTCATCCTAGTCATGATTCATCATTATTCATATTCAATTTCCCTAGTCAAGCTCATCATGCATTCTTAATTCGATCCTTCAAATCAGTATTCTTCTAATCCAATTCCTTGTCAAATTCAGTCATCCAAGTCAAACTCAATCTTTCAAAAACTTTATTCACTTCTTCTTCTATTTCAATCTGACATCACATATTCTACTTCGGACATAGGAGCATTGTCTTATCATTGGACTTTCATTCAAATTAAACATTCACTTTGTTTGCACTATCATAGGGTTCTTATTAAATCAAATTGAACCCTCCTCCAATCCAAATCCAAACCAAATCAATATCAAATCAATTCAAATTCAATCAAATTGAATCATATCAAGTGCAATCAATTTCAATTCAAATCAACTCAAAGTCCAATCAGCACAAGGCTCCTAATTCCAAGTTCATATTCCCTCTTCAAATCTTTTCATCACTTTTCATCTTGCATCCATGGATTTAAATTTGCTTCTTCCAATGATTGCCAATATTGCATGGCAACATGGTCTCGTACCTCCTCCATATCAAATTCCTTCTCAACATGTCAATTCTAATCTATCTCATGTTCATCATTCTCCTACCTTTGACAAGGGAAATCTATCTCCTTATCCTTCATCTGTAGACAATTCCATCCATAGCCAATATAATTCCTCCATCATAAATGACCTCACCATAGAAGTTGAGGAACTAAAGAATACACTCTTGGACAAACTAAGTTCATAGGAAAAGGTCATTTTCTTTGCTATGTGTCCTTCATTTTCTAGCTCTCATATCCCTCCATACAATTCCATTCATGGCCCACACAATGGGTTAGACGTAAAAACCCTTACCAAGAAAATGGAGGAAATGAAGAATTGTCTCTCATATCTCAAAGGCATTAGTTCTCATGTCCCATCCAATCCTACTCCTCCATGTAATCCCCCTTACTATGAACCTAATCCAAATCCTTTACCCATAATTCCACCTCCACAAAATCCTGATCCTATAATTATATCATCCCCTAGTACTCCAACAACAACATATCCTAAGCCTACAACAATTTCATCTCCACCTCATCGAAGCTATTTCACATCGCTTTTTGTAGATTAAATATTCAGCATAATGTAAGCCAATCACCCAAAGCCACACCTCCAGTTCCATCTCAAGACCTTCCTTCAAAGCATGATGCTTCTCCTCTATATTTGAGCACTTCTCCATCCCATCATTCCACTATCCCTCAACATTCATCCATCCCTCCTAGTCCATCCTCTGATTCCCCTCCTAA
The DNA here is from genome assembly GCA_028749045.1 of Cupressus sempervirens. Classification (NCBI taxonomy): domain Eukaryota; kingdom Viridiplantae; phylum Streptophyta; class Pinopsida; order Cupressales; family Cupressaceae; genus Cupressus; species Cupressus sempervirens. The sequence goes on from CM053787.1 coordinate 159,695,148, forward strand.
TCAAGATCAGGACATTACACCTACCGAGCACATTACTGATTCCATTCCATCATCAGCATTACCATCCATAGAGATTCCCCTTCATGAAAAAGTTTCTTCTACTCCATTCACTAATACTCCTCCATGTCAAGATCAAATTTCCTCCACGCTCACATATGATGATCCACTTACCATGCTATATGATCTTTTTTCACCACATGATTCCATTCCTTCCACGTCCTCATATGATTCTAGTCCATTTCATGATCCACTCCTTGAGCTATATGATATTCTTTCATGTCAAGATCAAAGTACTCCATCTCATAGTTCCACTCCCTCCATTCCATCTCATGAACCTATTCCATCTCACAATCCACTCGTTCCACTCAATGATCCTCTTCCAAGTCAAGATCAATACACCCCTGCATCCACATTTCATGATCCTTCTCCATCTCATGATCCTATTATTCCTCATGATTCCCCTCATAACCCTACTCCTTCACATGATCCTATTACGCCTATCCAATCTCCTCATGAACCCTATACACCTAGACTCGCATCTTGCGTTGAGAATAGTAAGTATCCCCTTAAAAAAATAATTCCTCAAGATGTTGCTACACCTTCCACTTTTTCCACACCTGAAACTTCTCCTCCTTCATCTTCCAAGTCCATTCTAGGTCCTTATGTTCCCTCATCAAATTCTTCTTCCTTTCCTTCCATATTAGTTCCTTATATACATCCTTCTACCTTATCCACATTTTTCAATTTATCCCCTCATAAAGATCAACAAAGGCGCACATCCTTGAATTCCTTCCAACATTCACCTTCCATAAATTCTCCATCATCTTTACCTTCATGCACCCATACCATGGCCAATGGATGTAAATTGGATGCCAAAGAAAAAGAAAACAAAGTCAAAAATCCACAAAAGCGTAAAAATCAACATGTCACATCTAAGCGACATGTCCAAGAAAAGAAAAATCAGATCCAAAATGCAATCAAAAAGCCACAAAGGCTAAAAATCAAAAGTGCAAAAGTTATGTGGATACCAAAGTTACTTAATGTAGCAATGAATCTCAAAGAAAGATTCCAAATGACATCCAATTCTGCTAATCCAAAGGTCTTCCTCCTTCATAAATTCTCTCAACCTCCATTTTCCAAATCCATTTTGGGTCCTTATACACCCAAATCCGCCATCCCAACTCTATCATCTCCTTCATCCATTTTGGGTCCCTATATCCCAAAATTCCAACTTTCTCCTACACATCCTACTCCTTTCCACCACCCTTCAAGGTGTGTGCCAATGAAGATCTTTCCACTTCCTTCACAAGTCTTCCAATCTAGTATCCATCAACCATGTTTTCCTCCTACCTACTCAACTCCCTCAATCCAAACCTTTTCATAGGTCATTGTCTTCTATTCCCCAATTCACTTTAGCATTCTTTTCCTTACCCTATCAACATCTACGAGAAAATACCAACAATTCCTTGAAAAAAAAAATAATAAACAAATTAAGGAAGCATAAATATCAAGGGATACATCCATTTACCTAGATTCTTGAGTCCTCCCTTCATTTTCTTATTATGTATCCATTTTCTTCCACTTTCACTTACCTATCCATTAACTTCCCTTTTTCCACTTGCACTCTACACTAGGGGCAAGTTCCATCCATAAGTACCTTCCATATCCTTTCCTACATATTCCCATAATTCTTACATATATTTGATCTTGACATCCTTATCCCATAGTCTTTTTCATGTTCATGATCCATACATTATCCTATATACTTCCTACATTCTTCCATATGTTTGATCTTGACATGATATCCCTATCTTGCATTCCATAGTCTTTGTCACGTTCATGTTCATGCATCCATTTTTCATCCATATGCATATATATTCCCATTCTCTTTTCATGTTCATTCATATCTTTTCCATCCATAATCCTACGCATGTCTATCCTTCTTCCATATTCCCTTGATATTGGTTATCCCTTTCATTTCATCCACTTCTTATCACACATTTCCTTCATATCCTTCATATCATTATCCCTTTTCCATTCATATCCTTCATATAATTATCCCTCTTCCATATCCTTCGTATTATTATCCATTTTTCATTCTTTCCTTCATTCCACTTTCATACCCATGCTCATAATCAATACTAGAGGCACAACAACAAAAATGTTCATACATGCTTAAGAAGAGCACATGCCTTCTCTTCCTCCATATGTGAGCTTTCACACCATCTATCCATTTTCATGCAATCCTTCTCCACCATTATTTCCTTCCATTTTTATTCCTGGAATGGGGCATTGTTGGTCACTCCTTTGAAATATGGTTCTTGGTTCCCCATTATCTGACAATACATCTGCTGGTCATCCATATTATTTCTCCATTCATATATCTACCCAACCTTCCTATCCATTTACAAATACTGTGGCTCTCCCTTTTCATTGGTCTCAATCCATTCTATTTCACATTCAATTCTCCTTCCTTCTCTGGGGCAACCTGTATTTTCTTTGATATGATGTCGTGCCGACATCACATCAAAGAGGGGCAAAATGTATACACTAAAAATTTACCTGAATGACTATATTAATCTAACTAGTACTAGTCACATTCTTCGTCTTATTTAATTAAATTATTTTAATTAAATAAGTTCATTTTTGTCTAATTATTTAAATTTAATTTAAATACTTCCTAGCTCTAATGTGTTAATTTAAATTAACACATGATTCTCCACATATTCCTTTTTTAAATAAATTTTATTTATTTAAAATCCTCCATATTTCCATTAATTCTTCTAGACCTTGATTAAATTAAATTTTATTTAATTTAATCTTTATTCAAACTGCCTAGAAGTACATGCATTCATATGAGTTGTCATCACATCTTTTAAGCACATGTTGTCTACACCATAGGAATCTTCTACACACACATGTCATCTCATCTGTCTTGTCCATCTATCTAGAATGTGAGATAAGGTGCTTAGTTGTTAGTTCTTATCCTTATCTCCTGTACTTAGTCGTCAAATCCTTATCCTTATCTCTTAGTGGTTCTAAGCACATTCTAGATGCTTCCTCCATCCACTTTAAATAGACATCTTGTATCAAGCATTTGGGACATGACCATGAGATACACACACACACGAGAAGAATGGCCCGATACTGGCTGGGATAGGAGTCATTCAAAGTCCATTAGAATTTCTTATCATTGCATCATCATTTTGTCATTTTGATTTTTCATGTCATCTATTCTAGGTACATTTTCCATTTCCATTCATACATCCAAGAGATTCATCCATTATTGTGTTCCTGAGAGCATACCGAACATTTTCTCCATTGCTATATTCATAGTTTGAGGTTTGCATAATCTTGGTTACAATTTTATGCAACACAATCCCATCCTTTTCATTAAATCAAAACCTTATCTATGTAGATGAGGGGATATGTCAATATTTCATTAACTGATCTCTTAACTCTATTTCGATGGATAAACAATTCAATATGCAGAGAGGAATTTTGTGGTTCGATGATGGACATGTCATCGTGGGTTGAAAAGGAGGTGCAATGAGGAGGTGCAATATTTCTAACCATGTTTTGAAACCTACTCACATCTAGGTCATTTGGCACTAAGGCTTTGGTGAGGATTTCTTTATTCTCTAGTGAGCTTTGAGTGGGAGTCTTAAGTAACTGGTTGACTAGGTTGTATTTAGGAAAGGAGGAACTCATAGTTACATGATAAAAAAATTTCACAAGTCTTGGTAAAATGATTTTAGAGGCCTGGCCTTGGGTAATAGCATTTGATATTTTTTCTTTATTTTATCCTTAATTATGATGACATTTATGGTGTCATCAAATCTAGAGATCATGCCAATAGTGTTATCATAGTGATGTGCATAATTAACTTTATCATGGGGAGATGCCTTTAATTAGCTCTAGATGATTCACCCATTTCATGACTCATGAAAGGGTTCTTGGAGATCATATGGTCTTCATTGTTGCTAAGGTTAGTCACTTCAATAGTCCTATCATTGATTAATTTTTTGTATGGCCCCCTTAAGGGTGAAACAATTTTTTGTTAAGTGCCCCCTATTTTCATGATAGGCGCAAATGTGCTTGTCATTCCACCACTTAGGTTTGACTTGAGGTTTATAGAGTTTGGCCTCAAGTAGTACAATTAGTTTATCAGCTAAGAGGGTTTGTAGAGCACTCTCATAAGACACCCCGATGGGTGAATACTCCTTGGGTATATTGAAGAGTAATATCTTCATAGAAGAGGAGCTTGATTATAAGCAAGTTATTAATTACATCTCGATGGAGTTGTCGTAGTACTTTGGTAAAATAGACAAGCATTATCTTATCGAGTTGTGTTTAGATTTCTATATTTAACAATAGGACCTAGTTAATTTAGAGGAGGTTGAGTTTGAGGCTTGACATGGTTGGCTTCAACCACCCCATCATAAGCTATGTTTTTGTTATTGTTTCTCAACCATAATTTTTGTTTTTTAGTGGACTAATCAGAGGAATTATGATTCTATGTAAAATTGTTGGAGAAACCTTTACCATCTTTAGATAATTTAATAATTTCATTTTTTATCAAGGTTTCTTCTACCTTAGTAGCATTTTCTAAGGTAGTCTTAAAATATTTAGGCCCTTAAAGTTTTAGCTAGTAATTTATGGGTTTTGAGAGACTAATGATGAAGATGTATGTCTTCTCTTTGTCTGGTATGTCTCTATGATACTTGGTAAATGTGTGTCTTCACCATTGTAGGAAGACCTTGAATGATTTTCTAGGAAGTTATTCTATGTTACACAACTCAATCATTGTAACTTCCATTTCAATGTTATAGGAATATTGGACAATAAAAATGGAAGCCAATTTGTCAAAGGTTTTAATGTTGGAGGGTAGCTTGGAGAACCACTCCATGGCTTGTCCCTTGAAGGTCTTTGGAAATAGATGCATTAGGTAAGTCGTGTCATGGACAAACTCCATACTTAGCACATAGAATTGTCTAAGGTGATATTATGGATCTAATGTACAAAAATATTTATCATATTTTGGTATCTGAACATTTTGAGGAAAAGGCATGAAGGTAATTCTTTTATCGAATAGTAGAGGACACACCTTTTTGAGGCTAAACTCTATGGTTTGTATTTTCCCTTGCTTAATCCTTTCCATTTTCAATTTTAAGTCTCTTAATTTATATGTGACAATATCTAAGGGTGACTCTTCTTCATCTTGTTTTAGATTGGTCACATCAAAGTCAGATGAAAATTTCACACCTTGTTGTGCTAATGCTAGTATGTAGCATTCTTTATAATTCTCAAGTATCTTGTCCATGATATCTACACATTTGAGATTTTACTGAATGTCTTCAATTTTAGCTCCAAAGCTATTTTCATCCCATATGTTAGATGAACCTATTTTGGCAAAGGGCTCTAAACTTTGGTTGAACAAGGGAGACTCATGAGTACTTGCATTAGGTGAATGATTTGTTGGGGTAACATGTTAAATGAGATCTAGAGGTTTCATGCATTTGATGGTTCTGCTAGCTATTCTCACACTCACCTCTATAGGTGATCATTCAAGCTTAGCAATTACACTAGTTTTGTGCAGTGGCATGAGAAGTGAATATGATTCCTCTAACTCATGCATTTTCACATTGTGAGGAATTTCATTGACCATGATTCATTAGGAATAACAAGATAGGGTGCACAAGGTGTTTGTATATATTGATATGATAAGTTCACTCTTGTGAAGTCAAGTAGGGAACGGATGTATTTATCCAAACATTTTTTACTTGATATGTAAAATAAAGTAATTAGGACTTTTTTGATTAATAATAAAATTTTTAGATTTGCTTGTTTCAAATATGGTTTCAGTCAACTTCAAGATCTCCCAATTTGGAGAAAATCAATGGGAAAAAGGGTATCCAAATTTGTCATTCATTTGCAAATTTTGAGTATGTAGATAGCCTCTATTTTAGGTTCTTTCTTAGATGCATCAATGATTGATTAAATGTGCTATTTCATTGATCATATGAGCTATTTCACTAATCATAAGTGTTATTTAAATATTGAAATGCACTATTTTATTTTTCATATGAATGTTTTGCAAGAAAAATGTGTTATTTAAGGATTTAGTGTTGGAAATATAGATGGAGTAATAGAGAGCGAGGGTGAATTAGTTACCACAAAAATATTTTCATAGATCCTTAGATGTCTAACAAATCTAATTACTTATGTCACTTGATAAATATACTAAAAAATGTTGTAACTCGGTAAATGCAAAGTATGTTTTACTTTAGTTGATCTAATAATCAATTGTAATAGTTGTTGGAAATATTTAGGACTAGCTAGGTTACTAAGAGGGGAGTGGTGAACTAGTAACCTCAAAAAAATTTAAATTTTTTAGCACTTAATAACATAATCCAATTTTCATCAATAGATCTAATCTACTACATGCATGAGAAACTGAAAGCATAAAACACTTTGAACACAATATTTGGTGACCCAAAAACCTTCCAAATAGAAAGTAAAACTAGGGTGGGGATGATACTCACAAAACTTCAATATTGTAGCATAAAGTTGGCCTATTAAGGCTTACAATGATCACTTATGATGGTTTTCCCTATCAAGAGCAATTAGGACTACTAGGTCCACCTTGTTAAAGGTTTTACAAACATACAATGAAGTATGCACTTGGTGAAGAGATTTAAGAAAAGAATGTTATATCTACCCTATTAAAGGATTTGAAGTTGATTCACCTATTAGGATGAAACAATAGATCTGACTTACAACTAAATTGTTGATTAAGATCCTTGAAGTATTGATCACCTCTATGTGATAGATGTAACTTTGCTACTCCTGATATGACCTTGCAATACACTTTAATATGTTGTTGATTCACCTTTGCATGCTTTTCATTTCATTCACATTCACTCTTCTCAAAATCACTTCTATTGGGTATGATACAATACATTAGATATATACCCATTCATTTCACATAATTACAAGGTCGGCCAATACACAAGCTAACACCAATATTACAGAGTTAGCCCAAATGTAGAAACTTGAGTTATGAAAATTGACTTGGTGAATTTTTGATACATGGCATCCACTATAATTACTTGACATCATCATGCACTTAGTAGAAGTAGAGGATCAGTCCATACTAATCACTTCAACATAGTTTCAAACTCAGTCTACATTGGTGACTAGGTAAATATTGTATAACTTGATAGAAACTGAATTCCACATTTACCATGCCTACACTTAGTGAACACTAGCTTCACTTCACAAGAACTGATGACTCAGTAGACACTACAAAACTCTATAACCACTACACTACTTAGTAAGAACTACTAATTTTCACATTGCCTAAATTCACTTGGTAACCACTAGAATGCTCAGTCTAAACTGTGAAGCTTGGTAATTGCTAAGTTACATGGAAAACATTGAACTTCTTGGTAAACACTTGAACTACTTGGTAAGCACTAAAGATTGTTCAAAGAGCTTGATAACTATACAAAATCTGAATAAGTATTGTCATTAATAAAAAACTTGACTTAATGCCAACAATCTCCCCCTTTGGCATTAGTGACAAAAACACTTATTATCCAAAACTTATATACAACATAGTGTGATACTTAGCTTGGTATGGCATGCTAATTGTTTTAATTTTTCAAAAATTGTCTTTGTAACTCTATTATATATACATTCCTTTTTCATATATCTCCCCCATACAATATACATATCATATTAGGCATAATGACATACTCAGTGTATCTCTTGGTATGGAATATTTCTCTCATGATATATATAAATATCTTTCCACCTTGAATATATACATATCTCTCTCCCCCTTTTTTGACAATAATGCAAAAATTTATACACAATCTACTTATATAGAGATAACAAAAAGTGAGAGAAATTTAGAATGTATCTTAAGAATAAGAGTTAAGGTCTTTTCCTAGTTTTCTTGCAAAACTTAATAGGTTTGAAGAGAATCTTATACTTCTACAGAGAGCTCAATCATATGATCTGCAATTGAAAAATTATTGTCATGGATCAATGATTTAGAATAGGCAATGTGCTTCTACATTGTATCCATGATAGGAAGGATCCTATTTTGGATGTCTATGAGTGTAGACCAGATCCTTTCTTCCTCTCTCAATAATTTCACCTGCATATCTGATAAAAACATGATCTTCATATGGTGTGTAGAGCTTGAACTAGGGTCAAGTTGCAACTTTTGTGCACTAGCTTTTAGATCTTCATCAATCTTATTCAATTTTCTCTTAATTTCCTTTGTATACTCAGTAACATCACATAGCTTAGCAAAAAGATATGTTACATTAATGAAGGAGGTTTCAAGATTTGATAAAATTGAAGAGAGTTCTACCTATTGAATAGCTATTTGATGAGCAATGTGCTCAAGCACTTTGTTATCAAACTTCTTTTCTGCTTTCTCCATTATCTTATCTCGACCATTAGAATCTTCATTGAATTTTCTAACTACCTCTCCTAATTGCACCAAAATGTGTTGAGAAGAATCAACATCAACACCTATAGCTTCTATCAAAATATTCTTAGCACTTTCAATGATCCTGAATTCTTTGTCTCTCTCTTCTCTTAATTACTTTTTCTTGACTTTTTGTTGGAGGAGCTAACTAACTAATCTCATTTCTTTTACAATGGCATTGTCAAAATCCAATTTGGGAATTTCAATATCCTTATCTAGATCTATATCTTCCTCTATTTCCTTTCCACTAATCAAAATTCTTGGTTGAATCTTTGGTTCAACTTTTGAAATTAATACTTTGGATTTTGGAATAGAAATAATAGTGGAAATAGTAGGGCTACTAGTGAAAACTTGTAGAGTGCCTACTGATGGAATACTTACTAGAGTACTTAAAGAATAAAAAATTTATTTATTTGCCAAAATTCCCAAATTTGAGGTATTTATAGGTGAAGTATTGATAGAAGTATTTACAATTGAAGTACTTATTGAAGCATGTACAACTGAAGTAGCCAAACTTGAAGAATCCAAAGTTGTACTTATTGCTAAATAATTCAAAATTGTGGAACACTCTGTATCCATTGCTAAGATTGGATTAGTGAGTGAAGAATTCTATAGCTTAGTGGATGAAGTGGTAGATACTTCTATCTATGATGTACTTAGTTGAGAGGTAGTAAGGAGTGATTGGATATTTGATATATCAATGGTTGTCACAATCAAAGCTACTGAATCTGTCTCCATACTTGATGATGTTGCTATTTTTGTTAGAGAGTGAGGAAGGGAGGCTATGAAAAACATAGTTATCTTAACTGGATCACTCTCTTCTTCTTCTTCTTGCCTGGCTTCCTCTTTAGCTTCTTCCTCTTTTTCTTTTTCATCATCCTTCATCAACTCTTGATATTCTTCAGCATCACTGGTGACAAAAGGAGTATTGTCTTCTTCATTCTCTTCATCCTTGTCACTACCATCATCATCATCATCATCATCATCAATCTCAATAGGATTATCACTAGGTTTTTGAAGATGGAATACATTTTTCCATAAGTCTGTAGCATTCTTCACAACATACTCAATATCTTTCATTAAAAGAAGACAAGTATTGAACTTTAGAGTCATTTTGCTCTCATTTTCTTTTAATTCTTTATTCACCTTTGCATATGTTAAGTTGGGCACCAATTGGTTTACTATTTGAGAAAAAAAGTCTTTAACGGTCTATATGGTGTTCTCCCATCTAACCTTGATCTTATCGAACAAAATTGTAGGGACTTGTGATTCACACTGATTAGGAGAGAACTTTTTTCTGCCTAACTTATCCATGATCAGATCTTCAACATCTTTCTGTTTTGCTGGAGTCATGGTCTCATATTTGAGTGCTTTGAAGTTTTTAATTCCAGCACCTTCTCTTAATTGTTTCAATCTTTCTTGAAATGTGGGAGGATGTCAGTTGAAGACAAATCACTATCATCTTTTCCTGCTTTCTTCTTGGATCTTCTTGTGAGTACTATAGTGAAAAGCTTGGGTGGCTTGGTGATAAACACCTTGCCTTTCTTTCTTATTGGCTCTTATTCCTTCTTAGATTCCTCTTCATTCTTAGATCCCTCCACATCTTCTCCTTTTCTCTTAGTAAGCATAAGAGGGATACTTTCCTTTTTCAACTTTGATATACTCCTCTTTCCTTTGTTTACTACCTTTAGAAGCTTAATTTCAAGCTCTATTCTAGCTTTAGCTTCATCATAAATTCCAAAGAGAGGTACCTTTGGATCTATAGACTCATTAACTAGGGCTTCAATGATTTATTTTTCCTTATCAATAGTAACCTCATATGGAAGAGATTTTACCCACACTATTCTAGACCTTACTGTGTGGATGTATAATCTATAACTATCAACTATTTATAGTCTTCAATCAACTTTTTTGGTATCTTGAACCTATTATTCATCTTTTCTTTGAAGGATTCAAAATAATTATCCATGATGCTATCAAAATTTCCAACTATTTCAGTGATGAACTCATTGATCTGATATAAGCCTAGTGTGTCTTTTCTCCATACAACTGTGTCTTTAGAGGGGAAAAACTTTTGAACATAGAAAAAAAAACATGTCAACAATGAAAAAAACTTGCATGGGTTATTCTTTGAGGTTCTTATGCTTTCCTTATTCTTGTTCAGCTGTTTCAACATCAAATCTACTAGGTCATATGACAAATTCTTCTTTACAACCTTATAAGCTTGGTCAACTACACGACACACTATTGAGTTGACTTGAGCTATAAATCTTATGTGCTATAACATGAATGCCAAATTTTACTTCTATGTCAGACACACTACTAATTTTCATTCCTCTATCATCCCACTCAGTTAGGGTTTACTTTTGTAACTCATCTCAACCTAAGGTTTTGGTGACTTTAGCTTTGGTAAGCATAGGGAGACCAGTAATGCGATCAATCATTTTCTTTGTAATTAAAACTAGCTACTCTAACCATAATTGACCATTATGAACTTGGCTTAAGATATACCTAATCCATTTGATTTGAAAGTTTCGTAGCAGGTGAGGAATGTTAGTTAAAACTTTCTCTTCCAAATATTTATGCTCAGGGTTAAGAATTCCATCCACACAGAGTTCACTTAGGAAATTATCCATTTCAAGGGTTCTTATCTCCTGAACTACACATTTAAAATGAGTTGTAATATTATTTATGAGAAGTATCTTAGGTGGTATTTGTGATTGAGCTCCATTCAGGCCAAGGATTTTGGCGATCACTAACACTAATTTGAAGTTAGGAGCTTTCCACTCAACACCTCACACCAACATTTTACATTCTTTCTTTCCCTTGCTACTACTATGGCTAGATGCTATGAGAACTCAGTAACCTAAGAAAATTCTTTGAAAATTTTTGGTGCAAATTTTTGCTCAAGATCGCCTGGATGCTCAAATTGCTATGTTCGCAATATACTAAATTCATAGTGGAAATGAAATTGATTTTCTACCTTTTTTTGGAAAACTTCCTTTTAATGCTCGATATAATGAGAGCCATAATGACATAGTGTGTGATAGCTTGTCATCCACTATCTACATAGATCACTCAATAAAAGCTTGTAACTCAGCAACCAAACAAAGCCTTGTTACTCCTGACTTCACTCGGTATGACCCAACCTTACTTGGTGATAACTAATACTCATCTTTTGTGATCCCCTTGTATCTAGAATATTGATTTGTATCTTTTCTTTCTTTCTAATTCTAGAACTATTTTAGATGTGACCATGATAATGCAATTCTGGTTCTTTCTTAAGAACTTAATTGGAAATAGTGGAGTAACCCACTTCTTGAGTGACATGACTATCATTGCTTGAGCTACTTTTCTCGGTAGATTTGGGAATCCATTGTTGTCTCATCTGCTTCTTGATACATTATCAGCTTTTGCTTTCTTTTGATCTTCAACTCTGCCTATATTCGCGCAATTCTTAGCTATATGACCAAGTTCAGTACATGTGTAAGATCTTATAGTAGTATCCTTCATTCTCATGTGATGTCTAACACAATTTATCCCAATATTTCCATATTCTCTATAGTAATGACATCTACACCAAGTATTGTAGTCCCAACCAAATATTGCCTTTACAAATTGTTTAGCTAGATTGAATGGTTTAGATTTGCATTCAGATGCCTTCTAACCTTGTTTCTTGCATTTGTGACACTTGCCTTCAAACTTTGGTTTCTCTTTGCATTCATTAGCTTTATGACCATGCCGACTGCAATTGTAGCATTTTCCATTGAATTTTTTCTTTCCATTACTCCAACACTTATTTGATGTATGACTTATCTTACCACACTAATTGCAAGTAGGTATTTGATTCCTTTGAGTACCTTGTTTAGATTATTCACCTTCTTCTATGTATCCAAGTCCTTCTTTAACCTTTTGCCTATAAAGATTCTGCTCATTTTGTTGATTCAATTGATCCATGCCTACTTGTGATTTCATTATAATTCTGTCATTGAGTTTCTTTTTAGAATTTAGATCAACTTTCATCCTTTCATCAATTTTCTTTTTAGTGTTTAAGTCATTCCTTAACCTTTCATTTTCAAATCTTAGACTCATGATGTCTTCATTTGCATAGTAGAGCTGATTGATAAGAATTTCTTGCTAAAGGGATTGATTTTGAATTTCATTGTTCCTTACCTCCAAGTCTTCTTTTGCATTATTTCTCTATTTTGAGATTTCACACAATCTTATTGATTGAATTATTTGCTCTCTTTTTAATTTTCTTACTTCTTTTAAGGAGACATTCTTTTCTAGAAGTTCTTTGATTGCATCATTTGCTTCATCTGAACTACTTGACTAGAAAAAATGTTCAATCTTCTCTTCAACATACTAGTGGTCATTCATCTAATTTGCAAGTTCCTTCCTTCTTTTTAGGGATTGAGAAAGATGCTCTTTTGCTTACTTCAGTTGAGCTATGGCCATCTCTAGATCTAGCTTTTCATTGTTAGTAGCTTTTTCAAGTTTGAATATCTCCATTGCCCTTGATCTTTTCTCAAGTTGTCAAACTTTATCTTGAGAACCACAAAGATCTGATACCAATTGTTGGAAATATTTAGGACTAGCTAGGTTACTGAGAGGGGAGCGGTGAATCAGTAACCTCAAAAACTTTTAACAATTTTAGCACTTAATAACATAATCCAATTTTCATCAATAGATCTAATCTACTGCATGCATGAGAAACTAAAATCATAAAACACATTGAACACAATATTTGGTGACCCAAAAACCTTCCAAATAGATAGTAAAATTGGGGTGGGGATGATACCCACAAAAATTCAATATTGTAGCATAAAGTTGGCCTATTAAGGCTTACAATGATCACTTCTAATGATCTACCCTGTTAGGATCAATTAGGACTTCTAGGTCCACCTTGTTAGATGTTTTACAAACATACAATGAAGTATGCACTTGATAAAGAGATTTAAGAAAAGACTATTAAGTCTACCCTATTAAAGGATTTGTAGTTGATTCACCTGTTAGGATGAAATAGTAGATCTGACTTACAACTAAATTTTTGATTAAGATCCTTGAAGTACTGATCAACACTATGTGATAGATGTAACTTTTCTACTCTTGATATGACCTTGCAATACACTGTAATCTACTACTAATTCACCTTCACATGCTTTTCATTTCATTTGCAATCAGTCTTCTCAAAATCACTTATGTTGGGTATCTTACAATACATTACATATATACCCATCCATTTCACATAATTAAAAGGTTGGCTAATACACAAGTTAACACCAATACTACAGACTCAGCCCAAGTGTAGAAACTTGGGTTCTAAAAAAATGCTTGGTGATTTTCTAATACATGGCGTCCACTGTCATTAATAAACATCATCATGAACTCGATAGAAGTAGAGGCTCGGTCCATATTAATCACCTCAATATAGTTTCAAACTCGATGTACACTAGTGACTCAGTAAATATTGTATAACCTAGTAGAAACTACATTCCACATTTACCATGTCTACACACGGTAAACAGTAATCATCTCATCACTTGGTTAACATTGGCTTTGCTTCAAAAGAACTAATGACTCTATAGAAACCACAAAGCTCAATAACCAGTGAACTAATCTGTAAGAACTATTGATCTTCACACTTCCTGAATTCACTTTGTAACAACTAGAATGCTCAGTCTAAACTGTTAACCTTGGTAACCACTAAGTTACATGGAAAACACTGAACTACTCAACAAGCACTGAAGATTGTTCAAAGAGCTCGGTAACTATATAGAATTTAAATAATTATTGTCACTACTAAAAAACTTGACTTTAATGCCAATAATCTCCCCCTTTGGCATTAGTGACAAAAACACTTATCAACCAAAACTTATATATAGTGTAGTGTGATACTTAGCTTGGTATGGCATGCTAATTTTTTTTATTTTTCAAAATTTGTCTTTATAACTCTATTATATATACATTCCTTGTGCATATATCTCCCCCATACAATATACATATCATATTAGGCATAATGACATATTGAGTGTATCTCCTAGTATGAAATCTTTCTCTCATGATATATACAAATATCTTTCCACTTTGAACATATACATGTCTCTCTCCCCATTTTTTACAATAATTCCAAAGATTTATACACGGTCTACTTATATAGAGAAACCAAAATGTGAGCGAAATTCAAAATATATCTTAAGAATAAGAGTTAAGGTCTTGTCCTAGATTTCATGCAAAACTTTGTAGGTTTCAAGAGCAACTTGTACTTCTGCAGAGAGCTCAATCATATGATCTGTAATTGAAAAATTATTTTCATGGATCAATGTTTTAGAATAGGCAATGTGCTTCTACATTGCATCCATGATAGGAAGGATCATATTTTGAATGTCTATGAGTGTAGAACATATCCTTTCTTCCTCTCTTAATAATTCATCTAGAATATATGATAAAAATCTGATCTTCATATGGTGTGCATAGCTTTAACTAGGGTCAAGTTGCAACTTTTGTGCACTAGCCTTCATATCTTCATCAATCTTATTCAATTTTCTCTTAATTTCCTTTGTATACTTGGTAACATCACATAGCTTAGCAAAAAGAGATGTTACATTAGTGAAGGAGGTTTCAAGATTTGACAAAATTGAAGAGAGTTCTACCTCCTGAATAACTATTTACTGAGCAATGTGCTTAAGCACTTTGTTATGAAACTTATTCTCTTCTTTCTCCATCAGCTTATCTTCAGCACTGGAATCTTCATTGAATTTTTTGATTGCCTCTTCTAATTGCAGAAAAATGTGTTGAGAAGAATCAACATCAACACCTATAGCCCTATCAAAATATTCTTAGAACTTTTAATGATCCTAAATACTCTATCTCTCTCTTCTCTTAATTGCTTTTGCTTAGTTTTTTGTTGGAGGAGCTGAGTAACTAATCTCATTTCATCTACAATGGTATTGTCAAAATCCATTTTGGTAATTTCAATATCCTTATCCAAATCTATATCTTCCTCTATTTCATTTTCACTAATCAAAATTCTTGGTTGAATCTTTGGTTCAATTTTTGAAATTAATACTTTGGATTTTGGAAGAGAAACAATAGTGTAAATAGTAAGGCTAATAGTGAAAACTTGTGGAGTGCCTATAGATGGAATTCTTACTAGAGTCTTAAAGAATCTAAAATTGATGTATTTGCCAAACTTCCCCAAATTGAGGTATTTATAGGTGAAGTACTGATAGAAGTATTGACAATTGAAGTACTCACTAAAACATGTACAACTGAAGTAGCCAAAATTGAAGAATCCAAAATTATACTTACTACTAAAGATTTAAAAATTGTGGAACACTTTGTATCCTCTGCTGAGACTGGCTTAGTGACTAAAGCATTTTGTAGCATGGTGGATGAAGTGGTAGACACTTCTATCTATGATGTGCTGAGCTGGGAGGTAGTAGGGAGTGATTGGATGTTTGATGTATCAATGGTTGTCACAATCAAAGCTATTGAAGCTATCTCCACACGTGATGATGTTGTTTTTTTTGCTAGAGAGTGAGGAAGGGAGGCTATGATAGCTGCAACTATCTTAACTAGATCACTCTCTTCCTCTTCTTCTTGGTTGGCTTCCTCTTCAACTTCTTCCTCTATTTTTTCTTCATCATCCTTCATCAACTATTGATATTCTTTAACATCAATGGTGACAAAAGGAGTATTGTCTTCTTCATTCTCTTCATTCTTGTCACTTTCATCATCATCTCATTGATCTCAATAGGATTATCACTAGGCTTGTGAAGATGGAATACATTTTTCCATAAGTTTGTAGCATTAATCACAAAATACTCAATATCTTTCATTAAAACAAGACAAGTATTGTACTTTAGAGTCATTTCTCTCTCATTGTCCTTTAATTCTTTATTCACCTCTACATCTATTAAGCTGGGCACCAACTATTTTAGTGTTTGAGCCAAAATGTCTTTGACAGTCTGTATGTTGTTCTCCCATCTAACATTGATCTTATCTAGAAAAATTGCAAGGACTTTTGATGCAAACTGATCAGGAGAGAATTTCCATCTGCCTAACTTGTCCATGATTAGATCTTCAACTTCTTTCTATTTTGCTAGAGTCCTAGTCTCATATTTGACTGCTTTGAAGTTTTTTATTCCAGCACATTCTCTTAATTGTTTTATTCTTTTCTAAAATGTGGGAGGAGGTTGGTTGAAGACAACATCACTATCATCTTTTCTTGCTTATTTCTTGGATATCCTTGTGAATACTCCAGTGGAAGGCTTGGGTGGCTTGGTGATAAACACCTTGCCTTTCTTCCTTATTGGCTCTTCTTCCTTCTTAAATTCCTCTTCATTCTTAGATTCCTCCACATCTTCTCCTTTTCACTTGGTAAGCATAAGAGGGGTACTTTCTATTTTCAACTTTCACATCCTCCTCTTTCCTTTGTTTACTGCCTGTGGAAGCTTAATTTCAAGCTCAATTCAAACTCTAGCTTCATCATAAGTTCCAAGGAGAGGTACCTTTGGATCTATAGGCTCATTAACTAGGGCTTCAATGATTTATTTTTCCTCATCAATATTAACCTCATATGGAAGAGGTTTTACCCACACTATTCTAGGCCTTATTGCTTGGATGTATACTCTATCACTATCAACCATAAAACAAAAATCATCCTTATATTCTTCAATAAACTTCTATGGTATCTTGAACCTATTATTCATCTTTTCTTTGAAAAATTCAAAATAATTATCCATGATTCTATCAAAATTTTCACCCATTTCAACGATGAACTCATTGATCTGGTATAAGATTGGTGTGTCTTTTCTCCATACAACTGTGCCTTTAGAGAGGAAAAACTTTTGAACATAGAAAAAAAACATGTCAATAGTGAACCAAACCTGCATGGGTTATCTTTGAGGTTCTTATACTTTCCGTATTCATGTTCAGCTATTTCAACATCAAATCTGCTAGGTCATATGACAAATTCTTCTTTACAACCTTATAAGCTAGGTCAATTGCTTGACACGACACACTATTGAGTTGACTTGAGCTATAAATCCTATCTATTATCACATGAATACCAAATTTTAGCTCTATTTCAAATACACTATGAATTGTCATTCCTCTATTGTCCCACTCGACTAGGGTTTTCTTTTGTAACTCATCCTGACCTAGGGTTTTGGTGACTTTAGCTTTGGTAAGCATAGGGAGACCAGTAATGTGGTGAATTATTTTCTTTATATTAAAACTATTTTCTCTAACCACAATTGACCATTATGAACTTGGCTTAAGATATACCTAATCCATTTGACTTGAAAATTTTGCAGCAGGTGAGGAATGTGAGTTGAACCTTTCTCTTGGAAATTTTTATGCTCAAGCTTAAGAATTCCATCCATACAGAGTTCACTTAGGGAATTATCCATTTCAAGGGTTCCTATCTTGTTAACTACATTTAAAATGAGTTCTAATATCATTTATGAGAAGTACCTTAGGTGGTATCTGTGACTGAGCTCCATTCGGGTCAAGGGTTTTGGTGATCACTAAAACCAATTTGAAGTTAGGATCTTTCCACTCAACACGTCACACCAAAATTTTAGATCCTTTCTTTGCCTTGATGTTGCTACTATTAGATGCCATGATAACTCAGTAAATTGAGAAAATTCTTCAAAAAATTTTGCTCAAGATCATCAAGATGCTCAAATTGCTCTATTCTCAATATACTAAATTCAAAGTGGAACTAAAATCGATTTCCTACCTTTTGATGAAAAACTTCCCATTAATGCTTGGTATGATGAGAGCCATAATGACATAGTGTGTGATAGGCTATCATCCACTATCTACATAGATCATTTAGTAAAAGCTTGTAACTCGACAACCAAACACAATCTTGTTACTCCCAACTTCGCTCAGTATGACCCAACCTTACTCAGTGATAACTGATACTAATATTTTGTGATCCCCTTGTATCTAGAATACTAATTTGGATTTTATCTTTCTTTCCAATTCTCAAACTATTTTAGATGTGACCATGACGATGTAGTTCTAGTTCTTCCTTAAGAACATAATTGGAAATGGTGGAGTCACCCACTTCTTGAGTGACATGACTATTATCGCTTGAGCTAGCTTGCTCGGTAGATTTGGGAATCCACTATTGTCTCATCTGCTTCTTGATGTTATTATCTTTTTCTTTCTTTTCATCTTCAACTCTACCTATATTCATGCAATTCTTAGCTATATGACCAATTTGTGTACATGTGTAATATCTTATGGTAGTATCATTCCTTCTCATGTGATGTCTAATAGAATTTATGCCAATATGTCCATATTATCCATAGTAATGACATCTATGCCAAGTATTGTAGTCCCAACCAAATATTGCCTTTACAAATTGTTCAACTGGATTGAATGGTTTAGATTTGCATTTAGATGCCTTCTGACCTTGTTTCTTGCATTTGTAACACTTGCCTTGAAACTTTGGTTTCTCTTTCAATTCATTAGATTTATGACCATGTTGACTGCAATTGTAGCATTTTTCATTGAATTTTTCCTTTCCATTACTCCAACACTTATTTGATGTATGACCTATCTTACCATAGTAATTGCAAGTAGGTCTTTGATTCCTTTGAGTACCTTGTTTAGAGGATTCACCTTCTTTTGTGTATCCAAGTCCTACTTTACCCTTTTTCCTATAAAGATTCTACTCATTTTGCTGATTCAATTGATCCATGTCTACTTGGGATTTCATTATTCTTTCATTGAATTAATTTTTAGAATTTAGATCAACTTTCATCCTTTCATAGATTTTGTTTTTAGTGTTTAAGTCATTCCTCACCCTTTCAGTTTTAGATCTCAGACTCGTGATTTCTTCATTTGCATTGGAGATCAGATTGATAAGACTTTCTTGCTGAAGGGATTGATTTTGAATTTCATTGTTCCTTACCTCCATGTCTTCTTTTTCCTTATTTCTCCATTTTGATATTTCACACAATCTTATTAACTAAATTTCTTGTTCCCTTTTCAATTTTCTTACTTCTTCTTGCAAGGAGCCATTCTTTTCTACATGTTATCTGATTGCATTATTTGCTTCATCTAAAATACTTGAGGGAAAAAAATCTTCAATCTTCTCTTCAACATACTGGTGGTCATTCATCTGATTTGGAAGTTCCTTCCTTCATTTTAGGGATTGAGAAAGATGCTCTGTTGCTTTCTTGAATTGAGCTATGGCCATCTCTAGATCAAGCTTTTCATTTTCAATAGTTTTGTCAAGTCTAAATATCTTCATTTCCCTTTATCTTTGCACAATATGTCAAACTTTATCCTAAGAACCACAAAGCTCTTATACCAGTTGTTCGAAATATTTATGACTAGCTAGGTTACTAAGAGGGAAGGGGTGAATTAGTAACCTTAAAAACTTTTAACGATTTTAGCACTTAATAACATAATCCAATTTTCATGAATAGATCTATACTACTACATACATGAGAAACTAAAATCATAAAAGACTTTGAACACAATATTTGGTGACCCAGAAACCTTCCAAATACATAGTAAAATTGGGGTGGGGATGATACCCACAAAACTTCAATATTACAACATAAAGTTGGCCTATTAAGACTTACAATGATCACTTCTAATTATCTACCCTATTAGGATCAATTAGGACTATTAGGTCCACCTTGTTAGAGGTTTTACAAACATACAATGAAGTATGCACTCAGTAAAGAGATTTAAGAAAAGACTATTAAGTCTACCTTTTTAAAGGATTTGAAGTTGATTCACTTGTTAGGATGAAACAATAGATTTGACTTAAAACTGAATTGTTGATTAAGATCCTTGAAGTATTGATCACCTCCATGTGATAGATGTAACTTTTTTGCTCCTTATATGACCTTGCAATACACTTTTATATGCTACTCATTCACCTTCACATGCTTTTTATTTCATTCACATTCACTCTTCTCAAAATGACTTCTTTTAGGTATGATACAATACATTACATATATACCCATCCATTTCACAATATTACAAGGTTGACCAATACACAAGTTAACACCAATATTATAGAGTTTGCCCAAATGTAGAAAATTTGATTCTAAAAACTAACTTGGTGAATTTCTAATACACAAAGTCCATTGTCATTACTTGACATCATCATGCACTTAGTAGAAGTAGAGGCCCAATCCATACTAATCACTTCAACATAGCTTTGGACTTGGTGTACATTGGTGACTCAGTAAATATTGTATAACTTGGTAGAAACTAAATTCCATGTTTACCATGCTTACACTCAGTAAACACTAATCATCTCATCATCTCGGTTAACATTGGCTTCGCTTCACAAGAACTGATGACTTAGTAGACACTATGAAGCTCAAAAACCACTAAATTGCTTGGTAAGAATTGTTGATCTTCACACTACCTGAATTCACTTGGTAACTAGTGGAATATGTGATCTGAAATTTAAAGCTTGGTAACCACTAAGTTACATGGAAAACACTGAACTGCTTGGTAAACACTTGAACTGCTTAGCAAGCACTAAAGATTGCTCAAAGAGCTTGGTAACTTTATAGAATCTGAATAAGTGTTGTCACTAATAACAAACTTGACTTAATGCAAACAATAGTTTGCAAAAATGAGAGAAAAAAAATGAACACAAGATAAACCAAATTTAACATGGAAACCCTATATGGGAAAAACCACCAATGTAACTAGTTACTATTTTTCACTCTTCTAAAGTGATCCCTATTAGGAGCCAACCCTATCAGAAGTGCCCTTGCAAGAGGTCTTAAAAAAATTCAATGGAACTGTCATCTTGTTAGAAGATTTACAACTAGTTGTTAAACCAACTCTATTAAGAGATTTTGGATCACTGCTACAATGGTAGGAAAGTAACAATGAAATGACTTGATTGAGATGCAACTAAATTTCTGATTATAGATCTCTATTTTGCTTCATACTAGATCCTTCTTGATTGAACATTACTTTGCTGCTCCATAAGAATTTCTAACCATCCGTCAAGTTCACTTAAACTTTCCTTCTCAATCAATCAATATACTTGTATACTCACATGCACTTTAGAATCTCAACTTGACCGTATATTTATATCATTCAGATTGTTAAGTCAGCTCAATAGAAATTACAATGACCAATAATCATTACCATAGTTTGCTGGAATAAATACTTGAAATAATTAAGCATCATATCCCAAATAAATAAAATCCTTTGATAGCTTACCCAACTTGGTAAACACTGGTCCTAGAATATTTTCTTCTGGTAACCAATATAATCTTGGTTAACACTATGAACTTGCAAAATCCTTTGGCAGCCAAGTGAACTCAGTGAGTACTAACTTTGACCAACTTTTCTTTGTTAACCATGAAAACTCAGTTAACACTGCTTCCTGCCATAATTTCCTTCGACGCCTGAGTTAGCTTGGTAGACACTTTCTTTGTACAGTAATCTCTAGGAATGCTTGGTAGAAAAGAAAATTGTCTTTCTGACCAAGTGAGCTCGGTAAGCATAGACTAACAACTGATATGACATTTGTGTAACATCAAAGACAACACACAATTAGAAAATTGTATCTAACAATCTCTCTCTTTGGAATTGGTGGAAATACAACATGTCATAGCGCAATGAAATTTGAGAACAAGACTTTCTCAGATAGAAAGTTTCTCCCTCTTATATTTTTATGCCACAAGCTTCTCTTTTTGCATAGTACTCTCTCTATGTGAAGGAGTTACATAGCTTCTTCTCAAAAAAAAATTGAGAAAGATATGATAGTAAACTCTACCTCTTTGACAACACATGCCAAAGACAACACATACCAGATAAGTATCAATGTACCTTGAGTATTAATTTAATTGCAATATTGCTTTGATTATGCTGCATCAACTTATAGATCTTCAACTAGGTTCCTATTGATGCATCACTAAAATTTTATTTAGTGAGCTTGAGATAGGGGAATGACCCCTAACTTACCTCTTAGATACAAGAATGCATTGTTAGGGAATGGCTTGGTAAATATATCTGCAATCTATTTTTTTGTATGCACATATTCCAATCTAATTTCTTTGTCCTACACCAATTCTCTAACAAAATGACATTTTATAGCAATATGGTTGGTTTTTGAATGCATCACTAGATTCTTAGATATGTTAATTTCACTTGTATTATCACAAAATATGACAATTCATTCTTTGATCACAACCTTCATGCCTTCCAACAACTATTTAAACCAAACAATATTAGAGCAATTTACTACTGTTGCAACATATTCTGCTTTAGTCATGGATTGAGATGTGCAATATTGTTTTTTGCTTGTCCAAGATACCAACCTTTTACCAAGAAAGAATGCCCCACCACTTATACTCTTCCTGTCATTTACATTTCCTACCCAAACAACATCAGTAAACACTTTTAGGTCCATACTTCTTCCAAGTTTATACCATAAACCATAGTCTTCAGTGCCTTTCAAATATCTCAAGATTCTTTTGATTGTCATCATACGATTTTCTCTAGGTTTTGCCAAGAATCTTGCCACTATACCAACTGTGAGAGCAATACCAAGTCTTGTATGAACCACATATTGTAATTTTTCAATCAATGATCTATACAAGGTCTGGTCTACTTCTTTTGAGTCATCATCTTTGGTAAACTTTAGTCTAGTACACATGGGGAAGTGAATCTTCCATACCAAATTTCTTGAGTATCTCTTTGATATACTTAGATTGAGTAATGTAGATAAGATTCTTGCTTTCTTATATTTGCAATCCAACAAACAACTTAATCTCACTAAACATAGAAATTTCAAACTCTTTGTTCATTTTCTTTGAAAATTCTTTGCATAGATCATCATTCCCTATAAATAAAGTATCATCCACAAATATATCTTCCAATACAATCTTGTTATCTGGTCCTTCCTTGATGTAAAAGCTATTGTTATCATTAGTTCTCTGAAAACCAATTTGCATAAGGTAGTTATGTAATCTTTCATACCATGCTCTAGGAGCTTATTATAGACCATACAATGCTTTTTGTAACTTGCAAACCATGTCCCTTTTGTTTGGATCAACAAAACCTTCTAGTTGTTCAATGTAGAATTCTTCATCAAGAATACCATTGAGAAATGTAGATTTAACATCCATCTGATATACTTTAAATACTTTATGTGTTGCATATGCAAGTAAGGTCTTGACACCTTCTAATCTTGCAATAGGAGTGAAATTTTCACCATAATCAATGCCTTCTTCTTGATAGTAGCCTTTACATACCAATCTATCTTTGTTTCTTGATACCTTACCATCTTCATTCAACTTATTCCTAAAAACCCATTTTGTGCCAATCACATTTTTTTCTTTGGGCCTACGTACAAGAGTCTAAGTTTTGTTCTTCTCTATTTGTTTAATTTTTTCATTCATAGCCTCAATCCAACTTTCATTTTCTAAAGCATTTTTAACAATTCTAGGTTCAAAATCAACAAGTAAACATGTACCTTTTAGCTTACTTCTTGTTGTATTACCTTCTAATTTATCTCCAATAATTTGATCTAGTGTAGGATGTCTTCTGACATACTAAGCTAATACAAGTTCTTTACCTTTTGAATGAATTGTACTATTTTCATTTTGAATTTCAACTTCTAGTTCTAGTTTCTTAGACTTGGTAGGCATTAGCCCGGTAGCTTTAGACTATGACTCAAGTCCTAGCAACTAGGTTTGAACTTCTTACAAATTAGTGAGTGAGGAAGACTTAGGAGTAGAAATCCCCTTATTGATAGATGTTTTTGGAAATGTATCAAGTTCAATGTAAACAAATCTCTTATAATCTTCTAATTCCCTTTTTCTTTCTTCTTAAGTCCTTTCTACAAACTCATCAATTCTCACATGTGCACTTTCTATGATTTTATGAGTAGACAAGTTTAAACATCTATATGCCTTACTTTTGCAAGAGTATCCTAGGAATATACCTTCATCACCTTTCACATCAAACTTTCCTTTTTTAGATCCTTTCAAGATATAACATTTACTTCCAAATACTTTTAGGTAACTTACATTGGGTTTTTAGCCATACCATAATTCATAGGGAGTTTTATATGAGTCCTTCTTCAACTGTACTCGATTTAAGGTATGAACTATAGTGTTGATGGCTTCCTTCCAGTATTTAATAGTGACATTTTTTTCAATCATTAGAGTCCTTGCATAGTCAATCACAGATCTATTTCTTCTTTCAGAAATTCCATTTTGTGGGGGAGTTCCTGGGGCTGATGTTTGTCTCTTGATTCCTTTTTCATTGCAGAATATCTCAAATTCATTTAATGTAAATTCACCAACTCTATCTGATCTTAGGCATTTCAAACTTTTTCATGTTTCCTTTTCAACTCTAGCCACATACCACTTAAACATTTCAAAAGCATCATATTTTTGCTTTAAAAACATAACAATCATCATCCTAGAATAGTCATCAACAAACAACATTATATATTTGTCTCCTTTGTAGCTTTGTACTTCCATTAGACCACATAAGTCAGTATGGACTAACTCAAGTACTTCTTTAGATGTATAGTTTTTACTTTTAAAACTTGACTTGGTCATCTTTCCTAGCTAACATTGTTTGCACATGATATTGTCAAGTTTCTTCAGTTTAGGTAAACCTCTGACTTTCTTCATTTTACTGATATTGACCAGATTATCAAAGTTGACATGATATAGCCTTCTATGCCACAACCACACATCATCAAATTATGCAATGAGACAAGAGGTATTTTCCAGATCAAGATAAAATAGATTACTTCTTATTTGATCTCCTTTTCCTATCAGTCTATCATCAATATTATAGATTTTTGTAGTTTTATTTCCAAATTCTACTTTGTAACCTACATTGCCTAACTGTGAGACACTTAGCAAATTGTAGTTTAGTCCTTCAACATAGTATGCATTATCACATGAAATTTTTTCTGTAAGCTTAATGGTACCTTTTCCTTTGACTTGACATGGAGCATCATTACTAAATCTAACACAATTTCCATCATACTGAGTAAAGTTAACAAACTTACTTTTGTCTCCTGTCATGTGATGTGAGCATCCATTGTCTATGATCCATTTATCATTATTGTTCATGCATGTTACCAGTTTTGTTGGCTCTTCTTCATCAGATTTGTCCTTCATGGCCACATAAACAACTTCATCATCAGAATCCTCTTCAGTAATATCGCACTTCTTGCCTTTGTCTTTGTAATCTCTCTTATCATCTTCTCTTCTATTTTTTTACTTGTTTCCTTCCTTGTATTCCTTTTTCTATATACACCTTCCAGCAATATGTCCTACTTCATTGCAATTAAAACAAATGATAGGCATCTTACCTTTGAATCTTCCTTTGACTTTGTGAAATCTTCTAGCTAGTAGTGCTTCTAATTGTTCCACATCTTCCTCATCAGTGCTACTGTCACTGGATACATATTTCATCTTTCTTCTTTATTTCTTTGATTTCACCTGATTAGCATCTTTTAATGATAGCTTGGCTTTGAAAGCAGATTCAACATTCTCAAGTCTATAGTTATCAAAGCTAGATAACTCAAATGCAGTGAGTCTACCTACTATGCCTTCAAAACTTAGATTGTTTCTTGGCACACATCTTAGCTCTTGTATAGCTAATACTCTAATAGAATATATAGGAAGAAAGGTTCTTAAAAACTTACTATTAATAGTATCATCATCTAATTGACCATTCAAGCATCTTATTGCACTTACCACTTCCTTTTTTCTAGCAGCATACTGAACAACATTCTCACCTTCTTCCATTTTCATATCATTAGACTTTCCTTTGAGACTTTCCCTTTTTTCTCTTTGGACATTTGGATCTCCTCCATAAATATCTGATAGGGCTTTCCACAGTTTGAATATAGTGTCACATTCTTTGATATCATCAAATTTAGCATAGTTGGGTGCAGAAGCAATTTCTAGCATTGTTTGATTGTGTTCCTGTTTGTTTTTTAAATCTTCTACAATACGAGCACCAATTGGATTAACATGTTTAGTATCAATAGAGTTTCAGGCATAATCTCCTATGGATCCAAGATGTAGCTTCATCAAGCTTTGCCAAGCAACAAAGTTGTCTTTGTTGAGCTTGGGAGCTTCTCTCTTAGGCATTTTGATCTTTTTTGCTTCTAGTCTTTTAAACTAAATCAACAGTTGAGGCTCTAATACCAATTTTTATAATTCTTTAGAATAACTGAGAGGTGGGGAAGGGGGGGGGGGGGGTTGAATCAATTATTCAAGGTACAAATGCCATAATAAAACTTCTTTTGTTTTCTCTACAAAACCTTAATGGTGCATAACTAAACTTATCATGCATGAAATTTAAATATTGAAACAACTAAGAAAAGTAAACATGCATCACACCATAACACTAAGAATTTGATAACCGAGAAACCCTCCAAGAATAAGAAGGTAAAACTAGGGTGGAGATGATACCCACAAAATAACTGCGCAATTGATTTTAACCACTTCTGATGGTCTGCCCTGTTAAAGGCCACAATACATTGTTAAATGTTACCTTGTTAGAGGATTTCACCAAACTATTAGGAATGGGCCTAGTTAAAGGATTTTGGAACATTAACTTGGACTGTCACCCTATTAAAGGATTTACAACATGGCTATTAAACCAACCTAAGTCCATAGGTTTTATCTTAAATGTTACAATTGCTAGAAAGTAACAACAATAGCTTTGATCTGATTCAACTTACAATATAACTTGCAGATTATAGATCACACTTCAGTTCAATCCTTTGCTTGGCTTTTAATCACTTTAGTTCTATTAGCTTGTCTTCCTCTCAAGCTTTTTTTCCTTGAGTCTTCTTTACTCATCAAACCAATGCAATCATATCTGTGGTCATCCAGCGAAACAGAGTATTCTTTATTCTCTTACTCCTTAGCACTTTTCTTCAGTAGATCATGATTTCATGCTTTTTCACCACCACATTTTTGCTTCATGACCTTATGACTTCTTAAATACAAATTTGAAATATCTTTCCCGCTCAATTCTCCCTCTCTAATTTTAGGGTTTCAATGGATTAGGTAGGATACAATGTATCTACCCCATATCTTGCTCTTATCTAGAAAACTTCATCTAGAGTCCAGTTATATTCTCCAAAAACATTCTACATGGTGTTCTATGCCACCAGCTCATCACTCTTATCTTCTATTTAATTCACAAACTTCTAGATAACAACCTTTTCGACTTAGATCTAGCAAATCTTCGATTTTCAAAATAATGCAGCAACTCAACATTATTGGTTTACTGATGCTCAGCATCTCTGTGTTACTCAACACTTGTATTTTCTTGGAACTTGATCATACTCTGCACTTGATTATGCTCAGCACTTGATTCTACTCAGCACTCAGCACTTGATTCTCCTTGGCACTCGGCACTTGATTTTGCTTAGCACTCAATTTTTCTTGGCACTCAGCACCTGTTTCATGCTCGACACTTGATGTTTACTTGGCACTTTTTTTCTACTGAACTTAGTTAGACTTTACAAATGACTTAGCTAAAACCTTACATTTTTGATATGTTTCAGTTAGCCCATTCTCTATGTCTTAGAGTATGTCATCAATACATTTTTTCATCAATGGCTTAGTTGACCCTTGTATTTCATTGCAACATCATAACTTCAACCTTTCTCTAGGTACTCTAGTTACATCTTATTGATTGCCTCCTCCTTTTCAATCAACCAATGATAGTATTTGGATCACTAAAGCAATTTTCATTCCTATAAGTAGTGATTTTGACATCAATGACAAAACAATGATTGAGAACATTCTTTACCAGTTTCATTAGTTTTTATGTATAATCTCTTCAACAATCTCCCTCGTGATCTTTTCCAATCATTTCCAACAATACCTATGTTTTGATTCCTCTTTCAATGCAAAAGTTGTTGAATTCATTAGAGATGAATTCACCATCTCTATTTGATCTTAAGAATTTCAATATTTTCACTATTTCCTTCTCTATTCTTGCTAGATACCATTTGAATTTCTCAAATGCTTCTGACTTTTCTCTAAGATACATAATAGTCATCATTCTAGAGTAGTCATCAACAAAAATAATAAATAATTTTTCTCCACTATAGCTTTCTATTCCAATAGGTCCACACAAATCAGTATGCACAATTTCCAAGATATCTTTAGATTGATAGTTTTTTCTTTTAAAACTAGTCTTTTCCATTTTTCCAATCTAACAATTGTTGCATAAACTAGGAATGCCTCTTACTTTCCTAAATTTTTTTATTTTCACAATGTTGTCAAAATTTACATGACATAACCTTCTATTCCATAACCAACTATCTTCTATCTGAGCAATAAAACATGAGCAGTCACCAAGATCAAGGTAAAATAGGTTACCTTTTTTTTGCTTGCCTAATCCAATTAGATTGCCTTTGTCATCCACCAGTCTTGCCTTGCCATGAATGAATTCTACCTTGAATTCAATGTTGATTTGTTGTGCCACACTTAGTGAATTTTTTTTAAGTCATTCAACCCAATAGGCATTTTCACATACAAGTTCTTTGGTTAATGAGATTCAGCCTCTCCCTTTTATACAACAAGGTTCATTTTTTCCAAACCTTACACTACCACCATCATAGTCTTCAAAGTGTTCAAACCTTGATTTATCACTAGTCATATGATGTGAACATCCACTATCTATGATCCATGTATCATTTTTTCTCATATGAGAGATTATTTCCATCTTATCTTCTTCTTCATTAGATTCATCTTTTACAACAATGTAAACTATCTCATCTTCACTGTTATTAGAATACTTAGCCATAAAACAAGTTTTCTTACCTTTGTCCTTGAACGATTTGTGATTTTTGAAATCTTTCTTGCCATTCCACCTATCACTTTTCTTCTCATCCTTGCTTTCTTTATTTGGGCACTGGCAAGAATATGACCAATTTCTTCACATGAAAAATAGCTTAGGGGAACTTTACCTTTGTACTTTCCCCTGCCTCTAGAATATTTCCTTACAAGTTAAGTTTCAACAACTTCAAGATCACTATTAGAACTTTCCTCTGATTCATCTTCACTTTTTGACTGGATGTCCTTTATTTTCTTTCCTTTCTCCTTAAGTGAAAGCTTAGCCTCAAATGCAAATTCAATATTCTTGGAACTTGGAACATAATTGTCAAAGTTATCTAGCTCAAAAGTTGTCAATCTTCCTACTAAGGTATCCAAAGTTATCTTATGATTTGTCTCACACCTCCTTTCTTGAATAGAAGATACTCTAATTGCATAGATGGGAAGGAATGTTCTAAGAACTTTACTTACAATAGTTTCTTCCTTGATATCTACTCCAAATGCCTTAATTGCATTGGCACTAGCTTTGATTCTTTCCACATATTTGGCAATATTTTCATCTTCTCTCATTCTCATCTAATCAAACTATCCTCTAAGGCTTTCATCTTTGGCTCTCCTCATATTTTCATCACCACCATAGATATATTTTAGCTTATTCCACATTTCAAAAGTGGTTTTGCAATCCTTGATATCATCAAATTCCTCATAGCTAAGAGCAGATGCAATATTTATCATCATGGTGTTATGGTTCTTTTTCTTAGCAATATCTCCAATAGATAATGTACCAGTAGGAGTTTTCTATTCTTCATCAAGATATTTTCATCTTGAATCACTAACGGAAGCCAGATGAAGTCTCATAAGTCCCTTCCATGCTGAAAAGTTCTCTATTAAGCTTTGGAATTTCTCTCTTGTAAGACATCCTAATCTTTAGCTTAGGTCCTTGAAACCTTTCTTGCAAGCACCAAAAGCTCTTATACCAATTGTTGGAAATATAGATGGAGTAACTAAGGGGGGTGATTCAGTTACCACAAAAATATTTTCACAGATTCTTAGATGTCTAACAAAACTAATTATTGCTATCACTCGGTAAATGTAGAGTGTGTTTTACTTTAGCTTATCTAATCATCAATTGTAATATTTTGCAAACATGAGAGAAAAAAATGAACACAAGAGACACCAAATTTAATGTGGAAACCCAATATGGGAAAAAACACCAATGTAACTAGTTACTAGTTTTCACTCTTCTGAAGTGAGCAATTTTAGGAGCCAACCTGGTTAAAGGTTACAAAAAACACTATTAGGTGTGACCTTGTTAGAGGATTTAATCACCCTATTAGGAGTGACCTTGCAAGAGGTCTTAAAATAATTCAATGAAACTGTCACCTTGTTAGAGGATTTATAACTGGCTATTAAACCAAATCTATTAAGAGATTTTGGATTACTGCTACAATGGTAAGAAAGTAACAATGAAATGACCTGATTGAGATGAAACTAAATTGTTGATTATAGATGTTTATTTTTCTTCATACTAGATCCTTCCTAATCAAATATTACTTTGCTACTCCACATGAATTTCTAACCATCCTTCAAGTTCACTCACACTTTCCTTCTCAATCAACCAATATACTTACATACTCACATAAACTCTAGAATCTCAACTTGACCTTATATTTGTAGCATTCAGATTATTAAGTTGCCTCAATATAAATTACAATGACCAATAATCATTACCATAGATAGCTGGAATCAATACTTGAAATAATTAAGCTTCATATCCCAAATCAACAAAATCCTTTGATAGCTGACCTAACTCGGTAAACATTGGTCCTGAAATGATTTCTTGTGTTAACCAATAACTTGCAAAATCCTTTGACAACCAAGTGATCTCGGTGAATACTAACTCTGACAAACTTTCCGTTGTTAACCATGAGATCTCGATTAACACTACTTCCTACCATAAATTCTTTTGAAACCTAAGTTAGCTTGGTAGACACTGTCTTCACAAAGTAATCTTGAAGAATGCTTGGTAGACAAGAAAACTATTTTGCTAACCAAGTGAGCTTGGTAAGCATAGACTAACAACTGATATAACATTTGTGTAACATCAAAGACAACACACAATTAGACAATTGTATCTAACATTTAGATGCACTATTTCGTAGTTATATGCATTATAATAGAGTTCAAAAGTCTCACAGGAATAATCAAATGCATTGTTTGAAGTGGTGCATGCATTGTTTCAAAGTCTTTCACTGATGTTCTAGTTTTGAACTTGGCTTCTTGTTATCAATTTATTGTCATGTCTTTTGGAAGAACTGTGATTCAAATTGGAGTTTGTTATTAAATTTTTAAAACACATCCATTCACAATAGTGGAGGCCACAATAAAATATAAAATCTCATGCACGTAGAAAATGGAAAAAAAGGGCTTCGTAAAAAGGTTATCTAAAGTTAGTGACTAGTGGGTTTTAGTTTTCAACCATCAATGTTCATATTTACCTCTCTTATAATAGAGAGCTTCCCACCAACACTAAAGAGGTTTGGTGCAATCTCTTATGGGACTACTAGAGGAAGGCTATGTTCCAAACATAGGTGGATTACATTTGATTGGAAATGCAAGATTGGGAGGCATTCCCTCTCACCGGCCCTACTAAGGTAACTCGGGAGGTAGCCTTTCTATGGTTGAGTAATCCTACCTAGTAGAAAGTAGGAAAATGAAAATCATAAATAGGTCTAGTAATTTGATCAATCTAGCAAAGTGAGAGCATACCCCTACTGTTCAAAGCTCCTAAACACAATAAACAAGTTTTGTTCAATTCCAAGTGTTTGTTCTTCCCCTATTTGATTGTTACTAACCCTCATAGAAGGTTTTGTATTTTGATCAACTCTTGTGAGTTGAGAGCATAGGCCTACTTTTGATTAGCTCAATGAGGTCAAATGTACTACTTAGAGTAGGTTATGGACTTAAAAGAAAATTCCACAATCTAATTCATGAGGATTCTAATTTACTTACTTGTTTCGAAGCTAGCAAAGGCTAGGTGCATTTTTGAGAGTTTTCATTCCCATTGCACATTTCAAGTAGCCTAAGAATTCTTGTCAGCTTAGATGGCATCTATAAATAATCAAAAATTAGATTTGAACATTAGATGTGAAGGTAAATAGCTTAGATCAGATGTATAATAGAAAATAACATATGCATCACAAAAAGTGGTATATGCTCTATAAGAATCTTCAAATGCGCTATAAAAATGAGAAAATGCACTATAACAATAAGCAAATGCACTATAAAAATTCTCTAATGCTTTAAAAGAATGATCAATTGTGCTATAAGATGATCAAATGTGTAATAGAATGATTCAAATGCATTAAAAGACTAGGTGGAAGCATTAAAATCATGTGTAAAAGTACTACTACATCAAGGAATTGGCATATCTGATCTTTGTGAGCTTGGAAATATCTTTGAAAGTTTTATGATCTTGTTCAGAAGCTTCTTGTATGTTATAAAACCTAAAAAAGATCATATTTACACCAAAACCAGAGAAAAAAGAAGATCTAAATGAAAAATAATAATGGATCTTTAAAAAAAGAAAAAAGATTAGCAAGAAAACATGAAGAACATGGAGGCTTTAATAAGAAACCCTATGGTGGGTGCCATTTTGTACATGAAATATTTGTGTATTCATGAAACCTTAATATAGAGTGCAAATAAAATAACAATGAACTAGACTAAACCCAAGACATCATTGTCAAAATGCAAACTCTATGAATGTCTCATGTTTCCCTAACTACAACTGCTAAGAATGCTCTTAGACAAGCATGTCATTCATAGTTTTAGAATTAAAGTATGCTTAAAATTTAGATCTACCAATATGTATGCAAGATCTAAGATGAAAATTAAGATTACATGCGAATAATAACTCTTAGAATAATATCAAAATGAACATGCGATGAGCTAAACATGTGTTAAGATGATACTAAGCAACATGAAAAAAAACTAAAATGCTATTAAAATGATACAATCTTGCTTGAATGACAATGCTAATATGCTTAATATGAAAACTCTGAATGTGCCTATAATGTAGATGTCTAAAACTTGGGTCCTTTTTCTCTTGAATTCTCCTTCTATTTATAGGATTTTAGAAGGGGTTGGGGTAAGAATCTAGGTTTTACCTTTAACTAGTGAATAGAGGTGAAATTGAAAATGTCTCATAAGAGACAAGAGGAGTACAAAAGTCTCAATTTTGAGGATAAATATGGATTTTCTTCAACTAAAATGTCTCATAAGAGACAAGAGGAGGAGTCCAAGAGTCTTGATTTTGGGATAAATGTGGATTTTCTTAACCCAAAATGTCTCATAAGAGACAAGAGGAGGAGAACAAAAGTCTTGATTTCGGAGATAAATGTGGATACTTATCAATTCTTTATAATATAAAAGGGGGAATTTTATTTTGTGAGGATAAATGGATTTATTAGACTTAATACAAGTTCCATTTATTTTCAAAAGATTTTTCTTTTTCCCTCTCCCTTTTGAATTTCATTTTATGATTTTGAATTATTTTTCTCCTCTTTTTGAAGTTGGTTTAGGTCTTATTAATTTGAATGATGTTTTAATTGATTAATTACCTGATGTAATCCTTAATTTGAAAGTTTGTTGTGTTTCTTTGATTTCCTCCTTAATTTTTCTTGATTGATCAAAATTGTGTGATTTAGGTCTTTGCCAATTTTTGGGTGTCTATAGGTATTTCATGATTTTCATTGAGGATTTCACTAGAATCATGTGGGGAGCATTTCTTAAAGAGGAGTCTGAATCTTTTAAGAAGTTTAAGATATTTAAGAATAGATTTGAGAATTAATTTGGTGTTAAGATAAAATGTTTGATATTAGATAGAGGAGGAGAAACCACCTCTAGAGAGTTTAACATGTTTTGTGAAGAGAATGGAATCAAAAGAAAATTATCTTCACCTAGGAAACTTGAACAAAATGGGATTGTAGAAGGAAGAAGCAAATCAGTAGTAGAGGTAGCAAGAACAATGATGTTTGAGAATGATGTATCTAAGAAATTTTGGAGAGAAGTAGTCAATATAGTAGTGTACACTATGAGAAAAGTACATATCAAAAAATATATG
The DNA here is from genome assembly GCA_028749045.1 of Cupressus sempervirens. Classification (NCBI taxonomy): domain Eukaryota; kingdom Viridiplantae; phylum Streptophyta; class Pinopsida; order Cupressales; family Cupressaceae; genus Cupressus; species Cupressus sempervirens. Next base: position 159,729,625 of record CM053787.1, read on the forward strand.
AGCAAGACACCTTATGAACTATGGTTTGGTCATTCACCATTAGTTAATTATTTCAAAATATTTGGAAGAAAGTGTTATATTAAGAGAGATATGTTGGAAATATAAGAGCAGTAATTAAGAGGGGAGGGGTGAATTAGTTACCACAAAAAAAATTCAAGATCCCTTAAAATGTCAATACAATACAAAACCAAAACTCGGCTGAAATTAAAATACTTATGTAACTCAGATAACATAGGAACACTCAATTTACACTAAGAATTACTACCACTTGGTAAATAGTGAAATAATCACTTCTTAAGATGTCTATTTTGTCTACCATTAATTAACTTAGTTGCATAAACATAAACCAAATAACATGAATATAAGAGACACCAAGATTTAACTTGGCAACCCAATTTGGGGAAAAACACCAATTGCAACTGATTATTATTTTTCACTCTTCTAAAGTGAGCCCTGTTAGGAGCCAACCCTATTAAAAGTTACAAAGTACACTGTCAGGTGTGATCCTATGAAAGGATTTAATTCACCCTATTAGAAGTGGCCTTGTTTGAGGTCTTTAGACTCTTCAATCTAGAAATGCCACCTTGTTAGAGGATTTACAAAATAGCTCTTAGGATAACGTTGTTAAGAGATTTGATTCACTACTATAATTATTAGAGAGTAACAATGATTTGACTTGATTGTTGATGCAACTAACTTTTCTAATTTCATATCTTAGTTCTTGCTTGAATACTTAATCCTCCTTGATCAAATTTATCTTTGCATCTTGGTCAACTCTAGATACTTTGTTACCCTTCAAATTTTCTTCTCTTTTTCATCTTCTTCTCTTCTACTTATTCCACTTAATCAATCCTCAATTTTTCCTTATATTTATATGATTTACCTTTTCAATTTGGCTTGAATACACTTTCAAACAAATAATATTCATCTCTTGAGTCAGCTAGAACTAACTAACAAAACTATCAAATCCAATATGTTGATAAAGGAAAATCCTTTGTAGCCAACCCAAATTAGTTAACACTAAGTCAGAAAAGAATTTCCTTTAGATCTCCTTTAGTAACCAAGTGATCTTGGTTAACACTGGTTCCATGCCAACTTTCCTTTGGCAATTGAGTGAACTCAGCAAGCACTATTTACTTGCAAACTTTCCTAGAATGCTTGGCATACACAAGAAACTTCCTTCAACACCTGGTTGAGCTCACCTAACATAATTTCTCAATAAAGACTTGACATTTATGTACCATCAAAGACAACATACAATTAAATAATTGTATTAAAAAATCTCCCACTTTGGCATTGATGGCAACAGAACATGTCATGATATAAATAAAGTTTTAGAGAAAAATTAGAAGGATAATATCCTTAGTTTCATTCTGATTCTCATCCATGAGAACCCCCTCTATCATTGTGAACTCCCTCTAACATCAATCTCTTTAATTTGTCTAAATTTTTTTAGTGCAATTTCTCCTTCTAATAGAAAACTATCCTCTTTGACATCAAAATTTCTATTTTTTTCTATGACAAACTCTCCCTTTTTGACATCTTATGCCAAAGACAACAATCAATGTATTTTCCATGTACCTGATGTACTAATTCATATGCAATATTCTCTATCAATACTACATCAACTTGACTAATCTTTAAAATTCTTTGTTGATGCATCACTAAACTCTATTTAGTGAGATTTAGATAGGGGAATGACACCTAGCTTACCTCTTAGATTAAAAAAAAATGCATCCTTAGGTAATGGATTGGTGAATATGTCTACAATCTAACCTTTTGTATTCACATATTCCAATTTCACCTCATTTTCTTGCACCAATTCTCTTTAAAAATGATATTTTATTGCAATGTGCTTGGTCTTGGTATGCATCATTGGATTCTTATATATGTGGATTGCATTGGTGTTATCACAAAAGATAACAATTGGGTCCTTGAACTCCTCCTTCATACCTAACAATAGTTGTTTGAACCAAACAATGTTAGAACAATTAATTGTTGTTATAGCATAATCAACTTCCACTATAGACTAAGAGATACAATTCTACTTCTTTCTTGTCCAAGAAACTAACCTCTTTCCAAGAAAGAATGCTCCACCACTAGTGCTCTTTCTATCATCAACACATCCTACCCAATCTATAGTAGCGATTGCTTTCAATTAAAAGTTGTCTCCTTTCTTATACCATAAACCATAATCTTCAGTACCTTTCAGATTTCTCGTGATCATATGATTTTCTTTGGGATTAGTAGAGAATATTGCCACCATACCAACTTCGAATGCAATATCAGGTCTTGTGTGTACTACATACTAATATTTTCCAATCATTGATCTATATGTAGTCTAGTCTACCTCCATAGAATCATCATTTATGCAAAACTTATGTCTAGTAGACATAGGTGTTCCAAGTGGTCTAGAATCTTCCATTTAAAATCTCTTCAATATCTCCTTGATATATTTTGATTGAGTAATGTAGATACCATCCTTAATACATCGACATTTCAATTTCTTTTATCATTTCCATAAAAAAAGATTTACACAAGTCATCATTTTCAGTAATAATGTATCATCCAAAAAGATTTCTATGAACATTATCTTCTTATTTGGTCCTTTTTTGATGTAAAGGTTATTTTTATCATTAGTTCTTTGAAATCACTCTTTATGAGATAGTTATGTAATCTTTCATACCAAGCTCTAGGGGCTTGTTTGAGACCATACAAAGCTTTGTATAATGTGCAAACCATATCGCTTTTGTTAGGATCTATATGCAACCTTTTGGTTTCTCAATGTAGACTTCCTCTTCTAAGATTCAATTCAGGAATGTTGATTTCACATCCATCTAATATACTTTGAATCCTTTATGTGTTACATATGCAAGTATTGTTCTAACACCTTCTAGTCTTACAACATGAGCAAAAGTGATGCAAGTGAAATTGGCAACCAACTCCACAATCTACATGTATTCAATACTATCCTTTTAACATCAATTACAAGATGAATCTTTCCATAAGAATAATAGAAACTTAGTATAATAATGTCAATTCATCATGATAGTCATGCTTGATTAACTCACAACAACCAATTTACCTTTGTGGGGGAGTAAGATAAGATTCCTCCATATAGACAATTACCACCCAACTACATCCATATCTATAATACATCAAATAGCCTCTTAAAGAATGCATGGATTTCTACCTTTGTACGAGTTGCTCTCAACCAGCCATTCTTTTTTATGCATGGGGTCTCATCTTTTGGAAACTCCTCTGTTCATTTTATGCCAAGACTACTTCTTGTTAATATGGGGTCTTTTTTTTTTTCGACTTGTGCCTCCCTTTGGTTGACTGGTGGATTCCTTTGTCTTATTGCATTGAATTTGCTACTCCTCACACGTGGAAGCTACTCTCAATATATGGTGTAGATTGCCCCTTACGTTGCATATGGATTTACTCCTTTTTACATTCTTCATGGGCGGCTTGCGCTTTTTAAATTTTGTTGTTCTTTGTTGCATGTGGAGTCTTTTGGTTCTTAACTCAAAAAGATGTTTTGTAGCAAGCTCACTTAGCTCAATATTACCATGAACTCTACAAGAGCTCAACAAAGCTTCCCAAATTGTAAGAATAACCATGTGTAAATGAAATTTTGTTAATGAAGTTGCATGCTTCACCCAAGCACCCCGCACATCCATCAATGTCAACCATGCAGGCATAATGTTCAACTGTAAGAGTGATGGAGTACTCTCTACTCATGGAGTAAAACAAGTGCCAACCTTCATCCACTAGACCAAAATGGTTGCACACAGATAAAAGACCAATATAAGTAATGTAATCTAGCTTAAAGCCTATGTTTTGCAATCCTGTCAAAATTTAGGAGGGCTTACTTATGAAAAGGGAAATGAACAAACCCATAATATTTTCTTTTTGATATGGAAAGGTTACATAATAATTGAACTTTCTCAAGTTCACCATATTCCTTGAGTTCTTCTTTGATTCGCTTTTCATCTCAAGTTTTAGGTACTCCATCTTTTTTTATCTTGAAAAGACTCCATATAGTGTGTCATCATCTTTACCAGTATGATGGAATCAGTCAGACCCTAAAGTGGGTTTGGCTAAAAAAATTTCATTTTCGAATAACTAACAATTGTAATTGATTTGTTCATGACCTAATACTGATTGAAATCAAACTTGACCAATGAATTCACATTTGAAACTCATTTTATCCTTTTTAGCAAACTATTAATTTTATGCCAAGAGGTCCTGTGACTGGCCCTAAAAACTGATCTGAACACCTGACCAAGCTCTAAAAACTAACACACTGATTCTCTGCTCCACACTCTTGCACCCTGTCAAATCTTGTCTCATGAAAAATTCAGAGTCAAAAGATATTCGCTATCAAAGTTGACCCTTTCAGAACTACCTGCAAGCAAACACATTAGAAAGCAATAAACAAGGTTTGGATTTGCCTTTGAAAATTGGGCAAATGGACACTTGGGAAAACTAAAAATGGGACACTCATTCTCTATCATGAGGAGATTATGAATCTATGATTTGGGCTCATGATGAACAACTGAGTCCAAATAAAAAGTGGTCAAAGTGGGCTACTTGGATTTTGCAGATTGAAACAATGATAGGAAAGTGATTTTTGCAAATGGAATTGACTTGGAAAAGTGTGCAATTTGATTCATCATGACTTAAAACTTGGCACACTTAAAGTATTTCTAGAGGAAAACATAGTGGTACAATCCATTCAATCTTATCAATCATGGATATCAAGTTATGATATCACAAACAGGGGTACTGATAGATCTGCACTTGCTAACACCGGTAAAAAGATAGAAATTTTGTTTAGAATCGCATTTGAAACTTGATCAAATTGATTCATCATCAGCTAAAACTTGAAAGATAAAAAGTCTCTGATGTCTACAATGTAATGCAAAAGGAAATTCAACATTAGGGTCAACTGGGTCAGAGTTATATCTCATCAAATAGGGCCTTCCAGAATTATGTGCAATGTGCATCAGCATGAAAACATTAAATGACCAACTTTGAGGGATTCAAAACCTAGTCAAATAGACTTTAAATGACTCAAAATCTGAAACATAGGTTCTTAGGTATAGACACTAGATACTCCCAAATTGGTGGGTCATGAAACATCTCTAGGTATGAGATATTCAACTGCAAACAAGGCCTCCTATCGTTATTTGACACAGGAAAAAATGAAAATTTGAAATGTGCTCGAAAAAGGACTTCACAAACTAGCTCAGAATAGAAATTTAGCTTCATGAAATACATAGACACATTGAATGAAAGGTGTTATAAACATTGAACACCCCTCGGGGCTCAAAAGTATAGCTAGGTACATAGGCATCAAAAAGAACTTATGGGGTTTGATTTTCTCAAAATTTGAAATAGAAACTCAAAATAAGCATGCAATTTTGATTGCCAATAGAGCCCTTGGAATACACCAAAGACACGGGTGCCTTCTAGTGGGGTGACATGGCTGTGTGAGGTGAACACATTCACATAAGTTGTGGGAGAAAGGTTTTGCTTCCTCTATGATTTTTGGTTATAGGGATAAAGCATGTTTGCTATTGAGTCTTAAACTTGTCCAAACTTGTCTAAAAAAATTGAAAGTCAAGGAACCCTCATACCTCTGAGTTGCTTTTTCCTTGGTTGGATTGTTTGTAACTACTCCTTGATTCCCATGTTATCTAAAAGCAATTATCTTGTTCAAAGCCAAAATGTTGTTTAAAAAATTGAAACCATTTTTTTGTCTCTCTAAAATCTGTTAAAACAAAAAAAAATCTTTCTAGAATAGTCTGAAACTTGTAAAATCTCTTCAAATTCAGTCCAAGCCATCAGTCTAGTCTCTATTTTCATGCTTAGTTTTGCAAAATTTTGCAAGAGTACCTTCTTAGCTAGCATTTCTTTGTGCAGCTCTATTCATGTCCTCGTGCAGTCTTGTGAAAATCTCCAGATGAGATCTTGCAAACTCTATCCTTTTTGTCAAAATCAAGTTTTCTTGTTAGTCTAACACATTGTTGCATAAGAAAATTGGTCCAAAATTGTTGTTTTGAGTCTTCACCTGCTTTCTTGCACTTTTTCATGTGGTTCTCTAAGAATCTTTACACATGATCTTGTCTCAAAACTATCAAACTATTCTTTTAGAGCTCTCTACACTCTAAGTCTAGTTTGTTACTTGCAACATTTTACCACTTTTCTGTCTATAAATAGTATCAAAGAGTGGCATCTTTCTTAGCTAACAACTTGTGACTGACACTCAACCTAGTCTCATTTCTTAGTTATATTTTTCTTGTCCTTTAGTGCTTGTCATACTCTATGTCATGATAGTCATAATATTTAGCTATTCTAGCCATTACTCACATGACTTGTACCTTAGTATACAATAATCTTATCTTATTTCTTTAAGACCACATTCTAGTGTGGTCCTTATCTGTAACTATGACAACAAGAAGTGAAAACATGTTCTATTCCCTTAGACTTAGATGAGGTAGAGCTAGGGGTCATAATTTCTGTAGAGGTAGCTTTCTAGTTCATACACAGTCTATGTCTAGTTCTTCTAGTGAGAAGTCTTCATGATCTCCTTCATTGTCAGATCATCTTGTGTTTGGAGAACATTCTCTATAAACTTACAAAAAACCAAGAACTCCTTATATCAAGAGGATTCCAAATCTAGAAAAGGTTATACATCTCCAAATAACACAACAAAATTATTATTCAGAGGACATTTCCAACCAAAACATATTAAAACTATTCACATTCCTAGAATGCTTGATCAAGGACATGAATAGAAAGAACATAGTAGAGAGGAAGATCAAAATAGAAATGAAAAACATAAGGAATCTCTTCTTACTAATGAGAATGAGGAAGAGGTAGAAATGCTCCCTAAACACATTGAAAAGTATCGTAAGGATAAAAACTTCTAGAAAGTCATGGAAATCATGCTTAACATAGAAAAAGAGAAATACATTCTCAAACTTTCCCAAGAGGGAGCTAAGCTACCTCATCACTTTAACATTGAAACTATAATTACACCTAAAGAGTAAACTAAAATATCCAAATTGCAAAAAAATTTGAAGATAATGCAAGACCAACTAGCCCAAATGACACATGATAAAGACAAACCAAAAAAACCTACACCTTAGATGCTCTTTGTCCATTCCCATTTGACAACACTATAGACATGTCTCCTTTTCCAAGAGGAGTTGAGCTACCTATGTATGATAAATATTTTGGAACTACTGATCCCCAAGATAATTTGTGGGAGTTAAGGGCCTTGTCTACAAAATTTATGCATAATAAGACATATCTCATGCATCTATTCCCAAGAAGTCTAGGTGGTCAATCTATGGAGTGGTTTCCACAATTTCCTACTAATATAAAATTTTTTGATGAGGTTGATAACTTGTTTATCCAATAGTACTCTCACAAAATTCAACACCCAGTTAACATTCAAGACTTGTGTAACCTTAAACAAAAAGTTGGGGAACCTTTCCTCACATTTCTTCAGAGTTGGATACAACTTTACACCAAATATTCATGAAAGATTCATAAAACAAAAAAGCTTGACATCTTCACTGATAACCTCCTACCTAATTTTGGGTATAAAGTTCAACTTCAAGGTCCATGCACCTTCAAAGACATGGTAACACAAGCTATCTATATAGAGGAATTCATGGTCAAAAAGGGAGGACTAACCCTTCAAAAAGAAACTAAACAAGGATCCACCTCTAACAAGGATGAATCTAAGTACGTGAAAAAAAACTAAGAGGTTGTGCATGATGGAGTTGTTGACAAAATTACTCCTAAACTTTCTAAGGCAACCTTCAATCTTACAAATAATCTCAAAGCATCCAGGAATGTTAAGAAACCTCCTTCTGATAATAAAATGTTTGGAAACAAACTTAAGAACACCTCTTAGGAGTCACACCCAAAATGAGAATATACAACTCTTGGTGAACCTTTGGATGTGTTCTATAAAACATTGCTACAAAACAAGCTCATTTCTCCATTGAATAACTCTCTTCCTTATGATCCACAACCATGACCACTATGGTGGAATGAAAACCCAATTTGTGAATATCACCAAAAAAAAAGGTCACAAAACTAGCAATTGCATCAAATTGCATCACAAGGTCCAAGACCTAATTGACAATGGTGACATTGTTGTTGATGGATATAACAAAAATGTAGATCACAAGGCTATCAAGGAGATATTCCCATCTTACAAAAAAGGAGAAACCTTGAAACAAGAATCTCATAACAAGATCCACTATACATACTCTAATGATGATGATGAGATAGTCCACATGGTTGAACATTTGGATGTTGAGTACTATGATGTCATCACCATTAAGGAAAAAAATGACAAACCTAATCCTAAGACACCATTTATCTTAAGGATCCCTTCCTCCAATACATCTGACAAAAAACCATTGCAATCTTGTGCCAACATTGTTACACATTCTCATGCCAAGTTGGTACTCAAAGGCCTTGCACCTTCTACTCTTGATCTCGAAGAACATAAAGACAAACCTCTTGTTGGTATTTCTAGTAAAGGAAAAAATCTTGGAATAACTTTTGTGGCTACTAGCTACAGTATCATTGATTAGTTATGGTGAACTAATACTCAAATGAGAATCTTTGAGCTTCTCAAAATCTCGCTTGCTCATAGGTAGATTTTTGACAAAGATCTTAGCTAGGCCAGCATAACTCAAGATCTTGATCTTCAAAGGTTCTAATCTATGGTAGGTCATTTAACCTCACCTTACTATATGTCCTTCTTTGAGGAGGATTCCAATTCACTAAGTCATCCACATAATCGACCCTTACACATTGAGTTCATGATACACTAGAAATGTATCTATTGTGTGCTCATAGATAATGGAGTTGGTTTAAAAATTGTCTCTACTACTCTACTCAGACAATTGGACTATTCTAAAGATTCCATTGATCCCCATTACAAGATAACTATCAAATCATATGATGAATTTGAAGGAAAATCTTTAGGTCTTGTGGTGTTGCCTCTCTGTGTTGGTCCTGCAGAAAGGGATGTCACTTGTTAGGTCCTTGACATCCCCTTGGCTTACAATATCTTACTAGGAAGACCACTGATACATGAGATGTATGTTGTGCCATCCACTTACTGTCAATGCATAAAATTCCCATTTCATGGATTTCAAGTCACCATACCTACAAGTACTGGCTATACCTATAACATGCTGAAATTTGTTGAAAACTTTGTACCTTCTAATAGAGAATCTACAGACCATCATGATAACAAACTAAAAACAAATTGAGTAGTCACTCAAGCTAAAAGAAACTAGGATGGGTGAATATCACATAGAACCAATTCTATCTCTGAAATCTCTCCTAAAGAAAAGAGACCTTTCATGTTGACACCTCAAATTCAGTACGATGATACTTTTTTCAAAGCTACTATTCCTCTTAGGGAGGAAGCTAAAAATAGAGCTATTACTACATGGATCTACAAAGAGGAAAATCTAGTTGACCTTACTAAACAATTTTGTGAAATTACTCCTAAGAAGTATGGTCCCAAACTTAGACTCATGAAATACTTTGGCTACAAGGGGACCAGTCCTATTTGATGCAACAAAAATGGTCTGATTGAACTTGTCAAAGTGATAACTAGAAGGAATTAAGACACATCTAGTATAGGCTTCAAGGAGATTTCCTTTCATCGAAGGAGTAACAAATTCATACTAGAACTCGAGAGTTCATCAAAACATGAGTCACAAGCTAAGTATGATGACCATGAAGACAATGTTAATGATGAGGATCCTTATCCTTATCTAATTCCTGATGATCTAGCTAATTTCTTTGTAGAACCAAATGACTTTGTACTACATTTCAATGTCATGGATGGTGATAGTGATTACTCTAAGGATACTACTTGTTCTCATCATACCCAACAAGAATAGGCAGAGTCTAGTCATGCTTTAAAAATTGAGTACCTTTGTAAAAATATAGATGATGAAGGAGAGTTTGTTCCTATCATTATTGGGGAGTTCTACATTCTATCTCCATGAAGTACAGATTATTGAGAGTATGAATTTGACTCTCTCTCTCTCTACAGAAATGATAGAAAAAACCATAGATCAAGTTCATGTCTATGAAAACCTCCTCAAAGTAGGTGAATTTCCTAGGGTTAGTTTAGATGAGTCCTATCCAATTAGTGTCCTCAAGTCTTCAATTAATAATATTAATTCTCAAATACATTCGAACACACTTATGGATGAAGCTGCTCTAGGTCTCAAATTGCTTGTCCAAGCATTTAATGATTATACCATGAATGAAATTAAACCCACCACATCTCTTTCACTCACCTATCTTGAGCTCATAGATTAGAATTCCAATGCATCTAGTGAAGTCCTCATATTCCAGAACAACTATGCTCTTGCCTACTACTTAAACATTGTCAAACTAGTAACATCTTCCACCAGAAAACAAAGCATCAACATGACTAAGTTAGACATCAAATATCTTAGTCATACAATCAAAAAGAAAAGAAATTAAAGGTCCAATGGTGAAAACCACATTTTGGTAGTGTTGGACCCTAAAATAGTAAAAGTAAAAGATGCATCCAAGGGTGAAAACCTCTTTGAAGCACCTACAAATGGAATATTTCATGCACTTCCTAGTCATTTTCAAGAGAGATCATCAATGTTGATAGAGCCAACGCAACCAATCAACTTGGGAATAGAAGAACATCCTCACATGATAAATCTTGCATAGGTTCTATCTCTAGAAGAAAAAGAGGTATTCATTTCTTTCTTCCAAGAGAAAAAGATAAACATTGCATGGCATACTCAAACATGCTATGATTAGATCTTGATCTCATAATGCATCACTTGTCTATCACACTAGCAAATAGAAACTTAGGAAATGCATCCTCATGTTACATTTCTTTTCAAAGCTGAATTGGAAAAGCTTTTGAAGATTATTTTCATCCACACTATTAATTACATTGAATGGATATCAAACATTGTTCTAGTCTCCATGCATGACAAATCTATCAGATTCTATATAGATTTTTGAGACCTGAACTTAACATGTTTGAAGGACGATTTTACATTCCCTAACATTGATATGATAGTGGACATGATGGTAGGATATGAGATGTACTCACTCATGGATGGATTTTTTGGTTATAATTAGATCAAAATTGTACTAGAAGATCACAAAAAGACTACTTTCACTTGTGCATTGGGAACTTTTTGTTGGAATGTAATGCCATATGGTCTAAAAAATGTTGGTACTCCATATTAGAGGGTAGTCACTATAATTTTTCATGACATGATGCACAAAAAAATGGAATACTATGTGGATGATGCTTGAGTTAAGAGCACAAAATGCAACACTCACCTTCAAGATTTGGGACCTATCCTGGATTGCATGGAGAAATTTAATTTGAGACTTAATCCCAAGAAATGTGTATTTGGTGTAACATCTAGGAAATTACTTGGCTACATTGTGCATACAAAAAGAATTAAGGTTGATCCAAAATAGTTCAAGAAATCATTGACATGCCTCCACCTTGTAATATCAATCAGATGAGGGGCTTATAAGGAAGACTTCAATCCATTCACAGATTCTTCTCACAGTTGGTGGATAGGTCACAACCTTTTGCCAAGACTCTGCATAAAGGTGTGAAATATAACTAGAGCCAAGATTGTGATCAGAGTCTAACATAGATATAGAAATACCTTGCCAATCTGTCGATCTTGATCCCTCCTATTCATGGAAAGCCTCTTATTCTATACATCTCAACAATAGAGACATCTTTGGGTATCTTGCTAGCTCAAGAGGACAATGATAACAAGGAAAGATACATTTACTATCTGAGTCACATGCTAATCTCCTATGAAATGAATTATATTATCATCAAGAAGGCTTGCTTGGTAGTCATATTTTCTTCTCCAAATTTGAGACACTACATGCTTGCCCATACTATGTGACTAGTTGCTAAAATTCATCCACTAAAGTACTTACTCAACAAGGTAGCTCTAACAATATGGTTGGCTAAGTGGGTCATGATACTAAGTGAGTTTGAAATTTAGTATGTTGAACAAAAGGCTATCAAGGGACAAGTGATCATTGATTAGCTACCAGAAGCACCGATGTAGAGTCTTCTCCCACTAAACATTGATTTTCTTGATGAATCAATTATGAAACTCATACACTAAGCTTAGGTGATGTTCTTTTATGGTTCCTTCACACAATAGGGATCTAGTGTTGGACTATTATTCATAACACTATAGAAATATTTAATGCCTAAGGCATATAAGATTGTGTTTCCTTGTACAAACAATATTGCAGAATATGAAGCTCTCATTAATGGCATTCAGATAGTAGTTGAATGGAGAGAGGATTAGTTGAACATCTTTGGTGATTCATAACTCATAATCAACTAGGCCAATGATTTGTAGAAGTCATGAAAACCAACTTCACAGATTTCCAAGAACACTTAAATGCAAATAACCTATGCTAAAGAGAAACTAGAAAAGGAAAAAATAGATCTAGGAAAATCTCAATGATGTGAGAGAAAAAAATATATTTCAAGATGATAAGAAAAAGTACAAAAGTTCAACCTTAAAGTTGGATGAAACCCTAAAGGGAAATAATGCTAGGCTGTGCAATTTAATTAATATAAAATATTAATTATATGCACCTAAGGGATAGCTTAAGTAACTAGCATAATAAATAACCTAATTAATTAAATCAACATGATATAATTAATAAGTGTAACAAATAATTACTCTAACAGCCCCCCTTAGGTGAAGCTCAGGAGGTAAGCTAACCTAGAAAAGATATGAAAGCAAGAAAATGGATCCTAGCAACAAGGCCTGATAAGGTACCCAAAACAAGGAAATCTTTGTAAACTAGAGGCAAAGGAGAAAACCCTATGGGAAAAACTCCTCTCCAAAAAGAGATGAAAAAAATACAAAAATAAATGGCTAAAGAGACTCTCTCAAAACCATAAGTGCAACTAGCCCCCCCATGAGAGAGAGAAGAGACACCAAATCCCCCCCAAAACGATGGAGCCCCTATAGAAATGAATGAAAAAGGGGAACTCCAATGTAGAGTAAACAAGGGCATAGAACAAGGAAAACCTTGAAAGACTATAAGGCCTAATTGATGCTCAAAGGAAAAAACATGAGGATCCTGAAAGAGAATCCCCAATGTAGGTGTGCTGACACTGTAATGAAAGAGGAGATGAATGTCCTTTATAGAATCCTCAAAAAGTACACCTAGAGGCTTGATGAATAGATCTAAAGGTTTAGATAGAGCTAAAAAAGAATCTTGATGAAGAGAAAATACCTCCGCTTTCTATGGTGTGGTAGTCAAAATAGGGATCACAGGAATAATACAAACGTTGAAGTGTCTTGACTACACCAAATGATGCTCTCATGAAAGATAAGAGCTATGATCTAACAATGGAGATGGTGCAAAAAAGTGTGAGAAGGTGTAGAGATGGGTGGTATGATCAACTATCCCTATAGTAATAAGACCTCCTATTGCACTATCCCAATGAAGACTAAATCTATAGTGAACTCAACTATCTTTCCTAATCCACTACATGTAATCTGATAAATCGAGAGAAGGTTTGCAAATAGAGATGAAACATACAATACATCATTGAATGTGACATCCTAAATTCCAATTGAACCTTTACTATATAATTTTAGGGTATTTTTATTCCTTGTGAGAATGTGAGCAATGGGAGAAGCTTGAATAGTGGAGAAGACCCCTCAAGAAGACTCCATATGGTGAGAAGCACCTGAATCCAATATCCGAGGGACTTGGGAAAGGGATGAAATGGATCCCTCTAATGCATGACCCTATCCAAAATTTGGTGTAAATGTTGAAGAGATGGAAGAAAACTAAAAGGCAGACCCCTATGAGGTAGAAGAGGAAAGAGAGGAAATAGTGCTCTTCTACAGAAGAGCTTGCAAATCTGCAATCTATTTCTCCTAGTCATCAAATCTCTTCTAAAAATAATGTGACTCATTATGAGGTCCCTTCTGAAAATAGGAGAAGGTAGGAGTCTCATTATTATTTTTCTCCTTCTTAGAATAAGAAGATGAAGGACTAGTAGAGTGCTAAGATGAGGAATCTAATATCTACTTTGGCTTCTGTGTGTCCTAAGGTGACTTGGCAAGTGATGCCTGTGACTATGAACCTATAAGTGAATCCATGTAAGTAAGCTTGGATTGCTCATGAGTTAACCTATCATAGAATGTCTCAAAGGGTAGAACATGTCACCCACCTAGAGCATCCATAGTATAGTAGAAGGTAGGAGTGAAAATCTGATAAGGACCTCAAAGCCTAGAGAGTATTAGAAAGATACACTTATCATATGACTTTATCTTTCTACCAACCTATAACATAGATCAAAGAGACTTCAATTTCATAAATAAGTCCTCAATGGTGGAAAATGAGTTAGGAACCAAGGAGGTAAACTCTGCATCTATCTGTAGAACCTTGAACTAATTTATTATGCCAAACAAAGTGGAAAACTTGTCCTACATACCCCTAGGTGTAGTTAAATCATCTAGGTGAAAGAGTAACCCATAAAAAATATTCATTGCAATAAGGCCCATTACCACATCCATCTTATTGCACTACATAAAAACCTCATAAGGCCTCTATAGAACTAACTGAGCCACATCAAGGCATGACCATAACCCCTTTGCCATAAGCAATTTGGTCATCTGTCCTTTTCAAGTATGGTAGTTGTGAGGTATAAGGTAGGTGACATAAGAGTCTTCCATTAAGAGAAGAAGATGGAAGTAGAATGGTTAATTCTAAAGAAAATTATAGAAAAGAAAACTTACACCCCCCCCCCCCCCCCACAACGTATAAATATATCCCTCAAAAAATAAAGAAACAACTACTAAAATCATAAAAATTGAGAAGAAAACCTGGATGCCAGTTGTAGGGAAGGAGGAAATAGAAGCCTTAACTTTAACACAAAAAATAGGAGCTCAAATGCACTCAAAATGAAATGAAACTAGCATCATCATATTTTTCTTGGAATTAGCTTCCTAGTACTTCTTTTGGATCAATAAAAGACCTCCATATGCTCAAGTTATGGCCAAAAGACCAATTATTGCTCCAAAATTAAGCTCATTAAAAAATTATAGTCACTGCAAAAAAATTGACGGTCGTATGGCCATCAACTAACCATTGCTGAAAAATTCCTATTGCCAAAATTCTAACATTAGTGGCCAAGAACTGACATCACCTTGCCAAAAAATGGCATCAGCAGGTGCAAACGATTCTAGCCAGAATGAAGTCATGGGCAGGAGTGAAAATGATGTCACTACACGAAAAAGTGGCATCACCCAGTTTTAGAGTGACATCACCCAATTGTAGAGTGACATCAACCAGCAAGGAACTAAATTAATAATGGTGGAGGGGGTTGGGTTGTGCACCACCAGAAGTAGCGGTGGCTGGGCACTACTCGATGGTGGAAGCGGTGGCTTGGCTAGGTAGTGGTGGCTGGAGGGTAGCCCGCTGGCGACGGCTAGGAGTGGGCTACACTATGGCTGTACAAATGGTGTCGGCTGAGCACGGGCATTACTTTAGTGGTGCTAGGGTGTTCTATGGGTGGAGGAGCCCAAAATCAAGTTTTTTTTACTTTTTTCAAAAAATGTGTCCATACAGCCTTCTAGGGGGCTAAAAAAATTTTCTAGAAGCTACAGTGACCGAAACTCAAAAATTTTATATGATTTTTGACTATACTAGGCCTTCTAAAAATGATGGAAGCATTCATTTTATCCTAAAGTGAGCCAAAAAAATGCCCTCCTAATTGAAGGAAAACACCTTGAAAAAGTTGGGGTTTTTGTCTCTAAATCACGGCTTCAAAAGTATTCAAACTAGGAAGCAGTAGGGAAGCTCTAATACAATGTAGAAGTTGTGAAAGAAAACTTCATAGATTACCAAGAACACCTACATGCAAATAACCTTTGCTAAAGAGAAACTAGAAAAGGAAAATGTAGAACTTGGAAAATCTCAATGCTATTTGAGAAAAACTTTATTCCAAGATGATAACAAAAAGTAAAAAATTTCAAATTTAAATATGAATGAAACTCTAAAGGGAAATAAACCTAGGTTGCATGATATAATTAATGTAAAATATTAATTATATGCACCTAAGAGATAGCTTAAGTAGCTAGAGTAATAAATAACTTAATTAATTAAATCAACATGATCTAACTAATAAGCGCAACAAATAATTACTCTAACATGATGTACATCAAATGAAAGATGAGAAATATATCCCTTATAAGGACATGGTGGATGATCTAAAGAAATACTTTTCTCATATCACTTTTCAATAGGCTCCTCAAGTAAACAAAAAAGTGACTAATGCCATGGGTGCTCTTTCTTCCTTGTTACAGATGCTAGAGAATGATCTCTAACATTAGTCTTGGTAGAAATGTTACTCTACCCTACCTATGATACCCTTAAATCTTAGATGATTTATTCTATTGTAGGACACAATTAATCCCACTACCACCACATATACTCCTATCTCTGTGACCAAACCATTTCAGACGGTCTAACCCGGAATGAAAAATGTCACCTTATCCACAACGCTTCATAGTATGTCATTATTGCTAAGACTTGTTTAGGAGAGGGCTCAGCAGAAAACTCCTTAGGTTTATAGAACTCGATGAGTCCAAACATGATTTAATCAATGTCCATGAGGGCATTTATAGATCTCACTCAAATGGATTGACACTATCTTGTAAACTTATTAGAGTTGGTTACTATTGGATGAATATGGAGCAAGAGGAAATAAAATATGCCAAGTCCTATAAACAATGCTAGCTCCATGGGAATCTAATTCATGCTCCAACTAGGGAGCTAGTTCCATCTATCACACTATGGCCATTCCAAAAATGGGCCTTTAATCTTTTGGGTCAAATTCACCCATCTTCTTCAAATGGACACAAGTTCATTATTACAACTACAGACTACTTCACCAAGTGGGTGGAGGTAGTCCCTCTCTCTATAGAAAATGGAAAAATTGTGGCTTTGTTCATCATGAATTACATCATATGTCAATATGGTGTACCTTCATCCATTATTATTGACAATGGGGGGTAGTTCAAAAATAAGGACCTTAAAGAGTTATGCAAAAAAATTCACAATCACACAACGTCGGTCTTCTATCTATTACCCCCAGGGTAATGGTCAAGTGGAGGCATCCAAAAACGTGATGCTTAAGATCTTACATCACACAATTTTCAAATCTAGAAGGGACTACCATATTCGGATTAATTAGCTTTGTGGGCTTATAGAACAAGTATTAAAAAATCAATGGGCACAATGCCCTTTTCTTTGGTCTATGGAGTAGATGCTATGCTTCCAATTGAGGTTGAGATTCCTACTTTGAGAATCTTCATGAATGACCTCATTACTGATGATGACTAAAAAAATATCTCAACTTTAAGAGCTAGTATAATTAGATTAATTTCAACAAGTGGCATGTGATCATCTTTGAGCTTATCAGTAGTGCATGTCTAGAAGTTACAATAAGAAAGTTAAGCAACGTGACTTCCAACAGGGTGATCTTGTTATAGAAAACCCTAAGAATCAGCAACAATGGATACAAGAAGGGAAGTTTGAACCCAACTAGCTTGGTCCTTGCATAATTACTATAGTGTTTGGATCTAGTGGTTACCAACTTTCTACAGCCTAGGGAGAGGTGCTCAAGGAGCTTATCAACACTCTCCATCTAAAGTAGTTTTAGAGTTGATGTGTTGTCAAAAGCTCCCTGTATATACTTCAAATGTCTTGAAAAAATCTAAAAATTGCAAAACATCCTAGAAAAATTCATTACCTTGGTGAAACCTAGTAATAGGTGCCTTGAAAATTTTAAAAATTCAAAAATACAAAAAAATCAAAAAAGTGAAAAATACAAAAAATTGAAAAAGAAAAAAGTGTCATTTATGAAAACCTGTGAAATAGGCATCATGGTAGAAAAAAAGGATTCTCTTCCAAGAAGGTGAAAAACTAGTGAACAAGTGCTTCTTGTTTCAAATTTCATATCTTGTAGTGCATATTCTAGCTCTTGTATAGTTGCTTTCTTGCTTTAGTTTGCTTATTTCACTTATGTATCCATGGATTGAATCTTTTCATAACTTGGGAGCAACACCCTACAATGTCATAGGAGTTTCTTTTGTGACACTCACCAGTTGTTCTAACTACATCTACCTACTATCACTAGTGTTACTTTTTGAGATCCCTCTCATGGAAGATCTCTCTCATGACAGTCACCAATTTTTCTAACTGTGTCTACCTACTATCACTAGTGTCACTTTGAGATTTCTCTCATGGAAGATCTCTCTTATGATAGTAATTAGTTGTCCTAACTACATTTACCTACTATTCCTACTATCACTAGTATCACTTAGAGATTTTTCTCAAAGAAGATCTCTTGTGTTAGTCACTAGTTGTCCTAACTATGTCTATCTACTGATGTCACCCTACTAAAGACATTTCTTTCGTTCATTTTCTAGACATTGACACTTGACATCAATCCTGTAACACAAAAAGTGAACTCAAAATGATGAACTTATTAGAATATGTTGAGCTTTTCTTTGTTTGTTTTGCTTTTGCTTTATTTTGTCTCTATGAGAAACTCAATGATGTCACTTTCAACTAGAGAAGCAAGGACTGGGGGCATGATCTTTTCTTTACTTTTTGGTTGATGGCTTAGTTCCAATGATTTGAAACATTTCCATAAAAGCTGTATCCACTATAAGAGCCTCCATCTTTTATTGGATAGTCATGTGTACCTCAACTCCTTTTATATGAATAAGTTAATGATGTTGGTTCTTCTCCTTCCTTGTTAGAGTGAACTATTTATGCTACAATGAATACTAACACTCGTCTTGCTAAGTGAACATATGGTAACTACGAGTATACCTAGCACACTTTTGTCTTAGGTTGTGAATGTAAGGGTCATCGCAAATAGAATACTTATTGATTACTTAGCATAATAAGGATCTCTCATGTGTCTAGTTTGTTTGCATGGAAGTAAACATTTTGGTCATCCTAGCATTTATGCTTTGATGCTTATGTTTGCTTGCTAAATTAAAAGGGACAAATTTTCTAGTCATTCTATCTTCTTGTGCCTTGAATTCTTGCATTTAATCCTTAAAAAACTATAATAGATGTCCTATTCATATTCCTATGATTGCAATGTCAATGGGAATTGTATGACATCTGAGGTTTCACTATATACTCAGTGATGAAAATTGTTGAAGCTTGGTAACTAGACCTAGGGTTGCATCTAGCCTAGAAAATGCATCTAGTATCAACTTGCATTGTATAAGTGCATGGCTCAATGAAAAATTCACTTACATCCTTTGTGATGAGGGATTGTTGATTCCTTCAAAGTATCATGTTTCTTCATGGACACAAAATTGTTCATTCCTTTGGCTCATTTTATTGATCTTCATGTAATACCTATCACTATCAACAAAAATAGAACATTGCATGAGATGTTACTTCATTCACATTTTTCATTTCATACATAATCTCATGATACACTATGTTCATACATCAAAATTAAATCTACTTTCATACATCAAAATCAAATTTACATTCATACATCACATATTTGCATTCATAATCAAAGCATAAACATCTCATGTACATCAAGTTATAAAGAAGAAAAGGTGTGACACATGCAAATGGTACTCAACTCAAAATCTCATGTGTGTGTGTGTGTGTGTGTGTGTGTGTATATATATATATATATAATGTACGTATGTGCAACACTAGACACTACTCAAGTGTTGTTGATAAAAAATGGTGCTGGCACACCAATCACAATAGACCCAGATCAAAATTGAAGTAACACAACATGAATCTAACTCTCTCCTGGCCCCTCATCTCCTATTGGTGGACGAGGAGGAGGAATCTTAAGTCTCCTGACCAGCCATGCACCCCCAAACTCTAGCATATCAATTTAGTAAAACTACTGAACAAGCTACAAAATAGTAAGATACCCTAGCTGAATATTGTTAGATCTCATCCTACTACTAGTTAGATCTCCTCTCTTCCAACTCTAACTGCTCTCACAACCCATGGATCTCGCACTCCTATTCAACAATCTAGGAGTCTCTCATAGCTACCTATATATGTAGCTCTTGTAGCTACTACTATGCTATTAGAATTCTTTAGAATAACTGAGAGGGGGGGTGAATCAGTTATTCAAGGTCCAAATGCCCTATTAATACCTTTTTACTTCTTTTAATGAATCCATACCCTTTTCATTTGTTCAAACTTAAATCAATCATATAAGAAAGTTACAGTAAATCAATCATGCAAAGATAAAACACTCAAGAACAACACATAACACAATGATTTACGTGGAAACCCAATTTGGGAAAAATCACCAGTAACATGCTACTTGATTCTCACTCTTTTGAAGTGATGCCCTGTTAAAGGCTTACAACACACTGTTAAATGTGACCTTGTTAGAGGATTTCACCAAACTATTAGGAATGGGCTTGGTTAAAGTTCTTTAGAACATTCGCTTGAAATGTCACCCTGTTAAAGGATTTTTCTAATGGTTGTTAAACCAACCTAAGTCCATAGGATTTAGTCTTACGGTTACAATTGCTAAAAAGTAACAATAATGGTCTTTTGATTTGATATAACTTACAACATGCTTTGCACATTTCAGATCACACTTTCAGTTCAATCCTTATGCTTGGCTTTAATCTCTTTAGCTTTGACAGCTTGTCTTCCTCTCAAGCTTCATCTCCTTGAGTATTCTAACTCATTTTGTCAATGCAATCACCTTTGTGGTCATCTATACAAATAGAATTTCTACGCTATCTTCTCCTAGGCACATTCTTCAGCATTTCATGCTTTTATGCTTGATCACTGTCTCCTTTTCTTCTATCCCCTCTCGCTCTCTCTTATTTTTTTATTAACTTATGTCTTCTTATATAGAAGTCTAATTTGCCTTTGCGCTCAATTCTCCCTCTTCAATTTTAGGGTTTCAAAATTGATTAGGTAGGATACAATGTATCTACCCCATATCTTGTTTTCTTCTTGAAACTTTGCCAGTTGTATCTTTAAAACATTCTACATGGTGTTCTGTGCCACCAACTCATCATTCTTATCTTCTTTTTAATTCACAGATTTCTAGATAACAACCTTGTCAGCTTAGATCTGGCAAATCTTCGATTTCCTAAATAATGCAGCAACTTGGCATTATTGAGTTACTGGTGCTCGGCACCTCTGTGTTACTTGGCACCTATACCAGCTCAGCACTAGAACTTGCTCGACACTTTAACTTACTCGGCACATGAACTTGCTCGGCACTTGATTCTACTCGACACCACTCGACATCTGAAGTTTACTCGGCATTAACTAGAACTTGCTCGTCTCCTTCTCTCTAATGAACTTAGTTTGAGCTTTACAAAAGACTTAGTTAAAACCTTAAATCTTTGATATGTTTCAGTGTGCCCATTCTTTGTAGTATGTCATCAAATAAATTCTTTCATCAATGGCTTAGCTGATCCTTGTACTTCATTCCAACATCATAACTTCAACCTTTCTCTAGGTATTTTAGTTACATCTTATTAATTGCCTCCACCTTGACAATCAACTAATTGATAGTATTTGGATCACTAAAGCAATTTTCATCCCTGCAAGTAGCAAGTTTGACATCAATGACAAAAAAATGATTGAGGACATTCTTTACTAGTTCCATATTATACTCCAACAATCTCCCTCTTTGGCATTGATGGCAAACCAAATTGATCAAATAATCAATTCAATTACCACCAAGATTGTATATGTTGTCTTGTTGTATTTCACTACTGATCTCATATATCTCCTTATTTCATATATATATATATATATATATATATATATATATATATATATATATATATATATATATATATATATATATATATATATATATATATATATATATATATATATATATATATATATATATATATATATATATATATATATATATATATATATATATCTCCCACTTTCTTTGCATTTGATCAGTTTCCCTGCATATTTCTCCCTCTTTGACATAAATGCCAAAGATGTAGCATTTTTATCATGCAAAATATAAGCTTTGGCTTCTTGTTGTTTTTCTCCCTCTGTCACCATGCTTGTGACTGATTTGGATTTTTTGTACCTGCTGTCATCCTTTGCATCAACCTATTAATATTTCAATGATTTATTCCTATTGATGCAAGGCAGCTTCCTTGTTGCCTTAAATTGCTTGGGTTAGGGGTATGACCCCCAATTTGCCTCTAAGATATTCATAGGCATCCTTGGGTAATGGTTTGGTGAAGATATCTGCAGTTTGTTCTTTTGTGTGAATGTATTCCAACTTCACTTGTTTGTCTTCTACCAATTCTCTGACATAATGATACTTGATTGCGATATGCTTGGTTTTTGCATTCATCACTGGATTTTTGGATATGTTTATAGCACTTGTATTATCACAATACAATATCACCAGTTTTGTTACTTCTTCTTTCATTCCATTCAATAGATGTGTGAGCCATACAATGTTTTTACAATTGACTGCAGCTACCACATATTCTAATTCTGCAGTGGATTGGGATATACATGTTTGTTTCTTGCTAGTCCAAGTAACCAGCCTTTTGCCTAGAAACAATGCACCTCCACTTGTGCTTTTCTTGTCATCAATGTTTCCTCCCCAGTCCGCATCTATATATGCATTGAGTTCAAATTTTCCATTCTTTTTGTAGTATAGACCAAAATCATTAGCCCCTTTGAGATATCCCATTATTCTTTTTACTGCTATGAGATGATTTTCTTTAGGATTAGCAAAAAACCTAGCCACTATTTCAACTGCTAATGCTATGTCTGGTCTACTATGCACAACATATTGTAGTTTTCCAATCATGGATCTATACATTGTTTGATTGACTTCAGTTGACTCATCATTTTTGGACAGCTTATTTCCTGTGGCCATTGGTGTGCTTACTAGTTTGGATTCCTCTAATCCAAATGTTTTAAGAATTTCTTTGATGTACTTTCATTGTGTAACAAATATTCCATGTTTAAGTTAGTGTACTTGCAATCCAACAAAAAAACTTGATTTCTCCAAACATAGACATTTCAAATTCATGTTTTATTTTGTCAGCAAAGCCTTTTCAAATTAATTCCTTACCACCAAATACTATATCATCCACAAAAATTTTAGATACAATAATGTCTTTACCTTCTTTAGCTTTGATGTACATGTTTCTGTTATCATCAGTTCTTTCAAATCCAGTTTGCACTAGATACTTGTGAAGTCTCTCATACCATGCTCTAGGTGCTTGTTTCAAACCATAGAGTGCTTTATGTAGCTTACACACCATATACCTGTTGTTCTCATCAACAAATCCTTCTGGTTGTTCAATGTAGACTTCTTCTTCTAGTATACCATTTAAGAAGGAAAATTTTACATCCATCTGATAGACTTTGAAATCTTTGTAGGCAGCATATGCAAGTAAAGTTCTTACTCCTTCCATTCTAGCAACAGGAGTGAATGTTTCTCCATAATCTATTCCTTCTTCTTGAGCATAACCCTTGCATACTAATCTAACTTTATTTCTGGTAACCTCACCATTCTCATCTAGTTTGTTTCTGAATACCCATTTGGTACCAATCACATTCTTGTCAGTTGGTCTAAGAACCAAACTCCAAGTTTTGTTTTTCCTTATTTGATCAATTTCTTCTTCCATAGCCTTATACCAGTCATCATCCTGTAATACACCATATACTGTCTTGGGTTCAGATTTGTTGATCAGACATGATTCATTTCTTAGTCTATTCCTTATCATTGGTCTTGCATCTTTGTCACCAATTATTTGTTTAGCAGGGTGATTTCTTTTTATATATTTGGATAATCTTGGCTCTATCCTTGTTTCCATGTTTGATCTTTCGGATTCAGGATCACAATGCACTTCATTGTCAGGTTGTTCTTCATTATGTGTACTATCTTCCAAATCAGATTGTGCATTTTCTTCATTTTGTAACTCGGCTTCTGAATGCAACTCGACATTCACTGGTTGTGAATCAGCTGAAACTGACACTTGTTGTTGATTTTCAATTTGATTATCATCATCCTCATCAGCAGTCATTCCTTCATAAGAATATACAAAGGTTTTGTATTCTTCCATTTTCTTTGGTTCTTCAGCTTGGACTTTTGTGTGCTCATCAAAATTTAAATTTTCACTTTCCACAATTTTGTTAGTGTTAACATTCAAACACTTATATGCCTTACTTCTAGTGGAGTAACCAAGAAATATACCTTCATCACTTTTTGCATCAAATTTTCCATTTCTAGTATCCTTCAGGATAAAACATTTGCAACCAAACACTTTGAATTTTTTTACATTGGGTGAGTAACCATACTATAATTCAAAAGGTGTTGTATTTGTACCTTTCTTGACTTGTACTTGGTTCAGTGTATGAACAGCTACACGTACAGCTTCTCTCTAGTATTTTAGAGAAAACTTCTTTTCCATCAATAATGTTCTGGCACAGTCAATCATAGATTTGTTTCTTCTCTTAGCAATTCCATTCTGTGGGGGAGTTCTAGGAGCTGACATTTTTCTTTTGATTCCATTGTCATTACAGAATATCTCAAATTCTTTTGATGTAAATTCACCACCTCTATCTGATCTTAGACATTTTAGGCTTTTTCCAGTTTCCTTTTCAACTCTGGCCACATACCACTTAGACATTTCAAAAGCATCAAATTTTTGTTTTAAGAACATAACAGTCATCATCTTGGAATAGTCATCAACAAATACCATTATGTATTTATCTCCTCTATAGCTTTGTATTTCTATTGCGCCACATAAGTCAGTGTGAACTAACTCAAGTATCTCTTTAGATGTATAGTTCTTGCTTTTGAAACTTGATTTTGTCATCTTTCCTAGCTAACATTGTTTGCACATGATATTATCAGGCTTTTTCAATTTTGGTAGACCTCTGACTTTCTTCATTTTACTGATGTTGACTAGATTATCAAAATTGACATGACATAATCTTCTATGCCATAACCATTCATCATTAACTTTTGCAAATAGACAAGAAGCATCATCCATATCAAGATAAAATAAATTACTCTTTGTTTGATCTCCTTTTCATATTAGTTTACCATTAGTATCATAGATTTTTGTTGTTTTGTTTTCAAATTCCACTTTGCAACCTATATTGCCTAACTGTGAGACACTCAGTAAATTGTAGTTTAATCCTTCAACATAGTATGCATTATCACATGAAATCTGTTCTGTGAGCTTAATGGAACTATTTCCTTTGATTTGACATGGAGCATCATTACTAAATCTAACACTATTTCCATCATACTAAGTAAAGTTAACAAAATTACTTTTGTCTCCTATCATGTGATGTGAGCATCCACTGTCTATGATCCATCTGTCATTATTGTTTATACAAGTCACCAATGTTGTGACTTCTTCTTCATTGGATTGGTCCTTCATGGCTACATAAACAACTTCATCATCATTGTCATCAAAATTTTCTTCAACAATATAACACTTCTTACCTTTTTCTTTGTAATCTCTTTTGTCATCATCTCTTCTGTTCTTGTATGTATTGCTTTCCTTGGAATCCTTTTTCTGTGGACATCTTGCAGCAATATGACCTACTTCATTGCAACTAAAACAGATGATAGGCATCTTACCTTTGAATTTTCCTTTGCCCCTGTGAAATCTTCTAGCGAGCAATGCTTCCAATTGTTCCACATCTTCCTCATCAGTGCTACTATTACTAGATACATACTTCAGTTTTCTTCCTTTCTTTGATTTTACCTGTTCGGCATCTTTCAGTGATAACTTTACCTTAAAAGCAGATTCAACATTTCCAGGTTTGTAGTTGTCAAAGTTAGATAACTCAAATGCTGTGAGTCTACCTATTATACCTTCAAAACTTAGATTATTTCCTGGTATGCATCTTAGTTCTTGTATTGCTGATACTCTAATAGCATAGATAGGGAGCAAGGTTCTTAAGAACTTACTATTAATAGTATCTTCATCCAGTTTACCATTCAGGCATCTTATTGCACTTACCACTTCCTTTATTCTTGCACCATACTGAGTAGCATTCTCATTTTCCTCCATTTTCATGTCATCAAACTTTCCTCTAAGACTTTCTCTTTTTTCTCTTTGTACATTTTGATCTCCTCCATAGATGTCTGATAGTGCTTTCCACATTTTGAATGCAGTGTCACATCCTTTGATATCATCAAATTCAGCATAGCTGAGTGTAGATGCAATTTCCAGCATTGTCTGATTGTGTTCTTGTTTGTTTTTCATGTCTTCTACAGTAGGAGCACCTGTTGGATCTACATGTTCAGTGACAATTGAATTTTGGGCATAATCTCCTATGGATCCAAGATGTAGCTTCATCAAACTTTGCCATGCAACAAAGTTGTCTTTGTTGAGCTTGGGAACTTCTCTTGGCAACAAAGGTTCCTATCTCATCTTTATAACTGAGAGGGGGGGTGAATTAGTTATTCAAGGTCCAAATGCCCTATTAATACATTTTTACTTCTTTTAATGAATCCATACCCTTTTCATCTGTTCAAATTTAAATCAATCATATAAGCAAGTTACAGTAAATCAATCATGCAAAGATAAAACACTCAAGATCAGCACATGACACAATGATTTACATGGAAACCAAATTTGGGAAAAACCACCAGTAACATGCTACTAGATTCTCACTTTTCTAAAGTGATGCCCTGTTAAAAACCTGCCCTATTAAAGGCTTACAACACATTGTTAAATGTGACCTTGTTAGAGGATTTCACCAAATTGTTAGGAATGGGCCTGGTTAAAGGTCTTTATAACATTCACTTGGAATGTCACCCTATTAAAGGATTTTTCTAATGGTTGTTAAACCAACCTAAGTCCATAGGATTTAGACTTACAATTACAATTGCTAGAAAGTAACAATAATGGTCTTTTGATCTGATATAACTTACAACATGCTTTGCAGATTTTAGATCACACTTTCAGTTCAATCCTTATGCTTGGCCTTAATCTCTTTAGCCCTAATAGCTTTTCTTCCTCTCAAGCTTTGTCTCCTTGAGTCTTCTAACTTATTCTGTCAATGCAATCACCTTTGTGGTCATCTATACAAATAGAATTTCTGTGCTATCTTCTCCTAGGCACATTCTTTAGCATTTCATGCTTCTATGCTTGACCACTGTCTCCTTTTCTTCTATCCCCTCTCGCTCTCTCTCTTTTTTTTATTAAGTTATGTCTTCTTATATAGAAGTCTAATTTGCCTTTACCACTCAATTCTCCCTCTTCAATTTTAGGGTTTCAAAATTGATTAGGTAGGATACAATGTATCTACCCCATATCTTGCTTTCTTCTTGAAACTTCACCAGTTGTATCTTAAAAATTTTCTACATGGTGTTCTTTGCCACCAACTCATCATTCTTATCTTCTTTTTAATTCACAAATTTCTAGATAACAACCTTGTCGGCTTAGATCTAGTGAATCTTCAATTTCCTAAATAATGCAGCAACTCAGCATTATTGAGTTACTGGTGCTCGGCACCTCTGTGTTACTCGGCACCTATACCAGCTCGGCACTGGAACATGATCAGAATTTGAACTTACTCGGCACTTGAACTTACTCGGCACTTGAACTTGCTCAAAACTTGATTCTACTCGACACCACTCGGCATCTGAAGTTTACTCGACATTAACTAGAACTTGCTCGGCTCCTTCTCTCTAATGAACTTAGTTTGAGCTTTACAAAAGACTTAGTTAAAACCTTAAATCTTTGATATGTTTCAGTGTGCCCATTCTTTGTAGTATGTCATCAAATACATTCTTCCATCAATGGCTTAGCTGATCCTTGTACTTCATTCCAACATCATAACTTCAACCTTTCTCTAGGTATTTTAGTTACATCTTATTAATTGCCTCCACCTTGACAATCAACTAATTGATAGTATTTGGATCACTAAAGCAATTGTCATCCCTGCAAGTAGCAAGTTTGACATCAATGACAAAACAATGATTGAGGAGATTCTTTACTAGTTCCATATTTTATTCCAACAATCTCCCTCAACTTTTCTTATAATTATTTCAATCATTTCCAACATGTGCGATGTGTATCCGCTCTCTAGCCCTCCTCAAAGACTCCTGAGTTTTCACTAAGGGATCTCCACCTTGGGTCCCTACAAAAAGCTGGTCCTGCATATCCTTATCACCTTACTCAGATGTCTTGTCTATTAGTTGCTCCACCTCTATTCAAGGCCTCTACGCATCTCCTCTTATGGGTCCTAGAGATCCCATCTCCCTTCGTGACCTCCTCCGCCCTGTCCCACTACCTCTTGCACCTAAGTCAACCCTCATCTACCACACTAGGATCATCACCTGGTGTGTCTTGTATCTCACACCCTCCTGTTATGGCTATTGTGGTGGTTCCTATAGTGCCTATACTAGCTAGATTGATACAACCATCCCAACTAGGTCTATGAACCATGGAAAGGGATGAATAGCAAAATGGGCTTGATAAGCTAGAATCATCCCTCTATCTACTACTACTGGTAGATAGTTCCATGAGATGGCCATTATAGTGCACATGTCAATCATCAATCATCCTGGGTCTAATCTCAACCACCACCCTCAATATAAATTTATAGTTAGTTGCATGTACAAATAATACTCATGTGAAACATCCTTTGGTCTATTGTACTATCACCACACAAGAGTTAAAGGAAATCTCTCAATAATTAATCCCAACTAGCTAATTAGTGGTCAAGAGGCAAACATATATCCAAACTCTATCTAAGCATCATCCTAGACTTTTGTCTCTCTCCATGATCTCCAAACTATAGCCACCAGGTCATCTAATCGAGCCCTCCACTACTCAATCTTCCCAAGAGTTGCTTGGGTAAACTGGCCTCTATATCTGCAAATGTATGGCTCCATGGGCTACCTCTCATCTGCAAAAATGGATCTAGTAACTAGAAGGTGCTCCCAAGCCTAGATCTAGAGAACATAAACACCCACCGCCATGCTCCTCCTCTTATGGTAGAATATCTCATGCATCTTGTGGAACATATGGATGAGCATGCACTAACCTCACCCATATCTCATTGGTGTCACTAGCATCATTTGGAGCATCGACCCCATCCACACTCCAACCTGTGTTGGTCTTTTTTAGGCATCAAGAAACAACTAATAAGTATCCCTAATACTACTACCAATCTGTACGTGTGCCCATAGGTATGCACAAGCTCATCCCCACATGATGGCTTGGTCCATGATCAACTCCTCCACAAACACAACTCCTAGTGCCTCTATGCCTATTCGTGACACTGTGTCATAGACCACTCTCTACCCATGCAATGGGATCCTCAGTTCTGGCAGATAGTTCTCTGATGTGATAGTCATCTCCCCTTGTGGAAGATGGAAGGTATTCATCTTTGAATGGATATGCTTCACCAGTGTAGTCAGCAAGCCATGATTCACCAACACTGGTGGAATTTGACAAAGATATGGTAAGCCCAATCTGTCAATGTGAGCCATATCAACATCACCAAGTCTTTGCAAAAAATCTCTATAAGGTGAGTAATGGGATTGAAATCTGACATTGAGAAATGTAACCTACACATAGGAACATAATAGGTAAATGATTTGTCTTCACTAAACAAACATGATGAAGGAAAGTGCATAATTGCAATGAAAAATCAAATTTCACACAGAAAAAAATTGCTATTAACACTAGAATTTCATGCAAGATCTCATGTTCTCACCTAAGATTGGACATGTTAACATGAGATTACACTTTCTCCTATGAGAAGCAATCAAGTACCCAATGAAAAATTAACCAAACTTAGGGTTTTTTATGAAATAGATGGGTATCCACCATACGATGAAGTACTAGGTTGATACTTCTTTGCATGAGCTTTGATTGGCTTCCCATGAGGAGAGACATCCTCACATGAAAATTGACAAGACAACAATTTAAAAACACTTTAAAATGACCTAAACTACCTCAAAAAGTGTGAAAAATTAAATGTAAAGCAAGATTATTGACTACTCACCCAAGATCCATTGTTTGTCGGTAGACTGTGTCATTGAGAGTACTCAATTTGATGTGTAGACAAGGGGACCACCATTTTCACCTCAAAGCTCTCTTCTTCACAAAAGAGAAAAGTGAAAATGATTTGAAAATATCCTCATGGGCCCTTATATAGGTTTTGGCCTAATTTTTCAAAGTGCTCTTATTGATATGTAAATCACTCCTCTAGCAAATTTGACCCTTCTAAATCCATTTTGGGGATCAAATTAGAAAATTTGACACACTTAAGTAGCTCAAATATGCAGTTCTAAATTTTGGGACTAACATGATTAAATGCTTGTGCAATCCAATTTTTCTAATACTTCATGAATCTTGAAATCTTTTCAAAACATAATTCTCTTCAAAAATTTCCAAACCTCTAGAAAATGTCAACTCAAGTCAACTCTAGCTAACTCTGGTCAAACTTGGCCTTTTGCACCTCAAAATCACTTTGAATCAACTCCAAAATTTCTTCAAATCCTTCTGATCTTAGCTATATTCTTATAAATCTCTGATTTCTTTACTTTCTCTCCATTTACGATTCTAAATCATATTTATGGTGTGTCATCTTTTCATTTTTCTCTTGAGGGGGCAAGATGATTCCATCATTGAATTTGAATTTCAACATAATATGAAACTCATGTCCTCATCACTTGAGGAATCTCCTCCCTTGAGGCATCTTGTACCCTTTATATCTAACATCTACGTCATCTATCTCATCTTTTGATCAGCTAATCACATCTTATAGTAGTCTTTGTTAGAGTTTGGACAAGTATTGGGACAGTCTAAACCCCAACTCCTAAGGATCAAGCCTCATTCTAGGGATGATTCTATAACTCATGATGGGATCTTGCTATCTTTTATGGCTATGTACCCAGGTTTTCTATTTGGATCCCTTAAGGCTAACTCTATTCTGGACATAATCTTTAAAAGCTTTTCAATCTAGGTATCTAGGTGTTCTATCTAGATACCTTAAGGTTAAGCTCCATTCTAGAGATAATATTTACAAGCTTATCAATCTAGGTATCTAGTTGGTCTATCTAGATCCCTTAAGTTTAACCTCCATTCCAGAGATAATCTTTAAAAGCTTATTAATCTAGGTACCTAGGTTTCCTATCTAGATCCCTTAATGTTAAGCTCCATTCTAGAGATAATCTTTACAAGCTTAACAATCTCAGTATCTAGATGTTCTATCTAGATTCCCTAAGGTTAAGCTTCATTTTGGAGTTAACCTTTAAAAGCTTATCGATTGTTCTCTATATCATCAATTTTAGAAACAATCTCATTTCTCAATCTATGCATCATAAGTCTGATTTCTTTGAATTCAATGTGTTGCTCGCACATTCATTCAAAGAGGGGCAAGTGTAATACTTCAAAATTAGCACATTACCATGTAAACCAATTCTTATCTATTTTGATCAATCCTAGGTCTTATTTTACTAGGTAATTCTTATTATGGTTATAACTACTTGACTTAATTGTCAGATGAAGAAAACCCTAATTCGCATTAATCACACTCTCTATTTAATTCCAAAGTACTGACTCGAATTTGCAACATTAAAACTATTTATTAGATTTAATTTAATTGTAAGTGTTCATACTTTAATTAAATTAAATTACTTATTTAAGCTAATCTGCAAAGGAATTAAAGATATTAAATTTAATGAGATAATATATTTATTTTAATTATTGGATTTAACTACCCAATTAGTTTGAAATATGCATTTATGAGGTCATATCTCATTTTATTAAATTAAATAATCTTCCAAATCTGTTCTTCAGTTCAAGAATGAGAATTCTAAGTGATCTATCTCTTGAATTGGAATTGACTTAATCAACTTATTCTCACACTCAGGTGAATTTTAGTTAACTCTTCATTATAGTCAAGATCTAAATTAGTTAACCTCACCTACACTAGGAATCTTCCATCCTAACTAAATGTCAGCTTCAATCTTGACCATCCATTCCAATCACTCTTGATTGTTGGTTGATTTTAGGAATTATATTTAAGAGGCTTCTAATTCCTCATTACAGGGATGGGAATTGAATTGCATCGAATTACTATCAAAATAGATATCAATTACTTAATACTTTCATAGCTTTTATAATTTCTTAGCATTAATATCATCTAGATTAATTGCACTATTATATAGTTGCATAAATCCTTCATACTAAAAGGTCTAGTTACTCACTTCTCAGTCTGATAGAAAAAGAAAAATTCTAGTTAGAAGGCAATAGGTCACTCTGTTAGATTACTCGGATGAACAATTCAATGCTCATTTTGGATGATCTCTTACGTAATGACCATGTTGGAGTGTGTGTGAGGATTTGAGGCCCACAAATCACATATACAACAACATATTATTAGTGTTAACCAAGTGCTAATGTGTTAATGGAGTTACAAAAGTTTCATCGGAGTTTATGTTTTGTATTGACATCTAAGGGATTTGGGATTTATTTTTGTGGTAACCAATTCGCTCCTCCCCTCTCAGTTACTACTCATATATTTCCAACAATTGGTATCATATCCTTTAGTGCTTCCAGTGAAGGTTTCAAGGGCCTAACCTAAAGATTAGGATATCTTACAATAGAAAGATCCCCAAGTTAAATAGAGATAACTTCAATACATGGTAGGAACTTATGAAGTTACATTTGGAAACCATTGGTGATTTAGGTCTAAAATATTTGAATGCTAAGTATGTGACACCTAGTAGAACTATGATTGTTGAAGAAAATACAGAGAAAAACCATAACATTATGATGATTGATATTACTTCAAGTCTAAACTATGCTGAATTTGATGAAGTCAAAGACTGTGGTATTGCTTATGAGATGTGGATCAAGCTGAAAGCCATCTATGGAGGACATGATAATGTAAGAAGAGCCAAAGATGATATTCTAAGAGGAAATTTTTATCAAATAAAGATGAGAACATTGCAAAGTAAAATGATACAATTAAAGCAAATGTTTTTGTAATCAAAACCTCAAGAGCAAAGATTGAAGATGGGACAGTGGTATGTAATTTTCTTAGAACACTTCTTCCTATAGATGCAATCAGAGTTTTTGAAATTCAAGAGATGAGATGCAATCCAAATCATGATATACCACTAGATGTAGTAGTTGCAAGATTGACAACATTTGATCTATATAGCTATAATAATTATGTTCCTAGTTCTAGCAATCTTTTTGAAGCCAAGTTGTCACTCAAGAAGCAAGCTAAAAGGTCTAAAGCAAAACAATCTAAAAGTGAAGAGGAAGATAGTTCTAACAATGATCTTGAAGTCATTGAATCATTACTTACAAAAAGGTATCCCAAAGACAAAGGAAAGTACAAAGGTAAAATTTCTTAAATCTTCTTTTCTTGTGAAGAAGTTGGTCACATTGTTGCAAGGTGTCCAAATAGAGAAGACAAAGATGAAAAGAAGAGCAGCAAATACAAAGGCAAGAAGGATTTCAAATTCTATAAGGACTACAATGATAAAGGTAAGAAATATTTTTTTATGGCTAAACATTTAGATAGTAGTGATGATGATGAAATGGTCTATATTACTATAAAAGATGAATTTGATGATGAGGAAGACAAAATGGCACTTATCTCTCATGTTAGCAAAAATGATACATCGATTACTAATAGTGGTTGTTTACATCATATGACTAGTGAAAAAAAAAATTTGGACATATGGAACACTATGATGGTGGAAGTGTAAGATTTGAAAAAAATGAACCATGTTGCATAAAGGAAAAAGGTTGTATCTCACTAACTAATGAACTTAGATGTTATAATTCTTATTGGGTTGAAGGATTGAAGCATAATCTATTGAGTGTGGTACAATTGAATAACATTAGATTCAAGGTAGAAATCATGAATGGGAAGGCCAAGATACATTATAGAAAAGGAAATCTAGTTGGGTCTACTAACCAAACAAAAGGTAACTTATTCTACCGAGACCTTAGTGAGAGTTCATGTTTCATTTCTCAAGTAGAAAAAAGTTGGTTATCACATGAGAGGTTGTGTCATGTGAACTTTGATAACCTGATCAAGTTAAGAAAAAATAAAAGAGTAAGAGGTATTCCTAGTTTGAGGAAATCTAATATGGGCCTATGCAAAAATTATCAAATTAGTAAAATAGGCAAGACAAGTTTCAAGCGAAAGAACTATCATTCTAAAGAATTCTTGGAGCTAGTTCACACAAACCTTTGTAGGCCTATTGGAATTGAAAGCTACAGTAGAGATAAGTACTTTATTTTATTTGTTGATGATTATTCTAGAATGATGAATGTGGTGTATCTAAAAGATAAGTCTGAAGCCTTTCAAAAGTTTAAGTGGTATCTAGCAAGAGTAGAAAAATAAATAGGAAATAAGTTGAAGTGTTTAAGATTAGATAGAGGAGGTGAATTCATTTCTAATGATTTTAATGAATTCAACACTGGAAGAGGAATCAAAAGACAAGTATCAACCCCTAGTAAGCCACATCAAAATGGTATAGCAGAAAGAACAGGTCAATCATATATTGTGCAAGAATCTTGATGATATAAAAAAATATTGCAACCAAATACTAGAAGGAAGAAATCAGTACAATGATGCATACCTTAAACAAAGTACAATGAAAAAAAGACTCCAATCAAACTCCTTATGATCTATGGCATGGCTACCAGCCTGTTGTAAGTTACTTGAAATTATTTGGTACCAAATGCTATATGTTCTAAAAGAGACCTAGGAAAGATAAATTTAATGCCAAAAGTGATGAAGGCATATTCCTAGGATACTCTAGTAAAATTAAAGCTTATAAATGTTTGAATCTAACTATTCATAAGATCATAGAAAGTGTACATGTGAGAATTGATGAGTTTGCTAGAAAATAGTGAAGAAGAGAACAACAAAGAACCTGAAGATTATAGAAAGTATATTTACTTTGAACTTGATACATTTCCTAATCCAATTGGAAGTTAGCATACTTCATCTCCTGAATCCCCAAAATCTCTAGAAGTTATTGAGTTTTAGAAAATGCAACCTGAGTCATAGTCTAAAAGACCCGAGTTTCACTTAGAGGCTAGTGAGTTACAACCAGTGCAACTTGTGTTTGAATTTGAAGGACCAGAGTCACAAACAATGAGACCCTAGCATGATGCATAAGATCATGGTGAGGCAAGTGGAACAAGTTCTAAATCCAAGGTACCTATATTAGCAAGATATGTTAGAGGGCATCATGCAGCTAAGGAAATCATTAGAGAGAAGTCAGATGGAATGATGAAAATGAAAAAATTGAAAGTTACATGTTTGCTTACTAAATTTGAACCTAGATCAGTTAAAGATGCTTTGGATAATGAAAGCTAGATTGAAGCAATGAATGAAGAAATAAAATAGATAGAAATGTATAAGACCTAGACTCTTGTTTCTAGACCCAAGGACAAGAATTTAATTGGCACAAAGTGAGTTTTCAAAAATAAGCTAAATGAAGATGGAGAAGTTTCAAGAAACAAAACAAGGTTAGTATGCAAAGGCTATTCTCAAGAAGAAGGTATTTATTATAGTGAAAAATTTTCTACTTTTGCAATATTAGAAGGTGTTAGGACCTTACTTTCTTATGTTGCACATAAAGGATTTAAACTTGATCAGATGGATGTGAAATCTACATTCTTGAATGGAATTCTTGAACTGAAAGTCTACATAGAGAAACCTGAAGGTTTTGTAGATCCTAACAAAAAAGATATGGTTTGCAAGCTGCACAAAGCATTGTATGGACTCAAAAGAGGTCCCAGAGCTTGGTATGAAATACTTCATAACTATTTGATAGAGATTGGTTTAAAGGACAAATGATAATAGTAGCCTATACATCAAAGAAGGACCAAACAAAAAGATTGTGTTGGCAGAAATATTTGTGGATGACACACTATTTATTGGAAATGATGACTCATTCAAAACCATTTCAAAGGAAATGAGAAAGGAATTTGAGATGTCTATATTTCAAGAGATAAAATTCTTTGTTGGATTGCAAATTCAATAGAAGAAAGATGGTATCTACATTACTCAATCTAAGTGTATCAAGGAGATACTAAATAAATTTGGAATGGAGGATTCGAGACAAGTTGGAAAACCTATGTCTATTGGACATAATCTTTTCAAAAATGATGATTCCAATTAGGTAGATCAGACCACATACAAAACAATAATTGGAAAACTACAATATAGAGTGCATACAAGGTCTTCTTCAGTTGGTATGGTGGAAAGGTTTTCAGCTAATCTTAAGGATAATCATATGATGGAAATCAAGAGAATAATGAGGTATCTAAAGGGTACCAAAGAATATAGATTGTGTTACAAGAAATGAGGCAATTTGTACTTGAAATCCTTCACTAATATAGATTTGGCAGGAACTATTGATGATAGAAAAAACACCAATGGTGGAGTGTTCTTTCTTGGTAAAAGACTAGTGTCTTAGATAAGAAAGAAGCAAAACTAAATTTCTCAATCTACAATAGAGGAAAAGTATGTTGCAGTAGCAGTTAATTGTTCCAATGTTGTTTTGTTCAAATAACTATTGGCGACTATGAAAGTAGAGATCAAATATCTAGTGATTATCTTCTATGATAACACTAGTGCAATTAATATACCAAGGAATTCTTTGATGTATACCAAGACCAAGAACATTGAAATAAAGAGGTGAGCTTGAAATACGTGAATATTAAAGAAAAAGTTGTAGACATATTCACTATGCCATTACCTACAGATGCATTTTTGTATCTAAGAGGTAAATAGGGGTCATTCCCCTATTTGAGGCTCACTAAATGAAGTTTAGTGATGCATCAACCAGAGAATGTTGAAGATTAGTCAAGTTGACATAGTATTGAAAGGATAGATTGCATATGAATCTATACATAAGGTATATTAGAACATGTTTAATATTGTCTTTGGCATAGGATGTCAAGAGGGAGAGTACAATCATATATCACTAAAATTTCTAAAGAGGGAGAGTTTATAGTCATAGTCATACTTTAGAGAGGAAGAACTTGGTATAATATCAAAAGGATATAATTTGTTAACAAAGGGAGAAATTGAAGTTAGGGGGAGTTCACACTAATAGTGGGAGTTCTCATGGATGAGAATTAGAATGAAAATAAGGATATTATACTTACTATTATTTTTCTCTAAAATTTCATTATATTATGACATGTTGTGTTTCCATCAATTCCAAAGAGGGAAATTGTTGAAAATAATGGATCTATTGTATATTGTCTTTGATATTACACAAAATGTCATATCCTTACAAGTCAGTGTATATTGAGCTCACTTGGGTGATGAGGATAGTTTCTTGTGTCTATCAAGCATTCCATTATTTTCCAAATTCAAAAGGTAGTGTATGTTGAGTTCACTTGGGCATCAAAGTCAAGTTAGCAAAAGTTGATTGTTAACCAAGCTTACTCAGTTAATAAAAGAAATTTGGATGGAACCAGTGCTAACCAAGCTCATTCAGTTACCAAAGGAAGTTTATAAAGATGCATTGTTAACCAAGTTTACTTGGTTAACATAGGAAAATAATTTCTTAGTCAATATCTATCGAAAAGGGTTGGCTAACAAAAGATTTTCTTGTTTTGGCATATTGAGATTAATTTATTTGTTTGTTGGTTCTAGCCAACCAGGAAGAGGAATATTAATTATTCTAAGATGTATTCAAGTCCACTTGATATTGTGTATGATATAAGTATAATGTCAAGCTGAGGATTAAATGTGTGAAAGTGGGTGGAAGAATAAGAAGTGCTTAGAGGAATCAAATTAGAAGGATAAGAAGAATATCCTTGAGGAGCTACAACGATACATTCGATATGTGAATACTAAAGAAAAAATTGTAGACATATTCACTAAGCCATTACCTACTGATGCATTTCTATATCTAAGAGGTAAATTAGGGGTCATTCCCCTATTTGAGGCTCACTAAATGAAGTTTAGTGATGCATCAACTAGAGCATGTTGAAGATCAGTCAAGTTGATGCAATATTGAAAGGATAGTTTGCATATGAATCTATACATAAGGTATATTGGAACATGTTGAATTATCTTTGGCATAGGATGTCAAAGAGAGAGAGTATAGTTATATATCACTAAAATTTTCTAAAGAGAGAGAGTTTACTATCATAGTCATACTTCAGAGAAGAAGAACTTGGCATAATATCAAAAGGATAGAGTTTGTTGACAAAGGGAGAAATTGAAGTCAGGGGTAGTTCACACTAATAGTGGGAGTTCCCATGGATGAGAATAAGAATGAAACTAAAGATATTATCCTTACTATTATTTTTCTCTAAAATTTCATTGTATCATGATATGTTGTGTTCCCATCAATTCCAAAGAGGGAGATTTTTGAAAATAATTGATCAATTCTATATTATCTTTAATGTTACACAAAATATCATATCTTTAGCATTTAGTGTATGATGAGCTCACTTGGGCGATGACGATAGTTTGTTGTGTCTGTCAAGTATTTCATTTTTTTCCAAATTCAATAGGTAGTGTATGTCGAGTTCACTCAGGTGTCAAAATGAAGTTAGTAGAAGTTGAGTGTTAACCAAGCTTACTCAATTAACAAAAGAAAATTGGATGGAACCAATGCTAACTAATCTCATTCAGTTACCAAAGGAAGTTTGTAAAGATGCAGTGTTAACCGAGTTCACTTGGTTAGCATAATAAAATCATTTTTGAGCTAGTATCTACCAACTAGGGTTGGATAACATAGGATTTTCTTGTTTTGGCATATTGAGTTCCATTGATTTGTTTGTTGGTTCTAGCCAACTGGGAAGAAGACTATTAATTATTTTAAGATGTATTCAATTTGATTTGACATTGTGTATGATATAAGTATAAGGTAAAGCTGAGGATTGAATGTGTGAAAGTGGGTGGAAGAATAAGAGATGCTTAAAGGAAGTGAATTAGAAGGATAAGAAAAATATCCTTGAGGACCTATAAAGATACATTCGATTAGAAATGATCAAGTATTCGAGCCATAATTGAGATCTAAAATCAATAATATTGTTGCATCAAAAATTTGGTGATATCATTGTTACTCTCTAACCATTGTAGCAATGAACTAAATCTCTTAACTAAGTTGGCTTAACAATTATTTATAAATCCTCTAACAAGGTGGCATTTCTATATTGAAGTGTCTAAAAACCTCTAACAATGAATTTTTCTACCTTTAATAGGGTTGGCTCATAATAGGGCTCACTTCAGAAGAGTGAAAAATATAAAAGCTAGTTGCAATTGGTGGGTTTTCCCTCATCTACCATCTATCCCCCATATGCTATTTTCACACCTGTCCCAACATGTGCCAATGTTGATTCTGCAAGCATCCCCATCTCATTCTCCTTTCTAGCCTTTTCATCCCCCCATCTCCTACCATCAATCCCATCTAATCCAATCTATTGCATAAATCACACATCTAGTGTACCAATAGATAGAAACAAAATTGAACATTCCAACAGCCAATGAAAAATCTCAACAAAGCCAAAAATAGATGAAGAAAGCCAAAATCATTCCAGCTAAGTCCAAAGTCAAAAAGTCAAAAAAATAAAGAAAAATAAAGTGTCCACTAGTGAAAACTTGGCAATTCAAGCGCCTTGGACAAGTACCATGATGAAAACTTGGTAGACAAGCGTCATGCGTAATCTAGCCATCCCCAGCTTAGCCTATCATCCTCATGCTTTTGGCCACATCCAACCATCCAGCTCCATCTTCCAATTTATCCACCTATCTTTCATCCTCCACCTTTTATCTATCACCATCCAGCTATCTTCTGTAGCTTCAGCCAATTATCCCAGCTATCATCCATCTCTCTAGCATCTTCATCTATTCCATCCTAGCTTCAATCCTATCACATCCATTGTAAGACCTCCTTCTGCATGTCATCTTCTGACTAGGGGCACTATATTCCTTGGAGATCTTGTCTTGTCCATCCTCCCTTGTCATTGGTATCTAGCTCTAGGCTATCCTCATGAAAACCCAATGTCATTTCTTTATATCCATCATAATCCTAGTTATCTACCATCCTATCCAGCCATCTCATCCTGCTTCTCTAGCTATCCTTGGTCACAAAATCTCTCATCATCATTGGGATGCATCTTGCCAAATCCATATCTTCTGCTATCACCCCATCCTTAGCTTTCACATCTTGCACAACATCAAACCATCCCACTATCCTATCATCTTGAGCTTTTTCCTGCTTGTAACTATCTTGGTTAGCTTCAGCTTGTAAATATCTTGGTCAGTTAGCTTGTACATCCTCTTTAGCTTAGTACCATTGTATCTATCCAGCTTTCGTGTCAGTTCCTCCTTGATCAACATCTTGCACACATCACACAACTCTTGGTTAGCTATTCTAATGCATCCTTTAGCTAAGATATCCTATCACCAAAGTGTTATCCTTCTTAGTTTAGCTTGCCAGATGCATCACTCATCTAGATCCATTAGCTTAGGTGCTCTCCAATAGATCCTTGTAGGATATAGCTTTCCTCATGTCTAATCTTGGTCCATTAGTACCTCGTCCCACCCATCTTGTTGGTAAATGGTTCTCTTTTGGATTTTCACTTTTTTTTGATTTGGAATCTTCCTTTTTGGGTCTTGAAGTATCTTTTCCAAACAATCTTTTTGTTCCCTCCTCAAAGTTGCCACGATCTTCCATATCATGGTATACTGCGAATGGGGCAATCTGAGTGTAAGGTCTTGATCATGTCTTTTGTTTGTTTTTCTTTTTTGCTTGTGGGTTACCCAGTGTCGGTTCCACTTGGATTCTTCTAAGATTCATGTGTGATGCTAGGGCAATCCTTGCGTGTTTGTTTTGAATCAGTCTGTCAGTCCTCTAGAAAGTTGGTGAAAAGGCCTTAATGTTCTTGGTAACCTTGGCAATTAACCGATAGTCCTATAGGAAATCTAGTGCTCAGCTACATGGTGGTACTTCTCTTTGAAGTATCCCCCCGCTCAAAAGGCTTCAATGGATTCCCTTCATCTCCATTATCCCCCATCCATCTCCAGCATCTGTCACTCCTCCCCTAGCTTATGCATCAGTATCTCTTTGAATCACTCCTCGCGCTTAGCTTTAGGGATCCACAATCCTAGTCTTAAGGATCCACCAATCAAATCAATCCACCAAGCCTCATCTTTCGAGATCCACAATCCTAGTCCTAGGGATCTCCAAAACCCATCTTCTTCCAATCTAACTCTTTGAAATCCTATTGCATCAGCTTTATAATCCCCTCATCCATCTCCCTATCTTAGATTCCTTTTTATAGTGCTCTG
Source organism: Cupressus sempervirens (assembly GCA_028749045.1). Taxonomy (NCBI): domain Eukaryota; kingdom Viridiplantae; phylum Streptophyta; class Pinopsida; order Cupressales; family Cupressaceae; genus Cupressus; species Cupressus sempervirens. The sequence continues at coordinate 159,771,082 of CM053787.1, forward strand.
CTCCTTCATCCTCCCCCCAATCCTGAAATTTTTAAGCTTATTTACTCTTGTGCCTCTAATTCTCCTTTATCATTCTCCCATAGTGAGAGGTTGAGCTAATTTAGCCTCTTCTCTTAAGCCATTCTTCATCCTCCCATCTTGAATTCTTGTATTTTTCAAGAAGTCATCAAGCCTCATTTTCTATCCCCGTCGCCTTCTTGAGGGGGCATCTCTACGTCTAGTCTCTCCTCTTCTTATCTAAGACTATGGCAACCTTGTTACTAAAACATCTTCTTTTTGTCTTCTTCATTCAAACTTCTTTGAAATAGTGTTATCTCAACACTATGTCAAAGACAGGCAAAATGTAGACACCTAAATTTGATTACATCACTTTGGTAATCCTATTTAGTTATCTCTAAAGGCATCATTAATTAAATTCCTATTTAATTAATCCTTTGCGATCCCCTAGCTGATTAATTTAATTAATCATCTATAGTCCTAATTGATAAATCAAATAACCTATTATTTATCAATTAAATCCTTTTCTTCTATCTAATTCCAAAATCCCCATTTATCAAATAAATCTATTTGATAAATAAAACCCTCATATCTAATAAGCCCCTAACTTATCCCTAAACCCTCTTTTTAGCCTAATCCACCCCATCCACCCATACTAACCAAGATTAGCTACTAACTCACCCACCCTCATGAATGCCATCCACTTTAAAATCTCTAACATCCCTAATCTAATCCTAAACCCAAGCCTAATCCCAACCACCAAGCCATGAATGCTCTTACAAAAGCCATAAAGACTCTTACAAGCCCATTCATTGCTCTTACAAGCCATAATGAAGGGTCTTTATGAAGATATTATCCCTTGAGCCTCCTTTATTGACTCATCCTTCCCCTTTCCTCCATTCACTCACCTTGTGACATGTGTCACTCTTTGGTTGGTGATAAACAAGCACAATCCATGTGCTCCCCTTTGAGTGCATCCTAGCCCTCCTTAAGCTTTCATATCTCCTTGCATCTTAACCCTCCATCCCTCAAGCCCTTAGCCTATAAATTGAATCTCCTCCCAAGTCATTTCATCACAACTTTTAAGCCAAAGTTATAATGCTAGTTTGAGAACCAAAAGCCATCAACCATACCCTTATAATGTCAAATTGAGAGCTCACAAAAGCTACCAATTTTCCATTTACTCATCCTCACCATTGAAGCATAGTTTGAGCATCTTGAGTATACATCCCAATCCTTAGACTCATCTACCAAGAAAAGAGCTAAATACTATTGGGAGAGTCCATTCATTTGGCTCATATTTCCAATTGGGGTTTCCTCTTTAGTCTCTCATTTATGTTATGGTATTTTAGTTTGTAAATGCTTTTGATTTTTTAATTTAGTGTTTCTAACATACTAATATAGAATATACAGTAGGTTCCACATATTTATTCTCCAAATATTTCAAACATGTGTCACCAATGGTTTCCAAATGGAGCTTCATGAGTTCCTTCCATGCTTGGAAGTTATCTCTATTCAACATAGGAATCTACCTTCTATAAGACATCTTGATCTTTAGCTTAGGTCTTTTAAACCTTGTTTGCAAGCACCAAAAGCTCTAATACAAATTTTTGGAAATATAAGAGGAGTAACTAAGAGGAGAGGGGTGAATTAGTTACCACAAAAACAAATCCAAAATCCCTTAAGATGTCAATACAATACAAAACCAAAACTCTACTAAAACTAAAATATTGTTGTAACTTGGTTTACAAGTTAAGAATTGGTGTCACTTAATAAACATTGAAATAATCACTTCTTAAGATGTTTGGTTTGTTTAACCTTAATTAACTTAAGTGAATAAAGATATATCAAATAACATGAACACAAGAGACACCAAGATTTAACGTAGAAACCCAATTTAGGAAAAACCACCAATTACAACTGGTTACTATTTTTCACTCTTTTGAAATCAACCTTGTTAGGAGCCAACCATGTTAAAGGTTATAAAAAATTCTATTTTTTATAAGAAAAATAGGTTTTTAAGGGAGTTTAAAACCCTTTACAAATCATGAAATTTTCAAAGAAGCCCAAACCAAACAAAAGTATAGTCCAAAGGACTGTTATGTGTGACCCTACTAAAGGATTTAATTCACCTTGTTAGGAGTAGCCTTGTTAGAGGTTTTCAGAAACTTCAATCTAGAAATTCCACCTTCTTAGATAATTTACAAAATAGCTATTAGGCTAACTCTATTAACAGATTTGATTGACTACTACAATTTTCAAAGAGTAACAATGGTTTGACCTGATTGTTAATGCAACTAATTTTTTTGATTTTAGATCTTAGCTCTAGCTTAAATACTTGATCCCCTTGATCAAATTCATCTTTGCAACCCAGTCAACTCAGATACTCTATTATCCTTCAAATTTTCTTCCTCTTTTCATCTTCATCTCTTCTACTTAATCCACTTATTTAATCCTCAACTTGACCTTATATTTAAATGATTTACCTTGTCAAGTTAGCTTGAATACACTTTCAAACATATATTCATCCTTTGAGTCAGCTAGATCCAATATGCTAATATAGGAAAATCCTTCATTAGCTGATCCAACTTAGTCAAGGCTAACTTAGAAAAGACTTTCCTTCAAACTTCCTTTGGTAACTGATTGATCTTTGTTAACATTGGTTCCATGCCAACTTTTCTATGGTAATTGAGTGAACTCGGTCAACATTGTTTACTTGCAAATTTTCCTCAAATGCTTCGCATACATAGGAAAATTCTTGTAATGCCTAAGTGATCTTAGTTGACACTAATTTCTTAGTAAAGACTTCACATTTTTATAGCATCAAAGAAAACATACAATTAAATAATTGTATGCAACAAGATGATGATGTTGGTAAGTTTAATCCAAGAAGTGATGAACATATGTTTCTTGGCTATCCATTGAAAAAGAAAAGCATATAAATATTTTAATCATAGAACTAAGATAATAGTTGAGTGCACAAATGTGAAGATTGATGAAAATTTTGGAACTAAGGAAAAGATGTTAAATTACAATTTAGATGAAGAAGAAGATAATTTTGGAAATCTTAGACATAACATTGAAGTTTTCCTTGAGACTAACACTGATCTATGGAATGATGTGTTAATTGTTGAGCAAAAGGAGAGAACAGGTTCAAACATAGAGATGAGATAAGATTTGAGATGTCAACTCCTACCCCTAACAAGAATATAACAAAGAATAACACTCCAGGGTAGATAGTTGAAAGCAAAGACAAAGGTGTGATGACAAGAAATAGAGTTAATGAAGAGATATGTTTGATTTTTCAAGTTGAACCTAAGAGTGTTGATGAAGCATGTAAAGATAATCATTGGACTCAAGCAATGAATGAAGAATTAGATTAGATTATGATGAATGAAACATGGGAGATAGTTCCTAGACCTAAAGACAAGAATGTAATAGCAACCAAATGGGTATTCAGAAACAAGATGAATGAGCAAGGTGAAGTTGTGAGAAAAAACTTGAGACTTGTATACAAAGGTTACTCAAGCCATAAACTATGAGGAGACATATTTTCCTGTAGCTAGAATGGAACTAGTAAGAATGTTATTGGCTTACACTACAAATAATTAGTTCAAAGTATATTAGATGAATGTTAAATCAACTTTCTGAATGGAGAACTTGAAAAACTGGTATATATTAAGTAGCTTGAATGTTTTCTTTTGACAAAAGACAAAGATATGGTATACAAACTGAAGAAATCTCTATATGGTCTAAAGCAAGCACCTAGAATCTAGCAAGCAAGGTTGGAAAACTATTTGGAAAAACTTGGATTTGCTAAAGGTATGATAGATAGAAACTTGTATTTGAAATAACTTGAGAATGGTTTGCTAATAATAGTAATATTTGTTGATGATGTCATATTTGGAGGTAATGATGAAGCAACTGATAATTTTTCTGAAAATTTGAAGAATGATTTTGAAATAAGTATATGATAGGATAAATGAAGTTTTTCCTAGGATTGCAGATTATGTAGAACATTGATTGGAAAGTTGTAAGAATGTTGGTACACCTATGATAGCTAGTCACAAGTCATCTAGTAAGGATGAGACACCTAAAATTTAAAAGAAAATGTACAAATCCATGATTAGAGGTTTGCAACATCTGACTCACACCAGACCAAATATAGAAAATGTAGTTGGGATCGTAGCTAGATTTCAAGGTGGTCCTAAGGAGTATCATTATGTAGAAGTAAAGAGTATATTCAAGTATTTGAAAGGAACATCTTACTATGGAATCTAGTATGATGGATCAATTGATTTCATTCTATGTTCTTATGTTTTTATTATGTAAAAATAGGTTTTAAAGGACCCAAAACCTTACATCATTAGAGTATTAAGAAAGTATCATGAAAAGAGAACAAACAAAAAACATGAAACATACCTTAGAAAACAAAAAGAGGTTATAGACAAAATTGTTGGAAAAGACAACAAAAGACCAGCAAAGGAACAATAACTGACCAGCTAAGGAGTATTAATCAGATGCACAGCCTGGTCCACCAGAGAATGCATAGTCTCAGTAGTAGGATTCACCTCATCCTTCTTAGTGGTTTTCTCCATCTTCTTTGAAATGGCCCGATTATGCTTGCTAGGACCTTGAGAGTCTGCCACCGGGGGAGAAACCTAACTTTTATGTGCCTCATTCTTTTTTAGGAAGTTGGTCATGTTATCCCCTAATTGTCTGAGTTGTTTATCCATGTTACCAAGCCTAGTTTCAAATTTAGAAACCTTCCCCTAGATACTACTAATGTCCTTTTCCGTCACCTTCTACTTGGCTTCCAACACAAGGATCTTAGGAATCAAATTTTTCACTTCTTCTGCATTACCTATGACCTCTGAGAGCTTGTCAATATGCTGACCTAATGTTCTTTCCCCTCTTGTCGTCTTGCTAAGATGCTCCATTTCTTTGTACAACAACACCATTTTATGTTTAAGAATTTAAATGTTCTTCATTATAGAACTAGGGTTGCCAAATAAGCCTTTAGCAGGCCTAATTCCACCACCAACACAATCACCTCCATCAAATTTGGACCTCTATTCACCATCATCATAAAAGTTGGTAGCCTCAATCCTTATTTTCACATTCTTGTCTTCCTATCACCATAAAGACTTTCTTTTTCTTTCCAAACGATTAGCAAGGGGTTCATCATCCGATAGAGGAGAAACCCTCTCATCAATATGACCTTTGCCCTTCCCTTTTCTACATCCCCTATTTTTCACATGTTCTCTAACAATTTCATCAACAAAATCATCCTTCTCAACACTCTATTTTTTCTTTTTAGTGCTACCACCCAAACCTCTTTTAGGACTAACCAGACCCCCTTCCACCTCATTTTGTGTCTCGGAGTCGTAGCCCTTTTCCTGAATACTTCCTTTAGTATCTTGATCTTCTCCTTCAAAATTCCTAGGTTTCAGGATTTTTTTAGATTTCAGCACATTCATAATCAAAACCATTAATCCTTCATTACAAACATTTTCACCAGTCGGATCACATTGAATAGCTAGAGTAGAACTGGAGAGAGATTGCAATAGGTATGAAGGAAAATTTACCCTAATGTCATGACGAAAATGATTTGCCAACACAAAATGGTAACCATACAATTTTGTATATCTTTCATCCAAAGTCAGATATTCCATAATAACATAGAACACAAACTACCATGGACAAGACATAGAAGTCGGGTTAAAATAAGAAGTACCTATTTTAACCAATTGATTTCTTTCCTATTCGGTCTCGGCAAAGTCATCAATCGCCTTATCCGAGATCTTCCTTTCCCTATAGAAATTCATCCCATCCAACTCCAAACCCATAGCCTCCTCAATGATTTCTTCTGTAACCTCTAGCCTCTGGTTCTTGACCATGATCAAACCATCCTTCTAAGATTTCACAAACTAGTGCATAATAGTTGGGTTGTTACCTTTGAGTCTCTCCATGTAACTAGTAAAAATGCCCTGCCTAAGGATATCCCACACCTCAATTTTCTTCTTCCAATCCACACAGCTAGGCGGTTTGACCCATTTCCTCTTACCTCCCATGATCTCTGCAACAAAAGCATTTCTTTGCATACAGCCCCCAAAAACCTGATGTGAATTGGGAAAGCAATATGGATGACAAAAAAAGCACCAGTGGTGGAGCTTTTTTCCTTGGAGGAAGATTGGTTTCTTGGCTAAGCAAGAAACAAGATTATATTTCTCAAAGTAAAGTTCACATATTGGATGTTGTAGTAGAAAATAATTACAATCAAGTGATGTGGATGAAATGGATGTTGAAGGATATTAGGATTGCTTTTGCACATTGTGATAACACAAGTATATTGAGTATGCCTAAGAACCATGTATTGGATTCTAACACTAAGCATATATCTATTAAGTATCATGTGTTGTCAAAGAAAGAAATAGTAAAAGAGATCGTATTAGAGTATATGACTACTAAAGATCAAATTGTAGATATCTTTGTGAAGCCTTAACCTAAAGATACACAAGTATACTGAGTATGCCTAAGAACCCTATATTATAGAACTTGTTATCATTTACTATTATAATACAAGTATACTAAGTATGCCTAAGAACCCTATATTGCATTCTAACACTAATCATATATCTATTAAGTATCATGTGTTATCAAAGAATGCAATAGAAAAAGAGATCGTATTAGAGTATATGACTACTAAAGATCAAATTGTAGATATATTTGTGAAGCCTTAACCTAAAGATACATTTGAGTACTTGAGAGGTATGCTTGGGGTTATCTCCCTACCTTCTTCTTGGTAGATGATATAGTAAGTGCATCAGTCTAGTAGTATAGAGCACTATTGTTAGACTAGACTAAATTTTAATGATTTCCATATGGGAGAGCATCTGAGATGAGTCAAGTTATTGAGAACTAATTGGCCTTGTAAAAAGGTGTACTAGTAGTGCAACTTGTTTGAGTAATAGAATCAAGCAATAACACATTGTTGTTGGTAGATTAGTTCCTATCAAGCCATAACATGCTACTATGGATAGAATAGTGCCTATTAAACCATAGCATGCTACTATAGGGCTGCTAGGTCTTGTAAAGTTGATGCATATAGGAGTCATCATAGCTTAGCATTTGAGGATGCCATAAAGTGAGTTAAAGAAGGGTAAGGTTAGCAAAGGCATTCAAGGATTCCATCGAGGGGGTTAAAGGCCATAACTATCTAAAAAAGGATATTGGAAGTCACCTCAAGGACAAATGTTGACAGTTACCTCGAAGAGGTGAGGCAATGGGTAGAAAGAGATAGGTGGGGGCCATTTTTCATGAGGATGCCTGTAGTGCCTTCCTAGAAGAATATGTTAAAGACTCTAGAGGATGTAGACAATGAGGTCCATCCTTTCAATGACCAATCAACCATGTGTGTAGAGGCCCTTTACTATATTGGGCTTACCCTAGATCAATTGTTGAGGCATCAAGCCCCACTAAGACTAACCTAAACTACCTATCAAGAAGGAATGGAGGGGTCATTCCTTTTTCATCCCTGTATGAATATAGGTATTCTAGCTAGAGAGGGGATAGGAAAGATCACCCCTCATATCATGGAATGCCTTAATTAGGTAGAAATGGATAGCATTTCTCCAGTACCAAGCCCACTTCCCCTACTACTTACAATCTCAATGGCTAGTTTTGGGCCCCTGTATCTATATCTAGAACTCACACCTTGGTGGGAGAAGCTACACCATTTGAAAAAGAATCATGTGTGTGGCTCACAAATAATGTCTGCTATTTTGGGTGGGCTTGTAACTCTCTTGAAATGCCTCTATGACAACTTGAGGCACATCTTTCCTAACATCCATTAGGTCCCAATATCTCAATTCTTCTTTGAATGTTTGAAGACTTTTAGAGAATCCAATCCTTGGTTGAGCCTCCCACCCCTACCCCTACTTCCTACTCTTGGTATCTAATCTTAAATAGTATCTTTGGATACTTCAACTGGTTGAAGACTTGGAGTATTAAATTGACACAATAAGGCCTTTATCATTGATGTCAATGGGGGAAAATATGCATGAAAAAAATCTCCTAAGTGTATATGAGGAGAAGAGTGTATCATCTCCTAAGTATGTATGGGGAGAAGAGTGCATGACAAATATCTACTTTATTAGGGACATTTAGAAAGATTCATATAAAGAAAAAGGATGAATATCTCTATGAGGGAGATATGAAGCATAAGGAATTTTGATGTATTCTGAGTTGTTTAGTGTAAACAACTAGTGTTGTTCCTAAAGAAGAAGGAGAAAAGAGTAGTGTTCTAGAGAATTTCACATTTTATTGATGAAGAGGATTTGAGAAGATGAGAACAAGATAAACAACAATAGAATATTGTTTTGGTATTCATGGAACCTAGATATTTTTCATTTATGTTTCCATCAATACCAAAGGGGGACATTGTTAGAATGAATTCTAATGATACTACATTGGTGGAGCATCCTAAGCATTAGAGAGTATTGACATCTTGTATTCATGACTATGTTTTTCATTGATGTCAACATAATAGTAAGTCTATGAAGATTGGCAAAGTAGCAGAGAGAGATCTTAGTTGTACAAACAAGGTTTTTCTTGTTTGGTGATGAAAAATCATAGAAATGTTCATTATAGTGTCCTAATGATGAGGTTTAATGTGTAGCACATAAGTCAAAGATGTATAGAAGTTGTACTTGATTTACTGAGAGCAATATAGAGACAAAGTGCTTGGAAAGCAATTTTTGATGTTTGTATTATATCTTTCATCTGAGATGTAATAAGAATATGTATAGTTAGTCAATGATAGAGAAAAATTGGGTAATGATATCAATGGATGCGTAAGCCCTAGTATCAAACATGTCAAGTTTTTTGTAGACTTTGAGTTAAGAGTGCTATTGTAATTGTAAGTAACTAATTGTCTTATCATAATTAATTAGGAAAGCTTCATGGCTAACTCAAGGAAACATGTTTTCCTTGTTTGTAATAATGTTGTGTTCATTGTATGAAGTGTGAAGTACAAAAAAGAGTAGAGTTTTTATTGAATGTGAGTAAGAAATCCATGGATAATTTGGATGCAAGATTTGTGGTCTAGTTACAAGATCAGAAGGAATAGAATTTTGGTTGATAGGATAGGAAGATAAAGGAGAAGTAATATTCATTTGTATTATTTTTGAAGGAATTATACAAAGATAATTTGGACATTGGGTTCATTGGTCTTGTACTTGAAGCTATTTGGGCAGTGGGTCCATCAATATTTCATAACTTGTAAAAGGGTTGGCACAACTGCTAATAGGATTTGAATTTCCTAACATGGATTCAAAGTCTCCTAACAGGGACTGATATATAGTGAATGTTGTTATAGACTCCTAATAGGGTCCATCCTCTAACAAAAAATATTTATATTAGTACATCATCTTGTGGTTACCATCCCCACTGGGGTTTTCCCTCCAATCAACGGTTTCCCTAGTTAACATATCTAGTGTGATTGTGTATGAGTATCTTGTTGTGGTTTATAATTATATTTCTCATATGGTCAAATTTTAATAAGGTTGATAATTGTGATATTACTTGGATAACTGATTCACACCCCCTTCCCCCTCTTAGTTATTTTGGTGGAATATATATTCTAACAATTCTATCAGCAAAGGTTCAATCACAAGTGTATGTTCTAACTCATCTTGTTACTCAATACTTCTAGGAATCAAATCATAGAAAAAAATTGTTCTTTTTTTTCTCTTGCAAGCTTATTACCCTCAACCAAGAATACTCTAACTTTAGTACAATGACTTTCATCAAAATTTTCCACCAAATGAAATAGTATATTTTTCTTTCCATTTACCCAAATAGTATATTGACTCAAACTAACATCATGAAAATCTTGTATTTCATACTATCAAGGCCTACAAAAAATAATATGACAACAATAAAAAGGCATAATATCACACAAGACTTCATCATGCTAATTCTCAATTATGAATTTTATGAGGTATTGTTCAATTACAAGTAATTTTTTCTCCTTTTGTATCCAAGAAACATGGTATGGCTTAGGATGTCTCAATCTCTACAACTATAATTTTTTAACCAACTCTTCAAATGCCAAATTATCTAAACTTCCACTATCAATGATTACTTTCCACCATTTTTCAATGATATTACATCTTGTCTTGAACAAACTTTTCCTTTAAACAAGGTCTTCATCAACTTCCTCATTCTACAAGATCCTTCTTAACATCATATTTTCACCATTCTCGGGTTCATCAGGTCTTTCATCAATTTCTTTACAAGACAAATTATTTCTATTATTACCTCCAATATTCTTTCTATAATTAGGGCATTCAAAGGCTATATTTCCTTCTTCTCTACATTTGTAAAAGGTACCTTTAAACAAATATTTCTCTTCCTTATTTCCACCATTTTTGTTCTTAGAGCAACTAGTATAGCTACCTCAAGATTAATTACCCATTTTACCAATAGGCTTATGTTTCCATCCTTTATCTTATATTGAATTATTGTCAGATCTTCTACTTTGTCCATGAGTTCTATCTCTAATTCTTTGAAATATGTCAACTCTCTTTCTTTAATCATGTCTTTTTGTTAATCATTCTTCAGCCTTTAAACAAAATTTATATGCTTCTTCCACACTATCTATCTTAACATATTTGATCTCATCCTAAATCAATGTCCATGGGTAATTTAGGTATCTAGCCACTTTCTTAACTTCATCATCGACATGTATAGATCTGATATCCAACTTGTGAAATTCCATGGTATATTCATTCGCACCCATATCATTTTGTCTCAAATTTTTCATTTTTCTCAACAAAATAACCTAGTAGTCTTGTAGGAAAAACTTCTTTTTTATCTTTCCTAGAATCTTTGTCCATATACTGATATTTTCCTTTTGTCTCTTTTGTCTCTTAGTTTGCAAGTGATCCCACCAAAGAGATGCATGACCTTTTAACTTTTCAACTTGTATCTTAACCTTCTTGTTATTGGGAGTACCTTCATACTCAAAATATTTATCCATCTCATAAATCCAATCAATTACTTCATTGGTCTCAATTCTTCCATAATAGCAAGAAACTTCAATAGTTGGTCTAGAGCTATCTCTAGATAAAATTCTTAGAAGTATTTACTCATGTTGTTTGATTTTAGGTTAAAGATTTAGATTAGGTGATTCCTCTTCCTCATTAGTAGCATCTTCAATATCTACACCTCTTCTCTAGTCTATTTCTACTACTTCAAGCCTAGTTGCAATATGCCTCAACATATCCATTATAGTATTATCAATATTTCCTCTATCACAAACCATCTTGACTATTGTTTTTGCAAGATTGTAACCTTCTACAAGTTATAGGTTAGAATTATGATCTACCACCCTATAACTAATCCAATAACACTCTCCACAATCCAATCCACATGAAATAACACTACTCTAATACCATCTAACCTAGGGGTAAGGTAAATTCAAGTAGAAAAAGGCTCAAACTTAAACATGAATGTGCAAGATGAGCCCACTACCCAAACATGCACTTCTAATTACAAGAAGAGTTCACTAATCAAACAAGTAATCAGACTAAATATAAGTACCATATCTTCTTCCTTGACTAATCTCTTATCTTTAGCTTGATCTTGGATCACCAAATAGCTCATAAAAATTCACATTTATCACTTTTACAAGAGTTTTCATATAATCACAATTAAAAGATAGCACTTGAAATTATAATTGGTCACATTCTCATTGCAAGATGTCCTTTGCATAAATACCATGCCTTTACACAAATTCCTACTAGGTTAGCTAAAATCACAATCCACTTTTAGAGTAAACATATCGGACATCAGCCCTAATTGGACAAGTAATTACTTTTTAAACAAAACAATCCTTTCCTTCAATTTTGTTGTCTTGTTTTGCTTCAAACAAGATTATGTTTGTTCCATACACTTTTTCCTAACTTTAGAGGTTATACACATCATCATCAACATGTATACTACCTCCATCTAAGTTTTCTAGTCATAATATGATCTCAGCAACTAGTTATAAACAAAACAATACATTATTGTAAACCAAATTCTATACTTAGACAATTTTCTGACTACCAAACATTAAGTATATTTATTTTTGAGGTTTCCCATGATCATGTACATCATGTGTTGTCATAAATGACAACAATTACATATCACTATTAGCCAATTATCAACAATCTCCCCCTTTGGCATTGATGGCAACAAAATAGGTAAAATTGGCTAAGTGACAAAGACTTAACACAACAAAAATAAATAACACCTTATATTACATCTATTAAAATATTTCCAATATTATATAAGCTCCCCCTTATAATAAACTACATAATTTTCTACAACTACTCCCCCTTTGACATCAATGAGAAAGGTCAAAATGTCAAAAACTATCCAAAAATGTTGTCCTTCCTTATGCTAATATGATCTTCATGCAATCATTAAAGTTTGTCTTAGGAATGTCCATAACCTTAGTCCATGTCTCCTTGGTGGATTCAATTGATGTGGGTATTGCACATAGAGCATATGTTGCAATCTCAACTGCCTTAAGATCTGAATACAAAAATTTGGAATATGTGTCCTTGGCCTTGACACATTCCTCTAACTACTTCTCAACAAAAGATAATTTTAGAGCAATAGATTCTCTAAAATTAGATATCTTCTTCAAAATTTGTTCCTTTTGAAGTTCCATTTTCTTGATTTCACTATGGATGTTGGCCACTTGTCCTTCAAAATCATCTATTTTACAAGATGGATGTTGGATCTAGCTGGATAGAGCCTCTAGCTCACTCACCTTTCCTTCTATTTGACAGTTGATTTCTTTAGTCAGCTTGTGTGATAAGATACATTAAACATACAAGGTTTTCCCATCCTATTGGCATTTCCAAAGTTACTTGATACAAGTATCAAGATCAACCAAACCATTCTTAATTTTTTGATAGATGGTGTTAAACAAGTTAGCCTCATGGGAAATGTGTGCCTTTGCTTCACCAACATTTACAAAATTGGTAAACTCTTCATCAAATGATTTTAGCACTACTTGTGCCCTTTTTTCAGGATCTAATTCAATATGTTGTACTGCCACAGTACTGTGTAGTCTATTAGCAACTTCCCTTAAAGTCTTCTATAAGCTTTTTAGTGTTCTATTTTTTTGTATAATCTCAGAAAGGGATGACATCAGATCTATTTGATCATCATCATCAGTAGCTAAACTAGCAAGAGAGAGTGGAGTAGATGAACTAGATGGTATAGTACCATCCTCTCTCTATTTCTTAGCTACCTCTTCTATTTTTCTCTCTTCTTCCTCTTTCTTTCTTTCTCTTCTCTTTCCTTTTCTCTCTTCTCTTCCAATCTCTTCTTCTCATCTTCCTCTATTTTCTTCCTCATCTCTTCTTCTACAATTCTCCTCTTTTCCTCCTCTTCCTTTCTTTTCTTTTCTTCCTCAAGAAATTTCTTCTTGGATTCCTTTATTTCCTTCTTTTCTTCTTCAAGTAGCATCTTCTCCTCTTCAATCTGCCACAACTTGTCCTCAATATCCTTGGTGTCTGGTTCATTAGTTTTAGAACCACCAAATGGATTGGTAACATTGGTTTGATCAATTTTCATAGCGTCACTACTCACTAACACTTCTGAGGTTCTAGGTGTTGGAGGAGCTATTGCCTTTGACTCTGTCAACATCTAACTGATAGTATCCATAGTCTCACTTCTTAGTTTATCCTTTTCACCAACCATAAATAGAAATGGTCTCAATTTATTCCTTAAATATTGTGTGAGGTTATTCAACAATATTTTAATCTCTTCTTCATCATTAGTCTTGCAAATAGTTCTAAGCATAGATTTCCAAAGTTCTAGATCTTCTTCCCTTACAAGAGCCTTCTTCTAAATGAGTCTTTCATAGACTTTCTTGTTAATTATGCTCTCAAGATCCTTCAATTTTAGATTGTTTTCTATAATATATCTCACAATAGAGATATCAATTTGATCCTTCTCAAAGCTATTATACAAATCATAAAAAATTTTCATCTGAACAAATTTACCTTCATTAGCAATAGTTGTGCTAATCTTCTCTATCTTTGGCTTCCAAGGTTACCTAGCTTTGCCTGTTGATTACTTTGATGGAGTCACTTTCTCTACTTGCTTGATCTCTTGTTCTTCTTCATCATTATTGGACTCAATAATTGTCAACAATGTTTTCTATTTTTTTCCTAGTCCAGTGGCTTGTTGTTTGACCCTCTATGTTTTAGTAGTCACTTCTTCCACCAATCTTTCATATTTTATTTTTGGTTTACTATGTTGAACACCTAACACTACTACATATGGAATGCTCTGTTATGAAGATTTCTCTGCAACAAATATTAGCAAAGGTTGAATGTTCAGTATTCCTTTCTTCATAGTTTGTCTTATAGCCTTGGATTCACTTTTTGTCTTTCTGGCCTCTGATAGTGCCTTCTTATTAATAGATTCTACTTTCTTGTGTGATGCCTTCTCTAAGGTTTCTTGATGAGATGATTGTGTGATCTCATCATAAGTACCAAATCTATATTTTTCTTTGTCTTTATCTAAATTCAATAATAAGTAAATATAACCAACTACTATATCTTCATTTAATTCATAACCCAAGGGATCAAGAAATGTTTCCTGAGGTTCCACTACTTGAATAAAGGTATAATCTATATCAGCTAAAATGTAAATGTCATTCGTAAATCTGTTCACAATTATAGGTGCAATTCCAAATCTCAATTTCATTTCATTCCAAAATGTTCTCGTTATTAGGTTTTCATGAATAATGAAATCTTATAAGTACATGAAAGAATATGTGATTGATTAATGAATGAAATTGAAATACACCATTCTTTGTGCTCTTGATCTTTTTCTTTCAGATCTAATCTAATCTCATGTTTCTTTGCAAACATGTTAATTAGATAACCAAGACCAATCTTATCATAAGTAGGTCTCTATATTGACATTGAATCATCTAGATTTTCTCTACTAGAATAGATCTTTTCAAGCTACTACTTGCACTGAGTTAATTAACTTTTCACAATGGTATTATACTTATGAAGTTCTTCATGATCTTCTTTCAATATTTCAAACTCATATGTTTTCTTTCCTAGACTTGCTCTCAGATCTACATTTTTAGTTTTCAAATTAGACTCAATTTTGTTAGGATCATTTCTCAAAGTCAAATTCATATTTGTAATAGGGATTACTGGGGGGTGAATTAGTAATCCACAAAATTTAGTCGCCAATTGGATATTATTTCTTACTTTAAACCATGCATAACAAATAAATAAAGTAATGCAGAATAGTAATGGTAACAATGCACAAAAATAACTTATAACACCATATTTTGTTAACTAGGGAAACCCTGGCCAAGGGAAAACCCTAGTGGGGATGATATCCAATAGATAATATACTGATATATAAGTTCGTTCTTAGAGGATGGGACCTGTTATGTGTCGATGAGAAAATTTAGGATAAGGAGTCCCTATTCAGATGTTGGCTCTAATTGGACAAGTAAATGTCTAGGATGTCAGCCCTAATTGGACAAGTAATTACTTTGTAAACAAAACAATCCTTTCCTTCAATTTTGTTGTCATTTTTTGCTTTAAACAAGATTATTTCTATTCCCCATAATCTGTACTAACTTTTGAGGTTATACACATCATCATCAACATGTACATGATGCAGGAGCATCCAAAGGTATAAGGGCAATCCTCTATCATCCAAAAAAAATGTACTTAGACTTAGTTTTTGTTTCATGTGTTTTCATTTCTAGATACTCATTTGGGTCAAATAAAGGTTCCAACTTTCACAGTTCCACTATCAGTGTTCTAGGTTAGAGTATTTGAACACCTTGGGATACATGTAAATGCCAAAAAAAATAGGAGTATGTAATTGAGCCATAATTTTGGTGAATTAGAAGGTGTAAATTGGCTAGATGAATGTAATTGTAATTTAGAGCCATCCAGAAAAATAATCAGGTCAAAAGGCCCCACGGTTTGAAAGTTATTGTAGTTTTTTGGTTTCTAGAGACATCCTAAGAATGCTTCAAAGTTAGGTTAGGGGCATTAAATTACCTTGAATAGGGAAAAAAATGGAGGATAATCAAAGCTAGTCCATAGGGCTATAGAGTGCTTTGATATCTTTACAAAAATGTAAATGGTTCATCAATCGAAGCTACGGTTCAAAAGTTATGCCTCCCAAAAGTTCGGTTACCATTTTTGGATTCTTCTAATTTTGTGTCGACTTCTAATGCGACTTCTAGAGCCTTTTATTTGGTTGCTGGATGCCAACTATCACTTTCTAGAATGTTTTCCTAATCCTTAACCCTCCAGGGTCTATTTAAGAACATTTTTAGCATTTTAAAAGGCAGTTAGGAGTGGAATTTGAGATAAGGTACTGGGAGAAGAATTTATCTCCAGACTTAAATGTTGTTGTAAGCCCATAGGGCATGTTTCAAAGTCTATTTCTCTGTACTAAGTATACTAGCATATTTTTACAATTAATTAAATTTTTCCTTTTTTTTGTGTCCATTCTATGCTTGGGTTGTGTCCCCATCAATTGGTATTAGAGCTAGTTTTCCTGAGTATGTAGACAATGTGCTGACTGTGAGGCAGTTTGCACTAGGACTGTGTGGTTGTGGGTTTGAGTTAAGAAGATGCTTCCATGAAGAGAGCATGGTGGAAGGGCCAATGCTATTAATCCTAAGGAGGTTAGAGCCCTCCAAAGGTAGGTTCAAGTGTTGCAGGAGGAGCTCCATAGAGGAACAAATGTTGCCGCAGGTGACGAAAGTGTGCATGACAATGAAGAAGAAAAAATTGGACCAAAAGGGGAATTTGATGGGGAAGTTCTAAATTAGGAAGAGGAAAGGCTTTTTAGGGCCATGAATAAGTTTGGGAAAAGACCTACAATTGATGTGGGTGTATTTTCAATAAATTTGAAATTAGATGAGTTGATCGATTACATCAATGAACTGGAAGAATACTTTGAGTATGAGGATATTAGGAACCAAGATAGGGTTAAGTTTGCAAAGGCAAAACTAAAAGGACATGCCAAAATCTGGTGGCAAGAGGTTCAATTGGGGAGAAATAGAAGAGGAAACGATAAGATCACAAGGTGGGATCGCATGGTGGACAAACTAAAGAAGGAGTTCATTCCTGTTGACTACGAGCTTGATTTGTTTAAGAAGATGCATGGGTTAAAGCAAGTAGGAAAATCAGTCCAAGAATATACAGAGGAGTTTTTTCGACTTCTGATTAGAGGAGGGCATGTAGAAGAAAATATGGAGAAGGTTTCTCGTTATATCAGTGGGTTGCAACCTAGCATCCAGGAGGAATTAAGTCTGGTAAGAATGACCAACATTGAAGAGGCATACTAGTTTGCCCTATGAGTTGAAGAGAAGCTAAATAAGAGGTTTGAAGGGAGACAAAGAGGGTGTGGTTAAGGAGGAAGGGGTAATGGTAGGTCATCTGGAGGCCAAAATGAAACCCAAAAGAAGAATGAAGATGTGGGTACTAGCAGGAACCAGAGGAATGAGGGTTTCAACTGCTCCCATGATCAAGACTTTGGAAACTAGAGAGGAAGAGGTAGAGGATGTGGACAAGGAAGAGGAGGCTTTTGTGGTACTTGTTTCCATTATAATGAAGAAGGTCATTGTGCCTTTGAATGCCCTCAATGACAAGGAAGGACAGATAGGAGAGCTGAGGGTCAAGCTAGGGTTACTCATGTGGATGAGGATGCACAATCATCACATTCAGAGGATGCAAAAAGAGGAGAGACTTTAGTAAATAAAAGGGTCCTACTAAGTGGTGAGATTGAACCAAGACAAAGGAGAAGTTTATTTTGTGCCAGGTGCAAGTGTGAGGATAAATTTTGTGATGTGATCATTGATTGTGGTAGCACTAATAACTTGGTATCAGAGGAGATGGACTCTAAGCTAAAGCTCAAGAGGGAGAAATACCCCCAGCCCTATCAGATTTCTTGGGTGAAAGATGATCATAAGGTCCTAGTAAGTGAAATATGTTTAGTGAAATTCAAAATTGGGAGTTACCATGATGAAGTTCTCTGTGATGTTATTCCAATGGATGTTTTCCATCTATTGTTGGGAAGATTGTGGCAGTTTGATAAGAATGCAGTACATGATGGTCATCCAAACACATACTCTCTAAAAAAGGATGGAGTTCACCACAAACTAAAGCCCATGAAAAAGGAAGGCAAAAAGGTATGTAGTAGTGCTAGGATTTTTCTTGTTGATGGAAGGAAGTTTTTAGATGGCATGAAACGTTAGCGTATGTGCTATGCTTTGATCCCTAGGAAAGATAAAGAAGGTAGTAGTGAAATACCACTTGAAGTTTCAGATTTACTATGTGAGTTTGGAGATATCATGTCTGATAATGTTCTAGAAGGATTGCCACCAGTAAGGAAAATCATTCATCAGATAGATTTGATTCCAGGAGCTAGTTTTCCTAACAAGGTTGCTCACAGGATGACTCCTACTGAAATTGAGGAGCTAAATAGATAGGTTTAGGAGCTATTAAGGAAGGGCTTGATTCAAAAGAGCCTGAGTCCATGTGTAGTACCTAAAGTACTAGGACCAAAGGAGGATGGAGAGTGGAGGATGTGTATAGACTCTCAAGCTATAAATAGGATAACCATCAAGTATCGGTTTCCTTTGCGAGGAATGGATGATCTTATGGATTGCTTGAGTGGACAAAGATAGATCTCAAGAGTGGCTATCATCAGATATGGATATGAGAAGGACATGACTGGAAAATAGCCTTCAAGACCAAGGATGGTCTTTATGAGTGGTTAGTCATGCCCTTTGGATTGACGAACGCCCCAAGCACCTTCATGTGGCTTATGAATGAGGTACTTAAGAAGTTCTTAGGAAAATTTGTTATTGTTTATTTGGATGATATTTTAATTTTCAGCAAGACTTTGGAACAACATTTATTGCATATTTGTAGTGTCCTTGAAAGGTTAAGGGAAGAGAAACTGTTAATTAATTTAAAGAAGTGTATCTTTGTAAAAAGGGAGTTAGTCTATTTGGGGTTTGTCATATCACTTGAAGGTCTCAAAATGGATCTAGAGAAGGTAAAAGCCATCTTGGAATGGCCTACTCCAAGGTCTGCTACTGAGGTAAGATCATTTCATGGTTTGGTTAGTTTTTACAGGAAGTTCATTAAGAATTTCAGTGGCATATGTGCACCCCTGACTGACACAATAAGAGGGGATAGAAAAGAGTTCAAATGGACCACATTAGCTACAAGAAGTTTTGAATTGTTGAAGAAGAAGGTGACAGAACAACCTATGTTGGCACTTCCAAATTTTAGAAAGGTGTTCCAAGTGGATTGTGATGCTAGTAGTAGTGCTATTGGGGCTGTATTAAGCCAAGAAGGTAAGCCTATTACATATTTTAGTGAAAAATTGAATGATGCAAAAAAGAAGTATCCTGTTTATGGTCAAGAGTTCTATGCAATAGTTTAGGCCTTAAAGAAATGGAGGCATTATTAATTTCCAAAGGAATTTGTTTTATATACTCATCGTCAGGCATTACAATACCTAAATAGCTAAGGTAAATTGAATCAGAGGCATATGAAGTGGGCAGAGTTCTTGTAGAGCTATACATTTGTGTTGAAGCATAGAAGTGGAAAATCTAGCAGGGTTGCAGATGCACTGAGTAGGAGACAGTTGTTGCTTACAATAATGCAGGTTGAAGTAGTTGGGTTTGATGAACTCAAGAATTTGTACCCTGAGGATCTTGATTTTGTTGAAGCATGGAAAGCTTCTAAAGAACCTATTGCTGTAGACAGAACGAAGTGGTTAGACTATCTAATTCAAGATGGTATGTTGTTCAAGGGCAATCAATTGTGCATTCCAAGGAGTTCCATGAGGGAAAATTTGATTAAGGAGAAACATAGTGGATGATGGAAAGACATTTTTTTTGAGATAAGACCATTTCCATTCTTAGAGAAGCTTATTTTTGGCCTCAAATTTCAAAGGATGTGAAAAATTTTGTACAGAGTTGTCAGATTTGTCAAGTTGCCAAGGGATTTAGTCACATACTGGACTTTATCATCCATTGCCTATTCCATCAAAGCCATGGGAGGATATACGTATGGATTTTTTTCTTGGATTATCGAGGACACAAAGGGGTAATGACTCAGTATTTGTGGTGGTTGATAGGTTCTCCAAAATGGCACATTTCATTCCATGCCACAAAACTCATGATGTTGTCCATATTGCATACATGTTTTTCAGAGAGGTGGTAAGACTACATGGTCTCCCAAGGAGTATAGTTTATGATAGAGATACTAAATTTGTGGGGTATTTCTGGAGAAAATTGTGGAAGAAGTTGAGAACAGACTTGAAATTCAATTCCACACATCACCCATAGACTAATGGACAAATAGAAGTGGTAAACAAAAGTCTAGGCAATTTGCTAAGATGTTTAGTTGGGGATAAGCCCAAGAGGTGGGATTTTACTCTACCACAAGTAGAGTTTTCTTACAATAACTCTATAAATAGGAGTATTGGTAGATCATCATTCCAAATTGTATATGGAAGTAGCCCAAGGACTGCACCAGAATTGAGGAAGATAGAGCAAGGGGAGAGGACAAGTGTTGAAGCTAAAGAATTTGATGAACATATCAAGCATCTACATGAGGAGATCCAAGAACACATTACCAAGATGAACCAATAGTATAAAGCTAGGGCTGATCAAAGGATAAGACATAAGGAATTACAAGTAGGGGATCTAGTCATGGTACACTCAAGAAAAGAAAGATTTCCACCCGGTACTTACAACAAGCTAAAGATGAAGAAATTTGGCCCCTACAAAATTTTGAAGAAACATGACTCAGAAAATGCATATGAAGTAGAGTTGCTAGATGGAATTCATATTTCTCCTATTTTCAACATTGCAGACTTAACAGAGTATCATGATGATGGTGCAGATGAGGAGCTGATATTAGAACCATGTCCAATTCCTACTTCTAAAAAGGAGGAGATAGAGGAGATTTTGGATAGTCGTGTGGGTAGGAGTACCAGAAATAGGCAGTATGAAGAATATTTGGTTAAGTGGAAAGGCCAACCAATCGAGGACTCAACTTGGATATCAGCAGCTGAGGTTTCTCATTTGGGATTTCCGCTACCATTCATAAAGTGACAGGGTCACTTTTCAATCTACCCTGGGTGTCTGATATAGGAGCATCCAGACGTATAAGGGCAATCCTGTGTCACCCAAAAATAATGTACTTAGACTTAGTTTTTGTTTCATGTGTTTTCATTTCTAGATACTCATTTGGGTCAAATAAAGGTTCCAACTCTCACAATTCCACTATCAGTGTTCTAGGTTAGAGTATTTGAAAACCTTGGGATACTTTTAAATGCCAAAATAATAGGAGTATTTAATTGAGCCATAATTTTGGTGAATTAGAGGGTGTAAATTTGTTGGATGAATGTAATTGTAATTTAGAGCATTCCAAAAAAAAATCAGGTCAAATGGCCCCACAGTTTGAAAGTTATCGCAGTTTTTTGATTTTTGGAGACATCTTAAGTATGCTTCAAAGTTAGGTTAGGGGAATTAAATGACCTTGAATAGGGCCAAAAAATAAGGGATGAGCAAAGCTATTCCATAGGGCTATAGAGATCTTTGAGAGCTTTTCAAATATGTAAACGGTTCATCAGTCAGAGCTACGGTTCAAAAGTTATGCCTCCTGGAAGTTCAGTTACCATTTCTAGATTCTTCTAATTTTGTGCCAACTTCTACTATGACTTCTAGAGCCTTCTATTTGGTCAATGGATGCCAACTAGCACTTTCTAGAATGTATTCCTAATCGTTAACCCTCCAGGGTCTATTTAAGAATATTTCTAGCATTGTAAAAGGCAGTTAGGAGTGGAGTTTGAGTGAAGGTATAGTGAGAAGAATTTATCTCTAGACTTATGCTGTTGTAAGCCCATAGGGCATGTTTTGGAGTCTTTCTCTTTGTACTAAGTGTACTAGCATATTTTTACAATTAATAAAATTTTCCCTTTCCTATTGTGTCCATTCTATGCTTGGGTTGTGTCCCCATCAATACACTATCTCTATCTAACTTCAATAGTCCTAATAAGATATCAGCAACAAGTTATAAACAAAACAATACACTGTTGTATACCAAATTCTATACTTTGACAATTTTTTTATTACCAAACACTAAGTATCTTTATTTTTGAGGTTTCCTATGATCATGTACATCATCTGTTGCCATAAATGACAACAATTACATATCACTATTATCCAATTGTCAATAGTACTATCTATTCTAAAGTGGGCATGTTCCAATATGATTTTTGTGAACTGCATTGATCAAGACTCTAATTTGTTTGATAGGTTAACATAATAACGCTTTGATAATTTTCTACATATGCATTCCAAAACTTCATCCTTGTATTTTGATGACTTCATGTGACTCATATTTCCATAAGTGACAAAATAAAAATATATTATGTAGCCAAATTTTCAAAACTTCTAGTCTCAACCTTGTTCATATGTTCTTGTTGTTACTCAGGCTACTAGCTTGCAAGATCTAGTCCCTCAATAACCTTATATCCCTTTGATGATACACCTTCATACTAACTAGTACCTTCCTTATCATAGGAATTTATTTTTGCCATGATCTTCTCATCAAGTTTTTCACTACTTGAATATAACTTCTGAAGATATTTCTTTGTATGTGTAAGTTCTCCTTTCACAAAAGTATTTTACTTCTCAATTTCTACATATTGATGATTTGAAGTCTCAAGTTTAGATGTCATCTTTGTAAGTTTATATTTTAGATCTGCATTCCCAAATCTCAAATCTAATTCAATCTTTTTATCATCATCCTTCAAACTTATTTTAAGATTTTTAATCTTAAGCTCACACTTCAAGATATCATTCTCCTTTTAAGCCTTGAAATTTCATCACTATTATCAATTTGATCATTTGAATCATTCTTCTAGAAATTAGCATATTCAATCTCCTTTTTCAACTTTTGAATGGTATACTTTTTTAGTTTCTATTTCTTCTTTAGACTATCACTTTATTCAATGATCACATCAAGTTTCTCAAGAACTTTTTCTAGATTCTTCTACAACTGATCTACGTCTGTAGTGATCTTACACAAGATGTTACGCCTCTTAGCCAAATGGCCAACACATACACCAATCTCCATTTGGGTATACTCAAATTTAATCACGCCCTTAACATTTATTAATTTTATCTAACTTCTCACCATCCATCCACTCATTTACGAAAGACCATATCTTGCACCATAACTCTACTTGCTTGTCTACCATATTACACCCATGGATAGATTATATTGCCTTAACCTACGATCTAATATTAAACACTTGGAATCCTAGCCTTTTCCCAATGACTCTTTCCCACACTCATAACTCTTGATACCTTTGAAGCCTAACTATGAAAAATACTACTCTTTTTATTGTCTATCTCATGACAATCACATATATTTTTTACACACTATATAAATATTCCTTTCAACTCTTTACCATTTCTTGACCCCTCAAGACTCTTCTTACCACTTGTATGGGAGTTCCTCTTACATATATGTGCATAAAGGTTTATCCCATAATCTATGTCACTGTTAAATTGTCTTAGTGACTGTTACAATTATCTTTTAGTACAAAAAGTACATGTTTTGTTGTGCATGGCAACCTAAAACTCTAAGGAAATATAATACATGATTTTCTTCATCATCTTTCCAAATATGGGGCATTGTAACATGTGAAAATACAAACATGTTATATAATTTTCTATATCTAATAGTTCCCTAATTAAGGTTTTAAGACATTTTTCAATCCAGTATCAATATCATTTATTAAACTAAATCAAATCAAATGCTTCAAAGCTTTAAAAAAAAAAACTATTTCAATGTCCTTCCATGCTATAAGAATGTGTCTCTAAAACTATGAATTCTATGCTATAAAGTGGCACTATAAAAAAGTACTAATTGATTGGTAGATCATAAGAATATATAGGAAGCACAATTTAATTGGAAATAGAGTTTTTCACACTAACTTTTCCCCTTACCATCAAAATTTTCATCTCTTTAATAGGCTATATCAGAAATATTTAACCAAATACCTACTCTAAACTACTTGAACTGACGAAAAACTATCTCCTTTTAGTTAGTCTATTTCATCTTTTAACATTATTAAGTTGACAATAGGGTTTTCGACTCAACAATCACTTTATTTTTCCTCTTAATCATTTGGGTGCTACCTTATCACATCTTTAAATGGCCTATAATAGACCTTTTCAAACTAAATTATAACAAAACCATTATTCTTCCCTCAAAACTATTATTATTAACAAGATAAAAATAAAAATTACATTTAAATATAACCAATATCATAAAATAAAAAATTATATAGAAAAGAACACAAGACATAAATATTTAACATGGTTCACCCAATCCCTAGGCTATGTACACCAAATAGCAAGTCCAATATTCTTATTATCTAGTGATTACAATCTACAATCCCTTGAAATTCAATACCTATTGAAAGGCATATTAGTAAATAAAATACTAAGTGGGGGTCATGAATTAGGATCTATAAAATTTATCTCGTTGAACAAAATAGTAGATTAATTGAATTCACTCTGAGTCCATATCATATCTTAGATCATATGTCATATAATCATTAACTGTAAAACTAAAATGAATCTAACTATGCATGTCATCCATGAAAATAGAAATACATAACACAAAGATTTTGGTAACCTAGAAACCCTCCAAGGTAAAGGTAAAAATGGTGTAGGGATGACACCCACAAATATTTCCTATTGTAACAACAAATTTTTCTTCTTATGGATAAAATTTGATCACTTCTAATGATCTAACCTAAGAGTGGTCTACTTGGTTAAAATAAATACAAGATTGTTAAGTCTACCTTGATTACATGATTTAAACTTACAATGAAGTAAGAACTATATTAGGATATTTAACAAGGCCTGTTAAAACCACTTTGATAAGAGATTTTTCCTGATACAAAAATGTCTTAATACCTAATCCTTTGGTTTTCTCTGATAAAGTTGATTACATATCTTATCTCCTCAATGTCTAAATATGATCTCCTTATCTAGTTTTCTTTATTCAACCCTTCACTACTAAGTTTCTTTATCTGATCTCTCTATCAAACTTAACCTTAGTTGTTCTATCCTTAGCCTTTTAACACATTCATGATCTTCCTTCATATCCCTTAACACTTTTTTCACATTCTCTTTGATTTATCCATAGATCTCCTCTTAAATAGATAATCCTAAAAGGAAATAAATCATAATCAATGATCCATAATTTAATCTTTTTCTATTTAACCATTTTAATTTAATTGGTTAAACTTTCTTTCTTGGGACTAATGCCTTCTAAAAAAATATGTAATTTTCTCCTCAGTTGTCTCTACAATCCATAAATGTTGCATAGAAGTTGGATAGAATGATTTACATAAATGTCTGTGCCATTACAAACACATCTTAACACATCTTCCTATAACCCCACTTTTTGTTTTCTAACCAATTGGAAAAAGTGAGTTCTTGTGAATAAGTGAAAAGAGCATGGTTTTAGCTTCATTTGAGTCTAGTTCTAATTTCCTTTAGGTAAGAAAAATCTCTATTACATCTTCCCTTTTCTCCCTCTCCTCATTCATAGTCGGGTGGCTATTCATTTTGTCAAGTGATCTTATGGGTAGATTAGTGCCTAGTCTGATAGAGATTCATTTTACTCATTCAAAGATCAACTAAATTTTATATCCATTTATGACATATCACTATTTGAAAAGCTAATGTTGGCAGAAATTTGGAAATAATCTTCTGATTAGCAGGTTTCCTATCCACGAGGATGATTTCCTATGAAAGGCACTAAATGATGCACACATATCAAAAATATTTCAAGTAAAAAGGCATCCTATAGTCAATATATGTTTTCATTTACAATTATCTCTCCCAAATATGTTTCAAATTTGTTGTGGCCCATATAATTATTCTCAGTGGAAAACTCAAATGTAACTTCTCATGGTGGGTTTTCAACCCATGAAGTTAGTTTTCCAAAAAGATGGTTTGGAATGAAAGGGTATGTTAATTGGTCCTCAAAAAGGTCTTCGCATCTAATTTAGACATTTCCAACTTCAAGAAGGCTGATTGTCCAAAATTTGGCTAAAAAATAAAACATTAGTGAAGAAACAAAAATTGTCTTCTCCTCGGCGGGTTTTCAACCCATGAGGACAATTTCCTTAATTTCAAAGAAAAAACAAGTTAATGATCAAGTTTGAATCACAAGTTGTATTTATAACATGTGAGAATGATACTAAAGAGAACCAAACCATTATGGAAAAGAAATGATAGCCAGGATCTTAATTGGTGAACATTCTCCCATGAGGTATCCTAATGGTAGTTTTCTAAAAAACTTAAGAAAAATGGAAAAGTAAGAAATATGTTGACCGAAAGTTATCATTGATTTCAATAGAATAGTGAAAAGACCCATAAAAGGTCTTTTGAGATTTCACATTTACTAATTAATGGGTGTTTCCTTAAATTCCATCTGTGTGGCACAAATTTTGAAGAACAATAGATGAATCAAGCCTCTCATATATAAAAACATAAATAATTGAATGAGATATGACTTTTTTTTGAATTGTTATTCTGTTAACACACATAGATTTTTGAAAAAGTAGTGATTTTTGCATTCATTATTACTTTCATCTCTTCAATTCAAATCTTGTTCTCAAAATCATGGCAACCAAGTTTGTGGGTTTAGATGGATTGATTGGAATCAAATCCCAATTACAAATTTTCAAAAACACTTCTCTTCACTTCTACAAGATGAAGGATTTTTAAAAGAGAGTAAAGTCTAAATGGATTCAGCCCATCACCAAGAAATTTTGTAGATGTGGATTAGTTGAAGTTACTTTTTTTTGGTTGTAGTTCAAACCCAAAGCTAATTTATGAGTGCATACATCATTACAACTTGGAGACAAGGTAGATTGTACTATTTGATGACATAGTGTTAATTTCAAATGATAAGAAAACTACAGTAAATTTCCTTCATGTGCCAGAGTGGGAAGAATTATCAGATTTGACATTTGGGGGAGCTATTTTTAAGTTCTCCACAAAGAAGATGATTTGGAGGAAAGAAATCATGCATACATAGTTCCAGAAACCACTGGGTACTAAGAGTAAATTTCCTAAAACCTTTTTTAGGACCAACCTCAAACTAGAGATTATTGATATTCTGGTTCCCCTACATAGGTTGAAAGGTGAGGTAGAAGCCTTGAATTTTGTTGAGTAGTATTTCATTATAAAACTAGTCATTTCCTTTGACACTCACTACATTGATTGGGTTCAAGAGGTAAGAAAAATTATGTCCAATGTTGTTCAAGCAACCAAATTTTATAATAAATTCTATATGTCTTCTTTCCTAATTTATATGTTGTCCTCATTGCAACTATGGATAGGCCTCCCAAGACTAGAGAGTTTTCCTAACGATGTGAAATCTTATGAGTTTTATCCATTCTTACAGTTACAAAATAGTTATGGACAGTATGTGAAAGTAAATGATGCATTTACTATGAGGATTTGTAGGGAGCTACAAGGATGTCTAGAGAGGAGATTTAGTCCTAAAGCCATGGCCACTATCACCTAGTTTGGGAGTTATTTCATTCAATTCTGATCTTTCTCTTATTTGTGTCTTGCTACCTTCAATGGATTTACCTTAAAGCTACCAAGGTATCCCAGTAACATGCTCATGTTGATTGAGGTTGTGCAGTAAGCCCTTCAAGTGAACATATTGAGTGGGAGCTTCAAGAAGAAAGGATACAAATTTCCCATGAAGGTAGGTACTTTTAGTTGCAACATTGACACAAAGAGGGAAGATAACTAGGGCCAAAGGCACACCTAGCTATCCAAACCATCATACAAGAGTTAACACAGTCGAAACACAACCCAAAGAACAACAACCAAAGGAGGAGGAAGTGAAAAGTACTTTTATTGATTCATCCAATATTCAACATACATTCCTAGCTATAAGGCCTTCTAGGTTATGACCATATAATAATTCAATTATAATCCTTGATAATCCTACTTCACATTCTACTCCTTTCTCTTCTAAGTTCCCCCCCCTAAAACTTAATACTAGACCTCCTTAATTACATGTACAGCCACAGGTTGGCCTATCAAAAAACTAAATCTTATATTAAAGTCATGCACAACCACAAGTTGGCTCACACAAATATAAACTACCTCTATCAAAATTAAATACAAGTAAGGTCGGCCCAAGCTAGAACCAAACATAGACAACTCAACAAACAAAAGCTCCATTAAATACTAGCACTTGGTACCCAAATGAATGCTTGGAAACTGCACAAAATTTGCAACCAAAGGATCACTCAACAACTGCATGAACTTGGCAACCAAAGGATCACTTGGCAACCATAAAAACTCAGCAACCAAAGGATCATTAAGGAACCACATGAAATTGACAACCAAAGGATCACTTGGAAACCACACAAACTAGGAAACCAAAGGATCACTCAACAACCACATGAACTCAATAACCAAAGGATGACTCAACAAAAACTAAGAACTCAACATCAAACAAAATGCTCAGAAATGCATGACATTGCCACTTAGTAGAACTAAAAATATGCAAGATAATAGGGAAACCTAGGATGCTCCTGCATTAGATAACCAAGGTAGAAAGAAATGATTCTCCTGAATCATTGAGATGTTGCAACCTAAGATGAATCCAACTTATATTGAGAAATCCATGAGACGTCTTCAATAGGTTTGTTCTTCCACTTCACCAAATATTTATAGTAATATTTTTCTCTTGTACTCTTGCCAACTCTCTAATCCAATTATGTTCAACTTCATCAACCTTCTTCTTAGGATAATCACCTGACACATCTACTTCTTCATCTCACTCATGATACTTATATAAATTAGCAATATTGAATATAGAAGATATATACATGTCATCATCCAACTCAACTTCATATGCATTTCCACTATCAAATTTTCTTAAAATCTTACAAGGTCCAAACTTCTTCATTTTTAGTTTACTATATGTTCCAATAAGAAATCTTCCTTTCTTCAAATGAACCATCACCTCATGATCAACTTCAAAATCATGATGTCTTTTAGACTTATTAGCATTCTCCTTATACTTATGATTACTTTGTTCCAACCTCAACTTCACTTCCTTATGCAAAGACCCCATAAAATCAACAAATTCTTCCCCTGTAGCATTTCTATTCTCTTCACCAGAAAAATCCCTCAAATATGATACTCATCTAGGCTACATTATTGTAAGAATCTCAAAAGGTGTTTTCCCTATACTCTTATTCACAAAATTATTATATCCAAACTCAGCTTGTGCTAACACTATTTCTCAATTACTTGGCTTATCTCCCACTAAACATCTCAGCAAATTACCCAAGCTTCTATTAATAACATATGTCTATCCATCTATCTATGGATGGGATGTATAACTAAACTTAAACTCAATACCCATCTTCTTCCAAAAATTCATTCAAAAATAACCAACAAACTTTCTATCTCTGTCAGAAATAATACTTCTTGGTAATCCATGTAGTCTCACAATCTCTTTATAGAAAAGTTTAGCAACATGATCAGCATATAATGTCTTCTTACATGGTATGAAATGAGCCATTTTAGAAAATCTATCCACAACAACAAATATAGAATCATAACCCTTCACTATTTTAGGCAATCCGAGAAAAAAATCCATATTGATGTCAGTCCAAGGTTTCTAAGGAACAACAATAGGTGCATACAAACCAATATTTTGACTTACTCCTTTTGTAACTTAACAAACTCCACAACTCTTCACAAATTTTTGAACATCCTTATACATTTGTGGCCAATAATGCTTATCCTTCAGTAAACTCAATGTCTTATCAATTCCAAATTGTCTAGCCAGTCCACCACTATGATTTTCCTTGATCAAGTTGACTCACATAGAACTTCTAGGGATACACAATTGAACTCCTTTGAACAACATACCTTCTTGAATGAAATATTCATCATACTTACTTATGTGATCTATCAAATTTGGCACTCCACACTCTTTCTATGCCTCAAAAAAATTAGGGTCAATATCATACAATTCCTCCATTTCATCAAAACTAAGAACTTCAACCTTCATCTCAATTAATAAAGAACATCTTTTGCTCAATGCATCAACAACTCTGTTAGTAACTCCACTTTTCTACTTGATCACAAATGTAAAATTTTGCATGTACTCAACCCACTTCATATGCCTTTGATTCAATGTATTTTGACTTCCAAAGTATTGTAAAGCTTTATGATTAGTATACAACACAACCTCCTTAGGAATCAAATAATGTCTCCACTCCTTCAAGGCTTGAACAATAGCATAAAACTATTCATCATACATAGAATACTTACTTTTAGCATCATTCAATTTTTCACTAAATAAAGCAATAGGTTTACCTTCTTGACTCCAATATAGGTAACTCAGCAACCTTTTGTTTCAAAGTTTCAAAACCCTTATCAAATCCATGTGTCCACTTCAATTCCTTTTTATCTCCTCTTATTGTCTCAATCATAGCATTATAAATAAAACTGAAATTTCTTATGAACTTCCTATAAAAACTAGCCAAACCATGAAATGATCATACCTCACCCACATTCTCAGGTGTAGGCCATTCCAAAATTTCTTTTACCTTCTTAGGATCCATCTTCAAATCATTAGCTGAAATCAAAAATCCCAAATATACAATCTCCTCTTGTATAAAAGAACACTTCTTCAAATTAATCATCAACTTCTTATCTTTCAATATCTATAATACTTGTCTAATATTCTCAAGATGTTCTTCCTTAGTCTTACTAGATATCAAAATTTCATCCAAATAAACAATCACAAACTTACCCAAGAATCTTTTCAAAACCTTATTCATCAACCTCATGAAAGTACTAGGTGCATTGGTCAAACTAAAGGCATAACCAACCATTCATACCAACCATATATTTTCTTGAAAGCAGTCTTCCATTCATAACCTTCTATGATTCTAATCTAATGATAGCTACTATTTAAATCAATCTATTTAAACTACTTTTTTCCACTCAAACAATCCATTATAGCGTCCATCCTTGGCATAAGAAATCTATATTTCACTATGATCTTGTTAATAGCTCTAGAATCAATACACATTCTCCATTCTCCATTCTTCTTAGGTGCTAAAACAATAGATACAACACATGGACTCAAGGTTTCTCTAATCAAACCTTTCTCCAACAACTCATATCTTATATATTGAGTTCTTAATTCTCTATAGGTGTTAATCTATATGGTGTTTTATTTAGCAAACTAGCTCTAGGAATCATATCCATATAATGACTTATACTTCTTATTGTAGGTAAACCATTGGGAATATCCTCTACAACAATATCCTTATACTTATTCAACAATTTTGCAATTTCATCTCGTACATAGTCAATACTACCAACTGTCACTTGGTCACCACTAACTGGCACTTAGTTAACATTGCTTCCTACCACTTGATTACTATTGACACAACTTAATTTCCTTGAAATTATAGAAAAAAAAAATTGATTCTTTTTCATTTCCTTTTCAATTTGTTTCCCTTTAACCATACAAATCTTTACACTAGTATAATTAACCTCATCTAAACATTCAATCAAAGCTAGCAATATTTGCTTCTTCCCATTCACCCAAAGAGTATATTGATTCAATCTTCCATCATGTATATAAAATGTATCATATTTTGTAGTTCTAACCAACAAAATATGACAACAATCCATGGGCATAATTTCACACAAAACTTCATTAAATTTATGTCCAATCTTGAACTTCACAATACCTTGTTCACTCACCAATATATTATGCTCATCTTTGATCCATGAAACATGATAGTGTTTAAGATGCTTCAGCCTCTATAATTTCAACTTTGTAACCAGCTCTTTTGATACCAAGTTTGTAGAACTTCCACTATCAATGATTGCCTTGCACATTTTCCAGCCATCTTACATCTCGTTTTGAAAAGACTTCTCCTTAAAATAGGTTCCTCATCACTTCCCTTATTGCATAAGGTTCTTCTCACCATCAAATTTTCTCCAGCCTCAAGCCCACTTGGTGAACCTTCATCATCTCCTTGAATCACAACATTTATGCTACCTTGCCTACTTTTAGAGGATCTACATTCAAAAGATCTATGTCCCTCTTTACCTCGTCTAAAATAATTACCATGAAAACCACCTCTAGAGTAAGAATTACCTCTTCCTCGATAAGAACCAGTACCACCTCTGTAAAAATAACCACCTTTCCACTTAGTATTTCCTTTTTCATCATTCTTCCATTTAGATTTGTCTTTATCTTGTACATAATTATCAAATCTTCCACCTTCACCATAAGATCTACCTCTACCTCTCTAGAATCTACCACCTCTACCTCTTTGTCAAGATCTCCTCAGCTATCAAAACATATTGGTATGCTTCTTCAACACTTTCCAATTTCATAAAACTTATTTCATCTTGAACTCTAGATCTCAATCCATTTATGTACCTTACAATTTTCTCAATATCATTATCCACATGTCCAGATCTGATGTCCAACCTATAGAATTATTTAGTATACTTTTTTACACTCATGTCTCTTTGTCTCAAATTTTTCATCTTTCTCAACAAGCTAATTTGGTAATTAGTAGGAAGGAATTTTTTTCTTCACATTGTTCATCATCTTCACCCAAGTTCTAATCTTCTCCTTTCATATCATTTTTCTATTAGTTTGCAAATGCTCCCACCATAATGAGGAATGTCCTTCTAACCAAGTAATTTCAATCTTCACCTTCCTCTTACTAGGAGTGTTTTCATACTCAAAGAACTTCTCCATTTTAGAGAATCAATCCAACACAACATTGGTGTCTAATTTTCCATCATAAGGTACAACTTCAAAAACATGCTTTGAATTTTCCCTAGAAAACACTCTCAACAATCTTGCTTCATCTTGGTCTTCTCTAGGGTCCGGATTAGGGTTTGGTGCTACTACTTCATCATCACCTACATTATCATGATGGGCTCCTCTCCTTTGTGCTGTCTTCACAGCATCTAATCTGGCTGCAATCTATCTTAATGTATCCAATATTGCATTATCTATAATTCCTTGACCATGAACCATCTTTACAAATTAGGTTCCTACAAGGTCATAACCCTCTACAAGTTATAGGTCAAATCCACAAATCTACAACCATACAATCAAATTTACTTAAGGTTCTACATGATCCAATTACCATAAGGATGAACCTCAAGCTCTAATACCACCTAACACAAAGAGGGAAGATAACTAGGTCCAAAGGCACACACAGCTATCCAAACCACCCTACAAGAGTTAACATAATGGAAACACAGCACAAAGGAGGTGGAAGCAAAAAACACTTTTATTGATTCATCCAATATTCAGTATACATGCCCAGTTGTAAGGCCTTCTAGGTTACAACCATATAACAATTGAATTATAATCCTTGACTATCCTACTTTGCATTTTTCTCCTTTCTCTTCTAAGTTCCCCCTCCTAAAACTTAATCCTGGACCTCCTTAAATACTTTTGCAGCCATAGGTTGGCCTATCACAAAACTAAACCTTACATTAAATTCATGCACAACCACAAGTTGGCTCACATAAAATAAAAACTACCTCTATCAAAATTAAATGTGAGCAATGTCAACCTAAACTAGAACTAGACACAGGAAAACAAAGGCTCCATGATATACTGGCACTCGACATCCAAATGAATGTTTGGCAACTACATGAATTGAGAAATCAAAGGATCACTTGGTAACCACACAAACTTAGCAAGGAAAGGATCACTAGGCAACTTCATGAACTTAACAACCAAAGGATCACTCAGCAACCACACAAACTTAGCATCCAGACAAACTTGGCAACCAAAGGATCACTCAAAAAGAACATGAACTCGGCAATGAAAGGATCACTCGGCAATAACTAAGAACTTGGCATCAAACAAAATGCTCAACAATGCAAGACATTGCAACTTGGTTAAACTAAAAATATGTAGGATAGTAGAAAAACCTAGGATGCTCTTGCATCAGACACCCACTCTAATGCCAATATATTGTTGAATGTATTTGAGAAGAATTATAAGTTAAACATGTACAAAGTCCTGAGGCCCATGTTTGACCCAAATGTGATAAAAGATACCACCACCATTGAAGATTATTGGGCTGACTAAAAGGATGAGTTTGAGAGTCATGAATGAGCCTTCACTAGATTAATAGTTGATTAGGTGAAGATATACCAAGTTAAAATTGATGTAAAAGGGGTGGAAGACAATGGAAAAAATATGTATAGCCACATTTACCTAACTAATCTTAGAAGCACTCCCATCAGCTCAAACCCTTACAAAGACACTAGAGAGGAGTTGGATGTAATGATGGCTTGAATCTACAAGAGGAATAGAAAATGGGTTGAATAAACCATAGCTCAGAGAAATTAAAGAAAAAACACATATGCTTAGGCTTCCCCAAAAGGAGTAGTGGCTTCCTCTACTCTGAGTGGTGCATTAGGTGCAACCTTCTCTATTACTAAAGGGCCCACATAATCATCAGGTTCAGATGACCAAACTCCCAACAAGAGCATTCCTCTTGCTAATACTTTCCAAGATGGTTCTCTACTAGTAATTTGAACAAATACGAAAGTGAAGAGGAAAAAAGCTGAGGAGATGAGGGATAGTGTAGTCATAGTAGCTCTCCTCCTTGGTAGTAGTCGTATACCATTCATAAATGCTCCATTACTCCCACCAAGTATCCCTCAAGTATAAGTGGTTTATTTTGGACTTGGTGTGAGTAGCAAGAGTGTGTCCACAAAATTTGATGAAGTTGCAAAGCAGCCAATAGAGAAAGAGAAGGGCCCTAAAAATTTGAACCTTATTTCTTAGGCTCCTAAGAATCCTTTCTCCTCAATTGCCAAGTCATTGAATCTGGTAAAGAGGAAAATTCTTAGTGTAGATGTGCTTGGTACAACATCTAAGGTAATTAGTACTAAGTCATGGCTTGAAATCACCCTAGATATAAAGAGGAAATAGACAAAGGAAGGAGTCCCAAACAAAGAAACCTTGTCTCTAGCTATTCACTTTGGATCAGCTTTAAGCAAGGTCAATAAATAGAAGACTATCAATTCTCAGATGGGATCCTCATATATGGCACCTAACTATGGAGATTATCAAACCCGCCAAGGAGGGAAGGATTGAAGATTTGACAACCAATGATTTCACCTCACAATCTCTAGACCCTGGAGAAATTATGCATGACACTAAGGTGGGCTTATGGAAGTCAAAAAATGAGGTGACTGAGGAAGAGTTAGAATGCCTCAAGCTTACTAAAGTTTTAGTGAAAGCTAAAATCCATGAACTTAATCATTTCATCAGGAAACTAATTGCCCCACTAGTAAGCATATCTGGAGTTGCTCCCACTAGTGATCTTACAGCCACAAACATATAAGCCATCATTTCTCAATTATAGGAAGACAAACATTTTTCAAAAATTGGTAGAGAATGGAGTGACAAAATTAAGTCTAAAGGACTTGAAGTTATTGAGAAACATAGAAATGCAATATTAAGGCTAGAGACAAAGCAAGATAATATATCTACCAATAGGTCCATTTAATCAGCTAAGAGAGTAAAAGGTGAAGATCATATCTCTCTCCTAAATATGATCATTCAAAATAAGATCAAGGAAGTGGTAGAAGCTAAAATCCTACCAAAGGGAGATGAGCCTCAATTTGAATGGTTGCAGAGTCTACAATTTAAGGTTAAGATGATCATGGTATCATAGGATGGGCTAAATGAAATAGACATCAAAATAACATAGGAGCAAAAGAAGGATTATGTGTTGCTGAAAGGCCTACATACCAATTCTTAGAATAGTGCACAAGGAAAAGGGTCAGTGAGAGTTTCTTTAATGAAGAAGAAATTCTTTGGTTATCTAGACACTATGATGGATGAGTCTATCACTCCTCAAAACAAAGTGTTGGATCTCCAAAATATTAGTGGGTGTATATGCATGGATATGTAAGAGATGTAGTAGTGGTCAGGTGTCACTAAATATCTAGCAAGGGAGCATTCCATGTTCACAGACATGAGGAATTGATCCCAATCATTGTTGCTACTAAAGCCTACAAAGAAAAGTTAGAAAAAGGAAAGAAGGTGAAGTGACTTATCCTGCTCTTTCACATTTTTCATGTAAGAATTGTAAGTGACAATTGGCTTTTTTCCATTTGTCAATTCTAAGGAGATAAACTAATTTATCCCATTTTTGTAATGGTCATCACAAAATCCTACATGTATTGAAATACAATATTAATAAAATGTCAGCTAAATTTTCATGTGAAATACACTATGTTGTAGAGACAAATTGAGGGTATTTTGTATCAATCATTTTCTATTCCATTCATTTCCATATTATTTTTTTGTTTCTCTTTTGTTCTAAATTGATTCAAGGAATGAACAAATTTTTATTCCCTTGTTTTGAAACAATGAGCCAAATATAATAGTACTTTTATTGGAAGCTCAAGAGAGATTATTTTCTACACTTTTCTCTCAAATTAGTATTTTCTATTCCTAGAATTATAAGCTTATTGATATCAATTTAGTTGTAGATAGCATTCATTGCTGAATTGTTAAAATTTGTAGGTTTAGAAGATGTGTGAATCCACAAATTTCACTAGTCCTAAGACTGAAATCCTCACCTAAGTTAGTCCCAATTTAGGCCTAACTTAGTCCACCTTTCCTATTCTAAGGTTAAGAACATACCCCATTTAGAGCTAGGAAAAAACATAATTCACTGTAAATTACGAATACAAAAGGGAGGAATACCAAAGAATTAAAAGGGAAGTTAGTCACTTGGTAACAACTTCCCAACTATTGTAATCAGTTCTTGTTCACAAATATTGGAAATTGAAAGAGTAAAAGAAAAGAACAATATGCTTACCAACACTTCCAAAAACTATTTTACTTAGCAATTAAATGTTTTGATGCTCAGTCATAACCAACATTCATGTTGTCTCTCGACTTCTATAAGTTTATCATATACTAATTCACTTGGAAAAAGTAAACTTCACATCACTCAGTTTCCATATGTTTCACTTGGCATGTATAGTATCTCTATCTCTACTGGGTGCTCAAAAACCTTTGACTTGTTTGGCATGTAGCAAACTTTAAACAACTCCATGTAGTTCACCCTTCTTAAGATGGCTCAATCACTATAATGATTGAACAAAACTACCTAGAAAATCACAAAGTGTTAGACATTGATAGGAAACAAGACTTAAAGATCAACAATATACCCCTTTTACATTAGTGGCAAAAATTATTTGTCATGAACTATCAATTCCAAGATTTTTTATTTTTTTTAAAGCATTCCCCCTGAGATTATGATTCAGTCTTCAAAAACTTGACTCTACTATACAATATATATACATGTATGTGCATACCTATGATCTCTAATGCTGACTCATCTCATTCTGACCATTCTTATCTAATTTCCCCAATGAATGATTAATTTCATGAATGATATCCCCCTTATTTTCATCATTTTATGGCTTGGGGTTCATAGGGGTCAACTTATACTTGCCCAAAAATGTTTTCTAATCTACTAAAATCACCTCTAATCCTTGATCCCATCTAGATCTTACCGATTCTAGGACTTGAGTTTATATTTATAGCTAGGTAGAAAGATCAATTAAGGTATCTATAGTTGAGAGATGCATATCTCTTTTGACTTAATTTTGTGCAATTGATATCTCTTTTTGAAATATTTGCAAATGGGTTAGCAACATGAATTGGATTGAAATCAATTTATTTATAATCTTTTTCTTTTTAGCCATCAACTCAGCTAATCTTCCTTAATCAAATGTCAAGATATTATATGAATGTGAGCTTGAACTTGCATTCCTTCTCAATAAAATAGTACACACCTTCAAATCTGCTTGTATATGATCAATGGAGTGTTGATTCTCCATAGTGAAAAAATCAACATCCCAAAATTCCATCTGTGAAGAATAAATAATTTTCAAAATTTCTTCTAAACTAGTTACTATATTAGAAAGCTCAACTTGCCTTATTACAAGTTTTGTTAAGACTTTCTCCTAAACTTTGAGCTCAAACCATTTCTCAAACCATCTCATCATCTTATCATTGGTCTCTATATCTTCATTATGTATTTTGTCAACTATATATAGTAATTGATCCAAACTTGGATTCTTCTCATTTGCATCATGAATATTAGAAGCATTA
This sequence comes from Cupressus sempervirens, assembly GCA_028749045.1. Taxonomy (NCBI): domain Eukaryota; kingdom Viridiplantae; phylum Streptophyta; class Pinopsida; order Cupressales; family Cupressaceae; genus Cupressus; species Cupressus sempervirens. The sequence continues at coordinate 159,809,460 of CM053787.1, forward strand.
ACCAAATTCTACACAATGTCATGGAGTACTTTCTATTCCTTGAACTCCTACCTTAGATTCTCTCACTTTTCCTTCTAACTCAGCAAAACTTATAAATATTGCATTTTCTCGAGGGTCATGTTGTCAATGTCATATTTTGGAAATGTGATGACCTCTTCTAAAATAACTATTATCTCTGATGTATCAATCTTTTATGCCAATAACTATGTCTAAGGGGTGCTTTCACTTGTTGACAAAGGTCAATTTAGCTATCAATGACTCAACACTTAGTTAAATGGTTACATTCCTACCAAGCTCTATATTTTATATTGAGCTTATCATTCATCTAACAATGTTAACCAAGTGTCTTAGTTGCTACCAAGCTAAATAGTTAGTTTGCAGTTCATGTCGAGATACATAGTATCTATCGTGCATCAAAGATAGTTTGTAGTATAGCCTAAGTATAGCAGTGTCTACCAAGCTATCTAGTGGAAGTGATGGAGACTCTAATGTTAACCAAGCTCTATAGTATTAACCAAGCTCTATAGTGTCTACTAAGCTCACAGGGTTAACAAAGTGAATAGAGAATTCACTAAGTCATGTAGTGTCAACCAAGTAATTTAGTTGTTACTGAATTTCTTAGTGTTCATTGAGTCACATAGTGTTAACTGAATTCAATCTACTTGAAGAGTGATTAGTATGGACTGAGCTTAAACTCTAACTAAGTGCTAGAGTTTTTCAAGTGTTGATAGTTTTTTTTTTATATATTAGAAAGTCACCAAGCTTGCCTTCAAAACCTAAGTTATAGTAGTTGGTCCAACTTTGTAAATTATGATGAATTTGGTATTGTAGCCAACTCCAAAAGGTAATGAATTGGACTGGTATATATGTAATACATTGTATCATATCCAAAAATGAGTGTGTATAGATGAGAAGTGGATAAGTGTGAACTAAATAAGGCTAAAAGTAGTATAAGGGACAATAGATATTTATCTATAATAATCAATTGATCATTGCAATGCAAGGAATCTCATTCAAAAAATAAGAGTTGTAGATTAGAGATCACCCACTAATTATCCTAATAGGTGCATCATTCAAATCCTTTAATAGGGTAGACTTCACAGTCTTTGGCTAAATCTCCTAATAGAGTGCATACTTCATTATATGTTTGTAAATCCTTTAACAAGGTGGACCTCACAATCCTTATTGCTCCTAATAGGGAAGATCACTAGAAGCAGTCAATTGTAAGCCTTAACATGTTAACTTTATGTACTATAGTAGCAAATCTTGTGGGCATCATGTCCACCCTATATTTACTTTCTAATTGGAAGGGTTTTGGGTTACCATATCTTTAGTCAAAGTGTTATGAATGTTTTATTTCTTTCATAAGTTAATGCATGTTAGATCAAAATATTATATGAAGGATAAATTAGTGAAGTAAGATAAAGTTTTATTGGTTTTTGATTCACCTCTCCCCTCACAATAACCTAGCCTACATTATATTTCCAAAAATTGGTATTATAGCTATTGGTTCTCACAAAAGAAGTCTAACATCTCGAGATAAGATCAAAGGAAATGGAGGTATATAGGATAGATAAGGCTATTGAGAATGAAAAGTTGGCCCTAGAATTTGAAATTGGACAACTAAAGAAAGAAAAGGAGAAACTCTCTCAATAATTGACAAGAAGAAAAGAACTTCTAGTACAAATGGATGATAATCTCTACATTGAAAATACAATCAAAGACTTATATCCATTAAGAAATTTAGCTAAAGTTGATGCCACAATAAAAGGCCTATTGGAGAAAAATTCCAATCTTCAAGAAGAAGTCAAAAAGTTGAAAAGAGAGCAAGAAAATCAATGAATCAGATTATGTGAAGTCATGCAAGAAAAGATAAAGCCAAAGAAGTGATAAAAGAAAAGGGAAATAAAATTCAAAAACTATCCATTTGCAATATATCTATCAAGATTTAACTAAGTGATTTTGAGTCAAACTCATTGACCCATGTTTCACGAGTAATGATTCAACATGAATCCATCTCTCATGAGAATAAATGGAACACTTAGCACTCATTGGATCTAGGTGATGCTCATAGGGGTGAAGCACTAGAACTTTCTAGGAGGTCACCCATCCTAGTAATACTCTAGCCTAAGTGCGCTTAACTACAAAATTTCCTCCATGGTTAAATCAAAAGCTTGCAACCCCATTTGATGTGGAAATTACCTTATCAACTAGCCCTTTAGCAAGTAGACTTTATTGATCAAATTAATGATAAAAATTAGGATCTTATCAATCTAAGGACAAAGAATGAAAGACTATAGAATGATCTCAACATTGAAAAGAAAACCAATGAGAGAATGATGAAATCTCATGAAATCATGAATCAAATGAATAAGTGAAGTTAGTATATATACAAAGGCAAAGCTAGATTAGGATATACAAAAGAAGGTGAATCATCTCAACAAAGAGCCCAAAAGAACAAAAGACCTACTTGCAATGATTGTGGTATGTTAAGTCATACATCAAAATAATGTTGGTGAAATGGTAAAGAAATACTCAATAGAAAGTGTTATAGTTGCAACAACCATGGTGGTAGAGAAAGTGAATAAATAGAGAAACCTAAGTTTGAAGGAAAGTGGTACAATTGTAAGAAGCAAGTACAAAAATCTTTAGAGTACAAAACCAAGAAGTGGAACCCAATAGAAAAAATTGTGAAAGCAATATTTGGATGGGATTACAACAAATGGTGTAGATATCACTATAGTGGTGAATTTGGACACATGGAGGAAACTATGTGAAACAACACATGAGGAAAAGAGATACTACCAAAATATGTTTTATTTGTACATAACATGGACATCTTCCTAATAATTGTATCAACAAAAGAATAATAGAAGATGAAAAGAAAAGAAAAGCTGACAATGTCAGAAAACAAATGTGGTAGTAATGGGTACCCAAATCTCTTGAGAATACAAGACAAAACCATCAAGTGGAAAACACCCAATTCAATTATTTGGGTGGCACAATGATTTCAACTTAGTTCTCTATGGAGATCACTGGAATTTTGATTCAGAAGAAGTCATCTAACATCAATTCCGGCTAGCAAGCAAAAAGATCCATATCAACATTCAAGATGTATAAGGATTATTGAACAAGGTTAGATCACAAGAATGTAGATACCAAGCTGGTGATTTTATTGAGTACCAAGCTCAAACTAAATGGTGGTAATATTATTGAGTTTTGAAGTTCTCTAAGTTTGTAATTCCTATTGAGTTAGGAGACCTTATCGAGTTAAAGTTATCTTTCAAGAATTAAAAACAAATTTGAGTGGAGGACAGCTTGTCACCAAATGAGTATATATATGAAGAATTAATAGCAATTCAAAGGAGGAAATTTTTTATAAAAGGAAGAAATCAAATGCATTATTTCACCATAAATTTTCAAAGCACAAAGTGAAGAGAAAATTCAGATTATATGAGAAATTTGAGCAATTTTTGTTAAAGATTCTCCCATTTGCAAAACCCTACTAAGTGATGGAATCTTTGAGCAATAAAGTAAAGAAAGGATAAAAAATATTGGTTCATGGAATGGATTGCAAGGCTCTTACATTCAAGCTTAGTCCGGTAACTGTAGAGATATTATACCCAGCTAGTGCGCAATCACAAATTCCACCCAAGGTAATTCTTGTTTGTGATATCAATTTATTCTATCACTATTTTATTCAAAAACTTGGAAACCTAGAAATGAAAAAAGCATTTAATGAGTTATGTGTGGATGGAATTATAAAACCCAAGCACAATTGTTTGGAAACAAAGGGCTTAACTCATATTCTTCATATGATGAAGGACTTTCAAGTCAAGTGGATTAGATTTATTCTAAGCCAAATTCATAATGGAAAGTTGTGGCTAGATCACCCTATCCTAATAACAAAGAAGATGATACATAGAATCACTAGATTTCCAATTTTGAACAAGACTAAGACCACTAAATCCCTAGGTCAACCAAAACTGATAAATCAGACTCTTGTCGAGTGAGATGAAAGAGGCATGAATCTTATTGGCATGATAGACATGGAGTAAGGTTGGACTCCATGTAACTTCTCACAAGATATACAACTCTAGCTGGTTGAGCAGTGTGTCATGTGAGGATGATGATCTGGCATACAAGGTGGTGAAGAAAAACTTATCTTTCAACCTTGTCGAGCTGATGCTAATATAATTCAATAAGAATATGGAGAGAATAAGAATGTCAAAGAACCACCCATGTAAATTTGGTTCTCTTTTTACATGTCTATTTTTATTTCTTCAAAATCTTTTCCCTTGCAAAGGAACTTTTGTATGGAGAAAAGATGTTCTAGTTTTATACCAAATCAATGAGTACATAGCTGAAATGGGTGAGAATTTTAGTAGCATCATGGATAATGATGTAGTACAAGGTATGAGAATCCCTAAAGGATGTGTCCTAGCCCCTAGCAAAAACCACATATTGGAAACACAACACAAGATAACAACAATATAAGATCTGGTACCAAATCACAACTCTTTATTTATAAAATAATTGTTTACATGAAATATGCCCAGCTATAAGCCCTTCCATGTTAGGGCCAAATAAAATAGTAAATAAAATAACAATTCTACAAGGTCCCACAAGATCCAACTCACACCACTAATCCCAGCTAGTCCAGATCTACACTCTGGTAGAAAGCTCCAATGAAGGTCTCAACTTGTGCTTACAAGCCCACTAGACAATCTCCTTGTTTTCCAAGCCACATCTACTAGCTCTTCAAAGTTCACTCCTCCACTTCATCTCCTTATCCAAGTTTGACAATCATGACTAAAGACTCTACAAGACCCCTTAATTATACCCAATTAAACTACAAGTCAGCTCACAAAAAGAATTAAATTAAAAATGTTAACCATCACGTTAACTCAAAGTTGACAAGTGATAACCACACAAAAATACTTAGGAAAAGCCCCAATTTTACAACCAAAATTAAATGCACACAGACGAGATGACCTAGACCATACATAAGTCCAAAAAAACTCTCAGATTGATCTACATCATGTTCACATGCTAAATGCACCAAGAACTCCATTCAACACCAACACACTATCGAGTGTGTTGGCAAGTTGACAAGTGATAACCACACAAAAATACTTAGGAAAAGCCCCAATTTTACAACCAAAATTAAATTCACATAGAAGAGATGACCTAGACCATACATAAGTCCAAAAAAACTCTCAGATTGATCTACATCATGTTCACATGCTAAATGCACCAAGAACTCCATTCAACACCAAGACATGTCAATAAACAAAAAAATTTAGAGTATAATAGAGAGTTCCAAGCAATAGTATCTTTCAAGATCTTAAATTATTGAGCTCATTCAATGAACAAGTACCTTGGCTAACACTACTTTTAACAATAATTAAGCACCTCTCCTTTGATGATCGAGTCCACAACTCCAAAGCCAAATACCACCAACATGCAAGATCAAAAGAATTCCTAGGATGCTCCTACATCAAATAATTACTTTGAGTCATTCAAGGAAAAGATGCAAATTAGATTTAGGAAACCCAGGTAGCTTGTAGAAGACCACGAGAAAGATATAAGTTTCATGGTTGACTATGACAAAGTATATATTTAAGTAGTTAGACTCAGAGTGACATGGGTTAAGCCTGTAGAATAAGAGGCTAACATTTATGACACTAAGGCTGTCATTAAATCTCTATTCAATGAGCTTTTGGATTATAAATCCACTTATTTTGGAACCTATGATGAGGCCAAGGCAAGTATTTAGCTTGAGATCAAGCTAATTCAACTAGTAAGTAGATGAAGAAAGAGGATAGAAAAGATAATAGAGAATTCAAAATCATCAAGTTATCCTCTAATTCTTACCAATGGAAAAAGTGATGATGTGGAAGATGAAGATAAAGAGTATGAAGGAAAGGAAACATAATCTAAGAAAGAAGAGCCTCCCAAGAAGAGGGGAAGGTAATTATAACAAGACCTACTAAGTCCTCCCCTATAGTATTCACAAGAAGAACAACCAAATCTAAGAAGAAGCTAAAGTTAGGTGAAGATGAATTCGAATAGACCATCTTTGAAAGGTCTGCACCTACACTTCAAGACAAATTGAAAAAGATGGAAGAAGGATCTGACATGGCATGTTTTAAGTCTCCTAAATATGAGACTAGAAATGATTAAGAGAAAAAGAAGATAGAAGATGCTCTTTTGAAAAAATTGGGCAAATGAAAATACTCACCTTATGAACTTTCACAGTAAATTTCAAATGAACTTTTGAATGTAGTTAAACCTAGATGGAAAAATGCAATGAAGACTGCAAAGGACATTTGTGAACAAATTTCAGATAGCTTATTTCAAGTCTTAGTGAGAAAGAGGTGAAGGAATCCTTGAAGAAGAATGAGAAGAAGATCACTCTCAAATTCTATACATGTATGATATTGCTTAAGGATATTGAATATTTGGTGCAGTCAACTTCTACCACATGGAAGAATATCTATAGGTTACATAAACCTAGTGACTTTGTAGTGCATGTTGATGATAAGGATGTTGAATATGAGAATGCTAAAGAAGAAGAAGAAATAAAAGATGATGAGGAGGAAGGATAGGAAGCCATTGAAGAAAGTCTTCCATAAATATAGAGCATTGAGGAAATTGATGTAGAGAATATTGTAGCATTGGTTATGACTTCATTTCCTCACTCTATGAGAAAATCCTTAGTGCAATTAGGCTCAGAGAAGGCTCCTACTAAGTTGGTTGCATTTACCATTACTACACAAACAACCCAACCAATCTCTGAATCCCTACTATCAAATGTTACATTGACTGAAATGGCCAACAACTCATTTTTTGAGCAGCAAGTTCTTCCATCATCAGGCTTGACTGAGTAACAGCAAGGTATTCCTATTTTCAATGTTATTTCTACATTTATTGTTATTCCATATGTTTCTATTTCTGTTTTGAGTGTATCAATAGATATTGTAATGACAGTTGAGAATCAATCTCAATTAAGCACTTAAGTTCTTAATAAGGGTAAAGAAACTATTTCTACAATTCTAAAGGTTAAGGGTAAAGAAGAATAGCAAGAAATGGATCTAGATGAGGACATTATAATTCAAAATTGGAATATCTCAATCCTCACTCCTAATCAAATGGATACCCTAGGTGAACTATTGAAGAAAAGGGCTAAGAAATAGAAGCTTAGAGAAGAGAAGAAGAAGAAGAAGAAGAAAAATCAAGTCCCTAAGGACCAAAAGAGAATATTTGTTAATGCTTTGAGTATTGAGGTTGATAGATAATAACCTATTCTAGACTAATTAGCTGAAATTGTCCACGAGTATAATGAAGATTTGAATGGACAAGATAAACTTTTGCAAAGAGATAAAAGCAAGTTTGAAAATAAAGTGTTGGAAGTTGCATTGAAGATTGAAATAGACCAAGTAGAACTATCTAACATTCTTGCTACACTGGAAACTTCTACCAATAATATTGTTTCATTGTTTGTCAAACTGAGTAACACATCTATCTTTACAAAGGAGATCGAGGATAAATTATCCAAGGTAGATGAGGATATGAAGGCAAGTGCACACTAGTTTTCACTTGATTCGAGTTATAGTTATATACATTACAAAAGGATCAAATATCTGACAAATCTACAAGTAGAATTATTTAGGGAAGAAGCTAAAATCAAGACCACACTTGTAGAAATTTAGGTCATGATTTTTCCAAACATGGGTGCACTTCAAAAATACATTGCACATGAAAAGACTCTCATCCATGACAACAACTTCTCCATAGCTGACCACATGATGGAATTATTAGCAGAAGTTTAGATAGCCTTGCATATATTATAGATATATGTATGGGGGAGTAGCAAAACATCATGCAAATACATGTATAGAAAATTGTGAAAAATTAGAAGAAAAAAAAAAAGTATGTTATCGAGCTACAACATCTAGAAGTCAAAACTAAGTTGAACACACAATATGGTGATAAAGAAATTTCTTGACTTATAATTTTTAGTATTCAAACTTTTTGGTTTGATAAGTGGTTTTGTCACTAATGCTAAAGGAGGAGATTGTTGACATTAAGGTCAATTTGTCTATCAATGACTCAACACTTAGTCAAATGGTTACATTGCTACTAAGCTCTATAGTTTCTACCAAGATTATTATTTATTGAGTAGTGTTAGCTAAGTATCTTATTTGTTACCAAGATAAATAGATAGTTTGCAGTTCATGCTAAGCTACATATTATCTGTCAAGCATGAGAGATAGTTTTTAGTATAGCCTAACCATAGAAGTCTCTACTAAACTATCTAGTAGAAGTGATGGACACTCTAGTGTTAACTACACTCTATAGTGTTAACCAAGCTCTATAGTGTCTACCAAGCTTGCAGGGTTAATGAAGTGTATCTAGATTTGACTGATTCATGTAGTGCCAACCATGTGATTCACTTGTTACCGACTTTCTCAATGTTTACCAAGTTACACAATGTTGACTAAGTTTGAGCTACTTAAAGAGTGATTAGTATGGACAATCCTTCAATCTCAACTAAGTTCTAGAGTTTTCTAAGCATTGATAGTGTTTGTTATGTATTGGAACATCACCAAGTTTGTCTTCAGAACCCAAGTTACAACAGTTGGGCCAACTTTGTAAATTATGATGAATTTGGTATTGTAGCCAACTCCAAAAGGTAATGAATTGGATTGGTATATATGTAATACATTGTATCATATCCAAAAATGAGTGTATCAATGAGAAGTAGATAAGCGTGAATTAAAGAAGCTTACAAGAAATATTTATCTATCACACTCATGTGATAATTGCAATACAACGAATCACAATCAACAAATCAAAGTTGTCGATCAAAGATCAACCACTAATTCATCTTAACAAGTGCATCAACAAATCTTTTAATAGGGTAGACTTAATAGTATTTTTCTATATCTCCTAACAGAGTGCATACTTCATTGTATGTTTGTAAATCCTTTAACAAGGTGGACCTCACAATCCTTATTTCTCCTAATAGGACAAATCACTGGAAGTGGTCAATTGTAAGCTTTAATAGGTTAACTTTATACTATAATACTAAATCTTGTGGATATCATCACCACCAAAGTTTTACTTTCTAATTGGAAGGTTTCTAGGTTACCATATCTTGTGTCAAAGTTTTATAATATTTTTATTGCTTTCATTCTTTCATGTATGCAATTAGATCAAAATATTATATGAAGGATTAATTGTTGAACTAAGATGAATTTTTATTCATTCCTGATTCACCCCTCCCTTCTCATTAATCTATCTTGACTTATATTTCTAGCATTACTAGGTAGTGATATCTATAATTTTTTCCCCTTTATCCTTGGTCCAAGTGTATATAGCTCAGTGTGCTCCCATTGAGTTGATATAACCTATTGGATAGGGGTATTAGTTAATGCATTAGTGGAAATAGAACTTTCTAGCTAAATAAGATCTTGGATAGTCTCTTTCTCCTTAGGATTATCAGTTGCTACCAATTCTATGTTCTTTTCTCCCTCTATGGTGTCTTGAGTAGATTGATCTGCTTCACCTTTGTCATTTTCTTGTCCATCAATGACATAAGTAAACTATGGTAGCACAATCATTTCCTTTCCCTATTTTTAGGTACTCTTATCAAGAATAGTTTTAATTTATGTAACACGAAAACCTATGAGTGGTGCACAATCAATCTAAGGATAGTCTTGTATCAATAACAAAAATTGATTGGTGCATAGAAGAGAAGTGTTTGATTTATTTGATTTGAGATTTTTCAAGTCGTGCGAAGTTAATATATTTTGGTTCTATGGTGATAAATTGGGAATATCCTCTATAGTGATAATATCCTATTGTCCACTCTCTTCTAACTTCCTTTCTTCTTCTTCAATCCTCTCAAGTTCATCATCTTCTTGACTTTCCAATTCTACGGGATCTTTTCCTTCTTCCTCTTCTCCTTCTTCAATTGATGGAACTAGAAATCAAAATTCTTTCTTTCATATTGCAATTATCTCCTTCTCAACTTCATCAACTTTATTCTTAAGAAACTCATATGCCATCTCTTTGGGCACAATTTTATTTTCAAAATATTTTAGCACAATAGACATATGTGTCTTCCCTAAGTCCAACATTGTTTGGGCTAATGTTGTCGCCCTTATTTGTCTCTCAATAGATAATGTACACTTCCATTTTGAATCTAATTTTTTATATAAATCCTCTAGAATAACTTCACCTAATTCTATAGGTGTATATCAAAATTTAGTCATCATATCCATTATTAATTTTTCAATATTTTCGTGATAATCTTTTTTTAAAGAATCGTACTTAATCTTCTTAAATCTTGATATGCTAGCTGAATTCCTAACATTTTTTCATTCCTAATCAATTTTCATGGGAGGTATTATGGGTACAATTTGAAGCTTGCTCATTAAACTTGGTTTTCTCTTCATCTTCCTCCTCCTCATCAGGTGTAACAACCAATTGTCTTCTTGGCATCTTGAGTAGGCTCTACTTGGTTCCTTTACTTTTTTTCCACTTTTTGGGCCTTCTTTGCATCTTTGTAGCTACATGCTAAGATTTCTTGGATCTAGTTATTATCCTCTTATTTGGCTCAAGTTTAGGAGGTTTTACTACTGTCTTCACATTTATCTTTAGATCCTCCTTCATCTTAGGATTGACAATGATTATTTTTTTTTGTTTTGTTACCTTTGACTTGGTAACAACAAACTCTTTACCTTTAACATTTTTTAATCTTCTTTTCCTTCTTCTTATTCACCAAATTATTAATCCTTACCTTTTCCCTCATTTATCTAGAGTACTCTTATGTGAAGCTTTCCCTCAAGATCCTCTTTCATTTTTTATCCATCTTGGGCAATTTGGTTTGTATTATCATTTTAATCTTGGCTCACTCATAATTATTGAAGGGCTTGGTATTCATGTCTATTTCTTCACATAATAGTGAAATAAATACTATAGTGACTTCATCTACATTGAGTTCATATTGCATCAGCCTCAACCATGCAACCCTTGGTAACACTACCTTGGCATAGGTGAAATTTGTGTCTACAATGAAACATATATCATCAAAATAGTGATCTACCACTAATTTTGGAATACTTATCTTGTTCTTAAATTCATCAAAATAGTTTTCCATAATAACCTCACAATTTTCTCCCCATTTTTCAATGAGAACATTAATTTATCCAATAGTTGGTTTATTCCTATCCCATAGAGTTGTACCACCTATAGGAAAATAATTATGTACATAGGAAAATGTGCAAACTACTAATGATCCAGACTTACACAAATTATTTTTGGCCTTCTGAATCACTCCAAGATTTTCTAAAAATTTTTGTAGTTGTAGCTCAACCCATTCATAATTGTGATCTTTCTTTACAATCTTATAACCTAGGTCAAACTGCAATGCAAGGAACACTATTCAGTCATCTTAACTGATATAATTTGTGCTCAATTACACATAGTGCAAACTAAATAATGGAATATTCAATCCTATCAATTGACATTCTTTGGTCATTCCATTTGGCCTTCATCTATTCTTAAACAATTTTATTTTTTGTACATATCATCATCTTCACTCTATCTATGGTGTGATATCTAGTAAATTGACAAATTATTGCTTTATTTATCTTTATTGGTCCACCTTCCAACCATAATTTCATGTCATGTAATGGGATTAGTACAATCTTTATCCATTCAACTTTTTATACCTTTGGAAATAATAGCGTATAAGTAAGTCCTTTCGTGGAAATAATAATATTTTCATCTTTCAAAACTCCATTGTCACATAACTTGTCATCAAATGCTCATAATTTGTAATCTCCAATTTCTACAATCTTGCACATATAGCATGATTGAACTTTGTGATTCATCAAGACTATAAGTGGAATTGACAAAGAGTGCTAAATGCATCTCTTTTAATCACAATGTTAGGGTATGTCACAAATTTGGGTGGAGGACATTAATCATTCCTCACAATCTGTGCATTGCTTTCCTTCAATAATTCCTTTCCAGATACAAATGAAGTGGATGCCATTTTGAAACTAGGTTTTAAACAACTTCACTTCAACAATTTCAAAATCAACTTAACTCGACACTATAAACCTTACTTAATTCTCCAAATCTTGTTGATGAAATGTTTTGATTCATTTGTTCTTTCACTCAAATTTACTTGATTACCTTTGAATCTCCTGTGTGCACTGAAATCACTTGGCAAATGAAAATGAACATCAAAATTTCATATATACCTTCAATCTATCAATTTAGGTCTACAATAAATATTGTGTACTAAAGTAGGTGAATAAGAGTTGTCTCAGTCTTTACATGTTCCATTCACACTTCTTTCATTTCAATACTCAACTGATGTTAGCTTAGTAAAAACCATTGAGTTTGACCATCACATTAGCTCATCCATTGTAAAGTTTTGGTCCATATTAAAATTCTTGGTCAATGTAGATAGTATTGTTGGAATTACAAATAGGAAAGGTAAACTTCTAAGAGGGGGGTGAATAAGTTCTTTAAACTTTTACATATTAAAATATTTCACCACACATCCATCTCCAATATTCAATAAGTAAACTAAAATAACATGTAAAACATATATATCTAAAGCATGCAAACAAGTAATTAGTCACACATATATGACACAAGATATGATTATCTAGAAACCCTCCAATGAGAAGGTAAAACTAGGGTGGGGATGACACCTACAAATCCTCACTATTGTAGTAATAAAGTGTATCCAATGAAGGTTACAAGGTTTGATCATGAACCATGATCTACCCTATGAAAGGTTTTCCCTATTAAAGGCTTACAAATATTGTTAGGTCTTAACCGACTAAAGGATTTCAACACACTATTAGAAGTTTTCCTAGTTAAAGGACTTCAACTCACAATTAAGTAAGCACCTTGTTAGAGGATTTAAATATAGCCTATTAGGACTACTCTATTAAAAGATTTAAATAATTCACCTATTAGAATGTCTCAACATTCATCTTGTGGTTAGCACTCTGATGCTTGATGAAAGATCACCTCTATCTTGTTGTGTAGTTGATCCTTCTTAATCAGATGGCTCTTTGTTGTTCACTATTTCCTTCCTCTATTCTCCTTAAACCTATTCTACAATAGAATTCAAATCATAATACATTCGTCACCATGAATGTCCTAGTTTGTGCATGCAAAACTCTCCTTGATCATTCATTCATTCCCTTACTTGCACATAAAAGTTTAGGATCCATCCTCCTGAAGAAGACCTAGATGATTTAGGGTTAGGCATGAATCAACCAAAGAGATTCATTGATGTTGCTTCTTAAACATTCCCTTTAAATGATTGAGTGCATGTAACACATAGGAATTCCCAATTGAGATTCATCTTTATCACCAAAATATCGTAATTCAATCCTTTAAGTCAGCTTTAAAATGACTTACATATTAGTTTGTGTCACTACTAACAACTATGACAAAATTATATTACTCAACATCTAAAGTCCCTGATTTTTGGCACATGTTATAACTTTAATGTTGTCACTTGACATCTGAATGACTTGGCATGCACTACTTTCTCAGCTCCTAAATCCCTTGGCACATATTATTTTCTCAACACTTGAGTCACTCGGCACTCACTATTTACTCAGCATGCTCTAACTCACATCTTGTGCTTGACATATGTTACTTGTTCAACATGAACTAAGTAAATGACTTAAGTGTATAGACACTCACTAGTCAAAACCAATTTGAGATTAACAATCACCCCCTTTGACATTAGTGTCAAAAAAACTTGGTCATATATTAACACTCTTATTCTTATGATCATAGCATAAAATCTTATTTGGCTTCTATACAAAATTTCAAAATATCAAAAAATTTCAATATGACTTATATTGCAAAATCTATATCATGATCAAATGGCTCTTTATTGTTCACTATTTCCTTCCTCTATTCTCCTTAAACTGATTCTACAATAGAATTTAGATCATAATACCTTGGTCACCATGAATGTCCTAGTTTGTGCATGCAAAACTCTCCTTGATCATTCATTCATTCCCTTACTCACACATAAAATTTTAGGGTTTGTCCTCCTTAAGAAGACCTAGGTGATTTAGGGTTACGCATGAATCGATAGAATAGATTAATCCATATTGCTACAAAATCCTTCCCTTTAAATGTTTGGGTGCATATAACACATAGGGATTCCCAATTGATATTCATCCTTATCACCAAAATATCGTAATTCAATCCTTAAGTCAGCTCAAAAATGGTTTACATAGTATTTTGTGTCAATACAAACAACTATGAAAAACTATATTACTTGGCATCTTAAGTCCTTGATGCTTGACACATGGTGTGACTTTAATGTCGTCACTCGACATTTGAATGAATCAACATGCACTACTTGCTTGGCTCCTCAATCCCTTGGCAAATACTATTTGCTCAACACTTGAGTGACTTGGCACTCAATACTCAGCATGCTCTAACTTACATCTTGTGCTCAACATATGTTACTTGTTTGGCATGAACTACGTAAATGACTTAAGTGTATAGATACTCGCTAGTCAAAAACAATTTGAGATTAACAATCTCCCCCTTTGACATTAGTGTCAAAAAAACTTGGTCATATATTAACACTCTTATTCTTATGAGCATAGCATAAAAGCTTATTCAACTTCTATACAAAATTTCAAAATATCAAAATATCCACCTAAATTGTTTGATCTATTATCTTTGTAGTCTATATCAAAATCTTTCTCCTATTGAGTAGATTTGCCTCAAATAATTCTCTTTCATTGTTTCTCTGTTGTCTACTTTTACTCTATTGTTTGTTTTTTCTTTCTTGCTCTTGCTCTTACTTTTTTTCTCTTACTCCTCCATTCTTGGTCCCCCATAGCTCTTATTCCCTCCTTTTTGACATTGATGTCAATGGGTTATACACTAATAGTGTATTTGTCAAAAATTGATTTATGGACCTCAAGAACAATCTTAAGAGCTGCATCCCAATTATCACATGCTACCTCCAAAGACTTTTTGGATGGCCAACTTGGTAGAAATGTGTAATAAGCCATCTAATGTAGAAATATTGGGGTCTTTCTTCATAAGTGTTTATATATATCCTAGCTCCTTGTGTAGAATCTCCATGTAAGGGGTCAATGTAGACTAGATGCTAATCAGTTTAGCCCTTATGTTGGCTTCATCTACTTGTAGTGTGGCTAATTGACATTGGGTTTTCAATAGGTTTCTAAAATGTTTCCCACTTTGAGCTAGGGTCATGGGCAATTTGGCTCTAAATGACTACATTTGAATTTCTAGGCTTAGGATGTGATTCCTTGTCTCCTATGTGAATAGTGTAGAATTACACAATTTGGTGAATAGAGAGAAAATATTCTCTAGTACCTTGTTCACACTTTCTATCTTAGTTGCCAATGCAACTTTTGTTTGTGCTATATTACTAGATATCTTCTCATTTACTTTATTTTTAAACTTCTTCTCCGGCCATTCTAATAATTTTACATTAGTATCTAGGTCTATATCACTTACTCTTTCCACTATGTTGGTCTTTTTTAAAATTATTGGCTTTGTTTCATCTAGATTAGGCAAACTAAATGCATCTTAAAAAATTTCTTTGATCTCAATCAAAGCTTACCTCTGCCTATGCTCCCTTCTAATAAAGTCTTGGTGTTTCTTTCTTGCTAGGGCCTCTTGTAGTATGCCCATCTACTTAATTGTTATTATTGCATAATCAAACTTAGGCAATACAATTTCTTCATCTAGGCTAACATCTCCATAAGTTATTACCTCTTCTACCTTCAATGAGCTAGGACTTGGATCTGGGAATTACAAAGGTATTTCATTTGTGCTCGGCCTCTGAAGAGTTTGACTGGAAGGAGTTCTTGATTTTGGTAATGTTACTAGTGCTTGAATTTCTTCTAGCTCCTTCAGCTCAAGGTTGTCACATTTATCTCTTCAGGCTTGTCCTCCTTTGTCTTATTTATTCTAGTTGCACCTTGAACCTATGCTAGAGGTGCAAGTGCATCTACATAACCTATTTGACTTGGTGTCCCATCATTAACTAGTGTTTCCACCTTATCTTCTCCAACTATCTCAACCTTGTCTTTTTTAGGTTCTTGAACATTTATTGAGACTAGAGTGCTTTCTAAGGGTGTACTGATAGTGCATCCTTCTTTCTCCTTGCTTTGATATACAACTAATTGTGGTGATGGTTGTACACTTGTGACTTGAGGAGTGAATGTAGGTGTGTCTTATGTTTTCACTTCCTCCCCTCCAGTCATAGATTTTGACTTCTGAATTTCATCAATACTTATCAAAGCAAGGTTGTCACATAATTTGGCCTGAAGTGTGGATTGGTCAAGTATCTTTTTCAAATATTCCTCAGTTTTGATGTTCTAAGTAGTAAGATCAAAAACATCTTTTACTATTATAGTTTCAATGATTATGATTGTTACCTATGGAGGGTTGGCACTCAACATTTGTGTATCTTATACATTCTAATCTGGTTACTGCTCTTCCTTATCTATTTCCTGGTCATCAATATTCATATCAGTGCCTCACTCAAATGTGCCTTCTTCATTGTTATGCTCTTCATCAACTTTGTCTATGGCTAATCCATATGTAATCTGCCACATTTGTTTGCACTTGTTTGCAACATCCTCTATGTTTCTCAATAATATATTGACATTTCAACCTTCTTCAGTTCTAGCATAACTTGGGCAAAGGATGTCTCCCTAATTTGCCTTTTTGTGTTCAAACAAAAATGCCATTTTCTCTCAACTCTATCATATAGAATCTTAGGTATTGAGTTGCAAATTTCTAGAGGGACCTTCTTTAATGTAGCCATCATGGCATATATTGCCTCCTCTACTTGATTTTTCTCATTCTTTTCAAAGTTATCAAATTCAATGTGAGAGAAACATGGTAAATCAACATTTTTTCTAATGTTCTCATATAAATTATCTAGATCTAAGGATGGACTATGACTCACCACTTGGAATTGTTTGATGTCATCAAATTCAATCTTCTCCTCATTAGATTTTGTCAGGATTAAACCATAGACAAAAATAACAATTACATGCAAATATAAACAATCTCAGAAAATAATAGATTACATAGAAAATAACACAAGAAACCAAGATTTAATGTGGTTCACCCAATCCCTAGGCTATGTCCACCAAATATCAAGTCTAATATTATTATGATCTAGTGATTACAAACTAATTACATTCCATAATCCCTTACAGCTCAATATCGCCGCAAGAACCAATTTTAGCACAACACTATGAAACAATCCCTAACCCTAAGCTCTTTTATACAAGTATTTTTATTACTTTAGGATTATAATTAATAATTACACATCAACCAAAAATATTGATAAAATAGGGTTAGAAAGAATTTTCTTCGCAACTTCGCCCCCGAACAGTTGAGGCCTAACGACCCCAAGCTGGAGTTTGGGGGTAGTGAGGAATTATGGAGTATGTACAATACTTCCCTGATTAGTCACCACAATCTAACAATCTCCCACTTGGGGACTAATCAAGCTCCACACTAAACAACAATCTCCCACTTGGAGACTAATCCTATAGCTATGTCACTAATCCATGAGGCTCCCATTGAATCAAACCAACCTAGACTCTACTATTCTTTTATTCATGTTCAATCTAGCAAACCAATTAAAGCTAAAGAGGATTTAAGCTTCTCCCTTATTAATACCTTTTTAAACATATTTGCTAGATTGTCATCTATATGTATCTTTTCCAACTTTAACTATCCATCCTCCAAAACTAACCGAATGAAATAGTACCACAACTGTATGTGTTTTGTCTTTGAATGTAGAGTTGTATTCTTTGTAAGATGAATGACACTTTGACTATCTATAAAAAAATAATTATCCTTCTGAGGGTGTCCCAATTTTTTCAAGAAGAATTGAAGTCATATCATCTCCTTGGTTGCCTTTGTAGCAGCAACATACTCTGCCTCTATAGTGGATAAAGCATTAACCTTTTGTAACCTAGAAACCCAACTCATGGCTGCCCCACCAATAGTAAATACATAAGTTGTAGTACTATGCCTAGTATTAATATCCCCTACCAAATCTGAGTCAACATAGTCCTATAAATTAGTAGTAGAGCCCCTAAAGTGTAAACATTTACTAGATGTGCCTCTCAAATATCTAAGAATCTATTTGAGTACATTCCAATGCTCAATTCCAAGATGACTCATATACCTACTAATGACTCCCACTGCATGTGATATATTTGGTTGAGTACATACCATAGCATACAACAAGCTTCCTACAGCTGATGCATAACATACCTTGGACATCTTATCCTCCTCTTCTTTTGTCTTGGGACACATCTCCTTAGTCAACTTCAAATGACCAGGTAAAGGTGTGCTAACAGCTTTAGCATTGTCCATAGAGAAATGTTGCAACACCTTCTCAACATAATTAGTCTAAGATAGCTTCAATTTTATGTACTTCCTATCTCTACAAATCTTTATACCAAGGATTTTTTTGCTGCCCCCAAATCCTTCATAGAAAATGCATGTGCTAATTGGTGTTTCAGCCCCTTAATGTGATCCATGTTAGACCTAGCTATAAGCATATCATCAACATATAAACATAAAATAATGAAGCTATCATCATCCAACCTCTTAAATTAAACACAATGATCTGAACGAAACCTACTATATCTATGCTCATGCATAAAATTGTCAAATTTCAGATACCATTGTTGAGGTGCTTGCTTCAAGCCATATAAAATTTTCTTCAATTTGCACACTAAGTTCTCCATACCTTGGATCTCAAATCTCTATGGCTGAGCCATATATATCTCTTCATCCAAATCACCATGAAGGAAGGTTATTTTAACGATAAACTACTCTAAATGCAAATCTATAGTAGCCACAATACTTAAAATATTATATATAGAAGTCATCTTAACAATAGGAGAAAATATCTCATCAAGATCAATACCCTTTTTCTATGCAAATCCTTTTACAACTAACCTAACTTTAAATATTTTCATACCTTTATCCTCCTCTTTTAACCTATAAAGCCACTTATTTAGTAAACCTCTTTTACCTATAGGCAACTTGCATAAATCCCATGTTTTATTCTTGAACAAAGAGTTCATTTCATCTTTCATTGTAGATTCCCACTAAATCTTAGTATCCACCTACATAACTTTGTCATAACATTTAGGTTCACCAGCATCTATTAATAAAATAGAATAAAAAGAGGGAAAAAATCTTTTTGGAGGTCTAATTTTCCTTATTGACTATCTAACATTCACTAGTGTGTATGGTATTTGTTGTTGCAGTTGTTGCACATCATGAGGAATGGCTCAAACATCATCTTTTTGAGTATCATCCAAAAATACATAATCATCTTCTTTCTTCTCATATTGCTACAATAAATATTTGAACAACACGTTCTCATTAAATATGACATCTTTGTTTCTTGCAATTTTTTGATTTTCAAAATTCCAAAACCTATAACCAAATTCATTAATGCCATATCCAACAAGCATGCATTTCTTTGACTTAGCTTCCATCTTGGCTCTATTTTTAGAACCTATATGAGAAAATGGTTCACAACCAAAGGTTTTTAGAAAAGAATAACTCACCATATTACCAGTCCATGCTTCCTCTAAAATACCACAACCCAAAGGAATAGAGGGACCTCTATTAATCAAATATACAATAGTATTGATAGCCTTTTCCCACATGTGTAAGGGAAACCCAAAACACAACCTCATGCACCTTGCATGCTCCATTATAGTCTTGTTCATGGATTCAACCACTCCATTCTCCTATGGAGTCCTTGGAAAAAAAATTTGTCTGCAAATACCATTACTGGAGCAATAATCTTCAAATTCATGACTGCAATACTCACCACCATTATCAGATCTAAAATATTTTAGTTTCTTACAATTCTCATTTTCAACCAAGCATTTCCATTTCTTAAAAGTTTGAAATACATCAAATTTCTATCTAAGGAGATAAAATCATACTCTTCTAGTTGACTCATCAATGAATGTAAAATAATAATGAGAGCCACCAAGGGAAGATATCTGAGCCGATCCCCATACATTGGTATACACAACCTCTAATTTTTTAATTTTATTTTTCTTCCTAGTCTTCACAAAACTCACTCTCTTTTGTTTTTCATACACACAACTTTCATAGAAATCCATATTAACACATTCTAGACCTAGAAAAACTTTCATACCTTTCTCACTCATGTGCCCAAGTCTACTATGCCATAGTGTTGTATTAGAATTTATAGTAGCTATTTTTTCTCCCTACTCAACTACAACAATTGTTCTTGAAAATTCATTTTTTCTTTCAAAAAATTAAAGTAGAAGGAACAATATGACCTATACAAAGATATAAGGTGCCTACTTTGACACATTTTTCTACTACAAGGGAACATTTTGAAACCTTCCAATTTTTATCATTAAAAGTAACTACACAACCCTCATCACTGAGTTTCCCTACTAAAATTAAATTCCTACTCAGCCTTGGAACATGTCTTACATCATGTAGTAGCTAATGATTCCCATTTTGCAACTTAATTCTAAATTTTTCCTTTCCAACAATCTGACAGGGTTCATTATCCTCCAAATAAACAAGTCCAAAATCCCCTTGGACATAATCAATGAAATAAATTTTGTGAGGTG
The DNA here is from genome assembly GCA_028749045.1 of Cupressus sempervirens. Classification (NCBI taxonomy): domain Eukaryota; kingdom Viridiplantae; phylum Streptophyta; class Pinopsida; order Cupressales; family Cupressaceae; genus Cupressus; species Cupressus sempervirens. Next base: position 159,830,183 of record CM053787.1, read on the forward strand.
TAGCATGAAATGAAGCACCAAAATGTAAAACCCATGAATCATCAACAATTTCTAAGGATAGAAGCAAAGCATCCTCTTCAGGTCTGTTACCACATTTGCCTCCTTGTCTCCATCAAGTTTATCTCCTTCATTTTTCTTTCAAGTCCAACAATCTTTCTTCTTATGCCCTAGTTTTCCACAGTACCAACAAGAATTTAGTCCTCTTGATTGAGGCCTCCTCCCCTTTGACTTTCCTCTTGATTTCCCATGATTTCTAGAATTACTTCCTCTCTCAATTGTTCTGCCTCAACTTTGTGCATTCAAAGCACTTCCAGATTTAGATCCACTTGAGGATTTCCTACAAGTTTCTTCACTCAAAATAACACCAATCACATCATCATATTTTAGGCTACTAGATTTAGGAACATAATTACTCACACCCATTCCCAAGCCATTCCAACTCTCAAGCAAAGAACACAAAATCAAAAGAGCCCTAATTTCTTCATCAAAATTGATACCCAAAGAAAATAACTGACTAGTAATAGTATTAAACTCATTTCAATGATCTACAATAGATCCACCTTTTTCCATTTTCATATTGAATAAATGCTTCATGAGAAATACCTTGTTTGAAGCAAAGGGATTTTCATATAGTTTCACAAAAGTTTGCATCAACTCTTATTTTGTCTTCACTTTTGTAATATTAAATGCCACCAATGGTGCCAAGCATAATCAAATACTTCCAAGTGCCTTTCATTCCAAAAGATCCAAGTCATCATTTGACATAGATCCCTAATTCTTGGTTTTACCTTCCAATGGCTTGTATAAATCCTTCTGATAAAGATAGTCTTTGATTTGCATATTCCATAACTAAAAGTTCTACCCATTTAACCTTTCAACCATTAGCTTACCATTATCTACCATCACTCCCACTCAACCATGAGACTCTCTTATAGAGGATAACTATAATAAAAAAAAACCTCACTCTGATACCACTTGTTAGGATTAAACCATGGATAGAAATTGTATATGAGCAATGTTAGTATGCTAATAAAAACCAAATTTAAATAAAGCTTCTACAAACTAAAAAAAATTCATAAACTTCAAGATAGACTAAGATGAGCTCTCAATTGAGAATATGAGCCATTAATGGGCTCTCTCAATGAGAAGCTCTCTTGTTGAGTAGCTTTATCTAAATAGATAGGATGTATGCTCAAGCTTTATGCTTCAAAAAGGGCTTCAAATGGAGTTGGAATTTGGGTGTGAGTGTATGGTTTTGATGTAAAATGGCTTCTTAAAATAGAATTATGACTTTACTTCATGGATTGTGTTATTTTGCAAAGGGAAAGGATCCAATTTATAGGCAAGAGGCTTGATGGATTGAGGGCTAAGATGCAAGGATGGGAAAAAGCTCATGGAGGGCTCAGATTGCATGAGAGCAGAGCACATGAATTGTGCTTCCTTATAGCCAATTAAGGAGTGACACATGTCACAGGGTGAGAGGATGGAGGAAAGGGGAAGGATGGGTCAAAAAAGGAGGCTCAAAGGATAAAATCTTCATAAAGACCCTCATAATGGCTTGTAAGAGCAATAAAAAGGCTTGGAAGAGTCATTTATGGCCTAGTGGGCTTCATAAAGTTTTATGGCTGAGATATTTTGAGGGAGATGAGAGAAATTTTGACTTGGGCTTGATTAGGAGGGTTTTAAGCTAGCTTAGGATTGTGCAAATGATTAGAGGATGGATTAGGATGGTTTAGGATTATCTTAGGGATAGGCAAGTGGATGGCATTTAATGAGGCTGGGTGAAGGAGGAGATATTTGTTAACTTTGGCTTGGGTTAGTAAGTCTTAACCCATTTTTAGGGAATGTGACAAGGTTAGGAGGGGATTAGGATTAGGTTTAAAGACATCTTCTAGAAGAGTCTAGACATTGGATCAGGATAAAGACTTTCTAGAATAGTCTAGAACTTCCTAAGATGAGGATGAAGACTTTCTAGAAGAGTCTAGAACTTCTTAGGATGAGGATAAATTAGATTTTTAGGAAATAAATAAAGTTTTATTTATTTCAAGGGTTTGGGTTGAGGAGATATTTATTAAAACTTTTTTAATAAACATGAGGATTAATATTTAATCTTAATTAAATATTTTGAGTTGGGATTAGGGGTAGGAAATGATGGGATTAGCCTTGAATCAAAATTAAAGAAGGATTAGAAGATTTTGGAAGAGGTTAGTGGTCTTAAGGAAATTGGCCAAGTTTTGGGCAAAAAATTAAAAAATTTATTTATTTTGAGTTTTTTGGTCAATTTATTAATTAAATAATTAATAAAAAAGGAAATAATGTTTAAATAAGATTTAATCATTTTTGGAAGGGATTCTTTAATTAAATATTTTTAATTAAGATAAAGGGATTTAATGGCATAAAAATAAATAAATTAATTAATTAAATAATTAATTAATAAATGATGATGTCATCAAGAATTTTTCAGAAAATAAAAATACTTTATTTTCTAAAGGTTTTTAGGTGTCTACATTTTGCCCCTCTTTGATGTGATGCCGCAAGTGGCATGGCATCAAAGATAAGAAAATAAGATGCCCAAGGCTAGAGTAGAAGAGGAGAGAATGGACTGCGAGATGCCCCCTCACGAAGGCGGCAGAGAGAAAAAGCGAGGCTCGATGACTTCTTGAAAAGTACAAGAATCCAAGATGAGCAAGAAGACTCAGATTGGCAAAGAGAAGGGGTTGAATTAGCTCAAACTCTCACAACGGGAGAATGATAAAGGGAGAATCAGAGGCACAAGAGGAAGCAAGCTTAAGATCCCAAGGATTACAGAGGATGAAGGAGTGGAGCGCTATATAAGGAATCTAGGATGGGGAGATGGATGAGGGGATTATAAAGCTGATGCAATAGGATTTCAAAGAGTCAAATTGGCAGAAAATGGTTTCGGAGATCCCTGGGACTAGGATTGTGGATCTTGAAAGATGAGGCTTGGTGGATTGATTTGGATTGGTGGATCCCTAAGACTAGGATTGTGGATCCCTAAAGCTAAAGGTGAGGAGTGATTCAAAGAGATACTGATGTATAAGCTAGGGTAGGAGAGACAAATTTTGGATATGGATGGGGGATAATGGAGATGAAGGGAAACCATTGAAGCTTTTTTGAGCAAGGGGATACTTCAAAGAGAAGTACCACCATGTAGTTGAGCACTAGATTTGCTATAGGACTGTTGTTAATTGCCAAGGTTACCAAGAACATCAAGACTATGTCACCAACCATCCAGAGGACTGACAGACTGACTCGAAACAAACACACAAGGATTGCCCAAGAATCACACATGAAACCCAGAGGAAACAGTGTGGAACCAAAACTGGGTAACCCACAAGCAAAAAAGAAACAAATGAAACACTTGATCAAAACCATACGCTCACAGTGCCCCATTCCTAGCATACCATGATATAGAAGATCGTGGCAACCTTGAGGAGGGAACAAAAAGATTTCTTGGAAAAGATACTTCAAGACCCAAAAGGGAAGATTCCAAATCAAAAGAAAGTGAAAATCCAAAAGAGAACCATTTGCCAACAAGATGGGTAGGACAAGGTACTAACGGACCAAGATGAGACATGAGGAAAGCTGTATCTTGTAAGGATCTATCAGAGAGCACCTAAGCTGATGGATCTAGATGAGTGATGCATCTGGCAAGCTGAACTAAGAAGGATAACACTTTGGTGACAGGAGATCTAGTTAAAGGATGCATTGGAATAGCTAACCAAGGGTTGTGCGATGTGTGCAAGATGTTGATCAAGGAGGAACTAACACAAAAGATGGATAGATACAATGGTACTAAGCTAAAGAGGATGTACAAGTTGATGAACCAAGATATTTAAAAGCGGGCTAATCAAGATATGGTACAAGCTAACGGACCAATGATAGGTATGATATAGATAGATAAAAACCTCAGGATGAGAGGATAGCAGGATGGTTCAATGTTGTGCAAGATGTGAAAGCTAAGGGTGGGATGATAGTGAAAGATATGGATTTGGCAGGATGCATCCAATGATGATGAGAGATTTTGTGACCAAGCATAGCTAGAGGAGCAGGATGAGATGGCTGGATAGGATGGTAGATAGCTAGGATTATGATGGATATAAAGAGATGACATTGGGTTTTCATTAGGATAGCCTAGAGCTAGATACCAATAACAAGGGAGGATGGACAAGACAAGATCTCCAAGGAATATTGTGCCCCCAATCAGAAGATAACATGCAAAAGGAGGTCTTACGATGGATGTGATAGGATTGAAGCTAGGATGGAAAAAGTTGAAGGGGCTAGGGAGATGGATGATAGCTGGGATGATTGGCTAAAGCTACAGAAGATCAGTGGATGGTGTGAGATGGAAGATGGAGGATGGAGGATAGGTGTATAGATTGGAAGATGGAGTTGGATGGCAAGATGTGACCAAAAGCATAAGGATGATAGGCTAAGATGGGGATGGCTGGATTACGCATGATGCTTGTTTGCCAAGTTTTCATCATGGTACTTGTCCAAGGTGCTTGAATTGCCAAGTTTTCACCAGTGGACGCTTTATTTTTCTTTATTTTTTTTTGTCTTTTGACTTAGTTGGAATGATTTTGGCCTTCTTCAACTATTTTGGCTTTTTTGGGATTTTTCACTAGCTGTTGGAATGTTCAATTTTGTTGCTAGTTGTTGGTACACCAGATGTGTGATTTATGAAATAGATTGGATTAGATGGGATTGATGGTAGGAGATGGAGGGATGAAAAGGTTGGAGAGGAGCATGAGATGGGGATGCTTGCAAGAGAAACATTGGCACATGTTGGGACGGGTGTGAAAAGAGCATATGGGGGATAGATGGTAGATGCAGGTGTGATGGAGGATTTGTGGAAGAATGCTTGGGGATATAGGCACCCAAGATGGAGTTAGGAGATGGGGGACATGAGTCACTGGATGGAGGATTAGCAATGGTGGATTCCATTATGCATTAGGTTTCAACTTTTTTCTTTGGGATCCACTTGGTTTTGGATTTTCTTTTTATAGGCTTTTGCATTATTTTACATTCTTTGATTGGATTTTTCCTTTTTGGAGTATGTCTTTTAGAATAGACATATGATTGCCTAGGATGTGAATTTTTAGCTTTATGCATTTTGAAGTTGGCATTTACATTGTTGTGGTAAGCTTTGGAAAGATGGTTAGGAGAAGCTTTGTGAGATGGAGAGGATATGGGAGAGCATGTAGGGGGATGATGATGGATGATGTGCCTCAATATGTGCCTTTGCTGATCTTGCATAGGAATGGAGGGAATAGGATTTGAATGATGGCTGATAGGAGGATGGAGGATGGTAGATTTTGGGACATAGGGACCAAAAATGGATTTAGCAGATGAAGGGGGGATATGGTAGGTTGTTTTAGGTTGCAAAGATGGTGGAGGGGGGATGACATAATATTTCTTGAAGGAGTGATGGGACACTGGCATGGGGGGTTTGGAGATAGGCTTGGTTTGGGGGTGTGGTGTACCAACACCTTTAGATGGTGAGCCTTTGGATACATATCCAAGACCATGAAATCCTAGAATTTTTTTGTGCAATAATACGCTTTCTGATTCCTTGCTCTTGTGGTCCTAAACCTTGACCTTGATAATGCCATCGATTGAGCATTTGAACTAGCTGAGGATACTTTTTGCTTGCGAAAAATGGTGGAAGTGCTTTATCAGATGTACTACAATAGGGAGATACTATTCTTAATTCTTCTGCTGAGAGGAGGCCACCATGGATGAATGTAAGTGAACAAAGAGGGTAGATTATAGATGGTGGAATATCTTGGATAGGTGGTAAGATAGAAGCATGGAGTGGAGGAGATGGTAGGATAGGATCTTGATTTAACTAATGGGATGAAAAGATATCCTGCATTAGAGGAGGTATGGCTTGAGGTTTTAGAGATGGAGGAGATGGTGACTGCACTATGGATAGAAGACATGATACAATGATATCTTCATTTATGCTATGGGGGATGTCAACATGCTTTTGGGTAGGATCTTGATGGGATTGGTTTGGAGTGGATGGTGCAATAGGAGGTGAAGGGATGGACTCTTTAAAGGCAGTGAATGGATAGATGGGAGATTCAGTAGTGGAGATGGGTGAGTAGAAGATGAATGCATAAGGGTCATTATGGGAGATTTGGGAAATGCTTGGAGGTGATGTGGATAGGATTTGGAGGGATTTGACAGGTGTTGGGATTTTGATGCTTGTGGGAAGTGGAAGCATTTTAAGCAATTTGATGGATGATATGGGGATGATAGCAATGGGAGATGGAGGTGATATTATAGATGGGGAATCTTCATCACTGACTACTTCACATGGTTGGATTAGATGACATAGCTCATCTACTGCTGGAGGTGGCTTTTCTTGTATTTTCTCTAGGAGATTCCTTAGAGACTCATGTGTCAGAGGTGGAGGTGGATTGACAGGAATAGCTAGTGTGATGGGGGTGGAAGATTGGAAGCTTGGTTGATTGGGTGATGGAGGAGAAGCTGGGATATCAGATGGCATGACTAGATAGTTTGGAATAACTCTTGGATTTTGGGGGATGGTTGGTGGAATATTTCTAAGGCTCTCAAGATACCCTTCATAGTCAACAAGATTTTCATCATCATTGGAATAGGAGGTAGTAGGAACAAGGACAATACGACCGAAAACACCATGATAGGATTGGTACTTCATGCTTTGATGATGAGTTTGATGGAGATGGGGTCTTGCATATGGATGAACATAGAAACTCATGGTCAGATTTTGATTAAGCTCAGATTTTGGATTGGCTGATGAAAGATTTCCTAGGGAGAGTCAAAGTTGTATGATAGACCTAAGGAGGATTGGCTAGAGATTTTTGGCTTTCTTTTGGATGGAAGACTTCAAGGGCATGCTGTCAAAAAGTGAGAGTTTTGCTTTCCTATGCGCTGGATTGGTGGAGATTGTGTTAACTTAAGGATAGACTAATGATCCTATGGGAATGACACGAGATTGACCACTTGTGGATCCCAACCTTTAGCTCAAGGTGATGAGGGATACAAGTGACAAAGCTGGATTACCCTAGACAATTCTCTGTCAGAGGGATAACCTTGGTGAGGCTGGTGGATTGGTTAGATTGATTGGATAGAAAATTCTAGCAGAATGACAACAACTCTCTAAAGGCTTGGGTGTGATTTTGGATTGGGTTGCTAGCTGGCTGGTGGGGATGATTTGGAGAGACTTTAGATTTGGGATTGTTCTAAAGCAAGGAACTAGATAGATTTGGTTGCAGCAGGGGAGCTTGGATGATTTTCCAATGAGACAGTGACTACGCTAAGTATGCCTTGAGCTGGGAGATTTTTTCTTTTTTTTGGAATTTTGACCAAAGTTGGCAAACATTCATTCAAAAGCTATGAACAAACAAGCAGACAAAATTTTGGAGCAAGCACGTCAAACATACCAACATCCTAGGAAGCTTTCTACAAGGATGAAATTTGGTTTAGCTAAGGAGTCCTCGATATATGCAAGGTACATGAGGCCCAAATCCATATATGAAACCAAAAAGATGTCACACAGCCAAGAGGAGTGGTAACCCACTTCTCCTCTTTCACTTCTCAAGGGTATAAAGTTCCTTGAGGCTTAGCCCGAGTGACAAAATCTTAATTCCAAGAGAGGTGTCTTTGGATTCACCTCCCAATTTTTATACTTCGTCGGAATGCTGGAGTTGAGGTCGTCCCAAGGGGTGATGAAATCCCCAAGCAGACCTCCTAAAACTAAAAAAAAGGTTTTGGATCCTAGTCTTATGCACCCAAGATGGCCTGTAAAGATGACAAGGGGAGAGAAGATTCAGATGACCTTGGGCTAAAAAGCAGAGTTCTTTTCCAATTGATGATTTAGATTTTGTAAGCTATGATTGAAGACACTTGTGATTGTGGCATACAATGTTCATTCCAACTTGATAGCGTCGTCAGCATAATGGAAGTCGAGAGATCATCAACATAAGAAATGCGAGCACCATTGAAAATGCGTCAACACCATGCGATGTTCATTGATTGTTAGGCATTCAAGATTGAGTGTGAGTTTGTTTTAAGCCCAAAGCAAAGATATGTGAAACTCAATTTGTCAAGCGCATGCCCGAAGGCCCTCCACGTCAAGAGTTGTTCAATTTTTGTGCCCAAATGAAGTGTTAGCAAGACTAATGTGCATTCAAGGAATTTTCTAACTTAGAAAAACCACTAAAAACCCAAGTGAGTGGAGTTTTATTTGCGTGGAGCACTTAACACCCTCTTAGATAGACCCATCCCCATAGATGGCACTGAGATTGCAACCAATGGTTAAATTGATGGGTGATTAAAGAGGGTGAGTCCAACTACAAACTTACTCAAAGCTTCTTTATTAGTTTTTACAACTTAGAAGATTTCAAAAATGTGGATTCTTTTTATGCCCCAAAAGATGATTATTTGATCTATGGCATTCAAGATTGGATTTTGTTGTTTTAATCATGCATTCATAAAATAAAAAAACTTGATTTTAATCCATGGCACTCAAGAGTGATTTTAGCAACATGCATTCAAAGACAAGTGATTAAACATTCAAGTTTTTTCCTTTGAGCATTCAAGATTTAGATTTTGTGTGTTGTTTTAAGAACTTTGAAGTGCTTTGTTTTAACCTTAGATCATTCAAGATTGTTCTGGACTCATTCAAAATTTTGTGTTCTAGTTTGCATATTTTAAGCCCAAAAATGATATTCCTAGATTGTTTTGATGCATGAAAAACCTAAGAAACATTCAAGATTTTGTAACAAGACATTTGTTTGGAACAAATAACAAAGCTTTTAGGAGAATTTTTGGCAACCATTTAGGAATCTTAGCTTTCATGAGATTTTTAAAACAACTTTAAAATATTTGAAAATGAGGTTCATTTTATTCCTTGATTGATGCTTTGAGCTTCATTTAGCTTTTAGTGTGCACTTAGTGTTGATTTTGAACCTTTTGAAATGGAAACTTGAAGTTCTTTTTAAATTCCCAAAAATGAAGTGTTCCTAACTTTGCATGAATGCATCTAAAACCTTGATGTTGCAAGGATGCAAATGATTGGATTGGTTTAGTTTCAGTTGTTAAAAGATTTTTTCTTTTTTGCAATTTTTTAATTTTTTAATGGATTTAAGTATGATTTGGGGGTTCATTTTAAGCACTAAAAAGAAGTGTGTGTGATTTTTCTTCCTTAAAAAAAAGGCCAAGATCTCCCACAAGAAGAAGAAGAAGAAGTAGATGGAATAAGAAGAATATAGACAAGAAGAGGAAGAAGAATTTCAAGTGCTTTGTCCACCTATAAGCTTGAAAAATTTGCAAATACTATGAGATAGACTATGAGTTCCTTTGTCTTCTTCATGCTCATGTGGACCTACAAAACCAATTTATAAAATCCTACCAATCACAAAAACAAGCAAAATTAGCCAAAATTAGCAAATGACATACAAAACTTGACTAAAAAAGCTAATGAAGATGACCCATGCGGGGTCCCACTAGGTGTGCCAAAATGTATATGAGCAATGTTAGAATGCTAATAGAAACCAAATTTAAATAAAGCTTCTAAAAACTAAACAAAATTCATAAACTTCAAGATAGACTAAGATGAGCTCTCAATTGAGAATATGATCCATTAATGGGCTCTCTCAATGAGAAGCTCTCTTGTTGAGTAGCTTTATCTAAATAGATAGGATGTATGCTCAAGCTTTATGCTTCAAAAAGGGCTTCAAATGGAGTTGGAATTTGGGTGTGAGTGTATGGTTTTGATGTAAAATGGCTTCTTAAAATGGCATTATGACTTTACTTCATGGATTGTGTTATTTTGCAAAGGGGAGGGATCCAATTTATAGGCAAGAGGCTTAAGGGATTGAGGGTTAAGATGCAAGGATGGGAAAAAGCTCATGGAGGGCTCAAATTGTATGAGAGGAGAGCACATGTTTTATGCTTCTTTACAGCCAATTAGGGAGTGACACATGTCACAGGGTGAGAGGATGGAGGAAAGGGGAATGATGAGTCAACAAAGGAGGCTCAAGGGATAAAATCTTCATAAAGACCCTCATAATGGCTTGTAAGAGCAATAAAAGGGCTTGGAAGAGTCATTTATGGCCTAGTGGGCTTCATAAAGTTTTATGGTTGAGATATTTTGAGGGAGATGAGAGAAATTTTTACTTGGGCTTGATTAGGAGGGTTTTAAGCTAGCTTAGGATTGTGCAAATGATTAGAGGATGGATTAGAATGGTTTAGGATTAGCTTAGGGATAGGCAAGTGGATGACATTTAATGAGGGTGGGTGAAGGAGGAGATATTTGTTAACTTTGGCTTGGGTTAGTAAGTCTTAACCCATTTTTAGGGAATGTGACAAGGTTAAGAGGGGATTAGGATTAGGTTTATAGACATCTTCTAGAAGAGTCTAGACTTTGGATGAGGATAAAGACTTTCTAGAATAGTCTAGAACTTCCTAGGATGAGGATGAAGACTTTCTAGAAGAGTCTAGAACTTCTTAGGATGAGGATAAATTAGATTTTTAGGAAATAAATAAAGTTTTATTTATTTCAAGGGTTTGGGTCGAGGAGATATTTATTAAAACTTTTTTAATAAACATGAGGATTAACATTTAATCTTAATTAAATATTTTGAGTTGGGATTAGGGGTAGGAAATGATGGGATTAGCCTTGAATCAAAATTAAAGAAGGATTAGAATATTTTGGAAGAGGTTAGTGGTCTTAAGGAAATTGGCCAAGTTTTGGGCAAAAAATAAATTTTTTATTTATTTTGGATTTTTTGGTCAATTTATTAATTAAATAATTAATAAATAAAGAAATAATGTTTAAATAAGATTTAAACATTTTTGGAAGGGATTCCTTAATTAAATATTTTTAATTAAGATAAAGGGATTTTATGGCATAAAAATAAATTAATTAATTAATTAACGATGATGTCATCAGGAATTTTTCAGAAAATAAAAATACTTTATTTTCTAAAGGTTTTTAGGTGTCTATAGAAATAACAATTACATACAAATATAAACAATATCAAAAAATAATAGATCACAAATAAAAGAACACAAGACACCAAGATTTAACGTGGTTCCCGCAATCCCTAGGTTGTGTCCACCAAAGAACAAGTATGATATTATTATGATCTAGTGATTACAATCTGATTACAATTTGTAATCCCTTACAACTCAATACTGCCACAAGAACCAATTTTTGCATCACCACTATGAAACAATCCCAAACCCTAAGCTTTTTATAAAATAGGCCCAAATTTATTTTTAAATTTTTTGGGGGGCTCCACCCCTGAACTCTCGGATAGTCACAGCCTAATGGCCCTGGCTTGGCAAGGAATTATGGAGTATGTATAAAACTTCCCTAATTAGTCACCATAATCTTCTGGGTCTTTTATATGCTCCACCTTCCTACTCTTTAGGCTTGGCTACCTTTTTAGCCTTCTGTGTAGTGACTCTTGTACTAGCCCTTGTGGCAAGTTCTATTGGTTTGGGCTGATTATGTTTTACAAACTTCTTTGGTCTTGTCACTATAGATGTCTTTTCCTTTCTTTTCTTTTTACTAGTTGAAGTAGGTACTTCATCGGCTTCTTCTCCCTCTCCACAATTTGAAGTTCATGTCTCATCTTCTTATTGATCCTCACCTTGGCCTTGTCTTAGAGCTAGTGATGATTAAGCCTATGTTTCTTCTTCTTCTTCCTCTTCTTCGGCTCCTTCACCAAATATCTTTTTTAGCTTCTTGACCAATTTATTCTTCTTGATTATAGAGGCATTCTTCAACTCCATTGTGATTTTAGATTTTGCCAATTTATAGTTACCAAATGTTTTGGCTTCCTTGTCCACTTCTTTTGCAAGTAATATTGTGATTGCTACAGAGCTCTCATAAACATTTATCTCATAACCTAATGGCCTTAGCCATCTCACTCTAGGAATTTTTACTTGTACATATTTGTGATTAATGTCAACTAGGAAGAAAACATCATTATAATGCTTCTCCACTAGTGAGACTAGTATCCTTAATCTCTTCTTCATGGATTTTTTGAAATCTTCAAAATAACTAGTCATTACTAACTCAAACTTATTGCCTAATTATTCAATAAATTCTCCTCTATGTACTGCAATTGATCTATTTGTCTTCCATCCAACCTTGCCAAATGTAGGAAATGCATTTTGCACATAGAAGAAAATACATACCAAAATAGATCAGAATTTCCATTGAGAACTCTTTGTTTTCCTTATTGCTCCCATATTTTCAATCAATTTCTACAACTATAACTTGACAAGATCATAAGTATGATCTTTCTTCACAATTTTATAGCCAATTTCCACTACAATGCAAGGTACACTATTTAATTTTCTTGATTGATAAATCTTATGTGTTATTACCCTCACTACAAAAGCTATCAGGGGATCTATGATTGCACTAATGGTCATACACCTTCTGTTCCATATAGCCCATGTGTTCTTTTCAATGACTTCTTTTGATTCACTTCTCATAGTCTTTCACCAATCTAGGGTTGGATAGCCTATTACCCTATGAAAAAAAAAATTTGTAATTTTAATTGGCCCATTCTCTAACCATATTGAGATGTCATGTATTCTACTTAAGACAATTCTTATCCACTCAGTTTTGAAGACATTCAAAAAATATAGGGCATGAGTTAACCCTCTCTTCTCAACAAAATTGAATTCTTCTCTCAAAGCTCCATTTTCACATAGTCTTCCATATGCTTCTCTAATTTCCATGTCACCTATGCTTCCAATCTTGCAATTATAACAATTCTTGACATCTTGAATCATTAAGACTTGTGGTGGTATCATAGACAATGCATTGGAGGCATCCTACTTATATGTTATGTCTTTGATAGCCTTGAAAATAGGTTGTTTTATCTCATTACTTATTAACTAAATATATAATAATTATTTTCCCTCTATATCTTTCACTTTTAAAGAACTAGATGCCATCACATAAATCTAGGGTTTATGAAATTTCAAACTCTATAACTTGACACACGATAAATACCTTACAAATCCTAATGATATGGTGTCGGATAACCATTAAAATCTCCTACAAATGCTTAGATGAAGTTCTCTAGATTTCCTTTATCCCTTCATCTTCTTTCTCAAATTAAAATGATGTTAAATGAGTAGAAATTGATCGAAGAGCCCTTAAAACACTACAATTAATGCTAAGTGCTTACACATATGTAAATTCAACATCAACTAATTTTTGGCTCACTTGACAACCATTATGATCTTTTCCTTAACTAATCAATTCCATTAGCTCATTATCTACTAACATTTAACTCAGCAACCATAAGAAACTTTTCATGCTTGGTAGTAACATGAAAATTTTGACAAAACTTTAAAAAAATTTCCTTGATTTCTAATAACACTTTGCATCTTTATTTATGCATATGTAATCTTTTTAGAATTAGATCCTTGGAACTGATGTATGGTATAAATTATAAATATCAATTCCACATACTTCTTTATTGCTTAGTTTGATGAGGTGTGATCAATTGACCCATTGGGTGAAGTGATCCCATTTACACTTGATGTGTTGGAATCCTCCTTTCCCTTCCATTTCTTGTTCATCTCATTTCTAACATTTTCAATATCTACCTTACCTTTTCCTTTTTTGAAATCACACTTGGTGCCTTTAGACTTGTTGGATAATATCAACTAATGTGACCAATCTTCAAATAGCTAAAACATGTGATTTGATTCAACCACCTTTTGTAGTCACTTCTGAAGTGTTTTCTGATACAATTTTTAGGAACATGTCCATACTCTTGATAATAGTGACAACTATACCTTGTATTATAATCCCAATTATAAAAGTTGTTAATTACCTTTGTTTGGTTGTTTGATGACCATGTGGGTTTGGATTTTTGCTCAAAAGCTCTATGTCCATACTTCTAACAAGTATAACAATATCCTTCAAGTCTTTTAATATGCATAGTCTTGGTTTTACATTCATGTGCATGATGACCTTGTTTGTTGCACTTATGGAAGTGACCCATGCTCTTTTTCTTAACATTCTAATTTAAAGTCTTTCTCCTAGACACATTAGCAGTATGTCCTTTCTTACCACAATTATGACAAATAGGTTTTGAGTTCTTACCTTTGTTACTTCTTTCTTCAGCACTTTTGGATGATTCTCCTTCTTTAGTACTTGTGTATCCCAGTCCAGATGTATCATTGTTAGATCTAGGAGACCTCATCAACTATTCAAAGTATTTGATAGCTCCATTTGGCTTATTTAATCTTTCAAAAAATTCCTTTTCCCTTTTCAAATCATTGCTCATTCTATAACTTCAGTGCTATTATTTCAATGACTTTGTTATTTATTTCATGATTACCAATCATGACTTGATTCATTGTTTCTAATTGTATGTTGGAAATCCTGTTTACTTCTAATGATTTTTTCTTGAGTTTTTTGATCAAAAGTCTTTTTTTATCTTCAACCATGGCTTTGTATTCTATATCTTTATTTTTATGTTTGACCACCTCACATAATAATATGTCTTGTGATTCTTTCTCTATCTTAATATTTATGATCTCTTTAGCTAGAGTTCTTTTCTTTTCTATTAGATTTGAAATTCTTGCACAAAATTCTTTTGTGTCTCCACTTCAAAATAGCTTAGTATTGTCCAACTCTTCATATTGTGTGTCATTCTTCTTGATGGAAATTCCCTTCCTTCTCTTCAATGATTTCTTTAGAACATCTCTGGCTTCATTCAACTAATGTAGAATGAGTTGTATTTCGACCCCTTGATTCTCAATGATTTTTCCCAACCTATAGACTTCCATTTCCAAGATCTTTCCTCAAAGCTAGAAAGCTTCACTTTTAGAGATCAAGGCTTTGATACCAATTGTTGGAATTACAAATAGGAAAAGTAAACTTCTAGGGGTGTGAATAAATGCTCTAAAATTTGACCCATTAAAATATTTCACCATACATACATCTCACATATTCAATAATTAAACTAAAATACCATGTAAAACATATATATCTAAATCATGTAAACAAGTAATCATTCACACATATATGATATAAGATATGATTACCTAGAAACCCTCCAACTAGAAGGTAAAACTGGGGTGGGGATGACACTCAAAAATTTTCACTACTATAGTAATAAAGTGTATGCAACAAAGGTTACAATGTTTGATCATGAACCATGATCTATCCTATGAAAGGTTTTCCTTATCAAAGACTTACAAAGACTATTAGGTATTACCCTATGAAAGTATTTTAACACCCTATTAGAAGTGTGAATGCTTAAAGGACTTCAACTCACAATTAAGTAAGAACCTTGTTAAAGGATTTCAATATAGCTTGTTAGGACTACTCTATTAAAAGATTTAGTTGATTCACTAGTTAGAATGTCATAGCACTAATCATGTGATTAGCACTCTAATGCTTGATGAAAAATCAACACTATCCTATTGTGTAGTTGATCCTTCTTGATCATATGACTCTCTATTGTTCACTATTTCCTTCCTTTGTTCTCCTTAAATTGATTATGCAATACAATTTAGATCGTAATACCTTGGTCACCATGAATGTCTTGGTTTTTCCTTGCAAAACTCTTGTTGATCATTCATTCATTTCCTTGCTCACACATAGAAGTTTAGGGTTCATCATCCTTAAGAATACCTAGGTGATTTAGGGTTAGGTATGAATCAACAGAAGTGATTCATCCATATTGCCTCTTAAACCTTCCCCTTACCTAATTGGGTGTATGTAACACATAGCAATTCCTAATTGATATTTGTCCTTATCACCAAAATATTGTGATTCAATCTTTAAGTCAGCTCAAAAATGGTTTATATAGTAGTTTGTGCCAATACAAACAATGATGACAGAATTCTGTTACACGACATCTAAAGTCCCTGATGCTTGGCATATACTATGACTTTAATGTTGTCACTTTGTATCTGAATGACTTGGCATGCACTACTTGCTCAATTCCTAAATCACTTAAGACATGATTGACTCAACACTCACTATTTACTTGGCATGTTCTAAGTTACATATTGTGCTCGGCATATGTTATTTGTTTAGCATGAATTAAGTAAATGACTTAAGTGTATAGACGCTCACTAGTCAAATCCAATATGAGATTAACAAGTATTACTGATACTTAGCATTTTGATAGTGTAATTTATTTCATTTCCCAATTCTTCTCCGAAATCTATCCTAGTGCATCTTGATTCATGTTGATATGGACTTTTAATCACATCTCTTATTAGGAACAAGTGTACAACATATCATTCAAGTATACATTTCCTTACATATCTACTTTGTTTAGCTAGATGTGGTCCATTACCTCTAGTTTCTACCATCTTTTTTCTCAATTTTATTAATTTCCTTCTTTTTTTGTTCCATGTTAATTTTTCCTTTTCCTTTGATGTGTTCATTTCTTAGTGCTAGTTCTTGATTCTTGCAATTCTTATTGAAATGTCCAACCTTGTGACAGTTAAAAAAAACTAAGGTTTCATTCAATCATTTCTTGTGATTGCCTCTAAAGTGTATTCTAATGAAATTTTATGGAATGTGACCATACTTTAAATAATAATTACAACTATACCACATGTTATAATCCTAGTTGTAAGAGTTTTGATTAAGTAAAAGTAGGTTTTAAAGGACCCAAAACCTATACAACAACAGAGTTCTAGAAACAAGCAAGAGAAAAGAACTACAGAGGAAAGAAACCAAGACCAAGCATTAAACAAACCTCAGACAACAAAAAGAGGTCACAGAGGAAAGTGCTAGAAAAAATAGCAAAAGTCTAGCAAAGCAATAGCAACCGACTAGCTTAGGAGTATTGATCATATTCAGAGCCTAGTACAATAGAGAATGCATGGTTTTAGTAGCAGCTTTGACCTCATCTTTCTACTGGTTTCCTCAATCTTCTTTGAATGGGCCCTAGTATGCATACTTGGTCCTTGAGAATCAACTCCCAAGGGAGAATCCTAGTCTTTACCTACCTCATTCTTCTTCAAGAAGGTAGAAATATTTTCCACCATCTTCTTAAGCTATTTTTCCATGTTGCCCAGTCTAGATTCAAGTTTTGACACCTTCCCCTAGACACTACTAATATATTTGTCCATAACCCTCTGTTTGGCTTCCAACATAGGAATCTTATGCATCAAATTTTTAACTTCTTTAGCATTTCCTATGACCTTCGAGAGCTTTTAAATATGTTTTATTAGGGTTCTTTCCCCTCTTTCCATTTTGGAAAATTGTTCCATTTCCTTGTTTAGTAGAAACATTTTATGCTTTAAGATGTCAATGTCCTTCTGAATAGAGCCCGCATTGCCAAACATACCTTTAGAAAACCCTAACCCACTATCACCCGCTTTAGATTTAGATCCCTTCTCATCAATATCAGCATTAGAATCATCTTTAACTTTCTTAGCATTTTTATTAACCTAATACTGCACAGGGTTCCTTTTCCTCTCCAGACATTGAGCCAAAGGCTCATCATCAGAATGCATAGACACTCTCTCATCTAGACAACCCTTACCTTTACTTTTACTGCATCCCCTATTTTTGATGTGCTTGCAAACAATTTCTTCAACAAAATCACTTTCCCTCTCCCAATCAGAATCCTCCTTCTTAGTATTCTTCTTCTTTTTCTTATTGTTGCCACTAGAACCAATTTTTGGGCTAGCTAGACCTCCTTCAGCCTCATCTTGTGTATCAGAGTCATAGCCTTTTTGTTGAATACTCCCTTCAGTATCTTGATCTTCCACTTTAAAATTCCTTGGTTTTTGGATTTTTTTATATTTGAGCACATTCATGATCAAAACCATGAGCCCTTCATGGCATACATGTTCCCTAGTTGGGTCGCGTTGAATGACTTGAGTAGAAATGACAAGAGATTGCAACAGGTAGGAAGAAAAATTCACCCTAATATTATATTGAAAATGGTTTGCAAGAACAAAGTGATAACCATACAATTTGGTATATCTACCATCCAAAGTTAAATATTCCATAATGACAAAGAAAATAAACCACCACATATGAGACACAAAAGCTAGGTTAAAGTAAGAAGTACCTATCTTAACCAGACGGTTTCTTTCATATTCAGTCTTAACAAAATCATCAATTGCCTTGACTGATATCTTCCTTTCCCTGTAGAAATTCATCCCATCCAAATCCAACCCAGTAGCCTCCGCAATGGTCTCAACTATAACCTCCATCCTTTGATTCCTGACCAAAATTGAGCCATCCTTCCAAGATTTTACAAACTAGTGTGTGATAGCAAGATTATTTCCTTTAAGTCTCTCCATGTAGCTGGTAAAATTGCCACACCTGAGGATATCCAAAACCTTTGGTTTATTCTTCCATTCTGCACAACTAGGTGGTTCAACCCATTTTTTCTTTCCTGCCATAATCTCTGCAACAAATACCCTAAATTGCTCTAACTGAGAAACCCCAAACTCTTTGTAAGATGAGGCTCTGGATTCCTCACACTGAAGAACCCTAATCACCCTGCAATCACCACAACCTAAACATTGATAGAAAGAATTAACCCATAATCCATGCGAGCTTCCCGCATTTCCAAAAATAATTGCACACTTCACTACAAAGAGGTAAAAATCATAATTCCCTAACAATGTCATTATTAAAAGATGTTTGTTGGGATTTCCATTTTTCACGCTTGACAAACTCATGGCCATCAACAGGTAAAGTGGCATATGAATCCCATATGATTTTTTGAACATAATAACATGCCACATTGGAAGCCCAATCGGCTAAGCCATTTTCTTCCCTATAATAATGGGAAATAATGCAATTTTGAAAAGAATTAATAATATCCCCAGCCTTAGATATAATGTTACTAATGTTCCATGATTGTGGGTATATCTTCTTTAAGCAATTTATAATATATAGTGAATCACCTTCAATCCAAATATTTACCAGATTCAAGTCTTTGGCATAGATAAGAACATAAAGAGTAGTTGAGGCTTCTGTAACATGATTGGTTTGATACCCCAAAGGTATAGCCATACCACCAAAAAAATCACCATTAGAATTTCTAATCACCACTCTGAAACCAACAAGGGTTGGGTTCCCTTTTGAGGCCCCATCGAAGTTCAACTTAAACCAATTAGTCAGAGGACAATCCCATCTAGCACTTTCCCTTGGGTCAGGATCCTTTGTATCCAGAATTAGGCTCCTTATATTCCAATTATTTATTACCCCCACATCCATATCATTAGAAGGTTATCATCCCTTACTGCAAATTTTGATATTTTCATGCAGAAGGACCTTGATTTTATGGAAAACCTAAATAGAGTTGGATTCCACTCCTCTAAAGATCCTATCATTATGTTCTTTCCAAACCCCCGAGTAAAGATAAGTATAAAATCCCACAATTTAATAATCAGAAGGTTCTTAGAAGGAGCTTTCCAAGACAAAAAGAACAACTGGAAAGTAGCATGAGGGACCTAGTCCATATTCATTAAGTCCCAAATTTTATACCAAACCTCAGTAGTAAAGGGTTAATGGAGCATTAAATGATCCACCGATTCCTCATCATTCATACAAAGAACACACTGATTAACAATGAAGAATCCTCTCTTCTTGAGATTATCAAGGGTTAAATTTTTTTTTTGCAAAAGGATCCAAAAAAATATATTAATTTTAGGAGTCAAACCTTTTACCCAAGCTATTTCCCAATAGGGAACCTCATAATCTTCAAAAGAATTAGTGAAAGCTGACCAAGTAGAGTACACACCACTAGGATCTTTTTTCCAAATCAAAACATCATCTTCATGGTTTAGAAAATTAGCATTCAAGCATTTAGAAAGCTCAACAAGATTCAAATCCGTGCTAAGAAGATTCACCCATGAGTCATTCTTCTAATAATCACTAACTAAAGTACCAAACTGAGTCTTGCACTACTCCATAAACCCATTCCATCTTGGATCCTCACAAAGTGGGTAATCTAAAATCCAAATATATTCCCAAAAAATTATCTTCAAACCATTTCTAGCCTTCCATTTGACTCCTTTCCTTAAAATGTGTTTAAATTTCTTAGCATTCTTCCGAATTTGAGATCCCTCTTGATCAGAATCAAAAAGAAGGAAATACTGAAAATCAAAGTTATTCCAATTATATTTATAATCTCAAATATTTCTCCATTCCTCATCTTCCTTATGCCATCTCCAAAGAAGTTTAGCCAATAAAAGTTCATTCATAAAAGAAATCCTCCAAATCCCAAGCCCTCCCTTCCCCTTGGGAATGCAAACATTCTCCCAAGCAATAAGAGGAAGTCTCATTTTAGTCTCCATACCTGTCCACAAGAAAGTTTTCTATATTTTCTCAATAGTAAGTGCAAACTTTCTCAAGATTTTAAAGACACTCAAAGCATAGAGTGGCACACTTTGGAGGATATATTTCAAAACAATGACCTTCCTAGCCTAACTAAGGAGGGATCCCTTCCACCTAGCAAGTTTCTAGTGAATCTTGTCAATCAAAGAGTTCCAAAAATGATTAGGGGGAGATAAACCCAAAGGTAGCCCCAAATAAGTTCCAAGCAAGGATCCACTTTCACACCCAATAATCCTTTTAATCTTCCATTGTCTAGCCTCACTAACATTAAAAAAATAAATCACACTTTTATTCCAATTAATGGTTTGGCCAGAAGCATCCCCATAGTCAGTCAAAGCCTTCTTAATATTCCTAGAATTTCTCACTAAGGCCTCCCCCATGACAATGGAATCATCCAAAAGTTGCTGATGCAAGCACACTAGAGCAGAGGAGGAAGGGCTAAGACCAACAAAGTCTCCTTTAACAACCATATTATTAATAAATCTTCCCAAGCATTCAACCAGGATAATAAAAAGAATAGGAGAGATTGGGTCTACCTATCTAAGGCCCTTGGAAGCCTTAAAAAAGGAGGAAGGGGAACCATTAACTAGAACAGAAAAGGAATCCAAAGAGATAATCATAACGATAATATCCCTAAATCTCTTATTAAAGCCAAATGCTTCCAAGCACCTAAGGAGGAAGTTCCAATCAACTCTATCATTTTCTTTAGAGAGATCAAGCTTAAGTAGAAACCCTTCCTTCTTAGGTACTATAAGAGAATGGATTCTTTCATGAACTGTAATTATGGAATCCAAGATCTGCCTACTAGGAACAAAGCCAGTTTGCTGACCAAAAATAATAGCTGGAAGAATGGAGAGAATTGTGAGAGTCAAAACTTTGGGAATAATCTTATAAAAAGAATTGCATAAATTGATAGGCCTAAATTGATCCAAACTATTAGCACCTAGCTTCTTAGGAATAAGGGAAATGAAGGTCCTATTTAACTCTCTAAGGATGTTTCTTGAATCAAAAAATTCCTTAACACCATTACAAACATCAAAACCAATGATATGCCAATATTTATGAAAGAACAAGAGGGGAAACCCATTAGGACCAGGGGCCTTATCACCCTGAAAAGAAAAAAATAGCCTTAGAAATCTCATTTGAAGAGGGAATGGAAGTCAAGATTAATTTTTGAGCTTTAGAAATATAGGAAGGAATATTTTCCAAGAACATTTATTGATTTTCCATATTCAAGTTTGGGTCACACTGCAGCAAGCTACCAAAGAACACCATGGCTTCCCTTTTAATGACATCTTCATTATCAGTCATACCATCAGCCATCATGAGTCTGGATATTCTATTAGCCATCCTATGAAAGAACTTGGTGTTTCTGTCACCTTCTTTAAGAAAAACTTTTGGGAATGTTGTCTCCAAGAGGTCTCCTCCTTAGAAATGAGATCATGAAGTTCAACTAGTTTATTGCTCTCTTCTTCCCTAGAGATCGTCTCATAACCATCAACTTGAATCTTATTTTTAATGTCTTCAAGCTCCTCCAATATCTTGGTTTTGTTCTCAAAACTATTACCAAAACCAGTCTTTTTCTAGATTTTAATGTATTTCTTGACATTTTTTAGTTTGGCCACCACTCTAAACATAGTTGTACCCTCAACATCAATATTCCACCACTCCTAAATGAGGTTCTCCAAATTAGGATGAAGGGTCCACATTTTTTCAAATATAAAAGGGAAATTCTTTTTAAAACTAAAAGGGTTAGTGGTACCAAATTTTGTTTGCCCCGCCAAGTTTCAAAATTTGAATGTTACCTCGCCCAATGGTCACCTCCCCAATTACTAATATTTTAATACCCACGAAGATATCAAAATTACCTAAGTTTCAAACCTTATGATATTTTTACGCCTCGTAAGTTCTTCGCCGTCAGATTAGGTTCGATCAATGGTCGTCGCCATCTCGCTATGATGAAGTTCTGCAAGGGTTACTATAGCAACGTAGCGATAGGGCGCCACGTGTCCTAGGGGGACTGTATTTCATCCCGCCCATGCAGTAGGGATCAAATGATCGATAGACCAATAGGGAAGTGCCACATGTACCACGGGCCCAGCGAATTATGAGGGAGGAAGGTTGCAGGAAGGTGGGTCTACGTGGCCATTAGATTAGAGAAGATCAACAATTTTCACCATATCGCCATGGCAAAGATGTGCGATCTTTACCACGGCGACATAGCGACAGGTCGCCACGTGTCAACGGGGCCAGGTCTCGCCAGGGTGCAGTCACTGAGGTGTTGCCAGGTGTCGGTTGGATATGATAGCAGTCGCAGAGGTGGTGCCAAATATGATGGGCCCAGGGTAAGGACAGTATGGAGTATGATGAGTCTTCATGATCATCGGATCTAGGCCGATCGATGGTCATCGCCACCTCGCTATGGGTAAATTGCTCGAGGTTTATGTTGGTGACATAGTGCCTTGTTGATGTGTGTCTCGCTGGCCTGATCAAAAAGGATGGTTGGTGGCTGGCGGTTAATGTAATCGTCATAGTTAATATGAATATCTGCAAGGCTGGTACAATTAGTTCAATGATGGAAGGTCAACCACAAAAGACTTCCCCAGGTGGCGGAGCGAAGAAAGGCGATTGGCCCGCATGACCCAGCTAGCTCATATAGCCTATTTGACTTGCTTCAACCCTGTTGATTCATGAACCAAGAAGCAAAAATGATCAAGGTTATCTTGCGATCTGATCTTCGCGATCAATTTCGACCTACCTAAAATGAATGCAAGGCATAGGGAAACACTCCACTATCTCAGTCGATCCATCTACTATGTCAGGATCATTCATTGGTGCCACTTCTGTCTACTCAAGGCATTCTTTTAGTCAAATATCTAATTTTGTACTTCAGAACCATGCTCAAGTTTGATCTTTGATCGGATATTTTGGGGTTCAATGGCAGTAGTTGAGTAGTTAATGCAGAATCATTTCCTTCATTTATGCCTGAACTATAAAGGCAATTTTGTAATCTTTTTCGAGGGTCGACTCTTTCTGATTTCTCTGATATTGCTCTGAAACTCTCAGTGTAACATTCCTTGTGCCTTTGAACCGAATGATTCTCTATTTTATCCCTTTTAGCCATTGATGTGTTTGTGCATCCCTTTTGCCTCTCATTGGTGTATTGTCGAGATCTGTAACCTGCATACTCTATCTGTTTCTTGCCTACTGGATAATATATAAGTGAGATTCCTCTTTCCTTGTGTTATTTAGTTGTGCTTCTTGATCTGCATGAGGTTATTAGATCAAAACAACCCTGTATGTATATATCCTTAGTTTCATTCTAGTTCAATAGTGCATATATGGGCAGAAATGGTCTGAACACTCTATTTTGGTGCATCACCTCCATAGTTTAGGTAGAGTAGAGTTGTTTTATGCATCTCCTCCTTCTCCTTTTCCTTCTGAGAGTAGTTAGGTGCACCCTGATAGTAAGAGGAAGCTGGCCTTCTCCAAAGACTCAACCTTGCAGTTCAAGTCCCATAGCTTGGAGGTTGTTTCCATGTTTCACTAGGTTGTCCTCGCGCATAGGCCTTGGACAAGGGTGCAAACCTAAGTGACAACACTTTTTTGGCATGCCTGGTGGGACAATCCTATTGAAGATTTAAAGTCTACTGATGTCAAAGAAGGAAGAATTTTAGAGATTAATACTAAAGAGGTAGTGCTAGCTTCAGTATTCAAGCCTTCGAGAGGTTGGTCCTTCAAAGTACCTGGCAACTTTGAACATCAACAAACCTAGTTCTAGGCCAAAGTTGCAGTGATTCATGCCTAGATCTGAAACAAGGGCATCTTCTAGAGGTAAATTTCAATATCGAGAGCTTTCCCTTTCAAATTCTAGAAGAAGGAGGACTAGAATTTCATTATCACCAGTTAGGGGTGAAGAAATAGTTAATATACCTGTAAGGTCCACCTCTACTCCTCCTACTGCTCAAACTCAGCCTAGATTGCCATCAACGGTCATTAATAGTATACTTGTTTATATGGCACAGCCAAGAGTTCATGCTTTTTCCACCTTTAATGGTGGAAGTCCTCTGTTGTTATCCCAAAGACAAGATATACCAGTATCTGCACTAATAAGCATACCTAATTTTATTGGTGAGACTTCTATCTCCCCTTTAGAGCATATCAAAGAAGTAGCAAATGTCTGTAATATTCATGGTATTACAGAGGATGATGTTGCTATCGGACTTCTAGCCTCATCTTTAAAAGGAAAAGCATTACAGTGGTATAGGGGCTTAGCTCATGGTTCTATAACTAATTGGGATGAACTAGGAGCAAGATTATGTAAACATTTTTGAGGATAAGAGTGACCATTTGTCACTATTAGAGCAGCTAACTACAATAAAAAGAGCCCCCCATGAGTGTATGACTGATTTTAATTATAGATTCCAAAAGACATGGGATAGAATACCTACTGCAGTGAAACCTACCCTTGGTAATGCCTTCTTGCATTACCTTAGAGCTTTTGACAGTGATATTGCCACTACAATGCAAACTATCGGAGGGGATACCTTGCCTAATGCTTATGAGATAGCCATAAAAGCTGAGAACATCCTATTACAAGGAGGAAAATTGGCTCCAAGGCCCCCTATGCCTTTCTTTCTTGATGTTCCTAATCACCAACTAGCAATGGCCCCTCTTCCTACAATGTCTACATCACAAACTTTTACTCCAGTCCCTCGAGCTTCTACATCCTCAAATGGGATAGATGAGCTCAAAGAAATGCTCCAAGGTCTAGTGCTGAATACAGATAAAAGAGAGAAGACCCTGGATAAAAAATTGCAAGAGCATGGGAGGGAGTTGAAGGACCAGGGGAAGAGATTAGAGGATAGTCTCACTATGATACAAAAAAATGAGTAATAGGGTGGTGACTTTAGAAAGGCAGAAAACTCAAAGTGGCAAGCCTCCCCAACTGCAATATCAAGCTCCAAGTGGTGGTAGGCTTCCTAATTAGTGGAATAGCTCCTTTGATCAGGGTAGGCAAAATAGTCATGCTTCTGCTTCAAGCTCAAATCAGAACAGAGCTATAGTCCCTCAAAATAACTTGGCCCAAGATCAAGATTTCTATCCTTCTTGCAACTATTCTTATACCTATTGCATGTGCCAGAAGGTAGAATCTTATATGGCCCTAACTGTCCAAGAACCTACAGCAAAGCAATCATATGAGGAGGATCATCCCAAGGAGGCATCATATATTCAAGGATGTGATGATTGCTCTTTCATGAATCATCAAGATGGGGAGCATTGTAATATAAACCAAGATTCCATTGCTCATAACACAAGGAGCAGGAAGAGAGCTATGGAACATGTTGCCCCTCTTTCTCCTAAGCAGGCCTCAACTTCGAGTGCTACACCTCATATACAAGCAGAAAATGAACAAGCAAGTACTTCACAACAGCAAGAGCAAGATCCAAGAAAGAAAGATGCAGGTGGACCTTATGTTGCCCCACCTCAACCTCTTATAAGTGTAGCTCCCAAAGTTTCTACCAAAGTTCCTAATGCACCCTTCAGTGTGGTAGAGAAAATCAAGAAAACCAATGTGAATATCTCTATGTGGGATGTTGTTGCTACCATACCAATGCAGAAGAGGATGCTGCAGCAAGAATTAGAGAAGATTGAACTCAAGGATCAGCCATCTATCATGGAGAATGCCACAAGTCTAGTACAACTAGTTGGGGATGTGGAGACAAATAAAAGGGTTAGACCTCCCCCATTCTATGTTTCCCTAATTATAGGAGGCAAATTAGTCCACAATTACATGATAGATTCAGGGGCTATTAGCTCAGTAATGCCTAGGTGTGTTGTTGATGCTTTAGGGATGAAATATGAGCCCATTGTTAGGGATGTGTGACAACTAGATGGTAGTACTGTCAAAACCATAGGTATCCTTAAGAATGTGGAGATGGCCCTACATGCATTCCCTGGTCACACTATGATTCAAGATATATCTGTTGTTGAAGCCAAGTCCTATTTTGCCATCTATCTTTCAAGAGACTTCACTGCTCAGATTGGTGGATTCATATCTGCTGATTGGTCATATATGTCATTTAGGACCAGATATGGAGCCAATGCCTCAATTAGAGCAGAACCTCAAGCCCTTCATCACACTGAATCTTACACCCCCAATTTCATCAATATGAATTGTCCTATTCTAGAGATGGATGAAAATGACATAGTAAAGGAGCCTGTCACTTCCATAGCAGGGATTCCTAATTTCTTCTTGGATGAGTGGGAAAATGCATATCAGTTTGAGCCTATGTCGAAAATTCTTGAGATAGGCCTTAGTACATATTGCATAACAAAGAAAGAGGCTCAAGCTCCTGATCTTGTTGGGACTAATGATGATATAGATGGAATATGGAGTATGTACTTTGATGGCTCCAGGAATAGAAATGGATCAGGGGCCAGTGTTATGTTGGTCTCCCCTACACAAATAAGATACTACTTCTCCTTTAGGCTCCAATTCAGTTGCACCAATAATGTGGCCGAGTATGAATCCTTGATTCAAGGTCTCCTACTTGCCCAAAAGAGGGGAATCCAAGTCTTGAAAGTATATGGAGACAGTGACTTGGTAGTGAATTAGGTGAGAGGCCAGAATATCACCAAAAATGGCCTGCTCAAGTCTTACAAACACAGAGTCTGGGATTTTCTTGAGGGTTTCAATGCATTTAATATTCAGAGCATTCATAGGAAGGAAAATAAACATGTTGATAGACTTGTAGCGGTGGGTGCAGCTTATGATGTACCAAGGAATCTTGAGGAGGAGGAGAAGCAACAAATTAGGATGGTAGTGAGGCCTGACATCCCTAACAACAACACTCATTGGCAAGTGTTTGACTTTGATGAGCAAATTGTGAGTTTCTTGCAGAATGAGGTAGAATTCTCAGATAGAAACCAGTCAAGGCTGCAAGATCAGTATGGTGATCAGATCATTCACCTTAGTTCTAACAAGTTTCCCAAGGGTCTCATTACTTTGGAGAGTGTTTTTAATCTTGATGATCAAACAAGAGGAAAAGGAATAAATCTAGCTGTAGAAAAGGATGATTATGCCCTAGTTACAATTGCTGATGGAAAATCTCTAAATATGGAGAAGGTATGTTCTGAAACTGAGCAAGAAAACTTCATTCATTTATGTCAAGAATTTAATGATGTATTTGCTTGGACATATGATGACTTAAAAGGGTTTGACCCTAGTTTTTTTCAGCATACTATAGATCTAGTTGATAAGGCCAAACCAGTAAGGCAAAAACAGAGACCAGTGAATCCTAAGATTGAGCCCCTAATGAGAAAAGAATTATCCAAGTTGATAGAGGCCAATATAATATTTCCTGTCAAACACTCATCATGGGTAGCTAACCTTGTCCTTGTAAGGAAGAAGAATGGGGAAATTAGATTGTGTGTGGAGTTTAGGGATCTTAATTAGGCTTCTCTTAAAGATCACCATCCTCTCCCTTCAATGGAGAAAATTCTATCCAAGGTCAGTGGGTCAAGGAGATTCTCTTTTCTTGATGGATTCTCTAGTTACAACCAAGTGCTGGTTAAAGAATCTGATAGACATAAAACAACATTTACCACTAAATGGGGCACCTATGCTTACTACAAGATGCCATTTGGACTAACAAATGCAGGTGCCACATTTCAGAAGGCAATGGAAATGGCCTTCAAAAAATTAATTGATAAGTTTGTCTTAGTATACCTTGATGATATAACTACATATTCAAAAGATGTAGAAGATCATTTTGAACATCTAAGGCCAGTATTTCTAAGATGTAGAGAGTTTGGGGTTTCCCTCAACCCAGCCAAGTGTGTCTTTGCTACAAGCCAAGGAAAATTATTGGGACACATTGTATCTAAGGATGGTCTGACCATTGATCCAGAAAGAACAAAGGCAATACTTTCCCTTCCTCTTCCTAAACACAAGAAGGGGCTGCAAAGTTTCTTTGGTAGGATAAACTTTGTGAGGAGGTTTATCCCTAATCTCGCTACCATGGTGAAACCTCTTACATCAATGCTTAAGAAAGACATGGTTTTCTTATGGACCAAGGAGGGGAAGGAGACTTTTGAAGAGATCAAGACAGCAATAGCCTCAACCCCTACTCTCATGAACACAAATTTTGAGAAAGATTTCATCCTCTACAATTTAGGTGGTGAGTGAGTCAAGTATCTCTGCTGTCTTGACTCAGAAAAATGGCAAGGATGAGGAGTAGCCCATAGCTTTCTTTAGTGAAGGGCTCAAAGAATATGAAGATAAGTATAGCTTTGTTGAGAAGCAAGCCCTTGCAGTCATCAGAGCCTTGAAGAAATTCAAGCACCTCTTATCCCACAATAGGATCCATTTGTTGGTGCCCCATGCCAGTGTAAAGGATTTTCTGTTAAGCAAGGATATCAGTGAAAAGAGAGCTGGATGGATCACTAGGGTAATGGAATATGATGTTGATATTCAGATTACCAA
Organism: Cupressus sempervirens; assembly: GCA_028749045.1. NCBI lineage: Eukaryota > Viridiplantae > Streptophyta > Pinopsida > Cupressales > Cupressaceae > Cupressus > Cupressus sempervirens. The sequence goes on from CM053787.1 coordinate 159,859,054, forward strand.
GCTGGTAAGAGGGAAAGGATTGTGCAAAGAAATGTTATCAGGTCAGGATTCTGATGAAGAGGCTGCTATGGTATTAACAGAGCGGCAGGAGGAAGGAAATGTTAACGGCCCAAAGAGCTGGATAAATAATATGAAGAGCTTCTTATTAGGGGATGGATACCCTCAAGGATTGGACAGAGCTAAAAGAAGACAATATAGACTGCATTCCATTCCCTACATTGTGATTGATAGTATCTTATTTAGGAGGGATTTTAATGGGACCCTGTTGAGATGCATTGAAGAGGATCAAGCTAAGAGGATGATTAAAGAACTTCATGATGGCCTTGATGGCAGCCATTTCTCTGCAAGAACAACTGCTATGAAGATCATGAGGGCTGGTTATTATTGGCCATCTCTGTTCCATGATTGTTATAGGTATGTTAGAAAATGTGAGAAATGTGCTTTCTTTTCAGGCAAACAAAGGCTTACAGCTCTCCCCCTTCATCCTAGTCAGGTGGATCAACCCTTTACCTAGTGGGGGTTGGATTTTATAGGCCCTATTAACCCTCCATCTAGTGCAAGTCATAAATGGATTTTGGCTGCTACTAATTATTTCACTAGATGGATAGAGGCAGTTGCCTTGAAGGATGCCACAGAACCATCAGTGATTGAGTTCCTTGATGGGATTGTATCTAGGTTTGGTTCTCCTTCTACTATCATCTCAGATAATGCTAAATCTTTTGTTGGAACCCAAATTTGTGCATGGGCAATGAATCACAATATCTACTTGAGCAAATCATCAAATTATTATCCCTAGGGAAATGGTTTGGCCGAGTCTTCCAACAAGAATCTGATCAGAATCATGAAGAGGACAATAGAAGACAATCAGAGGGTCTGGCATAAAAAATTAAAGACTGCTCTGTGGGCTGATAGAATAACACCCAAGAGATCTATTGGGAATTCACCTTTTGTGTTGGTATATGGTAGGGAGGCTAGACTCCCAATTTCACTGGAATTCCCTTCCTTGGAGTTGGCTCATCAGTTGGAATTGATTGAAGATAGTGCCATGTCAATAAGAATGGCAGAGCTGATGGAGCTAGAAGAAAAAAGGGCTAAAGCTATGAAGACCCTGGAGTTGCATCAACAACAGGTGAAAAGGAATTTTGATAGGAGGGCCAGGGATAGGACTTTCAAAGAGGGGGATCTAGTTCTGAAATGGGATGCTGATAGGGAAAAACTAGGAAGACATTCTAAGTTTGATGCATTGTGGAGTGGCCCTTACCTAATTGCCAGTTGCAAACAGCCTAATGCATTCCAACTGAGTAGACCCAACGGTGAAGTTCTGCCCATCCCAGTCAATGGGATTTATCTTAAAGCTTGCTTCTGATGAAGATTGTGAAGCCATGTACATAGTTAGTCTAGCTTTCAAAGTTTTGACAGTCTCAGGTTGCTGAGGAAATTTTGTTTTGCTTCAGTTATAGAGGCAAATCTAGGGTTTTCAATGTTTTGATTTCCTTGCAAAAAGGGTTAGGGTTTTGCAGTTCTCAGATTTGTAACTTTCAGACCCATTTTTGACTCCATAGCCCAATGGATTATTTATAGGCACTGGTCTTATGCATCGAGCAGGCTCATACCCCCTGTGAGTCGCTAGAATGTTACCACATTTTGTTTGCCCCGCCAAGTTTAAAAATTTGAATGTTACCCTGCCCAACGGTCACCTCCCCAATTAATAATATTTTAATACCCATGAAGATATCAAAATTACCTAAGTTTCAAACCTTATGATATTTTTACACCTCGCAAGTTCTCTGCCATCAGATCAGGGCCGATCAATGGTCGTCGCCATCTCGCTATGATGAAGTTGTGCAAGGGTTACTATAGTGACATAGCGACAGGGTGTCACATGTCCTGGTGGGACCATATTTCATCCCGCCAATGCAATAGGGATCAAATGATCGACAGACCAACAGGGAAGTGCCAAATGTACCACGGGCCCAGCGAATTATGAGGGAGGAAGGTTGCAAGAAGGTGGGTCTTCATGGCCGTTAGATTAGAGAAGATCAACGACTATCGCCATGGCGAAGATGTGTGATCTTTACCATAGTGACGTAGCGACAGGTTGCCATGTGTCAGTGGGGCCAAGTCTCGCCAGGGTGTGGTCACTGAGGTGTTGCCAGGTGTCGGTTGGATATGACATCAGTCACAGAGGTGGTGCCAAATATGATGGGCCTGAGGTAAGGACACTATGGAGTATGACAAGTCTTCATGATCGTTGGATCTAGGCCGATCGATGGTCGTCGCCACCTCGCTATGGGTAAGTTGTTCAAGGTTTATGTTGGCGACACAGCGCCTTGTTGACGCGTGTCTCACTGGCCCGATCAGAAAGGACGATCGGTGGCTGGCGATTAACATAATCATCATAGTTAATAGAATATCTACAAGGGTGGTGTGGTTAGTTTGATGATGGAAGGTCAACCACAAAAGACTTCCCTAGGTGGTGGAGGGAAGAAAGGTGATTGGCCCACATGACCCAGCTGGCTCGTATAGCCTGTTTTACTTGCTTCAACCTTATTGATTCATGAACCAAGAAGCAAAAATGATCAAGGTTATCTTGCAATCTGATGTTCGTGATCAATTCTGACCTACCTAAAATGAATGCAAGGCATAGGGAAACACTCCACCGTCTCAGTCGATCCATCTACTATGTCAGGATCATTCATTGGTGCCGCTTCTGTCTACTCGAGGAGCTCTTTCAGTCGAATATCTGATTTTGTACTTCAGAACCATGCTCGAGTGTGATCTTTGATCAGATATTTTGGGGTTCAATGGAAGTAGTTGAGCAGTTAATGCAGAATCATTTCCCTCAGTTATGCCTGAACTATAAAGGCAATTTTGTAATCTTTTTCGAGGGTCGACTCTTTCTGATTTCTCTGATATTGCTCTACAACTCTTAGTGTAACATTCCCTGTGCCTTTGAACTGAATGATTCTCTATTTTATCCCTTTTAGCCATTGATGTGTTTGTGCATTCCTTTTGCCTCTCATTGGTGTATTGTCGAGATCTGTAACCTACATACTCTATCTGTTTCTTGCCTACTGGATAATATATAAGTGATATTCCTCTTTCCTTATGTTATTTAGTTGTGCTTCTTGATCTGCATGAGGTTATTAGATCAAAACAAGCCTGTATGTATATATCCTTAGTCTCATTTTGGTTCAATAGTGCATATATGGGAAAAAATGGTCTGAACACTCTATTTTGGTGCATCACCTCTGTAGTTTAGATAGAGTAGAGTTGTTTTCTACATCTCCTCCTTCCCCTTTTCCTTCTGAGAGTAGTTAGGTGTGCCCTGATAGTAAGAGGAAGCCGGCCTTCTCCGGAGACTCAACCTTGCAGTTCAAGTCCCATAGCTTGGAGGTTGTTTCCATGTTTCACTAGGTTGTCCTTACGCATAGGCCTTGGACAAGGGTGCAAACCTAAGTGACAACAATCAGCAGAAAAGAAAATTGGAAAGTGATCAGAGCCCACCCAAACTTGAGCATTAAGAGAGCATTTAAACTTCAAAATCCATTCATTAATGATAAGGGACCAGTTCAGTCTAACCTAAATAAGATCCTTACAAGCTCTTCTATTCGTCCATGTGTACTCAACCCCATGTAAATCAAGATCATGAAGCATATGGGAGTCAATAAAGTGCATAAGATCTAATCTATTGTCCAAAATGGACTGATTACCTCCCCTTTTTTAAGATTCCTTTAGGGGGGTATTAAAATCACCTATCACCAACCACTTATCCTTAGCAAAAATATTTCTTTGATTAGAAATTTCTTCCCACAAAGCTTTCCTCCTCCATTTAGTATTGGGGGTGTAAACATTAGTGAGAACCCAACTAAAATTATCCTTAGAATTGACAAAATGCACATTCATCATATTTCTATTTTGATAAATGAATTCCCCTTGAATCCATTTGTTAATCCAAAACACCGCCAAGCCACGTGAAGCACCATCAGAGTCACTTCCAACAATCTTTCCTCCCTTAAAGATAGAAAGGCATTCTACCTTATCTTTGAGTATCTTAGTTTCCTAGATGACAAAAATATCAGGTTTATTATTCCTAATCATATTTTTTAAAATATCATGTTTGTGAGGATTATTTAACCCTTGAATATTCCATGATATGATCTTCATAGTTTGACAAAAAAATTTGAATCAAGGATAGTTCTCTGACAACCATTAGCTATACTCTTAATAGCCTCAGTTGTTCTTTTATGCTGATTAGAAGGTCTACCAGTAGAAGATGTTGAAGACCCATCATCATCATTCTTGATGGTGGCACTACCATTCTTAGATAGACCAATCTTACCCTTAGAAGACTTGGAATCAAATTTAGCTCCCTTCTTGTTTTTATTCACTGGGGTAAAGTACTCTCCATCTTTAATCCTTTTGCCTCTAGATTTCTTACCTCTTGTTGTCCCATAGGTCCCAGATCTATCCTTCTACTTCCTCAACATGGGATATAGTGAGAATGTCCTCAACCACTCCACTAACAAAGGAATTATCCTTCACAACAAGGGCTTGGGGTAAACTCTCCTTATGGGAACCATCATAAACCTTAATCCTATCCTATATAAAAGGAATCTCCAAATCTAAAACCTTGAGAGGATCCAGGGAAGGGGTAGCCAAATCAGCCACCATTATCAAAGCTAAGGTAGAACTAAGATCCTTTGAGGGACCTAACAAAACAATATCATCCCTATCTTGATTTCTCAAGTTAGATATCTCCCCATTCTCCTTTGAAATATCATGTAATACTAGGGTATCTTGGTGGGAAACAACATCCACACTAGCTGCATCCACTACAACCTCTAGATTTCTAGAAATTTCCTTATGAGCTTGGTTCTTAGTAGGAGAAGGCACCTCAGTAGTTGCCACAGCAACCCCTATAGATAGAACATTATTTTCCCCTACTAATGCACTTCTTCTATCCAAATGAGCAAGGTCCTTTAAAGGAATAGTAGATTTGATGGAGAAGAATAGAGCTCAAGTAAAAGAAATCAAAACTCTCAAGATTGAACAAGAATCACAAGCCATAATGCTTTGTGAAGTGATTGAATAGAAGAAAAGATCCATTGAAGATAAGGCTATGATAGAAGATGACAAGAGAAACCTTGCCAACAGATTGGAGGAAAAGTCAATTGAGCTTGCAAGAATTTCCAACATTCAGCTAGACAACCTAAGCTAGATGATGAATGGCCATCATGAGCTAAACATTAAGGACATTGAGATCTCCACACTAAAGATGCAAAATGAACAACTAGAAAATGATTTGAGAAGAGAGAAGGAGATTATAGAGAGCTTCAACAAACCTAATGAGGCCATCAAGTACTTTGAACAGCTAGTAAAACCACAAAGATCTAATAATGACACTTCAAGACTAGGATACACCAGCATTGAAGAATGTGAGTTGTCAAAGACTATGGAAGAAAGATGTGACAAAGATAAGAACACAAAACCCACTTTTCATTTTTGTGGTAAAAAGGGACATACCTCTAATGTGTGTAGGAGATAGAACACCAATCAGCATGACAAACCTTAAAGCATGGGTCACTATCAAAAGTGCAATAAGAAAGGTCATCAAGTACATGACTGTAGGACTAGAACCATCAAGACACCAAGATTTCAAGGTCACTACTATGATTGCAAGAAGTATGGACAAAGAACTTTTGAGTGCAGATCAAAGTCTATGTGGACACCTAACCAACCAGCAAGGTCAAATAATCATGGACATCATTACAATTGGGACTACAACAGTAGGCATAGCTATCACTACTGTCAAGAGTATTGACACATCCCTAAAAATTGCATAAGAACACATTTTAGAGGAAGTTACAATAGATGGTTGAGCCAAACTACATGCTTTAGTTGTTTGAAGACCAGTCACATCAGCAAGAACTTCCCAACAAGGTCAAAGGAACCCAGCTCAAAGTTCAACAAAGGAAAAGGAAAATTTGATGTTGAACACATCAAAAGAGAAATGAATAAAACATGGAAGAAGAAAGATGGAGGTAGCAGATCCAATGAAGAGATCACTTCGCCCAAAAGGCCAAGTGGTCACACTTCATCTAACTAAACAAAAGAAGGTATGTGGAATTGATATAAAAAGTTGTATCATACATCAGTTCCTAGATAAGTAAGTACTAAAAAGGATAGATAAGCATGAATAGAGATGTAAAGTGAAAATTTCAAGCTTTCACAAGTGTTGCCAAGTAAGAAAAGTTGTCCTCAAATGCCAGGTAAAATCCTAGTATACGCTCCATTTTCTGCCAAAGTTAGTAGAAGCCAAGTGATTAGTTGTAGCTAAGTTAGTAGTGGATTCTGAGTGAAGGGAAATTTGTATTGCAGCCAAGTAAGTGAAACTCCAGTATATGTTGAGTGTTGGAAAGATAATGGAAGCCGAGTAAAGTAGAATTCCTTAAGGAGTTGAGTGGACGGTTTTAAATGCACTAAGCATTAAATGCTATGAAACAATGGTATATGATTATAGTTTGAATCATTTTTCACCATCATGAGCAAAGAGAAAAGATGAAGAAAAGTGTAGAACAATTTCCAAGTAGAGAATGAAGCATTTGATCAGATTCCAACACATATTCAACACAGTTTATTTGAATTCAAGGTATTTTACTGGTGCCGAGCTATATAATTTTGAAATTTCTTTGTGTTAAAACCCTAGATTGCACAAATGGACTCCAATTCTAGAAAACTCCAGGAAAAAGAGCCATTTGAAGTTTAGTTAGTGTCAAATGAAGTTAAGAAACTCAATTTTCAACCTATCCCTGAAGTTGCCTATAAAAATGATCTTGTCAGAGCCTTGTCCATAATTCCTCCAAAGGTTGTAATAGTCCAAGATGTTAGAAGATTCTATAACTACAAAATAGGGGCTATTGGAGACATGGAAATTAGGGAGGCATATGACAACTTGTGCAACAACGGGGTCTTGAAAGAAGAGTTTCAAATTGTTGAGAAGAAGGGCTTACCCCGTGCCCTAGATTTCCCTCTATTTTTAAGACTAAATGGATTAAAATTGTACTCAGTAGGATATATGATGGTAGCTTATGGTTAGAAGATGGGCCAGTCAAAATATCAAAAAGGATTAATCATAAAGTAATAGGGTATCCAACTCTAGATCGGCCTAAAACCCTAAGGAGTGACTCCAAAGAAGCTATTGAGAAGAATACTAGAGCCAAGTGGAACAAGAGAGGCATGACCATTGATACTATTAAGGATCCTCTTGTTGACTTTTTTGTCAAATTCATATCCCAAAATTTTTAAAAATCTAGCAAACTCAACAGTGTTCCTTGTATTGCAGTGGATATTGGTTATAAACTTGTTAAAAAGGATCATACTTATGATCTAGCTAAACTAAAACTCCAACAAATCAATGAGAATTTGAGAGCTATAAGAAGATGAAAGGGAGCTCAATGTAAGTTTGGAGAAATTTTGATAGGTATATTCTTCTATATACAAAATGAATTCCCTTCTTATGGAAAGATAAGCTGGAAGACGAACAGGTCCATAGTAGCCCAAGTAAATGAATACATGGAACAAATGGGAGCCAAATTTGAAACAATCATGACCAGTTGTTTTGAAGATTTAGAAATCAATGAAATAGAGACTTAGGATTCTAGTCTCACTTGTGGAACAACATATAAATGATATTTGTTTTCTTGTTGATATTGACTATACCTACATCCAAGTAGCCATACCAAGGGTAAGATGGCTTAGACCACTTGGGTATGAGATAAATATTGATGAAGCATATGTAGCAATAATAGATCTACTTGTAGAAGAAGTAGATAAAAGTGCCCAAAATTTTGGTACATATGATGTAGTAAGATCTAAAGTAGATATGGAATTGAAGATTTCTTCTACACTCAAGAAAAAGGAAAAATTAGTCAAAAATCTCAAGGCTAAATTTGGAGAAGGCACAGCAGAAGAAAAGGAAGAAGAAGATGATGAAGAGGAAGGTGAAGATGAAGAGAAATAGGGGCAGGAGCCACTAGCACTAACCCAAGGCATGGGTGAAGATGTCAAAGAAGCAGAAGGTGTTGAGGAGGAGAAAACCAAGGAAGCACCTAAGGCAAAGGCAAAGAAGAGGAAAGCACAGAAATAGCCTACTGCTCAATCCAAAGGCAAGAAGAAAGCAAATTCAAGCCCAGAAAAACCTACCACAAGGGAAAATACAAGGGCTATAACAAAGGTGGCAAAGGAAAAAGAAAAGAAGAAAGCCATAGAGCAAGGAGGACCAATAGAGAAGAAGTAAAGGAGAAAATATGTAGCACCTCCAGAGTCAAATGAAGAAAGGATAGAGTCTGGTGATAATGAAAATTTTAGAGTGGTAAGTCACACCACTAAATCTGATTTGGAAAACATTTGAGACAATATTAGGGACAATGCAGACTTTTCAAGGCTTAAAAGAATTGATTTCAATAACTTGACAAGAGAAGAACAAAACATAGTGGAAGAATCAGTATACACTATGATGGCAAAGTTCAAGAATACTCCACTTGAACTTGATAATACTATGCCTAAGGAGTTATATTCCATTATAGAAAATAAATGGCATTATTTCCTAAATATGGAAATAGAAATAAGAGAGTCAAAATTGTCTCATGTGATGCCTGAACTCACAAAAGGTCAAATAAGTAAGGCAAGTAAGAAGCATGGGAGAAAATTTGCACCCAAATATAGAGCATTCAATATTTTGCAAAATAAAATTGAAGATATTGTGAAGAAGTTCACTCTCATGTGGAAAGTAAGTTATGGTATCTAGACAGTTAAGGAATGACAAGAAGATTCCTTTAAGGGAAGGAATCATGAAGATAATGAAGAAGAAAATGACAAGGAAGAAGAAGGAGAGAAAGAAAAGACAGATGTTACAGTGGAGAGGGAAAGACAAAAAGATGACATGATACAACGGAAAATAGATCAAAGTGTGCAAGACACACAAATACCACCTCCTAGCCCTCCACATGTAACACCTACACCTATAGAGATAGTAATTGTAAAGTATATTCTTGACACCTCTAGTCAAAACATCAACCCATTGAATGCAGGGGACCTTAGAAAGATCCTTCACCAGACTACTTTGTAATCAAATCTATGTACTAATCCAGTCTTGGTGAGTGTAGAGGAACTTCAAAAAGTTATAGTTGAGATTACAAAGGAGAATGTGAATCCACAAGAACCACCTTCACATACTCCAACAGCTACAAAGTGGTCAACCACAAGAGCAAGTAACACAAGATGCATCTGCTAGGGTTGACTCCACAATCATAGTGACTTCAACTTCTGAGGAGAAAGCAAAGGAGCAAATAGGATAGAAGGATATCTCTATTCTTATAATAAAAATTCAAGGTGCACTCCCTTAGATCACTATAATTGATCAAGGAAGAACTAAAGAGGACAAGGAAGAGAGCCCTAAGGAAAAGTAACAAGAGGCAATTCAAACATTGATAAATTTTCCTACTACAAGGACTCCCACTAGAACAACATAGTAGCTGAGCAATGATGTAGTACCTCTACAAATATTAGCACCAGGCTTGAGCTCTACCAAGGTAGCAAGGATACTTCATTATGGAGACCTTGTACTTGATGAGGAGATAGTCATTCCAAGATATGACTATAAAACTATGAGTATTGATTAGATTAATGAATTATAAGAGGCACTAGAAAAGAAGAAGAAACAAGAGGTACTCAAGAATGAGGATAGACAAAGGCAAGCTCTGATTGAAATCAAATACATCTTTCTTGATGCATTCAGCTTGCAACTACCAGATGAGACAAAGCCCATAATGGAGCAATTATTCAACATACTGGACAAGGTATAGAATGAAGACCTAGACACCAATGCTAAATTCCTTGAATGTTCTGGAAAGAAGTTCCAGATGAAGGTAAATGAGAAAATATTTGGTGAGATAGCACTTTCTCAAGTAGAGCTAGCAAAGAAGGTAGAAAATTTGAAAGTAGTACTTGAGAATATATTCTCATTGTACTCCAAACTATGTTATTTTTCATACTTCACACAAGAGACCAGCCAGAGGATATTGAGCTTGGAGAGGAACCTTAAAGTATCTAGCATGCAGCTACCAAAGGATCCAGCTCAAAGTGAGAAGCATTTTTCTATAACACTTTACACACAAAAGGAATTAGTTGTCCTCATAGCAAATGAGGCAAACACCAAGGCCAAGATAATGCAAATTTAGTCTACCATAGCCCCTCACATGAAAGTTTTGAACAAATAAATGGCCTATGCAAAGAATGTCTTAAAGAAAGATCTTAATCTTTCTACATTTGAAGGCCTAGTACGCCTTGCAACAGAGATAGCCATCCAACTTAAAGCACTGCAAATTGCATTAGACAATTGGGATGCTACTCTAAAAATCATTATGGAGGTAAGTAAATCTTTTTTGGCTAAGTATTCAATTCATTCATCGAACCCTTTGATATAAGCATCAAAAAGTGGGAGATAATACATTATGGAGAATAATACATTATGGAGATAATAATTTAAGAGACCCAAAGGGGGAGATACCCAAAAATGGGGAGATATAATAAATTGTGGGAGATAATAAAATTTTCAGTTTTGAGGAGATAAGGAGATAAAACCAAAAGGATATAAAAACTGCAAGGGAAGATGTGTGGAAGGGGGAGTAAAAACAAAGTAGATAGAAATAGGGAAGACAAGGGAAGGAATGACAAGGCAGAGATAAAGAGTATTAGAATAATCAACATGAGACAAATCTAGAATAAGGAGTTTTGGATATAGAAATGGCACATCTAATCAAGGGGAGTTACAAGTTTTGAGGTATATAGTCTTCTACAAAATTTTGAACAAGTTTTTGAAATTTTGTATATATGTTGAACAAGATGAACATTATACTCATAAAGATCAAATTCATAATGTTAAGTGTTTTTGACACTCATGTCAAAGGGGGAGATTTTTGGTCTCATATTGGTTTTGACAATTGACTGTCAACATACATAAGAAATTTCTAAAGTTGATGTCAAGTATAATATAGATGTCGAGCTACAATATGTGTCGAGCCAAAAATTCAATAGGTGTTGAGTTATTCAAGTGCCAAGAAAGTTTCAAGTGCCAAGTGATAATTGATGTCAAGATAGTATATGTGTTGAGCTAGTATAGGTGTCGAGCAAGACAAATTTACTATAGGAGCCGAACAAGACAAAAATTCTATATGAACTAAGCATCAGCAATCAATAAGTGTCGAGTAACACAGAATCAATATAAGAGTTTATGCCCTCACAAACTTAGATGCAAACTATTTTTGAGCTGACTCAAGATGAATCTTGAAGGATCTAAAAGATAAGATCGAATCTATTACATTCCCTATGTAATCAGCATGCAACCAATCAGAAAATGGAGAGAGCATGCAACCAATTAGGAAATATGGAAAGAATTGAGCAGGAAAAGATGGATGAATCTTGATCAAAGATTCATACCTAACCCTAAGTCTCGAAACCCTTATAAGGAGGTCAAAACCCCATAATTCATGAGAGTAAGAGGTCATGTGCGAATGCATAAGTGAATGCTAGCGAAGTTTTGCAAGGGGTGAGAAGACTTAGATGAAGAATAGCATTGCAAAATCATTTGGTCAAGAATAGAGTATTAGCACTTTGAATAGAGTTATATTAGATCAAGAAGGATTAGATCAGATTAGATAGAATAAGGATCTGAGATCAGCAATTGAAGATTGTAAGTTATCAGGTCAACACATTCTACTATATTTTCTAGCCATTGTATTACGAGAATGAAAATCCTATGTAGGTTGGTTTAATAGCCATATTGTAAATCCTTTAATAGGGTAACATTCTAAGTGAATGTTTGTAAATCCTTTAGATAGGTCATTTTTAATAGGGTGTAAAGCCTTTAATAGGGTAGGCAACAGGGAAGACCATTGATGGTGGTCAAACTTTATAACCTTAACCAATTACATATTGTTGCAGTGATAAGTTGTGGGTGTCATCACCACCCCAATTTTACCTTCTCATTTTGGAGGGTTTCTAGGTGATCAAATCTTGGGTTATATATTTTCATGCATGTATTTACTTTCATGTTAATTAGATGAGTTAGATGCATGTGATTGATTTGAGTTTTTAAAAAAAGGGTTTTAGAGGTTAAAGTTTGTTATTTCCAATTCACCCCCCCTCTCAGAAGTAAATATTCCCACTTATAAATTCCAAAAAAGAAGACTTTCCAATATTAACCAAGAATTTGGTTAATAAATTGATTCATGCTTGCAGTATTGACCGAGTGGTCAGGCATCAAAGGAGTGTAGTATTGACCAAGTGGTAAGGCATTAAAGGAGTGTAGTATTGACTGAGTGGTAGGGCATCAAACGTGTGTAGTATTGATAGAGTGGTCAAGAATTGAAGGATTCATAGTATCAACTGAGTGCTTAGTCCTAGTGTTGACCAAGTCATCGTATAATGAAATTGTCAAATATTTGATTAATTAAGACTGACTATTTGGATGTTTATTGATATTTTAGAAGGGTATTCAAGCCAAATTTTCCTAGCTTATCATATATATGTAAGGTGAAGTTGTGAGGAAAAATGTAACAAGTGGAATATGAAAAAGATGGATATGTCAGCAAAGGAAAAGGCAGAGTAGGAAAGTGTGGAAGATTAACTGAAAAGAACATCTGATTGGGAAGGATCCAAAGGTCGAGCTAGAATAGATATTTGAATCTACAAAGGTAGTTGCTTCATAAATTAGTTCAAATAATTGTTTCTTTCTAACCATTGTAGTAATAAAGAAATGCCGCAATAGAGTTGACTTAACAGTCATTTTATAAATCCTCTAATAAGGTGGCATTTCAAGATTAAAATGTTTGAAGACCTCTAACTAGGACACTCCTAACAGGTTGATCTAAATCCTCTAATAGGGTCATGCTTAATAGTAGATTGTGTAACCTTTAATAGGGTAGGTTCCTAGCAAGGCTCACTTCATAAGAGTGAAAATTATTGTGACTAGTTGCAAGGTGGTTTTTCCAAAATTGGGTTTCCATGTTAAATATTGGTGTAATCTATGTTCATGTTATTTTCTTATGCTTTATGTTTCTAAAACTAAGTTACTAAAGAAAAAAATAGATTAATAAATCTTAAGATTACTTTGTTAGTTGAGCATTAGTAATATAATCATGTTAACTAAGCTATTCATTCTTACATGATTAGTGGAAGTTTATTGTGACATCTAAGGAACAAGGATTTTTTTTTTATGGTAACTAAGTCACCCCTTCCCTCTTGGTTACTCACTTACATTTTAAAAATTTGGTATTAGAGTAGTTGATGCCTACAAGAAAAGTTTTTAAGGAACTAAGCTAAAGATCAGGATGTTTTACAGAAGGGAGATCCCTAAGATCAACAAAGAAAACTTTTCAGCATGGCAGGAGTTGATGAAGCTACATATACGAAGCACCATTGATCTTTGTGTGTTCTACTTGGAGAAAAAATATGTGCCACCACCCAAGCCTATGATTGTGGAGAAAATAGAAGAAGTAAAGGATCATAATATTATGATGATTGATATTGCATCCTCTCTAAGCTATTCTAAATTTGATGAAGTTGAAGATTGTCCTACTACATTTGACATGTGGGAAAAGCTAAAGAAATTATTTGGAGGTGAAAAAAAAGTGGAATGTCCCTTTTCTGATTTTACATCATATTTACAACCTCTAATAAGATCTTCAAGATCAAACAACTAATATCACAAAGATCCACCAAATTTCTCCAGAAACCCCAAATCGGGTATGCCAGAAATTGTGCCAAAAGCTTCACAGCTTCACCAATGATTAATAAATCTGAAAGTGGAAATTTTTACAGAAATTTCAGCAGCATAACAACCTACAAAATGAAATTTCCAGATCCATATAACCTTTACACAACAGTTCTCAAATGTAGGACAAAAACTATGCTCATAGGGCTCCCAAAATTAACACAAAAATGCCCGGAAACACCACACAACACTAATAAACTATCTCAGAAGTTTGATCACGTCCCAATACATATATTCAGCTCTATTTTAACAGCTTAAAGTCTGAAATACAGCAGCAACAAAAACTGATATGAAATACTCAACTGAAAACACCAAACTCATACAAAAAAAACACACCCAAAACCCACAAATCTGCATTGTTCAGCACAAAGGCAAACTTTGTATGAGCATGCACATGGAATGGATTCAAACTCCCATCCTTAGCCTTCCTGGAAACCTACAAACTCCTGTTCTTGGGTCTCCTTCTCCACAGGTTTGGCAGCCTCTGAAGAATAACAAAGAATGAGCAAAAATCAAGTTCTGGTATGTGCCCAAAATGCCTCCAAACCCCCTTAAAAGAGGGCACAAATGTAACTCACATCCAAGAGAGGTTAATGAAACATATTTTAATAATAATTTTCATTTATTAGTCCAACGGTTTCCAAAGATTAACTCCCTTTTTCTGAAACTTCACTTTCTTGGGCCTGGCCTGCCTTAGCAAAGATTATTATTTTTTAATTATTTGAAAAGGGGACATGACAAGTCCTCCCCTCCCAAACATTGCTTGTCCTCAAGAAATGGTTGAAAAATAAACCAATCAATCCACCTGGATCCCAAATGTAGTCATGAACTATACTACTACCAATTAACGCAGGCTCCTGCAATATCCTCTGCAATATGACCAAGAGGAATCCATAATCAAACTGACAATTATAGCTCAACCAAACTCCGAAATTACCAGTACCACAATCAAAAACCCATGAGGCACAAACTCTTAGAACATCAGAACCTAAGCAAAGTGGACAAATAAAACTACCAACACAGTAAATACCATCAACGCATCCCACTGGCCTATACAGAATGCACAATCCAACTCTGCAACAATGGTGAATGCTCTCGAATGAAACTATACCAAGTATGGAGAATCCACACACTGTACAACTCCTACAGTCAACACAACTTTGCAAATCACCGGCCACTATCTCATAACCATAACTACCATGCACCCCTAATGGTGAAAAGCCATCACAAGATAAATAGCAAGAATTGGAACCCAAACCAAATTTTCCTGCCATCAACTCCTCAACACAAGGATCAAATGCTAACTAATGTACATACCTTGCAATATAATGTTGATAAAAAAAACCAACCTTAGTCAACAACTCACCATGAACAAGTGATACAACCCACTATGACCGATCACCAGCTAAGTCAGGAGATGTCATAGCCAAAGGAGTAGAATCAATAACAACACCCGCTGAAGCATCACTCTGAAACTCCTGCTCTAGGTCATGTATTATCAAGCTGTCAACTATAGAACCTATCACCATGTCATGCCCATCACAACTCTCATCTTGAGGCATCAAATTGTCCCATAACTGATGATAAGCACTAGGAACCAAAGTACATCTTTGTATCATTATCTCATCAACATGGTCATCAAAGGTAAATTGATGAGCATACCTCACAGTGTAATGCCGATAGAATGCACCAATCTCAGTTAGTGGCTCAGACTGTAATCCAGATGAAACTAACTACAATTGATCATTAACCATGTTGGAACTAACTACTACCTCCGAAGATATCACCAAGGGAGTAGTATTACTAGTAGGAACCATGCCAACTGCCGACTCACCAACATCACACATGATCTTTGATACATCTCTAGTCTCTGTGCCATCAATACTAGAGGCCACCACCATGTCAGGCATACAACAATCTGCTACAACACCCAACTCAACTGAACCTAACTCTAGTGGGAATGAACCTGATATTCCAATGTTAGTATCAAGAATGGATGCATCCCCATCTCTACTGTCTCTGACAATCTCGGCCATGGACATCCTCGGATCACCAAACACCACAGCTTGTGACTGTATAGAATCAGGTGAAGACTGTAGTTGCTCTAACTCCATGGTCACCTTAGCCAAATGAAACTGTGACTCCTTGAAAGCCAACTGTGTACTCTCAAGAATCTCAGAAGTCACCTTAAGCTGCTCAGTAAGCTCACTCACCTCATCTTCCTTGGACAACAATGCATCATATGCTGTACTGCCCCACTTCATAAGATAATCTCTGTCGGCTACCAACTGCATATAATCCTGTCTCAGAATCTGGAGAGCCTCCCATAAAGAGTGGAACTCTATCAAGGAAAGATAACTGCCTCCCTGCTCATCACTAGTAGGAGAACCCCATCCATAAACTGCTAACAACTGATGGGCAGCATCGAAATGCTGGCAAGTGATAGCAATGTCTTGGTCACTAACTCTCAATTGATTAGACACATGATGGCACTGGCTTGACTGTCTTCTACAAACCTCCTCTGATGCACTGTCTAAAGGAGTATCCTTAAAGTTACTAGTCTCTAGAGTATTACCATCCATATCCTGTGAATCAAATCTAAAACTCATATCAACATACGGAGTATCAAAAACATTAGCATTGCTGTCCAACTCCTCTATACCCAAGGAAACCAAGTCTTCAAAATTGCCCACTGCATCCTCATGGATGTCATCAATGCCAATATGATCCTGGGACTCATCTATACACACTGCCAAATATGAAATATCATCAACACATTCTAGCAAGTATGGTCGACTGGATATATGAACAAAGCCCAACATCAGTGTATAAAAACTAATACCAACATTGGACAAGCTGCTAGCACAAGAAAAGACAACACTGTGCAATCTGCTAATCAAATCCATGATAGCACCCAAACAAACACTGCTACCAAAAAGTGTTAAAGATCTCCTGTCAACTAAATCCCAAATGCCAATATAACAATCTTGAGTCCATATCTGTAAACTAGAATCAGTTGGTAACTCAAGAAAAATCCTCACTTGAGTAATATGACCAATACCAACTAACTCCACATACCTATCATGATGAGATAATGAAGTCAAAATACTATCTTCACTCACCTTCAGCTGGCGGGATAAATCATGTGAAGTACTACCTGCCTCAACCTCATGTGATGAAGCATCTAACTATGCCTGGTACTCTTTCTCAGCAAAGTCATGAATGCTCAATGTTTGCTCATCTCTACCAGGTATCTCACCATCCTACACAACAACATCCTCATAATCATCATCTGAACCCACTACACTATAGTCACTGCCTGTTGTAACTATACCATCTTGAATACCTGTGGCATCACCCTTTGACAACCTGTAAACAATTGTCTCAATTTGAGTATGAAGTTGACCGTTACTATCAATCTGTGTAATATCCTTTCCCACCACCTCCTATGGCAGAGTTGAATTTGAGACCTCTACCTGGCTATCAGCTAGTTTCTCAAAATCCTCATGCAATTTCTTGGGAATTGTGTCATCTGTCTTGTGAGAAAATCTGCCAAATAGAAATCTAGTCAACTTATCCACCTTAGCTGGGTCAGATAACATGTCATTCATTATACGGTGGTGCTCAACCAACTGTTTAAACATGTCATGGCTTATTTTCATAAGTTTATCTCGAATGTCTAAATAACCATCATTTCTACTATTTTGACTCTGGCTATCAATTGTCCAAGATCGTTTCCTCTGAGACTCTGTACTATACCAGTCCATTCTGGATAAAGTAGAGTGTAACCCCAATAGGATATAACTTCTTCAAACACCAAGAACTAACATGCAAATGATTAGAAGTAGCATGTAACCATAGATTTGGACATGCAACTTATTAGAAGCAACATGCAACCACCAAATTATGACATGCAAGATCTGGGTAGTTGTCAAAACTGACATGCAAGATCTGGGTAGTTGTCAAAACTGACATGCAAACTTCTACAACCACCAAATTCACCAAGAACTAACATGCAAATGATTATAAGTAGAATGAAACCATAGATTTTGACATGCAACTAATTAGAAGCAACATGCAACCACCAAATTATGACATGCAAGATCTGGGTAGTTGTCAAAACTAACATGCAAGATCTGGGTACTTGTCAAAACTGAAATGCAAACTTCTACAACCACCAAATTCACCAAGAACTAACATGAAAATGATTATAAGTAGCATGCAAACATAAATTTTGACATGCAGCTGATTAGAAGCAACATGCAATCATAAATTATGACATGCAAGATTTGTGTAGTTCTCAAAACTGAAATGCAAGATCTGGGTAGTTCTCAAAACTGACCTGCAAACTTCTACAAACCCTCATGCTGGCAAGATCATGGTTCTGATACCACTGGAATGTCCCCTTTTCTGATTTGATATGGTATTTCACACCTCTAATCATATTTTCAAAATCAAACAACTGCTATCACAAAGATCCACCAAATTTCTCCAAAAACCCCAAATCGGGTATGCCAGAAATTGTGCCAAAAGCTTCACAGCTTCACCAATGATTAATAAATCTGAAAGTGGAAATTTTTACAGAAATTTCAGCAGCATAAAAACCTACAAAATGACATTTTCAGATCCGTATAACCTTTACACAACAATTTTCAAATGTAGGACAAAAACTATGCTCATCGGGCTCCCGAAATTAACACAAAAATGCCCGGAAACACCACACAACACTAATAAACTATCTCAGAAGTTTGATCACGTCCCAATACATACATTCAGCTCTATTTTAATATCTTAAAGTCTGAAATACAGCAGCAACCAAAACTACTATGAAATACTCAACTGAAAACACCAAACTCATACAAAAAAAACACACCCGAAACCCACAAATCTGCACTGTTCAGCACAAAGGCAAACTCTGTATGAGCATGCACATAGAATGGCTTCAAACTCCCATCCTTAGCCTTCCTAAAAACCTGAAAACTCCCGTTCTTGGGTCTCCTTCTCCACAGGTTTGGCAGCCTCTGAAGAATAACAAAGAATGAGCAAAAATCAAGTTCTGGAATGTGCCCAAAATGCCTCCAAACCCCCTTAAAAGAGGGCATAAATGTAACTCACGTCCAAGAGAGGTTAATGAAACATATTTTAATAATAATTTTCATTTATTATTCCAACGGTTTCCAAAGATTACTCCCTTTTTCCGAAACTTCACTTTCTTGGGCCTGGCCTGCCTTAACAAAGATTATTATTTTTTAATTATTTGAAAAGGGGACATGACAAAAAGTTCAAAGAGCTAAGGGAGAAAGGTTAAGAGGAAAGTCTGATTGATTGAAAATGAAAGGTGAAAATATTACCCAATAAAGTGAAAGAGTCAAAGAAAATGTTAGTGCAATCAGAGTTGTAGAAGGTAAAATTTATTATGACACAATAATTAGAACGGTACTAAGAACTCTTCTTCCTATTTATTCAATTAGAGTTTCAGCTATCCAAGAGATCATATGCAATTCATCACATGATTTAACCTTAGATAATCTTGTGGGAAGATTGACTACTCTTGAGTTGGATAACTTTGATAACTATGATCCTTCTAAAAATCTTGAAACTGCATTCAAAGAAAAACTAACCCTTGGTAGAAAAGGAGGAAACTCAAAAGGAAAACAAGTTGAGAGTGAAGAAGAAGAAGATTTAGATGAAGATATTGATGTCATTGAATCTCTTCTAGCAAAAATATTAGTAAGAGGGGAAAAAATTTAGAAAGATTCCATTAATTTGTTTTTCATGTGAAGAAGTTGGCCACATTGTTGCAAAGGTTTCCAAACAAGGAAGATAAAGATGAAAATAATTTCAACAAGTTCAAATGAAAAAAAAACTTCAAAAGCTACAAGGACTACAAGGGAAAAGGTAAGAAATCATGTTACATTGCAAAAGATTCTAATAGTGATAATGATGAAGATGGAGTAGTTTATATTGATGTTAAATATGAATCTGATGATGAGGAAAATTAAAAGATGGCACTTATCTCTCATTTTATAAAAAATGATACATGGATGACAGAAGTGGTTGTCCTCATCACATGACTAGTGAAAAAACTAGATTTGAACATGTAGAACATTATGATGGTGGAAGTGTTAGATTTGTAAATAGTGAACCATGTTATGTAAATGGAAAAGGAATAATATCACTAATTGGTGAAATAAAATGTGAGAATGTCTATTTTCTTGAAGCATTAAGACATAATATACTCAGTGTAGCACAGTTGAATGATATAGGATACAAAGTTAAATTCATGAATGCAAAAGCAACTAGTTGGAACTATTAATTAGACAAAAGGAATTTTCTTTTACCTAGATTTCACTAAAATTTTATACTTGCTAGCTTATATTGAATAAAGTTGGTTGTGGCATAAAATAATATGTCATGTTAACTTTGATAACTTGATCACCATAAGAAAGAACAAAAGAGTAAGAGGAATACCTTATCTAAAGAAACTTTAGATGGGCATGTGAAAACAATGTCAAATTGGTAAAATGAGTTAAAAAGTTTCAAATGTAAGTCCTACAATTCTTTAAAAAAATTGGAACTAGTTCACATAGAGCTTTGTGGGCCAATAGGTGTGGAAAGCTACTATGGAGATGTATATTTCATTATGTTTGTTGATGATTATTCTAGAATGATGACTATAATCTTTTTGAAAGGTAAGTCAGATGCTTTTCAAAAGTCCAAATGCTATTTGGCCAGAGTTGAGAAAGAAACATGAGAGAATCTAAAATTCCTAATATCATATAAAGAAGGAGAATTTATCTCAAATGAATTCAACTAGTTCTATAGTGAAAGAGGAATCAAAAGATAGGTATTAGCACCTAGAACTCCAAATAAAAATGGAATAGAAAAAAGAAGAAATAGATCCATCATTGAATGTGTAAGGATACTATTGACAGAGAAGAATTTTGTACCAAAATACTGGAGAGAAGCAATCAACACAAAAGTTCATACACTAAACCAAGTTCAACTAAAGAAAGGCAAAAACAAAACACTTTGTGATTTATGGTATAGTTACAAACCTAATGTTTGTTATCTTAGAGTATTTGGAAGTAAATTTTATATCTTAAAAGATGTAAGGAAAGGAAAAATTGATACAAAAAGTGATGAAGGGATATTCCTAGGGTACTCAAATAAAAGTTAGACATACAAATGTCTAAACCTTACTACTCATAAAGTCATAGAAACTTCCCATACAAAATTTGATGAGTTTGCAAAAAGAAATGAAGAACAAAGTAGAAAAGAACCTAAAGATTACAAAATGTTTGTCTATTATGAAGAGGAACCTAAGACTTTACCTTACAAGGTTGAAGCCAATCATAAACAAATTGCACCTAGTGATTTACTAGTAGTTTTTCTTGATTCATAGACAAAGGCACCTGAGTCATAGATAGTTCAACCTAAGTTTCTACCCTAGGTAGTGCAACCTAAGTTATAGCTAGATCAACTAGAGGAGCCTAAGCAAAAGGATAATGATCTTGGAGAACCAAGTGTGCCAAGTTTAGAATCAAGAGAAAAAGATCTAAGGCTTGAAATTTTTTTCAAAAGACATCATAAACTTGCTCAAATAATTGGAGGAGAGACAAAAGGCATATTGACAAGGAAAAAATTAAAAGTTATATGTTTACTTAGTGAATTTGAGCCTAGATCTATAAAAGATGGTTTAGAAAATGAAAGTTGTATAGACAAAATGAATGAAGAGATTGAGCAAATAGAAAAGAATAAAATCTGGTCTCTTGTTTATAAACCCAAGGATAAAAATGTAAGTGGTACAAAATGGATATTCATAAATAAGTTGAATGAGAAACGAGAAGTGACAAGAAACAAGGTAAGCCAAGAAGAAGGTATTGACTATGGGAAAACATTTTCCCTTGTTGCAAGACTTGAAAGAGTCATAAAACTTCTAGCTTGTGCAGCACAAAAGGTTTTCAAGGTATATCAGATGGATGTTAAATCAGCTTTCTTGAATGGAGTCTTAGAAGAAGAAGTCTACATTGAATAGCCTAAAGGTTTCATTGAACCAAGCCAAAGAAACATGGTATCTAAACTTCATAAAGCTTTATATGGAGTAAAGCAAGCTCCTAGAGCATGGCATGAAAGACTACATGGATATATAGTAAAAATTGGTTTTGAAAAGACAAATGATAATAGAAATTTGTACGTTAAGGAAGAACCATAGGACAAGATATTGCTTGTAGAAATATTTGTGGATAATATCATATTTGGTGGGTATGTGATGTTATGAAAGGAATTTTTTGAAGTAATGAGGAAAGCATTTGAAATGTCTATGTTTGGAGAAATTAAATTCTTTCTGGGTCTACAAGATCATCAGATGAAGGATGGCATATAAATCACTTAATCAAAATGCATCAAGGAAGCACTGAAAGTATTTGGAATGGAAGATTCTAAACTAGTTGGAACACCTATGTCTACTAGACATAAGCTTTCAAAGAATAATGATTCAAAAGAGGTTAATAACACTACTTATAGATCAATGATTGGGA
This sequence comes from Cupressus sempervirens, assembly GCA_028749045.1. Lineage (NCBI taxonomy): Eukaryota > Viridiplantae > Streptophyta > Pinopsida > Cupressales > Cupressaceae > Cupressus > Cupressus sempervirens. The sequence continues at coordinate 159,881,428 of CM053787.1, forward strand.
GACTTTAGTATGGCATTCCCAGTAGACCTGATATTGCATTGGTAGTTGGCATAGTTGTAAGATTTTCTATTAATCCTAAAGAAAATCACATGATGGAAGTCAAAAGGATTTTGAGATATCTAAAAGGAATTTAAGAATATGGGTTATGGTATAAGAAAGGAGTAAATATTGAGTTAAGAGCCTTTACTAATGCAGATTAGACAGGAAGCATTGATGACAAAAAAAGTACTAGTGGAGGAGTATTCTTTCTTGTAAAGAGGCTAGTGTCTTGGAGAAGCAAGAAGCAAAATGTTATTTCTCAATCCACAACAAAGAAAAAATATTTTGTTATATCAGTTAATTGTTCTAACATAATTTGAATCAAGCAATTGATGTCTAGAATGAAGGAAGAAATCAAGGAACCAATGGTTATCTATTGTGATAACACAAGTGAAATTAATATATCCAAAAATCCAGTGATGCACTAAAAAATAAAACACATTGTAATAAAATATATCATTTCCTAAGGCAATTAGTTCAAGAAAAAGAGGTTAGATTGTAATATGTGAACACCAAGGAGTAGATAGTAGATATATTTACTAAAGCTTTACCTAAGGATGCATTTATGTATCTAAGCGGTAACTTATATCTATCTAATGCTCACTAAAGAAAAAGATAGTGTGGCATCAACCAAGATCCACTGAAGATCAATCAAGTTGATTGAGAATATCAAACTTCAAGTGTGAAATGTAGAGCATATTTCATATGAATCAGTATAAAGGTACATTGTAACTTCAAAGTTTGTATCCTTTGGAAATTAATGTCAAAGAGGGAGATTTTGGTGTCAACATGAAAGATTGTGAAAAGATCAGTATTAATGAGAAAGAGGGAGAGTCTTGATATTTAGATGATGGAATGTACAACTAAAAGGGACAAAATGACAGAAGAGAAGTGACAGTAAAATAGTAAAGATAAATCCAAGCAGGATCTTAGAGGGAGCTAGTATGGATGAGAATTAGAATGAAAGTAAGGATATTATCTAATTTCTCATACTTTTATCAGCTTATGTTGACATTTTTTGTTGCTATTAATCCCAAAGAGGGATTTTTTTGGAAACAAATATTTAAATCTATATTGTCATTGATGTTTACACAAATTTCAATATTAACTGAGCAATGAATATTTTATAGTATTAACATTTTATATCTTAGTATTAACCTTGTCCATTTTGGTTTTAAATAGATAAAAGAAGGTAAGAAAGCTTTTGAATAAGTTAAAGATGTGGTTTTGAGTAAAGTCAAGATTCAATGTCTTGAGTCTGAGTCTAGATTGCCCATAGGATGGCAATTCTTCTCATCATTCCTTTAAGCTAAGGTGATACAAGAAATCATAAGTGAAATTTACTAGTCCAATGGCTAGGTGATTAGGTTTTAGAGGGTTTGTTATGCATTTCCTTGATGAGAAGAAGGTTTGGATATTCTGTCGATTCATCTTTCTTTATTCCTAGTCATGTTGATAACAATAATTCATGTTGTATAATAGTTTTTCATGGAAGATATTGCAGATGATCAAGATCGAATGCAAGAGAAGAAAATAAATAATTAGAAATAGTAAAAGAACCTGGTCAAAGTTGGTATGACTCTTTTCGAAATGACATCAATGATTAATATTTAATTTGCACATATATATTCAAAATTGACAAGTTAAATGGCTTAGAGGCTAAATCCAGATCGTCAAATGAAGACCATTTTGATGGATGATGTCTTAAAGATGAAAAATAAATATTCAACAATGCATCTCTTTAGTCATCGGATCTTAAAGGATCTACACTTCTTGATATTTATCTATAAAGAGTTGTGAAAATAATCACATAAGGATAGTGTGACATGTGGAGTAAGTGGGACCTCCTTTTAGTCATGCACATTAATTAAGAAACACAATGAGGATTGTTAATCTCAAGACATATCTATAGCTATCACTTTATCCTTATGGAAAGATGAGCGATTTTTTAATCTATGTAACGTAAAAATAGATCAACACATGTCCTAGTGGGTCATTACATTCCACAAGATACAATTGGGAACCTAGTCATGAAGTGCCATAAAGAAAAGTAGATCAATGTCGGATTCTCCAGGCAATAAAATAATGTCACCTATTTTCCACAATGTGCATAGTTGGAAAGTAGACCTGCATCATAAAGTAAACAAAGGGTTAAGATATTTTATCACCACCATTAGATCAAAAATAGATTAATGCTCATCATTATCTCACTATCAAGAGTTGCATGAAGAATAATCATAATGACATAACAACAATTTGACACATGTAGCTAGGTGGACCATAGAGAAATTCATAAAGGGAAAAGATTGGGTTTTAATCATTATCATTGGTTTAAGATCGACGGCTAAACTTCAAAATTACTGTGACCATTGAGATAAAAATTATATGGATTTGGTGTCAATAGTAGAATATGAAGAAACAAAGAGTTTAACAGGTTTTTTGAAGCCACATGAAGATGAATTATTTCCAAGTGTTCTTAAAGGTGTCATGGGATCAAGACATCATCAAGAATTATGTCATGCATCTATACCATATTGAAGATTAGATATTTTTCATTTATTATTAATATTTTCTTTCTATTTTGTGACTATTTCTCTACTAAAGTGAGGGATTATTTAAAACTATAAATGTAATCTCATTTAACAATACAAAGGTTGGAAAACTTGATGGTAAATTGGTTCTATAATTCCATTTACCCTATTTTCTTGTCATGTTTTTTTGCCCTTGCATAGATTAGTTCTACATCAAGAGTTGAAAGATAGTTATATGTGATTATGTGATAATCATATGGATTCCATTTCATTTTGGTAATTACAATAAAGGTGATTCCATTTACCTTCTACACATATGGTTTTGTTTCTTCTCTTGTTAGTTTCATAACAAGTTAGATAGTCTCATTGGGAAATGAAAAATAAATGTGTATGAATCTATTAGTTATTGGTTGGATTCCATTTCATTCAAGGTTGATAATGAAAGAAATTCCATTTTCCCTCATGTGCATATCTTCTTCATTCCTCTTCTACATTTAGATGGTTAATCTGCATTTAAAATAGAAGTAAGGGTTAGAAATATCAAGATAATATTCTATAGTCATTCCATTGAGTGTGATAGGTTATTCAAATCCATCTTGGCTAAATTTTTTGTGCCTAAAAACAATTTGGTTATCCTTTACAACTCTTAGGTTAAGAGTTTATAATGTCAAAACTTTTGATCTCATAAAAACATATTCATTTCATATCATTAAAAATCATAGGAAGTTGTGCCTAATAATTTAGAGGGAATTGACAGAATACATACACTGATCCATTTTTTGATAAACATCCTTTTGTCTCTCCAAACACTAGATATCAAAGAGTTGGGTTATAAAATCTAATAGGATGACAAACTGTTAACCAAAAGTTTTTTGTCACTCTACTAGGGAAATTCAAGTGAAAGCTTTGAAGAATTTTCCTTCATATTAGTTTGCAATCTATTTCCATATATTTGAGTTGCAAGAAAGGACTTGTGGTAGTCAGGTATTTTCCATAAGAACTTGATACCGGTTTTGTAGCCTCAACCTAGTGAAGAAAAAAAGCAAATCCAAAGTTGAATATTGGTAAAGAAAAATTGAAAACACCATTTTTCTAAACATTTAATACATCCTGGATTCCAAATATACTAGGAGTGCTAAGGAGAAAGGAAAGGTTGACCCAATATATATAAAAAGCTCAAGAAGGCCAATTTTCCTATCCTAGAAGATCTTTGCAGAAGAGGAAGAGCATGTGCAAGGGAATTTGTGACCAAGAAACTCCAAGACACTCAATTATCTATATTGGTTCCTTCTAATAGAACATAAAGAAGTCAAACTTCTTCTCCTCTTGTTGCTAGGACTTCCATTCCTATTTCTTTTGATGCTTTGTTGTTGATTGGTGCAACACTTCTAGTTTTTGTTACTGTTTAGATAAACCACAATATTATACTAGCAACTATGGAAAAACCATGGGGAAATGATATTGGTCCTCTTGCCCTTGGGGCTAATAATGATCTGCCAAGAGCATCAAGGAATAACTTTCTAAAATTTAATGGCTATGGCACCACTTCTTCAGAATAGCACTTAAGTGCTTTCCATAAGACTTTTGGTGTAGTGAATCCTCAACATGAGGATGTAGTTGTTATAATGTTTTTTGATACTATTGGACCTACCTAAAGGATGTATCACAAATTGCGATACTATGAAACAAAGGTTTGAGGAATGTTACAAAAGTATAGAGGATGCACAAGTATTGTTGTTGCAATTAGCTTAGATAAAGAAAGAACCATAAGTTTCCATGAGAACTTTAATGCAAATTTAAATAAACTCATCAAAATAATACCTTACACAAGTGCACCTAAAAATGATAATAAGAAGCATTTCTACATAATCTCTATGCTTCCTTATCTGGGATATCAAATTAGAAGAGAAAATGTAGAAAACTTGCCAAGTACCCAAACACTAGCTATGGAGATGAAGGATGGCATGATAGCCTTTGGTAAGTGGAAAAGAAAATTCTAGTCTAGAACCATGGGTAATACAGATAGTACTTCTAATAATGCAGAGGCTATGCTTCAAAAATTGTATAATGATCTCATTTCATTAAAGAAACAAATCAATAGGGCTACTCATTATTTTCATCAACTTCATCAAGAAGGTTATAGAAACCCAAATGGAGGTAAAGCATTACAATACCACCTATTCAACAAGAATTAGCAATTCAATGTTCCCCAAAAAGACAAAATATGTGTGCTTCTCATCTAAGGATAGATCATGATAGATATACTTGTGCTGGTATGATTTGATATACGTAGATGGTGGATAAAAAGAATAAATAATTGAATATCCTAAAAGTGAGGATGATCATACTCCTTGTGGTGACTCTAAAAATTATTTATTGGAGTATGAATTAGATTCAAAAGTAATACGTGATGATTTTGCAACTATAGAAGGACCTCAGTTAACAGTGATGACCAAAGGTCAAAAGAATAGTAATCAGACCAACAATTCAGTTCCTATCAAAAGTAATGCACCATCAAAAAAAGTTGATAAAGATAGTGACATGGAAACTTCAACTTCACAAAAGGAACACAAAGGTAAGTTAGCTAATTCCTTTGACATCATAAAATACTATGAAGAGGTAAGAACTCAAATATCTCCATTGAACTACTTAAAGTCTAATCTTGATCAATTGCAAAGATTAGTGGAACACTATAATAATAAAGATGGAGGTCATGTCAATATTAATGCTAATGTCAATCATCACAATCAAGATGGCACTAGTGAAACTTCTTTGAATATTGAAGATTGTACACTCTCTAAGTTGTTTAACGAAGATGAACCTATTGTCTTAGCAACATGCAAAACTAGATCCCTTCTACATTTCCTTATTTATCAATGGAAATATATTGAGTAACTATATCATAGATTTAGGAGGCTTTGATAATGTAATGCCTACTTTTATAGAAAAATCTTTAGGCCTTCTATTGACTAAAACTTTTGGTAGATGTTATTCAATGATGCAAAACAAGTGCCTTTGCTTGGATAGATAAAAGATGATCAAGATGCCCTTGCTTCTTATCCTTTGAAAAGGTTAAAAATCACTATTTTAGTGGAAGACATCCCTACAAGTTATGGAATTCTCCTAAGTAGAATTTTCTGCAAAGTTATGGGTGGGGAGATAAAACTAGATTGGTCTTGTCCTACTATCCAAGTTGGAGATAAAATGGTGAAGCTAGAACCAAAAGAAAAGGGAAAATTCACCATCCTAAAATTAGATGATCCTAGGTTTCAAATATTGTATCATGAAATGAAATTTGGTAATTATATGTTGTTCTCTAACAACCCTTATATTTTAGAAGAATTAGAGCAAAACAAAGGTGATTAGTGGTGGACTCTGGAATTTGATGGCAGTTGTTCTGATGCTAGTTTAGGTGTAGGGGTAGTGTTGACATCACCTAGTGGAGAAATTACTTTCTTGGATTATAACTTATATTTCAAAAATACTAACAATATTGTAGAATATGAAGATCTCCTCCTTGGAATAATGGCAGAAAAACAAAAAGGATTCAAGATACTTAAAGCTCAAGGAGATGCAAATTTGGTAGTGTGACAAGTCAAAAATCAATGTGCAATAAAGAACTCAAGATGTAGAAGCTATCATAATAAGGCATGCAAAGAAATTGATAGTTTGGATGCTTTCTTAATTACATCAGTGCCCAGAGAATTCAATTTAAGAGTTGATTCTTTGGCAATGTTTGCATTATTACTTCTACCACATCCTGATTTCATAGATCAAGTTTATGAAGTAGAAGTTTTATTCATGCCTAATGTCCTTGATAATGAAGATTCATGGTAGGTATTTTAAGATGATAAATACATACAACAATTCTTTAAAGGGGAAGAACCTTTTGTAGGATTTTATTTTGAAGGAAGCACTAATTCTAGTGATGTTTCAATGATAGATGACAGAAGGAAAACAGAGCTTGATATGATTAAATTGAAAGGTAATAAGATTCCACCACATCTACTTTCCTTAGAAAGGATTTTTTATAGGTATGATGCATACATATAGAGAGAAAAAGCTAAGAAAGGAAAAACCTATGGTGAATATGATGGAATCAATATAAGGATAGAAGTCAGTCCAAAAATGATAAACATAGGAAAGTGTTGCACACTAGAAGAGAGGATAGAGATCAAGAAAATTATCATTGAATTTCAAGATGTATTTTCTTGGATTTATGAAGACCTTAAAAATTTAATTGGTGGAAAGTTCAAACATGAAATCCCTCTTAAACAAGAAGCAACACCATTCAGGCATAAACAAAGAAAGTATAACCCTATAGTTGAAGGAGAAATCTTCAAGGAGATTGACAAAATGTTGAAAGCTAGGATTATATATCCTATTCATCATTCTACTTAGATTGTTAATATTGTTCTACTAAGAAAGAATAATGGAGAGATAAGGATTTCTGTAGATTTTAGAAATCTAGATCAAGCCTCACTCAAAGATAATTTATCTCTCCCTAATATGGATCATCTCTTACAAATTGTTGCAAGATCAGAAAGGATGTCCATGTTAGATTATTTTTCAAGATATATTCAAATTCAAGTAGATGAAGCAGATCAGTTCAAAACTACATTTACCACACCATGGGGTACTATTTCCTATAATAGAATGATGTAGGTGCAAACTTTTAGCATGGTATGAATTTGGCCTCTGGTGATTTGAAAGATGGAATCATTATCATATACTTTGATGATTTGGCAATCTTTTTCAAGAAGAGAAAAGATCATATCAGAGATATAGAAAGGGTGCCACAAAGATGTAGAGATCATGGTGTCTCATTAAATCCAAAGTTAGTATTTTGTGTGATAGAAGGTAAACTATTTGGTCATATTGTGTCTAAAGAAGGAGTGAAGATTGATCCAAACAAAGTTAAACCCATCCAAAAATTAATTCTGTCATTGAGTAAAACTAGAGTGAAGAAGGAGTGAAGATTGATCCAAACCAAGTTAAAGCCATCCAAAAATTAATTATGTCATTTATTAAAACTAGAGTGAAGTCATTCTTTGTCTAGGTAAACTTCTTGAGGAGATTTTTGCCAAATTTCTCTAAAATTGTCAAATATATAGTTGATATCATGAAAGGTAATAAAACTTTCAAATGGAGTGATATCACAAAAAATGATTTTGAAGATATCAAGGGTGTTATTTTCAAATCTCCTATGCTTGTCCATCCAGACTACACTGAAGAATTCATCTTGTATTGTTATGCCTCAAAACATAGTATGACAACTATATTGATGTAAGAAAAAAAATAAAGAATACAAGCTCCAATTGATTTCATGAGTATACTATTGAAGAATAAAAAATTGAGATACTCATAGATGGAAAAACATGCATATGCAGTGGTGAGAGCCCTTAAAAATTTCAAGTTTTATGTGCTACACTCCCATACGGTGATATATGTGTTGAATCCTATGGTAAAAAGTATTTTGACACAACAAGAGGTTGGTTGTAATAATAGAGGAGTTTGGATAGAAATATTCCAAGAATATGATATATAAATTAAGCCAACCAAACTTGTAAGAGGTAATGCACTCTATAAAGCCTTAGTAGAAGATCGACAATTCAAAGAAGAAGATAACACAAAAGTTCTTATGGTTCTTATGAGGCATGTGGAGGAGACTTCTCTTCTACTATCACCATATTTAGAATTTTAAGCTAATGTTATTATTGGCTTGGCATTTTTAATGATACATATAAGTGGGTGGTTAATTGTGAGAAATGCAAGATGTTTACTAGTAAGCCTTAGCTTGTTACCCTAATAGTGATGATTGAAGCTCCTTTTCATCAATGGGGTTTAGTTTTTATAGGCCCAATCAATCCTCCTTTCATTCAAGGAAACTCTTACATACTAACTACCACAAACTATTTCACTAAATGGGCTGAAGCAAAGCCAATGAAGAAGACTTCAATAAAAGTAGTATGTGCAAAGATCATACATTGATCAGGTTTGGAGTTCCTATGAAATTGATAGTGGATAATGCTTCTTATTTTTCTTCCTCAGACATCATTGATTTTTGCTATGATAATGGTATTCAAGTTGGTCACTCCTTTGACTATTTCCCTCAAAAAAATGGGTGGGCTGAGTCTAGTAATAAGAATCTTATTAATATTTTGAAGAAATTGGTCTCAGATAATCAAAAAAGTTGGCATAAGAAGATCCATGATGCTTTACGGGCTAACAAAACCACACCTAAAATGGCTATTGGTATTTCACCTTTTGAATTGTTCTATGGAGTGGAAGATAATTTCCCATTGCCTCTAGAGCTTGCTACATGTAATCTAAAGACTATGATTGAAGAAAATATTTTCAAGAGTAGATTAGAGAAGAGGATCTTGTATCTTACCAAACTTCAAGAAGAAAGGGAAGAGATGGTTGATAAGATTATTGAACATCAAGGAGGGATAAAGAAGTTGTTTGATAGAAGAGAAAGGCCTAGAAAAATCATGGAAGGTGATTTGCTATTGCTATGGGATAAGAGACATTAGCCAAGAGGCATTTATTCCAAATTTCAATCTTTGTGGAAAGGGCCATTTCAGATCATACAAGAGAATCACAATAATTCTTCCAAGTTGGCACATTCCACTAGAGAAACCCTGCCATGTTCTTATAATAGGTATGATTTGAAGTTGTATCAAAAGAAAAATTGAAAGCGGGTAAGCCCTGCATAGTAGCTAGATAGGTAGGTTTTCCTTTTGTAGTGTCTGCCCCTAGTTTACATTTTTTGCTATCATTGCCTAACTCTTTTAGGCTAGGTTTATGCTTGATTATTAGTAGTATTGTTTTGAGATTATCAGATATTGTTTCACATTCAGTTGATTATATGATGAGATTACTTGGTACTCTATACATCATGTATACATGATGATTATTATAGTGATTTCAATTATTGATGATGATTAGTTACATGGATTATTATATGTGTTTTCTTATGGATACCTACCCCATACTGCATGTGTATGGTGTGTGTGTTTATTTTTTTAATGTATGAAATTTCTAATGTGGTTAAGGAAGGGAGTCGTAGTCACCTACTGGTCAAGATCTACATAATACACCACTTCCTGCCATTGCCTGTTTAGTTTAGAATACTATGTTTGTACATGTGTGGATTTTATGCAAATTGTAGGTACCGAGTATCAACTTCCCTAAATTGCTAGGATGAGCGTACCCTATCGCATTATCTCAATGGTAAGTGAGGGAAGATAAATTCTTAAGTCCAAATCCTAACCTTTAAACCCATTTGTCAAAGAAAATTTAGACAAGTAACTGAGTTGATTACATTTTGAATGGATTGTATGATGTTAATTCATGATTATAACCCTTTAGTTTGATTTTGAATGTGGTTTTCTATGATGGGTTTTTGTATTTTGTCTTACAGGTCTTCAATAATTTTTCTATTAATTAAGTCGGATTAAAAGATTAAATTAATGATTTAATTTAATGGAAAATTATTATGATATTTTAATATTTAATTATATTTAAATAAATTGGGAAATGAATTAAATTTAAAGATAAAAATATAAGTTTAATTTTTGAATGTGATAATATTTATTTAATTTAATAATAATAATATATTTAGGAGTTCATTTTTAAATAGATACTAAATATTATTATTACTTAAGTTAATAAATATTTTATCAATTAACGTTTTGAAAATAAATTGAAAAATGAAAAAGATATTAATTTGCTAAAAGTTTTTAGATTGCATAAAGTGTGCATGAGATTAAAATTTAATAAATTAATTAAAAAGAGAAGTCAAGTGAATTGAATTAAGATATTTTATATTTCAATAAACGTGCATGAAAAAGATAAAGAAAAGTTAATGAAGAATTAAAGACTATTAAGCAAGAAGTCCTCTTAGGTGATCGCACAATTAGTGCCCCAAATTTTGGAAAGAACTACTTATCAACAATAGAGGGTTCATTTTTGAGGGACTGCAAATTTTGGAATAAGGAATTTTTAGAAGAGAGAAGGTTTTGAGAGAAGAAATTTCTCTCACAGATCTTTTAGAGCATTGTGTTGTTAACATCAGAATCCAGGCATATTCTTGTGATTAATTCACATAGTTAATTACGCTATTTCTTTTACTGTCTTCTTCATGTCTATGAAATGGTTATTTGAATAATTCTTTGTGATGGTTGTTTCAATTTGGAATTACTGGTATGCATGTAGATTTCTTCTGCATATGTAGAGATTAAATATCTTAAATTTCCTAATAAGTAATTTGCAAATTAGATTGAAATCAGGAAGGGTTTTAAAATTAAAAAGAGAAAATTTAAGAGAAAATTCAACTAGTTGGTCATATTTTCCCTATCAGATTAATGTTGGAACTATATATATATATATATATATGTTTTAATTAAAAAAGGGATTTGTTTTATTTAAATTTTATACTTATAAAATTTTAGAAAATAAATTAATTCTAAAATGAATTTATATATATATATATATTATTTTTATTTTTTTTCTTTTTTTCTTTTTTTTTTCTTTTTAAAAATAAAAAAATTAATGCTAGAAGGGGTGGGGAAACCCCTCCTTTTCGTTGGTTGGCACCCGTAGTACCATTATCACAGGTAACGCAATAGCAATGGTACTTTGTACCACTGTCACCGCAGGCCCTACGACAGGAGGTTACCATTTTTTTGGAAGGTCGGAAAGCCTTATAAAATAAATGTCATTTTTTTATAATTAGTTAATTTCATTATTTTATTTTATTTTATTTTTATTTAAGCTTTAATTATTATTTATTATTAATTTTAAATATATTTTTATTAATAAAATTTATTAACAGTTTTAAATTTTAATAATTAATTAAATGTTATTTATATAGTTATTTTATATATACTTATTAATTAATTAAACTAAATTAAATTTTATTTATTTATTTAATAATGGAAATTATTTTGATAGGATTTTAGATTTATTGAATAGTTAATAATTTTGATTTTAATGAAAGTACCAATTATTTTATTTAAAATCAATGCGAATTATTTTAATAATTTAATTAAATTAATATTTACACTTAGATTATTTTTAGGAAATTGACTTTAAATATAATGGAGGTAATTCTATAGTTAATTTGAATAAATGAATGGGTTAATTTGTAGGGTAAACTGATAATCTCATTTACTTGAAAAATACATTGAAACAAAAATGAAAAATTACATTTAACTCAACAATATGTTTTCAAAATCAAACCAAACTACAAAACCTACACTATGTTATTTGTATGTTATCTATGTTTTGGGTTCAGTTAACTAGAGTGTTGACCAGTATTAGGATGTCTACCAAAGGCTTGGGATTTTTGTGATTGTGGTATTATGCTTGTAGACACCTAAATTTGATTACATTATTTTAGTAATCCTATTTAGTTATCTAAAAAGGCATTATTAATTAAATTTTTATTTAATTAATCCTTTGTCATCCCCTAGTTGATTAATTTAATTAATCATCTATAGTCCTAATTGATAAATCAAATAATCTATTATTTATCAATTAAATCCTATTCTTCTATCTAATTCCAAAAATCCCCATTTATTAAATAAATCTATTTGATAAATGAAATCCTCAAATTCAAAAACCCCTAACCTATCTCTAATCCTCCATTTAGCCTAATCCACCCCATCCACCCATACTAACCAAGCTTATCCACTAACTCACCCACCCTCATTAATGCCATCCACTTGCACATCTCTAACATCCCTAATCTAATCCTAAACCCAAGCCTAATCCACCCCCTAATGTTGTCACATTCCCTAAACAAGTTTAAGACTTTCCTAATCCAAACCAAAGTCTCCCCTCAAAAAGCCCAACCACTAAGTCATGAGTGCTCTTACAAACCATAAAAGACTCTTACAAGCCCACTCATGACTCTTACATCCATCTTCCACACTCTTCCCTCTTCCACACTCATTCCTCTTACACCTCTCTTACATACTCAACCCCACTCATCATGCCTTTAACCAACCCTTTACCCTACCCTCTCACACTCATCCTCCTTGTGACAAGTGTCACCTTCCCATTGGTGCTAAACAATCACAATCCATGTGCTCTTCTTTGAGTGCATCCTAGCCCTCCTTAAGCCTTCATCCATCCTTGCATCTAAGCCCTCCATCCCTCTACCCCTTAGCCTATAAATTGAATCCCATCCCAAGCCATTTCATCAACAATCTTTGAGCTAAAGTTACCATGCTATTTTGAGAACCAAAGCCATCAATCTTACCCTTATAATGCCAAATTGAGAGCTCACAAAGCTACCAATTTTCCATTACCCATCCCCATTGAAGCAGCTTTTGAGCATCTTGAGCATACATCCACAACAAAAGGACACATCTACAGAATCCAGAAAGCATGGAGTGTTTTCTCTTGTGAGGTTTGCGCTTCTTGTTTGCTTTCTTTGTCTAAGCATATATGTGAATTTAGTTTTTGGTTTGTGAATGTTTACTTTATTTGTTAATGTTCTTTGCATACTAAATCTTGTTCTACATTTTGGCACGCCCGGTGGGACCCCACTATGGGTCATTTAATCATCTATTTTCATCTATATGTCATTTTTTCTAACCATCTAATGTTTTTTGTTGTTTGAGTGCGTTGTGAGGGTGTTTTTCTTGTTTTTGCAGGTTAAAGAACGCACTTAGGAAGAAGAAATACCATCTAAAAAAAAAAAAATTGCGTTTTTCAATTTTTTTTGCGCAGTTTTGGCGTCTGCAACCTGTTCTGTCTGCGAAAATCCGCGTCTGCGAAAATTGACGTCTACAAAAATCCTCGTCTGCAAAAATCTGCATCTGCACAAATCGACGTCTCTTCTTGTCACCTGTGTTCTGTGCCGCAAATCTTTTCTGTCGTCTTTGAATACTAGCGTCTCTGTATTTCAGCTCTCATTTTTGAAGATTTTGGCTAACTAACTAAATTGCTTTTTTTTTGTCTCATTGCAGGTTGGAGCACATATGGAACCACTAACCATGTTTCTTGCAAGTTTTCATGTTGCTTAAAAATGAACTTGAATGCTTAACCATTTGTCTTTGAATGCATGTTGCTAAAAAATGAACTTGAATGGTTAAACACATTTTCCATTGAATGAATGTTGCTCAAAACACACTCTTGAATGCCATGGATTAAAATCAACTTTCCTTGGAATGTATGCTTAAAACAACAAATCCAATCTTGAATGCCAAGGATCAATTAACCATTGCAATATCAAACACTTCATTTGGAGCTTTTAAAATTGAACAAAACAAATCTCTTTTCCACATGCAATCTAGGTAAAGTTTGATTTTTGGACATTTAAGAAACTTTGTTAAGTTAAAATACAAATTTACAAAAGTCAATTTGAGTAGTTCCTTGGACTCACCTCTTTTCTAATCACCCATCAAATATTAACCATTGGTTGCAATCTCAGCGCCATTTATGGGGATGGGTCTACTTGAAAAAGGTGTTAAATGTTCCACAATCTAACTCACTCACTTGGTCTTTGAACATTTGCTTTAACTTTGTCAAAATTCTTAAATGGCCAAAAACTCTAGATTAAATCGATCACACTTCAAGTTTGGGCACTAAAATTGAACAACAACTGACGTGGAGAGCCACCAGGCGCATGCTTGAAATCAAATCTCACACTCTTTTGTTTTGGGCTTAAAACAAACTCACACTCAATCTTGAATGCCTTAAAGAAAATTAATCGATACTTGACGTGGAGGGCCTTCGGGCGTGCGAGTTTGCTTTTGTTGACCCTAACTCTTCTTATTGTTTGCATTCTTCGATCGATTTACTTTTGTTGGCACTTCAAGTTGGAATTGAACATTGTCTCTTAAACATGAGTGCTTGCAAAGTCTAGATTAGCACACATAAGAGTCAGTTGGTAAAAGAACAAGCGTGTTTTTTAGCCCAAGGTCATCCAAGTCTTCTCTCCCCTTGTCGTCTTTTGAGGCCATCTTGGGTGCATAAGATTAGGATCCAAAACCTTGTTTCTTTTTAGGAGGCTTGCTTGGGGATTTCATCACCCCTTGGACGACCTCAACTCCAGCGTTCCAGCGGAGTATAAGAATCAGGAGGTGAATCGAAAGACACCTCTCTTGGGATCAAGATTTTGTCATTCGGGCTAAGCCTCAAGGAACTTTATACCCTTGAGAAGTGAAAGAGGAGAAGTGGGTTACCGCTCCTCTCGGCTGTGTGACATCCTTTTGGTCTCATCTAGGGATTTGGGCCTCACGTACCTTGCGTATATTGAGGACTCCCTAGCTAAACCAATTGTCTGCCTTGCAGAAAACCATCTAGGATGTTAATGTGTTTGGAGTGACTGATCGAAACATTTGTAGAACATACACACTCCTTGGCGCAAGTATCACATTCTGAGAACCACAAACTTCTATCTGAGTGTTCCTATCTATTGCTTGTTTTTATTTTACTTGTTGAATGAATGTTTGCCAAACTTGGTCAATCCTAGCTTAGGGCACACTTAGCGTAGTCACTGCCTATTTCAGAAGTTGAACAAGTTGAAGCAAAACAACTGAGATTTTTCCCAAAGCCAAGCAAATTCAGGAATTTATGTTAGAACAACCCAAACCCAAAGAGAAGTTTCACAAGGTCAAACTCAAGCCATCTCTAACATACCAAGAACTTTCAGCCAAGAGAAAAGAAATAACACCAAGCCCACGAATTTCCAAACTCCACAAAGCAGAGGACAAAGCTACTGACGAAGCACTTCAAGAGGCCTAGTTAGAGCGCACCATCAAATTTAGCCAACATCCAGGAGTTAATCTTGCTTATGCCTTACTAACTAGGCATGATTTCTATGATTAGACACTCTTGTTTCTCCACATCTTCTTGGATAAGATTCACTTTAGAGTCATCTTTGTAGAAAAGCCAGCCATCTTAGGTTATCCCCTTAAGCATTATTAGCTCATCCATCTCATTTAGAATCATACCATATAGCCAGTAATCAAAAATCTGCACATCTAAGCTTTCAAAATTGTTGTCACCTTGCTAAAAGTTTGCCATTCCTAAAATCTTCCAAATCCACCAATCTCACCAAGGTTATCCCTTTGACAGAGCTTTGTCTAGGGTAATCTAGCTTTGTCACTTGTTATCCCTCATCACCTTGAGCTAAAGGTTGGGATTCGCAAGTGGTCAATCTCGTGTTCTTCCTAAAGGATCATCAGTATATTTTTAAGTTGACACAATCACCACCAAGCTTGCACATAGGAAAGCAGACCTTTTGTGCTTTGACAACATATCTTTGAAGTTAGAATCCCCAACCCAATCCTCCTTAGGTTTTGTCATATAGCTTTGCCTCAACCTAGGAAATCATTTGCATAGAAAAGCCTTCCCCCTTTTGCATCCATCAGCATTATTGCATCTCATCGCTAGGAGCATTTTTCATGCCACCCGTCACTCGCTTAGCCAAGAAAAAAGAAACAATGGAGCCCTATCATTTGGATCGAACAGCCTCACCCCCCTTGAGCACTTAGCCATCCTTCAGCCCAGAGCAAGCTATGCCATCACCTACTGACATTGAAGCTTTCATGAACCAACCAAAACGCCATCATAGACAAAAACAAAGAGACAATCATGGCTAATTTTCGAAGGGACAATGTAGGAACCTTTGACTTTGGAAGACCCCCTCCATTATCAGATCCATCTCACCCATTTTTTGGGTAGATGCCACCACCCATAGGCTCTTATGATCCAAATTATCCTCAATATATTCCAAAAGAAGAGCCTCCAGCCAATCCATATGACCCAACAGACCCAAACATACCATCATCCACCCAAGTTGAAATCTCCATACCGCAAGCCAACCCAGCCACCACCACTCCATCCTTGGTTCATACCTCTCTGCTCCAAACCCCCTTTACTCAAAACACCTCACCGTTCACCCCCTTCACTATTGCTGCTACTCCCACACCTAGCCTTCCAAATCCACCCATCTCCCAAATTAGTGCTAGCATCTTTCGCCAACCTCAGCAATATACAATAGGGATGCCACCCATGGGGCCAAGTAATCAACCTTTCATCGCCCCCAGCTTGTTCACCACAGCCCAAAGTACAATCCCATCATTTCTATTAAGTCTTGGGAGCTCAATACCACCAGCCACAAATCCACAAGCTACTGCCAATCTTCTACCAAGCTCCCAAGTGACCCCAGCTCCCACCACCACTCTACCAAGCTTCCAAATCCAACCACAAAGCTATCAAACCCCATCAGTTCCATTCCCAAGCTTTCAATTCCCACCACCTCCACCACCAACTAATCCATTACCTCCAATTACCAACTACTTTTCAATGCCACTTCTAGGAGGTAATCCACCACCCCAGCCAACCACCAATTATTTGCAAATACCATCCCAAATGGGGGCACAACCCACATATATTGGTCAAACCCCACAAGCCCTCTGATCCTTTCCCCAAGCCTCACAACCATCTTATACCTTACCTCCACAAAGCAATCCATTTATCCCATAGCCAGCTTATGTTCCTTAATCCCAACCTCAAATCCCATATCAACAGCAAGCCTCGCAGCACATGCAGCAATATGTGCCACCTCCCCCTCAACAACCCGTCATCCACCATGCAGCTGCCCAAACAATGTACAATCCCTATCAGCAAATCCCTCACAGCCATCCATATTCAATGACCCCATCTAGCACATACCTACCTCAAGGCACTCCTACATTGGGGGCACCCCAACCATCACCTATCAATTCAGAGTGGGAGCAAATGAAGACAACTCTGAAAGCCATCCAAGAAGGGAATGATCCAAAGACATTCAAGTTTGAGAATGTGTGTCCTTACCCATTTGACAGAGCCATTACCATGACACCATTTCGCAAACACTTTGAGGTACCTAAATTTGACAAATTCAGAGGAAAAGGAGACCCTATCACACATATCAAAGAATTTTACATGCATTTCCAGGACGTGGCATACAATGATGTCTTCCTCTTGTGCCTTTTTCCCAAAAGCTTGGCTGGACCAGCTCTTGAATGGTTTTATAGAATCCCCTATGGCACAATTAAAAACTTTGCTGAATTATCTGAGGCATTTGTAGCCCAATATGCCCATCTTGTTGAAACAGAGCTATCAATAGTTGATCTTGTCCACACCAAGAAAAAAGGTGGAGAAAGCCTTGCCGAATACCTGCAAAGATGGCAAACCCTTACCACCTGCATATCCTGCACCTTGGCAGAACGCCATGTGGTGAAAATGTTTATTGATAATGCACATCCCAGCTTGGCTCACCACATGACCATGAACTGTTTACAAACCTATAAGGATATCAAAGAGAAAGGAATGATTCTTGAGAAAGGACTCATCAAAGATGGTGTGGTAAATATTTACAAAGAGGCCAACCAAAATCAATCACATTCTAATGATAAGTCTAGGTATTGGAACAAAAACAAGCATGTTACAACAGATGGGGTTACTGATACCAGACATGTGAATATCGTTGGTCCTTCTCAAAACCAGTCTAACCCACCATATCAAAAAAACAACCAACAAGCTATCAATTACCAACAATGAAATAACCAAAGATATCAAAACCACAATACAAGACCCAACTTTCAAGGGTCTAACAATCAAGCTAATGCCATCAATGTAGCTGCAGGGCAAAAGCCCAGATTCCAACTTGCACCTAGAAACTATACACCCCTTGGTGAGCCATTGGATGTTATTTTTGAGAAATTGGCTAAGGAAAACGTCATCAAATTTCCACCTACCCAACAAATTGATCCAAGCCAATCCAAAGCTGCATGGTAAAAGGACAATGAGTATTACAAGCTCCATAGGGTAAACGGTCACACCACCCTCAGATGCATGAAACTGAAAGACTATGTGCAGGACCTCATTGATCGGAAGGAAATCACTATTGGTGCCCAAACCTCTCCCAATGCAAGCTTACAGATTTATCAAAATGCTTTTCGTCCACACAACAACCAAAATACTGGAAAAGCACCTATCCAAAACAACACCAACAACCGCCAGCCAAACCAACAGCATGGGAAGAACAATGACCACACTTCATCCTATATAGACTATGGTAGCCTTATAGGTTGTATATCTGAGAAAGATCCTTCTGTCAATGTTATCAATATCCGAGGACCAGACAATGAGTGTGCGGTCACCACTCGAAGAGTGCGATTTAACATCGTAGGCCCACCAGTTTCATCAACACCATCAGCTCCATCAAAAAGCCAGTACAATATCTTGGAACACCTTGGGAACATGCCAGCCCAAATATCCATTTTAGACCTTCTCCGCACTAGTCCTATGTACAAAGACATCCTTGACAGTGCTCTCATAAAATCTCGTGTCCCTTCTGATATCAATGCTACTGATTTTCGTAATCTTGTTGGACACCTTTCATCCTCATGTGCCCTGTCTTTCAAACCCACCGACATACCCATGGTTGAGCCAGATCACACCCTTCCGCTTCACATAGCCATCATGGTATCCAATTTTGCCGTGAAAAGAGTAATGATAGATAATGGATCAGCCTTCAACATTTGCACCCTAAAATTTATAAAACAAGCTGGGTATACTAAGGCAGATATGATCAGTGAGGTTATCACCATCAAAGCTTATGACAACTTGGAAAGGACCACAGAAGGGACTATTTTTCTACCAATCAAGGTTGGGCCAGTCATCCAAGAGACAATTTTCCATTTTGTTGATCTAAACCTACCATTTAACATCCTCCTCAGTCGCCCATGGATTCATGCTATGAAGGCCGTTCCATCCACCTACGATCAGTGCATCAAATTTCTACATCAGGGCACTGAGGTAACCATCCACGCCGATCCAGAACCCTTTTCTTACTGTAATGCGGTTGAAGCTTCATATACAAACTATTTCCCTGGAATAGACATCGGCACAGCCATCGCCAGCTCATCCCACACTTGTAATGATGCAGAAACCATCCTCGCCTCCACCCTATCTATTGTAAAGATCAACAACAAAGGCTGTGGAGAATATAGTCTATCAGATGCATTTGCTGTCGGAGCAATCCCACTTGATCCACATACCCATGGATGGCCAACATATCACAAAGCTAAGGAGATTCCACCTCCTCGATACAAATGGATTGGCCCAACCACCTTTGTATCCTCAAAAATGCCTCTTCATGAGGAGCTCACTCCAGATATCAAAAATTGGTTACATAAGGATGCCCCTCCAAGAAATCAAGCACGCCTTGATCACTTCAACCAGAAGTATCCCCAACAACATAAGCTCATCACTGAAAAATGGAACTATCAAGGAGGTGGACTAGGACCAGAAGAAAGGGGCATGCAATGTCCCATCGAAGCACATAATTGGGAAATGAAGTCAGGTCTTGGCTTTGGCATACCCACAACTGGGGGCACCAATGAGAACGGTCACGCTTTTTTGAACATTCACCGCGACCTTGTCAAAATTGAAGACATTCTCGAGGAAGTTGAAAAGAGAGCCTATGACGATATCCCAGACCAAATCTTCCTAGGAGACTCTGTTCTCTGAGAACTATCCATCCATCTCATTGACCTACCACTCGCTCATCCACAACTCATAGATTGGGACCAACCAAGTGTCATACATATTGATGAGTTTGCATCAGAGGAAGTGCTTCTAAGATTCATGGGAGCCAAAACTCCTCATAAGAAGAAAAAGCCAGATTCAGCCTACATCTACAAGCTAGATCCCAAGGGGTATTTTGGAGAAAATCCCCAACCTAGTTTCGATACACCCAAAACTGGAACTAAGGTAAATCTGGGACTAGCTAAGGTAGCGAAGAGAACCCCTCAGCAAGAAAATCCAGAGCCACAAGTAGAATATGAGGATTTAGTATTGCATCCTCAAGATAATCGACCAGAGGTGTCTTCTATTCTAATAGAGGATACTAGAGAAGTCAACATTGGTTCTTCAGAGATCCCTAGAATTGTTCACATTGCTGCATCCCTATCACAAGACCAAGCTGACCTCCTCTTTGAGGTTTTATGAGAGAACATTGGCCGATTTGCATGGTCATATTAGGACATGCCAGGACTTGATCCAAAGCTTGTAGTTCATCATCTTGCAGTCGATCCAAAGATCAAGCCCGTCAGACAAAAGCTTAGAAAAATGCACCCCAAGGTGGCATTACTAGTCAAAGCTAAACTAGAAAGAATGTTAGCTGCTAAGGTTATCCGACCTATCGACTACTCAGAATGGATCTCCAACATGGTCCCTGTCACTAAGCCTTCCAGTGACATCACAATCTGCACTGATTTTAGAGATCTTAACAAAGCTTGTCCAAAGGATGATTTTCCCTTGCCCAACATAGATATGATTGTAGATCTTATAGCTGGACATAAAATTCTGTCCCTTATGGATGGATTTTCCAGGTATAATCAGATCAAGATTGCAAAAGAGGACCAGCATAAGACAGCATTCACTACCCCTTGGGGAACCTTTTGCTACACCATGATGCCTTTTGGCCTAAAGAATATTGGGGCTACCTATCAAAGAGCTATGATAGCCATTTTCCATGATCTTATCCATAGCATTTTGGAAGATTATGTGGACGATATCCTAGTCAAATCTCACACCTTCATGGATCATCTTGCTGACCTGGAAAAAGTCTTTGATAGGTTGGCCCAATATCATCTCATGCTAAATCCCAAGAAGTGTGTCTTTGGGGTCACATCTGGAAAGCTTCTAGGCTTCATAGTTTCTAAACGAGGCATAGAGATCGACCCCAAAAAGGTCAAGGCTATCTTAGACATGCCTCCTCCCCAGACACTGCGACAGCTTCGCTCTCTTCAGGGAAAACTTCAATCTGTCCGACGCTTCATCTCCCAACTTGCAGATAAGTGTACACCATTTTCACACTTGCTAAAGAAGAATGAGAACTTCAAGTGGGATCTTTTATGTCAGTGCAACTTCGATCAGCTCAAGTAGTATCTCACCAATCCCCCTATCTTGGTTCCACCAGTTCCTGGTCGTCCCTTGATCTTGTATATATCAAAAACACCTACTGCTCTAGGGGCACTTCTAGCACAACATGATGATTATAGCAGAGAGAGAGCCATCTACTATATCAGTAGAACCCTAGTTGGTTATGAACTCAATTACACTCCTATGGAAAAAGCTTGTTTGGCAGTTGTTTTCTCAACTCAAAAGCTTTGCCACTACATGCTAAGTCATACCATCCAACTAGTCTCTAAGATTGATCCTCTCAAGTATATGCTCTCTAGAACAGCACTCACAGGTCAGCTAGTAAAATGGGTTATGCTACTAAGTGAGTTTGACATCCAGTATGTGGACAGAAAGGCAATCAAAGGGCAAGCTATAGCAGATCACCTAGCTGATGCACCTCTAGTAGATGCATATCCTTTGCTCACAGAATTCCCAGACGAGCATATCTGCCTAATTGAAGAACAGCCCCCATGGAAGCTTTATTTTGATGGATCATACACCTCTCATGGATCAGGGGTAGGAATATTATTAGTTACACCTCAAGGAGATTACATTCCAAAAGCCTTCAAGCTACAATTCCCTAGCACCAACAATATAGCAGAATATGAAGCTCTTGTAGTAGGATTAAAGATAGCTGCAGAATGGAATATCACTAAGTTACAAGTCTTTGGTGATTCCCAGCTCATCATCAAACAAGTCTTAAATGAATATCAAACCAAAGATGAAAAGCTATTACCCTACAAAGAGCTAGTTGATCAGTTGACCCAGCATTTTACAAAGCTTCAATTTACACAAGTGCCTCGAATGCAGAACAAGGCAATAGATGCCATGGCCACTATCGGCTCGCTCTTGGAAATTCCCCAAGAAGCTACACAGTATGAGTTTTTAGTTGAGCAGCTCCTCACACCTGCCTATGCGAATGAGGATTCAAACCGTGTTTGTATCTTGGTTGGTCCCCAATCCCCTTGGTACCATGAAATTCACGCTTACCTTAACGATGGTATCATATCCCCTCACCTCACATGTACCCAATGCCAGAACCTCATCCGAAAATCATCCCACTATGTTATCATAGCCAATACACTATATCGTCGGGATTATCACGATACTCTCTCTCGATGTTTAGATGAAAATGAGGCCGCGATGGCATTAAAAGAAGTACATTCTGGACTTTGCGGTGCCCACACGAGTGGTATTTTCCTAGCACAACAAATCCTTAGAGCAGGCTACTATTGGCCTACCATTGAAGAAGACTCTTGTGACTTTGTCAGAAAGTGTCTCCCATGTCAGCAGCATGCAAATCTTGTGCATGCTCCAGCACAGGATCTATAGCCTATTGCACCACCTTGGCCTTTTGCTTGTTGGGGCCTTGATCTAGGTGGAACTATCACACCTCTCTCATCTGATGGACATAAATGGATAATAACAGCTACAGACTATTTCACTAAGTGGGTGGAAGCAGTCCCCCTAGTCTCAGCTACAGGAGTTCAAGTCTCCAAGTTCATCTTGTACCACATTGTTTGCCGCTTTGGCATCCCATCCACCATCTTCACTGACCACAGAGGTAACTTTGAAAATCTCAACATGGAAGAATTATGCACTTCCCTCTGCATCCATCACCACTTTTCTAGCCCATATTTCCCACAAGGTAACGGCCAGGCAGAGGCAACTAATAAAACCCTCCTCAAAATTCTAAAGAAAGTTGTCAATGATTTTGGCCGTGATTGGCACCTTCAAATAAATCTGGCTCTATGGGCCTATCAAACTTCCTTCCATACATCCATAGGCACAACTCCATACTCCCTAGTCTATGGTGCTGAAGCGGTATTACCTATAGAAGTTGAACTTCCCTCACTACGCATATCTTTGCGAGGGAAAATCTCAGATGAAGAATACAGAGTAGCTCGACTCACCCAGCTAGATCTCTTAGACGAGAATAGACAACAAGCCTATGACCATCTCACAGTCTATCAAACTCGTCTCAAAAGGAATTTCAACAAGAAGGTGCTCCCACGACACTTTCAGCCAGGTGACATGGTCCTCAAAGAAAATATGAAAGTCCAAGAAGATCGAGAAAAGAAAGGCAAGTTTGAACCTACATGGCTTGGTCCCTATGTGGTTACTGCCTCCTTTGGCTCTCGAGCCTATCAATTATCTACACCAAAAGGAGAACTCTTGAATGATCCCACTAACATCATTCATCTCAAGAAGTTCTATGCTTGAAGATCCTTTGTATACCCAACTTTTGAAAAATACAAGAAAAAAATAGTAAAGAGAAATAAGCGTCCAATGGTGAAAACTTGGCAATTCAAGCGCCTTGGATAGGTATCTTGGTGAAAACTTGGTAATTTAGGTGCCTTGTGTGCTAAAGACTAATCCATTATCTATCACTATCCTATCCCTCATCCATCCACCCACCATCCCATAAAACACCTGCTCGTTCCCTTGGTGTTCCAATCAAATATCCAAAATCTGATGGAGCTTGTCAATACCTCCTGTACAGCTTGTAAATCTTGTACCAAAGCTTGTATTATACCTTGTAAATCTTGTGCCATACCTTGTATATATCTGAATCTTGTCCAAAGCTTGTACCATATTCCAGCTTGTAAATAATCTTGTATCCTAGCCTGTATCCTATCACATGCACACACAGAATCCCATTTTCCTTAAGCTTTTCACAAACCATCTACTTATCCACCTATCAACTATTATAGACATCCCATCCTTCACAAACATTTCCATCTCATAAAAAAACAAAACATGAACAAACTTGTACATTTGTAACATATCTTGGTCTGTCAGCTTGTACATCCTCTTTAGCTTAGTATCATTGTATCTATCTGGCTTTCGTGTTAGTTCATCCTTGGTCAACATCTTGCACACATCGCACACCTTGGTTAGATATTCCAATGCATCCTTTAGCTAGATCTCCTGTCACCAAAGTGTTATCCTTCTCAGTTCAGCTTGCCAGATGCATCACTCATCCAGACCCATCAGCTTA
Organism: Cupressus sempervirens; assembly: GCA_028749045.1. NCBI lineage: Eukaryota > Viridiplantae > Streptophyta > Pinopsida > Cupressales > Cupressaceae > Cupressus > Cupressus sempervirens. Next base: position 159,905,977 of record CM053787.1, read on the forward strand.
GGTGCTCTCTGATAGATCCTTGCAGGATATAGCTGTCCTCATTTATGATCTTGTTCCGTTAGTACCTCATCCTACCCATCTCGTTGGCAAATAGTTCTCTTTTGGATTTTCGCTTTCTTTTGATTTGGGATCTTCCCTTTTGGGTCTTGAAATATCTTTTCCAAGCAATCTCCTTGTTCCCTCCTCAAGGTTGCCACGATCTTCCATATCATGGTATGCTGCGAATGGGGCAATTAGAGCATAAGGTCTTGATCAGGTCTTTTGCTTTTTTTCTTTTTCTGCTTGTGGGTTACCTAGTGTCGTTTCCACGTTGTTTCCTCTAGGATTCATGTGTGATACTGGGGCAATCCTTGCGTGTTTGTTTTGAGTCAGTTCGTCAGTCCTCTGGACGATTGTTGAAAAGGCCTTGATGTTCTTGGTAACCTTGGCAATTAACCAATAGTACTATAGCAAATCTAGTGCTCAACTACATGGTGGTACTTCTTTTTGAAGTATCCCCCTGCTCAAAAAGCTTCAATGGATTCCCTTCATCTCCATTATCCCCCATCCATATCCTACATCTATCGCTCCTACCCCAGCTTATGCATCAGTATCTCTTTGAATCACTCCTCATGCTTAGCTTTAGGGATCCACAATCCTAGTCTTAGGGATCCACCAATCAAATCAATCCACCAAGCCTCATCTTCCGAGATCCACAATCCTAGTCCTAGGGATCTCTGAAACCCACCTTCCGCCAATCTGACTCTTTGAAATCTTGTTGCATCAGCTTTATCATTCTATCATCCATCTCCCTACCATGGATTTTTTTTATAGCGCTCCGCTCCTCCTCCCTCCCCCCCCCCCCAATCCTGGAAAGTCTTAAGCTTGCTTTACTATTGTGCCCTTGATTTCCCTTCATCATTCTCCCATAGTGAGAGTTTGAGCTCATTCAGCCCCTTCTCTTTGCCAATATGTGTCTTAGCTCATCTCAATTTCTTGTACTTTTCAAGAAGTCGTCGAGCCTCATTTCTCTCCCCGCCACCTTTTTGAGGGGGCATCATCTAAATCTAGTCTCTCCTCTTCTTATCCGAGACTGGGGCAACCTTGTTGCTAAAACATCTTCTTCGTGTCGTCTTCATTCGAACTTCTTTGAAATAGTGTTGTCTCAACACTATGTCAAAGAGGGGCAAAATGTAGACACCTAAATTTGATTACACTATTTTAGTAATCCTATTTAGTTATCTAAAAAGGCATTATTAATTAAATTTCTATTTAATTAATCCTTTGTCATCCCCTAGTTGATTAATTTAATTAATCATCTATAGTCCTAATTGATAAATCAAATAATCTATTATTTATCAATTAAATCCTATTCTTCTATCTAATTCCAAAAATCCCCATTTATTAAATAAATCTATTTGATAAATGAAATCCTCAAATTCAAAAACCCCTAACCTATCTCTAATCCTCCATTTAGCCTAATCCACCCCATCCACCCATACTAACCAAGCTTATCCACTAACTCACCCACCCTCATTAATGCCATCCGCTTGCACATCTCTAACATCCCTAATCTAATCCTAAACCCAAGCCTAATCCACCCCCGAATGTTGTCACATTCCCTAAACAAGTTTAATACTTTCCTAATCCAAACCAAAGTCTCCCCTCAAAAAGCCCAACCACTAAGTCATGAGTGCTCTTACAAACCATAAAAGACTCTTACAAGCTCACTCATGACTCTTACATCCATTTTCCACACTCTTCCCTCTTCCACACTCATTCCTCTTACACCTCTCTTACATACTCAACCCCACTCATCATGCCTTTAACCAACCCTTTACCCTACCCTCTCACACTCATCCTCCTTGTGACAAGTGTCACCTTCCCATTGGTGCTAAACAAGCACAATCCATGTGCTCTCCTTTGAGTGTATCCTAGCCCTCCTTAAGCCTTCATCCATCCTTGCATCTAAGCCCTCCATCCCTCTACCCCTTAGCCTATAAATTGAATCCCATCCCAAGCCATTTCATCAACAATCTTTGAGCTAAAGTTACCATGCTATTTTGAGAACCAAAGCCATCAATCTTACCCTTATAATGCCAAATTGAGAGCTCACAAAGCTACCAATTTGCCATTACCCATCCCCATTGAAGCAGCTTTTGAGCATCTTGAGCATACATCCACAGCAAAAGGACACATCTACAGAATCCAGAAAGCATGGAGTGTTTTCTCTTGTGAGGTTTGCGCTTCTTGTTTGCTTTCTTTGTCTAAGCATATATGTGAATTTAGTTTTTGGTTTGTGAATGTTTACTTTATTTGTTAATGTCCTTTGCATACTAAATATTGTTCTACAATGCTGAACTACTCTTTGATATTTTAAACTCAACCATGGTAATGTGTTGGTATGCTCTTTGATGAGTTTGTTTATATTGTTGGCTATTATTTTCAATGTCATTATGGGATAACAAGATGAAAGTTATGACCTACTTGACTTAACCATTTTGAGTCTTCAATTAGTACTTTTGGGATACTTTCTAGTTGCTTGTAGAGAACTGATGGGTTATTTTGATTTATCTTTTGATGCTTTCAAGTCACTTGTATAGGACTGAGGTGATATTATATGATTTTTTGATTTCATGAGCTTAGGGTAGGTTATCTATATGTAATGTTAGGAAGTGGCTTGCAATGGAGGTCTGGGCCCTAAGTGGCTGCCAAGGTAACCCATTGTAAGTTGTTTAATAAGTGAAAACACTACACTAAATGAGAGTAAAATGAACCTAACAAGAGTCTTTTTATGTTCTTGCCCATGCCTCAAGTGCTAGTATAGACTCGGATGGGAGTAGAGAGAATTCTTGGTTGCGACCATGCATCATTAGTATGCCTTGTTAGTATGAGAGGATACTAGTGCCGCATAGGGTCACTAGGGGGTCAGAGTCCTGAGAGACTGCCAAGGTAACTCTAGCATTGATTCATACGATGACACTTGCCCACTTGCATAGTAGGTTTCTTATGTGTATGTGTTTGCCTCTGGGTCTAGATGTCAATTTATCTTGGAACCTTTGAGTTAGATTACATTTAGTGTTTCCTCAACTTAGAGAGTACTTTTGATATTTGGATTGATATCCTATTTGGAACTTGAGACTATCTCCTTAACACAGTGGGAGTGGGCCTTTTTGGTTTACCACGTGGTTGGGTGGTAGTTATTTTTACTCTTACCATTGAGATCTGTCTATTGATATCGTGGCTAGAGTTCCTTGTCTAGAATTCCTTTTCATTCTATCTATGTGTATTATGATGGAATGTTGTATCTTTATGGTGGATAGTTATATCTTTATGATGGATTCTTTCATTTATTGCATTGTACTTTCTATCATGGATCCAAAAGGGATGATGTAATCTATTTTAATAAATGTATATTCGTTTAGCCTTTCATACCCTGTGACATGTACAATGGATGATTGACCATTCTGAATTTTATTGCCAAGTGTCATTCAGAACAAATGTATATTGTTTAAATGGACTTTGGACTTTTAATTATTCTTTCATGTGGATGTGGTAATTGTTAGACTTAGTATTAATTAAATTTAAATGTGATTCAATGTCTTGAGATCCTTAAGGAATGTAATCTATTATGTTTTCTTAATTATGATTGTATGTTATTGCTTCTACTACTTTATGTTTGATGTGTATGTTATTCTTTCAAAAAAAAATGTTTGGAAAACTTAGTAAAACTTTAGGATAATTCTTTTGGATCACTTGGCAAGGCATTACATCTAGTATCAGATCCTAAGTTTCTACATTGGGAGCTCTGGGTATATTGGAAGGCCACTAGTTGTCAACTAGTTGAACTAAAATCAAAAATTAAATTGTTATGTATACCTATTACAAAATGAAACTTGAACTAGTTTAACTAAAACAGAACTTAAACTTTTAGTTATATGTTTTCAAACTTGAACATTTAGACTTCAAAATTGAAATATACTTAAACCTAAATTAGGAAAAATTGGAAATTGAACTTACTATTTTCAAAACATCTATCTTTTATATATGCCTTACAATAGTAGGACTTATGGTTATTATAGGATCTTGTATATTGAATATTATTGTAGGATGGTATCTGGGATGAAATCTTCTATTAGAGGCCATAACCTTGGTTGTGGATGAGGCAGAGACATTAGTATACATGAGTCTATACATAAAGGCCTTAATTAGGAAGAGGGTAGGGAAGAGCATGTTAGTGAGCATCAGGAAGAGAGCCATAGAGAGTAGTAGGCCAACTCAGAGGAAGTTGACCTGAGACAAATGATGAAGACCTTCATTGATCACCTACCTCCTCTTAAGGGTGTTGGTCAAGATGGAGCACATCAGGTAGGACATGAACATAGACCTAGGTCTAGGAGCCCTTAGAGGGATCGACAAAGATTGATTGTATCTACTCAGATGAAGGACCTTTAGAGGTCCAAGGTCAAACCCTTTAATGGGTTTGGTTCTGGTTATGTATTTGAACAGTGGTGTATTGCTCTTGACAAGGTTTTTTCTATTCAGGACTTTGATACTAATGTCAAAGCGAGGTTTTCTATTACCAACCTAGAACTCGTTGGAGTCACTTGGTGGATAATCAAAGAGAAGAAGCTAGGCATAGACATGAATAATGTCACATTGGAGTTATTCTTGGAAAAAATTCATGAGTGATTCCTACCAAAGGAATGGAAGCATCATAGAGCAGATGAGTTCCACAATGTGAGACAGTTCACTATCAGCATAGTAGAGTATGAGTGCAAGTTCTATTAGCTGATGCACATTTTGGGAATTAGTGATGACCTAGCACAGTTGGCACAACATTTCATCAAAGGCTTGAATAACCATCTAGTTGGGGGTGTTAAGGTATTTGAGCCTAAAACCCTCAAAGATGTGATACATCGAGCCATCCTTGTAGAGCAAAGTGTTAACCTAGGTCATGGGGGTTTTGTGGGAGCACCTATAGTATTAGGATCTAAGGGTAACCACAACTTAGGTGGTAGTAGGAAACCTCCTTCTAGAGGTAATCAGAAGCAAGGAGGATCTTATCCTCCAACTCAAAGTGGTGACGGTGGCTTTATCTCTAAGAACTATCATAATGTGCAGCGCAATAAGTGTAACCAGTATGACCAGTCGTCTCAAAGTATTTGTTCTTAACCTAGTGGGGGTAGTGTTTAATAGTCTAGTGCACCTAGAGTGCAGAGGAGTTTCGATGAAGAGTGTTTATCATGTGGACAATGCTGAAACAAGTCATCCCATTGCCCTCAAGGGAAATTTCACAATTCTCAGATCAAAGACCTTCACTTTTAGAACCTACAGTTGGAGACATCGGTAGGTCCCAAAGAGTGTTCTCAATGGAGTCATATCCTCCTATAGGGGGAAAGGGTCCAATGGGACCCACATAGTGAGTTCTTTAGTTTTACCTTTCTTTTAGGCTTCCAAGAATAAGCCTAAGTCTAGGGTGAGAGGGGGGGGGCGATGTAGTCCCTGCCCATAGTTTACATTTTTGGCTATCATGCCAAACTCTTTTAGGCCAGTTTTATGCTTGATTATTAGTGGTATTGTTTTTGAGATTATCAGATATTGTTTCACATTTAGTTGATTATATGATGAGATTACTTTGTACTCTATACTTCATGTATGCATGATGATTATTACAGTGATTTCAGTTAATGATGATGATTAGTTAGATGGATTATCATATGTGTTTTCTTATGGATACTTACCCCATACTACATGTATATGGTGTGTGTGTGTGTGTGTGTGTGTGTGTGTGTGTGTGTGTGTGTGTGTGTGTGTGTGTGTGTGTGTTTATTTTCTTTATGTATGACATTTCTAATGTGGTTAAGGAAGGGAGTCGTAGTCACCTGCTAGTCGGGATCTACATGATGCACCACTTCCTACCATTGCCTATTTAGTTTAGAATATTGTGTTCGCACATGCATGGATTTTATGTAGATTGCAGGTATCAGGTATCAACTTCCCTAAATTGCCAGGATGAGCATACTCTATCGTATTATCTCAATGGCAAGAGAGGGGAGATAAATTCTTAAGTCCAAATCCTAACCTTTAAACCCATTTATCCTAGAAAATTAGGACAAGTACCTAGGTTGATTACCTTCAAAATACGTTGTATGACATTAATTCATGATTATAACCCTTTAGTTTGATTTTGTATGTGGTTTTCTATGATGGGTTTTTGTATTTCGTCTTATGGGTCTTCGATGATTTTGCTATTAATTAAGTCAAATTAAAAGATTAACTTAATTATTTAATTTAATAGAAAATTATTATGATATTTTTAATATTTAATTAATTGAGAAATTAATTAAATAAAAATAATTAAATTTAAATATAAAATTATAAGTATAATTTTTGAACGTGATAATATTTATTTAATTTAATAATAATATATTTAGGAGTTCATTTTTAAATAAATGCTAAATATTATTATTACTTAAGTTAATAAATATTTTATCAATTAAGATTTTGAAAATAAATTTAAAAATGAAAAAGATATTAATTTACTAAAAGTTTTTAGATTGCATAAAGTGTGCATGAGATTAAAATTTACTAAATGAATTAAAAAGAGAACTCAAGTGAATTTAATTAAGATATTTTATTTTTCAATAAACGTGCATGAAAAAGATAAAGAAAAATTAATGAAGACTTAAAGACTATTAAGCAAGGAGTCCTCTCGGGTGATCGCACAACTAGTGCCCTAAATTTAGGAGAGAACTCCTTATCAACAATAGAGGGCTCATTTTTTAGGGACTACAAATTTTGGAAGAAGGAATTTTTGGAAGAGAGAAGGTTTTGAGAGGAGAAATTTCCCTCACAAATCTTTTTGGACATTGCATTGTTAGCATCAGAATCTAGTTAGATTCTTCTAATTAATTCGCATAGTTAATTACACTATTTCTTTTCATGTGTTCTTTGTGTCTGTCAAATGGTTATCTAAATAATTCTTTGTGATGGGTGTTTCAATTTGGAATTACTAGTATGCATGTAGATTTCTTCTGCATATGTAGAGATTAAATATCTTAAATTTCCTAATCAATAATTTGCAAATTAGATTGAAATTGGGAAGGCTTTTGAAATTAAAAAGAAAATTTAAAGAGAAAATTCGACTGGTTGGTCGTATTTCCCTATCAGATTAATGTTGGAACTGTTATTAAAATATATATATGTTTTAATGGAAAATGGAATTTTTTTTATTTAAATTTTATATTTATAAAATTTTATAAAATTAATTAATTAAAAAATGAATTTAAAAAAAAAAATATATATATATATATATATTTTAAATAATTAATGTTGGAAGGGGTGGGGAAAACCCTATCAACACCCCCCCCCACCCCCCTTTTTGTTGGTTGGCAACTGAAGTACCACTATTGCAGGTACCGCAATAGCAGTGGTACTTTGTACCACTACTATCGCAGGCCCTATGGTAGCAGGTTGCCATTTTTTTGTAAGGTTGATAAGTCTTATAAAAATAAATGCCATTTTTTATAAATTTTTAATTTCAATTTTTAATTAAATTAAATTTTTATTTAAGTTTTCATTATTATTTATTATTAATTTTAAATATTATTTTTATTAATAAAATTTGTTAATAGTTTTAAATTTTAATAATTAATTAAATGTTATTTATATAGTTATTTTATATATACTTATTAATTAATTTTATTTTATTTTATTTTATTTATTTATTTAATAATGGAAATTATTTTGATAGGGTTGTAGATTTATTTAATCATTAATAATTCTAATTTTAATGAAATTACCAATTATTTTATTTAAAATCAATGAGAATTATTTTAATAATTTAATTAAATAAATATATACCCTTAGATTATTTTTAGGAAATTGACTTTAAATATAATAGGAGAAATTCTATAGTTAATTTGAATAAATTAATGGGTTAATTTGTAGGGTAAACTGAGAATCTCATTTACTTGAAAAATACATTGAAATGAAAACTGAAACCTTACATTTAATTCAACAATATGTTTTCAAAATCAAACCAAACTATGAAACCTACACTATGTTATCTGTATGTTCTCTATGTTTTGGGTTTGGGTTGACTAGAGTGTTGACTAGTTTTAGAATTTCTACTAGAGGCTTGGGAGTTTTGTGATAGTGGTATTATGCTAAATTGATCTTGATCTTTTAAACTCAACCATGGTAATGTGTTGGTTTGCTCTTTGATGAATTTGTTTATACTGTTGGTTATTGTTTTCAATGTCCTTATGGGATAATGAGATGAAAGTTATGACCTACTTGAATTAACCATTTTGAGTCTTTGATCAATATTTTTGGGATACTTTACAGTTGCTTTTAGAGAACTGATGGGTTGTTGTGATTTATCTTTTGATGCTTTCTAGTCGCTTGTATAAAACTGAGGTTATATTAAATGATTCTTTAATTTCATGAGCTTAGGGTAGGTTATCTATATGTAATGTTGGGAAGTGGCTTGCAATAGAGGTCAGGGCCCTAAGTGGCTACTAGGGTAACCCATTGTAAGTTGTTTAATAAGTGAAACCACTATACTAAATGAGAGTAAAATAAACCTACAAGAGTCTTTGTATATTCTCGCCCATGCCTCGAGTGCTAGTACAGACTAGGATGGGAGTAGAAAGAACACTTGGTTGTGACCATGCATCGTTAATATGCCTTGTCAGTACAAGAGTATACTAGTGTTGCATAGGGTCACTAGGGGGCTAGGGTCCTCAGAGACTATCAAGGTAACTCTAGCATTGATTTGTGTGATGACACTTGCCTGCTTACATAGTAGGTTTCCTACATGTCTTTGTTTGCCTCTGGGTTTAGATGTTGATTTATCTTGGAACGTTTGAGTTAGATTACTTTTAGGGTTTCCTAGACTTATAGAGTAATTTTGATATTTGGATTGAAATCCTATTTGGGACTTGAGACTATCTCCTTAGCGTGGTGGGAGTGGGCCTTTTCGGGTTACCACACGGTTGGGTGGTAGTGCTTTTTACTCTTACCATTGAGATCTGTCCATTGATACTATGGCTGGAGTTCCTTATCTGCATTTCCTTTTCATTTTATCTCTATATATTATGATGGATGGTTGTATCTTTATGGTGGACAGTTATATCTTTATGATGGATGGTTTCATTTATTGTATTGTACTTTCTATCATGGATCTAAAAGGGATGATGTAATCTATTTTTATAAATGTATATTCTTTTAGCCTTTCATACCCTGTGACATGTACAGTGGATGATTGAGCATTCCAAATTTTATTGCCAAGTGTCATTAGGAACAAATGTATATTGTTTAAATGGACTTTTGACTTTTAATTATTCTTTAATGTGGATGTGGTATTTGTTAGACTTAGTATTAGTTAAATTTAAATGTGATTCAACATCTTGGAATCCTTAAGGAATGTAATCTATTATGTTTGCTTAATTATGATTGTATGTTATTGTTTCCGCTACCTTATGTTTGATGTGTATGTTATTCTTTCAAAATAAAAGTTTGGAAAACTTTAATTCTTTTTAATCCCTTGGCAAGGCGTTACACCTTTTATGCAGTTTTCTTTAGCTTAGTTTCTTTCCTTCCTAGGTAGTTTGTTATTTTTTTCCTAGTTTAGTTTGTTCTGTTTGTTTCTAACCTATCACATTTTATGTAGAACTAGAGATTGCTAGAGTTATTTCAAGAATTATCATGCTTAATTCCCCAAACAAAGCCATTTTTTGCCCAATTTTTAGTTCATATCTTTTTGCTCTAAGGTTTTGAGTCAATTTAACTTTCAATGTCTTCAGTTTGAGTTTAAATTTCCCATAGATAAGTCTTTCTTCTCATCATCTCTTTGAGCTAACTTGATACGGAAAATCATATGAGCAATGCACCAGTCCAATGGCAAGGTGATTAGGTTTTGGATGGTTTTTCATGTATTTCCTTGATGAGAAGAAGGTCTAGATATTCTGTCGATTCATCTTTCTTTGTTCCTAATCATGTTGAAGACAAGGATTCATTCTATGGAATAGTTTTTCATGGAAGATATTGCAGATGATCAAAGATCGAATGCAAGAGAATTAAATAAATCATCTAAAATAGTGAAAGAACCCAGTCAAAGGTGGTATGACTCTTTTTGAAATGAAATCAATGGTTAATATTTAATTCATGCATATACATTGCAAAGTTGTCAAGTCAATGGCTCGAAGACTAAATCCAAATTGTTAGATGAAGACCAAATCAATGGATGATGTTTTAAAGAAGAAATATAAGTATTCAACAATACATCTCCTCAACTATTAGATCTTAAAGGATCTATGCTTGTTTCTATGTCGCTATAAAGATTTGAGTGAATAATAACTAAAGCAACATAACAATAGAATGACATATGGAGTAGATGGGACCTCCTTTCATTCATGTGCAGTAATTAAGAAACACAATGAGCATCGTTGATTTCAAGATAGATCTACAGATGTCACTTTTTTGTTATGGAAATATGGGGATGTTTTAATCCATGTGACATAATGGCAGAGCTGTTAGAAATAGGAATTATTGAGAGGGGGGTGAATCAGTAATCTACAAACTTTAGTCACCAACTGGATATTATTTGGTATTTTAAACCATACATAACAAATTTGTAAAGTAATGTTGAATAGTAATAGTAACCATGTACAAAGATAACTCATAACACCATATTTCGTTAACTAGGGAAACCCTGGCCAAGGAAAAACCCCAGTGGGGATGATACCCACTAGATGGTATACTGATATATAAGTTCTTTGTTAGAGGATGGACCCTATTAGGATTCAATGAGAAAATTCAGTATAGAGAGTCCCTATTAGGAGACTTTAAATCCTTTGTAGGAGTTGTGCCAACCCTATTAAGAGTTGTAGTACAATAGATGCAAGATGATCCCACTTCTCAAACATGCACTTCCAATTACAAGAAGAGCTCACTGCCCAAACAAGTAATCAAACTTCTAGAATGTAGGTATTGTGACTTCTTCCTTAGTTTGATCTCGAATCACAGAATAAACTTCACATATATCACTTTCACAGAAAGTTCACATCTCACAGTATATCATACAACTCTAGAACACACATATTATCGCAAGATGTCCTTTGCATAAATACCATGCCTTTTCATAAATTTTTGCTAGGTCGACTAAGGTCATAATACACTTTTCCAACTTAGAGTAGACATTTAGGATGTTGGCCCTAATTGGACAAGTAATTATTTTGTAAACAAAATAATTCCTTTCCTTTAATTCCTCTATCCTATTACATTGTTAAAACACAAATATCTCTTTTTTGTACAGTTCTTACTAACTTTTGAGGTTATACATGTCATCATCAACATGTGTACTATCTCCATCTAACATCGCTAGTCATAATATGATGTCAATAACAAGTTACATACAAAAAAATACACTATTGTATACAATCCATGTACCAAAAGCTAAGTATCTTTATTTTTGAGGTTTGTTGTAAGCATGCACATTATGGATTGCCATAAATGACAACAATTGTATCACCTAGTTTTGTAGTGTAAATTTAAAACTAACTATTAAATAGAAGCTTTAACCATACTAAACATGGAAAACACTTATGATAGGACCAAGAATGGTAAACTCCTCAAATGCTTCTCATGATGACAAAGCTATGTCCTTGATCAGAGGGATGTATGCTCACAAGATATACTCCAGGTTTAAATGGATAGGTGGAGTGAATGAAGCAAGGTTTCAACAAAGGATTCATTGAGTGATTGCAACGTTATAATGGTATTTTGGTAGTTTATGAGCTCTCAAAATAGCATTATAACTTTGCATAGAAGGTGGATGATATTTGTGAAGGGAGAGGGTTCAATTTATAGGCCAAGGGATAGAGATATGGATGGTTAGGATGCAAGGATGTCAAAATGGTGAGGGAGGGTCAAGATGCAAGGAGAAGAGATCACATGGAATGTGCTTGTTTAGCACCAATAAGGAGGTGACACATGTTAGAGGGTGATTGGATGAATAGAAGGCAAGGTAGATGGTCAACAAAGGAGGTTCAAGAGATAAGGGCTTAATAAATGCTTTGTAAGAGTCATTAAGGGAGGTGTAAGAGAGGATGGGAGAGGTGTAAGAGTCATGAATGTTGAAGGGTGAGGGGAGAAGATATTTGTTGACTTTGGTTTGGGTTAGCAAGTCTTAACCCATGTTTATGATTTTCTTAACCCATGTTTATGATTGTGCACATGATTAGAAGGGGATTAGGATTAGCTTAGAAGGGCAGTTAGGGGGTAAGTGATTTAGCTTTGATGGGATGGGTTAGTTAGGAGGCTAAGTGAAGTTAGTATGAGTGAATGGGTTGGATTAGGGGTTAGGATAGAGTTTAGGAAAGGTTTTTAGGATTTTAGATATTTTATTAAATTTTTTATTCAATAAAATGGGAGTACGAAATTAAATTGAATAGATTTGATGATTTATCCAATTTAATAGAGGAATAGGGATTTAATTGATAAATTGATTTTGGTTGATCATTTGATTTGATCAATTGGACTATAGTTAATTGAATAAATAAATTAACTAGGGGATGACAATTAATTAATTAAATGGTAAATATTTAATCAATAATGTCCTAGGAGATGACTAATTATGATTACTTATTAATGTAATCAGATTTAGGTGTCTACAACAATTACATATCTTCATTAGTCAATTTTCAATAGTCTTCCCCTTTGGTATTGATCGTAACAAAATAGGGAAAATTGGTTAAGTATCAAAAACTCAAATAAAATAACACATCAACATTACATCTATTACAACTTGTTCATCTTACATATGTGCCCCCTTACAATGTGATTTCATACTATACAATATTATTTTCTCCTCTTTACCTAATTTACAAGTTTCTTATGTACTTCTCCCCCTTTGACATCAATGACAAAGGTTAAAATGTCAAAAGCTGTCCAAAAATTGTCCATTTGTTGTCAAAATCTCTATAAACATCTATCTTAAACTGATAGTATCTTCATGCAATCATCAAATTTTGCCTTAACATTTCTCATACCTTTTTTCCATGTATCTTTGTTTGATTCAGCAAAGGTGATAATTGCACATAGGGCATATGATGCAATCTCAACTGCATTAAGGTCAGAGTATAACAAATTAGAATAAGTGTCCTTGGCCTTGACACATTCCTCCAACTATTTCTCAATAATAGATGTTTATAGAACAATAGACTCTCTAAAATCCGATACTCTCTTCAAAATTTGTCCCTTCTAAAGTTCCAATTTCCTAATATCATTATGAATATTGGCCACTTGTCCTTCAAAATCATCAATTTTGCTTGCAAGATGTTGTAACTAGGTCAAAGCACAAACTTGTGGCACCCTTTTGTGAAAGAAGAGGCTCACAAAAGTACAATTGTTCACCTTCAATGATATAAAAAATGGTATTATTATTTAGAATTTGAAAATGAAGTAAACTAATGAAATGTGTAGAAATTGATCAAGTTTAGGATTATAATTTTTAACAATTATTTGGATTAAGAATTGATATATTTTTATTATTTTTATAGATAATTTTTTAATTGCTGGAAAATGTTGAAAATTAGGGGTCTAGTTCCCACCACAAAACTATATGGAAATAAACTTATTTCCCTTTGATCTCAGACTATGTTATAGATAGCATATATATCTGGAATATTCAAAAAAAAAATCTTTAGACTTATATTTTCACTTTTACAATGATTCAAAGTTCAACTCACCTAAAATCGATAGTTTTTATCTCCCACCACATTTTTCAACACAAATTTATTCTAACCAGAATAAAAATTATACATTATAGAAAAGGACTCTCTCCTCTAGAATGTCATATAAGTTTTAAATTTTTATGATATGATTTACTATTTTTTTCTTTCTCAAAATTGACATCTTTTCAAGTGTGAAAATATGTGCTTGTAGAATTTTTTAATTTTAGTATACTATATCTAATTAAAACACTATAAACTCTATATGAGAATATTCTTGATTTTGGGCTCTATAAAATGGTGTTTATAAGTTATTAAAAATGTATCATAAAAAATTGTAAGAGTTATTGAAACGTCAATTTTTTGAAATAATTATATTTCTTTAGTACTTGGTACAAACTAGTATAAAATAGTAATTTAATAGACATCTCCAATTGGAAAAGTGTAATACCATATATAACTTAGCTAGAATGAATTTATCTAGATCATATCTTTGAACAAAATTTATTTTTATATAGAAATACTCAAATTCAGTCATTTTGATTAGTCAGCCTGAAAGGTGAGACAACTTTGTGCTTTTACCCAATTGGCTAGATAGAGCCTCTAGCTCACTCTTTTTTCCTCCAATCCTACTATCACCATATTTAGTCAACTTGTGAGATAGATTACACTTGATGTACAATATCTTGCCATCCTATTGACACTTATGAAGTGATACAAGTATCAAGGCTTATTAAATCATTATTAATATTCTGACAAGTAGTGCTAAACAAGTTACCATCATGTGGGATTTTGCATGTCCTCATACCTTATGTATGAAATTTCCAATATGAAGTCATGGTATGGTCTCAATCCATATGGGAAATACAATGTGGCTAAACAAATCTATAATTACTACCCCCAATTGCAATTAAAATAAAGTAATGCACACTTTTGTAAGGTAAATGATGCCTTTCCTATGATGATAACTAGGGAGCTATAGGAAGATATAGGACTTTGAATCTCTCCTGAAGAAACCAACCTCATCAACACATATGTTAGCTTCTTCATACAATATCTCTAGTTCACCTATATTCATATAGGAGGTTTACAATATTTTCCTCTTATGTTGCCTCACTTTGTGGATGACAAATAATTTCTTTCAAAGGTTTGTAGGTAGATTGGTCAAGTAAAAAAGAAGTACAAAAACAAGAGATCCGATCCTTTCTCAATTAGTATCAAGCACTACATTTGTCTTTCTTCCTTAGATGCCCAAAATATTTAAAGATCTATGGTGAAGATAAATTTGAACTCTTTTGAAAGTCACTTCACATTCGATGGAAGTGGGTATGTTTAAAAAAAAATGATACTAATACCTGGCTTTCTTCATTTACCTATGATGAAAGATTATTGTGAAAACTATGAGAATGACTCTGAGGTGAGAATAAGATATTGGATGAGATTTACAGTGTATAAAATCATTGATTATAAGATGGGGTGGGATATGGTAGCCATAAAGGAAGATGGATTGAATCTAATTGATCTTTTCTTCTTTGAACGAATGTTGTTCTTAGAATTACTATATATGGTTTGTTCTTTACCAAAATTGAAAGATCTCAAGGAGAGGACCTTCTTTTTGATTTAGTGAATAGAGAATTGGTTAAGAAATAAAACCAAAGAAGCCACAACCACCAGGTCAAAAGGGAAAAATAGTGCAAAGAAAAAAATACCTTGCAAGAAGGTATATTCAATTTAGTCATTCCATTTTTCCCACCTACTACTTTTGGTTCTTTACATGGTGCACAAGGTGGAGATGATGGTCAAGATCCAAAAAGAATAATTTATCTAGTTTCATCATGTGAGATCAACGAAGTCACCAGAAAGAAAACGTCAAAACCCAAAGAGAAAGCTTTAAACTTGATCCAAAAAATGATAGATAAAGCTTTTGAGATGAAAGATTCACCATCATCATTTGCAGATGAAATGATTCAATCCATAGCATCTCCTATGTGCTCCTTATCTCCTAAAATTATGGAAGGGACTCAAGAGGTGCCATTTACAGAGAATAGAAATAACTAGGATTTGTCACCTATAGTCCTACAGGTTCCTTTAGTGGTTGATTCATCTACAACTATCTAAGCATCTTGGTTACAACAAAGTTTAAAGAGAAAGAAGAAAAGAGTCATCCAATTGGAAGCACCAATCTTGGATGTTGTGGTTGATCTAGTTCATAAAGGTATGAATGTAAGGAAAACTAGAATAGATTCTATACACCTTAGGAAACCTATTTGTTGAGATTGCACAAATGGTCATAGAGAAGAACATAGACAAGGTGGATGAAGCTAATTTTAACACAACTCAAGTGGATTTCAGTCAAAGTACTCATGAGGGTGTTAAAAATATAATATGGAAGTAAAATCTAAGAGGAGGGGGTGAATTAGCTCTTAAAAATTTCAACCTCTAAAACTATTCACCACACATCAATCTCACAATCTATGCATATAAACTGAAATACCAAATTAAGCATACATACATAGCATGAAAGTAAAATATTCAACACATGTATGACACAAGATATTTGGTTACCCACAAACCCTCCAAGGAGAAGGTAAAACTAGGGTGGGGATGACACCCACAAATATTCACTATCATAGTAATAAAGTGTATCCAGTGAAGGTTACAATGTTTTACCATGAAAAATGACCTACCCTATAAAAGATCTAGCTTGTTAAAGGCTTACAAGATTGTTAGATCTTATCCTATTAAAGGATTTAAACATCTTGCTAAAAGTGAGCCTAGTAAGAGGACTTTAACTTACAATGAAGTAAGCACCCTATTAAAGGATTTACAATAGCTTGTTAGCACTACTTCGTTAAGAGATTTAATTGATTCACCTATTAAAAATGTCTTAGCAATGATCCTTTGGTTATCACTCTATTGCTTTATGTCAAATCACCTCTTTACTGATGTGTACTTGATCCTTTTTTATCAGATGTATCTCGATTGTCCTCAGATTCCTTTCCTTTATTCTCCTTTAACTAATTTTGCAATGTAACTCAATTCATAACACCTTAATCACCATGAATTCCTTGTTTGTGCATGAAAACTCTCTTCAATTCTCCTTAGAATTTATTAGAAAGTTTAGGGTTTATCTTCCTTAAGAAGACCTAGGTGACTTAGGGTTAGGTATGAATTAATGGTAGTGATTCACCATATTGCCGCTTAAAACTTCCCTTTTTCTGATTGGATGTATGTAATGCATAGGCATTCATAATTGAGATTCATCTATATTTTCAAAGATCATGAAATAATCCTTAAGTTAGCACAAAAATGGTTTACATAGTAGTTTGTGCCAATACAAATAACTATGTCAAAACTATATTACTCAGCATTTAAAGTCCCTAGTGCTTGGCACTAACTATAACTTCAATGTTGTCACTAAGCATCTAAATGACTAGGCATGCACTGCTTGCTTGGCACTTGAATCACTCAACACATACTATCTGATAAGCATCTGAGTGGCTTAGAACTCACTATTTACTTGGCATGCTCTATCTTATTTGTTATGCTTGACATATGTTACTTGTTCGACATAAACTAAATAAATGACTTATAATGGCTTAAGTGTATAGACACTCATTTGTCAAAACCAATTTGAGATCAACAATCTCCCCCTTTGACATGAGTGTCAAACACACTTGGTCATGCATTAGTGATCTTATCCTTATGAGCATAACTTAGATATCTAATAATTATTCAGCTTCTATAAAAAAATTCAAAATATCAGAATTTTACAACACATGACTTATCAGTCATACCCCAAAATTTCATAGCTCCCTCTGAGTTGATTGTTTTGTTCTATACTCTATATTTGAACCAAAATCTTTTTCCTACCGAGTAGTATTTCATAAGTTGAGCTAATACTCTATTTCTATCTATTTGTCTCTATGTCTATCTCCCCCATACTCTTTCTCATTACTTGTTCTCTTACTCCCCCTTTTCTCTTACTCCCCCTTTTTGACACTTATGTTAAAGGGTTATACACTAATAGTGTGTTTGTCCAAAAATGATTTGTGGATCTCTAGCATCTCTTTAGAGCTACATTCCAATTATCACAAGCTACCTCCAATGACTTGATTTGGATGGCTAGCTCAGTAGAAAGGTGTATTAAGCCTTTATGTGTAGAAAGATGAGGATATTTCTTCATGAGAGTTTCACTATAGGATAGTTCCTTGTGCAGTATCTCCATGTGCGGAGTCAATTTAGATTGGATGCATATCAGTTTAGCCTTGATGTTGACTTCATGTACATGTAATTTTGGTAACTGGCTTTGGGATTGTAGGAGAGTGTTGAATTGTTTCTCACTTTGGGTTGGAGACTTTGGTAGATTCATGCCAAATGTTTGAATAATTCTCTCCAAGTTTATGATATGACTCCTAACTTCCCTTGTGAAGAGTGTAGTAGTATTTGATTTAGTATACAAAGAGAAAATATTCTCTAGTACCTTCTTCACACTCTCTATTTTGGTTGCTAATTCAACTCATGTCAATGCAATAGCACTTGATATCTTTTTATTAACTTTACTCTAAAACTTTCTCTCAAACCATTCAAGTAATTTGGCATTTGTATCTAGGTCTATGTCATTAACCATCTCCACTATACTAGTTAATTATTCAATTATTGTCTTGTTTTCCTCTAGATCTAACGGATTGAATGCATCAAGAAAATTCTCTTTGATATCAATCAAAGCTTGTCTCTACCTATGCTCCCTTTTGAGCAGTTCTTGATTTTTCTTCTTTGCTAGACCTCTTGAAGAATGCCCATCTTCTCAATTGTGATGGTTCCAAGATCAACTTTAGGAAACACAATCACTTCATCTAAGCTCACATCACCATATGATGTGCCCTCATTTTCCTTAGATGTGTTTGGACTTGGCCGTGAGGATTGTAATGGTGCAGCTTCTATGCTCAGCCTCTGAAGAGCTTGACTAGGAGGAGTAGCAGATTCTAGTAATGTTACTAGTTCTTGTATTTATAATTGCTCCTCTAGCTTTGTCATCAAACTTGACTCTTCAATCGTGTCCTCCTCTTTCTTTGTATTACCAGTAACACCTTGATTTTGTGATGTAGGTGTAGGAGTATGTACCTGATCTATTTGAACTTGTGTTTCTTTAGTCTTCTCTATCTCATCTTTCTTCTCTCCAATTGTCTCACCTTTGTCATGTTCACTTTCCTTTATGGTGACTAAGATTGGAGTACTTTGTGCCAATGTATTGATGGTAGAAATATTTTTCTCCTTCCTTTGATATACCACAAGGGGTAATGTAGGTTGTATCATGGTGAATTGAGGAGAGACTAAAGGTGTAATTTTTTGTTGTACTTCCTCCCTTGCAAATACCTTGTTTTCCTTCTCAATCTCATCAACACTCACCAGTATAGGATACTCACAAATTTTGGCCTGGATGGTGGATTCCACTAGTATTTTTTTTAATTCATCCTCTATGAGAGGATTGATGTTCTAAGTGACAATATCAAAAACATCCTTTGTCTTTATAGTATCATTTTTTGTGTTCACCTCCTGTGGAGAATTGGCACTCCGCACTAGTGTATCTAGTACACTCTGTTCTATTTTCTTCGCATCCTTAGTTGGTGCTTGTGTATCTACATTTGTTTTAGTGTCTTCCTCTTGTGTAACTAGCTCAATATCAACTATTATTACCTCAGTCAGCTTTTTTTTCTCTTCTTTTTCCTCACCTACCTCAATAGGTGCCTGCATTATCGCCTTGGGTGTTGTCAAACCATATAATGATTTCTAGATCAAAGTGGTCTTTTGTGCAACATCCTTAACCTTGTTCTGCAATATGTTGAATGCCTTATATTTTGGTGCAAATTTTCTAGTATGCTTCTCTAGTGCCTTGTTCATTGTCTCTCTATCTATTTCTTGCATCACTTTGGCAAGCTTAGTCTCTCTGATTTGTCTTTCTATGTTTAAACTATATTGCCACTTTTACTCAACTCTATTAGTTAATCCTTTGGTAGAGAGTTGGCAATCTTAATTGGAGTTTGTTTAAATGTTGCCAGGATGGCATATATTGACTCCTCTACTTGGTTCATCTCAACATTACCAAGTGTATCAAATTTAATATGTGTGAGACTGGATAAATCAACATTGTTCCTTATATTCTCACATATATCATCTATATTTGAAGAAGGACTATGACTTACCACTTGAAACTAGTTATTGCCATCAGATTCATTCTTCTCTTCATCAAATTCAACTAGGGCAACATATTTTCTCCTTGGTCTCTTCTAAGACTCTTCACCCTTGCTAGCTTGAGTAGCTCTCTTTTACTTTGGTTTGGCTACTTCCTTAGGCTTCTATGCAATGGCTCTTGTGCTAGCCCTTGTTGTAGGTAGTCTAGGTTGAGTAGGTTTTGCAACCTTCTTTGGATTTCTCAAAGTAGGTGCTTTAGCTTTTATTTTCCCCCTTTTAATAGCTACAAGTGCTTCACTAGCTTCTTCTCCATTGGCACCTTCTATAATTTCTACTTCCTCCACTTGTTGGTTTTCTCCTTAACCTTAGGTGATGGAAAGTAGTGCTTGGACAGGTGCATTCTATTCATCTTCATCATCATCATCTTCTTCGTCTTCTACCCCTTCACCAAATTTCTCTATCAATTTCTTCACCATCTTATTCTTCTTCCTAATGACTAAAGCAATCTTCAAGTCCATGGTGATTTTTGACTTAGCCACATCATAGTTCCAAAAAGTTGTAGCCTCCTTGTCCACTTCTTCTATAAGTAATGTTGTGGTTGTTGTAGAGGCTTCATCAACATTTATTTCATATTCCAATCTTCTTAACCATCTAAATCTAGGAATTATTGCCTAGACATATGTAAAGTTAGTGTCAGCTAGTAAGAAAACATCATTAAAATGCTTCTCCGCTAGTGAAAATAGTATCCTTAGTATTTTCCTCATTGTCTTCTTAAAGTCTTCAAAGTAGCTTATCATAACTAACTCAAAATTTTCACCTAGTTGCTCAATGAATTCACCTATTTGCACTACAATAGGTTTTTTTACCTTCCATGCAACTTTACCAAAAGTAGGAAATGTATTTTGTACATAAAAGAATATGCATACAAGAATAGATCCAATTTTCATTGTCTTTTGGTCTTCCTTATGGCTTCCAAATTCTCAGTCAATTGTTTTTTATTACATAAACAGATTTTACAGGGACCCTGAAACCCAAGAGTTAAAACGTTAACAAGGCTTAAAATAAGCATGAAAAGCCCAACCAAAAAAGTTCAAGTTCAAAGGCTGATAAAAAGCACAAGGCCCAGCCAAAAACCAAAGAACATAGAAAAGACCAGGAACAAAAACAAAAAGAACCAACAAAGGCAAAGGCCCTAACAAAAGGCCAAAAAAAGGCACAGATAGAAACAAAAGAACAGGAAGTGGATTAGTCCTCGTTCTTTCTCTCCGGCTCTTGCATGACCTGAGTAGCCTCATAGGCCATCTGGTTCTCCTTATCCTCCTATTGGTGTGCCCTTTAATCCTCCTAGTCCTGACCATTGTTGATTCTCAGTCAATTGTTGCAACTACAACTCAGAAAGATTATAAGTATGATCTTTCTTCATTATCTTGTATCCCATGTCAACTACAATACACGATACACTGTTGAGTCTGCTAGATTGATAAAACTTGTCTACTATAATCCTTACAGAAAAAGTAATTAAGGGATATGTGATTGTATCTATTGTCATCCCTCATTTATTCCATACAGCCCCTGTATTCCTTTCAATTACCTCTTTTTCTTCACTTTGCATTGTCTTGGGCCAATCTAGGGTTACATATCCTCTAACTCTATGCACAATCTTCTTGGTGATTTGTACCAGTCCATTCTCTAGTCATACAAAATTGTCATGTATTCTACTCAAAACTATCTTTATTCATTCTATCTTGAAGATAGAGAAATCTAGGGCACAAGTTAACCCTTTCTTCTCAACAATTTTGTATTCCTCCCCTAATGCTCTATTTTCACACAATTTCCCATATGTCTCCCTAATTTCCATTTCATATATGCTTCCAACCTTACATGTATAGCAACATCTAACATTTTGAATCATTAAAACTCGTGGTGGTATCATTGACAATGCACTAGATGGATCTTGTTCATAAGCTATTTCTAGAATACCTCTAAAATTTGGTTGTTTAATCTCATTGACTATCAATTGCACATTCAAAACTTCCTTTCCCTCTACAACCTTGGCTATTAAAGAACTAGATGTCATTTCATAAAACTAGGTTTTGTAAAAACTTAAACTATGTAGCTCGACACATGATAATTACCTTTTCAATCATGTTGAGATGGTGTTGAATAGTTGTTAAATCTGTTTGCAAATGCTTAGCATAATTTCTCAAGTTTTCCTTTAGCTTCTTCATGCTCTCCTTCAAATTTGAATGATGTCAAATGAGTAGAAATCGATCATATAAACCTCAAAACTTTGCAATTAATTCTTAGCGCTTACATAGCTATAAGCTTGGCTTCAATAAAGATTTTGACTCATTCGATTTCCATGAAATTTTCTCTTAGCAACCACTATGGGCTCAATCTACACTAATAACTTTGATAGCTCAGCATCAACTAACATTTCACTTAGCAACCATATTGAAACTTTTCATGCTTCGCAATAACATAAAAACTAACAAAACTTAAAGATTTATTCTTGACTCTTAACAACACTTTGCATCTTTATTCGTGCATATGTAATGTTTTTAGAACTAAAGCCTTGGAACTTATGTGTAGTATATCTTTTTAAATATTAGTCCCACTTACCACTTGATTTATTAATTGGAGGAGGTGTGATCACCTAACCCATTGGGTGAAATGATCTTATCTACACTTAATGTGTTGCAATCTTCCTTTCTACAACATCTTCCTTTCCTTTGCCTTTGTTGAACTCATTTCTTGGAGCCTTTAACCTTGTTGGACAATTCCTGCTTATGTGACTAGTCTTCAAACAACTAAAATATGCGGTTTGACTCAACCATCTACTATAGTCACTTCTAAAATATGTCCTTATGCAATTTTTAGTAACATGTCCATACTCTTGATAGTAGTGACAACTATACCTTGTATTATAATCCCAATTATAAGAGTTTCCATTGTTCTTTACCTTTGTCTTCTTGTTTGATGACCATTTAGGCTTGGATCTACACTCATATGCTCTATGTCCACACTTCTAAAAGTTATAGTAGTATCCTTCAAATATTTGTGTGCTTGTGGTCTTGGTTCTGCATTCATGTACCTGATGTCCTTGTTTATTACATTTGTGCCAATAACCTGTGAACTTCTTCTTAGGATTCTAATTTGCAATCTTGCTTCTACAAACATTAGTAGTAGGACCTATCTTACCACAATTATGACAAGTAGGTTTGGGTTTCTTACCTTTTTTATCTCTTTCTTAATCACTTTTGGATGATTCTCCTTCTTCAATACTAATGTACCCCAATCCAAAAGTGTCATTGTTCGATCTAGGGGATCTCATCAATTATTGAAAGTATTTGATGGCTTCACTAGGTTTGTTGAAACTATCAGCAAACTCCTTTTCTCTTTTCAAATCATTTCTTAGTTGTTCATTCTACAACTTAAATTTCATGATCTCAATATCCTTTGCATTTAGTTCATTGTTTGCAATCATCATTTGACCTAAAGTTTCTAATTGCAAGTTAGCAATCCTAGTTACCTCTAATGTTTTCTCTTCCACTCTATTGGTCAAAATCTTTTTTTCATGTTCAATCATGACTTTTTTGTCTTCAACTTTCTTTTTCTACTCGATCACCTCACATAGTAATATTGATTGGACTTCTTGTTCTCTTTTGAGATTTTTGACCTCTTAGTTAGGATTCCATTCTTTTTCATCAAATCTACAATTGTTGCATCAAATTCATTAGAGTTTCCATTTGCAAATAATTTAGTAGTACCAATATTTTGGTATTGTGTGTCATTCTCTTCAATAAAAATTTCCTTCTTTCTCTTCAATGATCTCTTTAACTCATCTCTTGCTTCATTTAGTTGATGTAGGGAAAGTTATATTTCAATCATTTGGTTCTCAATAGTCTTTCCCAACTTGTAGGCTTCCATCTTCAAGATCTTTCCTCAAAGATGCAAAGCTTTACTTTCAAAGAACTATACTCTGATATCAATTGTTAGAAATATGATAGGGAAGTAAACTCTGAGAGGAGGGAGAGAATCATCACTTAAAACTTTCAACCTCTAAAACTATTCACCCCACATCCATCTCACAATCTATGCATATAAAATGAAATACCAAATTAAGCATATACATCCATAGCATGAAAGTAAACTATTCAACACATGTATGAAACAAGATATTTGGTTACTTAGAAACCCTCCAAGGAGAAGGTAAAACTGGGGTGAGGATGACACCCACAAATCTTCACTACTGTAGTAATAAAGTGTATCCAATGAAGGTTACAGTATTTGACCATGAAACATGATCTACCCTATGAAAGGTATGTCCTGTTAAAGGCTTATAAAATTGTTAAATATTACCTTGTTAAAGAATTTAAACACCCTACTAAAAGTGTACATGGTAAGAGGACTTTAACTTACAATGAAGTAAGCACCATGTTAAAGGATTTACAATAGCCTGTTAAGACTACTTTATTAAGAGATTTAACTGACTCACCTATAAAAATGTCTCAGAAATGATCCTTTAGTTAGCACTCAATTGCTCGATGTCAGATTGTCTATATACTGATGTGTACTTGATCCTTTCTAATCAAATGTATCTTTGTTTTCCTCTAATTCCTTTCCTCTATTCTCCTTTAACTAATTTTGCAATGTAACTCAATTCATAATACCTTAATCACCATGAATGCTCTATTTGTGCATGCAAACTCTCTTCAATTCTTCTTGGCATTCATTAGAAAGTTTAGGGTTTATCTTCTTGAAGAAGACCTAAGTGACTTAGGGTTAGGTATGATGAACGGTAGTAATTCACCCATATTTCCACTTAAACCTTCCCTTTTTCTAATTGGATGCATGTAATCCATAGGTATTCACATTTTAGATTCATCTATATCATCAAAGATCATGAAATAATTCTTAAGTTGCTCAAAAAGGATTTACATAGTAGTTTGTACCAATATAAACAACTATGTCAAAACTGTATTGCTTGGCATCTGAAGTCCCTAGTGCTCGGCACTACCTGTAACTTTAATGTTGTGACTCGACATGCACTGCTTGCTCAGCACTTGAATCACTCGACACATAACATCTACTTGACATATGAGTGACTCGGCACTTAAGGCTCAGTACTCACTATTTACTCGGCATGCTCTATCTTATATGTTATGCTCACCATATTTTACTTTTTCAGCATGAACTAAGTAAATGACTAATAATGACTTAAGTATATAGACACATATTTGTCAAAACCAATCTAAGAACAATAGAGGGTAGAGAACATAATTTCTAGCTGTCAACTTTTCTCTAATCAAATAGTCAAAAAGAGATAAGAAGGTTAAAAATCAGCTCAAGCATCAAGTTTGAGCCCTTTCTTCATGCATGCGATCAATGGTAGGTGATTCATTCCCAAATCCTAGTGCTTTTATAGAAATAATGGAAGATCCCAAGAAGATGTTTTTTGAAGATGTCATTCAAAACATAGAAGAGTGTGAGACATATGACAAGATGGTAAAAGTATGGATAAAATGCGTGAAGGAAAAAACCTCAAGGCTATTTTAGGAGGTAAAGGTCATATATGCTAAGGGAAATCACATACAACAAAGCATTCAAAAAGAGTTGGCAACTTTTAAGGAACAACAAACATTCTAAAGAGAAATTGATGGTAACTTAATTCAGATTAAAGGAATGGACAGTGATATAGTCAGATCTTTGAAATTGATCAGTAGTGGAGAAGAAGAGAAAATTGACATATGGTTGGAGAACATCAAATGGAAGAATGATAGCATGGATCAGCAATTGAATGAGGAAGATAAGTTCCTAAATGCTTGCAAGCTATTGAAAAGGAAGGTCTTGGGAAATATACCAATAATTGTGGAAGGTATTCCTATCAGTGAATATACTAACGATCCAGACTTGCCTTCTATTTTGGAATGGATGGAATTAAAAATAAGCACAAAACTTGGTAGTAAGCAATGTTTATATTTGTAGATCATGATGAAATTAAGCACTATCTTAGTGGCATTGGACTCTTGTCTTCAAAATTTGCCAGGTTACACCCTAGAGTTGGATGAAATTAGAAAGAGTCATGATCTATGCAAGCTGAAAATGCACACTATGGACATCAAAAAACAAATCTTTGGCCCAGGTAATCAAATCATTTAGATCATATAAGGAAAATTTGACTTAGCTACTCACAGAACCTCCAGATCAAAGAATAGGTGCATGAGATATCAGTGATCACAGTTGAAAGTTAAAAGTAGGAGTGCCTATAGTTGTCTCAAATGTTTTGCTTGTATATTTTGTAAAGAGCTCAACTTTCAAGACTATTTTGGTTTGGACAATGCCTTAACTTTTTCCCAGTTATGGTTAAAGGTTAATGTTAGAGTTGTAGAAGTTAGAATTGGTTATGAACCATCTTTGGAGTAGTCCAAAATCTAACTTTTTGAGTAATTATAAACCCAAAAAGGTGGTTATGCTAGAATAGATTATAAATTTATGAATAGCACATGTAATAGAGGACTTTTAGATTAGAAAAGGGGGGAAAGTTATAAGTTTTGATAGCAAAGCAATTTTTGGAAAGTGCATACAATTTTTACTCTTGTAATCTACTAAAATTTCTTATGTTCTTGGTGCAAAGGAATAAAAGGAAGTGCATTTTGTGTTCTCTTTTCTATAAATATGAATTGTTTGGGTGTTGATTCTTGTTGTAATTAATGTTATCATGGTATTGTGTAAATGTTAGTGGACCATTGAATCACCACTGAGCTAATGCTAGCCTTGAAGCGTACTTCTTGATCATTCTTGTTAGCAATCAAAGTTGATTCAAAAAGGCTTGAAAGTTGTTTGGTATATTCATTTTCATAGCTTTCTTTACATCTTTCTAGATTAAAATCCATCATTGTTTTAAAATCCAAATTACATCTTACAAGGGAGTTGCCCCGCAAAACACAAAGGAAGGTCATATACCAAAGACCTATCCAACTATTGGAGAAGTTGATTTTTCACACACATTCTCATTGGGCGAAATCATACTTTTCATAGTGACAAATCTATTTACCAACATATTTTTAAGATATTTGTTGTGATATTTATCTTTAAGAGAAGGCAAATGGGTGCACTAGATAAAGATAAATTTATTTCACATAACTTTTTAAAAATATAGGTATATTGATTTAACTAGAATAAATATAAGTCTTTGAAAAACAAAGACCTTTAACTGTAAGCTACAAAGTAAAAGAAAGAAAAATGAAATGATATTACCAAAATAATAAAAAGTTTAAAAGAAGACAAGAGCCTACAATACAAGAATACATAATGAACTTGAACTTAAATAATAATAATAAACCTTAGTTTTGACCTATTACCCATCAAAAATAAATTACTTCAATTATTTCTCTTAAATTTAACTTATAATATAAACTAAATATTTATTAAAATTTATAATTAAAAAATATTAAATAGTTTATACTTAATTAATTAGAAGTGAATATATAAAAAATTAAATTTTAAGTAAAAACTATTTTAACTATGTAAACTTAAAAGAGAAATAGCGCATAAAACAAATATATTTACTTTACAAAATTATCAAAATCAATAGTTCATTGATGAATTCTTAATGTCAAATTCAAATCTTCTACAATACAATAAAATTAATGTAAGATTAAAAATATAATTTTTTTTTGTATTAATCATCGAGAGAGTAAAAGTATCAAAAACTACAACAAAAGCCCAAGGGTAAAGAGCAAGCCCAAGAGAGCGAAAGTATCAAGATCTCATGATATGCAACAAGATAAAACAAAAAGACAGGCACAGTTGCAAATGCTAAGCAAGAACATCATCACGATCCTCCAACCAGGTCATCCATCCTTGCGCTCCTTCCATCCAAATAACTTTTTTCCTATCCAAGCACTGAGCATACGTATCCAGCTTATCATAAGAAGGAGTACCAGTGCGTCTGATCTCTTCAACCAAGATGTCCAAGGCTC
The DNA here is from genome assembly GCA_028749045.1 of Cupressus sempervirens. Classification (NCBI taxonomy): domain Eukaryota; kingdom Viridiplantae; phylum Streptophyta; class Pinopsida; order Cupressales; family Cupressaceae; genus Cupressus; species Cupressus sempervirens. Next base: position 159,933,872 of record CM053787.1, read on the forward strand.
TATCAAAGGCATTTTTGTCTTCTAATATATTAGTCATCTCATATCCAAGTTTCATCTCGTAAATGAACATCTCAGCATGCCCATCCTTAAGGAATCTCATCAACTTATCATGTTCCAAATTCATGATGCAACACACTTGAGAAGCAATTTTAAAACGGGCGAGTTCTCTATAAAACCCAGTAAGACTTATGTCTATGCCTTGAAATTTGGCTTCATTTCTACATTTCCAAATGAACCAAAGAATTAAAGATGAAAGAATATGCCAAAAAAGGTTATAATCTTTTTTCAGACCATGTATAAAACTAGTAATGATATCAATAATGTAAACATTTTTGGTAATAGAAAAACCAAACATTAACCAGATTTCTTTAGCAAAAGTTCAGTCAAAGAAAATATGTCTTGTGGTTTCAAGAACTCTGCAAATAGAACAAGTGTCAAAATCAGCAAAATGATTTCTAACAGGAAGCTTATCAAGAAGGAGCTGCCATTTTAAAACACTTAACCTTAGGCGGAATAGGTGACTTCCATAATTTATCAAAGGATTTCTACCAATCAGTAGTGCTGAAGTTGCAATACCAAATTTTATTAACATGATTAATAACAAAATTATCAGAATTAAGGAAATTATATATGTCTCTCGCTTTAATTTTTGTCAGCAAGGTCCCATCTTTCCATGTAAAGGAAAGGTATCTATGTGAATCAATATCAGTATCTCTAGGGAGATTTAAAGAATTGCAAACATTCTTGATAAGATTATAAGTTATGATTTGAGAGTCAAGAAGGCCAACTGTGGTAGAAAGATTATGCCAACTTATAAGAGTATCCTGTTCCATAATATCCATAATACAAAACTTGTTATTTTATATATTATAAGTCTAAAAAGATATAAAGTAATAAAATAATCCGTAATTTAAATAAAAATAAGAATTTTAAAATTTTGTGTTAAAAACTAATCAAAATATCTGACTTTATGTAATGAAATGCTAATATTTTAAGGAACGTTGTTTCAACCGACCAAACTTGTTCATAATAAAAGGAACACGAAGATTGATAAACATATAATCGAATTCAATAAAAATTAAAAAATCCACCAACAATAATTTATGGTTTCTAAAAGTTGTGTCATTTTAGAGTATTTAATGTGATACCTAAACGAGTCTCCTCGTAGTCTTTTTTTAAAAATCATATGTCGCTAGGTGTTCTCCATACAACTAATTTTTAATACATTTGGATGTGGAGTGGGTATTATAAAAATTGTATCTAGATATATTTTCTAGTTTATTTCTTGGGTAGGTAAGTATCAATTAAAAAAGCAATATAATTATTAAAATTGCACGCCAGCACTTTCCTTTTAAGAAAACAAAAGTCTCCCTATTGATTGGTTTCTTATGTAATGAAAAGTGGATAGGTAATATTAATTGTTGTTTATAAAGTCAAATTTTATGAATTGGTTTTCTATAATACAATTTTTAATTTTCAATTTATTTAGTATTGTTCAAGATAATATTTATAATTTATGATATCAATTTAAATTAGTTGTATGATTTATGCAAATTAATATGCAATTATAAGAATTTAAGAACTAATTAATTTTTGGAACTAGTTGTTGCATGTTAATTTAAAATATAAAACATTTCATTTGCCATTTTTAGAAGCATAATTAAATATTAACTTTGATTTATTTTTAAAAATCTACAATACTATTTATGTTGAGCACACTTAGAGTAGTCATTTAAGACATTCTCTACATGATCATTTGCTCTCTTTGATATTTTCAAGATGTCATTCACCTGCTATCTTAGGGGATTCTCTTGTAATAGTGGAATGTGGATCAAATGAACACTGGAAAGTAGGGGCATGCATTGCATAAAATGATTACACTAAATTGCTACAACTTAAGCTCTACCCAAAAACTAATTAAATGTCAAATTTCTCTCAATGAGACAACCAAATTAATCTAAATATGCCAATCAAGCTAGCCAACCCCTTCAAATGACTTTGCATTCCAATTGATATTGCAAAAATCAACGTCTTAGCCTAGGAATGTAAACTAAGAAGTTAATGTGTCACTATTTAGACTACCATTGGATAAGACAATAGAATTGACCCAATTTTAGTCTCGAAGGAGAGATCCAAATATTATATCTAATTATTTCATCTTCCTGTGTGTTAGAATATGATTGAATTGAAGATGTGAGAACTAGGATAAGAACTTCACAAGATTAAACATTAAAAAAAAAAACATTTAAAAAGCTAATTTATACAAGTACTTATTTGGAAATAAGATACAAAAAGGAACATGTCACTAAAATTTGAACCTAAAAATGTTGGTTATTTATTTTAGGTGCATTAGACCTAGAGGTGTTTTCATTAGCTAAAATTTCAAATTCTATATTTTTCGTTCACTTGGTGGTTAGCACCTCCTTGCACATCCTTGGAGATTCATGGCATGACTTAACTACTTGCCATGGATCGGGTTAAATGTAGCATTTTTATCAAGCGTTGATAGTTTGAGATTTGGTTGCATTGATAAATGATTCCAAAAATTGGTGTCAAAGCCTTGGGTCATGTGTTTGTCTCACTTCAATGGTGATGAAGGCTTAATCTGGGTTGAGGAGGGGATTATTTTTGACTCGGTGGTCAACACCCCATTGGCGATTTGTGGCATGGCTTAATCGCCTCCCACAAATCAAGTTAAATTAGGCATTGACAATTTGAGCTTTCGGTGCAATGGCAAATAATTCCAATAATTCACACACACACACACACACACACACACACACAAGGAGGGGGAGATTTCCTAACTCAAACCCTTGGTATGTGTTAACCTCCACTACAACCATGATTGATTAGAAAAGAGAGATTACCTTTGGCAAGGTAAAGGATAAATCTATAGTAAGACGTTGACTTCAAATTACATTAACTTAGGCTCAATAATGATGTTGGTGCACCAAGACATGACAAGACATAACAAGAACAATCATGTGAAAACATACTTACATGTAGGTTGTTGTAACTTGCTTCTCCATAATCCTTAGATCTAATTTAGACACTTGCTCAATACTATTCTCTAAATAAAGTGTTAGGATTGTGATGCAATATGCTTGGGTGAAAATAAATGTGTCCTTTTATTCTCAAGGAATCTCTAATTTTAGGTCAAATTCCAAAGGCCATGTGAAAATATCATCAAAAAGTAAATAGTGGGAGCTACTACTCACACATATTTAATTTTGGGCCCTTTCAGGAAGGACTGTGGAATTAAGATCCCTAGTCCACATACAAGAGGAATAAAGAAGGAGGGTGCATAGTAGAAGGTCCAAATACATATGAACTGGTTACTTCATGAGTATATGATAATAGTTTGATTTTAACAAGGATATAAATATGTTTGAAATGGGCTATGAGAGAGCACACTAATCCAAGGGATAAAAAAGGTGTCTAAAATTGTATATGGTTGCTATTTACAACATCACCAATAAATAATAGTAACTTTATATCTAGTAATAAATAGTTATAACACTAAATCTAGTGTACACTAACATGGATGACTAATTCAAGTCGTCATCATACATGTGTGAATAGGAAGACATTTGATCACTAAGGGTTTTGTATTTAAATAAAATGGTTGAGTCGTTCTTTAATAAAATTCATTTGATTTTCTTTTTACTTTGTAGAACTCAAAATCCATCAATGTATAATCATTATCATCTATCAAAAGTTATTTTGATAATGGTCAGCTATCATATCATTGTAACATCTACATTTATATGGTGTACACATGTAATATATTCTACAATATGAGGATAAATTCCAAGGCTATGCAATCTTCACATATGGAACTCAAAGCTTGTCCCAATCTTGTTGCAAGGAAAGCTTATGCCTCAGATGATCTGCATTCAAATTTTCATGTGACAATTAAAATGGTATATACATAGCTTTAAATAGTATTGTGACAAAACTTTACAATCAATAATACACTTGTAAAAGTGAAGCTTAGCCAACACAAACTACCACAGTAAAATTACATAGACAATCGCACAAGGAACTTGAAAGTACATTAAAAAAAATTAGGGCAACTTGATAAACGATCATTCCAAGATAAGGATGATATTGCATCCCACACACTTGGAAAAATGTTGTGATCCAAGTATCGCAATCAAGGATCAAATAGATAACTAACTTGTACATCCAATTTTCCTTCAAAGTCTTATGCACTTTTAAGAAAATAAGTTTTCGAAAACATAAATAATGTCGTTAATGTGCAATATTAGTTCATAATTGAAAAGAAGATAAAATCCACATTCTTTGGGGTTCCAATATAAAACTTGAACTCTTATCAAGCCAAAATACTTTGAATGACTAAATATTAAACATATTATTTTTGTATTATGGTGTTTATATTCTAATAAATTATTATTGTAAATATGAACCAATTTTGTCATTTATGCCAATCGAATGTGAGATGTGGTCCAAACATATCTATTAACATCAATATTTATTACTTCTATAATGTTAGAGTATTAAGATATTGTATAGTATTGTGATTCATGTCAAATTTATGGGGAGAATATTGGTAACAATTTGATATGTGGTATCATATGTGTTGAAGAATGCATCTCTTAAGCGACATTGGTATTTAGGTCCTCCTATAATCAAGCTGTTAGTGTTTGAAAATGTTACCAGGTTTTCAATTATCCCCATGAGAATATGACATATCTAGGGGTAGCTAACTCCCATTCTTAACATATCATTTTAGACACAGGGCCAACTATAAGGCTTGACCCTTCTTCTACTTCAGGCTCTGCTAAACCTAGGTAGGTAGACCTCAGATTTAAATGATACCGTACCAGTGCAAAAACATATCCCCGAATCTATTAAGCAGATTTTAACCTTATTTCTCCTAATGACTCATGAAATGACACAGATCTATAGTAGCTAAATGCAAAGCTATGAATCTCATAAGCTGAGTGAGGGTTAAACATTTAGGTCCTTCAACATGAAAGGGAAGGAACACTTGATTAATAATATTGATTTCAACAAACCCCTAATATGTAGCAATAAGACCTAATGATCCTATAACCAATCAATACCTTATCTATTGGGAAAATCCATGAATCAAATGCATGCATATGGATATCTAATACTTATCTATATATTTATATATGTGATCTATCTATTTACCTTGTAAATAAACATCTGTGCTCAATCCAAACCTCATTCTTACATGATATCCTTCTCAATAAACTTGCAACCTTGATGATTCACGGAAGCATTTACATAACCCCTTGAGTTACAAGCAACAATAAGACAACATACAGCCTTAAGGGACTGCAACCACAATCTAGGCTCTTTGTTTCAAGATCGTAAAACATTGAAGCTCACTGAGATAGGAGACAAGATTCAAGATCAAACTCAACCTACTACTGCTCTTTGTATTATTTCCTTGAAATTATATAGTCACATGCATGAAATGAAAAACATGAAACAACCTAATATATCTAAACTATCTATATATTCCTTCCTACTACTATTCACACAAGAGAAATTGCTGAAAAATATATGGTATCGGAGTATGGGAACACATCAAAACTAGATCCAAAACTTGGTATCTCAGTAGTGATTGGTTTTTCTCCAAAGACTGGAACCCCTACAATGGATGAAAGATAGAACAATATAGCAAGAAGTGAATTCTCAGATCTATTATGCAACTGACATGTGTCTACTTGAAATTCAATATTCTGCAACTAAAAAACCTCTCCCTTCTCTCTACCATTTTGATCTGATTTGGTTTCATCATTTCTTGTAACTGATCTTGAAATATCTCTATTCAATGATTAAAAGCCTTTATGCATCCAAAATATCTGATCTGCCTCAGTAAATGCTAGTGAAATTTTGAGTTTTTACTGAATATGGGTGACCAAATTTGACCTTAACTGCATTTTCATGGTCTTTGACTTAACTGCATCTGGGACAAAACCTCTTGTAGCTTGAACAAACGGCTTCCTATGTAGAAACTGACTCCATAATTGAAAAAATTGTTCTCTCCCGGTTCTGGCGATATATGATATTGCATACTTCACTTACTAGAAACCCTCTAAAAGCTAGTTTGAAAAATGTCCCTTTGCCATAAGACTCAGCTAAATCTGCAACTCAGATTTAAAATTTTTCAAAAATTTAAAATGTCCCTGAAGTCAAAACTTTATAAAATGACCCCTTTTTGATTTAAAATGAAACAGAATGTGCATCCACATAAGAAAGAAATAATAAAAAAATTATGACTTCAAAATTTTCCTTTCCCATGAGGCTCGGGGTCAAACCTCCCTTTGACCAAACACCACGCAAAATTTGTTGATTGGTTGACCTCTTGAACGTAGTGCCACATCATCACTAGGTGGGCCCGATGCCACATGTCACATGCTTGCATACCCACTTCGCTTATCCAACATGCATCTTCTTTTTGTGAGCGTGCATTGTTCATTGGATCTACCATGTGGCACCATCCTACACGTTAGTCTCAGACTAGTCTTCATTACCACCTCACCATCTACTCTGGGCCCAATGCCACATGGCGATCACCTGCAATCCTGCATTATCTATCCTTTGTGCATCTTAGTTCTGTGGGTATGCCCCACCGTCCGATGTGGCCACGTGTCATCATTCTAATCTTCATCGCCACATCTTCATTACCACCTCACCATCTACTCTGGGCCCAATGCCACATGGCGATCACCTGCAATCCTGCATTATCTATCCTTTGTGCATCTTAGTTCTGTGGGTATGCCCCACCGTCCGATGTGGCCACGTGTCATCATTCTAATCTTCATCGCCACATCTTCATTACCACCTCACCATCTACTCTAGGCCCAATGCCACATGGCGATCACCTGCAATCCTGCATTATCTATCCTTTGTGCATCTTAGTTCTGTGGGTATGCCCCACCGTCCGATGTGGCCATGTGTCATCATTCTAATCTCCATCGCCACATCAGCAAGCCTGCATCTTCATCTTAAATTTTGCTAACATTTCGCCCCAGCTGTCATGTCCAAGTCAGCTGCAAGGTGGGGACCTCATGCATGAGCGCGCGGTTTACAAAAGCCTCCTTTCTTGATGCATTTTACCTTTTGTGTGAAAAGGTATTTAAACACTTAAAATATTTAACTCTCAACAAATGTGGGACAGTTTTTTTCATAGTGTTCTTCATCATTTGCGCTGCCTACTTTAACATGGCATGTTCTTCTGCACATTTCCATCGCTGAGCCTCCATATGAAGATCATTGATCCACTACAGAAGGCCCTTTAAATACTCAATCACATCACACAGAATGGAAACCCTGTCCATCATTGACATCTTGGGAACTACGGAATGAAGTATGCAAAGCTGGTTATTGAGCTTCTTTCTACAATGGTTTCTACTTGTTTGACTATGCAACGCTTCTTATTTTTCAAAGCATGTACGTTGTTTTTTCATTTTTTAATGGCGTCTCCTCTTAATTTGCTTCAAATCGCGACTTCTACCTTGGTCGGGTTCCCTCTATTTTTTGCATGAATTAGATGGAAGTAGCGGGTCTTTCTCTCTTTAAAGGCATGATCTATTCAAATGATTCCCCTATCCTTTTCATAGCTGAGACAAGCTTCATTGTTTTTAGTGCCCTGGCATGAGGGACTTAGTTTTTTTTTTTTTGTTCTAGCGGATTCCACTATAAAAACTGTGGCTTTTGCTTGATGTGGGCGGCTTGCTTCCTCTAATGTTGACTCTCTTTGAAACATAGAAGCACACTATTGGATCTTGGTGTCAAAGCAATTAACTTAACACTCTCTTCTAGTAATATGCTTATGGCTGGTTTCAGGAGTCCATAAACTGCTTCAATACTCGTATTTTCACGTTCTTCCAATGTCTTAAGACAATTAATTAAATTTACTAAAGAAATAGCCTCTGCCATAGCAATAGGCTCAGTCTCATTAAGTGATATAATAGTGACATTTTTAAGAATACTTCTAGCTCTAACAAATTTTGCAACTAATACAGGCTCAAACCAGACTAAGGTATTTGATTCCTTGGCCAAATTGTAAGCCACTTCAAGAGTCAAAGGATGTAAATTGGCATCAACCATCAAAAAAGGTGTAGAACCAATATAGCTATTGAACTAATTAATCCATTCTTCTATTAAGGCCTTTTTGACTGCCTCTACATCTATAATAGTAGCTGATAGTTCTCCTTCACTGTCAAATATGTTTGATACAATAGGTGTTTCTATGTTATTACACCTATGAATTCCATGTATGGACAAACCAAGTGATTTCCAATGGTCAAGCAATGAATTTTGAGCCAGATAAATGAAATGTTGCTTTGTGTTTTTAGCAATGGCCTGCTTCACTTGCTAGCCTGTTGTTCCTTTTAGATTGGGCACGGGCCCTTTTTTTATATAAAAACTGACTCCCTTGTTGCCCTTAACATCCTTTCCTTCGATGTGTGGGGATCTTTGATTACATTCATCAACTTATTACAAAAGAACGCCTCCCCTACTCTTTCAAATGACTCTAATTTTAATTGCATGAAGTTCTTTTCATGTGTGGGAGCTCTCTTTATGCTAGGCGGCTTTTAAATTTGAATGTGTGGGCTTCTGTTGACTGGAGGGCATCTTTCACTGCGGGTCATCCCCTACATCATAATGCAATATAATGTATCTTGCAAGATTAATGGCCATATCAATTTGACTTTGAGCCCGCAAAAGTTTTGCTTCTTCAATCCTTCCTAATCGGCATATTGTTGAAAATTCCTTTTGATTCTCCATCTTAGCACAGATGAGCTTTAATTCATGACTAAGAGAGGATGAAGGGTTTTGCATCCTCTATATTTGCAATTACTCGATTGCAATCATGATGTGAGCACAATATACATCATGTCACCAATAGAAAATTTTGGCATCAGAAACACCAACATCTTTGAAGGTGATAAGGAAGCTTGCATGAATCACAATTGTGTACTTCAAATAGTTTTGACACTCTAAATATGACACAACTTTGAGTTTGCACCCATATGAATAAATATAACAGATTGATAGACAAAGTGGCTCACTTCCAAATGGTATAACAACTGATGGGGTCTAGACACTGGTTTGTTAAGTTCCATATTCATAGACAAGCCCAAATTTAATTGACCATCTCATTCTGTGACATGATGTCAAAATATGCCATTTTTTCTGAACGAGATCATTCCTATCAACTGTTTAACTCGAAGAAAATGCAAGGATAGCAACCAAAATCTCTCTCATATACAAGATTTACTAGGTACTCCTAAGGTTCGCACTTATATGGATCCACTTGGTCTCATAAAACTTGTTTCACATATTCAAAATTTATAATAATTAGAAACACTATGACCATTCTTTCAATATATCTTAAAACCTTATTTGTGTCATACATCTGATGAATTTAGCCGGGCCCCAAAGTTGGTTTGGCTAAAAAAAAATTCGTTTTCAAACACCTGATTATTTAAACAGATCCATTCATCATCTGATACTGCTCCAAATCAAAATCCATCACTGAACTGCTAATTAAGACTCATTTTACCATTTTCTGCACACTGTCAATTTAATGCCAAAAGGTCCTTTTATTGGCCTTAAAAAATGATCCAAACCTCTGACTAGGCTCTGAAAATTGGCACACTGAATCTCTATTCCGCATTCTTGCACCTTGTCAAATCTCATCTCATGGAAAATTTGGGGTCAAAAGATATTGACCGTCAAAGTGACCCTTTTAGAACTACCTGCAAGAAAACGTATCAGAAAAAATAAATTGGGTTCAGAGTCCGCTTTAAAAACTGGGTAAACTAACACTTGGGAAGACGAAAGTTGGGGTATTGGTTATCTGTCATGAGGAGAGTATGAATCTACGTTTTGGGCTCATGAAAAATAATAGCACGCAAATGGCAAGCGGTAAAAGTAGGCTACTTGGATTTGCAGACTGGAAACAATGTCAGAAAAGCGATTTTTACAAATGGAATTGACCTAGAAAAGTGTGCAAATGGATTCGTCATGACTTGAAAATTGACACACTTGGAGTATTTTAAAGGTGAACATAGTCGTATAATCCATTTGATCTCACCTATCATGGATTAGGAATTATGACATCATGAATAGGAGTCCTAACAAATCTGCAAATGCTGACACTAATAAAAAGATAGAAATTGTGTTTGGAATCGTGTTTGAAAACTGATCAAACGGATTCATCATGAGCTGAAACTTGAAACATAATAAGTCTTTGATGTCTACAGTACAACACAAAAAGAATTTTAGCATTTAGATCAACTGGGTCAAATTTATAACATGTCAAATAGGGCTTCCTAGAATTTTGAACTAATTGCATCAACATGACAATATTAAATGACCAACTTTGAGAGAGTCAAAACCTAGTCAAACAAAATTGAAACAACTTGAAATATGAAACATAGGTTCTCAGGTATGGACACTAGATATTTCGAAAGTGGTAAGTCATGAAACATTTCTAGGTGTGAGATATTCAATGGCAAACATAGCCTCCTGCCGTTGTTTGACACTTAGGGTAAAAATGCAGATTTAACAATTGCCCAAAACGAGACTTCACAGAATGGCTCAGAATGTCAGTTTAACACCATGGAACATGTAGATGCACTAAATGAAAGGTGTTAGAAGCATTAAACACCTCTTAGGCCTCAAACTGACAGTCGGGTATATGTGCATCAAAAGCATTTATAGGGCTCAATTTCTCAAAATTGCTAAAAATTCAAGCTACAATTTTGAGCGCCAACACAAGCCAAGACATTTTTTAATAGCCAAACATTGTATAAACTTAGTTAACCCAACTTATAAAACTCCTTATATTGGTGGTGAAAATAGATATTCCTATTTTAGCTATGTAAACAAGTAATTAAGCACCTTTCACATCCAATTACATTAAAGAGGGATGGAATTGAATGTTGATTGAGTTCCAATCCTCTTTGATTGAGTTGAAAATAAACTATAGAAATTTGTGAATTGAATGCAAGATCTAGGGATAATGATGTAGAATTGACATTAAATAACATGCAAGGTTTTAGAGTGATATGGTGATATAAAGTACAAATCTACAAATAAGAGACATGGGGTGACTTGTGTCTGAAATCTAGACCTAAAAATGGAGGGCACTAGTAGTTGAGGGTGTTTTTTCCCTAATGTAGAAAGTATATATTTTTTCTTCTTTCAACTCTCTTTGACAAAGGAACCTAAAATTGCTAGTGTCCTCCAAGTGGGGTATATCACATCCCTACTTGAGACCAAAGTACCATTTGATTATTTTTCTTTAAATCGATGTGATAAATTGCATCATCTTAAAAAGAGGCAAAATGTAAATAGCTAAGAAAAATGTCCTCACAAAATTAACTATTTTTTTATTTATTTGATTATTTTACCATCATTCCTCTATTAATTATATTAAAAATTTAATTTAGTTAATCAATTTATTAATGCCTTCCTCTGCTAATTAAAAATAAATCGTGTTTATCTAATTGATTCATTAGCCTTTTCTTTCCCTTAATTAAATAAATATTTACTGTTTATTTAATTTTACATAAGCCTAGATTTTGTCTACTATTAATTAATTAAATAGTTTATATTTATTTAACTAATGCACTACCATATTTTGACCATAATCAAAATTTGTAGTTGTGTGCCAAGTGTCTTTTGTCTCTTTATCTCCCCTTTTCTTTGTCATTCTCATATGACTAAATTCATTGAACTTAAAGATGGGCTATCAAAAGATAGCGCACCTCTTAACATGATCCCTTGATTTATTTAACTTCTTAATATAAACTCTTGACTCTACTTTAGGCTTCCATAAATGAGTGTTTTTTTTTTTAAATCATGTGAAACAACTGCATCTAGTATTATTGCATACATATCGATATTGTTGTTGTATGTACATTGTTAATCAACTACATTCTACAACATTCATGTCTTCTTGTGCTAATGCTTAGTGTTGAGAGCAATGTACTATTGTCTATAGGGCCTTGAAGGATTGAAGAATAATCGAGTCAATCTTATCACTGTGTGTCAATATGTATTTGGTTTATTTATTTGCATACACTTTATTTAGAGCTATATTGGTGTTGTTGATTTGTTTGTAGATTCTAGGCTTGTGTTTGGGCTATTAACGAGTTGTACTATAAGGTCACAATTCAATATTCACAAATATATTACTATTAAAAATATAAGTTCAAAGTTGTCACTTTGGTTCTAGATTTTGTTGTGTAAGATTTTACATAAGAATCTAGAAGCAAAGTTGACGATCAATTATGGACTATGGAACTCTACTTTTTTTCTTAAGTTCAAGGTTGTAATTATTGACCATTATTAATAACAATTAAACTACATGTACTTGTTAAATTCAAAAAGTGACAAATCAAGTGATATCACAAGTACACACCAACAAAACATGACTAAATACCCAACAATTGATCTATGTTCTTTTTTAGAGTAAGGAATGAAAATGAAGAGAATGGTTTATGTCACCTCTAATAAAAACATGTTAATTTAATACCATATTGCACAATACAGTTCTAACACTTTATATTTAAAGTTATTAAATAAACTAACCTAATAAACTCATTAAATAAACTAATCTAAAAAACTAAAAAACTTGCAATTATTGTATGTAATTATGAATCAAAATACACAATTGTAAATTGAATTTTTTTTTTTAATAGATGTTGGGTCAAAGTCTAAGATTAATTATTATTATTTATTACAAGTAATTATTATTATGCATTAAGTTTGGGTAGATTTAGACCAACCACCACCTAGATGGGGGCTTTTGCCTTATAAATTAAATTCTTTACTAATATTCACCAATATAATTGTTTTTTTAACATTATCACAATTTCCATGTTTTAACACTCTTCAAAATGATGTTCAACATAAATAAACAATTATATATGATTTATATCTTAAGTCTTCATACTTAAATATCCATAAAACCATTTTAAATTTATATATTCATATTTATATTTATACATAAGTGATTCAAAGTTGATAATTTAATGAAAATGAAATTCTCAACCTTGAGACACAAATTGACCCATTTTAAGACCCCCCAAAAAAAACAAAAAATTCAAAGAGGAGTTCAATTGCAACCAAATGTTCTTTACACATCGGTTGCAGTATTTTTATTGTGAGAAATGTTTTTGTTTTGTATTGACATTCCAACTAGGCGTTCAAGATTCATGGCGGTACAATGTATGAAAGCTCTTCCTAATCATACGCATGTCTTATCCTTTGTGGTGAATCAAATCATCACTCGGTAAATACTTTTAGGCACGGTCTCATCATCACCTTCGAGATATTAAGGATATTATTATATATATTCCTTCTATCATGTGGTGGCGTGCTCTATCATGCATTAAAAGTTATATGTGTGGATATTTCCATTGCCTTTTTTTATTATTTATGTGTGACATATCTATATTGGGACTATGGAATAAATTTATCCTATTGGGTGTTTGTTTCGTGGACATGGGATACATGCAAGTTTTTTAATATGTATTTTTATTATGAGATCATATAATCATTAGGATCACTTAGTCTATAAAACTTAGATATCTTTGTAGTTATCTTAATTTAATACTTATTATTCAATATATTTTATTTATTTGTCACAATGCATTCATGAAATTGATTGTTTTGTGTGATTCATACATTTAGTTGTTTATCTAATATATTTATAAAATGCCTTTCTCTCTTCAATTCCTTACATCTAATGGACAAATCAATTAAAGATAGAGATATCTTACTAATATCCTTATCCATAAGCTCCCTAGACATAAGTTGCTCATAACTTATTCAAACACATGCTAATAAAAGAACAAGGTAGTGCCTAAATTAGAATTGCTCACATAAAATCTCTGTGTTACTAAAAAAGATTGCACAATTTTCATAAATCATAGTTAATAACCAACATGGAATTAAAAAGCAAAATGTTTGGAATGGTAGTGCTTGACATGTTATTTTGTTCTAATAAAGGAACACTTAACAATGTTAAGACAATTAGATTTTCAAGATATTAGAATCATTCTTTATCATAATTATGAGAACTAAATCTCTATTCCTTAATATATTTTCAATTGTAATTTTTTTATTGTATTTTATTAATTCTAAATCATTCTTAATATAATGTAATTTTCATTATTGTTTATTGCTATAATAATTCAATGCATAATCACAATTTTTATATTAAAATATTTGCAAAGTAGTCTTTCTTCTTTGTAAAATGAATTAGTACTTAAATTGAGATATTTGATAATAGTCTATACTTTTCTTTTCTTACACAAAATACTTATGTGAGTATTTTAATCTATTTTTAAACAATGTTTTAAGAGATAATTATATGTGATAAATTTCTTAATTTTTCAAAAAAACTTGATTTGATGATCTAAGGGGTCGAGTTTAATTGGTAAAAGAAATTTCTTCTCATTGTAAAAACTCAATTCCACACCCCAAAAGGATATATATTATATAATTCTTTATCTTCCATATTTTACTTCTAAAGTATCTAAGTGTTTATTTAAGAAAAAAAAAATCAAAGCAAGATTATAGAGAAATAGCTGCATCAAGTAGTTGAAAGAGAAATATAGTAAACTAAACTATAGTGCATCAAGTAGCTAAAAGAGAAATATACTAAACTAAACTATTTCGATGAAGAAAAATATCGCACACTATGAATAGTTGTAATGAACTATTAAGTGACATTACATGAATAAATGTGACAAAGTACTTGACATAGTTTCACATGACAATTGCTTTCAAACTTGATTTACGTGTTCTTGAATTTGCCAAAGTTGTGTCATGTCTAATACATTTCTTTTGGATAAATTTGGAAGTTGTGAAAAAAAAAAGTAACCTAAAAGACTACATAGATAAAGCATGGAAGTACCAAATTTTACACATAATTGCATGAGAAAACAATAATACACCTAGACTTCCAAATATGTCTCAAAATAACTTGTACAGTAGGATTTACTGTTAAGACTAACCACAGACAGAAATAACAATTGCATGCAAATATAAACAATATCAAAAAATAATATATATTGCACAAAAGAGAACACACTTGACACAAACATTTAACATGGTTCACCCAATCCCTGGGCTATGTCCACCAACAAAAAGTCCAATATTATTATTATCTAGTGATTACAATCTGCAATTCCTTATTGCTCCAAGCTACCACAAGAAGCTACAATCTAATGATACATTATGAAATCCTTAACCCTAAGGCATTTTATATAAGTTTATTGTCACTTACAAAAGTAGGGCTACAATAAGTTGTCTAAAAAATAAATAGCAGTCAATGCCTTTTACAATAATAAAGTCATTTGAACTCTTGGGGGCGTTGTCCCTCGACCCCACCCTATATTGTGACAAGGAGTGCACTTGGACGACCCCATAAGGGGCACTTCCCCCAAACCCCCATAATACTAATATGGGGAAAAACTGTGTCTAATGAAGTGGGAAAAAATTATTCTCAGAGTCTAATTAGGCTCAACATCACAACATTTACTATGACATCATCATACAAACCAAATCCAATGAGAGCTTCTTTCCAATTCTAGTAATAGTTTAAAATAACAAATGAATGTTTTTGATTAATGTAAAAGTACAATTTATGGGGCCCCATAACCCATTACAAATAGATTACAAAGGGATCTAGAACCCAACTAAGATGAACTACTGTAATAAATAGAAAACATTAAAAGACCACAGTCCAAAGCCAACCTCTAGCCAACAAGCCAACAACACCCATATGACTATTTTCCCAAAAGGCCAACACCTTGCATCATAAATTTGATCTTTGTTAGCATAACTAATGGTTTGATGGTAGGCGATGATTAGTGTTATCATGATAGACTTGATTGCATGTTGATTTGTTATTGTGTTGTCATTGATGTTAATTGTTGACCTAGTGTTCCTAGTATGTTGACAAACAATAACATGATGAATAAGGTGTTGTAGCAAGTTTTAGAGATAGTGATCCTTCTAAGACAATTGGGGATGTCTTTTAAGGTCTATGATATGATAGCTATTATTGAAGTGATTCTATGAGAAAGTTATATGATCAAATAATTTTGGCATTACAACTATTAGAATAGTTAGTGACAAGTAATAGGTGATTTGATTGGTTTTTCAAATCTACAATGAGCTAAGTGGAGTGATCATAGGAGAAATTATATAACACTATTTATATAATATGGTTACAACTAACACTCATTGACTTGTGACTAGCGTAAAATATAGGTGATCAATAAAAAAAGACAAACCTATTAAACGTATAGAACTATTTTGTGTTCTTGAGATACAATTAATAAATTGATGATTAGTGATTGGTGTTGAGGTTTCAATAGATTCAGTTAAGTTAGTCACAACCCAGTGATGTTTCATCATGATTGGAGATGATGATCTGTCATCACATTGTTTGATGATAGTATATGAAGAAGATTCTAGAGGAAGCACATTTTTGGTCAACATGTGTTTGATCTCTTGACACAAAATTATATGTAAATCATTGTATTAGCTAACACGGTCTTATAATTATGTTTCATATTTTGAAATATATTTTTTTGTATTTTGATTTGAGTGGGATATTTGAAATTCATATCTATTTCAAATTTAGGGCTTGACTAAGGAAGTGGACTTAAAAGTTCAATGTATATTGGTTGACATTAAATACTTTTTTTGTTGATCATGGTTGGATAAGTGTGGTTGAAGAGTGTAAGTTGCAATCAAGCTAGGGTAGATTTGATTATATTTTTGTTCAGAGAGTTTTAGATTCAATGGATTTGATCAAGTAGAGGTAGTATTATTCTACATATTATTCTTTGTGTTGTTCCCTAATAGTTGTAGCATCAAAATCTCTTAACCAGGTAGATCCTATCAGGTCCTATATTGTAAATACTTTAATAAGATGACACTTTAATTATAATTCTATGTCCTTTAACAAGGCTACTCCTAATAGGGTAAATTTGTTAGATAACTGAGAGGGGGGGAATCAATTATAACTAGTTATCCCACATGTCTTAAAAACACTTTTCACCACTCAAACATGTTAAACTTTCATATCATAAGCCCAATTTAACTAGATCTAACATCAAATTATAAACTAATATAAACTTTATAAAAAATTGTCAACTTAATATATCAAGTATCAGAGTTATCTTCCAACTTATACCGAGTTGCAACAATAAATTTAGTAAACATGAAATATACCTGCAACATAATAAGAATCCACACAAGTTGACACAAGTATTTAACATGAAAATCCTCTAAAGGAAAAAACCACCTAGGAACCAACAAACCAAAATATTCACTCTTATGAAGTGATCTCTATTAGAAGCCAAACTTGTTAAAGGTTACATACACATTGTTAAAGTGACCTTGTTAGAGGATTCATGCCAAATATCATCTAGGCCTTGTGCATTCTTTGAAACTTCTAAAGAATGGCTTAGTCTAATGGATTTACAAAACATTCAACAAAATATCACCATATAAGATTTTAACAGATTATTAAATCCACCTGGTTAATAGATCTTTCTAATACAATGAATAGAGAGTAATAGTGAAATGATTTGTTAGGTTTTAGCTCTACCTTTCTTGTTCAGATCTCTATGTCACTCAATCTCTTTCTGATCCCTTTTAACTGATTCACACACTTCACACATCAAATTATCATTTTCCTTTCTTGATCTTCCCTATGTAATGCTTCTTGATTCTCCTTTGCTTCTTCAACTTCTTTAGCAACAATGCAATCAACAACACCAACTTAATCAACATGATCAACAATAATAAACATTGTGTTCATCCTTTAAATAGAAAAATTTTGTCATTCCTCTAGAATCTTCGAGGTTTTTCCTCTTAATCACAATCGTCATATATTTATCAATTTTATATCCATTGAATCTCGAGGGTCAAGAAATGTACTTACACCTTGAACTTTGTGCTCTATTTCTAATTCTTAATCCTCCTTCATTAGATCTTCATTAAGTTTCTCCAAATGTTGATCTCATAAAAAACTTCATCATTATCTTTGAAACTTTTTTTAAAAACTTTATTTTCATCAAATGTTGGCCTCAGATTAATTTTTTTCTTAGAATTTTTATTCTTTTCATGCTTAGTTAACATTACATCTTTCTAAGTCAACACTAGGCTCGGTTAACACTGAAATTACCCAGTTGACACTACACTTTCTGCATTTCTTCATTAGGCATTCGATGGCAACTGTAATAGCTCAGTTAATATTGTGGTTCTTCATTCACCGATCAAATTGTCTTTCTTATACATGATCTCAACACTTATTCAAATCATGTAAAAAAATCAAACCAACATTATATTGTCATAATCTAACTAATTCAAGTGCCCATTGAATACCATACAACTATCAACTCTTACATCATCATATTTTCTTTAAATCATCTTCATCATTCAAATGATATGGAACTCTACTAAATTAGCATAATGTCTAATCAACTAAGGCTTGACATCAATGAAAACATAACAACTAATATGACTCTTTCACATGCATTAACAACATTATTAGTTGGGGCTAACAAAATCACCTAATAGAGATAGAGGAAAATTCCTTCATTGGGTGACAACCAAAAATGCCTTTATAAACTTCTAAAATAATTAAGCTTCTCATTGGGTATACTTCAAAAGAGTTCACAATTTGTGGGTACTAATCCTCACCATAGTTTTCACTCAAATTGGATAACCATGACACCAAATCTATGTCCCTATTTTTTGGATGTGTTTATGTATTTGAAGTTTTCATTTGTTTAAATATTAATAAGGATTTAAAGGTTGAAGTTTTGTCTAATCAATAGATTACTTATTCAACCTCCATCTCAACAATTTAATCCCTTAGGACTAACAATTGGTGTCATAGCTCTTGTCCTCTGTCATGGTGATCATTAATAGCTTGAGGTAAAGATCTAAAAATATTGAGAAAGGAAGGTCCTAAGTCCACAAGGGAGAACTTCCAATATGGCTTGGTAGGATGAAGATTTATCTCAATGGTGTTGGAAATCAATATTAGAATCATGTTATTACAAATTATAATGCTCCTCCACAAACCCTTTCTGTATATGATTTGAAATAACAAGAAGAGCATACTAAAACTATGGAATTCATTATAAGTTCTCTTTCTATAGGATATTTTATCAATATCCAAGATCTAGATATTAATCATGACATATGGGATAAACTAAAGAGATTTTAAGGTGGATATTTATATGTACAAAAGGCTAAGATGGTGTATTGTCTTAAATTGGAAGAACTTCACATTTTTGATAGCATAACACCCATTTAATATGGAGTCATAATTTATTTTTATTTCTCCCCTTTCTTCTCATTTCTTCTCATTTATCCTAGGAAGAATTGGGTAGGACCTAATAGATCCTCCATAGTATTCATATTTCCTTCACAAAGCTCAAGGTATGATCTAACCACTTGGGTCCTCCTAGACCATCTCTTAATCTATTGGGATCTATTTTTTGCAATGAATTTAACTTTTCTTGAATATGTACCTAATTTCTCAAAAATAGGACCTATTATGGTACCCCATGGGATTCCTATAGATTATGGGACCTAGTTAGTAGGGATGTAGTACATCCCTACTAGCCCAATCAAGGACATATTGTATCCCTTCTTGGGACCCATTTTTTGTCCCCATCTTAGGCCTTATTTTGAGATTGGTTTGAGCAGTTAATTTGAAGGCTTAATCAAAATAGAGGAGAAATTTATTATAATCCCTTTGTAATTCAATCCATTTTCCTTATTTAACATCTCTTATCTTATGCACACAAGCAATCATCCACAAGATTAAGCATTCAAGTCTTCAAGCATTCAAGCATTCAAGTATTCAAGCCATCTTAAATACACTCAAGAAAATAATTTTTCAATTCATTGGAGAGGAGATCTCTTACATTCATACTTCTTCTACATTCACAACCTCTTGATCCATTCAATCGATGAAGTGAGCATATTGCATTTGATTTAAGAGAGCATACCAATCTAAGCTGAATTCTTTCATTTACTTTAAATTTTCAACTTCCCAATTACTTTAATTTCAAGGTTACTTCCTAAATTGGGGTTTGACCAAGGCTAACACCCCATAAATAAATAAACCATTTGTATTCTGGATTGTAGATCTTAGAAGATGAAATTGGTTGTAGTTTCAAATACCCTTTTCATCATACTCCAAAGATCCAAAAAATATTTTGTGATCGAATATTGTTTTACAAGAATGCCTTGCAGCCCTGCTAATAAAAGTTTACCCTTCTTTGGAGAATTCAACCTCACTTCCTAAAGTTGACCCCACCATATAAAGTTGACTCTATCAATTAGCCAAACAATTTCTAGGTTTTGTAAATCTCATAGTTTTCAATCCAAAGCAAGGTAATAAACAATTTTAGAGATTGTTTGACAATCCATTTACATGTTTTTATTTTGTAAGGTATATTTCCTTTCCTTCTACTTTTGAATACACATTTCCATTTCCTTACTTTTAATTCTTATATTGCACATCTACTTGATTTTATTTCATCTCTCTTTCTACACTAGGGTTTTAAGGACTTTTGCATTCTTTCTCCAAATCTATAACCATTAGATCTTTGTTTGCATTAGTTCTCCTTCATCCTTTGGTTGGTAATAATCTTCCTAAATCTAGTTACCTTAGAGTTAGAATTGAAAGGATCAATCTCCTTAACTTCCCTTTTAAGTACAAGGTTAATTAACCCCCAAACTGTGAAGTGATTATGATTTGTTCGAATTGCTTCACATTTCTCTTTATCCATATGGATAACATAAATGAAAAATTTGATGTCGCGAGGATGATGGAAAATGAGAACATTGAACAATACAATCAAATAATTAAGCATGTAGTTATTTTTATTAGAGGAGCTAGTTGAACTCATAAAGAAGAAGATGTGGAAAGAAAAATACTTTAGAATTTTTTACCTCAATACACTACTAAGATTTTAGTCATTAAAGAAGTAATATATTTAGGTACTAGTGTTCTTACTCTTGGTGAATTAAAAGGAAAGTTGACAACATTTGAGTTGAGTGATTTTGTTAATAGTATTCCTAAGGTTGGAGATGGACTTATGTCATCTATTATGATAGCTCCAACAAGGAAAGGAAAGGATATTTCTAACACCTCTCTGACTTTGATGCATCACTCTAATGATTATGGATCTATTTTTTCTAAAGAAAAGCAACATGAAGTTTTGGGTGTATTTCTTGCTAGGAGGCTACCTAGATGAAGTGGTAAGTATAAGGGTAAATTTTCCTTAAAATGTTTTTGATGTAAAAAGATTGGATGTATTTTTCTTTCAAATACCTTGACAATGATAGGAAGGAGAAGCCAAGAAGATTCAAGGATAATAACAAGAAAGCATGCTACCTAGATGAAGAATGTGTTATCTAATTGAGGAGATGAAGAAGAAATTGCGTTCATTATTTTCAAATAAGATTCCTCTAAAGTTGGTAATAAATCATTAGGTTCTAGCATAATTCCTAGTGGAGATTGGATAATTGACAGTGTCTTTTCTCAGTAGATATGGCTAGTGATAGAAGGAAATTCATCGAAATGGAAGAATGTATTGAAGGATGCATAATATTTGGTAAAGATTCTCCTTATATGGTAAAATTTAAGGATATATTTCTTTGGACAATAAAAAAATTGTGATGATGTTTATTGGCTTGATGATCTGATTTTAAACTTGCTAAGTGTTGTTCAATTGAATAATAAAGGATATAGATTGGAGTTCAATGCAGGTATGTGTAGGATTATGGGAAAAAATAAGAGTATTGGTGAGTAAAGTAAAGGTAACATGTTCCATCTTAATTCTACAATTAAAAGTTATATAATTGTTCAAGAGGATTGCTAGTGTAAATAAGTATTTACTATTTATACTCTACTTAAGTTTACTTAGGTTAATGCATTATTTTATTATTTATTAGGTTGACACTTAGGAGCTTGTGTACTTTTATGCATTGCCATGTTGACAACACAGAAGTATGCAACTCTAATTCAATACATGGTGTCTACAACGCTGGTGTTTGCATAATTAACTGAGTTGTAATGTAGACAACATATATATTTGCATTCTTAATTAAGCACATGGTGTCTACAACATTATTTTTCCTCCTACCCTTTGTAGGCTTATCCTCTCATCATCACACTTACTCCTATGCTTAATGGAGGATAACATATATCTAGTGGATGTGCCTAGTTGTATAACTTATCATGTTGCTGATTCCTATGCATTCTAGAAGCATTCCAGAGGCCTTTATATATAGGTACTCCTAATGTACTTGTACATTGAATTGAATACTAAATTGTTATTCTGATCATATTCTGGTCTATTTTGTGCTTGTGTTTGAGTTCCTTGGTCTTGGGTGATTTTTTCCCTAAGGAAAATTCTTACATGGTATCAGAGCTGAGGGAGATTCTCTTCACATAGCCATTGGAGACCTTGTTGCTTCATCTCTCAAAGGGACCCAATTCAAATCCAAAGCATCTACAGTAATTGGGAGCATCTAGAGCCGAAGCAAACCTTGCCATTACATTTAAAGTGATGATTCAATAAAAATTGACTATAAATTCACCTATTTTTGCCATAGTCAATTTTGAGGCAATTTTTTTTTGTAAATTGGAACCCAAAGGCCTAATTTGCAAAATTGGCATGGTCATTTCGATTTGTTTAATTGATTTTTCAAATCTACATTTTCAGAGCTATTTTTCTCGAATTATTTTAGCCTAGTTGGGCATTTAGAGAAAAAAAAAATTGTGTAGGCACTGGGCAGTGACACCCCGACCTTACATAGAATATTATTCCTTTTATTGGCAGTTTCATTAAAGTCTGATTTCACATTTCAATCAGCGAGCTCAATAAAGTAGCGACCAAGAATATTCAACATTTTGGTAGCACATCAGTGAACTACCATTTACTAACAGTTCCCATACAAAGTCTAGCAACTTCTATCACCGAAGCTACAGTGCTTTGTTTGAATACCATGACCATTGGTTTCTATAAAACTTTTCTTGCGCATGTTTGAGCAATGTGGGACTAAATATCATAGTCCCCACTAGATTTACCACTATTGGTACCAGAGTTACTCAAGCAATAGTTGTAATTATTCTGTGCCATTAGATCTATCCATCGGAAGACTTTCACCAGCCTGTATTTACTTTTTTGGTACTGCTTATTCTAATCTCTAGCACCCATTTGAAAGTCGCCACGTGACACTACAAATACCCCTTCCACACAGTCCACATGACCCATGATCTAAAGGCCACATCCACAGTGTAGTCAACAACCATGTCTGCGATACAGACCCTACCACATTGCGCTTTTGCCAACTCAGTGACCTGACAACTGAATCTAACATGTGGCCTATCCACGTCATCTACAACTTTACACCACGGAGGAATCCATGTCAACACCTACCGTACATCCATGTTAGATTTTTGTACAATCTGTATGATAGTCGTACTGCCACATCACTAGGGAGGAATTTTTTTTGCTGATGTCAACAATTCGATGTCTTAAATTTGATGGCTATTTGACTGTCACCAGGATGCAAATTTGAACTACTATGACGATCATTTGACCATCAAATTTAACATCGTGTTTTCCTCTCCAAACCCCTCTTCAAATGTAGTTTTGATTTGATAGCCTGACTTTGAGAGGCCATAACTCAGACATTTGAACTCCAAATCAAGTGTAATTTTTTTATATTTTGAGTAGAATTTCCTAAAAAATTTAATGGTACAATTCTTTTCTGGTTTTGATCCATAGATTTGACAAAAATAACATTTTTTGGCTACTATACCTATCCAATCTTACATTTTGCAACTTCAAACACTCTATATGGGCTCATCTAGACTTGAAAATAGGTTCCATTTTTTTTGAAAGTGTATATTTTTTCATCTACTTTCTAGATCTACAATTAGATTGTAGGCTTGTGTGGACAAAAGTATCACTTTCAAAAATAGGTCCTATTTTTCATTGTATTGCTTCAATATTGTTGTATTTTTGAGCTACATTGTAAAGTTCCAGATTTGTACTCGAAAAAGAGGTTAATAGTGAAATCAGAAGCCCACTTTGTCCATTTTTACAATTGGCCTATTGTAAATACACTACATATAAATTGTCAAAATCTTTCATTTGGGGGAGGGGGGGATTTTTGATTGAGTGAAAAAGCGGAGGGGTTGATATTGTGCTCTTGCATTATGGGTTCTTTTTCAAAGTTAACTCCACATAATTATGCTACTTGGAAAGAAAACATAAAGGAACCATTGGTAGAAAAGGTTTTACTACATTATATAACTGGTGCATCAAAGAAACCTCTTGTTGATGCTAATGAGGCTCACAAAGAAGACTAGGAATCCAAAAAAGAGATGGCTCTAGGAAACTTGTTGAAAAATATCTCTAATCTTGTCAAATATCACATTAGGAAACTTATCAATCCAACAGAGGTCTAGGCTAAACTTGAAGCAATGTATTGGGTAGTAGATGAAGACATGGCCTACACCATTGAGGACAAACTTCTCAAGTTGGATCCTAGGAATTTTGACACCATCAAAGACTATCTTACCCAAGTAGACATGTATAGGGCACAACTTAAGGATTGTGGTGAACCCATCAAGGATGGAAAGATGATCAAACATATCATGACTCATCTTCCACCTGAATATGCTCCTTTTGTTTGCAGGTATAATGCTCACAAATTAATGATGGGTAGTGCCTACACTAAGCCTTCATTCGAGAAATTTTTAGAAATGTTGATCTTAGAACATGACAATTTAGTGAGTATAGGAATTCTCAAGTCTTCCAAGACCAAAGCCTTGGTAGCTAATGAAGGTAATTTAAGTGGTAAAAACTCCAACAAGAAACATAAGTAGTAGAAGGCTAAGCCACAAGATGACACACAATAATCCTCCTCAAAACAAAAATCTTCCTCACATCAATCTTCTTCCACTCAACAATCTTCTTCAAAAAAAGGTAAGTCTTCTTCCAAAAGTAATTAGAAGGGGAACAATTCCAACAAAAGGGAGAAGAAAACTTGTTCCTATTGTAAGAAGAATGGTCATGATGAACATGAGTGCAAAGATAAGTAGATTGATGAATTGGTCAACCTAATGAGGAAACACAAAATTGATGTACCAAATGCCTATAAGGACAAGGGATGTTTAACCACTTCAAAGGGTAAGGGACAAGCTTTGGTAGCAAGTAAAAACAATGTTGAGGAATGGGTTATTGATTCAGAAGCAACACACCGTATGAGTGCTTCAATGGGGCAATTTTCCTCTTTGAAACCATCAAATGTACCTTACATCTATGTGGGTAATTATACTCAAGTGGAATTTGAAGGGAAAGGATATGTTGAGTTGGAAAATGGCATATTCAAGGATGTTCTTCATGTTAATAACCTTAGCACCAACCTTCTCTCCATCTACCAAATAACTCACTATGGATGTGGCAACAAAGTGGAGTTCCTCCCTGATATTGTTGTGGTGAAAAATCTCAAAGATGATTCTATGATGGTGGTTGGAAAGGTTAATCATGAGACAAGACTTTATTTTTTCTCACATTTTGTGCCTAAGTCCACTTCTCTTCCCTTTTTGACTCATTCAAATACACAAAGTAAACTATGGCATGAGAAATTTGGACAGCTCAATTATCGCTACCTTCAACAACTCAATAGCAAGGATATGGTCATTGTTCTACCTCAAGTCAAGTATTTAGAGGGTGTGTGTCCAAGTTGTGAAGCAAGAAAGCATCCCAAAGAGAAATATGACAAGGGGACTCTTAGAAGGCTACTATTGTTCTTGAATTGGTTCATAGTGATGTAGCTGGCCCATTTCCAATACCATCATTTGGTAAGGCCCACTATGTTCTAACCTTTATTGATGACTTTTCATGGTACACTTGGGTCTTTTTTCTTGCTCATACGAGTGAAGTATTTGACAAGTTCATCACCTTCAAAGCTTAAGTTGAGAAAAAATTAGGGAAAGCCATCAAGATTCTACAAATAGATAATGTCAAGGAATATGTCAACTCCAAGCTTGTAGATTTTTGCACTCATGAGGGAATTGATCTTCAACATTCAGTTGCATACACGCCACAATACAACGATGTCACTAAAAGGAAGAATAGAACCCTTAAGGAGATGACCACTTGTATGCTTGAACATAAGTCTCTGGATCAAGTCTTTTGGGTAGAAGCCATGTGTTGTGTATATTACATCCAAAACAGAAGTCCCCATAAGGCCTTAATGGAATTACACCTTTTGAGGAATGGTGTGGTAGAAAACCAAGTGTCAAGCACTTTAAATTTTTTGGTTGTCCAGCACGGGCAAGGATAGCTCCACAAAAGTGAAAGGCATTAGAACCTCAAAGCAAACCATGCATATTTGTTGGATATCCTAACCATCTCAAGGCATACAAACTCATGGATCTAGAGACACATGAAATATTTTACTAGAGGAGTGCTCACTTTGAAAAAACTTGTCCAAGTTTGGCTTCTTCAACTCCTCCTTCTTCCTCTTTCATTGATAGTGATCATAGTGATGATAGTAACTTAGAAGATGAGATTCCTTTAACTTTGACTCATAGAACACCACCTTCATAGGGTCCACAAAAAGTTGAGGACATTCCTTCTTCTTCCACTAAACCTCGTTGGGCACAACAAACCCTTGATTCAACAAGTTCATTGGTGGGGAATCCTTCAAACACTTGGAGGACAAGGTCACAACACAAATCATTTCCACATGCTTATATTGCCATTACTTTAGATCCATAGTCATTTAAGGAAGCATCAAGGATTCCAAAATGGGACAAGGCTATGGAGGAAGAATATAACTCTTTGATGAAAAAAAACACTTGGGACTTAGTTCCCCTTTTTAAGGGAAGAAAGGTGGTTCAATGTAAGTGGATCTATCAAACCAAATTTGTAGTGGATGGAAGTGTGGATAAGCATAAGGCTAGACTATTTGCCAAAGGTTTCTCACAAGTTCCAAGTATTGACTATACATAGACTTTTGCACCAGTTGCCAAGATGAACTCCATTCACTTGACACTATCTATTGCTATAGCTCATGGTTGGGTTGTACACCAGATGGATATAAAGAGTGTATTTTTTAATGGTGATCTTCATGAGGAGATTTATATGGAGTAGCCACAGGGGTTTATTCAGGATTCTACTATGGTTTGCAGATTGGAGAAGTCTATTTATGGTCTTAGGTAGGCTCCTCAAGCTTGGTATGCTAAGATGGATTCCTTCTTACTCTCAACAAGATTCACCAGGTGTCATTCTAATTCAAAAGTCTACATTCTTCAGAGGGATGACTCACACTTGATATTCGTGCTATATGTAGATGACTTGATCATCATAGGAAGTACTTCATCCATCATTGCTAGTGTCAAGACCTCTTTGCAGGATAGATTTTCTATGACAAACTTGTTTTTGCTACATTATTTCCTTGGTATTAAGATCACAAAGTCTTCAACAAGGATCACATTGTCTCAACCCAAGTATGCTCTTGACTTGCTTTCTCAATTTCACATGAGTGATTGCAAGCCTACTCCTACACCCTTTCTTTTAGGTGTCAAGTTAGAGACCAAGTGTACCACTCCACTAGTTGATGCTACATTGTATAGATAGTTAGTTGAGAGCTTTATCTACTTGACACATACACACCCTGATATAGCCTTTGTAGTTGGCATAGTTCTCACTTCATGAAAGAGCCATCTGAGCTTCATTAGAAGGCTTCCAAGTGCATCTTGCACTACATATAGGGTACACATACACATGGGATACACTATGCAGTAGGTATAAGACTTCAGCTGGTTGGATATACAGACTTAGACTATGCAGGGGACCTTGATTCTCACAAGTCTACTTCAGGTTACATGTTTCACCTTGGTTCCAACCCTATTTGTTGGCAGAGTAAGAAGAAAAATAATATTGCTATTTCTTCAACTGAGGCTGAGCATCAAGGAGCTGTCAATGCAACTATAGAGGCTCTTTGGTTACAACAAATCTTAAAGGAGTTTGGATTTGATCTACCTAAACCTACAGTCATACATTGTGACAATCAAAGTGCCATTGAGATCTCTAAAAATCTACTTCAGCATCAATGGACTAAACATGTTGAGGTTCACATGCACTACATCAGAGAGCTAATACATGAGTAGATCATTGTATTACAATATTGTCCTACAGTAGAGTAGGTCATAGATATCTTCACCAAACCCTTTGCTAAGATCAAGTATACTCATTTGTAAGATCTCTTGGGGGTGCAGGATGTTGTAGAAAGGGGAGTCCCTTGACTTCTCTCTTCTTTCTTTTGGGAGGGATCTTTTCCTCATCTGATGTCTTCTTCTCTCTCATCTTCTTTATTGTACTTATCTCTCTTTTTGGAGGAGGGTTTTTCCCATGATTTTTTCCCTCTTTCTCGACTTTATGAGAGATTACATTGCATCAGATTGTCTGTAGTGCATTACTTTTGTACATGAGTACCTAACATGGCCTCATAGCTGGGACCCATCATGCATTTTGTAAGCTTAAGTGCATTCCCCTAAGTTGCACTTAAGGGGGGCTATTGGCGTAAATAAGTATTCCCTATTTACACTTTACTTAAGTTTACTTAGGTTAATGCATTATTTTTTTATTTATTAGGTTGACACTTAGGAGTTTGTGTACTTTTATGAGTTGTCATGTTGACAACATAGAAGTACACAATTCTAATTCAACACATGGTGTATAAAACACTAGAGTTTGCATATTTAACTAAGTTTTCATGTAGACAACACATTTATTTGCACTCCTAATTAAGTACATGGTGTTTACAACATTATTTTTCATGCTACACCTTTGTACGCTTATCCTCTCATCATCACACTTACTCTTGTGCTTAATAGAGGATAAGTTCCCATATCTGGTGGACATATGCCTGGTTGTATGAATTATTATGTTGTTGATTCCTATGGATTCTAGAAGCATTCCAAAGGCCTTTGTATACAGGCACTCCTAGTGTACTTGTATAATCATTTTGATCATATTTTGGTCTATTTTGTGCTTGTGTTTGAGTTCCCTGGTCTTGGGTGAATTTTTCCATAATGCAAATTCTTACAAGGATGATTGTTGATTATGGCATAAGAGGTTATGTCATATTAATTTTGATAACCTAATCAAAGTGAGTAAGATGGGGATAGTAAGGTGTTTTCCTTACCTAGTAAAACCAAACAATGTCAACTTGAAAAGTTGACTAGTTCTAGTTTTGTTAGTAAAAAACATTCTAATGAAAATGTCCTAGATCTAGTTCATACTAATTTGTATGGTTCTATGAGAAATCAAAGTTATTATGGTGATAGATACATTATGCTTTCTATTGATGACTATTCTAGATTGATGTGGGTTATGTATTTAAAAGACTTAATCTTTTCACATTTAAGATCTTCAATGCCAAAGTAGAGCAGGAGACTGGTAAGAACCTAAAATTTTTTAGATTAAATACAGAACATGAGTTTACTTTACATGAATTTACTACATATTGTGAAGAAAATGTAATTAAAAGGTAGATGTTAACTCCTAGAACACCTTAGTAGAATGGAATTGTTGAAAATAGAAATATGTCTATCATATTTATGCTAGGACATTTAATATTCATAAGGGTGTTTCTTAAAAATTTTTAGATAAATGATGAACATTGTAGTTTAAATATTAAACAAAGTTTAGATAAAGAATGGTACAAACAAAACTCCCTATGAGTTGTGGCATGGTGATCCACCTTGTGTGAGTTATTTCAATTTTTTGGGAGCAATTGCTAAATAAAGAGAGATGAAAATACAAGTTTGACAAAAAAAGTGATGAGGTGATATTATTAGGGTAATCTATGAAAAGAGAGGCCTACAAATGTTTGAACATTAAAACCAAAAATATAGAAAAAATGAAAATGTGATAATTGATGAATACTCTGAGCATAATTATGAATCTAGGAAGAAGGAAAAAGAAAACTATAAAGAGTTTGTATATGTATAAGCAATGGAGAAAAATACTATAGTAGAAGTGATAAAAAGGCAAGCCAGTGAACAAGGGTCGATTCAAACTATTAGATTAATTATTCTCTTACACTTATTAATTAGATCATCTTGGTTTAATTAATTAAGTTGTTTATTACTCTAGTTACTGAAGCTATCTCTTAGGTGCATACAATTAATATTTTATATTAATTATATTGCACAACCTAGCTTTATTTCCTTTTAGGGTTTTGTTCACCTTTAAGGTTGAAATTTCTTATTTTTTTTGTTTTCATCTTGGAATAAAGTTTTTTCGCTCTCACACAGTTGAGATTTTCCAAGCTCTGCTTTTTCCTTTTCTGGTTTCTCTTTAGTATAGGTTATTTGCATGCAGGTGTTCTTGGTGATCTATGAAGTTGGTTTTTGCAACTTCTACATAGTATTAGAGCCTCCCTACTTCTTCCTAGTTTTAAGAGTTTGAAGCCACAATTCGAAGTCAGAAACCCTAGCTTTTTTAAGGTTTTTTTTCTTCAATTGAGAGGAACAACATTTTTTTTGGAGCACTTTGGGCCTAAACAGATGCTACCATTGTGCTCAGAAGGCTTGTTACAGTCAGATTCCATATACTTTTTTTTAATTTTTGGCTATTATAGTGTCAAGAAATTTTTTTGCCTCTTCAAAGGCAGTATGAATGCATTTATTGCAAAAAAAACTTTTAAAAAGGGTTTGGGAAGCCCTAGCAGCTGCTCTACTTAGTGGCCATTATGGCACCACCCTAATGCCCTCGTTGTACCTCTCATGCCTAGCCAAGGTGCCACCACTGCTAGTAGAGCAACCACGGTGCAATTATAACCGATCACCTCTCAGTAGCCACCGCCACCCTGCCGCCTTGCCACCCTCCTCCATAGTGCCACCTCTATTCTCCACCTAACCGAAACCTCTTCTAGTGGTGGCATTGAAGAACCCTACATAGGCATGATGTCATTTTCCAATGAGACAATGTTAGCTTTCTAGCTTGCACACATTAGCTTCTAGCATCACACGTTAGCATTCTATATAGTGACATCATCTTTCAACCTGATTACATCATTCAATTGGGCCCCCTTACTGATGTCATTTTTTGGCAAGATGACATCATAATTTAGTAGTTGAGGTCAGCATTCTGGCAGCCAGATTATTTTCTAGCGACGTCCAGTTGTCGTGACTGTAATTTTCTAGTGAGCTTGTCTTTTGGAGTAGCAATTAGTTTTTTGGCCATAACTTGAGCATACGAAGGTCTTTTTCTAATCTAAAAGAAGCATCAAAAAGATAGTTTTGAGATGGAGATGATGATGTTAGTTTCATTTTGTTTTGAGTCTTTCTGAGTTCCCATTTTTGGCATTGAAGTAGAGGCTTCAGTTTCCTCCCTCTCTACATTTGGTGTCTATGTTTTTTTCTCAGTTTTTATGCTTCTAGTAGTTGTTTCTTTGGTTTTTGAAGGATATATTTATATGCTATGGGGGGAGAATTTTGTTTTCTATAATTCATTTCAAAACCAACCCTTCTACTTTTGTCTTCTTCTCTTAATGGTAGATTCTTACATCGCCTACGTTACACCTCACAACTACCATACCTAGAAAGGAAAAATGACTAGATTGCTTATGGAAAAGGGCTTATGGTCATGCCTCAATGTGGCTTAGCCAGTTCTATAGAGGCATTATGAGCTCCTTATTTAGTACAATAAGATGGATGAGGCAATGGGCCTCATTGCAATGAATATTTTAGATGGGTTATCGTTTCACCTAGATGGTTTGACTACACCGAGGGCTATGTGGGACAAGTTTTCCACCTTGTTTGGCACAATAAATCAATTTAGGATTCTACAGATAGATGCAAAATTTACCTCCTTGGTTCCTGAATCATTCACTAGAATTGAGGACTTCTTGATGAAATTCAAGTCTCTTCAATCTATGTTACAAGTTGCTAGAAAGACAAAGTCAGATGATGAGTGTATCTTTCTGATACTCTCAAAGCTTCGAGGTCCTTATTAGATTTTCACTTCTACCTTCTACTCCACTATGAATGCTCTAGGTGCATGACATTTTATGCCCTCTTTTGAGACATTATTTGATAGGTTAACTCATGAGTAGTCCAAGCTTACTCAGATGGATTCACTTACAAGTTCACAATCATAGGCATTGCTTGCCAAGTCACCTTAGGATACATAGAAGCAGAAGTCAAAGCAGATATTAGTTTCCTCTTCTCAACACTCTACTAGTTCATCATCTTCTTCTAAGAAGGATAAAAATAATATTGAGACTCCTACATGTTCCTATTGTTAGAAGAGACCTCATGATGAGTCACATTATTTTCAAAAGAGATTTGATGGCTATGAGAAATAGATTGTAGATTTGCAAGCTCTTCTTCAGAAGAGCACTGTTTCATCTCCATCCTCTTCTACCTCACAGGGGTTTTCCTTTCAGTCTTCTTCTATCTCTTCGATATCTACATTGGATTTTGGATAGGGTCATGCATTACAGGCATTCATCACATCCCCTTTTCAGGTCCCTTGGATATTGGATTTAGGTGCTTCTCACCATATGGCATCTTCTCAAGGGGTCTTCTCCTCTATTGAGGCTTCTCCCATTCCTCATATTCTCATGGGGAATAACACTATCCTAATAGTCTACAAAAAAGGTTTAATTCTCATTCAAGATGGCACATTAAATGATGTATTGTATGTTCCATCTCTATCTGCAAACCTTCTCTCAATGTATCAGATTACATATAGTGGATCAGGGAAGATAGTTGAGTTCACTACAAATTTAGTCTACATTTAGGATAGTGAAGCAGGAGGCCTTATTGCTATAGGGACAGCTGATTATACCACCCATATCTACATCTTCTTGCACTTTGGTCCACTATCTCCATTGTTAGAGAACAACTCTTCTCTTTCATGAGAGCATCATGTGGTGTGATCATAACATTTGAACCTTTGTATTGTTCCTAAGATCCCTATTTTGACTACTACACCACATCCAATTGAGGTATTTTCTCTTTGGCAAGACTCTTCTTCAGCTCTACTTGAACCTTTAGCTCCTTTCATTGAGCCTCCAGGTGCACTTGTTGAGGATTTTACAAAGGACATTCATCTCCTCTTTCATGATAGTGTTAGCACACCTGCATTGGGGATTCCCTTTCTAGATCTGAATGTTATCACCTTTGAGCATCAATTAGGCCTTCTAGTTTCATCTCTCTTTCTAAGGTTTCCTTGTTTTGTGCCCTTATTTCTTCCACATTGGAGTTCCATTGGTTCAATCAATTTTGTAGGGGCTCTATCATTCTGGGGGGGCTTTGATGTCTCTTTCCTCTCCCATGGGCAAGTTATTTGTACTTATGGTTTTGAGAGAGTCTCTTGAGCCATTTCTTTTTGTTCTTTTTTTTAATCTCTTTTTGGAGAGGAGTTTTTCCCACTGGGTTTTCTCCTTTATCTCCAATTTACAGAGATTTCCTTGTTTTGGGTACCTAATCAGGCCTTGTTACTGGGACCCATTTTCCTGCTTTCATAGCTTTGCTAAGTTAGTTTACCTCCTGAGGTTCACTTAAGGGGGGGTGTTAGAGTAATTATTCTTTTACACTTATTAATTAAACCATCTTGATTTAATTAATTACGTTGTTTATTACTCTAGCTACTTAAGCTATCTCTTAGGTGCATATCATTAATTATTTATATTAATTATATTGTGCAATCTAGCACTTATTTCCTTTTAGGGTTTCATTCACCTTTAAGGTTGAACTTTGGTATATTTTGTTTTCATCTTCGAATAAAGGTTTTTCACTCTCACACCATTGAGATTTTCCAAGCTTTACTTTTTCCTTTCCTGATTTCTCTTCAATAGAGGTTATTTGCATGCAGGTGTTCTTGGCGATCTATGAAGTTGGTTTTCACAACTTCTACACAAACTAGTATTGCCAAGGTATGTAAAGTTGAACCATTCCATGATCAAATTGCTTGTGAAAAATTTTTTCCCATGTTAACAAAAATGAAGGTAAGAGAAGTTACATGTTTTCTATCTAAATTTGAACCAAAAATAGTGAAAGATGTGAAGAAGATGGAATTAAAAGGTAGATGTCAACTCCAAGAACACCTCAATAGAATGGAATTATTGAATAGATAAATAGGTCTATCATTAATTATTCTAGGAAATTTAATATTGATAAGGTTATTTCTTATACAATTTTTATAGAAGTGGTGAACATTGTAGTTTAAATATTGAACAAAGTTCAGTTAAAGAAAGGTAAAAACAAAACTCCCTATGAGTTGTGGCATGGTCATCCACCTTGTGTGAGTTATTTCATTGTTTTAGGAGCACTTTCTACATAAAGAGAGATGAAATTATAGGTAAGTTTGACCCAAAAAATGATGAGGTGATATTATTAGGGTAATCTATGAAAAGAAAGGCCTACAAATGTTTGAATATGAAAAACCAAAAATATAGTAGAATTGAAAATGTGACAATTCATGAATAATTTGAGCATGATTATGAATCTAGGAAGAAGGAAGAAGAAGAATATCAAGGGTTTTAATGTATACAAGTCATGGAACAAAACACTACAGTAGAATTGATAAAATGGCAATTCAATGAAGAAGGGTTGATTCAAACTAGTATTGCTAAGATATGTAAAGTTGAACCATTACCTTGAACAAATTATTTGTGAAAAAAATTCTTGCATGTTAAAAAAAAGGAAGGTAAGAGAAGTTACATGTTTTCTATCTAAATTTGAACTAGAAATAGTGAAAAATGCAATGAAAGATCAAGAATGGGTGAAAGATATGGAAGAAGAGTTAGAAAAAATTGAAGATTAAAAGACCTGGACATTAGTGCCCAAACTAGTAGACAAGAATGTGATTGGTACCAAGTGGATTTTTAGAAACAAGATGAATAAGATGGGTGAAGTATTAAGGAATAGGGAAAAATTTGTATCTAAATAATATGCACAAGAGGAAGGCATGGACTATGGGAAAACATTGTCACTTGTGGTCAGAATTGAAGGAATAAGGATATTGCTTGCAAATACTTATTATAAAGGATTCAAGGTATACTAAATGAATGTTAAGCCATATTTTATTAATGGTATTTTCAAAGAAGTATACATTGAATAACGTAAATGATTTTCCAACTCAAAATGTAAGAGGAAGGTGTGTAAATGCATTGTATGGATAGAAGTAGACACTGAGGGCATGGTATGAAAGACTGCATTCATATTTGATCAATATTGGCTTCATCAGAATAGGTGATAAAAATAATGTGCATTTGGAGATTGAGAAATATGATAAGATATTGGTGTTAACCCCAACTAATAATGTTGTTAATGTATGTGAAAGAGTCATATCAATTGTTATGTTGTGATTGATGTGAAGCCTTAATTGGATGGAAATTATCCTAATTTAGTAGATTTCCTTATCATTTGATTGATGAAGAGGATTTGAAGAAGGTATAATGATGATGTAAGTGTTGATAAGTGTATGGTACTCAATGGGCAGTTGAATGAGTTAGAATTCGACTATATAACAATGATTTGATTAAAGCATTTGTTAGAATTCTTTTAGAATAACTAAGAGTTGGGGGGGGTGAATCAGTTATTCAAGGTCTAAAATGCCCTATTAAAACCTTTTTAATGAATCCATACCCTTTTCATCTGTTCAAACTTAAATCAATCATATAAGAAAATTACTTTAAATCAACATGCAAAGATAAAACATTCAAGATCAACACATAACACAATGATTTATGTGGAAACCCAACTTGGGAAAAACCACCAGTAACATGCTACTTGATTCTCACTCTTCTAAAGTGATGCCCTGTTAAAAGCTTGCCTTGTTAAAGGCTTACAACAACTATTAAATGTGACCTTGTTAGAGGATTTCACAAACTGTTAGGAATGGGCCTGGTTAAAGGTCTTTAGAACATTCACTAGGAATGCGACCCTATTAAAGGATTTATCTAATGGCTATTAAACCAACCTAAGTCCATAGGATTTAACTTACTATTACAATTGCTAGAAAGTAACGATATTGGTCTTTTGATCTGACATAACTTACAACATACTTTGCAAATTTCAGATCACTCTTTCAGTTCAATCCTTATGCTTGGCTTCAATCACTTTAGCTCTGACTGCTTGTTTCCCTCTCAAGCTTTGTCTCTTTGAGTCTTATTACTCATTCTGCCAATGCAATCATTCTTGTGGTTATCTATTTAAACAGAGTTCCTGTGCTTTATTCTCCTTAGCACATTCTACAACACTTCATGCTTTTATGCTTGACCATGGCTCTCTCTCTCACTATCTCCCTCTTTTCCACACTTTAATTATTAACTTATGTCTTCTTATATAGAAGTTTGATTTGCCTTTTGCCGCTCAATTTTTCTTTTCCAATCTTAGGTTTTCAAAATGGATTAGGTAAGATACAATGTATCTACCCCATATCTTGTTATCTTCTAGAAACTTTGCTAGTTGTATCTTAAAAAATGTTCTACATGGTGTTCTGTGCCACCAACTCATCATTCTTATCTTCTTTTTAATTCACAGATTTCTAGATAACAACTTTTTTGGCTTAGATATGACGAATCTTCTTTTTCCAAAATAATGTAGCAACTCGGCATTATTGAGTTACTAGTGCTCGGCACCTCTGTGTTACTCGACACCTATACTTGCTCAGCACTTAGTTCTGCTCGGCACTTGGTTTTGCTCGGCACTTGGTTTTGCTCAGCACTTGGTTTTTCTCGGCACTTAATTCTACTTGGCACCTAAACTTGCTCGGCACTTTAACTAGAAATTTGCTCAGCTCTTACTAGCTTGCTCGGCTCCTTCTCTCTAATGAACTTAGTTTGAGCTTTACAAAAGACTTAGCTAAAAACCTTAGATCTTTGATATGTTTCAGTGTGCTCATTCTTTGTATCTTTTAGTATGTCATCCAGTACACTGTTTCATCAATGGCTTAACTGATCCTTGTACTTCATTACAACATCATAACTTCTACCTTTCTCTAGGTGCTCTAGTTACATCTTATTGATTGCCTCCACCTTGACAATCAACTAATTGATAGTATCTGGATCACTAAAGCAATTGTCATCCCTGCAAGTAGCAAGTTTGACATCAATGACAAAACAATGATTGAGGACATTCTTTACCAGTTCCATAAATTATTCCAACAACATTTCTTATGATCATTTCAATCATTTCCAACAATCTCCCTCTTTGGCATTGATGGCAAACCAAACTGATCAAGTAATCAATTCAGTTACCACCACAATTGTATTGGCTTGCTAGATTTTCACTACTGATCACATATATCTCCCTCTTTCATATATATCTCCCTCTTTCTTTGCATTGATCAATTTTTTGCATATTTCTCCCTCTTTGACATAAATGCCAAAGATGTAGCGTCTTTATCATGCAAAATATAAGCTTTGGCTTCTTGTTGTTTTTCTCCCTCTGTCCCCATGCTTATGACTGATTTGGAGTTTCTGTTCTTGCTATCATCCTTTGCATAAACCTGTTAATATTTCAATGATTTATTCCTATTGATGCAAGGCAGCTTCCTTGTCACCTTAAACTGCTTGACTTAGGGGTATAACCCCCAGCTTGCCTCTAAGATATTCATAGGCATCTTTGGGCCATGGTTTGGTGAAGATATCTGCAGTTTGTTCCTTTGCGTGAATGTAATCCAACTTCACTTGTTTGTCTTCTACCAATTCTCTGACATAATGATACTTGATTGCAATATGCTTGGTTTTTGCATGCATCACTAGATTTTTGGATATGTTTATAGCACTTGTATTATCACAATACAATATCACCGGTTTCATTACTTCTTCTTTCATTCCATTCAATAGATGTGTGAGCCATACAATGTTTGTACAATTGACTGCAGCTGCCACATATTCAGATTTTGCAGTGGACTGGGATATACATGTTTGTTTCTTGCTAGTCCAGGTAACCAGCCTTTTGCCTAGAAATAATGCACCTCCACTTGTGCTTTTTCTGTCATCAATGTTTCCTCCCTAGTCTGCATCTGTATATGCATTAAGTTCAAATTTTCCATTCTTTTTGTAGTATAGACCAAAGTCATCAGTCCCTTTGAGCTATCTCATTACTCTTTTTACTACTATGAGATGATTTTCTTTAGGATTACCAGAGAACCTAGCCACTATTCCAACTGCTAATGCTATGTCTGGTCTACTATGTACAACATATTGTAGTTTTCCAATCATGGATCTGTACATTGTTTGATTGACTTCGGCTGACTCATCATTTTTGGATAGCTTATTTCCTGTGGCCATTGGTGTGTTGACTGGTTTGGATTCCTCCAATCCAAATGTTTTAAGAATTTCTTTGATGTATTTTGATTGTGTAATAAATATTCCATGTTTGAGTTGATGTACTTGCAATCCAACAAAAAATTTGATTTCTCCAAACATAGACATCTCAAATTCATGTTTCATTTTATCAGCAAAGCCTTTGCAAAGTACTTCCTTACCACTAAATACTATGTCATCCACAAAAATTTCAGATACAATAATGTCTTTACCTTCTTCAGCTTTGATGTACATGTTGCTGTTATCATTAGTTCTTTCAAATCCAATTTGCACTAGATACTTGTGAAGTCTCTCATACCATGCTCTAGGTGCTTGTTTCAAACCATAGAGTGCTTTGTGTAACTTACACACCATATCCCTGTTGTTTTCATCAACAAATCCTTCTGGTTGTTCGATGTAGACTTCTTCTTCTAGTATACCATTTAAGAAAGCGGATTTTACATCCATCTGATAGACTTTAAAATCTTTGTAGGCAGCATATGCAAGTAAAGTTCTTACTCCTTCCATTCTAGCAACAGGAGCGAATGTTTCTCCATAGTCTATTCCTTCTTCTTGAGCATAACCCTTGCATACTAATCTGGCTTTGTTTTTGGTAATCTCACCATTTTCATCTAGTTTGTTTCTGAATACCCATTTGGTGCCAATCACATTTTTGTCATTTGGTCTAGGAACCAAACTCTAGGTTTTATTTTTTCTTATTTGATCAATTTATTCTTCCATAGCTTTATGCTAGTCATCATCTTGTAATGCACCATGTACTATCTTGGGTTCAAATTGGCTAATCAGACATGATTCATGTCTTAGTATGTTCCTTGTCATTGGTCTAGCATCTTTGTCACCAATTATTTGTTTAGCAGGGTGATGTATTTTCACATATTTGGATAATCTCGGCTCTATCCTTGTTTTCATGTTTGATCTTTCGGATTCAGGATCACTATGTACTTCATTGTCAGGTTGTTCTTCATCATGTATGCTATTTTCAGAATCAGATTGTGCATTTTCTTCATTCTGTAACTCAACTTTTGAATACAACTTGACATTCACTGGTTTTGAATCAGCTGAAACTAACACTTGTTGTTGATTTTCAATTTGATTGACATCATCCTCATCAGCAGTCATTCCTTCATAAGAATATACAAGGGTTCTGTATTCTTCCATTTTCTTTGGTATTTCAGCTTGGACTTCTGTGTGCTCATCAAAATTTACATTTGCACTTTCCACAATTTTGTTAGTGTTAATGTTCAAACACTTATATGCCTTACTTCTAGTGGAGTAACCAAGAAATACACCTTCATCACTTTTTGCATCAAATTTTCCATTTCTAACATCTTTAAGGATAAAACATTTACAACCAAACACTTTGAAATGTTTTACATTTGGTGAGTAACCATACCATAATTCAAAAGGTGTTGTATCTATACCTTTCTTGACTTGTACTCGGTTCAGTGTATGAACAGCTACGCTTACAGCTTCTCTCCAATATTTTAGAGCAACATTGTTTTCCATCATTAATGTTCTGGCACAGTCAATTACAAATCTGTTTCTTCTCTCAGCAATTCCATTCTGTGGGGGAGTTCTAGGAGCTGATGTTTGTGTTTTGATTCCATTGTCATTACAGAATATCTCGAATTCATTTGATGTAAATTCACCACCTCTATCTGATCTTAGACATTTCAAGCTTTTTCCAGTTTCCTTTTCAACTCTAGCCACATACCACTTAAACATTTGAAAAGCATCAGATTTTTGTTTTAAGAACATAATAGTCATCATCCTGGAATAGTCATCAACAAATAACATTATGTATTTATCTCCTCTATAGCTTTGTATTTCCATTGGACCACATAAGTTAGTGTGAACTAACTCAAGTATCTCTTTAGATGTATAGTTTTTGCTTTTGAAACTTGATTTTGTCATCTTTCCTAGCTGACATTGTTTGCACATGATATTATCAGGCTTCTTTAATTTTGGTAGACCTTTGACTTTCTTCATTCTACTGATGTTGACTAGATTGTCAAAGTTGACATGACATAATCTTCTATGCCATAACCATTCATCATCAAATTTTGCAAGTAGACAACAAACATCATCCATATCAAGGTAAAAAAAATTACTCTTTGTTTGTTCTCCTTTTCCTATCAGCTTACCATCATTGTCATAGATTTTTGCAATTTTATTTTCAAATTCCACTTTGCAACCTACATTGCCTAATTGTGAGACACTCAGTAAATTGTAGTTTAATCCTTCAACATAGTATGCATTGTCACATGAAATTTGTTCTGTGAGCTTAATGGAACCTTTTCCTTTGATTTGACATGGAGCATCATTACCAAATCTAACACTATTTCCATCATACTAAGTAAAGTTAACAAACTTACTTTTGTCTCCTGTCATGTGATGTGAGCATCCACTGTCTATGATCCATCTATCATTCTTGTTTATACATGTCACCAGTGTTGTGGCTTCTTCTTCATCAGATTGTTCCTTCATGGCTACATAAACAACTTCATCATCATTGTCATCAGAATTTTCTTCAACAATATAACATTTCTTACCTTTTTCTTTGTAATCTCTCTTGTCATCATCTCTTCTATTCTTGTATTCGTTGCCTTCCTTGGAATCCTTTTTCTGTGGACATCTTGTACCAATATGACCTACTTCATTGCAATTGAAACAAATGATAGGCATCTTACCTTTGAATTTTCCTTTGTCCCTGTGAAATCTTCTAGCAAGCAATGCTTCCAATTGTTCCACATCTTCCTCATTAGTGCTACTGTCACTAGTTACATACTTC
Source organism: Cupressus sempervirens (assembly GCA_028749045.1). NCBI lineage: Eukaryota > Viridiplantae > Streptophyta > Pinopsida > Cupressales > Cupressaceae > Cupressus > Cupressus sempervirens. The sequence continues at coordinate 159,975,108 of CM053787.1, forward strand.
ATTTTTCTTCCTTTCCTTGGTTTCACTTGTTCGACATCTTTCAATGATAAATTGGCCTTAAAAGAAGATTCAACATTCTCAGGTTTGTAGTTGTCAAAGTTAGATAACTCAAATGTAGTGAGTCTACCTATTATACCTTCGAAGCTTAGATTATTTCCTGGTATACATCTTAGCTCTTGTATTGCTGATACTCTAATAGCATAGATAGGGAGCAAGGTTCTTAAGAACTTACTATTAACAGTATCTTCATCTAGTTGGCCATTCAAGCATCTTATTGCACTTACCACTTCCTTTATTCTTGCACCATACTGAGTAGCATTCTCATTTTCTTCCATTTTCATGTCACATCCTTTGATATCATCAAATTTAGCATAGCTGAGTGCAGAGGCAATTTCCAGCATTGTCTGGTTGTGTTCTTGCTTGTTTTTCATGTCTTCGGCAATAGGAACACCTGTTGGATCTACATGTTCAGTGACAATTGAATTTTGAGCATAATCTCCTATGGATCCAAGATGTAGCTTCATCAAACTTTTCCATGCAACAAAGTTGTCTTTGTTGAGCTTGGGAACTTCTCTCTTTGGCATTTTGATCTTTTCTGCTAGTAGTCCCTTTAAACTGAATCAGCAGTTGGCTCTAATACCAATTGTTAGAATTCTTTTAGAATAACTGAGAGGGTGGGGGGGGGGGGGGGGTGAATTAGTTATTCAAGGTCCAAAATGCCCTATTAATACCTTTTTAATGAATCCATACCCTTTTCATCTATTCAAACTTAAATCAGTCATATAAGAAAATTACTATAAATCAACATGAAAAGATAAAACATTCAAGATCAACACATAACACAATGATTTACGTGGAAATCCAATTTGGGAAAAACCACCAGTAACATGCTACTTGATTCTCACTCTTCTGAAGTGATGCCCTGTTAAAGGCTTAGAACACACTGTTAAATGTGACCTTGTTAGAGGATTTGACCAAATTGTTAGGAATGGGCCTAGTTAAAGGTCTTTAGAACATTCACTAGGAATGCCACCCCGTTAAAGGATTTTATCTAATGGCTGTTAAACCAACCTAAGTCCATAGGATTTAACTTACTGTTACAATTGCTAGAAAGTAATGATATTGGTCTTTTGATCTGACATAACTTACAACATACTTTGCAAATTTCAGATCACTCTTTCAGTTCAATCCTTATGCTTGGCTTCAATCACTTCAGCTCTAACTGCTTGTTTCCCTCTCAAGCTTTGTCTCTTTGAGTCTTATTACTCATTTTGCCAATGCAATAATTCTTGTGGTCATCTATTTAAATAGAGTTCCTATGCTTTCTTCTCCTTACCACATTCTACAACACTTCATGCTTTTATGCTTGACCACGGCTCTCTCTCTCACTATCTCCCTCTTTTCCACACTTTAATTATTAACTTATGTCTTCTTATATAGAAGTTTGATTTTCCTTTTTCCGCTCAATTTTTCTGTTCCAATCTTAGGGTTTCAAAATGGATTAGGTAGGATACAATGTATCTACCCCATATCTTGTTCTTTTCTAGAAACTTTGCCAGTTGTATCTTTAAAAATGTTCTACATGGTGTTCTGTGCCACCAACTCATCATTCTTATCTTCCTTTTAATTCACAGATTTCTAGATAACAACTTTGTCAGCTTAGATCTGACGAATCTTCGATTTCCAAAATAATGCAGCAACTCGGCATTATTGAGTTACTAGTGCTCAACACCTCTGTGTTACTCGGCATTATTGAGTTACTGGTGTTTGGCACCTCTGTGTTACTCGACACCTATACCTGCTCGGCACTTAGTTCTGCTCGGCACTTGGTTTTGCTCAGCACTTGATTTTGCTCGGCACTTGATTTTGCTCGGCACTTGGTTTTGCTTGGCACTTAATTCTGCTTGGCACCTGAACTTGCTCGGCACTTTAACTAGGAATTTGCTTGGCTCTTACTAGCTTGCTCGGCTCTTTCTCTCTAATGAACTTAGTTTGAGCTTTACAAAAGACTTAGCTAAAAACCTTAGATCTTTGATATGCTTCAGTGTGCTCATTCTTTGTATCTTTTAGTATGTCATCCAGTACACTGTTTCATCAATGGCTTAACTAATCCTTGCCCTTCATTACAACATCATAACTTCAACATTTCTCTAGGTGTTCTAGTTACATCTTATTGATTGCCTCCACCTTGACAATCAACTAATTGATAGTATTTGGATCACTAAAGAAATTGTCATCCCTGCAAGTAGCAAGTTTGACATCAATGAAAAAACAATGATTGAGGACATTCTTTACCAGTTCCATAAACTATTCCAACAACTTTTCTTATGATCATTTCAATCATTTCCAACATCATTTAGATTGTGTATAAGAAAGATAGTTTGGTCGATGAATGCAAAACACAATATTAATCAAGCTAATATAGTTTTCACTAATCACCTGATGATGAAGTGAAGAATGTGTAGTGTTAACTAAGAAATTATAGTGTTAACTGATTCTAGTGTTGACCAAGCAAGATTTGACGTTCACTGAGCATGAAAATGACAAAAAGTTTAGAAAAGATTTAATCTGAGGCCAAGATGTGATGATAAGGATTAAGTTAGTTATGAGATCAATGGATAGAGAAATTCAAGGAAGATCTGATGAGGGAGATTTAACAATTTGAATCACAAAGTTTAAGGTGTAAGTATATTATTCAAGCATCTAGATTCAATGCATCTAAACTTGATGAAGATCTAACAAATGTGATTAAGTGGAAAAACTTGGAAGATTCTAGAGGAGCGACATTATGTTTCTATTTAAGGGAAGAACTAAATATTCATTATTGTTGATGAATTTGAAGAAGGAAGTGATAGCCAAAAGGATGACCAAGTAGAACTACATTGTGAAGATCAAACAATAGAACTGCTAAGTTGATGAGTATGTGGATCAACAATAAGGGATTAGAAGGAAGAAAGAGGATTGAAATAAGAGAGGGATTGAGTGATCAAGAAAGGTAGTGATAAAACCTAAATAGATCATTTCACTATTACTCTCTAACCATTGTAGAAGAAAATCTCTTAACTAACTAGACCTAACAATCTTGTTTGTAAATATATTGTATGCTAACATTCTATTGAATATTTTTTAAGTCCTTTAAAGCATGCCGCTCTTTAGATATTTCAAGGAGTGATAAGGTATAGATGATCTTTTGTGATATCCCTCTAACAAGGTCACATTAAAAATGTGTATGTAACCTTTAACAAGATTGGCTCCTAACAGATCTCACTCAAAAGAGTGAGTTTTTTTGCATTGTCAATTTTTGGTGATTTTTTCCCTTAACAAGGTTTCTATGTTAAATACTTGTGTCAAAATTATGTGGATTCTTATTGTGTTACATGTTTATTATTTATTATTGCAACTTGACATAAGCTAGAAGTTTACTCTAATACTCAATAGAATAAATTAAAAGTAGTTTGGATGATTAAGTTAAATGTCATATTTGATTGCTGAACTAGTGATCTAAAAGATAAAAATGACTAAATTTGTGTAAAAGTGTTTTTAAGGCCTATAGGATAAGTGGTTATCCCCCCCCCCAAAAAAAAAAAAAAGGTTATCTAACAACTTAATACAAAGATATCATTTTTGGAGGAAATGATGAGTCTAGCATTGGATTTTCAAATGAGATAAAAAAGGAGTTTAATATGTTTATGATTTGAGAGATCAATTTCTTCATTGGATTATAGGTATCCCAACTCAAAGATGGTATCTACACAAGCCAAATTGAGTATGTGAGAGAGATCTAATAGACTTTTGGGTTAGAGGACTCAAAATTGGTTGGTACTCCTATGGTGGTCAATTGTAAACTATCAAAGGATGATGATTTTGAAGTAGTGGATGAGACACTATACATGTCCATGGTTGATAAGATACAATATGTGGTACACATAAGACCCAATATAGCATAGGAAATTGGACTAGTGAATAGATTATGTTGCAATCCTAAGGAATCTCACTCAGTTGTAGTATAGAAAACCTTTAGATATCTCAAGCAAATTGAAGACTATGGTCTCTAGTATAAAATAAAGGTAATTTTACTTTGAATGTATTTACTAATGTTGATTGGGTAGATAATATTGATGATCAAAAGAGCATAGTTGGTTGTGCATTCTTTCACTATGATAGACTTCTATCGTAGAAAAGAAAGAAGTAGAATTGTATATCTTAATTGATGATTGAAGCTAAGTACATTATTGATGTAATTAATTATACTTAGATAGTCTGGATCAAGAAAATTCTAGAAGGAATTTAGGAAAAGGTACAACCAAACTAGTGGTTATCTTTTATAACAATGTAAGTTCCATTAATATGTCAAAGAACCTTATGACACACTCTAAGACCAAGCATATAGTTAGCAATTAAATATCATTTTCTTAGAGAGCATGTCCAAGAAAAAGAAGTAAGTTTGACGTATGTGACAACTAAAAAGCAAGTAGGATATATATTCATAAATCTATTGCCTAAGTATACATTTGAGTATCTAAGAGGTAGTCTAGGGATCATTTCCCTACCTAAATTAAAATAGAAGATGATGCAATTGTATTAATTCAAATGTATTATTTGAGTATCTTTTTGTTTGAATTGATTTTCTGTTGCTATTCCTTTGGGTGGTTGTTGTCATATGTTCTAGCTAGTTAGGTTCAAAAAATCATATATTAGTTATGTTTGTAACCTTTGGAATTTATTTCAAAGGGAGAGATTATATTGATAAAGGGGGAGAATTTGTATGATGGAGTAAAGATGAGAGAACTTTAGTGAAAGGGGGAGTAATCATAGAATTGGTGAAAGACAAAAGTAGACAAGGAAAAAGTGAAAAAAAATTGTGGTTCCTAGTGTTGATAAATGTTGAGAAGATTTCTATACAATGTATCACTTTAGTTAACATTTTTTGGCACCTTCAACATGTTTTTGAAAGGGGGAGATTATACTGATAAAGAGAGAGAAGGGTTATGGTGAAGTAAATGTAAGAGAACTTTAGTAAAAATGGGAGTAATTATAGAAGCATTGAAAGATGAAGTGGACAAGGAAAAATGTAAAAACATTTTGTGGTTTCTAGTGTTGATTAATGTTGAGGATATTTCTATACAATGTATCACTTTGGTTAAAATTTTTTGGCACATTTGGCATGTGTTTCAAAGGGGGGGTTTATACTGATAAAGATAGAGAATGTGTATGACTAAGTAAATATAAGAGAACTTTAGTAAAAGGGGGGAGTAATTGTAGAAGCATTGGAAGATAGAAGTAGACAAGGAAAAAAAGTGAAAACATTTTGTAGTTCCTAGTGTTGATTAATGTTGAGGAGGTATTCACACCATGTATCACTTTGGTAAAAAGGAAAAGAGTATAGAAAGTGTTACCATCAATACTAAAGAGGGAGATTGTTAGCATAACTAATGTTGTTCATGTATAATTTTAGGGACTAATCTATTGATTCCTTTCAGGCCTTTCAAAATAATATCAGTCTTCAATTTTTTTATTGATTTAATGCATTGTAAGCAAAATGTTAACAATTTTAGTGATTTTAGTGGGAGATTCAAATGCTTGTATGCTCAAATTTATTATCCCATTCCTGATCATGATATTCAACAAATTTTTATTTATAATTTGCAAAAATACATTAGTGATAAGTCTCTCCTTACCAAGTGTAATTCCTTTTCACATCTTTGTATAGTGCTTTACCATTATCAGTTACAAGTGAGCTAGCTTGAGAGATCTACTCCAATGGCTCCTATTAATATTGATAAAAAGTGACACCACCATTCATCAAAATAAGTTCTCTAATTCTAACAACAACATCAAGATTCACAAATCAACTAACATAGTTGATGATCAAGTGGCTACTAAATCCAAAGGTATGATAGTTTTTCCTTTGTGTATTGTCCTAATCATAAAAAAAACTCCTTCATATGAACCTTTACCTATTGTGATGATGAATTTGATTAATTCTAGCATTCTAAAACTTCCACCTATCCATCCTGTTGACACTAGAAAACCAATGCCCAAGTCATTTGATCACAAGGTTTTTTGTTAATACCATCATCAACCTAGCCACGATACTCAAAAGTGTCCTATTTTGAAAAATGCTATTCAAGACCATATTAATTCCAATTATATATGTGTTGATGCTAAGATTAATAATATGAATAAATTTGTAGCACCTCCTTATCAAAATTTGTAATTCTACACCAACCCCTTACCTTCACATTCAACACATGTCATTAATTGACCTTCTTCCCCTATTACTAATATAATTTAACAAGATTAAACAAGCTAATCATGTGGTTAATCATGTTGAGTCTCAATCTCAACCTTTGATTTTACCTTTACAAACCTAAACCTACACCTCCTACCACCTTTTATCATTATGATATATTTAAAGAACCTAATGATCCTATTTACATTACCTAGGGCTGCTCATATCCTTTCCAATGGTGTTTTGATTAATCCTTTTTCTCTTTCGAATGTTATAATTGAAGAACATACTTTTAATAAGAGATTGCATAAGGATACCTAAGATACATCTAGTGTTTAGATTCAAACTTTTAATGGTTTTCTTTATCATCCTCAAGGTTCTGTCAAACTTCTTATGATCCTTCCTAGTAAGGTTGTTTATACTATATTTATTATCATTCCTACTTCTAATCACTTTCAAGTTAATCTTGGTATTGTGTGTCTCACTTCTATGCAAGTTCTAGCCCCTCCTATTAATAAGTACATAAAACTTCATTATAAAGGATAAATCATCACCATCAATCATTCTCTTTATAAACCCCCACATCCTCAAGATTGTGCTGAGATAGACTTCTTTTGGTCACCTCTCCCTATAATGCCACCTAAACATCCTAATAATATTTATAAATCCTATTAGAAGTATAAGGTAGAAAATATTATTGAGCTTAGCCTTCCTAAAGTTGATCCTTCTATAACTCTCTCATGTACCCTACCTATTCCTCCACCTATCATTCCTTAACCCATAGCCATTACTATTGTCACAACTCATCTACAAGTTGTTGATAAAGAAAATAACTTATGTATTGCATGTTCATCAATTATATTGTTTGTCATGGATGTCAAATTTTTTTCCATATTATTTCATTTTGTTACCATATCTTTAGCAAGTATTGAGGGTATCAAGGAACCAAGAAAGAATAGTGAGAGGACACTTATTGGGTAACAACAAGAATAAAAAATGGAAGAAGTGTTAGTGATGAAAAGTCTTATCTGACTACCAAAAAAGAAGGCTTATTGATGAAGCAATCTCTTATCATAGAAGTGGTAAAGTCAAGTTTGTATTAGGTCAAGAAAGGAAGATTATTTAAGAATCTTTAAAAGAAAGGAATATTATTTGAGAATCTTTACAAGGGCAGGTGGATGTTATTGTGATCATTGGATCTATGTTTAGGGTTTTTGATATACTTAAGGAGAAGTGAAAGGAAAAAAGAAGGTATCATTTCTAGAGTAAGTGACTAAAAGAAGGAAGTAGAGGAGAAGGCTGGTGATAGAGCCATCAGAGCACAAAGTAGAAAGTGGGTTTCAATCATAGAAGAACAAGTAATGACATACTTTTATATTCAAGAGCTTTAAAAGATCTAAATAGAAAGGAACTACAAGTTAAAAATAATTTTATTTCTATTACCTTCTTATCATTGTAACATTTTAAAGCCCTTGAAAGGGTGGCCTTAATCAATTTATTGTAAAACCTCTAACAGGGTAACATTCTAAAATTTGAGTGTTGAAATCCTTTAGCAAGGTTACTCCTAGTAGACTAAATATCCTAATAGATCTATAAGAAAATCTTGTAACAGGGTACACTTAGCAATGTTTTGTAACCCTTAATAAGGAAAGATTCTAACAGAGCATATTCCAAAAGAGTACAACATTTGTGAGCACTGATTCTCATGTGGTGATTTTTGCCCAAATTAGGTTTCGACAATATAAATTGTGGTTTTATTATTATGTGAATGATTTTACTGTTCTATTTGATTATTTACATTTTTAATAGATGATAGTGTTATAGTAAAAAATGAATATTATCAGTAAACAATCTGGAAGTTATTGAAAAGATTATTCATTATGGTGATTAATGATTCAACCCTTCCCCCCTGCTTCTCCCCCTTCCTCCCCAAGTAAACAATCTTATACCTACAATTGGTATCATATTTTTAGTCCTTGATTTGGAAGCATAACTAATTAGGGAAAAGATCCCAAGATGTATAGGAAGGAAGTACCAAAGTTTAACAAGTATGAAGATAATTTTGGAGTGTGGGCCAACAGGATGAAATTGCAACTATTAGGACTTGGAGACAATGTAGAAGACTATATTACTATAAAATACATGGAACCAACTGGCCCTCTTGATGATGTATAGATGAAAGAAAAGTTAATAGAGTTGGCTAGTGCATTGCAAAACTTAGAGCACGTCAAAATTTTGAATCCATCATCAGTTAAGAAAATGTGGGACAATCTACTAAAAGTACACACTAGAGATGAGAATATTTTGGAAGCTAAGGTGGAAATACTAAAAGGAAAATTGGATACTATGAGAATACATGAAACGAGATTATTACTTAGTATATAAAAAATCAAAGAGATTGTTGCTCAAATCAAAGGAGCATGAGGAACTATTGCAAAAAGAAAATTTGTAAGTAAAATGTTGAGAATCCTACCCAACTAATATGCAATTAGAGTTTCTACCATACAAGATCTAAGAAAATTTGATAAAAGTAAGATTACTATTGATTCCCTTATCAAAAGGTTAATAGTGTTTGAGCTAAGAAACTATGATAATATTCAATCAACCAATGAATTGGCACTTTAATCTTCAACAAGTGAAGAACCATGCCAAAGAAGAAGATTACTTTTGATGATGGAGAATATGAAGGACTACTAGCAGAAGAGAAAGAGTGGGAAGAGCTGGAAGCCTTGACCGCAAAATGATTTCCCAAAGGAAAAGGTATATATAAAGGAAGGAGTCATATTGCATGCTAGAAGTGTAGGAAAATTGGTCACTTCAGACACAATTTTCTTAACAGACCAAAGAAAGTGAGAAATGAAAAAAAGGTGAACCAGTACAGAAAGAGTAAACACTTTGGATAGAAAGTAAAGAATGAATGTTACATAGCCAAGGATAAAGATAATGAAGATGATATTGATGGAGATGATGAAGAAATAATCTTTATTGTTGTAAAAGAAGGAATATTTATCAACAAAGATGTTAATGGAGAACAAAAGTCTTTAATCTCAAGCATGAACAAGAACAATGATTCGATCATTGATCATGGCTTCTCTCATCACATGAATGAAGCTAAAGATAAATTTGTAGCCATGGAGCAATGCAATGGTTCAATAAAAATTTGGAAACATATTGCCTTACATAATCAAAGAAAAAGGTAAAATCAATCCAACTGATGATATTATGTGCTATTAATTTTATTGGACAGATGATTTATAGTAGAAACTTTTAAGTGTTTCTCAAATGAATAACAAAGGCTTCAAATTTGAGTTTAGTAATGAAAAATGTAAAATATTTGAAAAGAATGGGAAACTAGTTGGTACTAGTGAAAGGACAAAATTTAATATTTTCAAGTTACACACTTCACAAGGTCATTGTTTGATTGCTAAAATAGAAGAAAGTTGGTTGTGGCATAAGAGACTATGTCATGTAAACATTCATAATATTGAAGAAGTGAGAAAAAATTAAAGTGTAAGAGGAATGTCAATGGGGAATAAACTTAAGAATGTGTATGCAAGGAGTGTTAGTTTAGAAAAATGACTTGTTCAAGTTTTTCAAGTAAAGAATATTCAACTCTATACATATTGGATTAAGTCATATCTCTATGGTCCTAGTGGTCATAAAAACTATCATGGAGGCAAATTCCTTATATTATGTGTCAATGACTACTCAAGGATGAAATTTGTTATGTTGTTAAAAGCCAAATAAAAAATAGTTGATATGTTTAAAAAAGAATGCTAAAGTGGAAAAAGAAATAGGGAGAAGTTTGAAATGCCTCAGATTAGATAGAGGAAGTGAGTTCACATCTAATGAGTTTAACCAATAATATGAAGAGAATGATACAAGACAATTGACTACACTGAAAAGACCCCAACAAAATGGTATTGCATAGAGAAGAAACAAATCCATAATTGAGTGTGCAATGGCACTATTGAATAATGTATCAGAATTTTTTTTGAGAGAAGCTATAAGTACAATAGTATATACACTAAACTAAGTGCAATTTACAAAAGAAGTAAATAAGAATCCATATGAAATCTGGTATGAAAGAAAACCTAATTTAAGTTATTTTAGAATATGTCGCACCATATGTTACATCAAGAAAGATGACAAAAATGGAAAGTTTGATATCAAAAGCAAAGAAGGAATAGTTTGGGATACTCAACCAAAAGAAAACCATACAAGTGTCTAAATTTAAAAAAAAAACTTCTTTGAAGTGCAAGTGTGAAGATGGATGATTTCTTTAGTGAAATGAGAAAAATAGTAGCATGAAACCAAAGGAATACAATGGGTTGATTTACTTTGAACTCAAGAAGAAAGAAATACATTGAGTGACTACAAGAATTGATAAAGCTCAATAAACAACATCACAACAAGAGAAAACTAAGGAGAAAAACCAAAACACAAAAATTGTGACACCACAACTGGTTAGACATAATTGGAGATACAAATAAAGGAGTATTAACTAGAAGTCATGTAAGAGAAATAAACTATGCATGCTTAACATTAGAAATGGAGCCTAAAATGGTAAAACACACAAATTTGAAAGATGAAAAGGCTTGATAATTGTTTGATCCTTCTTTGTATCCCTTAAGGACACACACATCTATATGCTTGGATCATCTTTTTTATTCTTCTTTTTGGGACATGGAGTTCCCTTGAGATTTTTTTTGCTGAATTGACTAGCATGCCACACACGTTCTAGACCATTCAATTCATCTTCAATTAGTTTACTAGCATTTATATACACACTTTCTAGATCATTCAACACCATATTGTATGGCATCACAACTTTCTTTTTTGTATAGTTCACAATAAGGAAGACAAAATTTATTGGGAGAGTTGGCTACACTTTCTTGTTAGTGAGCTCTCTCTTTTATTGTTTCTAGATAGTATTAAGATTCAAGTATATTAGAGGCTTGAATATGGTTTGTTTATCTCCTTCGTCATGATAATATCAACTCCTTTTTTATCTACTTTTCTATGAGTTTGAGGTAACTCATACTCCCAATAAAGTGGGGGCTAATTGTATCATCTTAAAATGGCAACACTCATCATTTGATAATTTTTAGTTTCTATCATTTAGTGACCTTATGGCCATGGATGGATTCATTCTAAATTACCTCTTTCTCTTATTCTATCCCATGTTGTCCATTTTTACCAATGTAATTTTCAAGACCTTATGGTTAGCTTCCTATGGGCCAAGCTTGGAATAGGTCAAATAAGGTTGACTTATTCTAGAGTAGGTCAACCTAGGTCAACCTGTTCCTTGAGGATTTTAAATCAAAGGGCTAATTTTGTTACAAGGATACAAAAATAATAATTGGGTAGTCTTGTCAACTTGCTTTGTTTTCATGCTTGAAAACTAGTATAAAAGGAATCATAGGCACCCCATTATCACATCACTAAACATAAAGAGACATCCAAAATATTTCAAGGCATACTTTCAAGAATTCAACTATCCAAGAAAGTAATTTTCCATCAAGCATCCAAGGCATTCAAAGAATCAATGATCCTTTGTGAGCATTTTATCTTCAAGATCCAACATTTAACTAGCCATTAAGGGAGAATATCTACATTGAGGAATTCTTCATATTCTTCATTGATGAACATTTACATCCATAAGTCCTTTATGTGGTTTTGGTAGATCCATTACATTTGTGGGAATTGCCTACATCCTTAATTGCAAATTCAACATCTACAACATGCAAGCTTTGCATAGATCCTTATAGCTAAGGGTTTTTACAAGCAAGGTGAATACTTACATTTTCCTTGATTCCCTTTATATATTTACATTTTAATTTCAATGGAAATTCCTCGATTTAGGGCATGAACAAGGCAAGCTCTCATCCATCAAAAATAGAAAAATGGAGTTTTGTGTGTGCAAGAGCAAGATAGAAGCATTGCGACAATAGATCTAAAAACCATTCATCAAAATATTTTCAAAAAATTTAAGTTGAGTTTTCTACTATATTCTGGTAATAGAATAACTTCATGGTGAAGCATCTAGAACATGTGGTACTGGGTCAACATCTTACTAAGGCCTTGAGAAAAATAATGGTTTCTACATTTTTTGTTGTGATCATGAATATGCAATTAGAAGTTCCTTCATAGTCTTGGATCCATAATTTTCAAAGTGAAAAGCACATTTCTCTACAGATTTCAAGGTGAGTACTTTATTATTTATGTAATTTTTTAGTCTACACCTATTAGTTGGACCAATTGCTTACATTTAGCATCTAGACTTGTCTTACACTTCTCATTAAATAAATTAGCTCAATTAAGAATTTACATTTTATATCTTTAATAGAATTTATACTTGCATGAAAGAAGACTTGCTTCAGTACTTCCTAGATATAATTTGATTTAGCATTTGAATCCCTTTATCCTTTTGGGTTTTTCTAATCTAACTTGAGTATATTGAGAGTTATGTTTGAAAGCCCCTCTTTCTCTTGTATTGAATGTTAATGTGAAGGGAAGGCACAATATTGACCTATCCTATTATGCACTTCCATTTTTACCTTAAATAGGTTGCATAATGAGATAAAGTATAACTTGGAGCATAATAGTCAAAGATATAATTATATAGATGATAGTGTTGGATACAATTGATTAATTGTGTGTTGTCTTTGATGTTACAAAAATGTCATATTAGTTGGCAATCATTGCATGCCAAGCTTACTTGGTCAGTGAAGACAATTTTCCTAGTCTACCAAGCATTCCTGAGTTTACTCTGTGTAGAAGGAAATTTCTACTGAGCTCACTCAGGCATCAAAGGAAGTTAAGCAGAAAAGAGTGTTAACAAAGCTCACTCAATTAACAAAGGGAAATTTGAGTAGAGTCAGTGTTAACTGAGTTCACTCGATTACCAAAGGAATTTTGTAAGTTCGTAATGTTAACTAATCTTCTATTGGTTAACACAGGAAATCGCTTCAGAATCAATCTCTACCAAGTTGGGTCAGCTACCAAAGAATTTTCTTATTTTGGCATGTAAAACTTAATTATTTTACCTATTGATTCTAGCCAACTGAGGTGATGAATATTGGTTATTCTGATTTGTATTTGAGTTGACTTGACAATCTAAAAGGTATGAGTAAAAGGTCCAGTTGTCATTTCAAAGTGTGTGATGCAAGTTGAATGAGTTGAAAGAGATAAGAAGAGGAAGCAAACTTGAAGGATAAGCAGATATCCTTGTGGAGAAGAAAAGTATTATTTGATCAAGAAGGATCAAGTATGAACCAGAGTAGAGATCTGTAATCAACAATTTAGTTGCATCAAAATCAATTCATTTCATTGTTACTCCCTAACCATTGTAGCAGTGAACTAAAATCTCTTAACAGAGTTGGTTTAATAGCCATTTGTAAATCCTCTAACAAGGTGGAAATTCCATTGAATTGTTTTAAAACCTTTTGCAAGGCCATTCCTAATAGGCTGATTAAATCCTTTAACAGGGTCACACCTAATAGTGTGTTTTGTAACCTTTAACAAGGTTGGCTCCTAATAGGACTCACTTTAGAAGAGTGAAAAAAACTAACTAGTTACATTGGTGGTTTTTCCCAAATTGGGTTTCCACGTTAAATATTGGTGTCTCATGTGTTCATGTTGTTTCTTTCATACTTGCAAGTAATTACTAATATCATCTTAAGATTTACTAAAGTAATTCACACTTTGCATTTACCGAGTTACAATAATTTCTGTGTGTTTACCAAGTATCAACAGTAATCAATTTTATCAGTCTAAATTTTAATTGACATCTAAGGGATTTAGGATTTATTTTAGTGCTAACTAATTCACCCCCCCTCTCAGTTATTCCTCTTATATTTCCAACAATTGGTATTAGAGCTTTTGGTGCTTACAGAGAAGGTTTCAAGGATCTAAGCTAAAGATCAGGACGTCTTACAAGAGAGCGATTCCAAAGCTGAATGGAGACAACTTTACATCATGGAAAGGACTTATAAGGCTTCATCTAGATACCATCAGTGATTCAAGATGCAAATATCTTGATGAAGACTATAAAACTCCCACTAGAACATTATCAGTTGATGATATTGCTAAGAAGAAGAACCATAACATCATGATGATTGACATTGCATCAACTCTTAGTTATGCTGAATTTGATAAGGTCAAAGACTATAAAACAACTTTTGATATTTGGAACAAGCTAAAAGAATCTATGGAGGAGATGACAATGTAAGAAGAGCCAAAGCAGAAAGCCTTAGAGGACAATTTGATCAAATGAGGATGAAAGAAGATGAAAATGTTGCAAAATATGTGGAAAGAATCAATGCTAGTGTTAGTGCAATCAGAGCATCTGGAGGAGAAATTAAAGAAGAAATTGTTGTAAGTAAATTTCTTAGAACTTTTCTTCCCATCTATGCAATTAGAGTGTTTGCTATTCAATAAACAAGATGTGATTCAAATAACAAGATAGGTTTGGATGCCCTAGTAGGAAGATTGACAGCTTTTGAATTAGACAACTTTGACAACTATGTTCTTGCTTCCAAGAATATTGAGTCTGCATTTGAAGCTAAACTCTCACTTAAAGAAAAATAAAAGAAAACAAAAGATAATCAATCAAAAAGTGAGGAAGAAACTAAAGAAAGTTATGATAGTGATCTTAAAAATTTTGAAGCTCTACTTGCAAAGAAATATTCTAAGAGTAGAGGAAAGTAAAAAGGTAAAATCCCTCTAATCTATTTTTCTTGTGAAGAAATTGGTCATATTTCTACTAGATGCCCAAACAAAGAAGGCAAGGAAGAGAAGAAAAGCCACAAGTACAAAGGCAAGAAGGAATTCAAAGGTCACAAATCCTACAAAGAAAAAGGTAAGAAAACTTGTTTTATGGCTAAAGGTTCTAATAATAGTGAAGATGAAATAGTGTATATTGTTCTAAAAGATGAATATGATGATGAAGGAGATAAGATGGCACTTGTCTCTCATGTTAGAAAAAATGACACATGGATCATAGATAGTGGATGTTCTCACCATATGACTAGAGACAAAAGTAATTTTGAACATTTTGAACACTATGATGGAGGTAGTGTAAGGTTTGGAAACAATGAACCTTGTTGCGTAAAAGGGAAGGGCCAAATCTCATTAACCAATGAACTTGTATGTGAAAATGCCTATTGGGTTGAAGGACTAAAACATAATTTACTGTGTGGCACAACTAAACAACATTGGATTCAAGGTAGAATTCATGAATGGCAAGGCAAGACTACTCGATAACCAAGGAAATATGATTGGATTAGGCAAGCAAACAAAAGGTAACCTATTTTATCTTGATCTTGGTGATTTTACATGTTTTATTGCTTAAGTAGAAGAAAGTTGGCTATGGCACAAAATACTATGTCATGTAAACTTTGATAACATGGTCAAAATTAGCAAACTCAGAAGAGTAAGAGGTCTTCCTAGTTTGAAGAAATCTAATGTTGGATTATGCAAGAATTACCAAATTGGTAAAATAGGAAAGACCGGTTTTAAAAGAAAAAACTATCAATTAGAAGATGTCTTGGAAATTGTGCATACTAATTTATGTGGACCCATTGGAATAGAAACTTATAGTGGAGAAAAATTTTTCATTCTTTTTGTTGATAATTATTCTAGAATGGTGATTGTTATGTATCTCAAAGAAAAATCAGAAGCTTTTAAGAAATTCAAATGGTATCTTGCTAGAGTAGAAGAGGAAATTGAAAAAAGATTAAAATGCTTGAGATTAGATAGAGGTGGTGAATTCATCTCAAATGAATTCAACAATTTCTGCATTGCAAGAGGAATCAAAAGACAAGTATCAGCCCCTAGTACTCCTGAGTAGAATGGAATAGCTGAAAGAAGAAACAGATCCATCATGGATTATGAAAGGACACTAATGATTGAAAAGAATGTTGCTATCAAATATTGGAAGGAAGCTATTAGCATTGCAGTTCATACTTTGAACTGAGTTCAATTGAAGGAATCAAACAAAACTCCCTATGAACTATGGTATGACTACAAACCCAATGTAAGTTACTTGAAAGTATTTGGTAGCAAATTTTATATCTTGAAAGAACTAGAAAAGGAAAATTTGATGTAAAAGGTGATGAAGATATATTTCTAGGATATTCCTACAGAAGTAAAGCATACAAATGTCTGAATTTTTCTACTCACAAAATGATAGAAAGTGCACATGTGAGAATTGCTGAGTTTGCAGAAGAGATTGAAGAAGAAAGTAAAAAGGAACCAAAAGATTATAGAAGATTTTTCTACTATGAACCTGATACATTGCAAAACACATTTGACAAGAAAGAGACTTCATCTCTTGAGCTTTCCAAATCTCCATTAGCTACGGAGATGTAGGAAGTTCAAAATGAGTCATAGGGACCAGAGTCACATTTAGAGGATACTGAGTCAGTGCATATTGAGTCTAAAGAACCTGAGCCACAAATAGAAGGACCTAAGCTAGAAGTTGAAATTTAAAATGAAGATAGTTTAGTTCATTCAAAAGTCAAAGAACCTATATTGGCTAAATATGTTTGAAGGCATCATGCACCTGATCAGATTATTGGAGACAAATCTGATGGAACAATGACAAGAAGAAAACTATAAGGTACATGTTTACTTGTTGAATTGAACCTAGAAGTGTTAAAGATGCATTGGAAAATTAAAGTTGGATTGAGGCTATGAATGAAGAAATAGAATAGATAGAAATGAATAAAACCTAGACTCTTGTACCTAGGCCCAAAGATAAAAATGTGATTGGTACAAAATGGGTATTCAAAAATAAGCTGAATGAAGATGGAAAAGTGTCAAGAAACAAAGAAAGATTAGTATGTAAAGGTTATTCTGAAGTAGAAGGTATTGATTATGGTGAAACTTTTGCCCCTGTTACAAGATTAGAAGGTGTTAGAACTTGCTTATGCAACTCACAAAGGATTCAAGGTATATCAGATGGATGTGAAATCTGCATTTTTGAATGGAATTCTTGATGAGGAAGTCTACATTGAACAACTAGAAGGTTTTTTTGATCCAGATAAAAGGGACATGGTCTACAAATTACACAAAGCCCAATATGGTCTTAAACAAGCTCCTAGAGCCTAGTATGAAAGACTACATAACTACTTGATACAAATTGGTTTTTAAAGAACAAATGATAACAATAGCCTATATATCAAGGAAGGACCAGACAAGAAGATTGTATTGCCAGAGATATTTGTGGATGATACTCTATTCATAGGAAATGATGACTTATGCAAAGCATTTTCAGAACAAATGAATAAAGAATTTGAAATGTCCATGTTTGGTGAAATAAAATTCTTTGCTAAATTGTAGATACAATATAATAGAAATGGTACCTATATCACTCAATCTAAGTACATCAAAGAGATACTCAAGAAATTTGGAATGGAGGATTAAAAACTAGTTGGAACCGCCATGTGTACTAGACTCAAGCTTACAAAAGATGATGACTCCAAAGAAGTAGATTAGGCCTTATAGAGATCAATGATTGGAAAATTATAGTATGTGGTACATACAAGGCCTTAGAAGTTGGAATAGTAGCAAGATTCTTAGCTAAACATAGAGAAAACCATATGATGGCAATAAAAAGAATCTTGAGATATCTGAAAGGAACTGAAGACTATGGCTTATAGTATAAAGTTGGAGGCAACCTTGACCTAAAAGTATTTACTAATGTTGATTGGACAAGAAATATTGATAACAAAAAGAGCACCAGTGGTGGAGCATTCTTTCTTGGTAAAAGGCTAGTATCTTGGACAAGCAAGAAGCAAAACTACACATATCAATCCACAATAGAAGCAAAATATGTGGTAGCAACAGTGAATTGTTCTAACATTGTTTGGTTCAAATAGTTATTGGAAGGAATGAAGGTTGAAATCAAAGAGCCAATAGTGATGTATTGTGACAACACTAGTGCAATCAACATATTAAAGAATCCAGTGATGCATTCCAAAACAAAGAATATTGCTATTAAAAATCACTTTGTAAGAGAATTAGTATAGGACAAAGAAATCAGATTGGAATATGTGCATACAAAAGAAAAAATTGTAGATATATTCACCAAGCCATTACATAAGGATGCATTTTTGTATCTAAGAGGTAAGCTAGGGGTCATTCCCCTATTTGAAGCTCACTAAATAAAGTTTAGTGATGCATCAATAACAACCAAGTTGAAGATCAATCAGTTGATGCAGTATTAACAAGGAAAAATTGTAGATGAATCTGTACTCAAGGTACATTGCTACTAAAAGAAGGAGAAGTTTACTATCATATCTTTCTAAAATTTTGCAGAGGGAGAAGTTAAGAAGTTCAATCAAAGAGGGAGAAACTTTTTGACAAAAGGAGTCTTGTTTTCAAAATTTTATTGTGCTCTGACATGTTGTGTTGTCATCAATGCCAAAGAGGGAGATTTTTGGATATAATTGATTAATTGTGTGTTGTCTTTGATGTTACACAAATTTCATATCAATTGGCAGTTAGTGCATGCTGAGCTCACTTGGTCAGTGAAGACAGTTTTCCTAGTCTACCAAGCATTCTTGAGTTTAATTTATGTAGAAGGCAGTTTTTACCGAGCTCACTCGGGCATCGAAGGAAGTTAAGTGGAAAAGAGTGTTAATCGAGCTCACTCAGTTAACAAAGGGAAAGTTGAGCAGAGTAAGTGTTAACTGAGTTCACTCAGTTACCAAAGGAATTTTGTAAGTTCGTAGTGTTAACCAAGCTTCTATTGGTTAACATAGGAAATCGCTTCAGAATTAGTCTCTACCAAGCTGGGTTGACTACCAAAGGATTTTCTTATTTTGGCATGTAAAGCTTAATTATTTCACCTATTGATTCTAGCCAACTGAGGTGATGAATATTGGTTATTCTATTTTGTATTTGAGCCAACTTGACAATCTAAAAGGTATAAGTAAAAGGTCAACTTATGATTTCAAAGTGTGTGATGCAAGTTGAATGAGTTGAAAGAGATAAGAAGAGGAAGCAAACTTAAAGGATAAGTAGATATCCTTGTGGAGCAGAAAAGTATTATTCAATCAAGAAGGATCAAGTATGAACTTGAGAAAAGATCTATAATCAATGATTTAGTTGCATCACAATCAGGTCTTTTCATTGTTACTCTCTAACCATTGTAGCAGTGAACTAAAATCTCTTAACAGAGTTGGTTTAGCAAGCATTTGTAAATCTTCTAAGAAGGTGGCAATTCCATTGAATTATTTTAAGACCTTTTGCAAGGCCACTCCTAATAGGGTGATTAAATTTTTTAATAGGTTCACACCTAATAGTGTGTTTTGTAACCTTTAACAGGGTTGGCTCTTACTAGGGCTCACTTCAAAAGAGTGAAAAACAGTAACTAGTTACATTGGTGGTTTTTTCCAAATTGGGTTTCCATGTTAAATCCTAGTGTCTCATGTGTTCATGCTATTTATTTCATGCTTACAAGTAATTACTGATAACATCTTAAGATTTAAAAAAGTAATTCACTCTCTACATTTATCGAGTTATAGTAATTTCTGTGTGTTTACTGAGTATCAACAGTAATCAGTTTTATCATTTTGAATTTTAATTGACATCTAAGGGATCTGGGATTTATTTTAGTGGTAACTGATTCACCCCCCCTCTCAGTTATGTTGGCCTAGTTTTTCACCACCCTTGTTTTATTGTATTTAGCAGTGAAAAACCCTAAAAGTGCGCTCCAAGTATTTTAAAATTTGGTCAATAAACCCTAGGCAAAAAATTCACCAAATAACTTTGCGCCTTGCCTTGTTTGGCCTTAGCCTATGAAAACCTTAGGAAGTATCATTTTAAATAAGTTTTGGTGGGACATTTCTATCTTAAAGGTTTATTTAAGTAAGAATGACCTTTTTAATCTTTTGATAAACCTTATGAAGTTTGCCTAAACTGCATTATTTTATTTTGAAAAGGTCTTATGTAACATAGACTTTGTGTGACTGTTGATCTTGATTAGATCAACAACCATCACATTCCTGCAATATGGAGCTGCAAGGTATTTAAATATTGCGAGCAAGTGCCTTTTCAACATGTAGCCCCTGTTGATGTTTCATTTTTAGTGCACCAAAAAAAAAGTTCGTGGTTCTCAGAACTAGTTAGACTTTTTGCAAAGTTGTCAATGTTCTCACACACGTTTTGAAATTCCTACAATATCATTGGCTCATTCTTTAATAAATGTATAATTTTATAGCTTAAAGCTCCTGATCATTGATCTTGCAAAGAATCGAGGGCTACTGCATGCCCTCAATAATAAAGTGCATGAATGTTAAATATTGTAGGGAAGCATAAATGCAACGCGTGGCATAGTATGACATTATGGGCCTACCTTTCTCAGAAGATAATAACAACTTGCCTTATGTGGTACTTGTCAGATGAGCTGGAGTATAGAGAAAGCATCTCATTGGTCTAACTAGTTGACTAGATGTTACAGTCACAGAAGATTTGTGATCGCCGTCGATCTGAATAAGATCCAGGGTTAACACTTCCTCGCAATATGGACTTGTTCGACATTTAAATAATGCGGGCAAGCGAGCACAGTGGGACCAAGACTTAAAGGGAATGTTGAGTCATGCCATGCTGGAAAGGTCAGATGGAGTAAAGTGCACTCATTGGTGGAACGTGATAGGTATGCCAAGTTGAAAGCAATGATGTAATGGGCACTGAAAGTTTAAATGCCGCAGTCAAATCTGTCAGAGCACATTGTAAAAGGATGATATTTGATTGGTTAAGTCAACTAAGTGGGTTGTCAAAGAAAAGGATTTTGGCCCACCGTTGATCTGGGAAAGATCGACAGATAGTGCATGCCAGTAATAAGAAGTTGCAGGAATTTTAAGTAATGCGGGCATGCACCCTTTTGACACGTGGCTGGGGGCTTGAATTTTTTTTAAGGCATTTCAATTTTGAAATAAAGCCATCTAATCTTTGGGAGATCGACAGGTCAGATTCAAATTTGAAATATAACATGAAACTAACGGTTGTAGGAATTAATATGACTCAAAGTTTCCTTCATGCGACCTCAATGCACTGGTATAATATTCAAAAAATCACCATTATTGAAGCACACAATCGCAGATTTTCTCAGAGCAAAAAAGATTTCCAAAGAAAGGGCACCGAATTTCTCAAGGGTTTCAGCAAATTTGCAAAGAAAATTGTAGAGAAACAAGGGAAAATTTAGCGAGTAAGTAATCTGTAACCTGTAAAAATCAAGAATTTTCTATTGTAAGAGTGTGAAATTCTAAAATGCCTCCATGAAAGAAATTTGTTGGGCAAACTGATTATTTAAAAAGGGTTGTGCATGATTATTTCCTAGAACAGTTTCCCTTATCAGTAAATGAAATAACTAAGGGGAGGGAATTCATTCCTAAGAACCCTAGGGTAGTTGTGGCTAAGGGTTTCTATGATAGAGAAAACTGGGTAAGAGACGCCCAATTATCTATGGGAGGTTTGCAATTGTTCAAAAAATGTTTCTCAGAAAGGAATTTAGATAACCCCATGACCAATGTTTGGGAATTCGACATTCAAAAATTAACAGTCCCTACAGTTTTCTTTGATAGTGATCTATTGACTAACCTGGCTAAAAAATATAATCCTATTACAATTTGGGTGAAGAATCATTCTAGAGTGAATCTTTTTAGGGTTTTCCCTGAGCTATTCAGTGAAGTTTTTAACCTTAACCCTAACTACGATGTACATGAAATCATTGATATGGATGATTTGCAAGAAATATATGATGCATAAAGAATATACTTGAGGATAGGGCCATTGCAGGAGCATGCTGCTAAAGTTGAAACCTTGTTTGTGATTACTGCTAACACACCTGAGCCATTACTGAAAAGACATTTTAACCCTAGGGCTCAGGCATTGTATGTTTCTCTTTGTAAAATTTTTGGAATGGATGAAGCCAAGCAGATCCTAGGCTTGATTGTCCTCATAATGGCTCAAACTCTTCAATTTGGGATGAGCACTATTCTAGATTTTGCTACCTTTCTTGCAAAGGAGATTCACAATGGTTTGGTGGGAATAGCAAGGGGAAAAGAGAACAAACCATTATGTTGGTATTCATTGCTTATGCATGTATTCTTGTACAAGGGATTTACCTTTTTCTCCAAGGGTATGGAGTTGGAGACAACTAGAAATGGAGAGAGGAATCCCATACAATTGTGGAGTGTGGATATGACCTCAGAAATCATAGGTGCCAGTTATGTGAAGTTTGACAGATATTTTGCATCTAAGCTTAGATTGCTTTTGAGAGGAGATAACCCTAGAATTTCACAAACATAGTTAGAATTGGTCAGACCCAAGGACCATGCAAAAGGGCTACTGGTTAGTCATAATTGGGGGGATATCATTCCCTATAATGTTTCAACAGTGATAAGAGTATATGGCTTCCTGGGAAAGCCTCATGTGCTGCCATTTCATGTGCCTTTGAAGATAGGAATAGCTAAGTTGTTATGGAAAATAGGCACTATAGATGAGAGGGAATTGCCTAAGAAGGGCACATTTTTTCCAATTGTTACTGTGGCACATGATTTTTTTTTTGTAAAGAAAGGCTGGAAGCATTTGAATTTATTCTTAGATAGATATAACATGGCAGAGTCTCATGCCAGGTTTATTGACCCTGAAGAATTTTATGATCTCTTAAGAGAAATAATAAAAGCTTCTCACATGGTGCAATAAGTATACTATCTAGAGGATGTGATCAGAAATGTTTTTACTCTGCAAGAATAGGAATTGAGAAAGGAGAAATGGATAGTATATAGTAAAACCCTAGAATTCATTAATGCTTTTGAACTCCATTATGATCCATTGAAAGAAAAGAAATATTGGGGAGCCAAGATGCAGGCATTAATGAATAATTTTGCTATGATAATACAAGCCATGAATGAGAATAAGGATGCATATGTCAAGGCTCATCCAGACAAGGCTACAGAGGTGCAAAAGAGAATAAACAGTAGAAATGTGGTGTCTCCTGGTCAGTACACTTCACAGAAAAGGGAAGGATATGTAATGATCCAGAATGTGCAATAGGCTCCCCCTTAGCAGAGACCAAGGCCAGAAAGCCCACCTGCAACCAGTGCTCCAAAAAGACAAAAGTTAGAACAAGGGTCTTCTTCCCAAGTGGAACAATATTCCCTAAGCTGGTCTCCAATTGGAATTGATGATGCAACATCTCTGAGAGAATAGCTTAGACAAATTGGTGGAGGGAGATGTGATTGTTACCTCCACAGATTTGGAGATTGGAGAGCCTCAAGAAGCACCTACACCTTCCTTGGATTTAACTGTTACTAATTACCAAGGTAAGGAAATTGACCCTATAGTTTCCCAAGCCTCTGAGAGGTTTGTTAATGATGAGAATTTTGTGAAGTCTAGAGCATTTGCACAATTTTTGTGGAGGCTAAATATAGGAAATTTTGAGAAGACTTGTGAAAAAATAAAGATAGAACAACCTGATAAATTGGATTCTGCTATCAAGGAGGAGGTAAAGTCTAAATTTTTGAAATATTTTGCTCAATTTACCCCTGAGGTCAGTAGGCAAGTAATTAAATAGTCAGGAGTCCTTATTTAGCCAGAATGGGATATAATGAACACCATCATTTTTTATTTAGTAAGGAAGAAAAATGACGTCCAATTTAAAACTGAAGAAGAGGTATTACAGGCTCACAGAGGAGTAAAATTTAGTGATGACCACCAAGCCCTTGTTATTTGGTCAATTGAAAAAAGATACAAGACCAGAATGTAGGAAATTTCCACTGTGGAGCATACTGGTGCATTGATAGTTTTTAGGGCTAGTGAGGTAGGCAGTAAGTAGATAATAGGAATGGCCTCAAAGATGTTAAAATTTGGTGGTGTTGTATCTGGCCAGGAAGAAGATAGATTTTCCCAACTCAATGCTAGGTTTGAGGAAGCTTTGAAAGCATATGAGGAAAGGGGTATGCAGATACAATCATTAGAAAACAAAGTATCTCAAATGGAGAAGATACTTGGGAAAAGAAAAGTAGAAGAATCTAGTAGACCCAGGATTGTATACCCTCCTAGGCCACCTATTAAATCTTTCAAGTCCACTCCAATTGTTGAGGTACCAAATACCCCTGAAAGGTCGCAGTTCTACACCATAGAAGATTTTGAAGAAGAAAAGAATAAGTTGTATGCATTGCATATAGAACTAAATAATTAGTTTGAAGAGAAAATAAGGCAAGGTATAATGTATTTAGTAGATAGAATTGAGTGGTCATCATGTTTTGATTTATTGGCAAGGATTGCATCCATCAGGGATGAATTGAAGAGAGATGAAGCTATATTAAGACCCCTTGTGCAAAAGTGGACAGAAAGAAATGAAGATATCACTACTATGTGTATATCTGTCATCTAGCTGCCCTGTCATCAAATAGAAAAAATCTTTGACTTATTGAATAAATTGCAAGGATTTGATGATAAGCAAAATTCTTTTCAAAAAAGACTAACTATTTTTTTTTCCAAGTATATTGCAGAAAAGTTTGATTTATTCCCTTGTTCATTAAAGACTATTGATAAAGTGAAGGAAAAGGAGGAATGGAAAAGGGAGTTGGATGAGATTTTTTGTGAAAGGATAAATAAAGTTATAAATGAAACTAGACATTTGTTATGGGAAATGACAAATGAGGAGTTGGTAAAAGTGCAGATATTCTATAACTCCATCAGAAAAGATTTTGTTGATATAGAGGCAACTGCAAATTTTTTAGTAACTATACAAAGAGAAGTTCTAAATTTTGACTGGCCGGAGGACACTACCTATAATAAATGGAAGGAAGAGCTTATGTCTACAGAGAAGATAGAAGGAGATGATGAGGTGGAGGATGATGATAAAAAAGAGGGTACAAAAGTAGAAGCCACCTTTGTCACTGATGATAAAGACAAAGAGGATCCTCAGGTAGTAGGAGATGACTCATCACTATCACATTTGATGGCCACCTATCCCGAGGAACCAGAGTGCTAAAGGAATCCAATCATAATATTTTGTCTTTCCAAAGGGAATAACAGAAGTGGGCCCACAAAGGAATGTTCGATGTACTAGTCTTTCTATTATTCACAGTTTTGTCTTGTTGTGATGGGTGTATGTAAAACTTTTTGAAGGACACCTATCAATTTCTCTTAGCCTGAAGCTTGTTGCATCTCACACTATATAAGTGAGATTCCAGGGCTAGAGAGGATGTCTAAATTCTATTGTTTCTAGGTGATATACTTAGTCTATTTTTTCGGTCCAATATTTTGAGCAAGTTTATGATGTATTTTCTCTATTAGTTCTTGAGAATACATGAATATAGAATGATCTCTGTGTTTCTTCCTAAGGTCATTTTGAGTTTATTGTAAATGTATACAATTTTCAAAGAAAATGAATACAAATTATGAGTTGTCCCCATATCAGTTCTTTCTGAATTTTGTCTCCTTTTGATTACTTGGTTATCTTGATGTTGTATGAGTAAAGGCTTGTGCAATTGAATGCAATTTAGTTAGGTTGTATATTTGTTCATCACTGCTATTAGTTCAATGGATTAAGTAAAAGCTTTGATGAATTTGATAAGATTGCTACAGTATTAAGAAGGATTTTTGAATGATGAATTCTAATAAGAATTGTTGATAATATTTGTTGTAAGGCAACAAATTAGATCTAAGGATTTGTAGTAGACTCTGAGCCCTGATTGATTAGGCACTGGTCAAATTGATTCAGCTAGAAGAGAAATATGTCCTAAATGGTTTTCAAAATGCAGAATTATAATCAATTTTACTTTTATTTCCTGTAGATCTTCAAAGTTGGCTAGTACTTGTTTGCATGGAATGTTTTAGCTTCAGTTAGCGACTATTGCTCAGAACAAGTGTAGACCTATAGAAAATTTTTGGCCAGATCTATTATATGGGATGTGTTTATCAAATTGTCATGAATTATGCATGAATTTGAGGATTTGAGATGAGAATCAAAATGAAACTAAAATAATCCTCATACAACATTTCCTAGTCTAGAACCATCCCTAGGTATACCCACCCTAGTTTTGCAGAGCCTAAAGAGTAGAAAATCACCCTTGGTTTTGTTGAAGTTAGGTCCAAATGGTTTGCACATACATTTGTTAATAGAAATTGTCTAGTCTTTAGATTATGTGAGTGATGTCATTTTGGTATTGAGCATTTTGTTGCTTAGTAGTTTTTTCAAAAACACCAACAAGTTACTCCTCTTATATTTCCAATAGATAAGACAAGGAGACATACAGATTTTGTAGTAAGTGACGAGGTTATGATTCATTTGAATAAAATATTTCTTTTTAGAGCTTATAATAAGATGAAGATCAATAAATTTGGCCCTTTTATGATCTTGAGGAAAATTTACATTGTTAATGCTTTTGAAGTTGAGTTACCCGATGAAAAAGACATTTGACCAATATTCAAAATTTCTAAATTATACGAGCATCATGACCTTGATGATGATTCAATTGTTAAGTAATATTGTCCTAAAAATATGACTAGGGATATTGAGAGGATTTTGGATAACAAAATTGGAAAGATTACTAGAGGAAATGATTACTTAGAGTATTTAGTTTAGTGGAAGAGAAACCTAGTTGAATATAGTTCTTGGATTTATCAGTGTGAGTCGTATAATTTTGGTTTTGCTTAGGTTGTGTAGGGACTCTAATATAGACATCAATTTTCTAATACTATCACATGTTTGATGTAGGCACATCTTGGGTTCTTGGAAATCTTGCATCATTATGTTACGTTTTGTTTCTATTCATATTTTCCTATCCATCTATTTGTGTGTGTGATTATTGGATCATGCATTTCAACATGTGCAATCTTGGCATCTTGAAGATGACCCATCTTAGATCATTGTTATGTGATTGTGCATTCTATGTTCTTTTATCTTTCAAGTTCCAATTCATTATCCTCAAGTAGTTTGTTCTTCAGTGGCATCTTGAGTGATGTGTGGAACTATGATCATGCGATGATTATTCTTGTGCACATTGATTAATGGCTCTTCGTAACAGTTGTTGGATCATGTGTGGACCTATATCTTGGTTCACTCATCCTCATATGTTTAGTTGTTCAATTGCTCATCTTATCTTTAAGGGTCAAACCTATTTGTGGAAAACATATCTTAATTATTAGAAACTGTAATTCTCCTGATATGACTTGCATGTCATGTTGGCTATATATGTGATATTCACAATGTATCAAGTACAAATAACATGATAGGGAGATCTAGAGGCTAAAATCTGGTGCATTTATGTTCACACACTTGATTAACTCTATAATTGAAGGAAACAACCAAGTAGACATATTGCTTGAGATGTTTTTAGGAAAATTTCCATTGGATCTACATATAGTAAATTGAATTTGTTGTTTCATTCATTTCTCTTATTTTTTCTTCCTTGTGTTTACTCTTGTTTCATGGTTGGACATCTCCTTTGGAAATTTCTCCATCTTTGTCTTTGTCACTTTTTCACTCTTTGATACAAATTGGGAGGTGTATAAACTTGGTCCTCTTATTCATCCTCACAAGCCTTTGAGCTATCTTTAGAAGACAAATCCTTGTCATCCAACATTATTCATTTTCCTTTAGAAAGGGGGTTCATTTGGTTTTTGGAAATCCTTATTTACCTTCTATTCCTACTAATAGAGGTAGGTTCTTCAACAATCACTCTTTTAGAATTATGAACATAAATCTCGTCATCTTCTAGGATAGTAGTGGTAATACTCTGATTACTAGAGGATTTATTAGGTTTTTCCTTGGAAGACCCTAGGAGGTCCAAGGGTGATTTGTATTTTTTGGGGTGATTACAAGCATCTCATTAATATGGTACATTTTCATATTTTAATAATTTCACTGTAATATTCTTTGTTTACACATGAGTTAACTAACTAAACTACATGACCAAATTTCTTTTAGTCTAAGCTATGTTATAAGGTTACATTTTCTATATTTTAATATTCTTCAAGGTATTCTACATTCTTTATAACATGAATTTGTAACTAATTTGAGAAGTATTTACACATTTTTAACACTCGTCAAGGTAGTCTTTCTTCTTGGTGACATGAGGTGAGAATTAAATTGAGATGTTTTTCCATATATTTAATACTCTTCAAGGCAATCTTCTTTTTTACATTAGAATTCAAAGTTGATATTTTTATTCTCTTAAAGGATTTGGAATGATTAGAGTTGATTCTCTCAAGTAATATGAAACCAATAAACCCATAAAAGTCCAACTATAACTTAATATGGATGAAAAAACTATATCCAAATAGATATCATTAACTCATCATATGAAAAAAAGTAATAAAACCCACCCAACCAAATAAACTACATGACTAGATTCCCTTCACTCTCTTTCTATGTAATAGAACATTTTCCATTTTTTAATACTCTTCAAGGTAGTAAGTTTTTTCACAACTTGAGTTAGCCAAATAAACATGACCAAATGCATTTGCTCTAATTCTATATTATAAGGGCACATATTCTATATTTAATACTCTTCAAGACATTTTTTTTACTTTAGGAAATAAACTAGTAATTGAATTGAGATGTTTGACATATTTTTGTACTCTGCAAGGTAGTATTCCTTCTTTATACAAAAATGTTCATTTTTAATCTAGCATTGTATAATATTTTAGAAAATAAATGATAGTTAATGTTGAATCTCTCAATCTTTCAACATAAATCAACTGACCTAGCAAAAAAAATCTATAAATAACTTTATATGAATATACAAAAATTCTTGACAAAAATGACTTCACTCCAACCATATGTTATTGGGGCACATTTTCCAAATTTTTTGTACTCTTTAAGGTAGTCTTTTTTTTCTTTAGTATATAAGTAGTATGCTTTTTTGACAACATGAGATAACCAAATAAATAACTAAATTGTCTTCAATCTTACCTTATGTTACACACAATTTTTCATATTTTAGTACTCTTTGAGACAACCTTTTTTCTTTATGACATAAGCTAATAATTAAAAATTTAGATATTATGGCATATCTTTAATATTCTTCAAGGTTGTCTTCCTTCTCTATACAAGAAACAAATATTCATATTTTAATATAATCTTATATAATGTTTTAAAAAATCAACTTTCAATCTTTCAACAAAAATCAATTCACTTAAGCCAAGAAAATATATATAACTTCGTATGAACATAAAAAATATTATATCAATTAACATTAATCACTCTTATATTTCTTCTTTTTACATGATATAATCTATAAAAAAAAATTAATCATATCCACACCACCAAATAATCTACATGAGAAAATGTTTTACAAAACCCCTATATTATGGGGTCACATGCCTAAACTGCTTTCACATTGACCTTATGTGATAAATGCCACTTTTTCACATGTTTTCCAAACACCTTATTATTAAAGTGACATTTGATATACATGATTCAAAGTATTCTTTCTTCCTTACGATAAAAGTGAAGAATTAAGATGAGATATTTTGACTTCAAGGTAATCTTCATCTTTATAAAATTAAATTCATCGATGTTTTAATCTTATCTTAATAGTGGAGCTTTCAATATTTCACCGCGAATCAACCAATTCAAACTAAACATAGTCAATTGTTAGCGTGGATATTGTGGTTTTAAATGTTGTTCGTTGTGTTCACCATGGTGTAACTCATACTCTATTGAATGTTGTTGCATATGTAATTTTTTTCTTCTTTCAATTAAAAAAATAAATAAAATGATTACTAACTGCATACAAACATACCAATCTTATGTTTAACAATAATCACATTTATAATTTATATAATATAATACAATAAAAGATTCTAAACATCCCATAAGATTAACATAATCAGATTTCCACAATCCATTAGTATGTGAGCAATGTTTCTGGATTAGATTGTGTGAGTTTTTTTAGCATCAACGTTTTGGATCATACTACATGATCCATCATCAGGACGAGAGAACATCAGAATATGGAATGTAATAACATAAAAAGATACATAAAAAGATTCTAATAACATTCACATACTCTATAACCTACATTAATCCCACAATAAATTCAAACTAAACTTAGGGTCCGTTTGGTGACCGGAATAGGAATACATATTTCAAAAATTTTGAATTCCTTGTTTGGATGCACCAAAACGGGATTGGAATACGAAGCAAAAATGGAATACGTATTCCATTTTTGGCCCAAAAATGGGGTTTTGCAATTCCACCAAAATAGGTGGTATTGGAATACATATTCTTATTCCATTTTTTTAATTTTAGAAAACATAAATTTTCGGGTTCGCGAATTTCCATCAAATATTGGCTGAACCAAACAGAGAATAGGAATACGTTCTATTCTATAATACGCATTTTAAAATACGTATTCCTATTCCGCTCACCAAACGGGCCTTTATGGTTTGAAGGGTAAATGACCAAAATGCTTTCACACTAACCCTACAATTTGGAGGCTTAAAAGAGCAAAGTGGTTTCACACATACCCAAGGTCATAAGGACCACTTTTCCAACGTGTTCTCCAAAACCCACCTCCCTATTGAGGTGACATTTGAGGTACACGATTCATGGCAGTACAATGAACAAGTGCAAGCTCTAGTAACAATAAAGTCGGTATAGATATGACCCTCCTTATCCTCGTTACAAAACACCCACCTCTTTCCACGTAAGGCATGCAAAATATCCACAGCTGGAGTCGGATAAAACCTCACAATAATAAATATATCCTTCTAGAACAAGACAAGGGAGTGTGCCCACAAAGAACCATGTTTAAAAATAAATTTAAAAAAATACATTAGGTGTCAAAAGATTTGACAAAGGGTTAAAGAAAAAGGCAAAGAAAAGTGGGAATATCAACATGTGCTTCTAAAGCAGTGAATTCACAGAAAATAATAAAAAAAACCCTCGCATTAAACAAAATACATTGCATGGTCACTTTAGGGTTGACTAGGGAGAAAAACATTAAATGGACCTGCCCTAATTAATTTTAAAATACATATATTAAATGTACGTGCCCTATCAAATTTGGTGAAAAAAATTAATGTGAGTGGTATCGAAAGATCAATCATATAAATTTCAACACATTAAAGAATAATAAAATTCTAATTTGATGTTTTTAATGTTTAAAAAAAAAAAAAAGTTTTTTTTAACACATTTGTAGTTTCGGCAAAGCTTCCTTTCCCATGCGAATCTTCTGCCACCTTCTCAATATCGGTGATGGCGACACATTCGGCCAGCATTTCACCGATGACTCAGCCGCCGTGCCGCCGGAAGACGACAAAGGTGGGCCCACCAGCTCATGCGGTGTGACGTAAGCCGTGACGCAAGCGGCAACGGAAAACAATATTGTCCTTTAGCGAGGGGTTTTGATAGTTATCTGAAAAATCAGCTGAACCTTCCAAGGCGCACAAGTGGACAGTCTCTGAGAGCCAGCTGTCCGGTCAAGAGCGGGCGGTGGAGAAGCCGGTTTCTTCGGCGGGCCAGTGAGAGAGTGCCACGTGGAATGAGAGGGAATATTTTAGCGTTTGAATTGTCTGACTAGGCGGTCGCTTTTGGCCCAAGATTTCATCGGGTCCATGCGCCTACACGTGGTTTGCTGACGTCACCCCTTGCGACTTGGTTGATGTTGACATTTGCTGCACCCGCCCGCCGCCTTCCCTGACTGACTCGCCAGATGCTTCAATTCACGGCCCTCACCAATCCAATGGCTATAAAGCCTCTGCCCCTTGCTGTTCTCTTAAATTTTTAGAAAGCCCAACACGGTGGGAAAATTGAAGAGAGATTTCTCGTTATTTCTTTTGGTGTTCTCGAAGAATTCTAGTGCTTTTGTGGGGAAGTTTTATTTTTGTTTTGGGGGAGTTTTTTGGAGAAGAGATTTGGATTGAAGGGAATAGCGAGAGAGATTTTTGGTAAGATGGGTAGACAGGATGCTGAGGCTCAGTTGAATTTGCCGCCTGGGTTCAGGTTTTATCCCACTGATGAAGAGTTGGTGGTGCACTATCTGTGTAGGAAGGCTGCCTCACAGAGCCTTGCTGTTCCTATCATTGCCGAGGTGGACTTGTACAAGTATGATCCATGGCAGCTACCAGGTTTGTGTTCATCTTAGCTTTTGGAATAAATTTTCTAATCAAACTTTAGCCCCCGGTTTGCATTCATTTTGGCTTTTGGAACAATCTTGAGATTTTGTTTTGACCAATTTTAGCCCCTGGTTTGCATTCATTTTAGCTTTGGAATCTTCTTGAGATTTTGTTTTGATCAATTTTAGCCCCTGGTTTGCATTCATTTTAGCTTTTGTAATCATCTTGAGGTTGTTTTGGATCAATTTTAGCCCACGGTTTGCATTCATTTTGGCTTCTTGAACCATCTTGAGATTTTGTTTTCATCAATTTTAACCCCTGGTTTGCATTCATTTTAGCTTTTGTTACCATCTTGAGGTTTTTCTGTATCAAGTTGAGCCCACGTTTTGCATTCATTTTGGCTTCTTCAGCCAGTTCGGTTTTTTTTTTTTAATCTAATTTAGCCCGCGGTTTGCATTCATTTTAGCTTTTAGAGCCGGTTTGAAAGTTTGGGAGAACTTGCTGGCTCTTTTATTCCCTGTTTTCTGGCATATGAAATGCCGGTTTTATCATTGTTATGTTTGTCTGTCTGAGTTCAGTTTTTGTTAATGCTTGTTTCATCATTGGCATGCTTGTCTATTTGTGTTTCAGCTTGTGTGGATTGCTGAACATGTAGTTTTTGACAGTCCTGTAGGATTTTAGCCCTGATTTGTATTCATTTTTGCTTTTAGAGTCTCTTTAAATTTTGGTCAAATTTGTGCCTTTTATCCCCTGGTTTTGTGATTTGCATCATTGTTATGTTTGTCTATTTAAGTTCAGCTTCTGTGGGTTCTTGAACATGTAGTTTTTGATAAACCTGTAGGTTATCAGCCCCTGGCTCATATTCATTTTAGGTTTCAGAGCCAATTTGAAATTTCGATACAATTTGTGGGCTTTATCCCCTGGTTTCTACAATTTAAAATGCATCTTTTATCATTGTTATGGTTGATTATGAGGGTTCAGCTTTGGTGGATTCATAAACTTGTCCAGGTGTGCCGCTTAATATGAATTTTTCTTTGGCCCCTGTTTTTAAACCCCTCGACTTTAAAACATGTCAGGATGCCCTGTACAATCTGAGTTTTTTTCACTGTTGTTTTATGACATCTGCACTGTGTGCCTTTTAGAAATGTTATAAATTTATTCGTCTCTTTATTTTTCCTCCTTACTTCTAGATTCTTAAAGATTCTTACGAAGTTATTGACACTTCTATAATACGGGCGATAGAAATTGAATTCATTGTTCTGGTTTTATCATTCAATTTAGGCTGTCGTAGTTTGTGCTTTTAGGGTGGCTGTTCACTGTTTTTCATTTTAGGTAAACAGATGTCTATTCTATTTTTGGCTTTATATTGCCTTGTGAAGCAATAGATCTGGTCCGCATGAGCGTTTAGAGTTTTGTAGGGCAGTTAAGCCCTGTTTTTGGCATTGAAGTTTTCAGGATTTCTAGGTTTCCATACTTTTTGTTCTGCTTTTGGTGTGCATCTTCCCTGTTTCAGCATTTGAAGTACCCCAACCTGTTCCTAGAATACGGTTTTAATTTTTGTTTCCTTCATAAGATTATATTTCCTAGATCGTAAGTGTATTAATGGCATACATTGACAAACAGTTGAAACTAGTGCCATATAGAGCAATCCATAGGTGGTGTTGGAAATTCCTTTGTATCCATAAGCTGACTCCATTTCTATGTTTGATGTCTCTTTCATTCAGTGGCTTGTTCCTATATGGGTTTGTGAAACCCTCAATGTAAATTATATCAAAACCCTCAATATAAATTATCTTATCTTTATATCCATGGATTGATTTATATTCTTCTCGAGTTTTTGGGTATATTTATATGTGAACGGTTGAATCACCTTCACTGCAGTCCTGCCTATGAACTCTAATTGGTTTTTGCTAGAAAATTAATTTTGCTCTGTTCTGATTCATGCATTCTGTGTTCACAGAAATGTCACTATTTGGAGAAAAGGAGTGGTATTTCTTCACTCCCAGGGACAGGAAGTATCCAAATGGCTCTCGTCCGAACAGGGCTGCTGGTTCCGGGTATTGGAAAGCTACAGGTGCAGATAAACCCATTACTACTCGGATTGGTGGCAGGCGTGTTGGCATAAAAAAGGCTCTGGTTTTCTATGTTGGAAAAGCACCCAAAGGAAACAAGACTAACTGGATCATGCATGAGTATCGCCTCGCCGATGTCAGTAGGCCTGCAAGGAAGAAGGGTTGTCTAAGGGTACTGCATCTCTCGCTAAATCATTCTCTCCTTTATGTTGCTATGTATATGGAACCTTATGGGTCTTGACTGGTAGTAAAATTCACACTTTCGAACATTGTATTTCATTGGAACATAGTCATGAGAGATAGAACCCCTAGTGCACACAGTTGATAGACAGGCAAGTCTTGGGTTCAATTCCACCTCTGGGTTCAAATGGTGAATGGCTTGCGCACGGCTGCTCTGCACCCATGGGAGACTCATTTCTCCCTAAGCGTGCACCAGCCTCTGGTCATTGCTGGGCTTAGGCTGCAGGGACACCCCCATGAAAGTTTAAGGCTTTGAAGTTGTGGGTCACCCCACGGTCTTGGGTTCAATTCCACCTCTGGGTTCAAATGGTGAGAGTGGCTTGCGCGCGGCTGCTCTGCACCTATGGGGGACTCATTTTGACCTAAGCTGGCACCGGCTGCTGGTCGTTGCTGGGCTTAGGCTGCGGGGACACCCCCATGAAAGTTTAATTTATTTATTTTCAAAATAGTCATGACAGTAGCCATTCCTCGGGGAAGTAGTGTTTTAGTATTGTGGATCAGTGTTGGTGGCACGTTTTAATTGTGTTAATCTATAAGTCTATTGAGGATTTTTTGAGAATTTGTTCATGTTCCTGATGACAAAAAATTCTGTTGTTGCAGTTGGATGACTGGGTGCTTTGCCGAATATACAACAAGAAGAGTAGTGCTGAGAAGTTAGCAAAGGAGCAGAAGGAATGTTCTATAGACACAGCAATTGAACCATTCCATGGAGAAGTCGATGAAAGGGATACCGAAATGCTGCCCACTGAGATTACCATCATGAACTCGAGCATGGAGCATTCGGAAAGAACTTCTGAAGATTCAAGCAAATGCGCCCCTTCTTCAAATTACAGGGCAGTTTCTGATATAACCTCCAACAAGTGTAACAACTTAAGCTACCTTTATCAGCAGAATCTGAACACTTCAAATGTTACCACTACCAGTGCCTCAATGGACCTTCCAGATCTACCTCCACTTTTCAGCTCTATGAACACTAATAGCAGGACAAATCACAATTCCACAAAATTGGTTCCCCTACTTCTCACCGATTCAAGCTGTTCTATACCCTCCTCGCCCGAAATTAAAATCGAAAAAGGCGAAGTGCAGAGCAGGTATAGACTGGCAGAATTAATGAAGCAGCAGGAGAGTGATCTTAATCAGCCAATGTTCAGCTTCAGTTTTGATGGTTTGCAAAGCCCATTGCCACAACTAGACCAATTGCAATCTACTCCCAATAGTGGTGACCCTTTCCAAGATTACATAGCCAGCCTAAGTGTTCCTGGATACTTACAGAGACCTTATTAGATGGATTCAGTTTAGGCTGAAGAAGCTAAATGTCATCCAAACATATAGAAGATTCCGTCTGTACAGTCATTGCGACATTTGTTGTAGTGTAGCCAAATTCATTCTTTCACTCCCTCTCTCGGAGAGTGCTTGTAATGTTGCTCATTTTTTCAATGGGAAATTAAGAATTTGCTCTTCTAGAGAGTGTAGGATAGTTTCAGCTTCACTTTCAGCCTTAAACACTGAGTTGGGAGTCGATTTGTATATCCTCAATTCAAATTTTGTACAGCTTAGATAGTTCAGTTCCCAGGCTAATCACACCTATAATACCCCTACGAGTACGTTGTGTTTTGTCTAGTGCACAAAAGTAGTAAAAATAAGTGGAAGTTGAAACCTTTCGTCTATCATCAGTAGTAGTTCTATATCTATATTAGAAGTGATATATCCTTATTAACAGGATATTCATGATTTTTGAGATGGGGTTTATCGAAGTAAGGAACTAAATAATTTGATTGAGCAATGGATTTTGTCAGCATTGTAATAATATTTATATCTATGTTTATTTATACTTGAGAATCTGACCACTTTTCTCTACTCGCTCAATATTCCAACACTCAATTTTCTTACATAAATCTTGACTCCTGTACTCCCCACCCAAAAAAACAAATCCCCCCCTGCTTAATTTTTTTTTAACATGAAAGTGTGGTACACTCCATGATCCGTTATTGGAATGAAGATCCATTACTGGAATGAAGAGATCAACATTTGGAACACACCACGATCTATCATTATATTGAAACAAGCAAGATAATAGATTAGCAAACATCTATTAAATTACACAATATTCACATGTTAGAAACATATATACGCTTTAGTGATATTATTCAAATGACAAAATGTTATGCCATGTTAAAGAAGCATTGTATATTAATATTTTTTTTATAGTAGTGTTTGGCCAACCAAAATAGTTGTACTAATGATTTTATCAAGAAATAATATTTAATATAATTTATTAATATTGATAATAAATTTTTGAAATATTTTATAATGACAGAAGAAGATACAAGAAGATAGAGTGTGGACTTCCACTACTATTAGGTATCTTGTATATAATACAAGATGTATGTGGAGCTTCTCAATAATGTTCTTGTTAAACATTGTATAAAGTGAGAAATTATGTGAACCACAAAAGAAATGCAAACACATGTACTAGTCAAGTTGTGAAGGCTTTTAGCAAGTTGACAACTTCAAGTGACATATCTAGAGAAATATAACATTTAAGGCCTTAAGGCAACACGAGTTTAGTAGGCCAAGGCTCCTAGGAAGTTGACAATTTGAAGTAACATTGAAGAATATAACACTTAAGGCCTCAAATTTGTGCCTTGAGAGAAGGGTATTTAATTCAAGCATACAATTATCTATATGGAATTAAGTTGGAAGATCCAAAGCATAGTGATCTTAGAAGAATATTGTGTGGCCTCAATAGTGCCATGTAAAGAAGATTTGACCTTGTGATGATGGATGAGGATTTTCATCCAATGATCAATTTATTAACAGTGAGCAAGAAATAATTGGGAATCTACTTGTCACAATTTGTAGATATGGATCCAAGTGACATTTGGTAAATCTTCCCAAGAGGAAAAGGGTATCTATCATGATATGACAAGCCTTAGAGGCCATATTGGAGCATGGATAAACTTCCCAAATCTACAAATTGGATAAGAATTCTAAACAAATCCTTGAGGTTTCTTAATATCGATGTCCTTTTCAAGATTCCAATGATGAAGTACACTCTTTAATTCCATCTTATGTTCAACCTTACAACCCATCCATAAGTCAAGAAAATGAAGTTAATCTTAGAAATGGGGACAAAGGTCTCCATGTAATCGATATCATGACTTGTGAGAAGTCATTGGCCAGAATATGATCTTTAAACTTGTTCATTATTACATCTTCTACATATTTGGTCAATTGACCCAGTTACAACAATCATGTTTTTGCCTTTTACTCCATGTAAATCCCTCTTTGAAGGTCCTCATTGAAATTATCCACTCTTTCACACCTATTTGATGTAGAACCCATCCATTAGTAGCAATGATAGAGGTTAAGAAAATGAAGTTAATCTTGGCAACATGATAAGTGTCTCCATATAATTAACACAAGGAACTTATGAGAAACATTTGACTATGCAAAGACATTATTTAAACCTGTTCCTAATTTTATCTATTGCATATTTGGTTGATAAATCTACTTACATCAAACTATATTTTTTCCCTTGGTAAAAGGGACCAAGTTCATGGATTGTTCCTTATCACGAAACTATAGTCTTCACGGATGAATCTCACTCAAAAAATTCCTAATTCTTCCTTTAATGATTGTGTGGATATGAAGCATTGGAATTAGGCTTGTGGAAGATATTGAAGTTGTGATCAAGTCCTTTGAGTGCAATAGAAGATGAGTGTTTATCGAGCATAATGAAGTTATGGATAATATGATGATAAAGGATGAGAGTTCTCTACCTCAAAAGTTTTGACAGTTAGAGTATTACAATTTGTCCAAATTTTTAGTAGCAATGACAAAGGTTAAGAAAATGGAGTTAGTCTTGGCAACATGACAAGTGTCTCCATATAATCAACACAGGGAACTTGTGATAAACATTTGATTGTGCAAGACATTATTTAAACTCATTCCTAAAATTATCTACTGCATATTTGGTTGATAAAAATACTTGCATAAAACTATATTTTTTCCCTTGGTAAAAGGGACCAAGTTCATAGATTGTTCCTTATCATGGAACTATAGTCTTCATGGATGAATCTCACTCATAACTCCTAATGCTTCCTATAATGATTGTCGATATGAAGCAATGGTAATGTAGGTCTGTGAAAGATATTGATGCTATGATCAAGTCCTTTGAGTGTGTTGATATTTTGCAACAAAAGCTGAGAGTTTATTGAGCACAATGAAGTTATGGAGAATATGATGATAAAGGATGAGAGTTCTCAACCTCAAAAGTCGTGATAGTTAGAGTATTGTAGTTTGACCAAAATGCATATGTATCATACTCATATTAAGAAATGCCATGATTTAGTATCAAGTTGTACAAGAGATGGTTGATGATGTTAAGATCTTGCTAGAGAAATTTGACTTTTAAGTAGTGTTGAAAATTCTCTATGAAGCCAATTATTAGACATAATTTCATTTAGTATGGGAAGATCACAAACCATGATCAATATATTTATTTATTATTTTATTTATCTCATGGTACTAATTGAAATGTATAATTATGAGAGCTTATTTTATAGTTTCTTTTAGTTAACAAATAATCTTGATGAAGGGTGCACCCCTTAATAACACAACCACACAATAAAAATAGAGAAATAGTAGAATCTTTATGAACAAAAAATGGGCTTGTTATTATCTTCAAAGGTATGGAATTATAGATTTCAAAAATACAATATGCAAAGCCACATGGGTATCTTCCCTACAACAAAACAAAGCTACAAACAACCATCCATAACTACTCTAAACAACACTAGAAGTCTTCCTTATATAGTTATTTTTGCACTACTCGGGAAGGTTATAGACATTTAATCTTCACCCTTGAGGCCAACTAGACCCCAAATAATTGTTATTTTCATATTTATTACATAAGTTTGGCTCAAAATAATTATAAATTATACTTTTAGATAGCCTAACTTTTAAACTATACCTCCAAGTAACAATTATAAATGCTTGTTAGAAATGACAACTCCTGATCTACAATGGAATAGAAGCTAAGAGTATATCAAGCACAATGAAGTTATGGAGAATATGATGATAAAGAATTAGAGTTCTCAACCTCAAAATTTGTGATAGTTGAAGAGTATTATAGGTTGAACAAAATTCATTTGTATCATACTCTTATTAAGCAATGCCACGGTTTAGTATGGAGTTGTACAAGAGATGGTTGATAATAGTAAGATCTTACTAGAGAAATTCAACTTTTTAAGTAGTGTTGGAAATTCTCTATGAAGCCAATAATTACACATAATTTATTTTAGTATGGGAAGACCACAAACCATGATCAATATAGTTGTTTATTATTTTATTTATCTCATTGTACTAATTGAAATGTATAATTATGAGAGCTTATTTTATAGTTACATTTAGTTAACAAATAATCTTGATGAAAGGTGCACCCTTTAATAACACAACTACACAATAAAAATGGAGAAACAATAGAATTTTTGTAAGAACAATATATGGGCTTCTTATTATCTTCAAAATTATGGGGTAAGTGCACCAAGTTGTGGTGCCAAAAGGGGGGTATAAGTGGCCACCTTTTTTCTTGCTTTTTTCTTTTTTTCTTGAAATCAACAATTTCTGAACTTCAACAAGAATTTCTGAACACTTGTTTGCACAAACTTATGCATAAAACACTTGTGTTGGAACCAAGAGCGTTCAATGCATGCATAGGTATGAGAGAAATTTCCATTCTCTCGATTTTGATGAAAGCTATTCATTCATTCTAGACGTGGCTTGCAACTTATCCACCATTGGTGTTGAGCCATTATGCAGGGTTGATTTGAAAACAATGAGGAGTTTTATATGAAATGAGGAATTCCTCCTTGCAACCCGAGTTCTATCATATCGGCATCCCGTGAAGCAGATCACATGCGGTGTATAGTGACACTTTCCTTGAAATGAGTTGGATATCTATTGCTATTGCTCATTCCTTCTTCAATTGTTGGCATGTGAGATTCATCTACTTTAAAGCCATCAAAATACTGCATTTGCATTTGGACATTTACAACCACCTTTAAATTTGAAGAATGAACACAGGTTTTCTAGAAATGCATATTGAACTACAAACCAGAAGATCC
Source organism: Cupressus sempervirens (assembly GCA_028749045.1). Classification (NCBI taxonomy): domain Eukaryota; kingdom Viridiplantae; phylum Streptophyta; class Pinopsida; order Cupressales; family Cupressaceae; genus Cupressus; species Cupressus sempervirens. The sequence goes on from CM053787.1 coordinate 160,015,868, forward strand.
CTCTTCAACAATTTGAATTAGAACTTTAATCACAGACAACCTTTGGGAAGACATTGAATCTTGAGCTTGATGTAAGGAAACTTGTAACAAAGAATATAACGGTTTCCACATAACCCATAATAGATCTGAAATAAACATGGAATTAAAATCCACATGCAAGAGAATAGACAACATACCCACAAAAAATGTGACACAAGAAATACCTTGGGAAACCCTCATTGAGGGAAAAACCCAACCTCCAAAAGCATCCATAACCATGTATTATTTAACAAAAATACCATTGCAATACAACCATGGAAGCCTTCATAGCCATAGCCACAACTGAGCAAACTATGTCAACAAGCATGAATCCACACATCCTATGCCATGCTTCCAACCTTCACAAATGCTTCCTTAGCTAATTTTTCAAGCCTTGTCTCACTCGACTCTTTCCTTTTTCACACTACACACAACAACTACCCTTGTGGTTGCTTATATAGTAGCAAGTCCCACAAAACCACTAAGTGGTATTACATAAACCATGTGCTACCTAACCCACTGATCCCACATTTAATATTGAGCATTTAATTCTTTTCTCCAATATTGAATAATTACATAAAATATTATCACAATGTTACAATACAACTCATCAAGAATATTTTATAGGAATCTTTACATGTTGCACGCCTGTCTAGGTACAACATTACATAATAAAATAAAATAATAAAATATAACAATATTATGCAATGTGTGTAACACCCATTATCTCAACAATCTCCCACTTGTTGTATACATTGCATAGGGTCAATCCGTAGCCACATAAATGAACAAGGGAATAATCCCTCCCAACACATCCACCATCATGGATCAAAATACACCAAGTGCTCCATCCTAGTACCCGCAACAAAATCAAAGTATCCAACATCTCAAACATGAATGATCTCACCTCCTATTATGCCACTACCACTAGACACATAGAAGCCATGCAAAGAGAAAGCCACCCAACCTGTCGCATTAGAAGATCATAAAATCTTGTACCAACTAAAAATCAAAGCACAAAAAACTTGATCAAAAGGTAATCACATGTATTCGTAGTTTTCAAAATATCCATAGCTGAAATAACACCCACAGCAAGTGCCAAACCCATTAAACTATCCATACCTCTAAAGGTATACCAAGTGAATCTCATATCATCAACATATCCAATCTGCAACCTGCAATCACAAGCCTCAAGAGCAATACCTGCCACATATATACCAAGAAGTTCCCACTGCAAAAGATAATGTCAAATCTATAACCAATCCACTCACAACATCTCAAAGAAGTGAATCCATGTAGTATCAAGGACATCCACATTACATAAACTAATATCCTGCAAGAACAACTCTCGTAACAAGTCTCCAATAGTCTCCCAAATTCTCCACAACCAACAGAGGAAAGAGATAAAGGAATAACCATGTCATCTCTCACATGACATACATGAACACAAACCAGTGATCACAATCTCCAACCAATCTCAAATCCAATATAGGAAAAACTGAACATCCAAGAAGATAACCAAGACCAGAGAAACCATGCAAATCATAACCTGTATCATGTCCTTTTGCACACACCTCTAGATGTAAACTGTGCAAGTATGATCTCCTCCATAAAACCCCAACAAGAAGCCACAACAACACCCAAACCATACCATATAACTAATCATGGATGTAAGCCTCTCACAAGAAGATCAAACTCATAAACCATTCCTAAATCAAGGAATAACCATTCCTAATCCAAGGAAAATACTCAATATAAAACCATCTCCCAAATTGAACTAACACAACAACATATGCACATGGAGATAACCAATTCTAAACCATCTCTCAAATGAACCCTCCAAAACTAACTCATGTACCATAGCTCAAGATCCATATCCATGAAAGACAAGCATAAATATAATGCACTTGAGAAAAAAAAAACAATGGGCTATACCTCTCAAGTAGACCGTTGAGTAGACCAAGAGTGGGGAATGAGAATGCTCATCAAGATACCCAAGTCTCCAACCAAGACTCATCTAAGAACAATCTCCTCTCAAGTCCATATCAAGTTACTGCCCCTCGGACTTCTTGCTGAAACCATCATCCGTCCCAACAAATACTTCTCTAATCGAAGAGAAATCAACACCATCACTGTCTCTAAGTATCCATGAGCACCTATAACCAATCAATCCATGCCAAATCCAAATGCAACATAGCAATATCATGAAGTATCTAGCTTATGATCAGCGTACTCAATACCAAGAAACTAAACCAAGATCAATGTCAAAGTTCCAACCATGGCCTCAAGAACATAAACATGACAACATGATCTAACCATCTCAACCAAAGAGATAACATGCTCCACATGAACATACTATAACATGTCACAACTCTAAATGTGTATCAAGAGTATATCATGACATAATAATGAAACTATCCTCATACCAAGGATAACATGCCAAATAAAAGCATAAACTGTACCTTTACCAAGAACCTTGTGAGTCCTCAAGATGCAACCATCTCCATACATCATGAAGAAAACCATCTCCACATACCATGAAGAACCATCTTCACACACCATGAAGATAACAAGTGCACCATGCAAATGTCAAAGATGCTTCTGCAGCAATAGGATCTAAGACAAACCTCCAACATCTGCAAACACTCAATAAATATATCAATGCCAAAAAAAAAACTCCCACTCAACCATGGTACCAAGTCACCTATGGCATCATAACATTCATCTCCTACATGAAGATCCAAACCAAACTAGGAACTAATCCTGCACTGTCACCTCATCACTATCACAAGCTCCCACTAAATCGTGTATCCAAGCTATCCATGACATCATGATGAAAAATCCATCATCTAACTATGAGAATCAACCAAGGCATCAAACCATCAAAGAACTGAAAGTGCATATCATGAGCTCCTCAAAAGAAACTAAATAACCATGATCCTCAACCAAGAAGATATACCACCATAACTGAATCAAAAATCCAAACTAGTGAACATGAAGGATGTACTTGTATAGCCAATCATGTCATGCCAAAATCCATGACACCATGATCACATCCATGAATCGAGCATCTATCTCTCAAAGTGTCCAACCTATCAGCATAAAATAGTCAACCACAATCCTCCACCATGACTATACCTAGTAACAATATCTCATCCCTTCTACATGAAGAAAAATCAACAAATCATGTGACTTCGGGCATGGACAACCCAAATCCAAGCCACCAATCTGAATATGCATCAATAATGAAAGATCAATGGGCAAAGACAACCCATAACCAAGCCATAAATGCAACCTGTAAGTATAGACCGCTTACAACACTACACAACTTGTAGATCTAACAAGTCATGATACATATCCGAACCAAACACTGATAACCATATCATCATGAGACCAATCTGAATAATGAACTGAGTATACAATGACATCAAATCTTAAATCTCCAATACCATAAACTCACAATGTTACCATAGTCAACATATATCTATAAACTATTTAGATCAATATATCACCAAATAAATCATGCCAACCCTACACCAAATTTGAACCAATGTGTAGAGCTCTCCAAGAGCTTTCTGTTGACTACTTGAAGTCCAAAATTATGCCCTAATCTGTGCTCAAAATAAATAATATCTAACTTTAGGGCTCTTAAAACTTGACAAAATGTCAAAATCATAGAACCAAACCTACACCATGTTGTAGTGCTCTAAATTAGCTTTCCAACGCCTATAAGAACTCTGAAATCCGATATTCTAAGAGAAAGTTAGTGTCATTTTACTAAGACGATCTTTTTACCATTTTCACTGCAATTTTTTATTTATTTATTTTTTGTGACTAAAATTCCGATGGGATTAAATTTGACGGCCATCATGGGTTGAAACCAAAAAACTCTTTCATTTCCTCTGGACATGGCCAAACTAGGGCATATTATATATCAAAATTTATAGAATGTCAACCCAGATCCAATGGTGAGTTCTATTTTTACCCAAGAGCTCATTTCTGCAAGCTCCCCCTAAAACCCTCATTTAAATTAAACATCCAAAAAATTCTTTTGTCCAGCAATTTCACATGCCCAAAATCTACCAAGATCTCATCATAACAGCAGATCCAAAACCCTCAGATCTGCAATAAAAACTCATATATCTTGCCCTTTCTTTTATCCTCTCATGCATTCCCATGGATTCAATATAGAGTTACAATAATAAAACCACAGCTCTGATACCACTTGTAAGGAAGCTTGTAACAAAGAATATAACCGTTTCCACATAACCCATAATAGATCTGAAATAAATATGGAATTAAAATCCACATGCAAGAGAATAGACAACATACCCACAAAAAATGTGACACAAGATATACCCTGGGAAACCCTCATTGAGGGAAAAACCCAGCCTCCAAAAGCATCCATCACCATGTATTATTTAGTGAAAATACCATTGCAATACAACAATGGAAGCCTTCATGGCCATAGCCACAACCGAGTAAACTAAGTGAACAAGCATGAATCCACACATCCCATGCCATGCTTCCAACCTTCACAAATGCTCATTTGGCTAACTTGTCAAGCCTTGTCCCGCTCGACTCTTGCCTTTCTCACACTACACACAACAACTACCCTTGTGGCTGCTTATTTAATAGCAAGTCCCACAAAATCACTATGTGGTATTACATAAACCATGTGCTACCTAACCCACTGACCCCACATTTAATATTGGGCATTTAATTCTTTTCCCCAATATTAAATAATTACATAAAATATTATCACAATGTTACAATACAACTCATCAAGAATATTCCATGGGAATCTTTACATGTTGCCTGCCCATCTAGGTACAACATTACATAATAAAATAAAATAATAAAATATAACAATATTATGCAATGTGTGCAACACCCATTATCTCAACACTTGAAATGCAGAATAAATCTTCGAAATTGTTGAACCACCTAGAGCTTTGAACTTTTGGTTGAGCACATTATAAGTTTTGAATCTCCGAGTTTGCAAATTAACTCTATCAAAGCTAAGTCTTAAAACCATCACGATTAAACTTTAGATTGGAAACTAGAAGCTACACTTCAACTTTGACAACCAATGAACCTGCAAGATGAACCACCTTGAACTGCTTTGAATTGTTTTGAATCTTAGTTCAAAGAGGTTCAGAACTCCACATGAACTTTTCTAAACTTGGAAGAAGCCACATTGAACCTTGTTTTGAACAAATTGAACCACTTCAAACCAATTTGAACCAAGTTCAAAGTAGTTCAAAGAGGTTCAAAACCTAAAATTGAAAGGTTCAAGACTTGAAACTTAAAGTTTAAAATTATGGGTCCATATGTGTACCAATAGGGGCTCTAACTACGAGACTGATTTTGATGCAAAAGCAGAGAAGTCTAGCAATCTCTAGCAAAGAAAAGTTCCTTATCCATTGGGCAATAGGGTCAACAAGAAAACTAAGAGCTACTTGCAGAGAGGGTGGATGGGAGTAGGGCAAAGAAAACTAACCAAACACTGAAACTACTAACAAGCATGAAGCTCGCACATTATTTCAAACTAACACTACACACACCAAAACATATTTACAATATTTACAAAGGCAGGAAGAGAACCTACCATGTGAACCTGAAGAAAGAAGAATTCATGTGAATCCATTTACTGGCTAGGAGAAGTAGGAGCCTTTCCACATTAGCAAACCATATCTCAAAGGAGTAGCTCCAAACCATTGCTTGTTGATGACTCTTTCATTGCCAAATTTCAAATTGACAGCGTACATGCATATTTTGATCCAACACTCTTTTCCAAACAGCCATAACTTATCATAGCACTCTTTCTCATGCGAGAGTTGATCTTTCACATCCATAGGGTCAGATTCCACTTCAAGCTGAAAAATATAAAATGTAGGAACCTCACTAAGAGATGATGCATAATATCCAGAAATGTTGTCATCAAGATTCATTACCTACACATGGTCATGGTCAACTTGTAGCCATAATGACACCTCATACAACATGGGATCAACCCTTGAGTATTTTTTTTCTTCATCTCTCTCAAGAACCAAATGGTCATCAAACATGCCACAAATTCCATCTTTTCCTCTTTCCAAAATGCCATTACCTAATTTATCATCAAAGAGATGATCTCGTTTGAGTGATGATAGGAATGTGTCTATGATTTCATTCTCTTCATTGAAAATTGCATTCTAAAACACAATAGTTGAGTCACTGCTAGATTGACAGTCAGCTTCATATTTCTTTGTCTCAACAATAAATTCAGTAGGAGTGTCTTCATCCAAAGGCATCTTTGCCTCATCTATATGAAGAATCAGATCATCATCAAAAGGGTTGACTTGAAAGAGGTCTTCTAGCTGAAGAGATAACAACAACTCATTAATGATTTCTTCCTCTTGATCAAGGGATGTTCCTCTCCATGTTTCAATTGGATAATCTATGGGCTGAGTATTAATTTCAGCATTATTTTCTTCATGAGGAGGAGGGTTTTTCGCATGCACTCTCACCTTGTCATAATTGCAAATTTCATCCTCAAACTAGTCAGATATTCCCATGGGCTAATTATTGATTTTCAAGCATGAGGAATCATCTTCATCTTTCACATGTGTGGAGAGTTCACAAAGACTTTCTACAGAAAGATGACTACCATCATTTTCGTCTACTTCATTAAAGGTGAAAGGTTGGAATTCTAGTAGTAAGTTGTCTAATCTTTTATAATTAGAAGATTTTGAAACAAGATGACCATTATCACTCTCAAAACTGAAACTTTCAAGATATGAAGAGAATGATTTAGAGGCGCCTTCTTTGAAATCAGCAATGCTAATAGGATTTGCTGCTACATTATTTCCAAAGTGGAAAGATTCTAGGATAGGGTTGTTTTTAGCATTCACATCCAAAGAGCCAATGTCCTCACAATCTCTCATGACATTTAAAGATTCAATTTTGGACAAAGTATCACTAGAAAGAATTTCAATGGAATTCTTAACAAAAGAATGATCACCATGATCTTCAACTGGAAAAATTTCCACATGAGATGAAGAAAGATATTGAGGCAAGATTTCATCATTATTGCTTACCCTTTCTTTGTCGTTGTCACATATATTCTCATCTGTTTAAACTGGATCAACTTGAGGCTGGAGTAACTCTGGCTATACCTCTTGGTTATTCATGACAAGGTGATTGAAGTACATGGGTGAGATTGAGATAATGGGAGCTTCATCATCATCCACCTCCAAATGCTTCTTCAACTGAGACACTTTCTCTTCAAGTTCTTGCAAGTCTTTCAACTTGTAAAATCTTGCTCAGAGGCCTTTCCATAGTAACCAAGATGCTACATCATCTTCAAAGCTTATGTTTTTCCAGATACCCCTGAAAATGCTTTCTTTAAAACTATCCACAAAGTCATGGAACACTTTATCATCAATTTGATAAAGTTCCAGGAGAGAAGGGTCTATCCTTAGTCTTCTCATGACTTCTGTATCTGGCATGGTCTTCATATAGAGTCGCCAATCTCCTACACATGGAGATAATCATAAAATTGAGGAAGAAAATGTTAGGCACCAAATCTTTTCTTTTCAAATTTTTCCCTCAGTAGAGTTGCCAAAAATCTGTTTGTGAACAGATTGTCCTCTAAGAAAATACATGCAAATATAACTCTAAGTGCCCAAGTAAGAAAACTAATCAACACTAATAGTTGGGTCACTTCACTATTGAAAGAGTGTAAGTGCCCTCTGAATTTATTTGGGTATAGCTCCCCATATATGAGTTATAATAAATTTGAATATGGATACTTTTAACTAGAAAGCACAAAAGGATTACAAACATCTACCTGTAAACACAAAGTAGATGTGAAAAGATAAATGACTACAAGAATATAAGTAGCCAATGACACAAGGTCCATTTGCATGTTGTGTTACAAAGAAAAAAGAAAGTCTAAAGAAATGAAGAATTAGAGCTTTAAAGATACTTTGAAATCAAATATATTTAGAAAACCATTATATTGAATGCGTTTAGAGAAAACTTAAAGTTATACAAAGATAACGATTAGTGGAAAGAAAATTGCCCAAATTCAAAGTTTTGGTATGCAATTATTTCCCGAGTCTCCTTTCTCTAAAAATGAAAAGACAACAAATATCTCATTACATTATGCATCAAAATCACTATTTAAAATCATAAATTCCCTCTCATGCATTACATTAAAAATCAAAATATCCCCTCTTTTCCAACACACAATTTAGAAAAAAAAAAAAAACTCTGCTCTTTCTCCTTCAGAAGGACTGAAGAATTTGGAAAACCTCCCCCTTCTTGCTGTAGCACCAAGTTTGTAATTAGGAAAAGAGAAAGTGGAACCTTTTCATTTCCCGTAGCTTTTTTCGTTATACTAATTGATTCTTGGAGATTCTCTTATCTGCCTGCCTTCATATGATTTTAAAATCATATTACATATCTTACCATCAATGAAATATAAGGTGCAAAAGGCAATTACATTGTTTAACAAAACATTATAATAATGCTTGTTTCTCTCCAAAATTCCATTTACGGGCACTTGTGATTATAACACTAAGATTTCCTCTGTGATCTCCACATGGTAGACAAGATCAATGATGTGGCCATATATATCATATGTTTACCAACTATACTCACTTTCATTAAAACAACATATCATGAGAGTTATTAATAAGAGACCAATACAATTTTTGATCATTTTCTTTCTTTGCAAGTCACATGTTGTTGATTGCAATGGAAGGAAAAATACCATTAATGATTGCAATTGATCTCTTGTGAATCATTACCTATTATCATGTCTAAATATCCTTTTTTTAATAATCCATTGGGTTACTTGTGTTAGTGCTGAGATACCATATCACCTTTCCTTTCATTTTGGAAGCGTCCAAAGGCTCTGGATTGCAATTGTTGCTTGTATCATTCATAGAACTAGAATCACTACCAATGCTTCTCTGATCCACAAGGGGGTGCATGTTTAATCGAGTAAGATTTGAAAATTTTATACTTACACTGTGGATCCTCTTGCCATTGCACAAACTTATGCATAGAACACTTATGTTGGAACCAAGTGCATTCAATGCATGCATAGGTATGAGAGACATTTCCATTCTCGCAATTTTGATGAGAGTTATTCATTCATTCTAGATGTGGCTTGCAATTTATCCATCATTGGTGTCAAGCCATTATATGGGGTTGATTTCAAAAGAATGAGGAGTTTTATATGAAATGAGGAATTCCTCCTTGCAACTTGAGTTCTATCGTGTCAACATCCCATGAAGCAAATCACATGTGGTGTATATTGACACTTTCCTTGAAATGAGTTGGATATCTATTGCTACTACTCATTCCTTCTTCAATTTTTGGCATGTGAGAGTCATCTACTTTAAAGCCATCAAAATATCGCATTTTCATTTGGACATTTACAACCACCTTTAAATCTAAAGAATGAACACAAGTTTTCTAGAAATGCATATTGAACTCGAAACTAGAAGATCCCTCTTTGACAATTTGAATTGAAACTTTAATCATGGACACCCTTTGGGAAGACATTGAATCTTGAGCTTGAAATGCAGAATAAACCTCTAAAACTATCGAACCACCTAGGGCTTCAAAATTTTGGTTGATCACATTATAAGCTTTGAATCTTTGAGTCTACAAATTAAATCTATCAAAGTTAAGTCTTAAAACCATCAAGATTAAACTTCAAGTTGGAAACTAGAAGCTGCACTTCAACTTTGACAACCAATGAACCTGCAAGATGAACCACCTTGAACTGCTTTGAACTATTATGAATCTTAGTTCAAAGAGGTTCAAAACTCCACATGAACTTTTCTAAACCTAGAAGAAGCCAAATTAAACCTTGTTTTGAAAAAATTAAACCACTTCAAACCACTTTGAACCAAGTTCAAAGCAGCTCAAAGAGGTTCAAAACCTAAAATTGGAAGGTTGAAGACTTGAAACCAAACGTTTAAAATTATGGGTCCATATGTGTACCACCAGAGGGATAGGGGGATAGAGAGAGAGGGGGGAGAGAGAGAGTAGGGGATGGGAGAGGTTGGGATAGAGAGAGAGGGTCGGATGATATAGAGAGAGATAGAGACAGAGAGAGTAGGGGATGGGAGAGGGTGGGATATATATATATATATATATATATATAGAGAGAGAGAGAGAGAGAGAGAGAGAGAGAGAGAGGTATGGGAGAGGGTAGGATAGGGGGGAGAGAGAGAGAAATAGAGAGTAGAGAGTAGGGGATGGGAGAGGGTGGGATAGGGACATATAGATTTTTCATATAGTAGGGGAGAGAGAGAGAGAGTAGGGGATTAGAGAGAGAGGGAGAGAGGGATGGGGAGAGAGAGAGAGAGACTAAGGCATGGGGGAGGAGAGAGAGAGTTAGGCATGAGAGAGGGTAGGATGGGGAGAGAGGGAGAGGGAGAGAGAGGTGAGAGAGGGTGGGATAGAGAGAGAGTGAGAGAGAGGGGATGGGAGAGAGAGAGAGAGAGAGAGAGAGAGAGAGATGGGAGAGGGTGGGATAGGGGAGAGAGAGAGATAATGAGATGGGAGAGGGTGGGATGGCGAGGAGGGAGAGAGAGAGTAGGGAATGGGAGAGAGAGAGAGAGAGAGAGAGAGAGAGAGAGAGAGAGAGTAGGGAATTGGAGAGGGTATGATAGGGGAGAGAGAGAGAGTTGGGGATGGGAGAGGGTGGGAGAGAGAGTAGGGGATGAAAGATTAGGGGATGGGAGAGGGTATGATAGAGAGAGAGAGAGAGTAGGGGATGGGAGAGCATGGGATAGGGAGAGATATATTTTTCACATAGTATGGGGGAGGGAGAGAGAGTAGGGGATGAGAGAGAGAGAGGGGGGGTGGATGGGAGAGGGTGGGATAAGGGAGATAGAGAGAGAGAGAGTAGAGGGTAGGAGAGGGGGGGGGAGAGAGAGGGGGGATGAAAGAGTAGGGGATGAGAGAGAGAGAGAGAGAGAGAGAGAGAGAGAGAGAGTAGGGGATGGGAGAGGGTAGGATGGGGGGAGAGAGAGAGAGAGAGAGAAAGTTGGTGATGGGAGAGGGTGGGAGAGAGGGATAGAGAGAGTAGGGGATGAAAGAGTAGGGGATAGAAGAGGATGGGATAGGGGGAGAGAGAGATAGTAAGGGATGGGAGAGGGTAGGATAGGGGAGAAAGAGAGAGAGAGAGAGTTGGGGATGGGAGAGGGTGGGATAGGGAGAGATATATTTTTCACATAATGCATGTATGCTTCATAGTGCCTACACACTATGTGAAAACACCAAAGAATGGTTATAACAAAAGTTTGGGTCCCTATTGACCCATATTCTATTTTTTGTCTATTGTCTATTTTGTTGTTCTGATAGAAAACACGACTTTCATGATGTTGAAAGTTAGCAAACACCAAATTCAATCATTGGATACACTATTTGAAGGTTTTTTGAACATTCTTTCATTCTATTGGAAGCTAGCAAACACCAAATTCTATCATTGGATACACTATTTGAAGGCTTTTTGAACATTCTTTCATGCTATTAGAAGCTATAAAACACCAAATTCAATCATTAGATACACTATTTGAAGGCTTTTTGAACATTCTTTCTATTGAAAAGGTTAGTGCAATCCTTTTTAAATATTCTTTGTTACTATTGAGACAAATTTCATTATAATTTGACAAGTTTAATATATAGTGAATTTATTGAAATTTGTATGTTTGAATGAATTGTTATTTGAAAATGGTTATAAATTTGACAAGTTCTTTAATATATATTGTGTATTCATTGAAATAATTGTAATTTGTATATGTATTTGAATGATTTGTAATTTACAAATTGTAAGTAATTCAGATGTTTGAATAATTTGAAATATAGAAATCATCATCATGCCAAGGAAGAAACCATAAATTCAAACAATAGAAGAGAGGGAGAGAAATTTGACAATTAAGAGAGATAAAATGAACCTACTATGTGAACAAAGAAAATTGTAGTGCAATAATGAATAATTGTCTTTCGAAGAGGAACAAGAACCACCGCTACATAGAAACAAAGAGGAAGAATTGGAAAGACAAAGAGAACGAATGAGACTCTTACGCTCAAGAAGACAATTGAATTGTGAAGCTACACCATCTTCCAATGTTGGAGTCATATCATCATCTAATGTTGAAGAGATGCTAATTTCTACATGCGTGTTTCCCCTAATCAAAGATATGTTGTAAGGAGAATTGGTAGTTTAAATAACAACCCATATGCGAAACATTTTTTGGACTCATCTCAAACACAGTTTTTTGCAAAATTTATTGGTATGTATCCTCAAATTCAAATAAATCAAATTTTTTTGAGATGGGTAAACCTTTTTATGTGAAGATAAATCACACATGCACAACTTGTTATAGGATATATATTGAATTTTCTAACCATTTTTCTATTCTTAGGCATATATGTGTATTTTTACATTCTAATTTTGTTTTTTAGGATTGTGACATGAATGAGCCACTTAGATCTTCAAGGGAATTCATATCCAACATTTTAGGTGAAATAAGAGATGGTCAAAAAATGTAGAAGACATCATACTTGGATGGTACATGCTTATTTTGTGATTTTGTGAATCTTTTATCAACTTGTGAACATATGGATAGTACACATGCAATTGGAAATGAAATAGTATATTAAAAAAAATATAAGATAGTGAAATATTCTCTAAAAGCTGAGAAACAGTGACAATAACCTCTCTCACTATTTGGAGAATAGATTCCGTTTTGATTTTGTGGCCCTATCTTAGGTGATGTTGAAACTTGTAGTGTTGGCCAATATAAAGTCACCAATTGATGAATCTTTGTAACCATTCATCATGGGAACAAAATATATATTCTATTATCTCTGGGTGGTTGGGTAAACTCTAGCTCCAATATTATCCCATCTTGTTGATCGCTCAAACGTTCTTAGGCACACCCAACCAAATTGACCTTAAGAGCCACTAAATGCCATAGGGAAGTAATCTTTGATGAGGCATATCTTAGAGTTCATGTGAGGTATGGATACAATTCTAGGTGCTACAAGATCATGTTTCTAACACCTACAATAACCTCTCTCTCTTTTTGGAGATTAGATTCCATTTTGATTTTGTGGCCCCATCTTGGGTGATGCTAAAACTTGTGGTGCATGGCACTTAGGTGGCAATTCGATATGTCATCTCATCCAATGATGGAGACTCATGATATAACATAAAGAGGTGATCATAAACCTCATTTTTAACATGTTATTTTGTTATGGTAATAAGGAAATCCTTGTTTGTAAGGTTAGGGAACTTGAGGTCACCTATAAACCAAAGTTACCTTAGTCCTCAGGATTTTTTAATTTTTTGTTATTTTTGTTAATAAGTTTATTTAAGAAGTGTTTTGAGAGTCATCACACATTATATAGGTCCTATGTGTTACCAAAAACCACTTGGTTAAGTTCTAGGAAAAGTTAGTACAAAAATTGCATTTTGCAATAAAAGTTGTTGAGAACTTTTTGGCAATTTTAGCAATTTTTTGGAAAATATTGAAATTAACCTTGTAACCAATCAAACCAATTTGTAATTTATTGTAATAGATTTAGAATTATGAAAATACCATTTATGAAGTTAGAGGAGGCATAAAGTGTACGTTCAATAATTTTTTAATACTAAATATATGGATTTTTAGAGAAATTCCTAAGGTTAGAGTTGGTAGATTAAGATTCCTAAGTCTCATACTTTCTCAAATGATCTAATGGGTTAATGAATATTACCTAGTGTTAAAAATATGGTGTTTTTAGTCCTTAAAATGGTAATTGTGTGGATAGGGCTTGGAGTTGGTGATGCAAGTAGGAGGTGTTAATCTTGTTCTTCTTACCAACCTCTATAACTAGGCTTCTTCCAAGCCTTCCAAACATATTACTTTCAATCCCTTAGGAATATTCCAAGGCTAGAGACTAGGTGGTTGGCCTATTCTTCATGCCACACTCACCTATTCCAAACATCTCTACCTAAACGTTCACAAACTCAACCAACTATATCACACAACACACAACACCTCCACTACCTTACACCCTCTAGGATCTTTCACAACACCATACTCCAAATTACTTAGAAAGGATTAAATCACTACCAATAAAGTAATTTTTAAACATTCATAAAGTTCTATACACCTTAGTAGGCTCCAAGCACCATTACAAGTAAATAGACCTAATGAGGGCCCTTCCTTGTAGCCCTAGCTTGGAATTTAGGTAAGAAATCAAAATATTCCAATCACTTATAAATACTAAACTATAAACTATAAACTCTCAAAAATCTCAAAGAAATCGAACAAAAAAACTTCAACACTCCATTACCTTATCAAAACCTTTTGAACTACTAACTTTCAGGCTCCTAGTCATTGAGTAGAAGGCAGATTTTTCAAACCCTTGTCTCCATGAGGGTTTCATTGTTGATTATGGTAATTGTCTCCCAAACTCCATTACCTCATCTATTCCCCTCTTCCAAGAGGTTCCTTAGCATCCCATGAATACATACAAGCCTTCCAACACACATGCAAACTCTAACAAAAAATGAATGATTTATTATACAAATTCATGCCATACTCTGCACTTTTCTTCTCCACACCTCTTCCCCCTTATCTTTTACATGACATTACATTGTTTATGCCATAACATGACCTTTCACCTCCTCTAACATCTTTTCCAAGATGGATGACCTTCTATCTTGCACAATTTGTCATTTATGCAAAAAAATGCTGACAACATTTTTTTTTGACAATTTTACATTTTTTGCACGTTTTGTATTTTATACTTTCACATGCTTTCTTGGTAATTAGAGCACTAAAATTGTGAAAATAGTAAGGATAAAGATGTTTATGAAGTCATCATTTTTGGAAAATAGTATGATGAGTAATCAATATTTTTTTTTGTGTCACCAAGGCAAGGCAAACCTTGGGTGAAGATGAAATTGATTAGTTCATGTGGAGCCAATGTACCTCAGATAAGGAAGCCACTAGAGATTGGCAAAATTCTGATCATTCCTTTAGTCCAAGATAGAGTTGAAGAATTGAAGATCACAATTAGGCCTCCAAAAAAGATAGAAAATATTAGAATCCTTTGGAACAATATGAAGGAGATGAAGGAAAATGGTTGGAAAAGGTGGCAAGCAAGTGAACAAGGAGGTAGCATCAACACCAGACAAAGTCTTAGCAGAAAACTCAAGGGACTTGAGTTTTTTTCAATAAGGGGAGTATGGTGTAGGAGCACCCTAACCATCTCCTTGGATTTTGGAGTCATAATTAGTAGGTTTTTGTGTCATGATAGGTTAGGGAATTGGTTTTGCAATTCATATATTTAGTGTTCAATTAAGGTCATGTTGAACAAGTTCATGTGTTAAGCAATGTGGGTAAAAGTAACTCAAAAGTGGAAAAATGCCATACAAGGCCATAAGTGGAGTGTAATGAAGTATTAAAATGTCATTTTGAGATGTTGGACCTATTTAGGGTGTCTAGAAAGCATGAGAAATCATAAAATGTAAATATATGTAAAAAAATGTAAAATTATCAAAAAGTTACGGTCAACATTTTTTTGCAAAAAAATGACAAGTTTTGGAAGGTGAACAATCATCCATCTTGATCAACCTCTTAGAGGAGGTGAAAGGTCATGCATTTGTATAAGAATAGTACATAAGAACAATACATTGTCATGTAGAAGATAGAGAACAAGAGAAGTGGAGTAGAAAAGTGAAGATTGTGATGTATAACTTTGTATAATACACATCTATTTTGTTTTTGTGAAAATCAACATATACTAGTATTTGAGTTACAGTGTTAGTATCTTGTCCTTTGTCTCAAGGTGTCATTGATTATTAAGTTATTTTTATATGGAAATGAATCACTACTGATGTTAAACTTGTATATAGGATAATTGTGTTATTGTCAAATATCATTACTCCTTGTTTTAGAACAACAAACCCATACTTTGTCAGAATGAAACACCACTTTAGTTGCATGTTATCATTGAATGAAGTTAGTGGAAGATGTTAACGATCTTCTTGGTTGTCTTAATAGCCATCTCATGGGTTTTAAACATAATCACTGCCCTTTGTGAAGAGTTGGCAAAAAATCAAAAAATTACATGTTGTTGCAAAGAAAATATAGTGAATCAACAAATAAGAATGTGGCATAGGTTAGTGTATGATCTGCATGCATGTTGGAATTTTTTTCACTCATAGGATGTTGAAGAATCTCTTGGAAGGATGGAATAGATGCGAGAGTAAATTTTGTGAGATAGTTATCTTATTTAACAAGGAAACCCTCATTATAACAAGGGTTTGGAGGTTTGTGTATCTCCTCAACAGTTAGGAATTTGAAAGTCATAAGTTTGTAAGATATTGGTAAGATAAAGCTATAAAAAAGTTCATTTTTTATTTTTATTTAAAATATTAATGAGTTGGGAGTTAGAAGGTATGTTTTAGGTCTATTTATCTAGACTCAAGCCTACAAGTTATATGTTTCATTGAACAATTGTGAGTCTATGTTTTTGGAATTTAGTCACGCTTAGCATTGGGTATCTTAAACCCTCATTTTTTTTGGTTGTTGTTTGGAGAGATTTTGATTTCTTACCTTAAAAACCCAAAGGTAGGGCTACAAGAAAGAGCCTCTTTAGGTTTTTTTGTGAGAATTGATGTTTTGAAGCCCACTAAGGTGTATACCACCTTATGAATGTTGAAACCACTTAAATGGCAATGAGTTAAGGCTTTTGGAAGCTTATTGGGGTATGGTGTTGTGAAAGATCCTAGAGGGTGTAAGGTAGTGGAGGTGTTGGGTATTATGAGAGGTAGTTGGTTGAGTTTGTGAAGGGTTAGGTAGAGACATTTGGAATAGGTGAGGGTGACATAAGGAATAAGCCAATCACTTGGTCTCTAGCCTTGGAAGAGTCTTGATGGACTGATGGTAATATGTTTGGTAGGATTGGAAGAAGCCTAGTGATGAGAGTTTAGTAATAAGAATTTAGTACTACCACCTCCTTCTTGCATCAGTATCCAAATACCTATTTTGTTTGCTAGGTTTAGTGGAGAAGAACAAAGTTGTTATCCAAAAACCACAAAAAGGGCTACAAAGGAAATTAGGCCTATTGAGATAAATTTTGCAAAATACATGTTAGGAGAGTAAATCAACTATGGAAGCCTCATCATTAGGTGTTCCTTGAAGTGCCTAAGGTGTTAGTTTGAAGCAACAAGTTGATTAGGATCCATTTCTCAAATTTTCTCATTTTTCCCTTATTGCTTCCCAAGTCTTGAATAGGGAAAGTGATCAAGTAGTTTTGTGAAGTTGGGTAGAAGTTTGTTCAGTGTTGTAACCAAGTTGGAAAGAGTCTCTGAAGACAATTAGGAAGGTGGGAAAGGTAGTTTTCCTTAAAAGTGTTCTTGTTGGGAATCCACTAGCTTTTGGTGTGAGCACTCTGCACATTTTGGATGCAAATTACATTAAAATGAAATACATGAAATTTACTTAAAATGTAAACAAGAAAAATAAGATATATATTATGATAACTATTGACACAAAATTCTACACCCTTGCTTGAGGTATGAACCTTAAGTGACCTTGTGTAACATGGAAATGAACTCCAAGTTTGGGACTTGCACTATGATATTGAATCTCCGGAGAAGGTTGGCTTCTTTACAATCAAGATGCACCTAACTACCACTTGAGAGAAAAAGGGAGAAGGAGATACATGAAAGAAAACTACCTAATCTAAGATAAAGGGGGTGATGCACCTAATCAAAATGGTTGCAACTCTACCTGTAGATGCACAACACATCTATAAAAGCTTGAAATACATTGGACTTGACTTCAATCTATCTCCCAAAGTGACATGCAGGTCTCAAACTAGTGAAATGTTGAAAAGAAAGATAGTTTTTACTTATGAAACAATTGCTAGTAGATTAAACACAACATGAAAACTTAAGGGAATAGAAAGAAACCATTTAATACAAGGTATATACATGCACTAGACAACAAATTGACAAGAGAAGGTAAGGAACAAAGATTTCATTAATGGAAGGCAAGGAATTACATAGCATAATGCTATTGCAAAAAATGCAAACAAAGAAGAATGCACAAAAAGTATTTACACTTCATTTTAAAGAGTTCAAGCATAACTCATATGTCAACATGAAGTTCAAACCTCACAAGATGGATTCAAGTTGCAGAGAGAAGTAATAAATGAATATTACTAAATCTGATCTTGAAATCAATTTGCTATAATAAAGTGATAGGTAGGGTAGAAAAAATGCACCCAACCATAAAAAATCAAATCCCATGAGATTTGATCATTACAATTATTAATGAGGCATAGAGATGCATAGATGTTGTACAAACAAGGCAAAAGAATGTCATTCAACATTAAAGAATAGTCCTTGTAACATGTCATGGCCACAACAAATAAATTCACACAATTGTCAAAAAATGTGGGATGGGATGACATGCAATGTTAACCCACCACAAAAATTATAGAGTTGACCCATGTGGAATAGATTTGATTTGCCCCCAATAAGATGAGTCATTAATGTAGATCTTCATTCTGAAATAGATGGTCTAGATGCTACAAAAATCTCCTCAACAAGTGATTAAAACCCAACCATAGATCAAGACCCTCTTCAAAAGAATGGACAACCCAAATGCATCCAAAAAATATATCAAAAGACTCACATCTAAACACAAGAAAGATTTGCCACATGGCATAAATTTGTTGGTTGGCATAGTTCCCAAATGCACGGTGACATCAACAACAATTTCGTAGAAGTAAAAGGGTGAGCCTTCTGAAATAGCTAATTTCTCTATTTCAGAAAGAGCAAAAAAGTCATTCTCCAAAATGGTTAAAATGGTTAATGCAAAATGTTAACCCCAATAGAAAGTGCATATTAACTTGTAACTCAACAAATGAAGGAAAACAAGCCAACTTGGTCAATGAGGAAAGTGAACTAGTTCGGTCAATGAAGGAATCGAGCCAACTTGGCTTATGAAGAGACTGAGTTAACATGAGATGTTAACCCAACCAAAAAGTGTGTTAACTCACATTAAAGAATCCAACTCATTAAGGATCTCTTAGATCGGTTATTAATGATGGGATGAGTGGGGGAAAAAATGGCCAACAATAACCAATAATGTCATACATAAACAAACATACAATATATTATGATAACCAATAATGTCATACATGAACAAACATATAATATATTATGATAACCAATAATGTCATACATAAAAAAACATATCATATATTATGATGACCAATAAAGTCACAAGTCTAATAATGTCATGCATCAAATATGTCATACATCAAATATAAATTGTTATATATACATCAAATGTATGTCAAATATGTCCACTGACATAAAATCCAAGATATATGTTCACTAATGCCTATATACATGTGTGTTTATCCCTATATCTTCTCCTTCCCATGAGGGGAAGGAAACACATCCCTAGAGGTCTTCGGTCATTGCATGGAGGGAGATGATGGGGATGATGGGGTGTTGCTCACACACTCGCTCATCCTCTTGTTTAGGCTCCTCTCTAACTGGAGTTGAAACAAAAAAAGTAGATATGAATCAATAATTATTATACATTGAAATCAAATATATGTACACACAAAATTAATTATTTTCTTACTGCCATCAAATAGTCACTCTGTACATCCACCTCAAGGGCTCGTAGATGATCAGGAGTAACAAGTCCCTACAAAAGTTGAATAAATATAATCACTCAATAATATTTATAAATACCATTTGAAATTTCAATACTAGATATTATAAATAACAACTATAACTATGAAAACTCTTTCATACCTTGGTTAATGGCTCTAAACTAGCCATTGCGACAACTCCTCGATCGATGGATTGGCGAAGATGAGGAGGAGTCTTAGACATTAACAACTGCAAATCATATAATACAATTTAATGTAACATCAAACATGAAACAAATATAATCAAATGAATTAAATTAACATGAAACAAATGTACCTCTATGAAGCTCATATCATGCCTAGGCTCAGAGTCCCTTGTGAATGTCAATGGTCCAGTAGAGAATTAATGCACATGGATAAAAAATTTTTGTCAATCCTTCCTATGATTACTTAATAAATATCTATATTAATTTAATGCAAAATGTTAACCCCGACAGAAAATGTATGTTAACCTGAAACTCAAAAAATGAAAGAAAACAAGCCAACTCGATCAATGAAGGAACTGAGCCAACTCAGCTCATGAGAAGACAGAGTTAACATGAGATGTTAACCACTAAAAAGTATGTTAAATCACATCAAATAATCCATCCCATTAAAGATCTCTCAGATCAGTTATTAGTGATGGGTTGAATGGGGGCAAAAATGGCCAACAATAACCAATAATGTCATACATGAACAAACATATAATATATTATGATAATCAATAATGTCATACATTAACAAACATATAATATATAATGATAACCAATAATGCCATAAATGAACAAACATATCATATATTATGATAACCAATAATGCCATAAGTCTAATAATGTCATGCATCAAATATAAAATGTCATATATACATCAAATATATGTTGAAAATGTCCACTAACATAAAATCCAAGATTTATGTCCACTAATGCATATAAATGTATGTCTATCCATATATCTTTTTCTTCCCATGAGGGGAAGGAAACAAATCCCTAGAGGTATTTAGTCATTACATGGAGGGAGATGATGGGGATGATGGGGTCTTCCTCACACACTCATTCGTCCTCTTGTTTAGGCTCCTCTCTAACTAGAGCTGAAACAAACAAAGTAGATATGAATCAATAATTATTATAAATTGAAATAAAATATATGTACAAACAAAATTAATTATTTTTTTACCGCCATCAAATAGTTACTCTATACATCCACCTCAAAGGCTTGCGGACGATCAGGGATAACAAGGCCGTACAACAATTCAATAAATATAAACACTCAATCATACTTATAAATACCATTTTAAATTTCAATACTAACTATTATAAATAACAACTAAAACTATGAAAACTCTTTCATACCTTGGTCAATGGCTCTAAACTAGCTATTATGACAACAGCTCCTCGATTGATGGACTAGAGAAGATGAGGAGGATTCTTAGACATCAACAAATGCAAATCATATAATACAATTTATATGTACCGTGAAACATGAAACAAATATAATCAAATGAATTAAATTGACATGAAACAAATGTACCTCTATGAAGTTCATATCATGCCTAGGGTCAGAGTCCCTTGTGAATTTTGATGGTCCAGTAGAGAACTAATGCACATGAATAATTTTTTTTTTCAATCCTTCATATGATTACTTAATAAATATATGCATTAATTTAAATGATTAAATTGATACATACCTCTCAACTCATCGATAGGATGTAAAATAGGGTTAGGAAATCTGTACTATGACCATCAATACTCTTACCCTAAATTTTGAACAGTGTCAAGACATGCTAATTAATTAGTCATTCACTATATTTACGAAATGTGATCAAATTAGTTTATTATAATTATAATTTACCTGTGTGTCAATGCCAAATGTGTCACTCAGGAACTCATTAGTGACTAGCCCATCATCCACAGTGTCTCTAATATGACTGCCAAATGTGCATAAGGATCCACATAATGTGCACATGTGATCATGACACAAAGAAGGCTCCTCCTCAACTAATGGACTGGTGCAATGAATAGGGATCTCTGTCAAAGCATTGATAGTCCCTAGAGTACTTGTCTCTACATGTTCCTTTACAACTAAAGGAATAATCACATGCTCACCATGTGGCTTGACAACAGGTGCCCTAACTACATTAGGGTCATGACATGCCTTCAACCTCTCAAATGATGACCCCCCACCTCTACCCCAAGAATCTAACATATCAAAACAATTGGGGATCTCCCCAAGGTAAAAATCACAATACAATTTCTTTAAGAAATACATTGGAACCTCATGATTATTGCAGGGAGGGGCATCAAAGACCATCTACCATCTATTCCAAAATTTATTTCTAATATCATCATGTATGCACCAATGGATAGAGAATCATTTTGTTGCATGTTTAACAATGTCTAGTTCTCTAGGCCTTTTTAAAAATGTGCATATGCTACCTTTTCCTATGTCCCTTTTTCTTACATATTTATAGGATAATTTATTAACTTTATATCTTCTTTTTTGTTCTCTCTTAACATGTCAATTATCCAACTGACCACTAACGGAAGCTACGTGGCTCATAATGGACTCAAGGAAGGATGCCAATTGTTCTCTCATAGGATTAGTTTTCCTACAAGGTTTCAACCTACCAATGATTGTTTCTAATTCATTTTCCCCTCCTTCTATTTTATTCATTATATTATCTTGAGTGCTAGGAGGAGGACTTTCAATCAGCGGAGGTTACAAAATTTCTTGCTCTTCTTGTGGAGGGTTTTGATTTTGATCTTGTGGAGGGTTTTCATTTTGATTTTGTTGATCAGGTTGGGAAATTGGTGGTTGATTATTCACATTTCTTGATAAGAAAACAATTGCATTTTAAATTAACAAATTTGAAGAAAAACATATAAAATAATGCAAAAACATATAAAATAATACAAAAACATACAAAAAAATGCAAAAAGAAGAGTAGAAAACATACTGGACAATCCCAAGCTTGATCTCTGGTGATGAGAAGCCATTTTGAGAAGGAGAATGAGAAAATTCTTCAAATTCCACAAATTGCATGCATGCTATTGAGGGGAAAGAAGAAACCATCACAAAGAATTAAGTGAAAATGGAATGGGCTATGAGTTTGTAGCCCATTTATAGAGTTGTTAAAAAGTGTGCATGCACTATAACACACACACTTTTACAAATTTAGAAATTTGAGTTGTGCGTCATTTTTTGGCACCACAGCTTGATGCATTTGCCCTATGGAATTGTAGATTTTAGAAATACAATATGCAAAGCCACATGGGTATCTTCCCTAAAATATTCAACAAAATAAAGCTACAAACAACCATCCATAACTACTCTAAAAAACACTATGAGCCTTCCTTATATAGTCATTTTTGCACTGCTCAGGAAGGTTCTAGACATTTAATCCTAACCCTTGAGGCCAACCAAACTGCAAATATTTTTTTATTTTCATATTACATAAGGTTGGCTCAAAAAAAATTTAATTTATAATTTTACATAGCCTAACTTTTGAAGGCCATAAATTTCAAACCATACCTCCAATTAACAATTATAAATGCTTGTCAAAAACAACAACTCTTGATCTACAATCCCCTTGACCAGGGTTCAACCTTATTTTAGAGGTTCTAAGGCCTCCGAAATTGACCTCAAATATTTTATACCCAAAAACCTCAATAACTTCTATAGTACATATGGTATGGCAATGTAGCTCCATTGGTTAGATGATATAACTAAGATGAACCTCCTCTTGTGAAATCAGAACATTCAGAGCTCATATGAAATTGTAAGTTTCCACAAATAGTAACTTTTCACTAAAATAACCATTATTAAAAATAAAAGAACATAAATATTTTTTTGTGATGCAAGGTTTCCCTTATACCTAAGCTGCTCCTACATTAGATGCTTGGGGTAACTAGAAAAAGAAAGAGAGATTTCTTGGTATTTCTTTGTATTCTCGAAGAATTCTAGTGTTTTGGGGAGGCTTTTTCTTTGGGGAGGTTTTTTTGGAGAAGATATTTGGATTGAAGGGAATAGAGAGAGCGAGAGAGAGAGAGAGAGAGAGAGAGAGAGAGAGAGAGAGAGAGAGAGAGAGAGAGAGAGAGAGATTTGGTAAGATGGATAGGAAAGATGTTGAGGTTAAGTTGAATTTTTTGTTTGGATTCATGTTTATCCCACTAATGAAGAGTTGGTGGTGCACTATCTCTGCCAAAAGGCTGCCTCACAGAGCCTTGTTGTTCCTATCATTGCCAAGGTTGACTTGTACAAGTATGATCCATGACAACTACCAAGTTTTTGCTCATTTTAGCTTTTGGAAGGTTTTTTTGGATCAATTTTAGCTGTCATTTGCATTAATTTTAGCTTTTGGAAACTTCTTGAGATTTTCTTTTGATCAATTTTAGCCATTAGTTTGCATTCATTTTGGCTTTTGGAACCATCTTGAGATTTTTTTGGATTAAATTTAGCCCATGGTTTGCATTCATTTTAGCTTTTGGAACCATCTTGAGATTTTGTTTCAATCAATTTTATCCGTTGTTTGTATTCATTTTAGCTTTTAGAGTTGGTTTGAAAGTTTGGGAAAATTTATTGCATTTTGTGCCTTGGTTTTTGGCATATGAAGTGCATTTTTCATCATTATTATGTGTGTCTGTTTGATTTCATCTTCAGTTAATTCTTGTTCAACTTCAGTTAATGCTTATCATTGTCGCACTTGTTTCTTTGTGTTTCAACTTGTGTGGATTGTTGAACATATAGTTTTTGATAACCTTATAAGATTTTATCTCCAATTTGTATTCAATTTTTCTTTCAGAATAAATTTCAAATTTGGTAAAATTTGTGGCTTTTATCCCCTAGTTTTGCGATTTGCATCATTGTTATGTTTTCCTATTTGGGTTCAACTTATGTCGGTTCTTGAACATGTAGGAATTTAGCCCCTATTTTGTATCCATTTTAGCTTTCAAAATCAACTTGAAGTTTGGGAAGACTTACTTGTTTTTTATCCCATGGTTTCTATCTGTTTCACCATTGTTATGCTTGTCTCTTTGGGTTTAGTTTTTTGGATTCTTGGACATGTAGTTTGGGATTAACCTATAGGAGTTTAGGCCAATTTGAAAATTTCAATAATTTTTTTAGTTTCTAACCCCTAGGTTTGAGTTATCATCTTTGTTATGTTTATTTATTTTGATAAACCTGGAGACTTTTAGCCCCTAGCCCATATTCATTTTAGCTTTCATAGACAATTTGAGATTTTGATACAATTTGTGGGTTTTATCACCCTAGCTTCTTCCATTTAAAATGCATCTTTTATCATTGTTATGTTTGTCTATGTGGGTTTAACTTTGGTGGATTCATAAACATGGCAAGATGTGTTGTTTGATCATTCCAATTCAAGTGGTTTGGCTTTTTGTCATCTGTGATTTAGAGTACCCTATGTTGGTTTTTACCTATTGGCCTTGGTTTTGGCAACAACTACCTAAGGAGTTGTACTTAGTTACATGGATATTATCAATAAAAGTCAGCCTTTCTTCCTAGATTATGCCTTTTGCATTGTGTGCTTCTTCATGTTTTTGTTTCTCTCTTTGGGACTTGTGTTTTGTCTTTTAATTTAAGATGGCTCAACTTGTTCTTTTAGGGTGGCTGTATTTTGTTTTTCATTTTAGGTTAACAAATTTGTATTCTATTTTTGGCTTTATATTTCCCTATGAAGTATTAGATCTAGTGTGTATGAGTGTTATTGAGTTTTGTATTGTAGTTATGCCTTATTTGTGCTATTGAAGTTTTAAATTTTTTTAGGTTTCCAACTTCTTCATTTTTATTTTGGTGTTCATCTACCCTATTTAAACATTGGAAGTACCCCATTGTGTTCCTAAAATCCATTCTTAATATCGATTTCCTTTATAAGATTATATTACCTAGATTGTATGTGAATTCATGGCATACATTGATAAATAGTTAAAACTAGGTCCATATAGAGCAATACATAGGCTGTGTTGGAAATTCCTTTGTATCCATGAGATGACTCCATTTCTATGATTGATTTCTATCACTTAGTGGCTTGTTCCTGTATAGGCTTGTGAAACCCTCAATATAAATGATCCTATCCACATATCCATAGAGTAGTTTATATTCTTCTTCTTGAGTTTGGGTGTAGTTATACATGAACAATTGAATCACCTTCACTACAATCCTGACTATGTCTATGTCCCTCTACCCTAAGAGTGAACTCTATATTGTCTTTGATTGGCTTTTTCTAGAAAACTTATTTTGGCCTGTTCCAATTCATTCATTCTATGTTCACAAAGATGTCACTATTTAGAGAAAAGGAGTGATATTTCTTTACTCTTAGGGACAAGAAATATCCAAATGGCTCTTGTTCGAACAAGGTTGTTGGTTCTAGATATTGGAAAGACATAGGTGCAAATAAATCTATTACCACTAGGATTGGTGATAGACATGTCAACATCAAGAAGGCTCTAGTTTTCTATGTTGGAAAAGTGCCCAAAGGAAACATGACTAATTGGGTCATGCATGAGTATCACCTTGCCGATGTCAGTAGGTCTGCAAGGAAGAAAGGTTGTCTACTGCATCTCTCCCCTAAATGTTCTTTTCTTTATATTTCTATGTATATGGATTGTTATGGATCTTGATTGGCAGTAATAATCACTCTTTTGAATATGGGAGTTCACTGTAACATAGTCAGGACCAATAGACTTGTAGTCATGGGTCAAACCCCTAGTGTGCACGATTGATAGATAGGCTTGAAGTCATGGATTGTGCATGACTTCCTTGCCCCCTTAGGGGAATCTCCTCACCCTAATCTTGCATCGGTCACTGGTCATTGATAGGCTTAGGTTGTGGTGTCACCTTCATCTCCCTACCCATCCCCATTTCATAGAAGCCATTCCTTGTGGAAGTAGTGTAGTAGTATGGTTCATTGTTGGAGGCAATTTTTTCTACTTTTCTTGTGTAAATTATAAGTTGAGCATCGAGGATTTTGTGAGAATTTTTTTCCTATTCTTTATGAAAAAAATTCTATTGTTGTATTTGGATGACTAAGTGTTGTGCCAAATATACAACAAGAAGAGCAATATTAAGAAGTTAGCAAAGAAGAAGAAGGAATGTTCTTCAAACAAAACAATTGAGCCATTTCATGGAGAAGTTAATGAAAGGATATCAAAACATTGCCTATTGAGATTACCATCATGAACTCGAGTGGTATAGGAACACCTAGGGATTGCTTAGGTAGTCTAAAAGTTTTTTATTTCAATTGTGTGTGTGTGTGTGTGTGTGTGTGTGTGACAACTTGATCTTTCAACTGAGGAAGAGGAACAACTTGATATCATTAACAACATGTATCAAGTTGTGTGGGACCATAGATACCCCTTATGTAAGTGATTGCCATGAACTTGAGCTAGAAGAGGATAGGGTTGCAATTCCAAAAATGTTGGTGAAAAGAGAAGAATAGTCAGGTGAATGAGTGTACATGAACAATATGATTGACATGTTTCACGAGATTCTCCCCTAAGGATTGTGAAGTTTTTGTTTTTGATTAAAATTGTAAAATTTAATGAATGGTTGTAATTAGTTTAATTTAAACAATTTTTGAAAGGCTTTGAAGCTTTGTTGCACCTATCCATTTACTACTACAAGGAGGGGTACCAAGACCCTACTGAAATATAAGATATCTAATACTGACTAATTCCATACAATGGAGCATATAAATTAGGGCAGAGTACAAGATCAAACTACCTATGTAGTTTTTAAAGTGGATATCACAAGAAGCCATTGCTCTATTTTACTAATTTGAAGTTAATAAAATTCTCTATTTCTCTCAAGAATTGTGTATGATTATCTTTTATCTTTCTTATAAATTGTCCTCTTTGATTTACATTTCCATTGATAGATTGATATTCAATACATTCCTTTGACAAGTTAAAATTCAAAACTTTGTGTCTTTTGTTTAATTGGTCTTTTGAGATTGATGTTAAAAATAATTGAACTAGGGTTTGTATTCAAGTTATCTATTTGGTTATTGATGGTTAGTGTGCACCATCTTTGAAGAGTTTTGAATATCTTAAAACCCATATTGAATTGACTCTTTTTTACCCTATCAGAGTAAGGAACTAGCCTAAATTAATTTTTAAAAAGTACATTACCAACTAAATTTTGTAGAGTTCTCTATCATACTAAAATGCTTTGTAATTCCTAAAACCATACTAATTCAAGTACCTTCTAAACATCTATTCAATAAAGCATATAATGTTATGTCGCTGATTGTTGGAATTCTTTAGAATAATTGAGAGGGGGGGTGAATTAGTTATCCAAGGTCCAAATGTATAAATAAAACTTTTCACATCTTAGTGAACCCATATCCATAAAATTTTATTATGCATGCATCCATTAGATCATACAATACTTAAACTTTGTAGGTTATTGTCCTAGGTCAAAACATCTTTGTAGAAATGTAAACATGAAACATAAGAGATTCAATAACACATTTGACACATGGATTTTATTTGGAAACCAAACTTGGGAAAAACCACAAGTAACATGATACTAATTCTCACTCTTTTGAAGTGATGCCTTGTGAAAAGCCAACCCTGTTAAAGGTTACAATACATACCATTAAATGTGACCTAGTTAGAGGATCTCAATCACCCTATTAGGAGTGAACCTTGTTAGAGGACTTTAGATCACTCACTTGGAATGTCACCCGATTAAAGGATTTAAATATGACTATTAGGTCAACCTTAATCCATAAGATTTACCCTAGATTGATATAATGATTATAAAGTAATAGTAAGGCTTGATTTGATAGCAATTTACAACTCAGTTGTAGGTTATAGATCTCTGTTTTAGTCCTCCATTCTGCTTTGCTTTCACACACTTAAGCTCTAATAGCTTTTTCACCCTTCAAGCATTCATACTCTTAAGTCTTCTTTCTTTGCTTGCTAATAGCAATCTCTTCTATTTGGCCACTAAATGAAGCAACATCCTAGATTCCTTGTCTTCCTTAGGTTCTTGCACATGACAACCTTTTCTTCTGACCAACTCTCTTTATAATAGAGATTTAAGATCCTTTTCCGTTCAACCTCAATCCTCTATTTTAGGGTTAGGTAGGATTAGGTAGGATACAATGAATATACTCACTTTTCCATTGGGTTCCTTTAGAAACTTCTCCTTCAATCCTCTTTGAATTCACCTCAAAATAGTTTACCTTAAATTTTGTGCCACTAGCTCATCATAGTTATCTTCCACATGCTTGACACAATTCAAGAAAAAAAAAATAGTTGACTTAAATTCATCAAATCTATGATTTAACATGAATACTGATACTCAAAATCAATATGTTATTGCTTAGCTTCCATATTTTTCTTCCACTCATCTTCAACTAGATAACTCAAAAAAAACTAAAGTTTAGTAGTGCTCGACATCAACAAAATTTTACTTGTCTTATACTAAGTTCAGTCGGTATACACTGAAATTTCACTTTTCTTGGCTCCAACTAATTTTCTACTCAGCTTGCACTAACTCTCCTCATCACCTACTCTCCACTTGGTCAAGCTTGGCAAACTCAATTCTTTGTACTTGTTCTTCTAGACTTAATCAATATATCCATCCTTTGCAACCTTAATTAGATAATCAATAAACTATGTCAAAACTATCTTAACTAATGTTTGTACTCATTTTTTATACCAAGACTCAACCTTTCCTCTAGGTTCTCTTGTTATCACATTTGATCAAAACCTCCTCATCAATCAAACAAATGATAGTACTCAAATAAACTAAGCAGTTGTCTTACCAGCAAGTAGCAGGTTTGACTTTAGTGACAAAACAATGATTTTTCCATTATAGTTCCACTTAAAAAAAAATATCATATCAACATTGATTTCTTGTTGGGAATTATTTACTATCCCAAGAGCATCAAGTAATAAAATCTGTGTAAGTCATAGAAAATAGTTCTATTAGGAATGTACACTTAGGTTAGTAGATCCTAAAGTAAAGAATGTTAATTAGAGGCAAGAAAGGTTAAGTACTAAGGGGTGAGGATTTGAATCAACACTTAGACAAAATTTAATTTATTAGTATGAAATTAAACCTTAATTCATTAGAGAAAATTCACACACATAACACAACAATTTTGGTATCATAGAAAACCCTTGGTTTAATAGGAAAAAATATGGTGGGGATGGAAACTGCAACTTTTCATTGTAATAAATTTTTTTTTCATTAGGCATACATTGGTGTTTTCTTATGAGAAACTCACTCCATTAAGAGTGATTGATACAATAGTGACTGATACAATACTAATTGTATCTTTTAGCCTATTAAGACTACTCCACTAAGATATTTTATCCCACCTTTCAAGGCATTCACCTTATTAGATTTTTTTTTTAGTCCTACAAAAGACCTTTGAAGCCTATAAAAATAGATTAGGTATTATAAAAGATAAATTGGCTTATCTAGTGCTTCTCCTTAATCTTGTCAAATCGGATTGTTTCTTCCCTTCTAAGTTAATCTTTCATTCACTATGTTTCTTGTTTGTTATCTCTTATCTCAAATCTCTCTCTTCTTGTCTCATCTTTTCTCCTTTAAATAATTTCCTGGTTGATAACCCTAACCTTAATCTTGCCCATAGATCTTAGGGTTAGATCAACTCCACTTCCTTTCTAATTTTCTCTGATAATCTTACTTATACTTCTTCGATAATATTTATTTGATAAATTCTTCTTCATTCTAATACTGACTTCCTTCATACTCTAATAGTAACTTCTTCTATCCTCTAATAGTAACCTTAACTTATAACTTCTCCATAATTTTCCAACGATTTGGTTCTTTTCTATGATTTTTTAAAGTGACTCCATCCTGAAATTTTGGCACCTCTTTAGGCATTGGACATAACTTGCATCAAAATAATCTAAAATCAACACTTTTTTCAAAAAAGTGTATAGAACCAGGTGCTAAATGATAAAATGTTATTTATTTTCCATTTAGTTAAGCAGATCAAACATGATTATAAATGGTAAACATATGTTTGAGAGAACTCTCAAGACATTGATATAGAAAAATTAACTTCACAATGTTAATCTTGTCCAAAAAGTAAAAATTTAATATGGTTAGAAAGACAAGAAAATTTATGAGATTATAATAGTAATTTTAGAGGTAACCACTTCACCATTTGCAAAACTGATGAAGTCAAAGATGAGAATTGGTCTTAGAAGATGAAAAAATGTCTAAAGGAACAAAAAATGGAGGGAAAACATCAACTCAATCCTTTGGATTTTTTAATAGGCCTATTACCAAGCCTAAACATGATTGTACTTTTTTTTAAAACAAAAAGCAATCACATTATGTTTCGTATGACTAAATTTTCATACTAGACATAACATGATCATTTTATGTCTAGTATGACTATACTAGAAATAAAGTGATCGAGTTATGTCCATGTAAAAGTATAGTCAATTATTGTGAGGCATAATATGCCTGATTAGGCCTAGTTAATGAAGCAACTGACTAAAAATGGATTGATATAATCAAGTAAATAATTGGATCAATTAGGGTACTATAAAAAAATTCTATCATAGAAATTTTATCTTCTATAACTTAGACTATGGATTTTGGAATAATTCACTCTATTTTTTCATCCAAATGGTGACCCTTACACAAGTTCAATGCAAAAATACAATGTAAGGTTGGGATATAGGAGAGGGATTCTTGTGGTTTGACTAGAAGATAAATTATCTTTTGAAGAAATGACAAAAACTTGCTATGAATGCTCTTAGGTACTTTGAATCATTTTAGTCAACTTTCTCTTTGATTTTTATCATGTAGGAAACTTCAGTGATGGTTTTTCATTTAAATATCAAAAATAGGAGGAAGAAGGATCTAAAATTGAGTTAAGGGTGCTTTAACATGAAAAACCAAGAAACCTACAACAATATTCTTCTTGAATTGTTGGAAAAATTATAGGATCTCTTTCTAAGATGAAAGTAAAAATGATGCTTGACATTGACAACCAATTTAGTGTAGATCTTGAAACAATGAAACATGTTGATAAGTGCTCTGGTGAATGTATGGATATAATTGTAGAGGTACCCCAATCTCTCTCTCTCTCTCTCTCTCTCTCTCTCTCTCTCTCTCTCAAGCTCTGATAGCTTTTTCACCCTTCAAGCATTCATGTACTCTTAAGCCTTCTTTCTTTGCTTGCCAATAGTAGTCTCTTCTATTTGGTGACTGAATGAAGCAATACCCTAGATTCCTTGTCTTCCTTAGGTTCTTGCATATGACAACCTTTTCTTCTGACCAACTCTCTCTATAAATAGAGATTTAAGATCTTTTCTTGTTCAACCTCAATCTTCCATTTTAGGGTTAGGTCAAATTAGGTAGGATACAATGAATCTAATCACTTTTCCATTTGGTTCCTCTAGAAAATTCTCCTTCAATCCTCTTTGAATTCACCTCAAAATGGTTTACCTTAAATTCTGTGCCACTAGCTCATCATAGTTACCTTCCACGCACTTCACAAAATTCAAAAAAATAAAATATCATCTCAGATTCGTCAAATCTATGATTTAACATGAATATTGACACTCAACATCAATATGTTATTACTCAGCTTCCATATTGTTCTTCCACTCATCTTCAACTAGATAACTCAAAAAAAACTAAAGTTTACTGGAGCTCAACATCAACTAAACTTTACTTGGCTTACACTAAGCTCAATCGGTATACACTAAAATTTTACTGTGCTTGGCTCCAATTGATTTTCTACTCAGCTTGCACTAACTTTTAGGCACCTACTATCCACTCGGTCAAGCTTGACAAACTCAATTCTTCATACTTTTTCTTCTAGACTTAATCAATGTATCCATCCTTTACAACCTTAAGTCGATAATTAATACACTATGTCATCACTATCTTAACTGATGTTTTTACTCCTTTTTCATACCATAACTCAACCTTTCCTCTAGGCTCTCTTGTTATCACATTTGATCAAAACCTCCTCATCAATCAAACAAATGATAGTACTCAAATAAACTAAGTAGTTGTCTTACTAGCAAGTAGCAAGTTTGACATCAATGACAAAACAATGATTGTTCCATTAAAGTTCCACTTCAAAAAATCTCATATCAACATTGATTTTTCATTGGGAATTATATACTATCCCAAGAGCATCAAGTAATAAAATCTGTGTAAGTCATAGAAAATAGTTCTATTAGGTACACCCACTCAGGTTAGCAGATCCTAAAGTGAAGAATGTTAATTAGAGGTAGGAAAGGTTAAGTACCAAGGGGGCAAGGGTTTGAATCAACACTTAGATAAGATTTAATTTCTTAGTATGAAATTAAACCTTAATTCATCAAAGAAAATTCACACACATAACACAAAGATTTCGGTATTGTAGAAAACCCTTGGTTAGAGGGAAAGAAATATGGTGGGGATGGAAACCATAACTTTTTATTGAAATAAAAAAAAGTTTTATGATTAGGCATACATTAGTGTTTTCTTATGAGAAACTCACTCCATTAAGAATGATTGATACAAGTGATTGATAAAATACTAATTGTATCTTTTAGCCTATTAAGACTACTCCACAAAGATATTTTATCCCACCTTTCAAGGCATGCACCTTATAAGAGTTTTTTTTAAAAGTTCATAAACAAACTTGACAATCCTACAAAAGACCTTTAAAACTCATAAAAATAGATTAGGTATTATACAAGGGCATAGGCACCAAGTTGTGGTGCAAAAAAGATGACAAGTTTTTTTTTTTTCTAATTTTCAATAGCGCGTATGCACTATAGCGCATATGTGCTATGGCTTGGGTCACCCAAGCCATAGTGCGTACACGCTATTCTGATGTCCAAAAAGTTATATGATGGGCTGCAGACCCGCAACCCATCATTTTCATTTTATTTTTTGGCTCTCCAACAACACGTACGCGGGTTTGACAACAAAAATTCACCACCATTTGCCAAAATGCCTCCTCACCGACAAAATCCAAGACAACGAGCACACCCATGATGATGAGGTAAGTGATATAAACTTAAATTTGCATTGTTTAATACATTTTCCATATTGTTTTATTGGTTTTTTGATATTCTTTTGTAGGGTTTTTACAAATTTCATTTAGATTTGTTTATTTAGTTGGATTTCAATTGATTTTTTTATCAAGAAATATCCATAATCAACCGAAAAATCCACAAAACCTCAAGAACCTCAAAATCAAAACCCTCAAGAAGAACAACAAATTCCACAACCCAAACCAATTGCAAGACCTCCGCCAGGCACACAAGAAAATATAAGAAATGAAATACAAAGAGGCAAAATTGAATTAGAAAGACTCATTGCTCGGTTGAAAGAATTCGGACAAACCAATCCAATGAGGGCTCAATTGGCATCATCTCTCGAATCCATTAACACTCAGATAGCCTCAGTTAGTGGTCAATTAGATATTTGGCAGGCTAAGAGGGATGAACAAAAAAGATTTTATGCAAATAAATTATCATATGAAGATGTTAAAAAAAAAGAAATATCAAAAAGTAGTTTATGTGCATTATTTAGAAAACCTGGTGAGCCAAATACTATTAGAGAGGGTACTAAATGATTCCCCATCCATTGGTGCATACATGATGCTATTAGAAATAATTTTTGGGATAGATGGTGGATGGTTTTTGATGCCCCTCCTTGCAACAATCTTGAGGTCCCCATGTATTTTTTGAAGAAATTATATTGTGAGTTTTTCCTTGGGGTGATCCCCAATTATTTTGATATGTTAGACTCCTAGGGTAGAGGTGGGGGGTCATCATTTGAGAGGCAAGGAGCATGTCGTGACCCTAATGTAGTTAGGGCACCTGTGGTCTATCCACAGCACGAGCATGTGATTATTCCTTCAGTTGTGAAGGAACATGTAGAGGCCAACACTCTAGGGACCATTAATGCTTTGACATAGACCCTCAT
This sequence comes from Cupressus sempervirens, assembly GCA_028749045.1. Taxonomy (NCBI): domain Eukaryota; kingdom Viridiplantae; phylum Streptophyta; class Pinopsida; order Cupressales; family Cupressaceae; genus Cupressus; species Cupressus sempervirens. The sequence goes on from CM053787.1 coordinate 160,050,563, forward strand.
CCATTCCATGAGCCCATTAGTTGAGGGGGAGCCTTCTATGCATTGTGGTCACATGTGCACTTCCTGCGGATCCCTATGCACATTTGGCACTCATGCCGGAGATGGTGCGGATGATGGGCTTGTCACCGATGAGTTTCTTAACGAGACATTTGGCATTGACACACAGGTAAATTACTAATTTGATCACATCTCATATGTATACTGAATGATTAATTAATTAGTATTTATTGACATTGTTCAAAATTTAGGGTCAAAGTGTTGCTGGGCCTAACAACGATCCTCCAGCCCATTTTTTGTCCCTTCGACGAGTCCTGAGGTATGTATCAATTTAATCATTTTAATTAATACATATATTTATTACGTAATCATATTAAGGATTGACAAAAAAAATTATGCATGTGCATCAGTTCTCCACAGGACCTTCAACCTTTACCACAGACATAGAGCAGAGACATCATACAAGCTTCACACAGGTACAGTTGTTTCATGTTAATTTAATTCATTTGATTATATTTATTCCATGTTTCATGTTAGATATAACATGTATTATATGACATGCAGCTCATGATGTCGGACACACCTCCTCATCTGTGACAGTTTGTTGATAGTGGAGTGGCCGTAGCTGTGGCTAGCTCACAGCCACTAATGGAGGTATGAAAGAATTTTCTTCATTTTAGTTGTTGTTTATAATAGTTAATCTCAAAATTTCTAATGTTATTTATAAGTGATTATATTTATTGAATTTATTTAGGGTCTTGTCATGCTTGATCATCCACAAGCATTTGAGGTGGACTTACAGAGTGACTATTTGTTGGCAATAAGAAAATAATTGATTTTGTGTGTACATATATTTGATTTCAATGTATAATAAATATTGATTCATATCTACTTTCTTTGTATCAGTTGGAACTGGAGAAGAGCCTCAACAAGAGGTCAAGTGAGTGTTTCAGGAGGGCCCCGTCATCTCCACTGTCTCCCTCCACATGATGACAGAGGACGTCAAGAGACTTGTTTCCTTCCCCTCATGGGAAGGAAAAGATGTAGTTGAGATATTTGATACATACATACATATATATATATATATATATATATATATATATATATATATATATATATATATATATATATATATATATATATATAGAGAGAGAGAGAGAGAGAGAGAGAGAGAGACTTGTTTCCTTCCCCATGTATATATATATAGGCATCAGAGAGACATAGTCGACATACATTTAATGTACATATGACATTCTATATTTGATGTATGAAATTTATTTGATGTATGACATTATTGGTTAATATATGATATGTTTGTTCATGTATGACATTAAATTAGATATGTTCGTGTATGACATTAAATTAGATATGTGCATGTATGAAATTAAATTCAATTGCTAGAGAGTTGCCATTATGTCTACCAACTAGTAGATGTTATTTTTTGCTTTATTAGTATTTCTCAAAAACTGCAAAGAAGCTATTTCTGGTGAATAGTTGTAAACAATTGTGATCATTGAATTCATGTACTCATGGCTTTGGCTGTGAACACTCGTAACTTTGGCTATAAGAATCCATGTCTTTGGCTATGTGCACTAGTGGCTTTGGCTGTGAGCATTTATGGCTTTGGTTGTAGGCACAATATAGCCTTGGTTGTAGGTTGTCTTTCTTGCTGCATGTCAAAGTTACTTTCAAGAATATCATTAGTCTAAGATCATTACAATTAAATACTATGACATAATACCTTGGAAATAATAGTCTTTAACCCATTACTTTATTTGTTAAAACATCATGTAATATCTACTATAGTGCTTCTACTCAAATATGTTTTCAAAAATACTTAGTATGGCAAAGAAATGTCTATAGAAAGCTTGTCAAATAGGATATTGAAGAACTAAATGTGGATAGTCATTAGTACCCATCAATAAGAACACATACATCTTTCTCAAGCAAGCCATATGACATTAGCTTAATTTATAATTTTCCTTTGCAAATAACTAGAAGATGCTATGAATCTTAATACAGAGTTAATCACGAACTCATTATTCCATCCAAGAAGCATATATCACCCTAAGCTAATTATTCGACAGGATAAAAATTAATTCAATTTCAACAAAATTTTGAGTATAACAAGCATCTTAGGGATTCTTACAAGAATTAACACGATGTTCACAAGAGCATTACAAGTTCTTGTAATGCTATTTCACATATTGTAATCATATTCAATTTTGAATGGCCATTTGTGTTACAAGCATAAATTTTCTTTAAGGTCTTTTAATTCTAGACATGAATTTTATTCTAAAGCTTTTCTACGACAACCCACTCAATGCATATATGGTTGTTCCATATTATGCTGATTTGACTTTCATTGGTTGAGTTGGGTCTAGACATGACGTTATTCACTACCTTTTTTATATATTATTTTTTTGTAGTGAGGTTCTAGCCTGAATGAATGTCTTAATCATTGAAGTTGTGAACCTTGGTCGAGATCCTTACAAATATATTTTCAAATTGGACCTCAAATAGTTTTCTCAGTCACCCCCTGTACACAGATACTGAAATTGTAGTTAATTACAAAATTAATACTGAATTAACACAAGTTTAATTGAGAAGTATTATGTACCTCAATATGCTAGATTATTATTGACCAGGAAGCTTTATGTTAGAGCAGTTAGTTTCCTAAATCTTTAGCGCAATGACACTCTTATGGAATGTGGAATTAGGTATGCTACCTAAGGAACGTTCTTTAAAAGGCAGAGGAAACTCAAGACTCACATGTTTCCAATCAATATAAATATTTAAATCACTTCTCTAATTTTTTCTATTTATGATCTTCTTAAAACTTAACTTTCTAAATGCATTGATGGGGAAATAAAGATCTTCTAGGAACTAAAGGCTAATCATGTTTAATACTTACAATTCTTTTTTTTTATCTAATAATTTAAAAAAGATTGTACAAGTGTTTTCAAAGAGAAACACTTGTCACTAACATCATAAGAAGGAATATCCAAGGAGAATTACCACTGATCCCCCACAACCAAATTCAAGAGAAAACAAAAATCCACTACTAAAGAGATAGTAACAATGATCATCCCTAGTCTCTCCCTTATCACAAAATGATTACCATCAAAATTTTCATTTCCAATTGTGTCATGTGCATTGAAGTGATAGTAACATTTTCACTCTCTTACCTAATGTCTCCCATTTTTGAAACTCCTGGGGAAGGGCAAGGCCATCTTCTTAGTACTTCAAAATACAACGAGTTCCATTTTTTCCCATATTGACAATTTTTGACTTAAAGTATAGTCAAAGTATTGACAACCCATATGAACTCAACCTTTGAACATCCCATCTATAAATGACCTCATAAAGAAAGTTCAATAAACCCACATGAAATAGTGAAACAAAAGTTGCATACTTGTGAAGATGATCAGACTGTAGGTGATCAATATGTCTCAAATGTATATTTAGTTCTTTTACTATGCATATAAATGGTTTGTTATATAAAAGACTTATATCCACTAGATAAATAATAATTTTCTTACTATGCTATCCTTATCCTTGGCTGATCTCTGGTAGACCATTTCTTAATCATCCTCCTTCGATCTATAGGTTACTGTATTAATCTGGTTCATCTTGTCTCTACTCGAATTAATAAGAATTGGCAATCTCAGGGATTGCCAAAAGAGGAATGGGTCGAAGTGGAAGATATGATTTAGAAGTGAGTTTAATTAAAACATAATAAATAGTGTATTACAAAAAGGAGAGTGGTATGTTCTTCGAAATCTACTCCCTTATACATTCTATCAATGTTTCACATTGAACCTGATAGAGAACATCACAACACATAACTAGTAACATAGAACATACCTCCTAGCCACCTCAAGAACATAAAATTTCAAAAACCAAAGTGCACAAGTTTAAATTCAAAGCCTCAAAGGTCAAGAGCACAACAAAAAAAATAAAAAATAAAAATACGAACAAAACCCACATTTGATGGAATCACAGAAAATCTGGTGGCTAGATAGTTACAAGCTGATTCAAGCTAATCCTTCATCACCATTAAGGTTGAAAATAACATACCCAATTGAAAACCAATTTACATATACATAGTGACTAACATTACTCACAAAGAGGGAGTAGAAGCTACACACTACCTTGTATCCAAGGTGCGCTAAAGAACATAACCAAACTCTTGGAGATCATATAATCCTAAGTTTACATAATCTAGTAGTAACACATTTCATTAACTTATGAAACATTTACCAAGTTCCATGACTTGTCTTTCCAAAAATGACATGCTAGATACGCTTTCCAACAATATAATTAAGATACACATCACCCGAGATGGCATTGTAGAATGAAAATAGAATGGGATCTTCAAAAAGTGAGAGAGGTTATTGTAGGTCTCTGCAACATGGTCCTATAGGAACTAGAATCTCATCCATATCTCGCACAAGCTATGAGATATGCCCCATCAAAGATTGCAGCCTTGTTTTAGTGACCCTTAGGGACATTCTAATTGAGCATGCATGAGAATGTTCGAGAACTGAAGGGGATAAGATGAGGTTGGGGATAGGGTTTACCTGGCCACTCGGGCTAATGGAGCAAACAGTTTGATCCCACAACAAAAGATGAGAGAGATTTGGCAGTTGGCAACTTTGTACTGGCCAACACTGCAAGTTTCAGCATCACCCGAGATGGCGTTGTAAAATAAAAATGGAATGTGATCTCCAAAAATTGAGAGGTTTTATTTTAGGTCTCTACAACACGGTCTTGTAGGAACTAGAATCTCATCCATATCTCGCACGAGCTCCGAGATATGCCTCGTCAAAGATTGCAGCCCTGTGGCATTTAGTGACCCTTAGGGACATTCTAGTTGAGCGTGCCTGAGAATGTTCGAGCATTGAAGGGGACAAGAAAAGGTTGGGGATAGGGTTTACCCGGCCACCCAGAGCTAATGGAGCAGACAGTTTGATCCCACAACGAAAGATGAGAGAGATTTGGCAGTTGGCAACTTTGTACTGGCCAACACTGCAAGTTTCAGCATCACTCGAGATGGCATTGTAGAATAAAAATGTAATGCGATCTCCAAAAAGAGAGAGAGGTTATTGTAGGTCTCTGCAACATGGTCCTATAGGAACTAGAATCTCATCCATATCTCGCACGAGCTCCAAGATATGCCCCATCAAAGATTGCAGCCCTGTGGCATTTAGTGACCCTTAGGGACATTCCGGTTCAGCATGCCTGAGAACGTTTGAGCATTGAAGGGGACAAGACAAGGTTGGGGATAGGGTTTACCTGACCACTCAGAGCTAATGAAGTAGACAGTTTGATCCCACGATGAAAGATGAGAGAGATTTGGCAGTTGGCAACTTTGTACTAGCCAACACTGCAAGTTTCAACATCACCTGAGATGGCATTGTAGAATGAAAATGAAATGCGATCTCCAAAAAGTGAGAGAGGTTATTGTAGGTCTCTGCAACATAGTCCTATAGGAACTAGAATCTCATCCATATCTCACACAAGCTCTGAGATATGCCCCGTCAAAGATTGTAGCCCTATGGGATTTAGTGACCCTTAGGGACATTCCAGTTCAGCGTGCCTGAGAACGTTCGAGCACTGAAGGGGACAAGATGAGGTTGGGGATAGGGTTTACCCAGCCACTCGGAGCTAATGGAGTAGGTAGTTTGATCCCACGATGAAAGATGAGAGAGATTTGGCTGTTGGCAACTTTGTAATGGCCAACACTGCAAGTTTCAACATCACCTGAGATGGCGTTGTAGAATGAAAATGGATTGCGATCTCCAAAAAGTGAGAGAGGTTATTGTAGCTCTCTACAACATGATCTTGTAGGAACTAGAATATCATCCATATCTCACACGAGCTCCGAGATATGCTCCATCAAAGATTGCAGCCCTATGGGATTTAGTGACCCTTAGGGACATTCCAGTTCAGCATGCCTGAGAATGTTTGAGCACTGAAGGGGACTTGATGAGGTTGGGGATAGGGTTTACTTGGCCACCCAGAGCTAATGGAGTAGATAGTTTGATCCCACGATGAAAGATGAGAGAGATTTGGCAGTTCACAACTTTGTACTGGCCAACACTGCAAGTTTCAACATCACCCGAGATGACATTGTAGAAAGAAAATGAAATAAAATCTCCAAAAAGTGAGAGAGTTTATTGTAGGTCTCTACAACACAATCCTGTAGGAATTAGAATCTCATCCATATCTCACACGAGCTTTGAGATATGCCCCGTCAAAGATTGCAGCCCTGTGGCATTTAGTGACCCTTAGGGACATTTTGGTTAAGTGTGCCTGAGAACGTTCAAGCACTGAAGGGGACAAGAAGAGGTTGGGGATAGGGTTTACCCAGCCACTCAGAGCTAATGGAGCAGATAGTTTGATCCCATGATGAAAGATGAGAGAGATTTGGCAGTTGGCAACTTGGTATTGGCCAACACTGCAAGTTTCAACATCACCCGAGATGGCGTTGTAGAATGAAAACGGAATGCGATCTCCAAAAAGTGAGAGAGGTTATTGTAGGTCTCTATAACATCCTATAGGAACTAGAATCTCATCCATATCTTGCACGAGCTTCGAGATATGCCCCATCAAAGATTGCAGCCCTGTGGCATTTAGTGACCCTTAGGGACATTCTGGTTTAGCGTACTTGAGAATGTTCGAGCACTGAAGGGGACAAGATGAGGTTGGGGATAGGGTTTACCTGGCCACCTGGAGCTAATGGAGCAGACAGTTTGATCCCACGACCAAAGATGAGAGAGATTTGGCTGTTGGTAACTTTGTACTGGCCAATACTGCAAGTTTCAGCATCACCAGAGATGGCGTTGTAGAATGAAAACGAAATGCAATCTCCAAAAAGTGAGAGAGGTTATTGTAGGTCTCTGCAACACGGTCTTGTAGGAACTATAATCTCATCCATATCTTGCACAAGCTTTGAGATATGCCCCATCAAAGATTGCAGCCCTGTGGGATTTAGTGACCCTTAGGGACATTCCAGTTTAGCGTGCTTGAGAATGTTCGAGCACTGAAGGGGACAAGATGAATTTGGGGATAGGGTTTACCCAGCCACCCAAAGCTAATGGAGTAGACAATTTGATCCCACGACAAAAGATGAGAGAGATTTGGCAGTTGGCAACTTTGTACTCGCCAACACTACAAGTTTCAACATCACCCAAGATGGCGTTGTAGAATGAAAACGAAATGTGATCTCCAAAAAGTGAGAGAGGTTATTGTAGGTCTCTGCAACACGGTCCTGTAGAAACTAGAACCTCATCCATATCTTGCACGAGCTCCAAGATATGCCCCGTCAAAGATATTTGAATTCACAGTGTTTAATGAGAATATAGTTGAGGCTTGCTTTACTTTTCTATGTTAAGTTTGGCTTTCAATTTTAGTTTCCCTACTTATCTATGTGAAAGTTCCACTTTCATAAGTAACATGGATGCAATAATACTAAATTGAGTATAGGTGCATGGTTCTAGAAGCTTCACATAGCTTCTCTTCAACTATGGATCTTGTAAGCATTGTACCCTGACTATTGGTGTTGTGAGAATATACAAAGCATATATATTGTTTGACCAAATGTCTTCAATGAACATGAACTATATGGAAGAAGAGAAGACATGTTGCAAAGTATTTGAAAATTTTCTTCAAGAAATGTAAGGAGCCATGGGTGATTCATCCAAATTATTTGGTAAAATAAGAGGAGGAATGAATCAACCTTGATGATAGAGGTAAATGCTGAATAATATTTATTTAATCGCATTGTTTGAAAAAACTTTAATGAACTTTAAATACAATTGAAAGAAATGGAATTGATCTCCCTTACTCATGTAGATGAATAAAATTGGAATTTAAAAAAGAGAGGGACATCCACCATAAAACCATGCAATCATGCACTTCTTGATGGGAATATCATAAGTTCATTCTTAGATGGATATGCCAAATGTGGAAGAATTAAAAGGAAAATATGTTGATTCATTGAATACAAGCATCAAACCAATGTGATAACAAAAAATCAAAGTTGATCCCATAAGGTCTAACAATATCATATAATTCATTTATCAATAATTTGAAACATCATAAGCATATGTCTAATAATGTCATACATGAAATATATGTAAAAAATGACATACATAGAAAAAATTATACAAAACATATGGCCAATAATGCCATATAGGTGTAAAATGTACATCATTAGATATATACTCTTTCCAACTAGGGGAACAAAATAAATCCCTAATTGTCTTTAATTGCCAACAAGTGGGAGATGACCAGTGTATATAACGAGGTCTTCCTAACATGCTCAGTAGTCCATTAGTTTAGAATCTTCTATAACTTGACATGTTACAATCAAAGTTATATATGAATAAATAACTATTTTATATAAAAAATAAAATATATTTACACATAAAACTTAATATTTTCTTACAGCTAGCTGATAATTCCTCTGTATATACACCTCAAGGATACACTGATGGTCAGGAATAATAAGACCCTACAAAAACCATCAAAGTTACTACTCGATTGTGCCTATGAATTTTATATTGAATTTTAGTACTAATGAAATTTTAATTTAAACTCTTTCATACCTTAGTCATTGGCTTAGAACTAGTGAGTACAATAAGGACTCATTGATCAATACAATGATGAAGATGTAAAGGTATCTCTGATGTCAATAGCTGAAAATGATAATACATGAGACTCAAATGCAGTTATGAAGAATACACATTTTCTTTTGTCTCCATATCAAATAAAATATTTTGGTACCTCTGTGAATGTAGTATGACATCCTTCATTTTATAGTGTTGATCCCAAAGCTACAACACTTATTATTTATTACACATGTATGTAAATCTGTTAAGCATCAAATTCAACACCTTTGTCTGCAAAATAATGTACTATATGTTAGAGTAATAAATTCATTTCCTTAGTAATTAAATTATATTGATATAATTACTAAGTTACTTATTATATTGATATAGTTTACTTATAATTCCTTTAGATTTACAACTAATTGAAATGATTTCCCCAATTTTCCATCTAGTCACTCGAAAATTGGATTTGTTATCTCTTTCTCTTAAAGAACCGGATCTACTAGTTCCTTTGGTCTAGAAGCCTTCCATTGAGATTGGGGTTTTGAAAGGTTCAAGGGTTGAGGAACTTTTTATAGAATATCTTGAAGAAGGAGAGGTTATGTATAATGGTTTTGAGGAAGGCTAGAGTTCCATCCAGATGGTGTTGCAAAATGGCCAAGCGGAGGAGGAGGTAGAAGAATAAATAGAATAAATGCATGAGAAGGAGGGTCATGGGGGCAATGGATTCAAACCCACAACCAAGATTTTATACCATTATACAAATTACAAATTATAAGACTATGCCTTTCATGATAGTCGCATTTTCATATTGGCAAATGAAGAATGACTTTTGGAACAAACATAATAAATACTTCCAAATACAAATGAAGCCAATGTATTGTATTATAAGCTCGAATGGTAAAGACCAAGCCCAAACATTTATTAAGGTGTAGCATTTATAATTGTCAAGTTCATGTGAAGAAGTCATCGTTCATATTCTCATTGTTGTGTAATTTGATGATAAGAAGAATACAATGATATAGAGGTTGATAGTGACTTAAAACTTTACAAAATGCAATCAATGAGAATTTTACATTGAGGGGGGAGTAATAATCAATGTTTCATTCTCATTGTTTGACAAACTCTTATATAAAGAGGGAGTAGACAGATGATATGGTTTAGTCTTCTTCCAAGAATCTTAGTCATATTGGTTCAGAAGGATTCATGATACAACTACTATACTTAGCGTGATCAATTGATGCTAAAAACCTTAGTATTGATGCTACAAACCTTAGTATTGACATAATTTAACCTCTGCAATTCCAAGAATAAGATGATTAGCATACAATGGTACTTGAACAAAGAACACTAATAAATATTGAGGATGTGAATTGATAATACCATTTTGCAGATGATTTTGGCATCTCACCCTTTATCACTTGTGCGTCAACTTTATTAGCCCTCTTCTTTGGTGACCTACAAATGAAGAATTAGCACAGTAACAAATCTAAGATAAGATTAAAAAAATGGGTCCTATTAAAGAATCTAATATAAATTCAAATAATGTATCTATATTCTAAAAAAATCAAAACTAAATCTCATCACTTACACATCATAACAATACGGTCCACCTTAGTCATGTGATAGTCTTGGGGAAGAGGTTGTAACATTGTATTTGGATCCAATTGATCACTTTTTCTCTCTCTCCCAATACAATCTAATGAGCCAACTTGATCTGCTCGACATTTTAATGTCTCAAGTATTGCCTCATGGTCTAACTCGCGAACTTTCCAAAGAATCTTATTATGTGGTTTTCCACCATATTTTATGAAGTGGACATTTGATGCGACAACAAGGTTTGAATAATGAAGAATCTTCCTCTCTGTTTGCCAATCCTTGAATAACCACAAGTTAGGATTCTTCATAGGATATCATCTAAGCCATGTGCCTGTTACAACCACCACACCGACATGGTACTCTAAACCTTCATCATCTATAACTGAGTGATCCAATTTTTGTTTTTCTTCAACACAATGACACAAATAATAATCTATCCCTTCTTCATTGTCTTCAAGTGCAATAACAGCAAAAACATGGCCTGCAATGACAAATGTACAAAATGCAGTCATTAATTCAAAAAATACTTGGGTAAAAGTTATAAAGTTACATATTGAAATTACAAAGATATATATATATATATATACTAGGTTGTACTAAATCTGACAAGCGGTCAAAGTCAATAGATGAATCCATCTCTACCATTTCCAGTGCTTGTGGGGGATGATAGGTGTCAATTGGGTCCAAAACCCGTATATCCCATTTGTCCACCCATTCAGTTGACTCACAATCATCCCAATTTTCCTCTGCACATGATGGACAATGGCATGTCATTTTTCGTGTGTGGATACTCCATGAACCTGCATCAGAGCTTCTAAAAGAGTGTAACTCACTAGATCCTATTAGTGTGCAACAATCTTGATACGGTGCAATGTTAGTATTATCTATCAACCAAAAAAATCTACAAACTATAGACTCACCTTCCTTACCTGGACCCATTGTAGCGTTACACCATTGGACAATGGATTTTGCATCTATCAATATTGATCCATCTTTGTACTTTAGTTCTTCACGAGCCAAGGCTCTTTTAATGCATGCGCCTACACCATCGTGGTCTCCCTTACCATGATCAGCCTCTGTGAAATTCCACATATATTGAATTCTACACAACTTGTGCATCCTGCTCAATCAATATTTGGTTGTGCATCCTACTCAACCAAATAATGTGTTGACGATTTGATATGCCCCTGTTAGCCAAATCTCCATAAAATAGTTGAAAACAACCATGTACAAACTCTGTAGAATGTGATCGATCATCGCTAATGTAAAAATGGTACTCCCTCAAAATCTTCCTGTCATCCTTTGTACTTGTAGGTGAATGCATGAATGTTAGGTGAACAAATATAGAAACCTATTGAGATGTATAATACTTTGCTTGCACCTCATTTTGTGGTTGTAGTGTGTAGTTCTTTACAAAATCTACAACCGAAACAATGGTATCCAATGGAAATGTATCCTTGCACAACTTGAATTGCAAATCCAACCATCAAGCTCTGTGGGTATGCCTTGCATACTCGTACATAATCTTTTCATGAAAAATCTTCATGAACTCATACACTGGAATCTTTTCAATAACTAGATCACATCTTTTACCATGTTTCCCATCTTTTAGAGCATATGTCACTATCTTGAATTTTCCATAATCTACTATTTCATTTCCAATTGCATGTGTACTATCCATATGTTGACAAGTTGATAAAAGTTGCAAAGAACCACAAAATAAGCATGTACCATCCAAGCATGATGTCTTGTAAAAATTTTGGCCGTCCCCTATTTCACATAAAATGTTGGATATGAATTCCCTTGAAGATCTTGGTGGCTCTTTTATGTCACAATCCTGCAAAACAAACTGTGAATGCAGAACTACGCATATGTGCCTAAAAACATCAAAATGGTTAGAAAATTCAAAATGTATCCTACAACAACAAGTTGTGTGTGTGTGATTTATTTTCACATAAAAAATTTTAACCATCTCAAAAAATCTTTGACTTATTCGAATTTGAGGATACATACCAATAAATTTTGCAAAAAATTGTGGCTGAGTTGAGTCCAAAAAATGTTTCGCATGTGGCTCACAATTTCGGCTACCAATCCTCCTTCTTACAATATCTCTTTGATCAGGAGAAACACGTTTGTTATTTTTTCAAAAATATTTGATCAATGATTTCAAGACTTCACTAATTTCTTTATCCTTTCGCGGTAGTCTACCGCTAAATGTCCATAACTCATTTTTTGTTGGATCTTCTAATCTCTCACACCTTAGCATGGCTCTCCTTAAGGTACCTCTACCAATTTTTAATATTTTTCTTGTCTTTCTCATGATTCGAGCTTTCTTCATTTGGCTACTAACTATTGTTGATGTGAGTACTCGTCTTGTGATATTACTATCTTTGGTGCGTGATTTAGAACCCACTTTGTCATAAGCACTCATTAGATTCTTTACAATATTTCTTTCATTTGAATCTTCCATCGTTCTTAGCCCAAGAATCTTCGTGATAGGCCTAAATTTCAAATTCCTCATCATTTCAACAAATAATTGGCATTGACCTATAATATTTAATTCTTCTAAAAATAATCTCCACTTATGATTAACTTTTCTTTGACAAGTACACTTGCTAATCTTGTCAGGCATTGATTTCAAAATGTTAGTATCAATATCAATCAAATATTTTGGTTTTCTAAAATGAATTCTAGAAGGTGTTCTAATCTCTTCAATTCTCTCAACATTTTGAACATCAATATAAGGTTGAGTGTATTGCGTACCTTGAACTGAAGATGATGTGCCTTGGCAATAAGATGTAAAAGATGGAATATCACCTACTTGATGTGTTGATGTTGTGCTTTCAACATGACATGATGGAGTGTGTATATCGTCGGATCTATAAATCAGTGTCTCTTCAACATGAGAGGATGATATGACTTCAACATTGGAAGATGGTGTAGTGGATGATATGACTCCAACATTCAAAGATGGTGTAGCGGACGATATGACTCCAACATTGGAGGATGGTGTAGCTTCACAATTCAATTGTCTTCTTGAGCGTAACAATCTCAATCGTTCTCTTTGTCTTTCTAATTCTTCCTCCTTGTTTCTTTGTACTGGTGGTTCTTGATCCTCTTCGAAAGTTAATTCTTCATCATTAATTTGCATTTTTCTTTGTTCACGCAGTAATTTCATTTTATCTCTTTTAATTGTCAAATCTCTCTCCCTATTTGTATTTGTTTGAATCTTTGGTTTCTTCCTTGGCATGATGATGATTTCTACATGTCAAATTATTCAAACATCCGAATTACTTAAAATGTTTAAATTATAAATTATTCAATTACATATAAAAATTATAATTATTTGAATGAATACACAATATATATCAAACGACTTGTCAAATTTCTAACCATTTTCAAATAACATTTCATTCAAACATATAATTTTTAACGAATTCACTATATATTACATAACATATTAAATTATAATCAAATTTGTATCTATATATCGACAAACAATATTTAAAATGGATTGCACTAACCTTTTCTATTAAAAGAATATTCAAAAATTCTTCAAATCACGTATCTAATGATTGAATTTGGTGTTTGCTAGCTTCCAAAAGTGTTGAAATAGTGTTTGCTAGATGTTGAAACCCGTGTTTTCTGTCAAAATAACAAAGAGCATAACAGACCAAAAAGTTAAAAATGGATGAAATGGGCCCCAAGGTTGGTTTTTGACCATTTTTTGGTGATTTGAGATAGTGCGTACGCACTAGAAAGCGCGTATGCACTATAGTGTGTACGCACTATCTCAAAACACATCACTCCCCATCCTCCCTACTCTCTCTCCCATCCCCTCCCTCTCTCTCTTCCTACTCTCTCCCATCCTTTACTCTCTCCCACCCTCCCTCTCCCACCTCCTACTCTCTCTACCTCTCTCACCCCCTCTCCTCTCCCATCCCTGACTCTTTAGATCTCTCACACACACTCTTATCCCCCCTGTCTCTCTCCCTCTCCCTCTCCTATCACCTAATTTCTCTCCCCCATCCCCTACTCTCTCTCTTCTCTGCCATCCCCTACTTTGTCTCTCTTACACACATTCCCATTCCCCCTCTCTCTCCCTCTCCCGCTGCCTACTTTCTCTCCCCCATCATCGTACTCTCTCTACCACCCCCTACTCTCTCTCACCCTCACACTACTACTACCTACTATCTCTCTCTCTCAAGTTCTCTCTCTCTCTACTCTCTCTCCCCCATATTGTACAAGCTCTCTCTACCTCTCCCACTCTCTCTCCCATTGCCTACTTTCTCTCTCTCTCTCGTCTCCCATCCCCTACTCTCTCACACTCTCACACTCTCCCCCATCCCCTACTCTCTCTCTTCTCTCCCATCCCCTACTCTCTAACACTCTCACTCTCTCCCATCCCCTACTCTATCTCTCTTACACATACACCCCCATCCCCCCTCTCTCTTTCCCTCTCCCACCGCCTAATTTCTCTCCCCCATAATCATACTCTCTCTCTCTGCCACCCCCTACTCTCACACTCTCACACTCTATCCCATCCCCTGCTCTGTCTCTCTTACACACACACTCCCATACCCCTCTCTCTTTTCCTCTCCCACTGCCTACTTTCTCTCCCCCGTCGTCGTACTCTCTCTCTGTCGCCCCCTAATTTCTCAAAACACATCACTCCCCATCCTCCCTACTCTCTATCCTCCCTACTCTCTCTCCCATCCCCTCCCTCTCTCTCTTCCTACTCTCTCTCATCCTTTACTCTCTCTCACTCTCCCTCTCCCACCACCTACTCTCTCTACCTCTCTCACCCCCTCTCCTCTCCCATCCCCGGCTCTTTAGATATCTCACACACACTCTTATCCCCCCTATCTCTCTCCCTCTCCTACCACCTAATTTCTCTCCCCCATTCCCTACTCTCTCTCTTCTCTTCCATCCCCTAATTTTTCACTCTTACACACATTCCCATTCCCCCTCTCTCTCCCTCTCCCACTGCCTACTTTCTCTCCCCCATTGTCGTACTCTCTCTACTACCCTCTACTCTCTCTCACACTCACACTACTACTGCCTACTATCTCTCTCTCTCAAGTTCTCTCTCTCCCTCTCTACTCTCTCTCTCTCTCTCCCATCTTGTACAAGCTCTCTCTGCCTCTCCCACTCTCTCTCCCACCACCTACTTTCCCTCCCCCATCCCTTGCTCTCTCTCTCGTCTCCCATCCCCTACTCTCTCACACTCTCACACTCTCCCCCATCCCCCACTCTCTCTCTCCTCTCCCATCCCCTACTCTCTCACACTCTCACTCTCTCCCATCCCCTACTCTATCTCTCTTACACATACATCCCCATCCCCCCTCTCTCTTTTCCTCTCCCACTACCTACTTTCTCTCCCCCATCATCGTAATCTCTCTCTCATCCACCCCCTACTCTCACACTCTCACACTCTCTCCCATCCCCTGCTCTATCTCTCTTACACACACATACTCCCATCCCCCCTCTCTCTTTTTCTCTCCCATCGCCTACTTTCTCTCCCCCATCGTCATACTCTCTCTCTGCCACCCCCTACTTTCACACTTTCACACTCTCTCCCATCCCCTACTCTCTCACTTTCATAGATACACACACTCTTATCCCCCCACTCTTCTTCTTCTCTCCCATCCTCTACTCTCTACATCTGTCACACACACTCCCATCCCCCCTATTTCTCTCCCTCTCCCTCTCCCTCTCCCACTCCCTCTCCTACTACCTACTGTCTATCTCTCTCAAGTTCTCTTTCTTCCTCTCTACTCTCTCTCTCTCTCTCTCTCTCTCTCTCCCATCCCTTACTCTCACTCTCTCTCCCATCCCCTACTACTTTCTCTCAAACTCTCACACTCTCTCCCATCCTTTGCTCTATCTCTCTTATAAATAAATACACATTCCCATTCCCCCCCCCCCTCTCTCTCTCTCTCGTAGTCCTTGTCCCATTGCCTACTCTCTCCCATCCCCTACTCTATCTCTCTTAAATGCTTCCATTCCTCCTCTCTCTCCCTCCCACTCCCTCTCCCACCACCTACTATCTCTCTCTCTCTCTCTCTCTCACTCTCTCCCTCTCTCTCCCATCCCTCTACCATTGCCTACTCTCTCTATCTCTCTCTCCCCTCTCTCATTCTTGACTCTCTCTCTTTGACACACACACCCATCCCCCCTCTCTCCTCTTCCATCCCCTACTTTTTCTCTCGCTCTCCCTCTCCCACTCCCTCTCCCACTACCTACTCTCTCTCTCACTCTCACTCTTACTCTCTCCCTCTCCACTCTCTCTCTCTGCTACCCTCTAGTATCTCTTAAATTTTCACACTCTCTCCTATCCCCTACTCTCTCTCTCTCTCTCTCTCTCTCTTTCTCACACACACACACACACACACACACACACACACACACACACACACATTTCTATTCCCCCCTGTCTCCCCCTCTCCCACTCCCTCTCCCATCGCCTACTCTCTCTTCCATCCCCTACTCTCTCTTGAGCTACTCTCTCTTTCCCCTCTCCCATTCCATACTCTCTCTCTTTCACACACATGCACTCCCATCCTCCTCTCTCTCAAGTTCTTCCTCTCCCACTCTATCTCCCATCAACTACTCTATCTCTCCTCCATCCCCTACTCTTAATCTCTCTCTCTCCCAACCTGTACTCTCTCTCACACTTCCTCTCTCTCCCATCCCCTACTTTAAATCTCTTTCCCCCATCTTGCACTCTCTCTTTTCCACCCGTACTCTCTCTCACACTTCCTCTCTTTGCCACCCCTACTCTCTCTCTCTCTCTCATCCTATACTCTTTTTGCCACCCCTACTCTTTCTCACTTTCTCTCTCCCATCCTATACTCTCTCCCCTCTCCTATCCCCTACTTTCTCTCTATCTCTTTCATGCACACACATAGCCATTCCCCTATCCCCCCACCTAGTTCTCTTTTGTAACTTACATCTTAATAGTGCGTGCACACTATAGTGCTTGCGCCCTATAGCGCGCACGCACTATTTAGAACTGAGGTTTACATAGCGCGTGCACGCTATAGTGCGTGCGTGCTATAGGGCACACACGCTATTTAAACCTTAATCAAACCAAAGCCTAAGGCTTGGTTTTTCCTTGGAGATCCAACCCAAAGGTTTGGATTTGATGAACAGGCCTGAGACGTGTTTTCCAGCAAACATACAAAAAATGATTGTTTTTTCTTCTGTGCTCCCCTTCAAGATTTCTCGTGGTTGGGTATCGATAAGATTAGGTTACATAGCATTATAGGTCTCTGTGTTAGCTATCTAACCATATAATTTATTTTTAATTTGAACTATTTCAAGCCTTTCATCTATAATTTCTTTTGAATGTATGTTCATTTTTTGTCAAAAACCACCACGTACTAATTGGGCTATAGATTTTAGCTCGTTCATCGAATTTTGTAACAACTTATTTTTTTAGAAACTAGACTCCATTCTACACACTGTGAAAAAAAAAGTTTTGATTTTAGATTAGTTTTCAATTATTTCTAGGGGGAGCACATAGATATTTCATGTTTTTGGGATGTGTCTAGTTAAAAAATTCGTTAAAAAAAAAATAGACATTATAAAATTACTCGAAAAATCTGGGATAAACCACATAGTGTTAAGTAACTTTTGACCAAAGCGATTAAAAAATTTCAAAAAAAAAAGTTAAAATTTTAGGGGGGCCACATTTTGTACTGTGCTATGTTTTTTTGGAATAAATAGTACCACTTTTTGTGGCCCCCTTTTTTGAGGACCTAAAACTAAACCATTTTGAAAAAAAATTAGTAGTTTAGAAACTAGATTCAAAGGACTACGAATTTTTTTTTTATCATATCTGAAAATTTTGGGCGTAACTATCTTCAAATTCTTGTTGAAGTTCAAAATTTGTAGATTTCAGGAAAAAGGTGTCCACTTATACCCCCATTTTGGCACCACAACTTTGTGCACTTACCCACAAGATAACTTGACCTATCTGGCGCTTCTCCTTAATCTTGTTAGATCAGATTACTTCTTCCCTTCTAAGTTAATCTCTCATTCACTATGTTTCTTGTTTGTTATCTCTCATCTCTTGTCTCACATCTCTCTCTTCTTGTCTCTTCTTTTCTCCTTTAAATAATTGCCTAGTTGATAACCCTAACCTTAATCTTGATCATAGATCTTAGGGTTAGATCAACTCCACTTCCTTTTTATTTTTCTTTGATAATCTTACTTATACTTCTTTGATAATATTTCTCTGATAAATTCTTCTTCATTCTGATAGTGACTTCCTCCATACTCTAATAGTAACATCTTCTATGCTCTAATAGTAACCTTAACTTATAATGTCTCCATAATTTTCTAACGATTTGGTTCTTTTCTATGATTTTTTAAAGTGACTCCATCCTAAAATTTTGGCACCTCTTTAGGCATTGGACATAACTTGCATCAAAACAATCTAAAATCAATACTTTTTAAAAAAAGTGTATAGAACAAAGTGCTAAATGATAATATGTTATTTATTTTCCATTTGGTTAAGTAGACCAGACATTATTAAAAATGGTAGACATATGTTTGAGAGAACTCTCTAGACATTGATATAGAAAAATTAACTTCACAATGCTTATCTTGTCTAAAAACTAAAAATTTAATATGGTTAGAAAGATAAGAAAATGTATGAGATTGTAATAGTAATTTTAGAGGTACCCACTTCATGATTTGCAAACCTAATGAAGTCAAAGATGGAATTGATCTTAGAAGATGAAAAAATGTCTAAAGGAACAAAAAATGGAGGGAAAACATCAACCCAAGCCTTTGGATGGTTTAACAGGCCTATTACCAAGCCTAAACATGATTGCACTTTTTTGTTAACAAAATGAAATCACATTATTTTTCATATGACTAAATTGCCATACTAGACATAACAAGATCATGTTATGTCTAGTATGACTATACTAGACATAACAAGATCATGTTATGTCTAGTATGACTATACTAGAAATAACATGATTGTGTTGTCTATGTAAACGCATAGTCAATTGTTCAAAGGCATAATATGCATGATTAGGCCGAATTAATGAAGCAACGAACTAAAAATGGATTGATTTCATCAAGTAAATGATTGGATCAACTAGGGTACAATAAAAAAATTCTATCAAGGAATATTATCTTATAGAACTTAGACTGTGGATCTTGGAATAATTTACTTTATTGTTCATCCAAATGGTGACACTTACACAAATGCAATGCAAAAATACAATGTAAGGTCGGGATATAGGAGAGGGATTCTTGTGGTTTGACCAGAAGATAAATCATCTTTTGAAGAAATGACAAAAACTTTTTGTGAAGACTCTCAAGTACTTCGATTCATTTTAGTCAACTTTCTCTTTGATTTTTATCATGTAGGAAACTTTAGTGATGGGTTTTCATGAAAATATCAAGGATAGGAGGAGGAAGGATCTAAAATTTAGTCAAGAGTGTTTTACCATGAAAAAAAAGGAAACCTACAACAATATTCTTCTTGAATTGTTGTAAAAATTGTAGTATCTCTTGCCAAGATGAAAGAAAAATTGATGCTCAACATTGATAGCCAATTTAGTGTAGATCTTGAAACAATGAAACACATTGATAAGTGCTCTAGTGAATGTATGAATATAATTGTGGAGGTACCCCAATCTCTCTCTCTCTCTCTCTCTCTCTCTCTCTCTCTCTCTCTCTCTCTCTCTCTCTCTCTCTCTCTCCCTCTCCCTCTCCCTCTCCCTCTATGCCCCAATTTGAAACAAGAGAGATAAAAAAAAATATGACATTTTAGTAGTTGGAGGTGTCATCTTAATCAAAAAATTGCCATGAGAGTCTAGTAGTTGGAGGTCTTATCTTCATCACAATTTTTCCATGATGGTCTAGTAGTTGGAAGTGTCATCTTCATCACAAGTTTTCCATGATTGGACTTAGTAGTTGTAGGAGTCATCTTCATCAAAAGTTTTCCATGAAAATCTAGAAGTTTTAGGTGTCATATTCATCACAAGTTTTCTATGATAGACTTGTAGTTGGAGGTGTCATCTTCATCAGGAAAAATTTGTGGCAGTCTAGTAGTTGTAGGTTTCATCTTCATCAAAAATTTTTCATGAGAGACTAATAGTTGGAGGTGTGATCTTCATCACAAGTTTTCCATGATATTCTAGTAGTTGGAGGTGTCATCTTCATCACAAGTTTCCCATAACAATTGAGTAGTTGTAGGTGCCATATTCATCACAAGTCTTCCGTAATAGTCTAGTAGTTGCAAGTGCCATCTCCATCATAGTTTTTCCATAATAGACTAGTATTTGAAGGTTCTATCTTTATCACAAGTTTTTAATCACCATCTAGTAGTTTGGGGTACCATATTCATCACAAATCTTCCATAATAGTCTAGTAGTTGTAGGTGTCATCTTCATCACAAGTTTTTCATGATAGTCTAGTAGTTGGAGGTGTCATCTTATTCACATGTTTTCCCTTCTCTCTCTCACTAACTATTTCCCTCTCCCACTCCTCTTGCACCCCTACCCCCTATTTTATGTCTCTAATTTCTTGCCTTTTCCATTCCTCTCTCTCTAGATATAAATTTATTGTAGATACAATTGGTGTATCTCCTCAAATGACAAATATAAGTACTTCCAGAGACTTGTTGGCTCTAATGTGTTGAAAGGGGTAATGAGGGGTCCTAGCGTGTGAAAAGATACATTAGGACCCCTTAAGATCCCATAAGATCCCTTAAAATTTTTGTTTCTAAGTACATGTATACTAAATTCCTTCTACCACCACTTTAGCTAGTAGTAGATGGTGAGTATTCATCATCATCATCTAACATAGGCTTGCATGCATATCATGTGTTTAGTGCAACCAAAGTGAATGTTAACTAGGTCTTCCCAGTCTCAGTAATCTTAGGAATCATCAGAGCCTGTCAATATGCCATAGCCACCATATTTGGAGGGTATGAAAATGAAGCCATCATTATCCTATGTGGTACACTTTATTTCATATGTTACAATCATTTTCTCATGTGTATACACGAGCTTGTTTTCATTGTAACAAATGTCTATATAAGAATTTTATTTTAAGTATGTAAATTTATGACTACATGTTAATGGGGTATGTAGTTTTGTCATTAGTGCTAGTTTTCTATAAATATTATTGCTTATCTGAAATAAATAAATTTCTTTTGAATTTCTCATGAAACTTATGTACAATCATTGAATCCTAGTTCACAAAATTCTTTAGAATGGAAAGTGAAAGAACGAGAACTTACTAAGAGATGGATAGAGGTATCAAGTCAAGATACAAATAAGACTTTTAAACCAAGTTGGGTTTGATATGGTTTTTGACAACTAGAATGCTTTATATGTTGTCATCCCTCCTATATGTTTTTATAAGATCATGTTAATTTTTATTATAGTGCACCTTCTTTTTCAAGGTATTTGTAGAGCTTATCATTGAACTTCAAATTTATGTTTTCATGTAGGTACTAGAAAAGGACAAGGAGTTATAGTTGGGAGAAAGTTTCAGAACTGATGACATCAATTGATGTAATATATTTAGGAATATTGCATATCCAACAGGTGTATCTCCACTATTGACAAATATAAGTGCTTCCAGAGACGGTGGAAAAATACCAAATGAGTCTCAAAACTTTTGTTACCAAAATTCAAATCAGAAGAAGGTTTATAAGGGAATTATTTACTCTATTTGCATTAGTTCTGACAATTCCATTAAGTGTTGAACTTTAGTGTCAATAATATTAAGAGACAATGTTGGGGGTGGAGCTGCAACCCACAATACTTCCTAGTCAGACTCCACCAAAGTTGGATAAGTCAATTCATTGTCAAGCTAAGGCTGAGAGCACAAACTATTTAAAAAATCATTTGATATAGTGGTGACTGAAACATAAAGGTCATGGTGATTGAAACATCAAGATCATGGGAAATAACTTGTAAAAGAGCACCAACTTTGAACGTTGCTTTGTGTCTCAAAGAGTCAACAAAACTAAAACAATTCAAAGCTCTTAATGGGGGAATGGAGTTGCTAATTTCATAGGACAATTTCATACAATCTAATAGTTCCACGAATTATGCACATTTGTATTTACCATTAAAGCTATACATCAAAAACGCATGATACACAATGGCCACAATGGCTATATCCACAAAATTTTCCTTCGGCCCCGTGTACTGAAGACTGACTAACTAAAAAGTCCATAAAGTTTGCAAAGAGTTTTTGGGTGAGTGCAAAAAATATTTCTTTTACATTCCTACTTTTTGGCATGCATACATACATACATATAACCAAACATATTTGTTTAAAAAAAGGTTTTATTTGTGAATAATTTTATTATTGAACATTTTTCAACTATTTTGTTTATATTGATATGAAATTTTTAGATTTCAATTATATTTGATAATATGAAAAGATAAAATGAGTTTCCAAAAAATCTACTATTAATAGATAAAAATATTATTAAATTAATTATATGATTTAGGAAAAAACAAATTAACTTTGATGAGAATAACATATTATTTGTTCTTGTAACTTTTAGAATTTTTGAAGCAGATATGAGGTTAAAAGAAAAAGTCGACCTGCCATTTATAATACCATATTTTAATCTTTTTCATAGCTTATGATTAAGATTTCTAATATCAAGAGGGCAAGAGCCTACAACACATGGATATATTATGAACTTCTTATTTAGAAGGTCCTGATTACAAGTTGCATTTGACAAAAATGGTTATAAAAAATTAATTAGATAAAAGATTAAATTATGAAATAAAAATACACACAATATGACTATAAGACAAGAGCAGTACTTCTAATTAAAAGAAAATTATTAACACAGAATATTCTTCCAACTAATTGTAATTTTTATAGTTCAATTTAACTGTAACTATATGATCATATTTTAGATATCAATTTACTTTGAAATATAGATTTATTATATTTTCATGAATAAATTTTCCTTTATTATTATTCTAATTACCATCAAATTTGTGTGGACAAAGCAAACAGTTGTAAACAACTCATGCTTTTGACGTCCACGCTTTGTGGCCGTTGTCACGGCTACTCAAACTCATGCAACCTGACCTACCACACACTTTATTTCAACGATAACAGAAGATATGGAGATGGTAATTTCTAACCTAAATTAAGCATATAAAACTAGACATATAACTTTCTATTCCCTTGTAATTTCCTTTAAAATACCATAAAAAAACAGACATAACTTTCTATAATAAAGAAAGATTGGAGTAAAATGAGACCATAATCTAATTGCAAGTCTATATATTGAAGCCTTATAATGTTGAGGAAGGATAACTAAGAAATCTGATTAGAATGGGAAATTCAAAGGCAGCTATCATTGTAAGTCTTATATGCTTGTCATGGGTATGTATTTATAAAATGGCAAAAGGTGAAGTTACATATGATGCTACTTCTCTTATTGTCAATGGTCATAGAAAACTGCTGATTTCTGGTTCAATTCACTATCCTCGCAGTACTCCTGAGGTGTGTATTCAAATTATTATTATTTTTATTTTAAAAAAATTAGATTAATTATTATTATGCGTTAAGTTCAGTAGATTCGAACTCAAGAGCTCCCAAGGCCTTTCAGATGAGACTCACCATTTACCATTGGCACTTGAATAGACTAAAAACCAAGGCCTCCCAAATGAAAGGCACAGCTGTTATTTTAATTTTAATTTTTAAATAATTATGAATCTTAGAGGATTCTTTGTTAGAAAATATTGAATTTTTTTATTTGTAAATTGAAGTTGAATGTTCAATGGTTGTGACAGATGTGGCCTGGGTTGATAGACAAAGCAAAAGAAGGGGGATTGAATTGCATTCAGACATATGTGTTTTGGAACATGCATGAGCCACAGCAAGGAAAGGTGATTGAACTAATTAAAAATATGAAATATTCATAATCTATAATCCATAAAGATAGTTTGGAAAATTTATGTTGGGTATTTAGTTCAATTGGTTTTGCCTTTACACTTTCTATGTTCCTCAAATTGCGTCTGAATGTATTGGACATGATAATTGTAATCTGTAAGCTTATACACGATAAGAAATATATTATGCCTGTTTTTCCATGGATGCAGTTGAATTGGTTAACCACGTAATCTTGCTCTATTTCTAATGTTTAATTCTTCCTAATTGTTGGATAATCATACTAATTTAAATATAGAAATAATAAAAAGTAGAGATTTCTAATTTAAATCTTGAACTTTAATTTTTTAATTTTTTAGTTTTAATTTTTTTTCTTATATTTTTAAAAAAAAAAATTTCTAATTTCTAATATTTTTGTGAGAGTTTCAGTTTTCTTTTAAGAAGAGAAATAGTTTTTGTTCTATATTGATGGCAGTTGTATTTAGAATTTTCTTTTTTTGGGTATATATCTATGTTGTCTATAAACACTGTGGTCGTCTTGTTATGTAAATTTAGTTTGAAAGAGAAAGACTAAACTAAATTTTGACTCTTAGACTAAAAGTGTTAAATAGTCAAAGGTGACATATAGTTCTCAAACACACATCTCTTATTCTCTATTAATTATTTTTTCAAAGACTATATAAGCTGTTAAAACAAGCATCAAAAAACTAATAATGATGAACTAGATAATTTTGAATTGTATAATCCCTAGCAATTATTTGTTTGCTTTTATTCTGAATTTATTTATTTTGTTATCTATTTTTAATCATCGATAGTTTCTAGATAAAATAATGTTTCTAAGTCATGTTTTATGATATATGGGATAACTTAAAAGCTTAGAATTATTAAAAAATGGTATAATATTTTAAAGGTTTGTATTGCAGTTCTATTTTGAGGGAAGGTCTGACCTGGTTAGATTTGTGAAACTGATACAATCCAAAGGAATGTATGCGAGTCTAAGATTTGGGCCATACATTGATGCCGAGTGGAATTTTGGGTATGTAATAATATTCTCAATATGTATATTGAGACTCTATTAAATTTGATTGTTCTTGTATATAGAAAATGATTTTTATGGTTTAAATTATTTGCAAACTTTTGAATCAGCATTTTAAGTGTTGTTAAATCTTTTCCTGTGAATGACAGTGGCTTTCCTTACTGGCTTCGTGAAATTCCAGGCATAATTTTTAGAACAGATAATGAGCCATTCAAGGTAACAGTCATCTTTATTATTTCGTTTCTGATGTGTATTTGAGTTTATGATAAATCTCAATTTGGTTGTTGTAAATTTGTGGATTACCACTGGTTTTTTATCAGAGAGAGATGCAGAGATTTGTAGAAATGATTGCAAACATGATGAAAAGAGAGAGACTCTTTGCTTCTCAAGGGGGGCCTATAATTGTGGCACAGGTATGCTTAGATATTATATTATTATATTATAGTAGTATGTTTAGATATTATTATTATATTATAATATTATTGTTCAAATGCCTTGGGTTTCTCAGTATCTTGACTTGTATTCAATGATTCTTTGGACATTAAAAAAATCTATGCAATCAATTAAACTAGAAGCAACTCCTCTTTTAAGATTTCACGGTCTACATTTAGAAAACAATATTTGAATAGAAATTTTGTTTAAATCTTGTAACTCAAGACCAATATTACTTGAAACAAAAAACTTTAATGGGCTGTTTCTGGATTTGATCTGTAGGTATTTTCCACCTCTGGTTCTAGTTCATCATTCATCAAGCAAGAAAATCTCGAATATATAACAATTTGATTTTCTTTAAATTCCACCAAAAATCATGCAGCACAAGTTAATAGTCTGCAATAAAAGAAGTTCAACAATGAGATCCTGGCTGGAATTTGATGTTCTCTTAGACCAATTTTTCAATTTAGATTTTTAAAGGTATAAGATTATATGATTTTATTTATTATATCTATGTATAATTATAAATTGGCATTTTTAATAAAATTGTAAAATAATATTTTAAATAAAATTGTAATTTTTATGAATGAATTATAATATATAATTATAAAATATAAAAGTTATGAATAAATAATATGTTTTTATTTTTTCCATAAAAAAAAACCTATTAAAAAGTCAAAGTAGAAGTAATTTTGAATCATATTTAACTAGATTTAAAATTGTAAAATGTTTTTCTTCAAAAAATTAAATTAAACAAGAGACACACTATATATCTTTCAAAAAGTGTCTATTTTAAGGAAATCGGTTTTGTCCATTCCAACTATACTCTTGATTATCTAGATTTGGATTTAGAGTCATAGAAATTTGATATGTTTTGCAAAAAGTTCATCTAATAAAATTATTGTTTAAATCAACTATTGAAATATCAACATTTAGTTTTTCAAAATGTAGAAGGGGAAAAGCTACTCATGGCCTAGTGGAAGGCCTAACCTCAATGCTCTCTTTATTTGAGGATTGTGGTACTAGCACCAATCTAGCTTCATTGTTGTGTCCATGAGATCTCATTGTTTTATCCATCCATCAAAGAGTGGCTTCTTTTACTATCTAGTCAAGTTTTCATACTTTGATGTTATCTAGCAATGGTAACTATATTTCCATAATTTCCACTAACACATTCTCCAATTTCACTAACCTAGCCTCAACTTCTTCCCCAGTGATCTGCCTTTGCATCCTAAGATAGTCATGATTGGCCTAGGTCTTTTATTCCTTCTAATTTTATGTAGATCCATGACAAACAAAATATTCTCTATAATGCTAATCCTCTTTTCACTAAAGATTTGTATGAGAAATAAAATCCCCAAATCTGGACAAACACAGAGATTTGAAACTCTCTCTCTCTCTCTCTCTCTCTCTCTCTCTCTCTCTCTCTCTCTCTCTCTCTCTCTCTCTCTCTCTCTCTTTTTCTAACTCTAGAAATGCACAATAGAATAACAAAATGGAGATAAAAAACAATAGCTGGAACTTTGCAAGATTCATTCATTCTTTCTTTCTATTAAATTTGAAAATAGCTTTTACATTTATATAAAAATGTAAAGTACTACAAACTCATAAAATAAAACTAATCAAACATTACCTAATTTCAATGTGCTTGCTTCTTCAATGAAATGTGATATTTTATTCAAAGCTATTGAGAAAATATTATCACAATAAATTATGGTCCTATCCTCATGTTCTTCCTTCAAATCTGCCAAGATCTTTCTCAGCCAAATGGCTTGATAGGTGGTTGTATTTGCTGTTATATATTCAACCTCTATTATAGATTGAGAAAGTATGAGTTGCTTCTTAGAAGCCCATGAGATTACTCATGAACCCATATGAAAAACATAACTGGAAGTGCTCTTCGTATCATCCAAACTTCCTGCCAAATCACTATCCATGTACCCAAGTATCCCAAAATCATTTTTAGTACTACACAAAATACCATATACTTTTGTGTCATTCACATACTTTGGATCCTCTTTCTTTCTTGCCGATGGGAGTCTCTTGGTGTTCCCATAAGTCTAAAAATCAAACATTTCGTGTGCATTATATCGTGTCAGGTTGCTAGAAAATACATCAAGCTTCCAACCAAACTTTTGTACAATGTTAGATTTATGTTATTGTTGTAATCTTCCTTTCTCAATTTAAGGCCTATGGATTTTGGCATTGGGGTTGCCTTACTATTTTTCATTCCAAATCTCTCCAAGATCCAATTTGCATATTTTCTTGAGAGATAAAAATACCACAATGGATTTGTCTTTCTATGTGTAGAAAATACCTTAAGAGTCTCAAATGTATCATTTCAAATTCACTTTTCATAGCCTCTTTAGCATTAGTAATAAGGAAATCATCATTCCCAAAAAAAATCAAATCATCTACATACAAGATAACAATTAAAATTTTACCATTGGTTGCCTTGATCTAAAGAGTGGGCTCACCATCACTTTTGCTAAAGCCATTTCTGAAAAAAATGAGTCAATCCTACTGCCTATGCCAATGGAGCTTGTTTTAGTCCATAAAGAGCATTTTATATCTTATACACCTTGTGTTCTTCACTTGAAACTTCATAACTAGGTGACTACTCCATATAAACCTATTCTTTGAACACTCCATTCAAGAAAGTAGACTTCACATCCACTTGAAATTCCTTCCATTTATTTTGGGATGCAATTTCTATGATAACACACATGGTTTCCATGCAATAGGAGCATATGTCACATCATAATCTCTACCAAACTATTGTCTATACCCCTTGTCCACCAATCATGCCTTATGTCTATCTATTTTTCCTTCAACATTGCACTTGGTCTTATAAACCCATTTTACTCCATCAACTTTCTTCTTGGGAGATAAAGCGGTTAGCTCCCATGTTTTATTTCTCTCTATTGCATCGAATTCCTCATCCATGGCCTTGCACCATTTTTCTTCTTGAATAGCTTCTTAAAAATAAAGTGGATCACTATGAGAAAATAATGCAAAATAGATGTTCTCATAAAAAAATTCTTTGTACCTCTCATCTTGGTATATCTCCTTTAGACTCTTAGTCTTTCTTGGCAATAGAGAGGTGAGAGTAGGTTTAAAACTATCACTAGAATTGTTTATATTATATTTATGTTATGTTAGGATCCATTTAAAGCTATCTATATACCTCTATGTACTGACCAAGAGCTATGATGAGTCACTAAGAGGCAATTCTCTAGCTATCTCTGGCTTCTTTCCTTTCCTCCTATTTTTGTCAAGAGCTACCAAGAGCTGTCTAGACTCAAATGTATCTTTTGTTGCTTCATCTTAATTATCATCAACCTAATATTCTTCATCAATTATGGGCACTTTACTTGAAGATATTAAAGATTTATCCATTGATACATCCTATCGTTGGAAATATAGGATAGGCTAGGTTACTAAGAGGGGAGGGGTGAATCAAGAACCAATAAAACTTAATCTTATTTCACCAAATAATCCTTCATTTATATTCTAATTTGATTGCATGCATAAAAAACTAAAAGCATTAAAACATTCATAATAGTTTGACATAAGATATAGTGACCAAGAAACCTTCCAAATAGAAAGTAAAACTGCGGTGGGAATGATACCTACAAGATTCAATATTGCAATGTAAAGTTGGTTGGTTAAGGCTTACAATTGATCACTTCTGATGATCTGCCCTGGTAGGAGCAATAAGGACTACTAGTTCCACCTTGTTAAAGGATTTACAATATATATAATGAAGTATGCACTTAGTAAAGAGATTTGCAAAAGACTATTAAGTCTACCTTGTAAAAGGGTTTAACTATTCCACCTATTAGGATGAACCAGTGATTGATCTATAATCTGAAACTCTAATTTGCTAGTTGAGATTCCTTTGAAGTGTAATGATCACCTTGTTGTGATAGATAAATTTTTTTGCTTCTTATACTACTTGTAGCCTTCTTAATTTGCATTTCTACTCTTCATACTTTTTTCTTATTATTTTCTCACATATTTGGATGTGATGAAATACATTACATATATACCAATCCAAATTACAATTCATCAAAGTCAGCTACAATACAAGTTTCACCAAAGTACACAAAGTCTACTCAACTGCTAGTTCTTGGGTTCTGGAGACAAACTCAGTGAGGTTCTGATACTCGACAACCATTTTCAACACTCAACATCGTCATGCACTTGGTAGACATAGAAGCTTGGTTCATACTAATCACTTCCAAGTAGTCTAAACTCTGTTAGCATTAGTGACTCGGTGAATATTGTGAAACTCAACATATAAATTGAATCACTTGGTTGACACTACATGGCTTGGTCAACACTAACACTGTAAGCTCGGTATAAACTAAATCTCTTGGTTGACACTTCTTGGCTTGGTCAACACTAGATTCACATCACTGACACTACGAACTCAGTAGACACTAGAGACCATGGTTGACATTGTGAAACTTGGTTAATACTATGAAGCTCAGTTTGCATTGCTACTTATCAACTCAGTAGATACTGCTCAGTGTGAACTAAACACTAATTCTAGAACTCGATAGCAATTGTAGAACTCAGTAGAACCTAGATTACTCAATGAACAAGTTATAAACTGCAAGATAAGCTCAATAGCTACTAATCATTTGACTAAGTGTGAGTCACTAATAAACAAACATGACCATAATGTCAACAATCTCCCCCTTTGGCATTAGTGACAAAAACACTTATCAATAAAAACTAAATTCTCAAAATTTCAAGTCGAAAACATTCTTTTGTCTCTATCCTGTGTCTCCAACTTAGTAACATACTCTATTTTTGAGATTTTTCAAAATTTATTTCGTAAGGAATGTTTTCTGATTATTTGTACATGTATATGCATAATATTATGTTTCTCCCCCATACATATATACACATATTATACTTTTCTCACTATATACATATATCTCCTATCTTATTTTCTCCCCTTTATAAATCATATCTTTTGCCCCTTTTTGACACAAATGCAAAGGTGTATGCTACATGGTGATGCAAAAATGTGACAAGAAGTCAGAATGTACCTTCAAAATCAATGCCATTGTCTTGTCCCAATTTTTTTGTAACATCTTGCTTGCATGAAGTGCAATCTATACTTCTGCTAATAACTCCATTATGTGATCAGCTATGGAGAAGTTATTGTCATGGATGAGAGTTTTGGCATGTGCAATGTATTTCATTAATGCATCATGTTTGGGAGAATCATGCCTTAGATGTCTAAAAGTGTGGTCCTAATCTTGGTTTCTCCCCTTAATAATTCTACTTGCAAATTAGTCAAAAATTTGATCTTTGAATAGTGAGTAGAACTATAGCTTGGGTCAAGTGACAACTGGTGTGCACTTGCCTGAACAAGTTTTCATCTTAGATAGTTTATCTTTGATTCCCTGGGTGAAGATAGATGTATCACACAACTTGTTGAATAATGAAGTAACATTATTTTCAGAGGTTTCTAATGAGCTGAGAATAGTAGACAATTCTACTTGATTTATTACAATTTTTAGTGCAACTTGCTCCAATACTTTGTTCTCAAATTTCCTCTCTACTCTTTGTAGAAAATTTTCTCATCCATTCAGATCTTGATTAAATTTCTAGATGATTTCTACTAACTAAACCAAAATAGGTTGTGTACTATCAACCTCAGTGCTTAGTGCATCTACAAGTATGTTTTTCACATCTTCAAGCATTTGGTTTTCTCTGCTTTTCTGTTCTCTAAGCTTTCGTTGCTTAGCTTTCTTTTGCAATAGTTCACCTATGATGTTCATTTGATTAGGATTCAAAGTAGATATATTTGAATTTAGGATGACTATATCCTCATCAAGATCAATGTCTTCTTCTTTACCCTTATCTTTTCTTGAAACTTTAGTACTTGGTTGAGGCTTGCTCTTAACTATCTTTGTACTTACTATTTGCATACTTGGAACTGTAACAACAGTAGAAATAGAAGGGCTAGCAAAAAAAGTAGATATTGCACTAATCGTAGAAATACCTAGTTGCTATGTAGCCAAATTTGATGATGGAGGAAGCATTAGCTTCTTGGTAGATGAAGTCCTAATCACTTCAATCAATATGGTACTCAGCTAAACAAGTGTAGATATCGGTTGGGTGTATGGTTTTGCAGTGGTTGCCACAACCAACTCAGTAGAAGCTTTCTCTGAGCTTGATGGTATTAAAGATTTTCTCAAAGAGTGAGGAAATGAGGCCATCACTGCTGCTATAATTTTTTCTGAGTTGGTTTCCTCAATACTCTGAATCTCAAGGAGTCTCTTCTTTGTAGCTTCCTATTTTTGCTCCTCATCATCTAGATTTACATCATCTATTTCTACATCTTCTTCATCATTATTGTCATTATCTTCTTTATCATCTTCATCATCTATGTCACTAACATGGACAACAAAATCACCCAGTTGATAAAGTTTGTAAATATTCGTCCATGTAGTTGTAGCTATCTTCACCACATGTTCAATGTCATTTACCAATATCATGCATGTGTTGAATTTTGGAGTGAACTTTTCCTCATTTTTCTTCATGGATTCTTTCACCTCTTTGTCACTAAGATTCAACATGAGCTACCTTAGAGTCTGGTCAAATATATCTTTTGCAGTTTTCTTAGCATTTTTCCATCTTGGCTTGATTGCTTACATAAGCTTATTGGGAATTTGTTGTACAAATTGATCAGGTGAGTATTTCCATTTACCTAGATTTGACATCATCATGTCTTCAACTTGCTTCTTCTCATCCGCAATCCTAGTCTCATATCTAAGAGATTTGAAGGTTTCCATTCCAACTCCTCCTTCAATTTCCTTTAATTTTTCCTAAAATGTAGGTGGAGGTTTCTTGAAAATAATTTCCTTAGCATCCTCCTCACCTAATTTCAATTACCTTTTTGATCTAGATGCTCTTCTTGTGAATACTGTAGTAGATGAATTGGTGGGTTGGGTAATGATGACCTTGCCCTTCTTCCTTATAGGTTGTTCCTCTTGAGACTTTGTTTCATCTGCTTCATTTATTCATCATCTTCTTCCACATCATTTCCTTTTCCTTCTGTCAACAGGAGAGTAGAAATTTCTTACCTTAGTTTTTCTATCCTCTTCTTTTATTTATTGACTACTTGAAGAATCCTGATTTCAAGTTCTATTCTAGCTTTGGCTTCATCAAAAGTACCAAAATATGTGGCCTTGGGATCCACAAGTTCATTCAAAAGTGCCTCAATGATATCCTTGGTGTCATCAATGTTAACCTCATAGCTTAGAGGCTTAACCCACACAACTCTAGGTTTGACTACTTGAATGTACACTTTTTCATAATCTACCATAAAAAAAACATTATCCTTGTAATCTTCTATAAGTTTCTTTGGAATTCTATATCTACTATTCATCTTTTCCTTGAATGAATCAAATTAATTGTCCATGATACTAGTAAAGTTATCATGCATCTCTGCTATATATTCATTAATCTGATACAACACTAGTACATCTTTTCTCCATATGATTGAACCTTTTGAAGGAAAAAGCTTTTGCACAAAGAAGAATAAACAAGTTAAGTGTGAACCAAACTTACACAGATTGTTCTTTGAAGTCCTAATGCTCTCCATGTTCTTGTTGAAATGTTTTAGCATTAGATCGGCAAGGTTGAAGGACATGTTGTTCTTCACTACCTTGAGAGCCAGATCAAATGCCTCACATGACATGCTATTGAGATGACTGGAGCTATAGATCTTATGAGTGATCACATGACTTCCCAATTTCAGCTTCATGTTGGTTGCACTACTGATCTTCATACCTCTTCCATCCCACTTGGCAAGAGTTTTGCTTTCCAGTTCTACCTGACTTAGGGTTTTGATAGTCTTTTCTTTGTTCAACATTGGGAGCCCTGTGATTTGATGAATACTTTTCTTTGTTATTTGAATAGGCTGCTCCAACCATAGTTACCCATTGTGTACATGGCTAATAATAAACCTTATCCATTTTATTTGAAAGTCTCAAGGCATATATAGAATGTGTATTAAACTCTTGGTCTCCAAATGTTGATGCTCAGGTTTCAATGCACCATTCACACATAACATTTTTAGAGTCTCATCCATCTCTAGGGTTCTAATTTCTTGCACTAAATAGCAAAAATGTGAATGAATATTGCTAACGAGTAATAGCTTTGGTGGAATCTACTACTGAGCTCTAGTTAGGTCAAGTGCTTCTATAATTTTCAAACTCAACTTGAAGTCTGGTGCCTTCCAACCAACTCCTCAAACTAACATCTCAGATCCTTTCCTATTTTTGCTACTAGAAGATGCCATGCTTGATAGAGTTTATGAAAATATGAAGATCTTCAACAACAAACAAACATATCACTTGGAAGCACAGAAATCACCCTTTGCAAATAGCTCTTAAAAAATTCATGGTGATAAATTAATTTGATTTCCTTCCCTTTAAGAAATTTTCTCTTTTCAATCACCATAAATGCTTGGTATGATTGCACATTCAGTGATAGACTATCTTCCACTCAATTCAACCTTAATGCTCGATTCATATCTTGGTGTCCACACAATATTTTAGTGTATCCCAACCTTACTCGACAAGGTCTTGCAACTCAACCTAGCTTAGTAAGGTTTTAAGTTTTATGCAATAACTCAGTGATCCCTTTGCATCTTAAATGTTGATATGGATCTTTCCTTCTAGCTGGTTGGAACGGATGTAAGATGTCTACTTCAGAGTCTCAATTCTAGTCATTCATGTAGGAGATCAAGTTCAAATGCTTGAGTAAACCAATTCTTGAGTGGCATTTTCTTCAAGGCTCAGATTTGCATTCTCAAGAGATTTTGGAATCCATTGATGCCTCATCTACTTTCTAATATTGTCATTTTTGAATTTTTTTTCATCTTCTATCCTTCTAGTGTTCATATAGTTCTTGGAAAGATGTCCAAGTTCTGTACAAATAAAAAATCTTCTCATGGTGTCTCTTGTCCTCATGTGATGTTTCCCACAATTTTCTCCAATGTACCCAAATTCTCTATAGTAGTGGCATCTACACCATGTGTTGTAGTCTCATCCAAATATAACTTTCAAAATCTATTTTTTTGGTTTCAATATCTTGGTTTTGTATTCAAAGGATTTGTGTCCATGCTTCTTACACTTGTGACATTTACCTTCAAATTTAGGTTTCTCTTTGCATTCACTTGCTCTATGAGCATGTTTATTGCAATTGTAACACTTTCCATTTAATTTTTCTTTATCATTAGTCCAATTTATTTTTTATGTGTGACCTAACTTACCACAATGATTGTAAGTGGGCCTTTGATTCTTTTGAGCTCCTTGCTTGGATGATTCACCTTCTTCTATGTATCCTATTCATGCTTTGTCTTTATGTTTCTATTGGCTTTTCTCATTCAACTGATTAATGTCTGCTTGATATTTTATCATCTTCTCATTGGTTTTCTTTTTAGTGTTTAGATCATTTTGCAATATTTCATTCTCTAATATTAGATTCATGATTTCTTCATTTGCAGTAGTGAGCTAATTAGTGAAGTCTACATGTGGAAGGGATAGATGTTGAATTTCATTATTCTTTCCTTCTATCTTTTCTTTGGCTTTGTCTTTTTCTTCCATGACTTCACATAATCTTACTAACTGAATTTATTGTTCTCTTTTTAGCTTTCTAACTTCTTCTTAAAGATTACAATTCTTTTCCAATTGGTCTTTGATTGCCTCATAAACTTCATTTGAGTTTCTTTCTAGATAGATATCTTCAATTCTTTCTTCAGTGTAGAGATTTTCATTCATTTGTATTGCAAGATCTTTTCTCCTTTTCAAGGATTGAGAGAGTTGCTCCTTTTCTTTCTTTAGTTTTCCAATAGCCATTTCCAAATCCATCTTTTCATTGTCAATAGCCTTATCTAGCCTATATAGCTCCATTGTCTCTGATCTTTTCTCAAGTTGTTAAACTTCTTCTCTGAGAACCACAAATCTCCGATACCAATTGTTGGAAATATGGGATAGAATAGGTTACTGAGAGGGGAAGGGTGAATCAAGAACCAATAAAACTTAATCTTATTTCACTAAATAATCCTTCATTTATATTCTGATCTAATCGCATGGATGAAAAACTAAAAGCATTAAAAAAATCATAACAATTTGACACAAGATATTATGACCCAAAAACCTTCCAAATAGAAAGTAAAACTAGGATGGGGATGATACCCACAAGCTTTAATACTACAGTATAAAGATGGTTGGTTAAGGCTTATAATTGATCATTTCTGATGATCTACCCTATTAGGAGCAATAAGGACTGCTAGGTCCACCTTGTCAAATGTTTTACAAAACATACAATGAAGTATGCAATCGGTAAAGAGATTTGCAAAAGATTGTTAAGCCTACCTTGTGAAAGGATTTAACTATTCCACCTATTAGGATGAACTAGTCACTGATCTCTAATCTGTAACTTTGATTTGCTGGTTGAGATTCCTTTCAGGTGTAACAATCACCTTGATGTGATAGATAAATATTTTTTGCTCCTTATACTGCTTGTAGCCTTCTTAATTCACACTTCCGCTCTTTATACTTTCTTTTTATTATTTCTCACATATTTGGATGTGATACAATATTATATATATATATATATATATATATATATATATATATATATATATATATATATATATATATATATATATATATATATATATATATATATATATATATATATATATATATATATATATATATATACATACCAATCCAAATTAAAATTCATCAAAGTTGGCTACAATACAAGTTTCACTAAAATACACAAAGTTGGCTCAACTACTGACACTTGGTTTCTAAAAAAAAACTTAGTGAGGTTCTGATACTCGGAAACCATTGTCAACACTCACCATCGTTATGCACTTAGTAGATGTAGAAGCTTGGTTCATACTAGTCACTTCCAAGTAGTCTGAACTCGGTCAACACTAGTGACTTGGTGAATATTGTGAAACTTGACATATAAACTAAATCACTTGGCTAACACTAGATGTCTTGGTCAACACTAACATTGTGAGCTTAGTATAAACTAATCGCTTGGTTGACACTCCTTGACTTGGTCAACACTAGATTCACATTGCTGACACTACACACTCGATAGACACTGGAGACTATGGTTGACACTATGTAACTTGGTTAATACTATGAAGCTCAATTTGCAATGCTACTTATCAACTTGGTAGATATTGCTTGGTGTGAACTGAATACTAAATCTTGAACTCGATAACAACTATAGAACTCGATAGAACCTAGATTACTCAATTAACACTATAAAATGAATGATAAGCCCAATGGTTGCTAATCATTTGACTAAGTGTGAGTCACTAATAAAAATACTTGACCATAATTTTAACACCTATGACTCATATTCAATAATCTCCACATGTCTTGAGACGATGATCTTCTTGGTGATTGTGTTATGCAATATACATGCCTTTGATTTTAAACTATAACTAGTGAAGATACACATCACACCCTTTTCATCCAACTTTTTCCTTTTCTCCTTTGGCACATGTGCATATGTTACACACTCAAACACCCTCAAGTTTTTTATTATCCACCTATGTTTTGACCATTCCTCCAGAGGAATCTTGTCACAAATTGCCTTTGTTGGACACCTATTTATCAAATATATTGTTGTTTCTAAAACCTCTCCCCAATATCCAAATGGGATTCCATTTTTTTTCATCATGATATTCTCTATTTCAATAGTGGTTCTATTTATTTTCTCATCCACACCATTTTTTTGTGGAGTATAATTGGCTATAAGCTACTTCTTAATGCCATTTTTTATGTAGAGTTTCACCTTTGGGACA
This sequence comes from Cupressus sempervirens, assembly GCA_028749045.1. NCBI lineage: Eukaryota > Viridiplantae > Streptophyta > Pinopsida > Cupressales > Cupressaceae > Cupressus > Cupressus sempervirens. The sequence continues at coordinate 160,088,016 of CM053787.1, forward strand.
CCTCTTATAGAATTAGCACTCAAGAGGCTTCACACTAGGCTCTTGCAAATCATTAGGGAAACTTTTGAACATTTTCACTACCTCCACTCTCTAATAAATTATTCACCTTTCCAATTTGGTCCTCAACTAGATCCTATGCAATACTCTATTTCTTTGTTTCCCAAGTCTTTAATGGGATAAATGGATTACCATCTACAAATCACACTTAACAACTCATGTAACTCTATAATCTTGGTTTTTAGGTAAGGGACATTAAAATACCATGTTCCAACTCTTCGAATTATTTTCCCACACTAATTCACTATGCTTCCTTCTTTAGAGGTCTACATTCCTTGTGGCCTTGTTCAACCTGTTTTCTTCCCTTATGTCACTAATTCTCCAAAGAACTTCCTAATATAGAGTGTTTTCTATCTAGATACCTTTTTACAATTTTTATCCAAAATCCAATTTCCAATTTGTGACAAACAATTTATTGCACCCAAAAATGATAGTCTTTAGAGACCTAATTGCCACAATTGAGCCAAATTTACAAAGCAACTCCTAGATAATGGTTTTTCCTAACCAAAAAAACTATTGGATTATATTTTCATTCCTAAAATTACTCTAAATCATAATTTATAGCCTTTGATTCTACCAACTCTCCAAGTTATTATTTTGTGTAGTACTATTCATAGTGAAATTACATATCTAGTCTTGCCTAGAGTATCATTTTAAAATTGAATCCTTTAACCTACTCACAAATGAATTGTAGAATATTTAATAACACTCCCTATTGTATATTATTTTTAATTTTTATTAAAATTTACTAGTGGAATGTATAGTTAAAAGCAATTATTGTAGAAACCCTATGTATATGGTTAAATTCAGACCTGGTATCAATGTTTCCATGTTTTATTAGAAACCTTAATATATGTGAACCTCCAATTTGATGCATAATTAAAATACTTTACACCTTCACATATTTAAATTGGTCTCAAAATTTTATTTGATTGTACATGTTGGTACAAATGTTGTAATAAGAAAATTGACTAGTAAAATAGCTTCTTTTCACTTAATCAATCTTCCTCATACAGAAAAAAATTCAATGGTCATCTCAATAACCTCATTCTAAATTTTTTAGCTTAAATAAATAAATAAATTCTATTTCTTTCCATGGTCTTCCATGAAATTTGACCTTGGGCTTTTGGGTGAGGCCATAATTATACTTTCCACTTTTCATCACGAAGAAATCAGATGAAAAGTGGGAAAATCATTATCTAAAAGCTTCAAATGAAGCCTTAATTCAAATTATACCCCACTAGGGATTAATTTGAATCCATGGACCTATGTATTTCATTTTAATCCCTAAGCTCCATTCAAATCCCCTTCTTCCAACCAACATGGGGGGGTTGAATGAAGCCAGTAGGGCTAATAAGTGACCAGAAAGTGGTTAGAGGGCTTTATTCAAAGCTTCCTGGGGCCACCCAAATTACCCCTAGGGGATTTTGAATGAATCCTCCTTCATTCAAAGCCTCTCTAAGGGATTCATTCAAAACCCCCTTCAATCAAAGATCCCAAAATAGAAATTTTTACAAACTTCTTGAAATTTTTGGCAGATTTTGCCCTTTTGAGGGCTCAAACAAGGGGTAAATAGGTCCATATTTTGTAACTAAATATACAATATTTTTTTACTCTAAATAATTTTTCCAATGACTATACTTTTATTTTATGACCCATGTTGCCCAAAAATTGCAAAAAGTTACAAAGATGCAACTTTTGCAATTTCGCAAAAATGTTGACAATGTGGAAAGTTTATGAAATCGATAAGGAAGATATCATTTAATCATATCAAATACATCTCGAAGGATTTAAAACAAAAATAAATTCCCACCTTATCCTCCTATTATCCAATTTTGGTCATTTACCAAAATAGCTTACAAACATGCCTTGAAAATGGAAAACCCAAACACATCTAGGAGTTATTGCTAAACTACCAAAATAAATAGAAAAAATCTTTAAAAATGTCTACTTCATTTAGTTAAGGCCTTAGATGACCTTATCCTCATAATTCTTTCTAATGGGTGCCCCTACACCATACTCGCCTGATGGAAAGATCTCAACTCCTTTTGAGACGAGTCCTTGCAGTGATGTATTATGATTACTCATTCGATCTTCAATCATCCAAATTGCTTATGATTCTAGCTTACCCTTCCACTCTACCAAGTATTATTTGTACTTTTCCCTTCTTGTGTTCTTTACCTTTGTGTCTAGTATTTTCTCCATCTTAGGTGGTTCTAATTTTGGTATATCTATGATATTTTTGTGAAAATCCTTATGGTTCTTGTGAACTATTCTCCTAAACTTCTCCCTTGAATGGTGTTAGATCATACATTGAAGATTGGGAATATCCCTACATTTGCTAGTAATTAAATTTTGTATGCATTATTCCAATATATATTTGAAGAATTTGGTGTGGTCCAGACTTTCTTGGCATTAGTTTTGTGTGTTTTTCTTTTGATAACCTCTCCTTTTTTAGATATGCTCAAATTAAACCTCCTCTCCCAAATTGGAGTTCTCTCATTTTCTGATATGTTAACTATTTATATTTTCTTGATGACTTTGGAGTTTTGATTTGACCTAATCATGTACATCTTTAATTTCCTCTATAAATATATCTCCATCTACATTGATTTGATCTATTTGAGGTATTTCCACTATTTCCAAGACTCCCCTTGGGTACATCCCATGAACAATTTGAAAATTTGACCTTGTACTCCTATTGACAATACCATTGCATAGAAAATATTCTTTAGGTAATATGAAGACCCACTTCCCTGCATGTTGCATTTTAAGGAACCTTAGTAAATCTCCCAATGATCTATTTACAACCTCTATTTTCTCATCTATTTATGTGTGATAGCATGAAGAAAAGGACAAGTTTATGCATATTTTCCTTGACAAGGTTCTCCTCAAGTGACCAAAAAATTTCATAGCCCTATTTAAAGTTATGATCAAAGAAAATTAGTAGATGGTTTCTAACTCTTTGAATAATGGGTCTACAATATAGGAAGCATCATTGATTGACTTACATGACCGAAAATGAGCCATTTTACTGAGTTTATCCTTAACAACATAAATACTATCAAAATCTTTTTTCTTTTGTTTTGGGAAATCCTATTACAAAATCCATACTTACACTTTCCCATGGCCTTGAGAGAATAGGAAAAATTTGATATTTAGGCTTGCATTAGTAGCTCTCCCTTTGGCTCTATAGAAAATAGTAGATGTCTCAACAGACTTCTTGACATTCATTTGTAATTTAGGGCAAAAATAGTGCCTCCTTACCAAATCTTTTCTTATCAAAACCAAAATGATCATATATGGCTCCACTATGATTCTCTTATATAATATTGGTTCTCATGGAAAATTTATGTATGCATAATTGACCACCCTAAAATAGGAGTACTCTATCTTGTATCAAAAGATTAGAATATTCATGGTTATATTTCTCACTTAGATGAACATGTACCTGATAAATATCTTTCAAGTCATCATCTTTTCTATTCATGTCCTTCAAAGTATCTAGTCCCATACTTTTGAGTTGCATCTCTTCTATAGTGAGTTTCCTTCTACTTAATGCATATGCTACTTTATTTTCAACTCCTTTCATTTATTTAATGGAAAAGGTGAATGCATGTAGGGTTTCTACCCACTTCATATTCTTATGGATTAAATTTTTTGACTATTAATAATACTTAGTGCTTGATTATAATTATAAACTATAAATTCTGTTGGAAACATATAGTGTCTTCATTTCTTGAGAGATTCAACTAAAGTATACATCTCAAGGTCATATGAGGAATACATTTTCTTTGCCTCATTTTTCTTTTCAATGAAAAATGTTATGGGAATACCCTCTTGAATCAAAACTCCTATAGATGCATGACTAGCATCACATTCAATCTAAAGAACTTTATTAAAATTAGGAAATGGAAGGACCTATTGTTTCTCTTCCTTTTGTTTGAGTAACTAAAATTCTTCATCAAATTAATTAGTCTAGGTAAAATTACACTTATGTACCCTTTTAAAAATTAAACACTAGTTTTTATCTCATGAAAACCTGATTTGTGTGAAAACCATAGTGTGATATCAATGCCTAGAAATAGTTGTACTCTTTTGGAGTACATTCTAATAGGAGCTTGCTCAGTTAAGGGTAAAAAATATACTATTAGATTCTACCTTGTTAAGGGATTTTTCTAAGACCTATTAAATTCTTTAGCATACTAGAAGTAACCTAATTAAAGTATTTAAACACTCTACTCTGATAATGGTGCCATGTTAAATTTTCAAAATAGACTTGTTAAGGTCACCCAATTAGGGATTTTATTATAATAATTTCTATACAATAATAGATAACAATGATTTGTAAATTGCACTAACTCTTCTAAATCAAGTTCATTACAATACCTTAATACAAAATCATTACAATCCTCTAATTAGATCTATATCTTTTGTGTCATTGCAACAATTCCTTTATACTATCAATAGACTGTGCTTCTCACCAATTCCTTATCTTCTTTGTTACAACTTTGAAATTCATCTTTATTTTTGTTTTATGTATAAACAATATGATCATGAACCCTAAACCTAGATCCAATGATCAAAATTTCATCATTAAATTGTTCTTGCAAATTCCTTCATCTATGAATGTTATTTTTGACCTTATAGAAACTTCAGAATGAGTCCTCCTTGTCATTCTTGCCTTGATTTTAGTGTGATTCATCTTGCTTTCTGATTTTGAATTGAAATTTTAACTTAGTTATCTCTTTTCTTTCCTTTAAGCCTCCACTATTTTTGATAAGTTTTGTTATGATGATCTTATACTTTGCTCCTAGTTCAACAATAAGTCCTAGTCTTTTTGAGAAGCATTTCATTTTACAGTTATATCTCCACAAAATACTTTTACACACTTCTTTAATTAGTCATTAATTTTTCTCTACTAGTATCCTCCTTTCCATATTCATGTCTATCTTTTGAAAAATAACTAAACTATTTAATTATCTATTACTATTTGTTCCAAATGTTACAAGATAACGTCCTTATCAACATAATTGTGTTCCATTATCAACATCTCTACAATTCCTTCTCTAAAGATATGACACTAGGTCAAAATAATATGTCAGATATGTTGACATTAATGAAAAACAATATAACTAACATACAACTCGTCAACCATGTTGTAACCATTAGAGACTTGACTTCATCAAATAAATCAATTATGCCAACATCTAGTACATAATACATATTTTTACAAGATGTTTTCTACCTCTTTAGCACATGTAGCTAATCCTTCAAGTGGGCTATATAGGGTGTTGGCCTTCTATGAGTAGTAGTACTAGTTGACTTGAAACTGATAGTAATAATATCTAGCCCATCTCTTTGAAGTGGGTTTTGCAAGTGGCACTAGTAATCTCTCCTTCCAAGAAGGATAAAGAAAATCTAATTAGGAACTTCTTTATGGCCTTTTATATAATGGATACTCTCTTAGGTTAGCCCATGTTTATATTCTTGGATGTTACTCATTTATTTCTTTATTTTTAAAGTATTTCATGATCGATACCTAAGGAGTGATCTTGTATCCTGTTGGTCTCAGATTGGTTTTGACAATTGAGTGTCAACATGCTTAACCAATTTCTAAGTTGATGTTGAGTATAATACAGATGCCGAGCTATAGTGTGTGTTGAGAAAGAAATTCAACAAGTGCTGATTGAACTTTAGGTGCTGAGAAAGTATCAAGTGTCAAGTGATAAGTAATGTTGAGTCACTATAGGTGCTAAGCAGAGTATTGATGCCAAGAAAGATAGAGTTACTATAGATGCCGAGTGTGACATAATTTATATATGTGTCGAGCAACAACAACTAGTAAGTTTTGAGTAACATAGAATCAACATATGAGTTTGTATCTTCACAAACTCAAATGTAAACCATTTTTGAGCTGACTCAGGATGAATCTCGAAGGATCTTGAAGATAAGATCAAATCTTTTGCATTCAATATGCAACCAGCATGTGTCCAATAAGAAAAATGGAGAAAGCATGCAACCAATAGGAAAAGTGAAAGAATTGAGTGGGAAAAGAAGAATGAATATTGATTGTAGATTCATACCTAACCCTAAGTCTTCGAAGTCTTTAAAAGGAGGACAAAACCCCATTATTCGTATGCATGTGTGAAAGTTTATGGGAGAGTGCTAGAGAAGTGCAAAGGGGTGTAAAGACTTAGAAAAGGAAGAGCAACATTGCAGAATCTAGTTGGTTAGAACAAAGTATTAGCATTTCGAGGAGAGACATATTAGACTAGGAAGGATCAAAACAGAAAGAGTAGAATGGGGATTTGGAATCAGCAATTGAATATTGTAAGTCATTAGGTCAAGAATTTCTAATACTCCCTAGCCATTGTATTAGGAATGAAAATCCCATGATGATAGGTTGGTCTAATAGCCACATTGTAAGCCTTTCAACAAGATGCTAAATCCTTTAACATGGTAACATTCCAAGTGAGTGTTTGTAAATACTTTAACCAGGTCACTTTTAATAGGGTGTAAAGTCTTTAATAGGATAGGCCTTTCATAAGGTAGACCATTGGAAGTGGTCAAACTTTGTCACCTTAAATAGTTACATATTGCTGCAGTGATAATTTGTGGGTGTCATCCCCACCCCATTTTTACCTTCTCATTTAGGAGGGTTTCTGGGTTACCAAAATCTTGTGTTATCTATTTTAATTCATGACTTTATTTTTCATGTTAAGTAGATATGTTAGATGCATGTGAATGATCTTAGCTAAAAGTTTTAAAAGGAAGTTAGTTACTTTTGATTCACCCCCCCCCCCCCCCCCCCCACACACAAGAAGTAAACCTTCCCACTTGTGAATTTCAATAGTTGGTATCAGAGCCAAGTTCTCACAAGGAGGAGCCTTATAGCTTGGAGAAAATATCTAGAAATGGAAGTCTACAAACTTGGGAAGGTCATAGAAAACTAGGTGATTGATATAAAACTTGATCTACATACTTTGGAAGAAGCTATAGAAGAAGAGAGATTTCCATAGCTGAGAATGACACACAATACAAGGAGATTGAAACCTCAAAGTTGTTTACAAATGGAAATTACAAAGAGTTTGATGTAGTAATAGCATATCTAATGGAGAAGAGTAGAGCCCAAGCAGAAGAAATCAGAACTCTCAAGATTGAACAAGAATCTTGATGCTTTATGAAGTGACTGAACAGAAGAAAAGAGCCATTGAAAATAAGGCCATGCTAGAGGATGACAAGAGAAACCTTGCCAATAGATTGGAAGAAAAGTCAATTGAGCTTGCAAGAATTTCAAAAATGCAGCTAGACACCCTAAGTTAGATGATGAATGCACATCATGAACTGAATATCAAGGATATTGAGATCTCCACATTGAAGATGCAAAATGAAAAACTATAAAATGACCTAAAAAGAGAGAAGGAAATTGTAGAGAGCTTCAAAAAACCTAATGAGGCCATTAAGTACTTTGAACAGTTACTAAAATTACCAAGAGCCAATAATGATACTTCAAGACTAGGATACTCGAGCACTGAAAAAGGAGAGTCATCCAAGACTGCAGAAGAAAGAAGTAACAAAGGTAAGAACACTAAATCTACTTGTCAATTCTGTGGTAAAAATGGACATACCTCTAATGTGTGTAGGAGTAAGAATGCCCATTAGCATGACAAACCTAAGAATGTGGGTCACTATCATAAGTGTAACAAGCAATGACATCAAGCACATGACTATAGGACTAGGACTATCAAAACACCAAGATTTGAAGGTCACTACTACAATTGTAAGAAGTATGGACATAGAGATTTTGAGTGTAGATCAAAGCCTAGGTGGACACTTAATCAGCCAGCAAGGGGATATGGACATCACTACAATTGGGACTACAACACTGGGTATAGATGTCATTACTATCAAGAATATGGACACATACCTAAAAATTACACAACACATTTAAGTGGAAACTATAGTAGATGGCTCAATCAAACTACATGCTTCAGTTGTTTGAAGACTGGTCATATCAACAGGAATTTCCCAACAAGGTCAAAGGCACCCAACTCAGAGAGAAGGTAGATGTTGAACACATCAGAGAGAAATGAATAAGAAATGGAAGAAGAAAGATGGGAGCAACACATCAGATGAAGTGATCACTTCACCTAAAAGGTCAAGTGGTCACACTTCATCAAACTAAGCAAGAGAAGGTATGTGGAATTGATATACAAAGCTTTAGCATACATCAATTCCTAAACAAACAAGTACTTAAAAAAAGAGATCAACATGAATAGAGATGCAAATTTAAAATTTCAAGATTTCATAAGTGTTGTGGAGTTTCCTTCATATGCTGAGTAAAATGTCAATACATGTTAAGTTGATTACCAAAGTCAATAGAAGTTAAATGATTAGTTGCAGCCTAGTTGGTAGTGTAAGTTGAGTAAAGAGAAATTTTAGTTGAAGCCAAGTGAGGGATACTTTAGTGGATGCAGAGTGGTGGAAAGATAATGGAAGCCAAGTAATGCAAAAATACTTAAGAAACTGAGTGGACAACTATAAATGCACTAAACATCAAATGCTATGAAAATAAGGTATATTACCACATTTTAAACCATTTTTCTTTATTTTGAATGAAGAGCTAAGACAAAGAAGAGTGAAAAATAATTTCCAAGAAAAGAATCTAGCATTTGAGCTGATTTCAACAATGATTTACCACAATTCCATTGATTCAAAGGTACTTACACTAGTGTCGAGCTACATAGTTTTACATTTTCTTCGTGTTTAAACCCTAGATAGAATAAAATGAGCTCCAGTTCTAAGAAAGCCCAAGAGAAAGAGCTGTTTGAGGTCCAACTTGTGTCAAATGAAGTAAAACAACCTAATTTCCAACCAATCCCTAAAGTAGCATACAAAAATGACCCAACCAGAGCCCTATCTATTATACCTCCTAAGGTAGTTATGGTTCAAGATGTTAGAAGATGTTACAACTATAAGATTGGTTCTATTGGGGATATGGAGATGAGGGAAGCCAATGACAAATTGTGTGAAAATAGAGTTTTGAAAGAAGAATACCAAATCGTTGAGAGGAAGGGTTTGACATGTGCCCTAGAATTCCTCACTATCTTCAAAATGGAATGGATCAGAATTGTACTTAGAAAAATTCATGATGGAAGTTTATGGCTAGAAGATGGTCAAATCAAGATATCAGAGAGGAGCATTCATAGATTAATAGGGTATCCAACCCTAGATCAGCCAAAGACCCTTAGAGGTGACTCTAAGGAAGCAATTGAGAAGAAAATAGGTGCTAAATGGAACAAGAGAGGAATGACTATTGATACTATCCAAGACCCTCTTATTGACTTTGTTGTTAGGGCTATTTCACACAAATTTTATCAATCTAGTAGACTTAACAGTGTACCATGCATTGCAGTAGATGTTGGTTACAAACTAGTGAAGAAGGATCATACTTATGATCTTTCAAAATTGTAATTGCAACAAATCAATGAGAATTTAGCAGCAATAAGGAGAACCAAGGGAGCACAGTGCAAATTTGGTGCAATTTTGATTTGTATATTTTTCTATTACAAAATGAATTTCCATCCTTTGGAAAAGTAAGCTAGAAAACCAATAGGTCCATAGTAGCTCAAGTGAATGAATATATTGAACAAATGGGAGCTAATTTTGAAACTCTTATGACAAGTTATTTTGAGGATTTCAAGAAATCCATGAAACAGAGGCTAAGGATACCAGTTTCATTAGTAGAACAACATGTAAATGATGTATGTTTTCTTGTCGATATTGATTATACTTACATACAAGAAGCCATACCAAGGCGTAGATGGTTAAGACCTCTTGGATATGAGATAAATATAGATGAAGCATCTATAGCTATAACTGCATTATTAGTAGAGGAACTGGACAAAAGTGCACCACATTTTGGGACTTTTGATGTGGTCAAATCAAAGGTGGACATGAAATTAAAGATTCCCTCCACACTAAAGAAAAAGGACAAACTAGCTAAGAAACTCAAAGCCAAATTTGGAGAAGGTACTGCTAAAGCAAAGGAGGAAGAAGATGAAGAAGAAGAAGATTAAGATGAATAAGGTCAAGGACCATTAGCTTTAACCCAAGGCATGGGTGAGGATGCAATGGAAGAAGAAGGTGTTTAGTAGCAAGCACCCAAGGCTGAACCTAAGAAAAGGAAAGCAAAAAAATAGCCTACTACACAACCCAAAGGGAAAAAGAAAGTAGCTGATTCGAGCCCAACCAAGCCAACTACAAGGGTAGACACTAGGGCAACAACAAAAGTGGATAAGGAATAGGGGAAGCAAAAAGCCATAGAGCAAGGAGGGCTTGCAAAAAAGAAAAGAAGAAAATATGTTGTACCCCTAGAGTTAGATGAAGAAAGGACAGAATCTGACAATGATCAATTTAGAGTGGTAAGACATTCCACCAAATCTAATTTGGAAAATGTTTGTGATAACATTAGAGATAATGTAGATTTAATTGGGTTAAAGACCATTGATTTTAATAAATTGAGTTGAGAAGAACAAAACATAGTGGAAGAATCCATCTACACTATGATGGCCAAGTTCAAGACTACTCCACTTGAACTAGACAATTCTATGCCTAAGGAGCTAAGCTCCATTGTTGAAAATAAATGGCATTACTGCCTAAATATGGAGAAGGAAATAAGGGAGTCAACATTGGCTTATGTGATGCCAGACCTTAAGAAAGGTCAAATAAGTAAGACCAGTAAGAAACATGGGAGAAAATTTGCACCCAAATATAGAGCCTTTAGTATTTTGCAAAATAAATTTGAAGATGTTATAAAGAAATCCACACAAATGTGGAAATATATTTATGGATTGACTACTGTCAAGGAAGGGCAATAAGATCCCTTTGAAGGAAAAAATGATGATGATGAATGAGAAGAAAATGAGAAGGAGGAAGAAGGAGAGAAAGAGAAAGAAGAGGTAACAGTGGAGGAACCTGTGTGTTCCTTCTGTTTATTTTGTTAGAGTAGTGTTGTTGGACGCATATGCTTTGTAAGTCGTCCCGTGAGTATATTTTATTATCCCACATGCATAGGTAGTATTACTTTTCTAGATCGTACTCAGTATATAAGAATAGGTTGAGGCCCTTGATGGGCACGGACGAATTTATTGTATTGAGCTTGCTCAAAGGAGGTTACCCCCTCGAAGTGGCCTGCGATCAGTAGATTCATTCTGAGTTCTGCTATCACTTTGTATTCTGTTATTTCGAGCATTCTCACGATATTGCTATAAGGAGGTTCTTCACATCTGGTATCAGAGCACTCTCTTGGGCTCGCTGGGTGGAAATTACATCAAATTTTTTTTTTCTGTCGTGGCCTTCAGGTTCCTCTCACTTCTAATATCTCTTGTTATTGCAATAACTCTTTTCAGTTGTTCTGTCTGTGAGTGAATTTTTCTAAGTCGACTGTTCAAAAAAAAAAAAAAAAAAAAGGAGTAAAATTTTTTCTATTTTTTAGTCGTAGCTTCCTTGTTTGCTTTCTGTTTCTGCTCATACTTCCGCAGAACGTCTGCAATATCTTTTCGCATACTTCCTTCCTTGGCGACCCAACCCCAAATTTTACATATCAAAGCCCTAAATCCCTCATTTATCTAATTTTAGGGTTTGCCCTATCTTTTTCACCTCTCATCCAATCGCCACCAAACTGAGCCACAAGATTCAATTCCTCATTTTGCTCCCTTATCCCTCTTGGACTGTTCACCTCCCTACCCTTGAAACCCTCATTTTTCTGTTTCCCTTGTCCCCAGATAGTCTCCCACCACCCGTCGAACACCCATTTCCTATCTGAGTTTTACCCAAATCCAAGTTTGCCGTAACTAAAAAAGTTTTTGTTTCTCATCTTCTACCCATTCCAAAAAAAAAAAAAAAAAAAAAAAAAACCTTGCTTTATGGTTGTTACGCGTACAGGAGCAAAAATCATGGAAGAAGAAATGGCATCCCTCAAAACCAAACTTCAAGATCTGGATGACAAAATTCTGGGTCTTAACTTTCAGCAGTCAGCCATGAGCCGAAACCATTCAGGAGATACTGGGTCCTCTTCTGGCAATTTCCGTGGACCAAAGCTTGATTTTCCACGCTTCGATGGTTCTGATCCGACTGGATGGATCTATCGGGCAGAGCAGTATTTCAGCTTGCATAATACTTTGGATAACCACAAAGTCCCCCTTGCATCTTTTCATTTGGAACATGAAGCTCTTCAATGGTTCCGTTGGTACATCAAGGCTAATGTAGGCCCAACGTGGAGAGAATTGTGCACCCTCATTTTGGAGCGCTTTGGCCCTAGTTCCTTTGATGATTTCACAGGAGCACTCACTAAACTGCGTCAAACAGGCACTGTAAGAGAATACCAGACAGAGTTTGAAAAATTAGCTAATCACACAGAGGGCTTGTCTGATGAATTCTTCCGTAGTTGTTTTGTCAGTGGTCTGAAGGATGCACTTCGCTCAGAAGTCAAAATGTTTCGACCTACTACAATGATGGAAGCCCTTGGGTTGGCTAAGTTAGCGGAAGACAAGATTAGTGCTCTACAACGCTCCAGATCTAATTTTGTTCCATTCAGAAATACAGGTTCTCACAACCCTCCAGTCATACCAGCTCCCAGAACTACTCCGATCAAGCACTTGTCTGAAACAGAGATGCGAGTCAGGCGAGACAAAGGGCTTTGTTATAATTGTGATGAGAAATGGTCTCGGGGCCATAGATGTGTTCAGCAAAAGCTCTATCTCTTGGATGTGGATTCTCCACCGGAACTGGAAGAATATGTAGATGCTCAGGAAACAGTGGATGATGAGGTTGAGCCTCACCAGCCTGAACCTCCTTCACCAGAAGCTCCACCAGAGATATCTGTCCATGCTTTGGCAGGAGTCACTACTCCACAAACCATGCGGGTCCAGGGTTTCTTCAAGAAGATCCCTCTTACTATACTCATTGATTCTGGTAGCACTCATAACTTCATTGATCCACGAATAGCCAAACAGGCTGATTGCTTTATCCATCCCTGCTCTAGCTTTGAAGTCATGATTGCCAATGGGGGCACTTTACCTTGTAAAGGGAAATGTCGCAATGTGCGTCTCTCTATTGGAGATTATAACATGCGCTCTGACATGTTTGCCTTACCCTTAGGTGGCTGTGATGTGGTTTTGGGTGCCCAATGGTTACGCACTCTTGGCCCCATTCTCTGGGATTTTGCTGAACTTTGGATGCAATTTTCAGCCGAGGGGCACCAACACACTTTGAAAGGCTTACAACCAGGGTCTCTTAGCATCATCAGTTCACACCGTATGGAAAAACTTCTTAAGAAGAATTCACATGGTGTCATCGCTCAGCTCCATTCCATTCAGATGCAGCCATCAGCAGTCTCTAGCACTCCTGCCGATCTCCAACACATTTTGGACAAGTATTCTGGTGTATTTGCTGAACCTGTGGGATTACCTCCTTCTCGTCCAGAGGACCACCGTATTCAGCTCCTTCCTGGCAGTGTTTCGCCCAACATCAGGCCCTACCGCTACCCATTTCATCAGAAGACCGAAATCGAGATACTTGTCCGTGACTTACTGAAGCAAGGTATTATTCGCCCTAGTACCAGTTCCTTTTCTTCTCCAGTTCTGCTTGTTCGCAAAAAAGATGGGTCATGGCGACTCTGCATTGATTTCCGAGCACTTAATCATCTCACTATAAAGGACAAGTTTCCCATTCCAGTTGTTGATGAACTTCTTGATGAACTTCATGGGGCTCATTTTTTCTCCAAGTTAGATCTTCGTTCTGGGTATCATCAAATTCGGGTTAATGAGGAGGATATACCTAAAACTGCCTTCCGCACACATGATGGTCACTATGAATTTTTAGTCATGCCCTTTGGCCTCACGAATGCTCCTTCAACATTTCAGGCAGTGATGAATAACATATTTCGACCATACCTCCGGAAATTCATTCTGGTCTTCTTTGATGATATCCTCATATATAGCAAAACTTGGGCTGAGCATCTCCATCATCTGGAGCTTGTCTTGCAACTTCTCTCTGATCATCAACTCTGTGCAAAACTATCTAAATGTGTGTTTGGCCAGGAGGAAGTGGAGTATCTCGGGCATATTGTTGCACACCATGGCGTGCGGGTGGATCCTACAAAAATAGATGCCATGAAAACTTGGCCGCATCCTAAAACTCTCAAGAGCCTTCGGGGTTTTTTGGGGTTGACTGGCTACTACCGCAAGTTTGTCAAAGATTACGGGAAAATTGCAGCACCATTGACAGCTCTGTTAAAAAAGGATGCCTTCTCCTGGACCCCTGTTGCTGAGACTGCATTTGAACAACTGAAACAGGCTATGTGCAGTACACCTGTTCTCGCGATGCCAGATTTTTCCAAACCCTTCACTATTGAGAGTGATGCTTGCGGCAGTGGATTGGGTGCTGTTCTCCTGCAAGATGACCATCCTATTGCGTTCACTAGCAAAGCCCTCTCTGGTAAGCATCTAGCCCTCTCTACTTATGAAAAAGAAATGATGGCTATTTTGCATGCTGTACAGAAGTGGCGGCCATACCTCTTAGGGAGTCATTTTTGCATCAGAACCGATCACCAAAGTCTGAAATACTTCCTGGAACAACGGGTATCCTCTCCTACACAACAGAAATGGGTCAGCAAACTCATGGGGTATGATTATGAGATCACCTACAAGAAGGGTAAGGAGAATATTGTGGCAGATGCTCTTTCTCGCACATTTGATAATCAAGCTTCCCTTTCCGCTATTTCTATGCCCATTCCCAATTGGTTAGCGTCTGTTCAGCAGGGCTATGACAGTGACTCTTCTTTATCTCAAATCATTCACCAGCTAGCCAATAATCCTTCTGCTATACCACATTACTCTTGGGATGGTGCTTCTCTTCGATACAAGGGTCGGCTAGTGCTTCCTCAAAACCCAGCTCTACATCAGGCTATTTTTTATGAACTCCATGCTTCTCCTTCAGCAGGGCACTCAGGCTTTCTCAAAACTTATGAGCGAGCAAGGAGAAACTTCTTTTGGAAAGGGATGAAACAGACGATTCAACAGATGGTGGCTGAATGTGATACTTGCCAACGCCACAAGGGTGAAACGACCCTCCTTCCTGGCTTGCTCGAACCATTGCCCATCCCTACACGGATTTGGACTGATATTTCTATGGATTTCATTGAAGGGCTTCCTAAATCCGGTGGCAAGACAGTGATCTTGGTTGTGGTTGATCGTCTCTCGAAATATAGTCATTTTTGTGCCCTCAGCCACCCCTATACTGCCTCCTCTGTTGCACAAATCTTCATGGACCAGATATTTCGTCTTCATGGACTCCCTTCTTCCATTGTCTCTGATCGTGATGCAACTTTTACCAGTCATTTTTGGACTGAACTGTTTCAGAAAACTGGCACCAAACTGAAGATGAGTTCAGGCTATCACCCACAAACTGATGGTCAAACTGAAATTGTCAATAAATGCTTGGAAACTTATCTTCGTTGCTTCACTTCCGAACAGCAACATCAGTGGGCCAAGTGGCTCCCTTTAGCTGAATGGTGGTACAATACCTCTTACCACACTGCCTCTAAAATGACTCCATATGAAGCAGTCTATGGTCAGGCACCTCCAGTGCTCCTTCCCTACACTCCCAACAGCTCACCAGTCCAGGCAGTTGACATAGTTCTCCGCAGCAGGGATCAGATTCTTCGTACCTTACAGGATAATCTTCACATGGCCCGTAATCGGATGAAACAGCAAGCAGATCAACACCGTTCTGAGCGCTCATTTCAAGTTGGGGATATGGTTTTTCTTCGTCTACAGCCATACAAACAATCCTCCCTAAAGCTGAAAGGGCGTCATAAGCTGGCCCCAAAATTTTATGGGCCTTATAAGGTTCTACAGAAGATTGGTTCAGTTGCTTATAAACTGGAACTTCCTCCTTCTTCCCGCATTCATCCAGTCTTTCATGTTTCTTGTCTAAAGAAAGTTCTAGGTACCACTGTCAGAGCACAAACTACTCTCCCTAAAATGGATACGGAAGGATCCATTATCCTGGAGCCGGTGGCAATCATTGACCAGCGCACTCGCCAGCTTCGCTCTCGCTCCATCTCTGAGGTCTTGATTCAGTGGCATGGCATGCAACCAGATGATGCTACCTGGGAACCCCTTCTTCAGATTCAACAACAATTTCCACACTTTAAGCTTTGAGGACAAAGCTTTTTTCTAAGGGAGAGGGGATGTTAGGAACCTGTGTGTTCCTTCTGTTTATTTTGTTAGAGTAGTGTTGTTGGACGCATATGCTTTGTAAGTCGTCCCGTGAGTATATTTTATTATCCCACATGCATAGGTAGTATTACTTTTCTAGATCGTACTCAGTATATAAGAATAGGTTGAGGCCCTTGATGGGCACGGACGAATTTATTGTATTGAGCTTGCTCAAAGGAGGTTACCCCCTCGAAGTGGCCTGCGATCAGTAGATTCATTCTGAGTTCTGCTATCACTTTGTATTCTGTTATTTCGAGCATTCTCACGATATTGCTATAAGGAGGTTCTTCACAGAGAGAAAGAGAAAGAAGAGGTAACAGTGGAGGAAAAGACACATAAAGGTGATGAGGCAACAACTAGGGAGTAGCAGCAGGAATAGAGTGTCCAAGACACCCAATTTCCACCACCCAGTCCTCCACATGCAACACCTACATTTGCAGAAACCATAATTGTGAAGGATGTTCCTAACACCTTAGGTTAGAACATTAATCCATTGACTATAGAGGATCTCAAAAATATCGTTCACCAAACAAGATTGCAATCATAGTTGTGCACAAATCCTATTTTGATGAGTGTAGAAGAGTTAAAAAATTGTAGCTGAAATTACCAAGGAAAAGGTGAGCACACAAGGACCACCTTCACAACCTCCTACAACTATAAGTGATCAACCAAAAGAGAAAGCAAAACAAGACACAACTACTAAGGTTGACCCCATAGTGATAGTAACAACAACTGCCAAGGAGTCAGCAAAGGAATAGACAAGACAAAAGGATCCTACAGTACAAAGTCAAGGTGCACCTCCTCAAATCATTGTAATTGATCAAGGCAGGAGTGAAGAAGAAAAGGAAGAGGAGAAAACCCCCCAGGAAAGAGAGCAAGAGGTAGTACAAACATTGGTACCAAGCAACTGAGCACTGATGTAGTACCCCTACAAATTTCAGCACCAATCTCGAGCTCCACCAAGGTAGCAAGGGTACTCCACTATGGAGACCCTATACTTGATGAGGAAATATTCATACCAAGTTATGACTATAAGACAATGAACCTAGCACAGATAAATGAAGTGCAAGAGGCACTTGAAAAGAAGAAGAAGTAGGAGATACTTAGAAATGAGTATAGGCAAAAGAAAGCATTAGTAGAAATCAAAGACATATTTCTTGATGCATTCAGTTTACTAGTACCTGATGAAACAAAGCCCATTATGGAGTAATTGTCCAATATAGTGGACTAGGTACAAATGAAGACCTTGATACTAATGTTAAATTACTAGAATGATCTGAAAAGAAATTTTAAATGAAGGTTAATGAAAAGATATCTAGTGAGATAGCACAATCACAAGTGGAACTAGCTAAGAAGGTAGAAAAGGTGAAAACAGTACTTGAGAACATATTCTTATTGTACTCCAAACTATGTGACCCTTCATATTTCACACAAGAGACTAGCCAAAGAATATTGAGCTTGGAAAGGAACCTTAACATATCTAGCACACAGCTACCTAAGGATCCAGCTCAAAGTGAGAAGCATTTTGCAACAACACTTCACACTTAGAAGGAGTTAGTTGTATTAACAATAGAAGAGGCTAATATTAAGGCCAAATTGATAGAAATTCAGTTTGCTATCACCCCACATCTAGAAGTATTACATAAAGAAGTGGCCTATGCAGAAAAATTTTCGAAGAAAGATTCAAATCTTTCTACATTAGAAGGCCTGGTACATGTTGTAGCAGAGACAACCATCCATCTCAAAGGACTAGAAATATCATTAGACAACTGGGATGCTTCTCTGAAGATAATAATGGAGGTAAATAAAACATTTTTGGCTAAATATTCAATTCATTCTTAGGATCCTTTCACATAAGTGTCAAAAAGGGGGAGATATAATAAAGATAGGAGATAATAAGAATTGATGTGTAGATAAAGGGAGATAATACATTCTTGATGGAGATAATAATATAATATCCAAATGGAGAGATATTCAAATTTTGACTTTTAAAAGGTTAAAGTTAGTTACTTTTGTATCCCCCCACTTTTTCTATGAATGGTGCACTTTTATTTAATATTAATAGAATAATATATTTATTGAGAAAATATTTAATTTTAAAATTATTTATTTATTTTAAATTACATAGATAGTAGGTATAGTATAAATATAAATATAAGAAAAAATAAATTATTTATAAAATTTAGTCAATAAATGTTTACTTTCTTTTATGTATTATATGTTTAATAAATAATTATATCTGATAATTGTTAAAGATTGTTGACTTGTTATATGTATGCAGATAGAGAATGAATATGGAAATGTTGAGTCTCGATTTCATGAAGGAGGTCATGGATATGTACATTGGGCTAGAAACATTACAATTAAATTGGATACTAGTGTCCCATGGATCATGTGTAAGCAACCTGATGCACCAGATCCAATAGTAAGTTATTTATATTCTTCTTATTTTATAAATATGTTTCTATTATTAAAATTATTGTTAAATTTTTTTAATAGTTGAAATAGAATATAATATTAAAGAAATTTTTATTTATCTCTATTGATTTTTTTTATTACTATTATTGGTTGAAAACTTGAACTAAACACCACTTAATTATAAAAGTCTTGAGGAATGTATGCATCTCTAAAAGTCAAGGTTGTATAGGCACCTTGCATTCAATTGCTCATATTAAATTAATAAACAGTAATGGTAATAGACTTTAATCAAAACTCTTCTATGAAAGCTAATTAATCTAAACAAAAAGATCAACATTAACAAGGTTATGTAAAAATTAAGTGTTAACCATCACATAACCAAAATCTCAAAAACTCCAGAGAAACAAATGTATTGAACAAATTACATCAAGAAATATAGCATAATAGTATATATAACCAGAAACATAACAAAAAAATACCTCTAATTACAAGGCTCAACAAAAATGAGAATCTAACCATCACTGCATTCTTTCATAACTCTATTGGAGTATATGAATTATTCTGCCTAGGACTCTACCATTATAGTAACTTGTCTCTTTCTATATCTAGTTAGGAATGGAAATATATTTCCATAAAAAAAATTACCACATACAATATTTCCAAGAATCAAGTACAATAGGGGTAACTTAGTGTACATAGAACTTAAGGATAACAATATTCTCCAATATTTAACCTTATCAATTTAACATAGATCATATTAATCATAAAATGTAAGCATCACACAATTTAAAAAAATAAATCCACAAGCACACAAAGGGACGATATTTATGTGGAAACCAAAAATGGGAAAAAATAGCAATCATAATCAACTAATTCAATTTATTATCTAACTCTAATATCTCAAAAATAATAAATCACTTATAATAAGTAGTTCTAAATCAACCTACAAGAGAAATAAATAAATTCAATTTTCTATGTGAGCATCAAACCATATATTATATTGACTTATTCTACTTTCTATATTCATGCATCAACTTAGTAACAATGACTTCAATTTCAATAGTATAATAATGAATGGTAAACCTTTTAGGTTTATGATCTATGTAGAATCTAACTAGTTTCTCCCTATTTAATCTTATAATTATGAGTCTATTATCACTTAAATTATCACCCTTGAGTTGCTACTAACATGAAATTCTTCCAAATCTTGTTGGTTTCCCAAAAATATTGGTAAATCTCCAAAGAAACTAGTTGTCCCTCTATTTGTGTACTTGACCTAAAACTATTATTATCTAGGAAAAGGAAAAAGAACATACGCAAAATTAAAACTAGAACTAATTAAGAGGTGACGAAAAAAATTTATCTGATTTGTATCATTGATTGACATATATCATATTCTCGATGGATAAACTATTGTTATGTGGATCCTAATCAGATTTACAATTATTTTTTTCCCATTTTGCACGGCACACTTTTCTGCCAAATTTTTCTACAAGGTTTTGGGGGCAACAACCCCATTATGGTCCAAGGGTATATTCCCCTTGTGGGGTCATGTAGAAGCACCGTATATAGGGTCCAAGTGAAACACTTGTGGAGGGGTCATGGGGTAGAGTCCTAGGTGTGCTCCTTGTCATGATACAAGGTGGGGTCACACCAAAAAAATGACTATAATATTATAAAGGTGTTGGGGGTTATTTTCTATTGGATGTCATATTTTGGCCCTAATTTTGTGACTTCCATAAGTCTTGTATAAATTGGCTTAGGGTTAGGGATTTTATGATGTATGGTGTTTATTAACTTCTTGTAGTGGCATTGAGTTACAAGGGATTATAGATTGTGATTAGGTTGAAATTATTGGATAATAATTTTTGACTCGTTGTTTAGGTCATAGCCTAGTGTTTGGGTGAACCATGATAAATCTTTGTGTGTTATATTCACTTATGTATGCTCTATATCTTTGTGACATTGGTTACATTTGCATGTAATTTTTATTTCTATCTATTTAATCCTAACCCAAACTAAACTAAACTAAACACAACTCAAGTTATGCATATTTTTGTGTGAGTGTTTCATGATCATGTTGGACTATTATTAATTATTTAAGGTAGAAAATTAGAGATTCCTCAAAAAAACAAAATTTTTTAATTTGACAACACAACTAATGTCTTACACTTATATGCATTTCTCCATAAAAGTGAATTGAAAATAAAGCATAAAAAAGGAACAATTGTAGTATCAAAAAAGTTGTATCCATCATTTTCATAATGTCACACAAAATGAAGAACATATAAGAAGACTAAAAGAATGCCTATGAGAAAAATATAATTGTGGTAATTTCATACAAGTATATTCTTTAGCTCTAATTGTTTTCTTTTCTTAAAAGAAACACATGAAAATTACAAATCATAGGTTGAGAAATAAAATGAATTATCAATTATAATAGAAAAGCTCTAGTTTATGGATGAGAAACAAATATTACATCATTTCATATCATTAAATAAATAGAATAACCAATAAAAAGAAATATATTACTTTTCAACTTCTAAATTAGTTCTAAAAGAGTATTTTGGTGAAGAAAAACTTCTATCTTATATTATCCATTGACAAGGTCTTCAATTTTATTTCCAATCTAATCCTAGATACCTATAAATGGTTGGAAAAATTATTCAATTGTCTACTACATCTATTCCATCACTCGACTATCTCGTTAACTTCCTAGATTTCCTCTTATTGTTATTTTGATGTTTGCATTATGACCTGATGAAATCAAATCTAAGGCTTACAAGATCAAAAGCAAAGATGTCTTTTCTAGTAAAAAATAAGCATATTAAAAAAAATCAAGTATTCACAACTTTATTGAACAAACTTGTAAAATTTTAGGTCAAAGCTCAAAAATGGCTTAAGTTTTTTGTGATTACTAAGGATCTTTCCTTCTAATATTCTTACACTATCTTCCATTAGAATGTTCATTTGGAATATAGTATTTAAGAGAAAAGAAATAAATTAGACTTTGAATATAGTTGCTACAACTCCTAACTAGCTACAAACAACTAAAACTACTACTTGACAAAAACTAATGTGCTTGAACACTTGGAGAAAATAAGAATCAATGAATCTAATACAAAACTTATTAAAAATGAAACCCAAAATATTCTAGACTAATCAACAATGATACTGGATCAAATAAAACCACCAATAGGCTTGCTAAACTAGTTGGACCTCATTTTCAATTTACAATGTTTGATTTATTCATGAGATTGTAAGAAGAGATGAAGCAAATAAATTTATTCAAAAAAATTATGCACTACTTCTTAAAAGATATAAAAAAATCATCCCACTTCCATAAATTAGTCACATACATGAACTATTATTGAAGTCTTGATGAATGAGTTGAAATTCCTCTTTATTAGCTAGGAGTGCATCATTTATTCATCCTTAGTTGCATCTTCATTATTACCTACAAGAATGTCCTTTTATGAATTATTGACTTCCATGCATACCATATGTTTTGAAGGATATCACCTTGAAATGACAAAGTTATAACTCTTCGAGATAGATTCAATTTTATTGTATCTTTTTCTTCTATCTCATGTTGATTTGGATCATTTGGTTTAAATAAAATAAAATCATCACTTCTTTTTTGTTATGTTTTGAAAAAAAATCATATTTAGACTATGATGTCCTGACATCAACATTTGAATAAAATTCTTCTATTATTATTGAGAATATGTCTTCACCTCGATCATTATTGTCTTCCCCATTCACAACATGTCCTCTTCAACTTAATGGTGTCTCTCTATCCCTCTTCCTCACCTCACTAAATACCTCTTTATGTCTCTTCACCTCTCTATCTCTAGACCTTAAACTCTATGACTAGATCCTGACACCTATAGCTATAATCCAGAAATATTAAATCCTTTTTCCAATTACTCTTCCCCCCTTCTCTCTCATGAATTGTATATCTATCCTTTACTCCCTCTCTCTTCTCCCTAATAAATGTTAGAGAGAGAGAGAGAGAGAGAGAGAGAGAGAGAGAGAGAGAGAGAGAGAGAGAGTACTAATATGAGAATGTTGGTACTAAATTTCACTTGGTCAAACCATTTTATATGAACTTCAAACAAGATTAATCTAAATGATAACTCTTAGAGATATGGAGCCTTTGTCAAAAATTTTGACACTCGATACATAAAATGTAACTTAAAAGTATAAGAAAGGAAAAATACATAGTAAAATATTGCTTGTAAATAAATTTTATATTTCATGTATATATTTGTGATCTAAAATTATATTTGACCTAAGCTTCAAAAAATTTCTCAAAGTGGAATAGAGAGAGAGATGGCGAGTGAGGGGGGAACATGTTTTCAATACAATAATTATCATGCACAAGATATGGTGTATGTCATATATAGAATATGTCTTCTATGGCCTATGCCATATGGGCTTGGCATAACCAATCCTAGCTAGGATGGACAGACTAAACCATAAGGTATGTGTCATAAATAATATGGTGCATTTCATACCTTTTTTAGAAGACCAAAAAAATTAAGTGATAATGTTCTAGTCCCCCATATTTCTACACTTACCAAACATACATAATAGAATGCCAAAATTACATTAAAAAATCTAGAAGAGATAAACCATGTGGTAAGAGCTATCTCACAATATATAAAACAAGTATTACAATATTTATTTTAGAATCTCTTCTAAGGAAGCACACTACTCCCTAAAATTTCAAGTTGAGGAGAATTTCCCTATGGTGATATCCAAAAGGAATTATAGACTAAGATTCACTTCCTTGATAAAAGATGCAAAGCTTTCAAGGAATACATCCTATCTCTGAGAAAGGCACATGAATATATGAATCAAGATAAATAATCCTTGAGCTTTCTACTTGCAAAAAATATTCAAATATAAATTTTTCCTTGAATATATAGCTCAGAAGACCAAATTACAATATTATGACCAATTAATGTTTTACAACTTTATAGCACTTTACTCTAGACTATTCCATTTGATTCACATTCTCTTGCACACTTTCATTGTCACTTTTCTCCTTTTATATGTTCTGACAACTTAGTTACAATAACAACTAGATTGGTCATAATTGAGGAGAAACATATGTTGATCTCTAAGCCTAAGTTGCAAATTAGTGTCCAAACACTTAGTAATTTACTAGGCAAGGTTGGTCGGTCATCACTGTGATTGAGTCATCTAGTAAAGGTCGAGTGCATAAGAACTTGTTTATTTTTGCACCACATGCCAAGAAAGTCAAAGGTTATCAAGCACCCAATTTGAGACCAAGCATACATATAAGCCGAGTATACATAGTTGAGACCAAGCAAATTATAAGATAGATTTTGCTAAGTAAACAGAATAGACTGAGTGTGTAGAAGTTGTGTGATAGCATCAATGTTAGTTATGACCGAGTATCAGAATATTTAAATGTCAAGTAAATCAATTTTGACATATGAGTTTGTAAATGCACAAACACCTATGAAAATATTTTTGGCTAACTTCTATACAACATTTAGTGATTGTAGAGATGGTTAAGATGAATTTTACATGTCTTTAAAAAAGGTATTGATCCTAAGGAAATTAGATCAACCAATCATAAAATTAGAAGGGAAACAACAAAAGGGATGAATTGTGAACTGTTGATTATGATCTAGAACTTTTGAGGATTATATATTTAAAGAGGGTTCTAACCCTAGGATCATAAGGAATGTACGATGGGTGATCAGTAATGTGAATGAATGAGTGAATGTACAAGTGAAGGAGAGAACAAGGATAGAATAGAGCAAGGCTAAGTTCGAAAGGAGATCAGATAGAGCGACTTAAGTAGTGAAGGATAGAATGAAGATATCAAATTAAGAGATCAGATTGAGACATTGAATAGAGGAGGTCTAAAATCAGCTTTTAAAGAAAACTAAGGTTCAGGTACTGAATCATTTTTAATAGAATGAGTCAAGGAAAATATCTTAACAAAGTGATCGTAACATATCTATTTAAACCTCCTAACATAGTCCTTACTTAATTGTAATGTAAAATCCTTTAACTAGGTAAGACCTAACAGTCTTAAACACTTTTAATAAGGAAGACCCTTCATTGGGTAGATCACCTATTATGATCAACATTGTAACCCTAACAGGTTAACTTTATTGTTGTAACATCAAAGATTTATGGGCTTTGTCCCCACCCCAATTTTACCTTTACATTGAAATATTTATAGGTTACTAAATCATCTGTGTTATGTGTTGAAACTTTTCATGGATGTTATGTTTTGATTTCATTTCAACATTACAATTTTGATGATAGATCTAAGATATGAGATGCATTAGGTGTGAAATTAGTAAAAAAAATTGGCTAGTAAAAGTATAAAATCCTAATTCACCACCCCCCCTCAGTATCTTGTTTTTCATTAAAACCTTCCAACAATTGATATGTTCTCTTGGAAGAAGTCTAACAACTTGAGAGGGTCAGATCTTAGATGAAGGAATACAAGATGGTAAAA
Organism: Cupressus sempervirens; assembly: GCA_028749045.1. Classification (NCBI taxonomy): domain Eukaryota; kingdom Viridiplantae; phylum Streptophyta; class Pinopsida; order Cupressales; family Cupressaceae; genus Cupressus; species Cupressus sempervirens. The sequence goes on from CM053787.1 coordinate 160,113,288, forward strand.
ATCATTGAGAACCAGATGATTGAAATCTAGATCATATTGCAACAACTTGAAGGAGCAAAACAGGAGTTAAGAAAATCCTTATGAAAAATGAAAGAGATGGTCATTCAACAATAACACACTATACAACAAAATTGATACAAAAGGACTACTTGATAGTGGAAAAATTGGTGATAATGATGTAGCAATACCATAACTACTAGAAAAGAAAAATTTTCTAAGAAAAGTGGTAAAAGGACTCAAGAGAGAATAGGAAATCCAATTAGTAAGACTATGTAAAGTCATTGAATAGAAGAAGACAAAACCATGGATGAAGAAGACAAAAGAAAAATGACAACCAGACTTGAAGAAAGATCATTTGAAGTATAGAATCTCACAAACAATCAATTGGACATGATGAATCAGTTGATAAATGTAACTCAGGAAGTGAATGAGATAGACATAGAGATCACAAATTTAAGGTCATATAATGAACAACTAAGAAATGAGTTAAGGACTGAAAAGAACTTCTGGAAAGAATGAACAAATCAAGTGAAGCTATCAAATATTTTAAAGAACTGATGAGATCACCAATATCACCAAGCAATACTTTTGGGCTAGGATACATGAAGCACTTTTCATCTAGTGAAGAAGGATAATCATCAAAGAGTGAAGAAAAATAAAATGCAAAATCCAAAGGAAAACCTACATGTCATCATTATGGTAAAGTTGGACACACAACCAACATATGTAGAATCAAAAATGATATGAAAACTCCTAAACCTAAATTTATTGGTAATTTTTTTTATTACAAGAACATAGGACACCAAGAACATGAATGTAGAGAAAAGGCTAAAGAGACATCTAGATTGAAGGAAATTTTGATAATTGTTAGACATATGGACATAGAGCTCATGATTGCAAATCTAAGATAAAATCTAGCTAGACATTTGAAAAACAAACACATACACAAAGGTAACTCTCACAATTGGGATTACAATACATGGTATAATTGTCATTATTGTAGAAAATATGGATGCATTCCAAAGAATTTCATTAAGACGCATTTTAGAGGAAATTACAAGAAATGGTTGAATGGAGAACTAGTTTGTTTTAATTGTTTCAAAATTGGAAATGTTAGTAGAAACTATAGAACAAGAGTACCAACATGAAAAAATGGTAATGAAAAAGGTAAAGGAAAGGTTGAGTTAAAGAAAGCATGGAAAGAGGTAGTAGAAGATGGAAGTAGTGGAACAAAAAAATTTGAGATCGCCCAATCCAATAGATCAAGTGGACCACAACTAAACTAAATAAAGAAGGTATGTAGGAATTGTTTATTTAATGATATATCTTACATCAATTCCTAACATACAATGTACCAAGTTTCATATTTGCATAAGAAAAGATGCATGAAGAACATATCCATGGAGAGAAAAGTAAAAGACAATCATTTACAACAAGGAGTATCGAGCATCAATAATACAGTCTATATTGATTAAGCATTGCAGTATAGACCAAGAACTTATGTTGACTGAGTGAATTGGTATTGGCCAAGAAAGGTAATGATAATTGAATGTTTTTAGGTAATCATGGAGATTGAGATAGCTGTCATACACCTACCAAAGTATGAACACATTTATTGCAAACTAAAATGGAAAATTGAAAGTATTTATCAAATTTGGACATTCATTTCTACTTCACCAAAGAAAATTTAGAGTGCACAGGTGATTCAGAGGTGATCAAGGAAAATTTAGTGACGAACAAAGTGAATCACAGTGTAGTATTTCTAGTTTGATAAAAGTTAGTAAGTAGAACTTTTAGTGCTGAATTGATTATTTTCAGAAGTTATCATAGTGTTTTCAAAAACCCTAGTTTAAAATGGAAACTACAAGAAAAATTTTGAAAGAGAGAAACACACAAATCGAGAGGAATGATTAGTGTCTTTGAACATTGAAGTAACTGAAGATGAAATTGGCACCCTATCATCAATTCCACTAAGGATCTTGACAATTTAGAATGTGAGATCTTTTTACATGTGCAAAATTGGATAAATCAAAGATTTTGAGTTGAGAGAAGGTTATTAGAAGTTGTGCAATAATGAAGTATTAAGGGATGAATATAAGATTGTTGACGAGAAAGGGCTTACCTTTACCCTAGGTTTTTTGAAAGTTTTCAAAATAGAGTGCATAAAGATTGTAATAAATTATGTTCATGATATGAAGGTATGGTTAGAAGGTGGACCAATCAAGATTAACAAGGCCATAATATTTTGAGTTACTAGATAGCCTACCTTGGACAAACCGAAGACCATAAGAAGTACAACATGAAATGAGATTGAGAAATCAACCAGAGCCAAGTGGAATAGTTGAGGGATGTCAATCAATAAGATTGATGATCCTATGATTGAATTTGTAGTATGAATAATATCATACAAATTCTTTCAATCTAGTAGATTGAATAGAGTGTCATGCATTGCAGTAGACCTAGGCTATAAATTTGTCAAAAAGGATCATATTTATGATCTTTTTGAGCTACAATTGCAACAATTGACAGAGAATCTTGGAGGAATAAGAAAGGAAAAGAATACATCATGTAAGTTTGAATATCTATTAGTTTGTATCTTTTTCTATGTACATGATTCTTTTCCTAGAGTTCATACAATAGCATGGGGTAGGAATAGGACAACTATGGAATAGATAAATAACTTGGTAAGTCAGTTGGCAGACAATTTTGAGGCAATTATGGAAAATTACTTTGAGGAATTCAAAAATAAAATGTGAAACTAAATGAGGATTCCCAAATCTGTTTTAGATAAATATTTGTATGAGATATATTTCATGGTAGATACATATTTTGTTTATGCATAGGAAATACTACCTAGAATTGTATGGTTAAGGCTAATGACATATGAGGTTAATGTTGATGAAGTCACAATAGTAGTGACTACACTTTTGTCATAAGATATCGATGTGAATGTCGAGCCATTCTACACATATGATTCAATTAAGGCTGAGATGACTACAGAGTCAAGTAAGCCCAAGACTAACAAGAAAAGGAAGAAGACAATCACAAGTCTTGCAGGAAAAGATGGAAAATAAGGGGAAGGATCTAAACAAATAGCTAAAGGTGAGGATGTAAAAGGAAAAGAGATAATTGTTTCCAAGCCAAAGGAAACTAAGCAAAAGAAAGTAATTACTATTGATCCTAAAGTCAAAGATGATCTCAAGAAAGGTGTGCAAAAGGTGGGTACTTAGCAAGAGCCAAAAGGAAAAATAATAACAAGATCAAAGACAGCTCAAACCCCAGCTGTCAAATCAAAAGGAAGTATGTCAAAGAGAAAACTAACTAGCTCACCTAAGCATAACCTACCAAAAAAGCCAAGGAGAAAGCTAGTCATCGAGAAAGAGGAGGAAGAAGATAATGAAGAAATCAAGTCCAGAGAACAATGTAAATTACCAATTGTAACTAGACTACCTCTAATGATTATGGATCAAGTATGCACAAAGATTAGATATACACCTAGTATAATAGGACTTAAAGATATTCATTATCATTATTTGAATAAAGAAGATAAGGAGAAGCTTGAAAGAGTTATTCTTGATATGATGATTAAATTAAGATATACACCTTTAGAACTGAGTAATGTCATCCTAGTGGAATTGTATAACTGAATAGATGAAAAATGGAAGTGGGCACTATCCACTAAGAAGAAAATAAGAGAAACTACATTAGCACAAGCTATGTCAGATTTTGGGAAGACACATATGTTTATAGCCCTTAAAGATTTTGTAAAGAAATTTATGCCAAAAGAAATGACATACAAAATATTCAAGAATAAGGCTCATGAATTTGAGAAAGATATTATTCATGTATGGAAGGAAGCATTTGGACTACTTATTCCATCAACAAATAGAGAAGATAGAGAAGGGAGAGATGCAATAGAGTTTGAAGAGTAGTATAAGGAAGAAGTTGCCAAACTCACAGAAGAAATCAAGAAATTAGTAGGTGAGTGTGAACAACAATATGTTGTCACAATCAAGGATATTTCTAACTCACTTCCACATAATCAAAATATATTAACCAAGGAAGACATATAGTGTATGATGTCAAACACCTCATTGCCAAGCACCAATACAGTTTTACTACAAATCATAGATTACCCAAGGATTGAAAGTACTAAAACTAATAATTTTCAAGTTACATCAGTTACTATTGATACAAGTGTTGAGAAACAAGAAAAGACTATAATTGTGTTTTCACAATTTACTTATATACCAATGATTAAGAGATTAAAGAAGAAAAAGAAACAGAGTCAATAGAAGAAAGTGAAAAACTAAAGGAGAAAGATGACATACAAACTTGCATACAATTTTTGAGTGCTAAACTATTAGAACCATTAACTAGTACACCTGAATAGCAGATAATATCTACTCAACTAGACTAGTGTAAGTATCTAGATTGATTGAAAAGGGTAAACAATTGCAAATATCACTCCCTAGTGATACAACCCCATGATCTCAGATAATGACACAATTAGAAGAAATGATAGGTGAGTTCATAAGTCTAGATGAGGTAATCACTTTACCCATGTATGACTTAAACAACTTGACATTGGAGGAAATACAAAAATCACAAAAAAATTTGAGTTGTGAGGCAAAGAAAGAGCAACTAAGGAGAGAGCACAAAAAGAAATAGGTATTACATAATGTTAAAGACATTTTTGGTGATGCGTTTGGAGTCATTAACTTGAATAATCAGAATTCAATTTTGGATTAATTAGTGTATATAATTGACAAATTTCAATCAATGGATATTGAGATCAATGAAAAATTAATGCAATGGTCTGAAAGAAAATTTGAGCACAAAGTTTTGGAGAAGTTCTCTAGAGAACTTGTAAATAGACAAGTAGAGATTTCTAATTTAGTCACACAGTTGGAAGAAATTTTGAAGACTATTCATTCTTTGTATATGAAACTTTGTGATGTTGAGTTCTTCACATTGGAGAATCAATGATCTATTGATTTGTTAGACACTATCATGATAGCATGTATTGTTTCATTGGGAAAGAATGGAAGTTCAAACTCACCTTCATATAATAAGTTTACATTTGGTCAATAGAGGTTAGCTAGGCTCATGGCTAGAGACAGTGAAATGAGGAGCAAACTAATATTAATTCAATTCATGTTGGTACAAAAATTGGATATTATTAAGAAGGAAGTGTATATAGCACACAATATATTGAAGAAAGATACACATTTCTCAAATGTTGAAAGCTTAATTGATCTAGATGTCAAGCTAGGAATTCCAAGTTCTGGAAAAAGTAAAGGAGCAATGGAATAAAGGTACTCAAGAAATTTTGGCAAGTCAAAAACCATTTTTTAATAAGTATAAGATAGCCCTAGCCAACCCCAAGCCATAAGTGACAAAAACAAGGGGGAGATATGTATAGAAATAACAAAGAAGAAATGTATTGAAGGGAAGATTATATGACTTAACTATATAAAGGAGAAACATAAGGAAAAATTGAGAGCACACATTATAAAGAAGACCCGAATTATAGTCTTAGGGGGATTATTATTATATGGAATGATAATTCATGACAAAAAAAATTGCCACTAATGTCAAAGGGGGGGATTGTTGACTTTTAAGCCTAAGTTTTCTATTAGTTTCCAAACACTTCATCATTTACTAGGCAAGGTTGGTCAGTCATCACTGCAATTGAGTCATCTAGTAAAGGTCGAGTACATAAGGACCTATTTATTTTTTCATCATCTTTCAAGAAAGTCAAAGGTTGTCGAGCACCCCAGTTGAGATTGAGCACACATATAATCTAAGTATACAAAGTTGAGACTAGGCAAATTGTAAGACAATTTTTTTCTGAGTAAACAGAATACACTAAGTGTGTAGAAGCCAAGTGATAGCATGAATGTTAGTTATGACCAAGTGTCAAAATATTTAGATGCCAAGTAAACTAGTTTTGACATATGATTTTTTTATTGCACAAACAACTATGTAAATTGTTTTGGTTGAGTTCTATACAACATTTAATGATTATAGAGACAGTTAAGATGGATTTTATGCATCTTTATAGAATGTATTAATACTAAGGAAAGTAGATCAAAAAATCAGAAAAGTAGAATGGAAACATCAAAAGGGATGAATTTTGAACCATTTATTATGATCCAAAAATTTCAAGGATTATCTATTTAAAGGGGATTATAACCCAAGGATCCCAAGGAATGCATGATGGGCGATCAATAATGTGTGAATGAATGACTGAATGCATAAGTGAAGGAGTGAAGAAGTATAGAATAGAGCAAGGAAGGATAAGTCTAAAAGGAGATTAGACAGAGAAGCCTAAGAAATGAAGGACATAATCTAGATATCATATTAAGAGATCAGATTGAGACATTGAATAGAGGAGATTTGAAATCAAGTTTCAAAGAAAATTGAGGGTTGAGTACTGAATCAATTTTAACAAATTAAATCAGGGAAAATCTCTTAATAGAGTGATCCTAACATATCTATTTAAATCTCCTAATAGATTCCTTACTTAATTATAAGTGTAAAGTCCTTTAACAAGGTAAGACCTTATAGTCTTAAATGTTTGTATTAGGGAAGACCCTTCACTGGGTGGATCATACATTATGATCAATATTGTAACCCTAACAGGTTAACTTTATTGTTGTGAAAGTGAATATTCATGGGTTTCATCTCCACCCCATTTTGCCTTCACATTGGAGTGTTTCTAGGTTACCAAATCATTTGCATTATGTGTTGAAACTTTTCATGGATATTATATTTTGATTTAATTTCAGTAATTTCAATTTTGATGATAAATATATGATATGAGATGAATTAGGTGTGAAATTAGTAATTTATTTTTGCTAGTAAAAGTTTAAAATCCCTATTCTCCCCAACCCCTCTCTCGGTATCTTGTTTTCCATTAAATCCTTCCAACAACATAAGTCCTATCAAATGATCCATCAAAAAATAATTTCGTTAAAGGTGGTTGAAACCAAGAAATAGACAAGATCTAAAAATTTATCTTAATAAATATTTAACTACTTCAAAACCTTTTTAACATGTTATCACATGTCTTCTAAATTTGATAAAAAGGTAAGATCTATATACAAGTAATACACAACTAGTCATCTCAAAAACATTTTGTACAGGAATACTCTTAGTGAAAATTTATACATGCCAAGTTGGAACCAAAATAAAATGTGACACAACCTTCAAACAAGGTTAAGTCATTAGAGGAAATATTAGAAGATGAAGAAAAATATTTTCCAATCAAACTAAAATAGGTACATTGAAAACATACTCCAAACATTACGTGTCATCAATTAGATCATTTATGAGTATGCAAAACATACCAAGGCTTTCCTTGACCATCTAGTTTTCTCCTAAAATCCTTCTTTCATTTTCTTATTTAAATATCAAACTAACATAAGGAAATTGATAGAATAATTTTGTTCCAAAAAAAATTAAAACAAGCATAGACTTGTTAATGCGATCTTTATTCACTACAACATACATAATTGAATACTTAGTATTCTAAGATGAGTTTTTAACAACTTTGGTCACTTCCAACCAAATAAATTGCAAAGAGAAGTGCTTAAAAACTCTATCTACCTCTAATAACATAAGATAATATTTATAAATGGTGAGCCTCTAACCAATCCTTTCTTTGTCATGTCAACTAGGTACAAGAGGGTGCTATCTTCTATGGATGTTAGAATGATTTTTATAATTTTGATACTCATTTGAATAGCCTATGAAGGTGCAATAAAAATGAACATATCTAATAGAGGTTATTTACTTTCAATTAAGACCTAGACTTTAACCTTGAACTATTACTTACAATCAGCGAGTACCAAAAGTTATGGACATTGGATTCACCACTAATTACCATTCAATTGTTGGGTTGAAAATGTACTTAGGGGTAATGGGTGAATTAATACAACAAAAAAACTTGTAACTAAACTTAGGAACTTCAAAAATGACCAACATGTAAAACTGAAAATAACATAGAATACTACAACATGAAACACATACACAATTGGGAACAAGACACCAAGATATAGGTATCATGGAAACCCTTGGTTACAAGGAAAAACCATGGTGGGAATGAAACCCATAATATTTCACTGAGATTTATGAAATATGGCACAGTAAGACCAATTAAATTCACCTTGTTAAAGGTATACCTAGTTAGGAGTATCGTAGCTCAATTATGGCACAGAAAGTCTTGTTAAAAGAATACTCTAGTAAGAGATTTAGAACACAAGTAAACATGTCACCTTGTTAAAGGACTTGACCAATAGATCTTGTTAAAGATCATGCTCATGCTCTTAATTATGACCATGTTGAATGATTTGACCTAATCTAACTATTAGGATGTGATAAGTAGAGTGATATAACAAATAAAACCAATACTTTACTTGAATAGATCTAATTAGGTTCAAATTTCCTCTTCACATCCAAACTAACTCTTATCCTTAATCACACTCCTTGATTGTCAATTTGCTAATGTCATACACAAGATTTCTCCATTTCTAGTATGCTACTATGTCTCTACTTTTCATACAAAAATTGTTGTAAATATGTTTTTCATAATTAGGGTTTTCCATGACCTTAAAAATTCAATTTCTCTCCTTACAAGACCTCCTTACAAGTTGGAAATGATATCCATCTTGCACTAATAATATAATCCAATTATGTATCGATTTGAGAATAAAATCAAAACATGTTAAATTTGTTGGCATAATTGATGATGTGATGATATTAAGAAGAGTTATGATTTGATTGAATAATTATTAGTTATTATATTGTCATTGATTTCAACTATTGATCTAGTGTTCCTAGTTAGTTTCCAAGTGATTATGGAAAATTGAGTTTTGTAGTAAGGCCCAATGTGTATGATTCTCAAGAGAGAATTGGGACTATCTCTTGAGATCCATATGTTGATAATTGTTGGTAAAGAGAAGAGTCAGATTATTGTTGAAGTGTACAACTACTAGAATAGTTAGTGACAAATGATAGGTGATTTGAATGGTTAATCAAATATGTGGTGAATGAAGTGAAATTGCAAGATGATAAGTAGGACGATACTAGATAGTAAAGAAGATATAGGTATGATAGAAACTCATTTTTATGATAGCTGTCATGTCCAAAAATAATGGGGCAAAAAAAGATGGATATCTATCTATCTATCTGTGTGTGTGTGTGTGTGTGTGTGTGTGTGTGTGTGTGTGTGTGTGTGTGTGTGTGTGTGTGTGTGTGTAGGGTAAACTTTAAGAAAGTCACCTCCAAAAAATATGGATATCTATCTATCTATCTATCTATCTATCTATATCTATATCTATATCTATATATGCAGGGTAAACTTTAAGAAATTCGCCTCCAAAAAAGGATATAAAATATTGGTGAATCTTTCATTATTTTGAAAAAATAAAATTATTTCTATTGGTGAATTTCCCAAATTTTTATTCTAAATATGATTAATGTTGGCGATTATTTTTGAATCATTTTTTTTAAAAAATATTGATGAATCTCAATAATAAAAGGAAGTTCATTAATCACCATGGAATATTACAAATCAAAATTGAGCATTTTTTTTTACCTCATGAAATATTATGAGGATCATTACATATACTTTAAATCACTAGTGAAAACCAAATATTAGTGATATATCCCTAAAGTAACTAATAATTATGATAATTATTGGTCAGCTCAATTCAATTTCTCCAATAATATATTATATTTAGGTAACTTAAATCTAATCATGTAATGAATATTGTGGTAAATATTTGAATTAAAAAAATTCAATAAAATAAATCATTGAGCAATTTTAAATATTCTAGAACTAAATTTCATAAAACTATGGCAATTTAGGTTGTATCAAATCTTAAGTTATTAGCCAAATTACTAGCCAAGAAATTCTAAAATTAGCCACTAAAATATACCTTGTATATATGTATATATTTTAATTAATTGAGTTCACCAAGTTAATACAAGTCACCTAAGAGGGTCTAGAAATGAATTCCAATTGGGATTCAACATGATGTAGAGTCGACAACTGAGATTATAGAGTGAAATCATACATTTGGGCAAGCGTTAGGTTTCTTAGCTCTTGGGTTATAGTTAAATTGGTATGCTCGACTTAATACCTAGGTCACACAAAGTTTTGACATGATTCAAAATCTACATTTTTACAAGTTAAATCTATAGGTGTGTGAAGATTACATAGGTTTCCCTAACAATACCTTAAAACTTCATTTTGGTTTATAGCCAAACATGTTGGATTAAATCATTATATTTAAACATTCATTATTTAATTAATTTTGACCTTTGTTTGTATTACATTAGACCCTATACCACTACCACTCAAAAATGTGACGTTTCAATACATTATTAATCTACCACTTTCATTTTTCAAAATGATTACAATATTTTAGTAGTGAAGTAAACATCAAACACTTATAACTTAATTAAATAATTTGAATAACTAAAACAAAAACACTATAATTAAATCTACAAACCTATTTTAATATTAAACCTACCTAAAACATTAATATTTTAAACAAATCAAAATAACATTACTTAAATCAAATTAATCTAAACCACTATTAATTTAGACATACAATTAATTAAATTACATCTAAATTGATTTATCTAAATCCTACTTACCTTAATATTAAACAATACTAATAACATACTAATTTACTTTATATATATTTAAAAACTAATCATTGATTCTCTTAAATCACCTATCCTAACTAACATTACCACCTAACTAATCCTACCCAACCCCTAAAACCTATCCACCTATCCTAACATCTAAGGCCACTTGGCCACCACCTCATAGTCCTCCCAAGGCTTTGGGGTAGTTCCCAAGAACCCTTGTGTGCTGTCCTAAGTCTATCCACACTACCTAAGGGGACTGTTATGTCCAAGGCACATACTCAAAATGGGTGTCCAAGAACCAAGGAGGGAGGACTAAAAGGTAAGGTGGAAGCAAGGACTATTTTAAAAATGAATGTTCACCTGCCTTGCTCAAGCCAAAACTCACACTTATGTTGGGATGAGGGAAATTTGTGATGTTATCACCTTGTGTGGGGTTTACCACCAATGTAAAGTCAAGAAAGGAGGGCAGGGATGTCATAAGGTATAATATTAAAAATTTTAAGCATCCTCATTATCCTTTTTTTCCAAATCAACATGACAAGTCAATTCTGACGTAAGGGCATGTGAGAAGACTTAGGAAGCAATTTGGAGGGAAGGGAATTAAGAGTTATGGCTTAAATTTTAGTGGTTGATAGATGTGATAAGGTGAGGATAATTAGTTTTAGTTTATTAATTTATTTTTAACTCATTTTTAAATTACATAATCTTTTTTTTAAAGGTATCCAAAGATATTAAATGGGATCTTGAAAGGAATATTATTTGTTCTAAGAGGATTAAAATTTTCCCATACAAAGGGTAGAGAGCATTTTTGCTCTAGAAAATAGATTTTCTTAAGTATTTTTTTTATCTCAAGTGCTTGCCTTTTTTTTCATATTTATTAACATGGCCAAAGGAGGATATTTTTTTCTCTAGGATAAATTATGGCATAGTGTTTGATGTTATATTGATACACTTGAATAGGAATATTTTTCTTCTCAATAATTACTATAATATAAATGAAATACCAACTAAATAAATCAAACTTCCTTAATACAATTTGGAATCAAATTTCATAACTTTTATTTAATATCATTTTATCTGATCACCATTAAACATATGCATATAAATTTGAATCATAAGGAATATCATATGAAATGAAATTAATATTTTATTTTCAACATATGTGGGCTAGCCACTTCTTATTCATTTTATTCAATCACCTGATTCAAGGACTCCCTCGGGAAAGAACTAGTGAATAAAACCCGAGATCATAGTCATTTCAGAAATAATGTTAACAATAAATCTTTACAATAGGTTCATTATCCCAAGGAAAAATCTCCAAAAAATTTGAATTGAAACAAAAAATATGAATTCTTGCTTGGCTCCATATCAAGGTAGCCACTATGAAATCTGCAATTTATATCAAGGTAACCACGGAGAACTAAGAAGTGACTAGGAGACAAACAAATTTAACACAAGGACACATATGAACAAATACTCTCATACTAGGTTTATACAATCGATTTATTGTCAAACTATACTAGGGAGAAGGTGAATTTTTCCAAAGTAGGAGAAGTCATTCACAACACCAAAATAGATGCCCCTTCTAAGGCTATAATCACAAGAACTTATGTTCTTTCACTTCTTAATTTCCAATACACAAAATGGTTTGTACTGATGAGTAGGGGCCCATCACCCTACTCTCTCCATCTCCTCATCATGAGGAGAGACTCTACACTATTTGGAGTCTAACTGAAGCCCTCCTTCCATATATGGCCACTTCTGCCCTATCCAAGGGTGAGTAATGCCAACACAACCCTTATAGTTTCCCTCATAAAAAAAATGTAAAACACAAAAAGAAAAAAATTAAGAAACCCATCACAATCCCATCCTTTACATGTTTCATCATACATATGAATACACACACATGCAAAAAGCCTACTTAAGCAATAAAAACATAGCATGAAGACATGAACTCGAAGGATTCCTACCTTCACAATTAGTTATGGCAACTAAAATTTTGAGAAGAGCTATCACTTCTTCCTACTTCAATCTTTGTTTTACTCTCTGTAAATGTAGATATTGGGTGAACACTCTTCAACCCTCAAATTTGTAACTAAATAGGCTCCTAACTCAACCACCTAAAAATTGTAATAAATCCAAACTTGACTAAGGCCTTCTAGGGTCTTCTAACTTAATCCTATCATTAAGAAAAACTTTATAGTGGAGTATAAACTTGTCAAACTCATGGTGAAGTTCAAATTTTCGCACTAAAGTAAAAAAGGGATATTTGGGTGGTCATAAAAGTCAACAAAAGGGTCTAGGGGGGTGGAAAATGCCCCCAACCCATACATATACCCCCTATGCTCTTAGTTTTTATTAATTCTTGCCTCTAGGACCATTTTAAGACCTACTAAATTGCTTGATATATTTGGAATTTTTTAAAACCTTAGGAATTCAAACTTACTACTAAACCCTAATTAGGGTAATTAATCCAAATTACCAACTAATTAGTATTAGGTTACTAACCTAGTCCATCTTAGATTATTAGGTTACTTAGCTAACCTGAATTATCAACTGATATACATATACGAATTATGACTACTAAGTAACGCTATAAAATCACCATTGCAAAACATTAAACACTTTACAACTACAAAATGATACACACATTTAGATTATGATACAAATAAAGTACAAAACAACAGGGTTTGCATCTTTCATTAGACTCGACCCTAGGTTTCACAAACTATACATAGGGTCAATTTTTAATTCTCTATTAGATTTCTTGGCTAATAATCCTACACACTGAATTAACACATCATTAGTTCAAGAAACATCACATGCATATATTTAAGACTCATTTGGATAATCACATAAATAAAAACATCTTTCATATAAATAAATGTTTATCTCATTTCTACTCATATGTTTAACCATTAAAAATTACATAATCAAAGTATTACTCATATTCCTAATTCTGCATTCACTGACTATACTAAATCATCAATATGCATGCTCATAAAACATTAAATAACATGATTAAGCATCTTAAATTTTAATATCACATGACATAAAACAACATAATAATGTCAAGCCCATCCAACAATGTCTTGACATATCGGGTCATAATGTATCAAAATAACAATGTATCAATTCTGCTATGATAGGTTGGGGTGAGGCCTCACAATAGGTATATCATTTCAAGGATGAAAAGGTGATAGGTGAGGTTTTTTAGGTTGGATAGGTGATCAATGAACCTATAACAGACAAGTGAAACTATGGTATATAGGTTAAGAAAGAATGAGTTCTTGAGTGATGATCGATAACTAGTCATCAATGACAAGTATTGAAGATTTGGTGAATTGAGATAAGTTATTCATGATCCACTGACATGGATGTACATGTGAAAATGGTTTTCTAGCATTACAATGATTAGGTTGAGGTTTTTGGAGAATAGTTTAGAGGAATCTCATGACTAATAAAAATGTGTTTGAACTCTTGCACAAAATTTTATGAATTAGTTAGTGCATTTGTCTAAATTGATTTGTATAATAAGATATTATTGTATGGTAGTTGGATTTGAGAGGGATATTTGATTTTCCCATATGTAATACATTTAGGGTTTGGCTAAGTTAGTGGAAGAGAAACACTACTATAAATCGGTGAAAGTATAGGTTTAGTATTGTTAATCATTATACAAATTGCATGACTAAAGAAGTGAGAGGTGTGGTCTATTAAAGAGAAATAAAAGTGGGTTGAGAAGAGGTGGAGAGATTAAGTTGATCTAATTAGGTAGAAGTTGTGTTATTCTATGGATCAATTTTTTGTTGTTCTCTAATAGTTACAATACATGAAATACCTTAACTAGGTGGATCCCAATTGGTCCTTATTATAAATATTTTAATAGGGTGTCACTTTAGCTAGTATTCAAAGTCCTTTAACAAGGCTGATACTAACATGGTAAAGTTCCTAACAGGAATAGAGATAAATCCCCTAATAGGGTGGTACCTAAGAGTGTCTTTTTAAACTCCTAATAGATACCATCTCTTAATAGGGTGTACTTTAAAAGAGTACAAATTATTTGTGGGTACTAATCCCTACCACAATTGTGATCCAATTTGGGTTTCTACATAATCAAAATATATGTATCAAATGTGTGAATGGTTTCATATGATGAATTCATTTATTCAATGTATTTAAATGTATTACTAGTTAGGGTTTTAAAAGGTGAAGAAGTTGTTTGTTTGGTTGATTATTTATTCACCACCCTCTTAGTAATCTAATCACTTAGTACCAAAAATGAGTATCACATCTCTTGTCCTATATTCTGGTGAAAGCTTAATAGCTTAAGGAAAATATACAATATGATGAAGAAGGAGGCTCCTAAGTTCACAAGAGGAAACTACTCAGTATGGTGTAGAAGAATAAAACTCTATCTCAGAGGAATGTGAGAGAAGCATTAGAATCATATCCTTTAGCAACTCTTAATGCACATCACTTGGGAGATCAACAAGAACACCCAATTACAATGGATGTAGCAGAAAGCACTCTTTCAAATCTAGAATACATATATTTCAATAACCTTAATGTAGGCTATGACATGTGGGAGAAATTGCAAGTGATTTATGGAGGAGATGCACATCTGAAAAACAAAAATGTGGATATCTTGAAAGGAGGTTTTGATGAAATGATGATGATGGGGAATGGGAAAATTGAGCAGTATAACCAAATAATTAAAAATTTGGTTGCTACTATTAGAAGTGTTTGTGGAACCCCTTCAAGAAGATGATGTGGTAAGTAAAATACTTAGAACCCTTTTGCCTCAATATGCTATTAGGGTTTCATCTATTCAATAGGCCATATCTTTAGGAGCTAGTGTAGTTACTTTGGATTCATTGATAGGAAAGTTGAATATATTAAATAATCTAGTGAAAAGAAACAATCTCACTCCAAAAAGAAAGGGGAACAAGTCAGGTTGACCAAAATGTATAGGAGAAGGAAATGGATTTTCTAACCTATGCAAAGATAAACGGTGAAAACTAATATTCACCTCTACTCAAAGCCCAATTAACACAAGATGAAGTGTCAATTCATAACCTATGAAAAAGGTTTAATTCAACAAAGAGAGGCTTTTTGTAGGTATATATGCAATGTAAAATATAAATGCAAAGGAAAGGAAATACCTATTGAAATAGAAAAATAGGATAAGACTCACATTGAGATATAGAAACATGTAAATGCACTTTCAGATAGTGTCTAAAATTGTTGAAACTTGGATTCTAGACCTAAAGCTATGAGATATGCAAAACCCAAAAAAAATTTGGCTCTAGGTCAAAGTCAACTTGTAGGGAAAGTGTCAATGTTAGATGGGGTCAATATATATGGGCATTGACATAGTGTACCCCTAATCCTTTGTATCTAATTGCAAATTTGATTTTGGATCTTTGGACTTCTATGAAGACAGTGTCCAAATATTTGTTCTATTCTTATTTTTGACATCTATAACTGGGGAGAAAAAGGTATTTTTTATTTGATGGGGGGTTTACCTTGGTTGAGTCCCAGCATAAACTTTCAAACTAAAATTGGCATTGAGGATGCTACTAAGTAGTAGAAGTATATCTAACCTGAAGAAATGTAAATCAATGAATATGCTATTGAATTTAGAATGCAGTCAAAGATTATGATGCAATAGTCTGGACTCAACTTCAAAAACCATATGAAAGGAAATCAAAGTAAAGAAAAATATTTATGAATGAATCTTCTTCAAATTCACCTTAAGAATAGATGTAGATCTTAGGAGGGATGAATGTAGAAGATGGAAAAGAGGATTTTGAATGTATGAAGGGAGATCTTGAATGCTGAAAATCCTATGAAATACCATGCATAAACTCCTTTAATTCCATGAATTATTAAATCCTTGATGTTCAATGAAGAACTTTCTTTAACACCTAGAATGTGTAAATACTTGAATGTTGAGATGCTTGTGTGCAAGAATGATAGATGGTGATGGTATTAATCTTAGATTAGTTTTGACAAGAGAGTGTCTATACACTTAAGTCATTTATTTAGTTCATGCTAAACAAGTAACATATTGCTGATCAGAACAAGTTAGTGCATGCCGAGTAAAAAGTGAGTGTTGAGTCACTCATGTATCGAGTCATTCAAGTACTGAGTAGATAATATGTGCTGAGTGATTTAAGTGTTGGGAAAGTAGTGCATGCTGAGTCATTCAAATGCCGAGTGACCCAATTTTGACATAGTTATTTGTATTGGCACAAACTACTATGTAAACCATTTTTAAGATGACTTAAGGATTGATTTATGATCTTTTGTTGATAAGGACAAATCTTAAGTGTGAATCCTTGTGTAATGCATGCATCCAATCAAAAAAATGGAAGGCTTAAGTGGTAATATGAGTGAATTAGAGTCATTTATTCATACCTAATCCTAAGTCACCTAGGTCTTCTCAAGGAGGATAAACACTAAATGTTACTAGGAGATAGAAGAGTAGAGAAGGAGAGTTTGAATGTGCAAATAGGAAATTAATTGTGACAAAGGTATTATGAATTGAGTTTCCTTGTAGAATTAGTTAAAGGATGATCTGAAAACTAGGATTTACAATTTTTTAGCTTAATCCAAATTACAGATTTAATTCCCTATCTAGGCAATAATTGCGTGGTTATGTTTCTTAAACCATTAAAATTAGAGAGAAGACGTGTACACTTTAAACACTTAAATCAATTGTGTTTAGCAACATAAAAGAAAGAACGTAACTGAAAATGAATTGAAAGAATAGGAAAGAGATATAAGAGATGCAAACAATTTGGTAATGAAGTTTGTCTGGTTAGGACTACATCTCCGAGTTTGCTTCTCAATTCGAGGACCGCTTTATTAATGTTGCTAGGCAAAACACGCCTTCTTACAACATCCAATCTTCAAGCTTCATAGTCTCTCTCTCTTTTTCACTTGAAGATAATAACTTCATGCTTACAATAATCTCTCACCTGCAAACTCTCAAGAATTACAAAAACTTCCCCAAATTCCCAAGAGCAATTTTTTCCTTCCAGCTAATTGTTCATCTCTTCTAAATTCCCCTCCTTTTATACATGAAATTTAGCCAAAAATGGGCTAAAACAATTAACCAACATAATCCCCTATTTTGGTTACATAAATTTGAATCTACCTCTTTTACCATTATTTTGTTATGATCTTAGACCAAAATTAAGGGTTTGTTTTCAAAAAATGCCCTTATTTAGATAAGATTGGGCGGATTTGTTATGGATAGATAACAACTCTTCCCTTAATATTTCATGTACCATAAATAACCTATTGGTTGACCTAAATTTTAGGAGGGTAATGGTTGGGAGTTCAAATCCCATTATCCCTTTTCTTAAATTCGAATTAAATAACTATTTAAATTTGAATTTGAACTTTTTCCCTCTCTTTAAGATTTTATGATGTCATGCTGACATCATCAAAATCCACACTTTTATCTAAACTTCAAACTGTTATAACTTTCACATTTGATCTTCATTTTTAACGAAATGAAAGCAGTTGGAAAGCTCTCATTAGATTTTTCATTTTAAAATCCATTGTTGACCACTTTTAAGATGGTCTGATTTCACCCTTTATCTAGCCCTCTAGTCTACCTCTTGACTTGAACTTTGACTGAGCGTAACTTTTTCATACAAGCTCCTTTTTCGCCCGTTCAAATTGCATCGGGTTCTATTCTCTGAGATCTTTGCAGTGATGTTAACTTTGAGAGATTATGAGACTGTTGAATTTTTGGCCTTTTGGATCCACCTGGATCAAAGGAGAACAAAGGAAGGAAATAGTGGACAACAAAGAGACATCTGATCAATAAGGATCAAGTATACATTAGTATAGAGGTGATATGACATCAAGCAATAGAGTGCTAATTGCAAGATCATTTTTGAGACATTATAATAGGTGAATCATTTAAATATCTTAATAGAGAGTGCTAACAAGCTGTATTGAAATCCTCTAACAAGGAGCTTACTTAATTGTGAGTTAAAGTCCTTTAATCAAGCACACTTCTAACAGAGTGTTGAAATCCTTTAACAAGGTAAGACCTAATAGTATTTGTAAGCTTTTAACAAGGTAGACTTTTCACAAGGTAGATCATGTTTCATGATCAAACATCGTAAACTTCATTAGATACACTTTATTACTGCAGTAGTGAAAATTTTTGGATATCATCCCCACCCCAATTTTACCTTCTCATTGAAGGGTTTATGGGTAATCATATCTTGTGTCATACATGTATAAGTGATTAATTTTTTAACATAATTTAGATGTATATGTTTTATATGGTATTTTAGTTTACTTGTTGAATTATGAGATGGATGTATGATGAGTGTTTTTATGGGTAAATGTTTAAAGCATTGATTCAAACCCCTCCCCCATGCCTCTTAGAATTTACCTTTCCTATTGTACTTCTAACAATTGGTATTAGAGCTAAGTTCTCTAAAAGTAAAGTTTTGTAGCTTTGAGGAAAGATCTTGGAAATGGAAGTCTACAAGTTGGGAAAGATTATTAAGAACCAAGAGATTGAAATACAAGTCATTCTACATCAGTTGAATGAAGCAAGAGATGATCTAAAGAAATAATTGAGAAGAAGGAAGGAAATTTTTGTTGAGGAGAATGAAACACAATAAAAAGAGATGGACACTACTAAAATATTTTCAAATGGAAACTCTAATGAATTTGATGCATCAGTTGTAGATCTAAAGGAAAAGAATATAACCCTAGTTAAAGAGATCAGAAATCTAAATATAGAGCAAGAATCACAAGCCATATTGCTATGTGAGGTGATCAAACTAGAAAAATAAAGCTATGAAAGACAAAGTCATGAGTTTTGACTAGTAGACTGGAAGAGAAATCATCATAAATAAATAGGATCACTCACATCACAACGCTAAAGTTGCAGAATGAACAATTGAGCAATGATCTAAAAAGGGAAAAGGAGTTTGCTAAAAGTTTCAATAAACTTGGTGAAGCCATCAAGTACTTTGGACAATTGATGAGGTCCCTAGATCTAACAATGATACTTCTAGATTGGGATACACTAGTACTGAAGAAGGAGAATCATCCAAAAGTGGTGAAGAAAGAAGTAACAAAGGTAAGTACTCCAAACCTACTTGTCATAATTGTGGTAAGATAGGTCATACTACTAATGTTTCTAGGAGCAAGACTATAAATATGAATGTTAAGAAGAAAAACATAGGTCACTACCACAAGTGTAACAAACAAGGTCACCAAGCACATGAATCCAGAACCAAGACCATGCACACTCAAATATTTGAAGGATACTACTATAACTATTAGAATTATGGACATAGAGCTTTTGAAAGCAGATCCAAACACAAGTGGTCATCAAACAAGTAGAAAAGGGTATAGAGTAATGGAAACTCTTATAATTGGGATTATAATACAAGATATAGTTGTCACTACTACCAAGAGTATGAGCATATTCCTAAGAATTTCATTAGAACACATTTTAGAATTGATTACAAAATGTGGTTGAGTCAAACCACATGTTTTAGTTGTTTGAAGACAGGTCACATAAGTAGAAATTATCCAACAAGGTCAAAGGCACCAAGTTGTGAGTTCAACAAAGACAAAGGAAAGAGAAGTATTGAGAATGTCAAAGATGAGATGAACAAAACATGGAGGAGAAAGGAAGATTACAACACATCAAGTGCATATGAGATCACTTCACCCAATGGGTTAGGTGATCACATGTCCTCGAATGAAGAAATCAAGAGGTATGTGGGACTAATACTTAAAAGGATATACTATAAATTAGTTCCAAGGATTTAGTTTTTGAAAAGAATACATATGCATGAATAAAGATGCAAAGTATTGTTTAGGAATCAAGAATAAATCTTTAAGTTTTGTCAGTTTTCATGTTACTGTCGAGCATGAAAAGTTTCACTATGGTTGTTGAGTGAAATGTTGGCGGATGCCGAGTTAGAAAAATTATTAGTCAAGGATGAGCTCGTAGTGGTTTCTAAACATATGGAAAAACACAAGATGCTGAGTGAACCAATAAATTCAATTGAAGTTGAGCTTACAACTGTGTAAGCACTTAGCATTAAATGCAGTGTTTTAAGGGATATTTGATCAATTTATGTTCATTTGAAATCATTCAAATCTTAAGTAGAGAAAGAGTAGCTAAAGTTGATCTAGAGAAATTGATCCTAATATTTGCAAGAGATTTAAAAGGTTGTTTGACACCATTCCAGTATGATTCACAAGGTATTTATCTTGTGCCAAGCTACACAGTTTTGAATTTTGCAAACCCTAGTTTCATGTAATGGTGTCTAATTCTTCAACAACCAAGGTTGTAGATGGAAAAGAGGTTTTAAATGTGGAATTGATAAGTAATGAAATCAAACAACCTACTTCTAGGGCTATCACAGATATAGCTTACAAATAGGATCCCTCTAGTGCGTTATCCATGATACCATCACAAGTTTTGATGATACAAGTTATTAGAAACTATTGTAAATGCAAAATTGGAAGCATATGTGATATAGAAATTAGGAAGACATATGGAAAACTATGTGATAATGGAGCTTTAAAGGAGGAATTTAAAATTGTAGAGAAAAAAGGTTTAACTCATGCCCTAGATTTCCCTAACGTATTCAAGACAAAGTCGATAAAAATTATTTTGAGTAGAATTCATGACAAATCTATATGGCTAGAGAATGGACTAGTAAAAATCACCAGGGAGATTATACACAGAGTCATAGGGTATCCAACCCTAGACTAGCCCAAGATAATGAGAAGTGAAGCTAAGGAAATAATTGAAAGAAACACAGGGGTTGTGTGGAATAAAAGAGGGATGACAATTGATACAATCACATATCCCCTAATAGCTTTTTCAGTGAGGGTTATAGGACACAAGTTCTATTAATCCAATAGATTTATTAGTGTACCTTGCATTGTAGTTGATATGGATTACAAAATAGTGAAGAAGAATCATACTTATGATCTTCCCGAGTTGCAATTGCAATAATTGATTGAAAATTTGGGAGCTATAAGGAAAACCAAAAGTGCACAAAGTAAATTCAGATCTATTATTGTATTTATTTTCTTTTATATATAGAATACATTTCCCATATTTGGTATAGTTGCATGGAAAGTAAACAAACCTATACAATTTAAAAAGGTGAATTTATTGAGCAACTAGGTGATAACTATGAATCTATAATGACAAGTTTTTTTGAAGATTTCAAACAATCAATGAAGAAAAGACCGAGGATACCAGTTTCACTAGCGGAGAAACACTTTGATGATGTTTGCTTCCTAGTTAACACTAATTTCACATATGTTTAGGCAACAATTCCCAGAGTGGGATGGCTAAGACCATTAGGATATGAAATAAATGTTGATGAGGCCTCTACAAAAATCATAACATTCCTTGTAGAGTAAGTGGATAAAGGAGCCACCACATTAGGAAATTATAACTTGGCCAAATCAAAGATCACAATGGAATTGAAGACTACTTCAATTATCAGGAAGAAGAATAAATAATTAAGAAATTTAAAGAAAGATTTGGTTAAGGGGTTGAGGAAGAAGAAGATGAAGATGAAGAATAAGAAGAGGAAACACAAGCTCAAGCACCATTGGAATTAACACAAGGTCAGGGAGAAGACCAACAAGAAGAGGAAGTAGAAATTTCATGAGGTGTCGAGGAAGAAGAAGCTAGTGAAGCACCAATAGCTACCAAGAAAAAGAGAAAAGAAAAGACATAAGCAGTGAAAAAAAAAAAGAAGGTTACTAAATCTAATTAGCCAAAGAATACAACCCGTACCACAAGGGCTAGCACTAGAGTCACTGCACAAAAGGCTAAAGAAGTAGCCAAGCCTAAGGAGAAGATAGTTGAAGCTTAGAAGAGATCAAGGAGGAAATATGTTGCTCAAGATAAATTTGATGAAGAAAAGATTGAATTAGATAACAACAACCAATTTCATTTGGTGAGTCATAGTCCCTCTTTAGATTTAGACAATCTATGTGAGAATATTAGGAAAACAATGCTAATTTATCATGATTCTCTCATATTGAGTTTCACAATCTTCGGAAGATAGAAAATAACCAAGTTGAAGAGGTAGTATATGCCATGATGAAAATATTCAAAAAGACTCCTCTAGAACTTGCCAACTCTATACATAAAAGTTTGTATGATAGAGTTGAGAAAAAGTGGCATTATTGTTTAGACACTAAAAAAAAATAGGGAGACAACTCTTGCTCAAGTTATGCCAAAACATAGTAAGGCTGACATGTCTAAAGCTATTAAGAAGTATGCTATAAGTTTTGTGCCAAAATACAGGGCATTCAACATACTACAAAAAAAAATAGAAGATGTTGTACAGAAGTCCAAGAAAATGTGGAAAATAACATATGGAATGTCAACATCTAGGGAAGCTAAGAAAACACCTATTGAGGTAGGTGAGGATGAAGAAGATGACATTGAACAAGGAATAGTTGAGGGAGGCATAGATATGAGAATTTACACCTAGGAACTAGCTGAAGAAGAGTAGAAAATAGAACAAAGTGTACAAGATACACAAGTGCCAAGTGCCATCCCTCCATAGGAGACAAGTACAACCATTGAAATTATCAAAGGTAAGGATGTATCTAAGACTATTTCTCTTAACATCAATCCCCTCATAGAGGATGATTTGAAAAGTATAATTGTTAAGACCACTCTCTAGGCCAAACTATGTGACAACCCTATATGGTGAGTGTAGATGAAGTTTAGAATACAAATACTATAGGGGAGGAAGTGCAAACACTAGACACACCTTTAGTCAGTCCTCAAGTCACAAGTGTACAACCTTTACAACCTATAGTGGTATATCAAAGGAAGGAGACAAAAAATTTCACTATCAGTACACTTATGTAAGACACTCCAATCTTAATGAATATGCAAGAACTTGAAAAAGATAAGGTCAAGATAGTTGGAGAAGACAATGTAGAGACACCAGAGAATGAAGGCACTCAAGGCCAAACAAGATAGGTATATACACCTGCACCTCCAACACAAGATCAATGTGCAACTAGAACTATAGAGGAAGAAAATGACAATACTGAAGAGTTAAGATTCATATCCAAGCCAGAGGAGCAACTAGCAATTCAAGCATTAGTGACATTACCAAAATCTTCTACTCTTCCTAGTCAAGCTCTTTAGAGGCTGAATATAGATGCTACACCATTGCGACTTTCAAGGTCAAGTCCTAGCTTATCTGAGGGTTTAACTACATATGGTGATGTTAGCCCAAATGAAGATATTGTATTGCTTAAATTTGATTTGGAAACAATCACAATTGAGCAGATGGGTATATTACAAGAGGCCCTAGCAAAGAAGAAATTTCAACAACTACTCAGAAGGGAGCATGGGTAGAAGCAAGCTTTGATTGAAATCAAAGAGATTTTTCTAGATGCATTCAGTCTATCAACTTTAGATGAAAACAAGCCCATTATTGAATAATTAACCAACATAGTGGAAAGGATTACAAGCATAGACCTAGATACAAATCTAAAACTACTTGAATGGTCTGAAAGAAAGTTTCAAAACAAGGTAAATGAGAAGATATTAAGTGTTATTGAACTAACATGGGTTGAGCTAGCAACCAAAATAGAGTGTGAAGAAGGTACTAGAGAACATTTTCTCTTTCAATACCAAATTATGTAATCCTACTCTCTTCTACACTAAAAGACTTAGTCCACCTTGTTGCTGAGTTGGCCATCCAAATCAAGTCTTTGGAGGTAGCTTGTGATAATTGGGATGTAGCTCTAAAGATTATACTTGAAGTCCATAAATCTTTTTTGGACAAATATAGTATTAGTGTATAACCCATCCACATAAGTGTCAAAAAGGGTGAGTCAGAGTAATGGGGAGATGTTGGAAATATAAAAGGAGTAAGTGAGAGGGGGCAGGTGAATTAATTACTACAAAAATAAATCCTAGATCCCTTAGATGTCAGTACAAAATAATTGTATGAAAGCTTAATTTTGTTGATGCTTGACAAACAAAGAAATATTGTAACTTAATATTCTCAGTAAACACTTATCATGAAATTATTAAGATGTTATCTATGATTACCATTACTTTAACTTAGTTGCAAACACATACAAGAAATAGCATGAACACAATTGACACCAAGATTTTATGTGGAAACCCAATTTGGGAAAAACCACCAATTGCAACTAGCTACTACTTTTCACTCTTCTAAAGTGATCCTTGTTAGGAGCCAACCCTATTAAAGGTTACAAAACACACTGTTAGGTGTGACGTTGTGAGAGGATTTAATCATTCTATTACTAGTAGCCTTGTTAGAGGTCTTTAGACAATTCAATAGAACTGTCACCTTGTTAGAGGATTTACAAATAGTTGTTAAGCCAACTCTATTAAGAGATTTAGATCACTACTACAATTCTTAGAGAGTAATAATGACATGACCTGATTTGGATGCAATTGAATTGCTGATTATAGATCTCAATTATGGCTTATACTTGATCCTTCTTGATCAAATATACATTTTTCATCTTCCCAAGGATATTTTGCTTATCCTTCTAATTTTCTTCTTCTTAGCATCATCAAATCTTCAATTATCTTCCATGCATTCACATACTTCACACTTTCACACTTTCTAATCCTCAATTTGACCTTTTATTTATATCTTTCATATTGTCAGGTTGGCTCAAATACAACTTAGAATGATTAATATTCATATTCTTAGTTAGGTAGAAGCAATAGAAAAGTCAATTAAACTCAATATGCCAAAATAAGAAAATCCTTCATTAGCCAACCCTTCTCGGTAGACACTAACTCAGAATTGATTTTCTTATGTTAACCAAGTGAGGCTTGGTCAACACTGCATACTTGATAAGCTCCTTTGGTAATTGAGTGAGCTCAGTTAGAACTAGCTCTATCCAACATTTCCTTCATTAACTAAGTGAGTTCGATTAACACTTAACTTCCACAAACTTTCCTTTGATGCCCAAGTGAACTTAGTAGACACTGCCTTTTGAACTAAAAAAACTTTGGAGCACTCAATGGCCACAAAAAAATGTTTTCAATGCCTGAGTGAGCTCGGCATACATTGACTGGTAATGATATGACATTTTGTATAACATCAAAGACAATAAACAATTATTCAATTATTCTAACAATCTCCCTCTTTGGCATTGATGGAAATACAATATATCATAACACAATGAGATTTTAGAGAAATAATAAAGTTGGAATATATCCTTAGCTTCATTCTAATTCTCATCCATGAGAACTCCCATTGTTAGTGTGATCTCTTTTTGCCTTTTCTCCCTCTATCAAAAAGCTTCTATCTGCTATAACTTCTGCCAAGTTCATTCTCCTTCTTTGACAATTCTCTCCCTCTTTTCAACAAAATTTCTATGAGATATGACAGTAAACTTCTCCCTATTTGACATCTTATGCTAAAGACAACACATAGTGAATGTCGATGTATCTCAAGTATTGATTCATTTGCAATATGCCCTTGTCAATATTGCACCAACTGAATGATCTTCAATAATGCTCTAGTTGATGCATCACTAAACTTTATTTAGTGACCTCAGATAGGGGAATGACTCCTAGCTTACCTCTTAGATATAGAAATGCATCCTTAGGTAATGGCTTGGTGAGTATGTCTGAAATTTGTTCTTTTTTATTTACATATTCCAATCTGACTTCTTTATCTTGCACTAATTCTCTTAAGAAATGATATTTTATGGTAATGTGCTTTGTTTTGGTATGCATCACTGGATTCTTATTTCACTTGTGTAGATAACTATTGGATCCCTGATTTCTACCTTCATACCTATCAATAGTTGTTTGAACCAAACAATATTAGAACAATTGACTGTTGCTGCTAGATATTCTACCTCTACTATGGACTTAGAGATACAATTCTATTTCTTGCTTGTCCAAGACACTAGTCTTTTACCAAGAAAGAATGCTCCACCACTAGAGCTCTTTCTATCATCAATACTTCCTACCCAATCAACATCTGTAAATAATTTTAAGTCTAAATTGCCTCCTATTTTGTACCATAAACCATATTCTTCAGTACGTTTTAGATATCTCATGATTCTTTTGATCTCCATCATCTGATTTTCTTTGGGATTTGCTAAGAATCTTGCCACCATACTAACTGCTAATGAAATATTAGGCCTTGTGTGTACTACATACTACATTTTTCTAATCATTGACCTATAAGTGGTCTAATCTACCTCTTTTGAATCATCATTTTTGGAAAGCTTATGTCCAGTAGACATAGGGGTTCCAATTGGGCTTGAATCCTCCATTCCAAATTTATTTAATATCTCCTTGATATATTTAGATTGAGTAATATAGAAACCATCTTTCTTCTATTAAATCTGCAATCCAACAAAGAATTTTATCTCACCAAACATAGACATTTCAAATTCTTTACTCATTTCTTTTGATAATTCCTTGCACAAGTCATCATTTCCTATGAATAAGGTATCGTCAACAAATATTTCTACCAATACAATCTTCTTGTCTAGTGCTTTGATGTAAAGACTGTAGTTATCATTTATTCTTTGAAAACCAACTTGTATCAAGTAGTTATGAAGTCTTTCATACCAAGCTCTAGGAGCTTGCTTGAGTCCACATAATGTCTTGTGTAATTTTTAGACCATGTCTTTTTTCTAGGACCTACAAAACCTTTAGACTATTCAATGTAGACTTCCTCATAAAGAATGCAGATTTTACATCCATTTGATAAACTTTAAATCCTCTATGAGCTGCATATGCTAGTAAAGTTCTAACACCTTCTAATCTTGTAACAGGAGAAAAAGTTTCACCATCATCAATACCTTCTTGAGAATAGCCTTTACATATGAACCTTTCTTTGTTTCTAGATACTTTTCCATCTTCATTTAACTTATTTTTGAATAGCCACTTTGTGCCAGTTACATTTTTATCCTTAGGTCTAGGAACACGAGTCCAAGTTGTGTTCTTCTCTATTTGTTCTATTTCTTCATTCATTTCTGCAATCCAACTTTCATTATCAAAAGCATCTTTAACATTTCTAGGTTCAAATTTAGCAAGTAAACATGTACCTTTCAATTTTCTTATTGTCATTGTTCCATCTAATTTATCTCCAATGATCTGATTAGGTGCATGATGTCTTTTGACATATCTTGCTAACATAGGTTCTTTGGATTTGCAATGAGTGTCACTAATTTCATCATGAATTTTAGTATTAGGCTCAAGTCCCATTATCTGTGACTCAGGTCTATCAGACTCAATTTTCTCTAGCTCAGTAGCTTCTAACTATGACTTGGGTCCTTCAGACTATTACTCAGGTTGCACTATCTATAACTTGGTAGCTGTTGGAGATTTTGGGGACTCGAGAGGTGAAGACTCCTTTCTTTTAGATAGTTTTGGAAGGGTATTAGGTTCATAGTAAACAAATCTTTCGTAATCCTCATGCTCTAATATGTTTTCTTCTTCACTCTTTTTTGCAAACTCATCAATTCTCACATGTGTACTTTCTATGATTTTATGGGTAGAAAAATTCAAACATTTGTATGCTTTACTTCTGTAGGAATATCTTAGAAATATGCCTTCATCACCTTTGACATCAAATTTTCCTTTTCTAGATTCTTTCAAAATATAACATTTTCTGCCAAATACTTTCAAGTAACTTACATTGGGTTTATAGCCATACCATAGTTCATAAGGAGTTTGATTTGAGTCTTTCTTCAGTTGTACTCTATTCAAGATATGAACTGCAATTTTGACAGCTTCCTTCTAGTATTTGATTGCAACATTATTTTCTATCATTAAAGTTCTTGCACAATCCATGATAGATCTATTTCTTCTTTCAGTTATACCATTTTGCTCTGGTGTACTAGGGATTGACACTTGTCTTTTAATTCCTTTTTCAATGCAGAATTCATTGAATTCATTGGATATTAGTTCACCACCTCTATTTGATCTAAAACATTTCAATTTCTTTCCAATTTTTTTTCTACTCTTTCCAAGTACCACTTAAATTTTTGAAAGGCTTTTGATTTTTCTTTTAGATTCATTATTGTCATCATTCTAGAACAATCATTTACAAAAAGAATGAAAAAATTTTCTCCACTATAACTCTCTACATAAGTCTATATGCACAAGTTCTAATACTTCTTTAGAATGATAGTTCTTTCTTTTAAAACTAGTCTTTCCCATCTTACCAATTTGGCAATTTTTGTATAGACCCTTATCAAGTTTCTTCAAACTAGGAATACCTCTTACTCTTTTATGTTTTCTTATCTTGACCAGATTATCAAATTTTACATGACATAAATAATTTTGTGCTACAACCATCTTTCTTCTACTTGAGCAATAAAACATGAACTTTCACTGAGATCAAGATAAAATAGATTACCTTTTGTTTGCTTTCTAGATCCAACCAAATTTCCTTTTTCATCCAGTATTTTGGCCTTTTCATCCATGAATTCTACCTTGAATCCAATGTTATTAAACTATGTCACACTTAGTAGATTATTCTTTAGTCCTTCAACCCAATAAGCATTATCACATACAAGTTCATTAGTCAAAGAGATACATCCTCTTCCTTTTATGTTACAAGGTTCATTGTTTCCAAATCTCACACTACCACCATCATAATATTCCATGTGTTCAAATTTTGTTTTGTCTCCAGTCATATGATGTGAGTAGCCACTGTCAATAATCCATGTATCATTTTTGCTAACATGAGAGATAAGTGCCACCTCATCTCTTTTCATCATCAAATTCATCTTTTACAATAATATATACCATTTCATCTTCACTGTTATCAGAATCTTTAGCCATGAAACAAGATTTCTTACCTTTGTCCTTGTAGCTATTGAATTCCTTCTTGCCTTTGTACTTATTGTGTTTCTTTCTATCCTTTTTTTTCTCTATTTGGATACCTAGCAGCAATGTGACCAATTCCTTCACAAGAAAAGTATATCAGAGGAATCTTGCCTTTGTACTTTCCTCTACCTTTGGAGTATTTACGTGCAATTAGGGCTTCAACAACTTTGAGATCACTGTCAGAACTTTTTTTTTGTTTCTTCTTCACTTCCTTATTTATTGGCCTTTCATTTCTTACTCTTTTTCTTGAGTGAGAGTTTGGCTTCAAATGTAGACTCAATACCTTTGGAACTAGGAACATGGTTATCATAGTTATCCAATTCAAAAGATATCAATCTTCCAACTAGAGCATCCAAATTTATATTGCTATTTGGGTCACATCTCATTTCTTGAATAGAAAACACTCTAATTGCATAAATAGAAAGAAGAGAGTACCTTTCTTACAACTATTTTTTCATCAATGTCTCCTCCAAATGCTTTGATTGTGCTCATACTTTCTTTGATTCTTTCAACATATTTTGCAATTTTTTCATCTTACCTCATTTTCATCTTATCAAATTGACCTCTGAGACTTTCTACTTTGGTTCTTCTTACATTGTCCTCTCCTCCATATATGTCTTTCAGTTTGGTCCACATTGCATGAGTTGTTTTGAAATCTTTTACTTCATCAAATTCAGCATAACTAAGAGCAAATGCAATATCAATCATCATGATGTTATGATTCTTCTTTTTATTAATGTCTTCAACTGATAATGTTCCAGTAGGAGTCTTGTATTCAACATCAAGATATTTACAACTTGAATCATTTATAGTCACCAAATTTAATCTCATAAGTCCTTTCCATGCTCCAAAATTATCTCTATTCAACTTGGGAATCTCTCTTCTATAAGACATCTTGATCTTTAGCTTACATCCTTGAAACCTTCTCTACAAGAACCAAAACCTCTTATACAAATTGTTGGAAATATAACACGAGTAATTGAGAGGGGGGAGGTGAATTAGTTACTACAAAAATAAATCTTAGATCCCTTAGATGTTAGTATAAAACAATTATGTGAAAGCTTAACTCTGTTGATGCTCAGCAAACAAAGAAATACTATAACTCAGTAAGTACTGAATATGCTCAATAAACACTTATCATGAAATTCTTAAGATTTTATCCATGATTTCCATTGCTTTAACTTAGTTATAAACACATAAAATAAATAGCATGAACACATTTGACACCAAGATTTAACATGGAAACCCAATTTGAGAAAAATCACCAATTGCAACTAGTTACTATTTTTCACTCTTTTGAAGTGAGCCCTGTTAGTAGCCAACCCTATTAAAGATTACAAAACACACTATTAGGTGTGACCTTTTTAGAAGATTTAATCATCCTATTAGGACTAGCCTTGTTAGAGGTCTTTAGACAATTCAATAGAACTACCACCTTGTTAGAGGATTTACAAATAGTTGTTATGCCAATCCTGTTAAGAGATTTAGATCACTGCTGCAATGGTTAAGAGAGTAACAATGACATGACCTGATTTGGATGCAACTAAATTTCTGATTACAAATCTCACTTATGGCTTGTACTTGATCCTTCCTGATTGAATATATCTTTTTCATCTTCTCAAGGATATTCTGCTTATCCTTCTAATTCGCTTCTTCTTAGCATCATCAAATCTTCAATTATCTTCCATGCATTCACATACTTCACACTTTCACACCTTCTAATACTTAACTTGACCTTTTATTTATATCTTTCATATTGTCCTGTCATCTCAAATACAACTTAGAATAATTAATATTCATTTTCTCAATCAGCTAGAACGAATAGATAAATCAATTAAACTCAATATGCCAAAATAAGAAAATCCTTCATCAATCGACCCTACTCGATAGACACTAACTCAAAAATGATTTTATTGTGTTAACCAAGTGAAGCTTGGTCAAAAATGCATACTTGCTAAGTTCCTTTGGTAATCACGTGAGCTCAATTAGCACTGGTTCCATTCAACATTTCCTTCATTAACCAATTTAGCTTAGTTAACACTCAACTTTTGCAAACTTTCCTTTGACACTCGAGTGAACTCAGTAGACACTACCTTCTAAACTAAACAAACTCTGGAGCACTTGGTATCCAAAAAAAATTGTCTTCAATTCCTAAGAGAGCTTGGCATACACTGGCTAGTAATGATATGACATTTTGAATAACATCAAAGAAAATACACAATTAATCAATTGTTCCAAGAGGACCAAGCAGAGAGAGAAAAGAGGGAGCAAAACCCAAGGGAGAGTAAGTGAATAGAATAACAAACTAGAGTAAAAAAATGAACAATATTATCTCAGATAGAAATAGAGAAAGAGTATCAGTTTATGCAAATCTACTCAATAGGAGAACAATTTTGATACAGAGTACTAAACTGAACTGAATAATCAACTCAAGAGGAGTTATGAAATTTTGAGGTATGACTGATAAGTCATGTGTTGCAAAATTTTGACATTTTGAGATTTTTTTACAAAAATTGAATAGATATTCATGTTATACTCATAAGGATAAGATCATTAATGAATGACCAAGTGTTTTTGACACTCATTTTAGAAGGGGAGATTGTTAATCTCATATTGGTTTTGACAAGTGAGTGTCTATA
This sequence comes from Cupressus sempervirens, assembly GCA_028749045.1. NCBI lineage: Eukaryota > Viridiplantae > Streptophyta > Pinopsida > Cupressales > Cupressaceae > Cupressus > Cupressus sempervirens. The sequence continues at coordinate 160,145,502 of CM053787.1, forward strand.
CACTTAAGTTACTTAGTTGATGCCGAACAAGTAACATATGTTGAGCACAACATATAAGTTAGTGCATGTTGAGTAAATAGTGAGTGCCAAGTCACTCATGTACCGAGTCATTCAAGTGTCAACTAGACAATATGTGTCAAGTGATTTAGGTGCCAAGCAAGCAGTGCATGCCAAGTCATTCAGATGCTAAGTGACAGTATTGAAGTCACAGTTACTGCCTAGTACTAGGGACTTTAGATGTTGAGTAACACAATTTTGACATAGTTGTTTGTATTGGAACAAACTATTATGTAAACCATTTTAAGATGACTTAAGGATTGATTTATGGTCATTTGTTGATAAGGATGAATTTCAAGTATGAATCCCTATGTATTACATACATCCAATCAGAAAAAGGGAAGGTTTAAGAGGCAATATGGGTAAATCACATCTATTGATTCATACCTAATCCTAAGTCACCTAGGTCTTTGTAAGGAGGAAAAACCCTAAATGTTACTTGGAGAGATAAGAGTAGAGGAGAGTTTGCATGCGCAAATAGGACATTCATGGTGAACAAAGTATTATGAATTGAGTTTCATTTTAGAATCAATTAAAGGAGAACAAAGGAAGGAAATAGTGGATAGTAGAGAGACATCTAATCAGAAAGGATCAAGTACACATCAATATAGAGGTTATCTAGCATCAAGAAATAGAGTGTTAATAGAAGGATTTTTGTTGAGAAATTCTAACAAGTGAATTAGTTAAATCTCTTAACATAGTAGTCCTAACAAGATGTGTTGAAATCCTCTAACAAGGTGCTTACTTAATTGTGAGTTAAAGTCCTTTAATCAGGCACACTTCTAACAAGGTGTTGAAATTCTTTAATAAGGTAAGACCTAAAAATCTTTTTAAGCTTTTAATAGGGTAGACTTTCATAGGGTAGATCATGTTTCATGATCAAACATTGTAACCTTCATTAGATATATTTTATTACTACAGTAGTGAAGATTTATGTGTGTCATCCCCACCCCAATTTTACATTCTCATTGGAGGGTTTTTGGGTAATCATATCTTGTGTCATATATGTGTGAATTCTTACTTGTTTAACATACTTTAGATGTATATGATTTATATGGAATTTCAATTTACTTGTTGAATTATGAGATGGATGTATGGTGAATGTTTTTATGGGTAAAAGTTTGAAGCACTGATTCCCCCCCACCCCTACTCTCAGAGTTAACCTTTCCTATTGTAATTCCAATAGACGAATAGCTCTTTGATGGATGATTAATACAAAATGGAGCAAATGAGAGTGCTTATAAAGGATTTGGGATACGATTTCTCCCACTAGTTAATAGGGTAACAAAATTAATGTTTCGGATAAACCCCAACACAAGGGTTGAGGGGGGACCCAAAATAGGTCCTAGGGGAGGGATGCACTACATCACTAACCTAGGTTAGGGATGCATTACATCCCTAACCTTGGATAGGGGCATAATTATTTCCTTATTGAGGGCTCTAGAAAGCTTTGGCATTGCCCTAGGGTCTGAAAACAAGCATTGCCTTTGGGAAGTTCTCTATAGATCTTGAGAAAATCCTTTTTTTGATCTATAGAATAGGAATACCAAGGAGGATCTATTAAATCCTATCCTTATTGTTAGCTCTAATTGATCTTATATGTGAAAGAGTCATATTAGTTTTTATGTTGTCACTAAGGTCAAGCCTTAATTGGTGAGACAATATTCTAATTTAGTAGAGTACCATATAATTTTATTGATGAACAGAATTTGAAAGAAGTATGATGGTGAAAGAGTTGATAAGTATTGGTATTCAATGGGTACTTGAATGAGTTGGACTATGATGGTATACTATGGGTTTGATTATTTTATAATCATGTAATGTTGTGATTAGTTCATAATCATTTGATTGGTGAATGAAAGAATGTAGTATTAATCAAGCCTCTATAGTTGTCATTGAGCACCTAGCAAAGAAGACTTAAATTTTAGTGTTAAACAAGAAATTTCAGTATCAAGCAAGTAATTTCATTGTTAATAAAGTGATGTATTTCCCAAGTAAAGTTTTACTTAGTGAAGAAAAAAATAAAAGATTAATCTAAGGCCTACTTTGGATAAAATCAAGAATGCTTGATAAATTCAAAGGATAAATTCAAATTTGGTTATAAGATCTAAGGATGAAGGAATATAATGAATATTTGATGAAGGAGGTTTAACAAAATAGAGATGAGCACAAAGTTCAAGAAAATTTTATATTCTGAGTGACTAAATTCATTGAATGTTAGTTCTACAATTGTGATTAAGATCAAAAATATGGAAGGAACTAGAAATGCAAAAGTTTACTATTTAAGTTAATGAACGAGACTAATTTTGGTTGTTGATATTTTGGATGATGTGTTGATTGTGTGAGAATTATTGTTCAAGGAGAAGAAAGAGCAGCAAGATGAACTAAGCATAACATAATTGCAAAGATCAAGCAAAGGAAGTGCTAAGTGTTTAAATCAGATAGACATAGATTAGAAGGAAGAAACCAATTGAAGTAGATATCTAAACAAGAAAGGTAGTGTTAAAACTAATAGATCACTTAATTATTGTTTTCTTGCCATTGTACTAGATAAAATCTCTTCACCAAGTGGACCTAAAAAGTCTTTGAAATCCTATATGGAAGCATTATTAGTGATGTTTTTAAGTCCTTTAGAACTGGTCTCTCTTTAGTAATGACAATGAATAATTAGGCCTAGATGAGCTTTGGTTAAACTCCTCTAACTAGTTCACACTAAAAATGTGCATTTAACCTTTAACAAGGTTGGCTCCTAATAGAGCTCACTTCATAAGAGTGAAATTTTTAGGTTGTCAATTCCTAGGTGGTTTTTCCCTATACATGGTTTCCATGCTAAATATCTGTGTCAAATGTGTGAATTTTTATGTGTTATAAAATTTATTTTCATGTTATTTGTTTGATGTTATAACTTAGTATAAGCTAGCTTATTACTTTGATACTCAGTATAAATAAGAACTGTGAGACAAAAGTTTCAAGCAAAGAAGTTATAAGTTTGATTTGATAAGTTGAATGTCATTTTGGAGTTATTTTTGAGAAATCTTATAAATTTTGAATTGGTGCTAAAGTATTTGAAAGGTCTATAGGGTAATTGGATATAATAGATTCACCCCCCTAGTTATCTAACATTTGTTCTATCTAAGAGGAATACAAAGTAATAAGGATAAGTGGATATAATAGATTAACCCCCTAATTATCATTACTCAATTTAAGTACTTCCAATTTAAGATAATACATTTTTCAACTTGACTTTCAAACTATGTAACTTAACCTTCTTGGTGTATTTGGATTTTTCATATAGTGCTTCCAACTTTTCCAAATCTCATGTAAAAAATCAAGATCCTTAACCTCTCTAAACTTTACCTATGATATTTTATTCATTAAATATTATATATCAACCATTTTACAAAAAGCTTTCTTCCTTTCAACTTCTATACTTGATTCTAATTCATTTTTTATCTTGATATCTTCTTTAATCTTTGTAATCAACCAACATTCAATCCCTATGTAGATCATATGATTCCTTATGTTGTTCTTCCAATTTTATAGTTCATACCATCATACTTAGGACTATCTTTCCTATGACTCCCCATTCTAGATCTCCTCAAGTATTTAAGATTTCCTCTCAAAGAGGATTGCAAGCTCTAACACATATGTTAGTAATAACAATCATTACACTACAGATGGGAAATTGAACAATTTGTGTATTATATTTACAAAGAATTTACTTCTCTATCAAATAACCAAGAAAATATTTACAAAGAAAAATAAGGGCTTGGAGATATAAGCGTACATCATAAGACATAAGATTTGTGTTCTTGAGGAAAAACCTATTAAGGGAAAAGCCCAATGGCTATCATACACACAAGATAATGCACTAATATGAAAATATACATGTTAGGAGACTTGAGTATATTATGATTTGATACAAAGCATTTAGTACATTAATCCCCATTAAAAGACAAGTCCTTGCTAAAGGAAAAAAAACCAAGTTGAAAGGATCACAAGCCTATTATGATTTGATGAGAATAAAGGCCATCTATCTAAGAACACTACTAAAAGGGTGAAGGTTAAAATAACCTTATAAGGGACACATTTTTCGAAAAATAAAGGTTAAACCCACCTTTGATGAATTAAAATGAAGAAAAAAAATCATTTCCCTTATAGTTTTGTTGAAGTATACAAGGAATAATCATAGATTCCTCTCATACCTTTATCATAGTATCTAACTAAACCTTTAGCTTTTCTTTGATATCTAGTATAAAGTCTCACATTTATATAATCCATATTCTATAACCATGACATACATTACAAAAAAGGAATTGTGTTCCTATATACAAGTTACAACAAGAAATTAGGTCAACATGTTATGACTTCTCCAATGCACAAATGATTACATCAATTAATGCTAAGGTTGATAGAAAACTTATTACAAGTCTATAAAAATTACAAATATAAAGAAACATGTCACAATCCATGATCAATGATTGCTAGTCCATAATACACACTACACCATCTAGTTAGCTCCCAAAAGCATTTATCTGAGTGCCAAACACTAGAGATTAATGTAGCATGAACAAAATGAACCACAAATTTTGAAGAATGCTCTAATCTAAATATTCTATGATACATAATTCTTGCACACAAAAATCCCAACATGGCAACAACTTATGTTAAAAATGCATTATTCACCTATGGTGTAATTCTATGTCATTGGCTTGCAACCAATCTTCACCAAAACAAGTGTAACTCTCTCATATCAACCCATAAAGATATGTGATTATAGAAATGAGGTCTAAAATCACTTTAAAACATATGTCCAAGCTTACATACTCAAGAACCTTGTACATTGTTTGTATTGCTTTGTCTAATAGCCTATAACATAAAGAATCATAGTTTGTCAAACTCATCACTGAAACATATGAAAATATGTTGAAATCTGTGATAAAACCTGAATGTCAATATCCCACACTAATACACTTGGTAACAAATTGCAACAGTAGTGCTGTTGCAGTTTTTCTGTCACAACCCTATCGTCGTCGCAATTACAACAGTAGACCATGCAATTGCGACGATGACAGGGTTGTGATGAAAAAATTGCAACGGCATTGCCGTTGCAATTTGGTACCAAATATATTAGTGCCAATATCCAAAAATCTCTCCCATCATAAAAAAAAAAGAGGCTTAGTTTTGGTTGATCCATCAAGGAAACCAACCGTTTTTAAAGATTCATCCTTGTCATAGACAACTCACAACATGAGGGAGATGCCATGTTTTATGAGATAGCTTATTCTTGGGCTTAGCTAGGGTAAACTCCATGATAATATTCACTAACAAGGGGGAAATACTAAGGTTGGTTTCATAATAAGAGATAATAAAGGCTAGTGTGTATGAATTATATACAAAATTTAAACACCTAGCGGGTATGTTTTTACAAATAGAAATATATTAAAGACATGGATATAGAAAGAGATTTGCAAGTTTGCAAAGTTTGTAAATGCTAGATTTAGAATTAAAAGTTAAATCCATGCATATAAAATATTAGGATTCTTGAAGCTCTTGGAATACAAGAATAACCATGCATATAGGGAGGAAAACCGCATAGCATGCTTTCTAGCTAATATGGGTATTTCTAAAGACAAGATGATTATAAATATCATTAGAGAGGTGGCTAGAGAAAAATGTGATTATATAATCTGATAGGTTTGAAAAAAGGAAGGTGGTGAATTCTCCTCCCTTGAGATTAAGGATATGAGGAGCGATATTTTTGGTTCATTCCTCTAGGTTAGTATGATATACTAGATCAAACTTGACTGACAAGAGAAGACATATCTCAACATGTGAACTATAATTTTATTTTTTTTCTAATTTCTATGATGAGATATGAAATGGCTAAGGTTTGGCTACCCTAATATATTTGAAATGTTATTTCTCAACCCTAAAGTTACAAGTTAAAAAGTGGCCAACAAGAATTTATTTGGTTCTTCTTAGTGGATGATTGGAATTAACTTGCTTTAGGCTTCAATGCCTCATCCAAGTAGCCTCAATTTTTTTTCCTTCTCATCTAAACACATTGTTCATGTTTTGAGGATTGCAAGGCCTTATCTTTAACAAAGAGATAGTGAATATATCCAAAATGATATACGAGGACAAGATATTATTCTAGTGGTTCTTTCCTGCTCAAGTGGTATGACTCTTGTGATGTATGGCCAAGCATTTTGATACTTGATGTAGATGTGGAACTAAGTCTCTACAGTAAGACCATAACTTGTTAGATAACTAGTAAGTGAATAAGTTATTCTTAGGTTCTTGATAACTTTTTCAAAAAATTAACAACTTTAACTTTCAATTCACAAGCTCAATAATAGATCAAAATTCACAATCATATTCAATTCAATCTTTATCAGTAAATTACCAGCTTATATATTGAGTATCATAATAAACTTTAAACTGCATTAACCTTATGTATATACCGAGTTGCAACATGAAATATAATGAACATTTTGACACAAGTATTTTTAATTTGGAAACCCTATTAAGGGAAAAATCACCCGAGACTAGTAATTCAAAAATTTCACTCTTCTAAAGTGGGCACAGTTAGGAGCTAACCTAGTTAAAGGTTACATGTACATTGTTAATGTAATCTATTAGGGGATTTACACCAAAGATAATGTAGACTAAATATTACATCTCAATATGAATGACATGGTCAAGAGGACTTACAATCATTCAATGGAATGTCACCATACAAATGGATTTACCAATAAGATTGTTAAGTCCACTTGGTTAAGATATTTTATGTTGTAATGACTAGAGAGAAATAGTGAGATGATATGATAAATAATGCAACTAAATTTGTTGTTTTAGATCCCCATTTTTTTCATTCTTTTTCCTCTATTCTTACTCTTTCTTCCTTTTGGCATATCCACTCACATACACATTAACTTCACAATTCACTTGCTAGATTTCATAAAGTTGCTCAGCTTCGATCACCCCTTAGCTATCAATTACAACATCAACTTGATCAACAACCATAACATCTTGTTTATCCCTTAAATAGACAACTTATTTCCTCTTCACAAGATTCCTCAATGTTTAGCTTCCTAATCACAACCATTCAATCATCATCCAGCTTGGTTACATTAATCTAAACACTTGGGTATCATGCTTTCTCCTTGAACTTTGAGCTCCTTTTCAAATAATTAAATATCTATCATCAGATCTTCTTTGAATTTTTCCATCTATAGATCTTTAAAAAAACTTCATCCTTATCTTAGAAACTTCTCAATCAATCCATATTTTCATCTAATGCCAAACTTCAATTTTATCTTCTATAATTTTTTCTTCTTTCCCTACTTCAATTAACACTACACTCACTTGGTCAATACTAAGTTTTGTTAACATTTTTCTTTCTCAATTAATGCAATTCATCCTTCACTTAATTCACATGTGCTCAGTGACTATTACTTCTTTATTTATCGACATCATTGTCTAACTCAGTGAAACTCGTTGTTTATTTGTCTTTCCACTTCATAACTTCTTTCCTTCTTTACTAAGCAACATAACTTTCTTATACATGATCTCAACACTTAATCAAACCATGTAAAACAATCAAACTAATATTATATTGTCAAATTCTAACTCATCAAGTTCCCATTGAAATTCACATACTTATCAACACTTTCTTCCATTAGAATGTTTACAAATTCTCGTCATCAATCAACACTACAACGTTCAGAGGATTTGGCACTTTACTGAATTAGCATAAAGTCTCACCATTTCAGGCTTGTTATCAATGAAAACATAACTTATATGACTATTTCACATACATTATTTCCCTTATCTTCCATATTATCAGTTGGAGCTAGCATAGCTATCTATTCCACTTATTGGATGAGGAAGCTAAAGATACAATCATTAAGGTTCTGGGTGTTGATTTCTAATCTAATAGAGATTTTATAAAAGATTCAATACCCTTGTAGTTCAAGTTCTTGGTTACACATTATGGGGTCTAAGAGTGGTAGGTAAAACTTTTAGGAAAAAGATTTATACATATAGGATCAAAAAGTTGATTGTGTTCCAATTGTGTTAGATTCAAAAATAACATTGGGATGTTTATATCTAAGTAGTGCAAGTAAAAATATAAAATTTCAAAAGGCCTAGAGCACATGCACAAGGGGATCAAAGAAGGGAAATAATGTTCAATGATATTTTGTCTTTTATGAAAAATAATGAAGAATTGATAATAATGAAGGATAAATTCTCATAAGTTCATTTTATCTAGACTTTAACTCCCACAAATACACTTATCAAATTATTTATATATGTGTGTGTGTATATACGTATGTATATATATGCATATCTATGTATATATACATACATATATATGTACATACATACATGCATATATATGTATGTGTGTGTGTATATGTGTGTGTGTATGCATGTACGTATGTACGTACGTACGTATGTATGTATGTATGCATGCATATATACATACATATATATGTGTGTGTATATGCATACATACATACATATGTATGTATGTATGTATATATGTATATATACTTATATATGTGTGGCTATGTGTGTATATACACGTATGCTTATATTGTATATGTCTTTATATATGTATTCATATATGTATATATTCATACATATATGTAATGTATATATTATATATTTAATATTATTATATTATATATATCTTTATATTTATTATTTTATTCTATTCTATGTTTTATTTTAAATAATTTAATTTTTAAGATGTTAGAAAACCAAAGTAAATGTTATTTATTTGAATATATTTATAGAATGAAATAATAAATAACTTTTTTTTTCTATTAGATATAAGAGTTTCAAAAAATACAAAGCAACCAAAGTACCACCACAAAAATCAACAAGGAGGCCAAGCCTCACTAAGGAAGAACAGTATTAGTTGTACAACAAAACAAAAAGAGGAGAGGAAGGCCTATCTAACTAAGAACATCATAGTAATTGACCACCCAAGTAGTCCAACCTAAGGAATCCTCCATCCAAATGATGCTTTTATGGTCTTGAACATGCATCAACTTGAATAATCCTTCTTTCCTAGCATTCACTTTCTTACTGATTTCTCTGTTCATCTTAATGCAAGCTTGCTCAAAATCTTGTAGATCGTCCAAGGTTCTACGCCATTGGTATCCATGCTTCAACTCATAGTAGAAAAAAGCAACATGCCCATCATGAAGGAACCTTTTCATCTTGTCCCACTCAATCGGCATAGTTCATGCAGGAGCATCCAGAGGTATAAGGGCAATCCTGTGTCACCCAAAAAAAATGTACTTAGACTTAGTTTCTGTTTCAAGTGTTTTCATTTTTGGATACCTATTTGGGTCAAATAAAGGTTCCAACTCCCACAATTCCACTATCAGTATTCTAGGATAGAGTATTTGAACACCTTGGGATACATGTAAATGCCAAAAAAATAGGAGTATGTAATTGAGCCATCATTTTGGTGAACCAAGAGCTATAAATTGGCTAGATGAATGTAATTGTAATTTAGAACATTCCAGAAAAAGAATCAGGTCAAAAGGCCCCACGGTTTGAAAGTTATCACAATTTTTTGGGTTTTGGAGACCTCCTAAGAATGCTTTAAAGTCAGGTTAGGGGCATGAAATGACCTTGAAAAGGGTTGAAAAATGGGGAATGAGCAAATTTTTCTGTAGGGCTATTGAGCACTTCAAGAGCTTTTCGAAAATGTAAATAGTTTGTCAATCTGAGCTACGGTTCAAAAGTTATACCTTCCAGAAGTTTGGTTACCATTTCTGGATTCTTCTAGATTTGCGTTGACTTCTAATGCAGCTTCTGGAGCCTTCTATTTGGTTGGTGGATGCCAACTAGCACTTTCTAGAATGTATTCCTAGTCCTTAACCTTCTGGGGTCTATTTAAGGAAATTTTTGGCATTGTAAAAGGCAGTTCGGACTGGAGTTTGAGAGGAGGTACTAAAAGGAGAAATTATCTCTAGATTTATGCTATTGTAAGCCCATAGGGCATGTTTTGAATTCTATTTTCTCTTTATTGGATGTATTAGCTTATTTACAAAGTTAATCAAATTTCTCTTTCCTATTGTGTCCATTCTGTGCTTGGGTTGAGTCCCCATCAAGTGGTATTAGAGCTGGTTTTCCTGAGTGTGTAGACAGAGCGCCGACTGTGAGGCAATTTGCACTAGGACTGTGTGGTTGTGGGTTTGAGTTAAGAAGATGCCTCCATGAAGAGAGCATGGTGGAAGGGCCAAAGCTATTAATCTTGAGGAGGTTAGAGCCCTCCAAAGCCAAGTACAAGCATTGCAGGAGGAGCTCCATAGAGGAACAAATGTTGCCGCAGGTGACGACAGTGAGGATGACAATGAAGAAGAAGAAATTGGACCAGAAGGGGAATTTGATGAGGAAGTTTTGAATCAGGTAGAGGAAAGGCTTTTTACAGCCATTACTAAGTTTTGGAAAAGACCTACAATTGATGTGGGTTTATTTTCAGGAAATCTAAAACCAGATGAGTTAATTGACTAGATCAATGAACTGGAAGAATACTTTGACTATGAGGATATCAGGGATCCAGATAGGGTTAAGTTTGCAAAGGCCAAACTGAAAAGCCATGCCAAAATTTGGTCGCAAGATTTTCAATTGGAAAGAAATAGAAGAGGAAAGGAGAAGATCACAAGGTGGGATCACATGGTGGACAAATTGAAGAAGCAGTTCATTCTTGTGGACTACGAGCTTGATTTGTTTAAGAAGATGCATGGGCTAAAGCAAGCAGGAAGATCAATCCAAGAATATATAGAGGAGTTTTATTGACTTTTGATTAGAGTAGGGCATATAGAAGCAAATAAGGAGAAGGTTTCTTGTTATATTAGTGGGTTGGGACCTAGCATCCAGGAGGAATTAAGTCTGGTAAGGATGACCAGCATTGAAGAGGCATACCAGTTTGCCCTACGAGTCAAAGAGAAGCTGAACAAAAGGTTTGAAGGGAGACAAAGAGGGTGTAGTCAAGGAGGAAGGGGTAGTGGTAGGTCATCTAGAGGTCATAATGAAACCCAAAAGAAGAATGAAGATGTGGGTACTAGCAAGAACCAGAGGAATGAGGGTTTCAACCACTCCCGTGATCAAGACTTTGGAAATCAGAGAGGAAGAGGTAGAGGATGTGGAAAAGGAAGAGGAGGCTTCCATGGTACCTATTTCCATTGTAATGAAGAAGGTCATTGTGCCTTTGAATTCCCTCAATGACAAGGAAGGACAGATAGGAGAGCTGAGGGTCAAGCTAGGGTTGCTCATGTGGATGAGGATGCACAATCATCACATTCAGAGGATGCAGAAAGAAGAGAGACTTTAGTAAATGAAAGGGTCTTACTAAGTGGTGAGATTGAACTAGGACAAAGGAAGAGTTTATTCTATACCCGGTGCAAATGTGAGGAAATATTTTGTGATGTGATCATTGATGGTGGTAGCACTGATAACTTGGCATCAGAGGAGATGGTCTCTAAGCTGAAGCTCAAGAGGGAGAAACATCCCCAGCCCTATCAGATTGCTTGGGTGAAAGATGATCATAAGGTCTTGGTAAGTGAACAATGTTTAGTGAAATCCAAAATTGGGAGTTACCATGATGAAGTTCTTCGTGATGTTATTCCAATGGATGTTTGTCATCTATTGTTGGGTAGACCATGGTAGTTTGATAGACATGCAGTACATGATGGACATGCAAACACATACTCTCTAACAAAGGATGGAATTTTTCACAAACTGAAGCCCATGAAAAAGGAAGGCAAAAAGGTATGTAGCAATGCTAGCATTCATCTTGTTGATGGAAGGAAGTTTTTAGATCGCATGAAACATTAGTGTATGTGCTATGCTTTGATTCCTAGGAAAGATAAAGAAGGTAGTAGTGAAATACCACTTAAAGTTTCAAATTTACTAGGGGAGTTTGGAGATATTATCTCTGATAATGTTCCAGAAGGAATGCCACCAGTAAGGCAAATCAGTCATCAGATAGATTTAATCCCAGGAGTTAGTTTTCCTAACAAGGCTGCTCACAGGATGACTCCTACTAAAACTGAGGAGCTAAACAGACAAGTTCAAGAGCTATTGAGGAAGGGCTTGGTTCGAGAGAGCCTGAGTCCATGTGTAGTACCTACAGTACTGGCACCAAAGAAGGATGGAGAGTGGAGGATGTGTACAGACTCTCGAGCTATAAATAGGATAACCATCAAGTATCAGTTTCCTTTGCCAAGAATGGATGATCTTATGGACTGCTTGAGTGGAGCTCAGTACTTCACAAAGATAGATCTCAAGAGTGGTTATCACCAGATAAGGATTCAAGAAGGAGATGAGTGAAAAACAACCTTCAAGAGCAAGGAGGGTCTTTATGAGTGGTAGTCATGCCCTTTGGATTGAGGAATGCCCCAAGCACCTTCATGCGACTTATGAATGAGGTGCTTAAGAAGTTCTTGAGAAAATTTGTTATTGTCTATTTGGATGATATTTTAATTTTCAGCAAGACTTTGGAAGAACATTTATTGCATATTTGTAGTGTCCTTGAAAGGTTAAGGGAAGAGAAACTGTTAATTAATCTGAAGAAGTGTATCTTTGCAAAAAGGGAGTTAGTCTATTTGGGGTTTGTTATATCACCTAAAGGTCTCAAAATGGATCTAGAGAAGGTAAAAGCCATCTTGGAATGGCCTACTCCAAGGTCTGCTACTGAGGTAAGATCATTTCATGGTCTAGTTAGTTTTTACAGGAATTTTATTAATAATTTCAGTGGCATATGGGCACCCCTAGCTGACACAATAAGAGGGGATAGAAAAGAGTTCAAATGGACTACAACAGCTAGGAGAAGTTTTGAATTACTAAAGAAAAGATTGATAGAATAGCCTGTGTTGGCACTTCCAGATTTTAGAAAGGTGTTTTAAGTGGATTGTGATGCTAGTGGTAGCAGTATTGGGGCTATATTAAGCCAAGAAGGTAAGCCTATTGCATATTTTAGTGAAAAATTGAATGATACAAAGAAGAAGTATTATGTTTATGATCAAGAGTTTTATGCAATAGTTCAGGCCTTAAAGAAATGGAGGCATTATTTATTGCCAAAGGAATTTGTTTTGTATACTGATCACCAGTCATTATAGTACCTAAATAGCCAAGGTAAATTGAATTAGAGGAATATGAAGTGGGTAGAGTTCTTGCAGAGCTATACATTTGTGTTGAAGCATAGAAGTGGAAAATCTAACAGGGTTGCAGATGCACTAAGCAGGAGATAGTTGTTGCTTATAGTAATGCAGGTTGAAGTAGTTGGGTTTGATGAACTCAAGAATTTGTACTCTGAGGATCCTAATTTTGCTGAAGCATGGAAAGCTTGTAAAGAGCCTATTGTTGTAGATAGAACTAAGTGGTTAGACTATTTGATTCAGGATGGTATGTTATTCAAGGGCAGTCAATTATGCATTCCAAGGAGTTCCATGAGGGAAAATCTAATTAAGGAGAAACACAGTGGAGGGATGGCAGGACATTTTGGTTGAGATAAGACCATTTCCATTCTTAGAGAACATTATTTTTGGCATCAAATTTCACAAGATGTTGAGAAGTTTGTATAGAGTTTCCAGGTTTGTCAAGTTGCTAAGGGATTTAGCCACAATATTGGACTATATCAGCCATTGCCTATTCCATCAAAGCCATGGGAGGACATAAGTATGGATTTTGTTCTTGGATTTCCAAAGACACAAAGGGGTAATGACTCAATATTTGTGGTGGTTGATAGATTCTCCAAAATGGTACATTTCATTCCATGCCACAAAACTCATGATGTTGTCCATATTGCAGACTTTTTTTTTAAAGAGGTGGTAAACTGCATGGTCTTCCAAGGAGTATAGTTTCTGATAGAGATACTAAATTTGTGGGGTATTTCTGGAGAACATTGTGGAAAAATTTGAGAACAGACTTGAAATTCAGTTCCACACATCACCCACAAATTGATGGCCAAACAAAAGTGGTAAACAGAAGTCTGGGAAATTTGCTGAGATGTTTAGTTGGGGATAAGCCCAAGGAATGGGATTTGATTCTACCACAAGAAGAGTTTGCTTACAATAACTCTATAAATAGGAGTACAAGTAAATCACTATTCCAAATTGTATATGGAAGTAGCCCAAGGACTGCACCAGAATTGAGGAAGATAGATCAAGGGGAGAGGACAAGTGCTGAATCTAAGGAATTTGCTAAACATATCAAGTGTCTAGATGAGGAGGTTCAAGCACACATTACCAAGATGAATCAAGAGTATAAAACTAGGGCTGATCAAAGGTGAAGACATAAAGAATTCCAAGTAGGGGATCTAGTCATGGTACACTTAAGAAAAGAAAGATTTCCAGTCAGTACTTACAACAAGCTGAAAATGAAGAAATTTGGCCCTTGCAAAATTTTGAAGAAACATGACTCAGGAAATGCATATGAGGTGGAGCTACCAGATTGTATTCACATTTCTCCTATTTTCAACATTGCAAACCTAACAGAGTATCATGATGATGGTGCAGATGAGGAGCTGATGTTAGAGCCATGTCTAATTCCTGCTTCTAAGAAGGAGGAGATAGAAGACATTCTAGATCATCATGTGGGTAGGAGTACAAGAAATAGGAAATATGAAGAGTATTTGGTCAAGTGGAAAGGATGGCCAATAGAGGACTCAACTTGGATTTCAGTAGCTGAGGTTTTCCATTTGGGATTTCCTCTACCATTCATAAAGTGATAGGGTCACTTTTCAATCTACCCTGGGTGTCTGATGCAGGAGCATCCAGAGGTATAAGGGCAATCCTGTATCACCCAAAAAAAATGTACTTAGACTTAGTTTTTGTTTCATGTGTTTTCATTTTTGGATACCCATTTGGGTCAAATAAAGGTTCCAACTCCCACAGTTCCACTATCAGTATTCTAAGATAGAGTATTTGAACACCTCGGGATATGTATAAATGCCAGAAAAATAGGAGTATGTAATTGAGCCATCATTTTGGTGAACTAGGAGGTATAAATTGGCTAGATGAATGTAATTGTAATTTAGAGCATTCCAAAAAAAGAATCAAGTCAAAAGGCCCCATGGTTTGAAAGTTATCGCAGTTTTTCAAGTTTTGGAGACCTCCTAAGAATGCTTTAAAGTTAGGTTAGGGGCATTAAATGACCTCAAAAAGGGCTGAAAAATGGGGGACGAGCAAAGCTGGTCTATAGGGCTATAGAGCGCTTTGAGATCTTTTCAAAAATGTAAATAGTTCGTCAATCAGAGCTACGGTTCAAAAGTTATGCCTCCCAAAAGTTCAGTTACCATTTTTGGATTCTTCTAGATTTGTGTTGACTTCTAACGCAGCTTCTGGAGCCTTCTATTTGGTCAGTGGATGCCAACTAGCACTTTTTAGAATGTATTCCTAGTCCTTGACCCTTCGGAGTCTATTTAAGGACATTTCTGGCATTGTAAAAGGCAGTTCGGAGTGGAGTTTGAGAGGAGGTACTGAAAGGAGAAATTATCTCTAGAATTATGCTATTGTAAGCCCATAGGGCATGTTTTGAAGTCTATTTTCTCTTTATTTGATGTATTAGCTTATTTACAAAGTTAATAAAATTTCCCTTTCCTGTTATGTCCATTTTGAGCTTGGGTTGAGTCCCCATCAATAGTAGCCTACACCTATAAAGAAATTTTAAAATAATTGAGTTTTCGAAAAAAATTCAGTAAGATCCCTCGGCTTACCTTGGTACCTTTCCTCATTCCTACACTTCCAGATCTACTAGAGAATTTTAGATGACAATATATTCCAAAATAAATTGGTATCTTTAGGAAGACCATTAATATGACCAATGATAATATCAAGAATATTAACATCAATAGGACAAACAATGCCAAACATTCTCCATATTTCTTTAGCAAAAGTACAATCTACAAGAATATGTCTACCAGTTTCAAGAACTCTGCATAAATTACAAATATCAGAATTAGATAAATCTCTCTTAATAGGTAGCTTGTCCAACATGACTAACCATCCAAAGCATCTAATTTTAGGGTCAACAGAATTCTTCCACAAGATATCAAAGTATTTTTTCCAAACACCAGCATCATAAGAAGAGTATCAAATAGCATTGACATGATCAATAATATCCATATTACAATCAAGGATTCTATATATATTCTTGGCCTTAAGCAGATTCGTGACAACTCCACCAGGCCAGTTACATTTAAGGTGCCTTTGAGAATCAACATGGCATATAGTGGGAAGACCATTAATATCTTGCACAATCATGTTATAAGTTCTTTTATGGGAATCAAGGATATCGTATTTATTTTTAAACTCATCCCAAGGAGTGATTTGATTCTGCTCAAAGAGGTCTATGAACTATTTAATACCTTTCTTAGCCCACAGTCTAGTAGAACAGAAGTAGAATATTAATAAATAAATACATATAAATATTAAATTAAATTATTTAAAAATTGTATACTTAAAAATATTAAATACTATGATTAAAATAATTATATGTATAAGATGTTAATATATAAATAAACAATATAAGTTAAATAACTTATTTTTATTTTTATTTTAGTTATGTAAGAGATTCAGTTTATGAATAATTATTATATTTAAGAATTTTTTATAAAAATTTATTTTTAAAATTATAATTTATAAAGTTTTTATAATTTAGATTAATACTTGTAATGGTATGAATTGTGGCGATACATTTACTAGACTTAATTCAAATAAGAAACCAAAGATGTGGACAGAGAATTGGACTAGGTGGTATGCATTTTTAAAAAAAATTTTAAATTAAAAATTTATGACTTAAATTATTAAAAGATTATAGAATTGGACTTATATGGGTGATTAATATATTTGGACAATACTTTTAAAGTGAGACATATATTCAGGCAATTAGAGACCATTTTAGATTTGATTATGATACTTTGAACATTATTAAAAATGATCATTATTGGCATAAGATAAGATTGAAATAAGGACAATGTAGTGAAGATTTAGAATATAAACTTTTAAGCCTTAATTGTCTTAAGCAATAAAAAGTCTAAAGAATCATTGTTATATATACATGTATGATTTAGTTGTTATTCACAACTTAAACAATACAATGTAAGATCTTATGGGAAATCTTAGGCTATAGTCTTTATTACTTTCTAACTGTAAATAATGGTAAGTGAGTTTTCACAATCTATAAAAAAATTTCCAATTTTGTTTCTCGGTTGTGAAGGATTTTTTGGATTTTTTCATCAACATTTAAGATCACACTTGTGATCCATCATTGTTTGTCCTTCTGCTTTCTCTCTTTCATCCTAATGATAGATTACCCAATGTAATTTTAACATCAAGATGTTCTTCCACAATCACTTTCAAAAATAGTAGTTGAAAAATTGTTGTAAATATCTTTAAAAACATCCTTACCTTCTTTAGACTTGTCCAATAGTTTGGATTGTCTGAATTACATGATGTTCACTATGTGATATACCTATAGGCTACTTTTTTTTTGATGAATAGTCCCTTCTTGTTAATAAAAATATAAAGTTGCATATTTTCTCATAAGTGCATTTTATCTAGACTTTAACTCCCACAAATACACTTATCAAATTTTATATATGTGTGTGTATGTGTGTATGTGTATATATATACATATACATATATATACATACATACATACATATATGTTTGTGTGTATGTATACAAATATATATATGTATGTATGTATACATACATACATATATGTGTGTGTGTGTGTGTGTGTGTGTGTGTGTGTGTGTGTGTCTTTATATGTATGTATGTATATATTCATATATATATGTAATGTATATATTATATATATCTTTATATTTATTATTTTATTCTATTCTATGTTTTATTTTAAATAATTTAATTTCTAAGAAGCTAGAAAACTAAAGTAAATATTATTTATTTGAATATATTTATAGAATGAAATAATAAATAACTTCAATAAAAAGTAGAATAAAAATAAATAAATACATATAAATATTAAATTTAATTATTTAAAAATTGTGTGCTTTGAAATATTAAATACTATGAGTAAAATAATTATATGTATAAAATGTTATTATATAAATAAACAATATATGTTAAATAAATAATTTTATTTTAGTTATGTAAGAGATTTCGTTTATGAATAATTATTATATTTATGAATTGTTTATAAAAGCTTATTTTTTAAATTATAATTTATTAAAGTTTTTTATATTTTCAGATCAATACTTGTAATGGTATGTATTGTGGCGATACATTTACTGGACCTAATTCAAATAAGAAACCAAGGATGTGGACAGAGAATTGGACTGGGTGGTATGCATTTTTTTAAAGTTTTTTAAATTAAAAATTTATGTTTTAAATTATTAAAAGATTATAAAATTGGAGCTATATGGGTGATTAATATATTTGGACAATTTTTTTTTAAAGTGATAGATAATTGTGGCAATTAAAGACCATTTTAGATATGACTATGACAGTTTAAACATTAAAAAATATCATTATTGACATAAGATAAGATTGAAATAAGGACAATGTAGTGAAAATTTAGAACATAAACTCTTAAGCCTTAATTGTTTTAAGCAATAAAAGGTCTAAAGAATTATTGTTATAAATACATGTATGATTTAGATCTCGTTCACAACTTAAACAATACAATGTAAGATCTTATGGAAAATCTTAGGCTATAGTCTTTATTATTTCTAACTATTCTTAGATTGTTATAAATAATAGTGAGTGAGTTTTCACAATCTATAATATTTTTTCCAATTTTGTTTCTTGATTGTGAAGGATTTTGTGGATTTTTTCATCAATATTTAAGATCACCTCTGTGATCCATCATTGTTTGTCCTTTTACTTTCTCACTTTCATCCCGATGATAGATTACCCTATGTAATTTGACCACCAAGATGTTCTTACACAATCACTTTCAAAAATAGTAGTTGAAAAATTATTGTAAATATCTTTTAAACCATTCTTTCCTTCTTTAGACTTGTCCAATTGTTTGGATTGTCTTAATTACATGATGTTCACTATCTAATATACCTATAAGCTACTTTTTTTGATGAATAGTCCCTTCCTATTAATAAAAATATAAAGTTACATATTTACAAAAAAAGATGTTAGGGGACACAAAGGTCACCCCTGCAAGAGTTCAAATGGCCAATGGCTGGACACTTACCTATTCATCAAAAAAACATATAAACAACCCCCAGGCTACAAGTGCAGTGCCAGTTGAGGGGGGAGCATGATCGTCATGACCACATACATTAATGGGGTTAGTGGGGGGCTCAGGAGGAGCCCACCCATCAACGACATCATCATTCTTCTCTTTCCCTTTATCTCCCTTTCACCTAGGAGGTGAGATCACCAAGTCCAACTAGGGGAAAAACCACTTAGGATCTGTACTGGAAGGAGGCCATGCAAAAGAAAGAGAAATAGGGGAGCCACAAGGGACTAGCTAGAACCATGCCTTAGGGGAGGAGAAACCAAGTGTTGATGACCTCCAAAACCACCATTGGGCAAGTGACAAGGAGGTTATGACCTAGGGATGTGGGAGCAATAGGCTAAAGACTTGCAACCTTGCTAACAACTACAGGGAGGTGTACGATCTCTAGAAATAAAATCAGACGACACCCCAACCACCATACAGGAAGCATTCCCACAATAAGTTAAGAGCTCCTATAGGTAGGCCACCTCCACAAACACTTTAGAAGTTTGTACTTGTATTTGCATTATTACATTATTGCAAACACAAGGTTTATAATACATAGAAACTTTTATATCAAGAAAGCTTAGAGAAAACACTACATCATTTATGTCCTTCCATAGAAAGAGAAAACTATTCATTCTAAAAGAATTCCAAATATGAGAATACTTATAGGGGAACCTAAGTAAATCCCCTAGCAAGATCATATGCTAAGAAAAAGCTTATGGATAGAAAGGCTTGAAAAAGACATGAATCCAATGCCAGTACTACTAGGTACGTCTATAAAATGATAAAAATATGCAAAAACATCTTAGGATACCCATAAAAAGGGCATCTATGGTTTGGGACACCCAAATTCCTAATCCAAGGGCCCAAAGGAAACCCTTGGAACAGGATGCACCAAGAAAAGTGTGCAATCTTCATCTCAGTAATAGCTTTCCAAACAGTAGCAAACCTATGACTCCAAGTCTTCTTAGAAGAATACAAATGCCAATGTTGGTTGAGCATATCCATCATAGGTAGATGAGAAACCAACCAATGATAACCCAACTTGGGTTTATAACTAGTCATAGGAGTGGTAGTATACCACTTCCAATCCTACCACGAATATTTAACAGACTAAATACCTAGCTTGTGTAACATATGCAGGGACACCATAGAAACTAGAAGATCAAATGGTTTCCAATCTAGATAGGAAAGATGAAATTGCATGTACATATCTTCTAATGAGGAAAGGCTAATGGTGACTTTAAAGAAAAAGATTTTTAGGATTTCTAATGCCACATTTGGAAAAACATGGTGCACTGGCCCTCTAAACTATTTCAAAAGGGATCCACTGAATAGTAAACAAGGGAGACCATAGTAAATTATGTTTTTCATAAAGAGGCCATCTCTAAACTCATCCCTAGCCTAGCAAAGCCAAATATTAATGGCTTCCCAAGATTTTCAAATGCTCTTAGCAAAAAAGATCCCTGAATTTGAGTAGTTTTGGGGGTGACTAAAAGGGTTTGAAAACTAGTCCCCTTCTAGGAAGGCTAAATGATTGGAAAGCCTAAAGAGATACAGTGTCACAAAAGAATTTTCCAGGCTTCATTGCCAAAGAGGGCATAGATGACCCACTTGACACAAAGGGAAATCTTGTGCTTTTGGGTAGAAAGAAAGTTGAGGTCCCCAAACTCCTTAGGTAGACAAAAAAAGTCCTATGCCACCCTATTGAAACCATGGTGGGAGGCATCTACATTCTAGAGAAAGTCACACAACAAGCTCTCAAGCTTGAGGAGAGAGGCTTTCAAAGGCACCTGAGGAGAGGGATAATAAACATAACTAGAAACCAACACTTTGGAGAAAATCTAAAATTTGCCAGCCAATGAAAGCGATTTGGTAATCTAGTATTCTAGCTTCTTCTGAATCCTAGCCAAGACCACATTCCAAAGCATGGGAAGCTTGAAAGGAAAAAGGTATACCAATAAATTGAAACACCTCCCCACATTGAATCCATTTCCATTGAAATTGGGGAAACCAAGGAGGACCAAGAAAGAAGGATTGTCTATAACACATAGTCTTGTGCCATTGAATAGCTAAGCCAAAGGCAAGGAAAAAATTATCCTTGTAATGCCCCATCTAAAGATCCTTGGAACACAAGATAAAACATGCATTAAATAATTTATTTTTATAGATAAGTTTCTTAACAACAACATAAAATAATTTGTGTGGTTCCACAATGCACACCCCATTTTCTGATAGAAATGGGGCCCCCTACTTTTTTTGACCTTTTGGAGCCCTAGTCTAGGGTTCGAGTCCTTTTGAAGTCTTACTTAGTGCCCTAGTTCATGTCTAGGTCTTGACTAAGAAACCTAGTGGTTGAGAAATTATATTTTTAAAGGAATAAGTCTTTTTAAAGATTTTGGCGCACCAAGCTCACCTCCCTAGGTGTGCTAGTGTGCCAAAACTTGAGAATTCGCAATTTATGCATCACATTTGTACAACCCCAAAGGTAATGAGGGACTATATAAATGGGGAGGGGGTCTTTTCATATTCTTCATAATTCTTGCACCTTGCATTAGTTCAAGTTGCACCACCGTAGCACATAAGGTGCGAAACTCCTCACTCGCTCCCCTCCTTGCTCCACTTGACAACCTACACAAGGACACAGATGCAAAACATTAAAAAAATTATGGTTCACATCAGCATACCTCCTTGGGTGTGCAGATACACACCAATCTCAATAACTGAAACTTAAAAAGCTTAAAAAATAAGAAATCCTACCCTAAGTTGGGTGTGCATTAGCGCACCTACCTGGGTGTGTTGATGTGCACCCAAATTCCTCTATAAAACAAAAGAAACTTTAAAAAAGATAAGGAACACACCTTACAATAGCTACACATTTGCACAACTACCCATGTGTGCTAATACACACCTATTTTAGGTTTAAAAACTTAAAAAAGAAGATAGCCACACCCATTTCTAACATAGGCATATTAGGTACACCTGTCAGGTGTGCCATATTGTTTTTTATCACCTTAGAGGTTAAAATTGATTTTTTTCATGTTTTCAAGCAAAATGGTTTTTCAAGTTTTGTATGAATTAGTGTTAGGGTCTAAATTAATCAAACTCTCTTCAATTCTAAACTAATGGGCATCCTTTTGTGTAGATACAATGACATCTTCATCAACTTCCCTTGGCAAGAAAATGACACTTAAATCAGTAGTGTTTAAGTTCGAGGGTGTTCCATAAAAATTAAGGTTTTAGGATGACAACTCATAGATTAGAGATATAGATTTGGGACATACAAATTTGGGAGAATTCTTGAAGATATGCAATAATCTAACTAAGAGGTCCTAGATGATCTTTGCACTCATTCAATCAAGACTTGTCAATGCAGCATCACACCCAGTGTCAGTGTAGTCTTTAGAACTTATTGTGACACTTGTAGAACATTTTTTCCTTGAGGAGAGGGTTGTAAAGAGCATAATGGGAGAGATAATTCTAGATCTTTGACCCATGAACATCAAGAAAGTGTTCCATCTCTTGAGGGCAGACCAATTCATTAGGTTGACCTATGAACAACCAGAAAGATGGTTATAGGAACATATTGAAGAGGCTTCTAAAATAATTCAAACATTTTACCTCATAGAGAAGATTCCTTTGGGAAAGAAAACTAGAAAAGTGGACATGAATAGAGGATACATGAAAGAAGAAATTGGATACTCAATCATACTCTTGAGTAGAGTTATGGGTCTGCTAGCAGCTGGACATTTGAATATCTTCATGGTGCACTTTATTGAAACAATAAAGAAAGAAAAGATGCCACTAGATTAGGCTTCCACTCTCAGTGAGAACTTGTGTGAATAGTTGGTGATGGAAAAGAACAAAAGGAAATTCTACATGACATCATAGTTGGTGTACTTGTTGGCCACAAGGGCAATAGATTATCCTAGGCTCGACAAGAGAGGTAGCATGTAGGATGCTAACACATAGCCATATATTGTGTACCGTCAACTAGTGAAGAAAAGACTTTTAGAGAAAAGAAAGGAATACAAAATTGTTAATGATGCCTTCATATTCACTATAATCTAATTCATAGAAGGAGATTATGCAAAGAGACTATCAAATGATGTAGTGGCACAGATATTATTAGTCAAGGCTTATTATATCTAGTTCTAGACATTTACATATTTAAGGGTGGTAGGTACAACTATTAATCATAAGAAGCTTCCAAGATATCCTAGTGATAGGCTTATTCTCCTAGAGATCTCTTAACAACTCTTGTTTGCATATGACAGAGTTAGAAAACAACTAGAAAACATGTTGGAGGTGGCCTATAAATATAGGACCTTTCCATGTGGATTGGTACCAAGATATCTCTTCTTTTGAATGTGAATGGGATCATTATCCCTTGGAAGAGTACAATTCTCCTTGGCCATGTTTTGATAATATTGGGAGAGTACAATATTTGGCTGGTAAAATATTTCAGCATGAAGAAGCCATTGAAGATCATTGGATGAATGTGACAAATAATTATGATATCTGTATCAAGGATTATTGTAGGATGACTTTGTATCTAGCAGAAAAGGCCTTGAAAATAAAGATTCCATTGAAGATACTACAACAAGACTCATAGGAGTTATTTGATCCTTTGTTCAACTGGGATAAAATTGGTGAAAGCCCTATCATGAATGTTGAGGTTGATAGAGAAGAAAACTCAGATATTAGCCATAGGGTGAGGCATGCCATTAAAATGACGTAGGATTGGATCAAGAAATCATTCAGGCTTGATCCAATTCTGGAAATAGTTATCTTTCATGCACAAGCTCGTCTAGCCAAAAGTAGAGGGAAAAAGGTCATTGTATCTACCTTTTCAGCTCAGTCACCAGAAAGGCTAGAAATAATGCACCAACTTGATAGGCTAGCTGGTTATTATAGAGCTCAAAAGGGTAGAGGCAAGGGAAAGAGAAATAGGAATTCTCCTGAATGAGCTAAACATAAAGAAGGAGAGATTCTGGCACCTCCATAGCAAGGAGAGGAAAATACACAAGGGCTAGAGAATGTGGAAGCCACACCAGCTCAAAGTGATCCCCAAATTTTGCTAGTTTCCCAACTGCCACTAGAAACAGGAATAGAAATTGAGGTACAAGAGGTTTCCCTACCTCAACAGAAAGAGAAAGCCTCCCCCTCAATGCCAAAAAGAAGAAAAATTAAGACTCTAATGAAGAGGAGACAAAAGGTGATCAAGAAAGTGATCCCTTTTCCATCAATTCTCAAACCTATTCTAGAAGAGGGAGAAGAAGAGGGTGATGAGGATGAAGAGGATGATCTACCTTTGAGTTAGAGGACTCAGCTACCCAGAGCCACAAAGTAGGAATGAAGGAGAAGTTCCACAATCACACTGCCATCTATTCCTGATGAACCCATGTAGACCACTACATTAGAGGATGAAATACAATAATGGATAGATGAGTAGGATGTGGAGGGAACTAATATCTTTAAGATTTCAGATTTTGACTTTATGCCTATGAGTACTGAGTTGGTTGGGGACAAGATCAGAGATACACCCACTAACCAACCTCAATAGGAGGATTGGATCCAAATTCCCTTTGAATCACATGGAGTTAAAATGGTTCATGCATCCCAATTGTAGGTCACATTTTGTGTTGACAAGGGATTGGCTACCCCTCTTCCTCCAGGTACAAAAATTGAACAAATCTAGGCAAAACATCAAGAAGAGTCACAACAAGTATCCACCAAGGAAGTATTGAAAGAAGTATGGGAAAGTGAACAACTATTGAAAACTTCTCAGGACACAGAGATGAGGATGGGTAACTCTAAAGAAATAGAGACTCCTAGTGTGGATCCCTCACAAAAGGAGAAGACTCTTGAAAGGAGTGATAAGAGGAAAGGTATTGCTAAACAAACTCCTTCATCCTCTAAAGGAAAATCCCTGATGTAATATATTTAAGGTGGGTCAGAAAAGAAGAGATAAGAAACAAGAAGCAACAATTCACCATTGAAGAGGAGGGTAGAATGGAATTGATAGAAGTTCTGAGGAAGCTTGATTCACCACCAAAGGATGCAAGAGCATTAGCCTTCATCATGAGTGATCAAAGCCAAGAATTTTTTTCTCATGTAGCTATCCCTTCTCTAGAGTCAAATATTGAAGAAATAACTCCTAGGGATTATCAGATCCAAGAAGTTACGCTTGGGAAACCAACCTCCAAAAACTACAAAGCTAATGGTTACTATAGGGATGAAGAAAGTTTTTAGAAGCCTGGAATAGGATGGGGTGGAATTGATAAGACTTCGATGGTAGAATGAAATTCTAAAGGGATATTTGAGTGAAGTTGTTGGCCCTTTGGATCCCGCTAACCCTAAAGAGTCTTTAAATGTAGTAATTTAGAGAAGGGATACAAGAGCAGTACAATTGGATTCATTTTTGAATGTCTATCAGCAATGGTGAGAAAGTTTTGAGGAGAAAGGCATACTAATTATCCAAGGGAACCTTAAATTATTGCATGTATGTGGGAGAATGTGGATAAGCTGGTGGCAATTTTGAATAATATTTTGGTCTTGTGGATGAAGTACATACCTAGGGGAAAGATTTATAGGCATTACAGGCAATAAAAGGCCAAAGGTATCAAATGCTCACAAATGTATATACGACTAAGGAATTAGATAAGATAGATGATTGGATAGAGAAGATTTTGGATAGTAATAAAGTAATGGAAAAATTACATGCAGAGATCCAAAAGCTCAAGGACCAAGCCCAAGAGAAAATTTTGGAAGCTAAGAAGCATTATAGTGATGTATTTCTAGACATTTTTGAGGATGATGCATGGGAAAAGTAAATAACTATAAAGGTAGTAGTTTAGAGATTCTAGAAAACTTTTGATGAGGTTTCTAATGATGAGGATATCCAGCAGGCATTTAGAATAGAGGAAGCTTTGTTAGAGCTTGATACAAAACTTAGAGATTTTGTTCAAACCCATATAGAGGTGGATAACTACAAGTAGAAAGTGAAGGATAAATGTAATGCCTTAGATTTACCAAATGTAGTGCATGTCACTAAGGTTATCGAGAAATTTAAGGGCAAATACCCAAACATCTCTCTGGTATAAAGGGGAACAAAACCTAGAAGCCAAAATTTCAATTTTGACACTTAGTGAATTTTTTCATTTTTGAGCCTTCGAGGTGTGAAGGTGCACCAAGTGCATTGATGTACTTTTTAAAAGGTGTTTTGGAAGATTTTGAAGAAGTGAAAGGTGCATAGGTGTGCCAGGTGCACTTTTTCAAGGTGCGCTTCTCCAAAGGTGTGTCAACAATTAACTATTAGTTCCAAAATCAGAGCTTTCCATGCATCAGAAATGCATTCTAACAATAGTTTAACTTCAACACATGCCTAGTAAAGATGGAACTTCTATTTTGACACTTCCAGACAATCCTACATTGATTGATGGCTCTCTTCTTCTTATTTTGTCATGTTTTCTTTTTTTTAATGACATGTAAAGGATCATGCATCCAATTAATGATATAAAAATGGATGGAGTCCTATTAAGCACCATTTAGAGAGTCAATTTATACATAATTAGTTTGTTTTATTAATTTAGAAGCATATGATTGTATAAATATATCTCTCACTCTCAACAAAAATTGAGGAGATGATTTCTTATAAATACGAGATTTTGTACTATGTAATCAAGGTCGACATTATTTCGCAATAATATATTCTTTTGGTGCTCGCATTTAGAGTGTAGTGAATCTTGCCTAAGTGTGTTATATTTTGTGGATGTATGTTCATAGAATGTAATTGAGCCAAAATTTTATTACGTTATTTCTGGTTATGCGATCTTTTAATTCTAGGGTTCACTATGCATTTACAAATTTTGCTGACATACTTAGTTTAAGAAGAGATCATCATATTGTTCCTACATTACTTTTCATCTCGCATGAGGGCACTCTTTGTGGTCTTGTGATTTGATGAAAAGTGAAACATCTTATAGCTATTGAATTCCCATCGATGATTGTATCAATGGAATTAAGGAAGTGTTGCTCCTATTTTCATTGGTTACCCACCAATTTTTTCAAAAGCTTAACTCACAAACATGTTGTTTCCATAGCTTATATCCATTAGGATTTTCTTTCATGTTATTTTCTTAAACTTCTTGTCACCTTATCTTCATTATTTGCTTTACTAACTCCTTGGTTAAAATAGGAATTCATATAGTTGCATTGTTAGATTACATTCATCTTTACAATAGAAATTACAAAAATATACTCCATTTTGTGTGGTTATTCTTTTGAAGTAGCAAACAGATTTTACATCTTATCCAAAGTTATCAGAACTAGTAAAGGCTTCCTCATGATAATTCACATTTATCTTCAACTGAGTGGATTCCAGTAGGTCATAAGATCATGGAACTTTGAAGTTGATCCTTAGATTAGCATTTCAAGAGAGGAGTTCAAAAGGATTCCCATCATTAAGCATTGTGCAAAATGATAGCTCAATAGTAAGAAAGTGCAATAATGAAATATCTAATCAAGATAGTAAAAATAGGGAACATGGTTCAACTCACATGTTCACTTACACAATGGGAGTCATACAAATAGTTCCAAATATCCCCAAGCACTAAACCCTAACTTACAATGCAAAGATCACAAAAATTGTGAGAATTTACCAATGAAGTGTTCTTTTTAAATCCAAAATAAAAGTTCCTAGCTGTTAGAATGTTTAGAAAAATTGAGAGGGAAGGGGTGAATTAGTTATCTAAGGTCTAGATATATCAATTCAACAAACAAACACTTATAAAACTTCAAACCTTATCATTCATTAGCTCAGTCTCTATAGTATATGTTAGAGTAATAAAGTATTTTCTTATTAAGTATATCATATTGATTTAATTATTAAGTCAAATATTATCTCTAGTTTACTTAAGCTAAATTTTATGTATATAATAATTAAATCATTTATTAATTATTATCATGCAACCTAGGTTTTTACCTTTTAGGGTTTTGATCTCCTTTATAAGGATTGATCTCTTTGTAATGATTTATTCATTCAATATAATTACAATTTCTTTCTTGCACATCAAGAATGTCAACATCAAAATAAAAAATCACCACCTTAGGACCTAGGCAAAAATGTCTTGGGGAGCATCCTTTCCAACACCATAAATCACCTCTAGAAGCATGTTAGTTTCATACTAGAAACTATCTTGCGAAGTGTGCAAGGTTCGTACAAAAATTGCCTGAGAAAGCATACTGGTTCTATACCAAAATTGCCTCAAGAAGTATGTTAGTTTTGTACCATAAATCATCTTGATCTATGAAAAAACCTTGATTTGTGTACAAGAAAACCTCCATTTTCATACCAAAAATCTTGATTTTTGTGCCAAAAAATCATAATATTGCCACGTCAAGAAATGTGCCCAATCTTGGAGCAATTATTTTTGCCTTAGATTCCAACTATGTCAAAATTGGACAAATTATATATGAAAATAGGATTTTTTGGGCACTCTAAACTGTAAGGTTATGTTTGTTTGGGCTCAAAGTGACCCAAACATAGAAACCCCCCAAATCCAAAAAAAAATCATTCTAAAGAACCAAAACCCTCTAAACAAATAAAGCACAGATCTGAAAGCCAAGCCAAATTTCTCATAAATAGAACAAGAGCATGAAGATCTAGAGCTCTAATACAGTGTTTCTTTAGATGATTTTCCATGGGTTGTACTATCTCTTGTATTAGCCTTATGTCTTTTTTTATCATTGCTGACATCCTTTTGTAGTATTTTTGCAAATTCACTAAGATAAAGTGTCACTCGATTGCATTTTTGGATCTTGTACATATTTGTGTTTTATTGTACTCACACAACATTATAAAGTGCCTTGGGGTATTTCATGTTGGCCATATTTTGCATCTTCCTTTGTCAAGTGAGTGTTCCTTCCATGACATTAGCCTCATGATGTGTTGATGACATGTACCATTAGAGGTGTTTGTATTTCTTTTGCACTTTTGATGTTCTTGGTTCTTATTTCTTTATGAGATATTGCATTTAGTTTCAATGTTCATGTCTTACCTATCAGCATTATAATGGGGTTATGTTGGTTCTATTTCTTTTTTGGTTCAATTGAGTGAGCTATGTATTCAATATTTGATCCTATGTACTAGGCAATTGTAGTGGCTAGCTACCTATGCATGTCAATGAGATGGATCATTTACCATATAGGAATTATTCCATTCCTATTTTTGGAGGCCATGAAGATACCTTCCATATTTCATTGATCATCTCTTCAGACTTAGTCTTCTTGACCTAATCATGTTCTATACAGTGGTGGTTCTTCAGATCAGTAGTTTAGTAGTGTTTGTAGCTTCATGCTTCAGTGGTGTTCTTCATGAACATCCTTTGTTCCTATCTTATGGGATAGTCCCTAGTATTGAGGCTTCTTCAGTCCTTCACTTTTTCTTTTCATCATTATTTCCATGTATTTTTTGGAGTAGGCTTTTTACCATGTGGTTTTCTTTATTTCTCCTCTTTTCAGAGATTTGGTTGTGCTTAGGTACGTCATCAAGCCTTATTACCAAGACCCAATTCTACTTTCAATAATAGTTTCTAGGTTTCTAGCTACTTCCTAAGTTTATCTTAAGGGGGGTGTTAGATTAATAAAGTATTTTCTTATTAATTACATCATATTGATTTACTTATTAAGTCACTTATTACCTCTAGTTTACTTAAGCAAAACTTTGGGCATATAATAATTAAATTATTTATTATTTATTATCATGCAACCAAGGTTTTCCCTCTTAGGGTTTGGATCTCCTTTATAAGAATTGATCTCTTTGTAATAATTCATTTGTTCAATATAATTACAATTTCTTTTTCCCACATCAAGAATGTCTCATCTGTAGATTTGGGAATTCCAGCCTCCATAGCTTTCTCTTCTCTCTTTCTGTGGTAGGTGTTTGCATGCAGGTGATTCTTGGGAGTTGCAGGCTTGATATTTCATCAACTTCAAAAATATACTTTCAGTAACATCAACTAGCAGTCCATTGTCCTAAATATAATAGACTTTCCAATTGTAAATATTAACCATAAATCATTACATATAACATCTGCACAAGTTTGACGCTAGAATTTAACATGAAAACTCAATTTGGGAAAAACCACCAATAACATGTCACCAATATTTTCACTCTTATAAAGTAGGCTTTTTTAGGATCCAACCATGTTAAATGTTACAAAACACACTATTGAATATGCCCTTGTTATAGGATTAAATCACCCTATAAGGAGTAGCCTTGTTAGAGGACATTCAAACATTCCATTAGAATGCCACCTTGATTATAGGGATTACATATGACTGTTAGGTCAACCTTGATTAAAGGATTTCAAATACTAATACAATGGTTAGAAAGTAACATCAAGTTTGGTCTAACAAATACAACTCACTTTGCAATTTCAGATCTTAGTTTGGCTCAAATATTGATTCACTACCTAGACTTCATTGTCATCCTAGTCTTTAATTCTCTTAGAAACCCTTCAAGAAATCACTCTTCACCTCTTCTCAACACTTCTTAGCCTTCTGTTTAAGTTTGCTAGTCAATAACATTAGTAACTTGTCCAAACTTTAACCACTTTGAAAGTTAACATTTGTACCTCCTTAAATAGGTAATTCTAATCTTTTTTTACATAAACATCACCATAGATCTTAAGATAAGGTCAAATTCATTGAATCCTTCCAACATTTTGCCTCCTTTCTATTCTAGAAACTTCTTCAAAATTCTCTTTGAATCCTTTCATAGAAATCTATAAACACAATTTCCCTTGATTTAAATATTAAAGGTCATCTATCCTTATCTTCAACACCCTTTCCATATCCCAAGAAATCAACTCTATTGACTAGAAATTATGATTCCTCATAAACTATCAAAATGTTGTCCCTCAGCAATCACTATGTTTTGATACTTGGTCATCACTAGATTACTCAGTCCCTACTAGATTTCTTGCTTAGCCCATATACTATCACTCAACCAATACTAATGCTCAGTCAACACTATTTTTAGTCAGCACTTATGGTGGCTTAGTCAACACTAGCATTACTCATTATTTATTGCAAGTTCCATAATCTTCTTCTATGTTGCTTGGTCAAGTTTGTACATTTGATATATCTTTGATTGCTTCTTCAAGACTTCAATGTAACTATCTTCCTCTCTTCTAGTATGATTAAGAAATAACTTTATCTTGTCAAAACTAATCAAGTGCCCATTTGTAGTCTCTTCATAATTCAACCTCTCCTCTACATGGTTTTTTATGAACAACTTTTCAAATCCTCTTCATCAATCAAATAGTTATGACACTCAAATTAGACAGAAAATTATCTCATCAATAAGGTTCGACATCAATGACAACATAACAATTATTCCAATTATAGTTTTCAACAATCTCCCTCTTTGACATTGATGGCAATACTTCTAGTCACCATGCAATCCAAAACATGTAATGAATTGAGAAAACTCCCTCTATGTATAGTATTAGATCTTCATTAATATCCTTAGGTTTTTTCTTATTCTCATCCATTTAACATCTTTCATCTTCTCCCACTTTGTTTATCAATATCTCCCTCTTTCATTTTTTCTAACTATCTTATGGTAAATTATTTCATCAATATCTCCCTATTTGATAATAATGTCGAAGACAATTTTTATCTCACTCGTGCATATCTCTTATGTAGATATCTTCAAGTCAATTATGAATTCATATTTTATCATCTATATATGACTAATACATCATTATGTCATTATTCCTCATTACTACCTTAGGCAACTCCTAAAGTAGGACTATCTACATCAATTTGTAAAATAATCTTATCAACTCATTTGATGTAGAGCATCCTTTCAGTTTTAGTAGCCTTTTTTAGGGGAATCACCCCTAATTCACCTCTAAGATATTCATGAGCATCTTTAGGTAAAAATTTAGTGAATATATCAGCTATTTTCTCCTTAGTGTTTACATACTCCAATTTCACTTCTTTGTCTTGAACTAGCTCACTCAAGTAATGATATTTGATAGAAATGTGTTTGGTCTTTGTGTGTATTACAAGATTCTTTGATATGTTAATAGCACTAGTGTTATCACAATAGATAACAGCTAGATCAGTAATATATTCTATCATACCTTTCAACAATTGTCTGATCCATATGATATTTGGACAATTCACTACCACTACTACATATTTAGCTTCAACTTTTGATTGAGATATGTACTTTTACTTCTTGTCTATCCATGAAATTAGTCTCTTTCCTAGAAAGAATGCACCTCCACTTGTGTTTTTTCTATCATTAACATTTCCTGCCCAATCCAAGTCAATAAATACCCTCAGTTCAAACTTTTCCTTCTTCTTGTAATACAATCCATAGTCTTATGTTCCTTTCAAATATCTCAACATCCTTTTTACTGCCATCATTTGATTCTCCTTAGGACTTGTAGATAATCTTGCAACTATCCCAACTGCTAATGCAATTTTAGGCTTGTTGTGAACATGTTGTAGTTTTCCAATCATTGATCCATATAATGTCTTGTTCACATTAGTAGAATCATCATTATTATATAATGTATTTCCATTGGACATAGGTGTACTAACTAGTCATAAATCTTCCATTCCAAGAGTTTTCAATATCTCTTTGTTGTATTGGATTGAGTAATGAAGATACCTTGCTTCATTTGATACACTTTTAGTCCAAATAATTTGATCTCACCAAATATTTCCATTTCAAATTCCTTCTTTATTTTATCAGCCAATGATTGGCATAATGCTTCCTTGCCTTCAAATATGATATAATCAACAAAAAATTTAGATGGTTGTACTTCATTATTTTACAAGTCTTCAAGTATAGGTTTTTGTTATCATTAATTCTTGCAAAATCAATCTTGTCCAAATAATTGTGTAGCCTTTCATACCATGCTCTAGGAGCTTTCTTCAAACCATATAGAGCCTTGTGAAGCTTAAAAACCATATTCATCCCACTGGGGTCAACAAATTCTTTATGTTGTTCTATGTACACTTCTTCTTCAAGTATCACATTCAAACATGCAAATTTATCATCCATTTGATATACATTAATTCAATTGTAAATAGAGTATGCAAGCAGTATTCTAATCCATCTAGTCTTTCAATAGGGAAAATGACTCCCCATAAAAAATTCCTTCTTCTTGTGCATATCATTTGCATACCAATCTAGCCTTATTCCTTGTGACCTCACCTTTTTCATTTAGCTTGTTCCTGAATACCCATTTTGTTCCAATAGCATTTTTTCTATAGATTTAGGTACTAGTGTCCATGTTTTTTTCTTTTCAATCTTCTCAATTTCTTCAATTATTGCTTGTATCTAATCCTCATTCTCCAATGCATCTTTCACTGATTTGGGCTCAAACTCACTAAGTAAGCATGTTTCACTTCTAAGTCTCTTTCTTGTCATAACACTAGATTCTTCGGATGTAGGAGCATCATGCATCATTATCTCCAATAATTTTCTTAGGTACATGATATATTCTCACATATTTTTCTAGTACAAGCTCTTTTCTTATTTGATCTTCTACATGTTCATCTTAAAAAATGATTTCAAGCTCATTTTTTGTCTCTTGTTTAGGTTTTGGTTCATGTTTTGCTTGCTTGACATTGCCATCCTGATGTTCAATTCCTTCTATCTATGACTCAACATCATTTTGTTTTTTTTTGGTACCCACAGTCTACTCCTCAACAACTAGCTATTGCAACTTGACATTTCTAGTTCTTTTTTGACTTGCAACTTTATTCTTTTGTTTAGGTGGGGTGCAGAAAGTTCCTTCATTCACATATATAAATATAATGTAGTCTTCAAGTTCTATCTAGCATTCAACTTCATTCTTTTCAAGTCATATTTATCAACTTTCACATTTGTACTTTCCACAAATTTGTTAGTGTTAGAGGTCAAACACTTATAAACTTTGCCTTAGTGGAAAAACCTAGGTCAGTTTTAGCATCAAGTTTTCCATTTCTATTATCCTTAAGTATATAGAATTTTCTTCCAAAAACTTTAAAATATTTCATATTATGTGCATACCCATACCATAATTCAAAAGGTGTAACATTTGTACCTTTCTTGACTTGTACTCTATTTAAAGTGAAAATAGTTATACTTATAGCTTCTCTCCAATATTTATGTGACACATTCTTCTCCATCATCAATGTTATATCACAATCCATGATTGATATATTACTTCTTTCAACTATTTCATTTTGAGAAGGGATCCTAGGTGCTGACATGTATATTTTTTATTCCTCTATCATTGAAGAATATGTTAAATTCATTGGAAATGAATTCACCACCTCTCTCAAATCTCAAATATTTTAAACTCTTTCATATCTCCTTTTCAACTCTTGCCAAAGACCACTTAAATAGTTGAAAAGAATCATATTGTTCTTTAAGAAATATTACACACTAGTCAATTTGTACCTATTTTTTGATGCACCTCCATCAAAATTGTGACTCGTAAACATCGAAAACTATTGTCTCTAAATTGGAGTCAAACGTTCAATGCACCAGATTGGTGTCGATAAATTAATGAAAAAAATCATCAAAAATTATTACCATCATTATCACATGGAGACTTCATACAACTACTTCAAATTTTTGAAATATCAACGACCGAGAGATGGTTCAATGAGTTTTGTACATCAATGATAGCTAGATTCATCAAAGTATCGATGACTGTGACAAATGTTTCAATGAGTCTATCATACTCTCAATGGCAAGATGCATCGAAATAAAGATAACTTGTAGAGATCTTTTAACGGGTTGTTTATATTGTTGATGTTAGTAAGCATCAAAATATCAATGATAGTCAAAGTTCTAAAAATTAAAAAAAATCTTACCCTTTAACACTAATCAAATTAATTGTCATTAACAGGCCATATCTTTGAATAACAAACCAAAGTCATCATTTTGTGTTCAAGGGCCAATTTTATGACAACATTTTCTAAGTCTAGTAGTGGTGATTTTTTAAGACATTTTCAATTTAGCATGTCAATCATCAATATATGTGAATAATGCACATGCTGGAAATAAACAAGATTGAATTAGAGAACTATGACAACATAAATCCATTTATGTCAAAGCATATCAAGTAGGGCTTTGAATATGAGAGCACTCTTAAAAAATGATAGTGGCAAGTTATTTCATAGGGTCATTCCATGTCAAATAATCAAATTTTTTCATGACATACAACACCATTTTGGCAAATAAAAAATACACATCATTATATATCATTTCCACTAGTTATGACAATAACTACAATAAAGTAATGGTGCACACTTTTTGCATACCAAAAAAGGCATGTTGCTATCTTCACAAACTATAGAATTCTTGAGTTATTTTTCTCAATATAGACATAATTTTTTCTATGAAAAACTTTAAGGAGCTTTCAGAGAACAAGGATCTTGGGGTTTCTTTTTTATTTTTTCCACAATAAGGATGATAATAAATTAAAACATGGAAGAAACTCTTGGTATCAACTAAATAAAATCTATGGTCTATGGTGTCTAATTCTCTTATAACCCTCCAATCTTAGAGTCACCTTTCATCCTATGATCTACATTCATTCACCTTCATTTGACTTGTACAGATTCATAGCTCGTACTTATAGAGAGTCTCATAAGATATTGATAGTAACAAAGATAGTATAAGAAACCTGAAGCCAATAAACTTAGAAGATTAATATACCTTAATATTGACAATTAAATACTTTCTCCTCATTGGTGGACAATGATACACAATCTCTTGTGAGAGTAGCTCCATGTCTGCATATAAATTATAGAGAAAGCAAAATGTTGTCCATTTCTACCAGAGAAGTAATTGGTAATCAACAATAAATCATAATATGCATACAACTTCTAGAGAAAGAAACATGTTTTAATTCATATTACTTATGTTAAGGCCATTTTAAGGCGATCACCTAGAACCTACTATGTTCACCCACTAAAAGTAAGTACCATGTTAGAGACTTCAAATTTTGATCATCCCCATGATCTACAATAATGACATGATACAAAAATAATGTGAAGCTAAAATGCTTTTAACAAGTTTAGTTTGAGCTTCACTTGGTTTCGAGAATCCTTTCATATTCTTTACTTAACAAGAGAAACCACGTGAAGGTGGAAGCTCATTTGGCTTTCCCCCCAGCCCCCTACCTATAATCACTCCAAATTCCCCATTAACAACTAAGTAAATATTGTATTCATTCATTTAGAATTATATCATTGAATCATTATAATTACATAACATAAATTAACACAACATACTATTAATTAATACATATAAACATTCATCAATAATTTTTGAACACATCAATCATTATATTCACATAACATTTTGTTGGTGTAATTAAGTATTTACTAATTACACTTTACTTAAATTTACTTAGGTTAATGTATTAGCATATTAGTTGTCATGTAGAAACCTAGGATTTTGCATATTCACATGAGTTGTCATGTTGACAACATAGTAGTTTATACTCCAATTGAGCACATGTTGTCTACTACATCTCTTTATGAGATACACCTTTTCATTCTTATCCTCTCATTGTTGCATGTACATTCATGCACAATGGAGGATAATCCACTCTTGGTGGACATGTGCTTAGTTTTTATGCTTATCTCTTTACTGACTCCTAGTCATATTAGTTGTCTTTATATACAAGGCACTTGTATGTTATATTTATCCAATTATCTAATATCTAATCATTTGATATCCATTCTCATTTGATCATCTTTTGTCTCTCTTGTGCTATCTACTGAGCTTCTTAATCTTGGTGTTGAATTATTGCCTTAGGCAAATTATTACATGGTATCAAAGCTATACCAAATTCTTAAATGGTATCAAAGCCATAGGAGTTTCATTGTATAGCCATTGGAGAAAAAAAAAAATTGTAGGTCAAGATTGGAGCTTGCTAGTGCAAATCAAATATTGGCATCACATTCAGAATGTCAAAAAACCCCCAAATTGACTTTTGTTTCATCAAAATTAAACATCTATGGTGAAATTTAGAGTCATTTGATTTTTGGAGGTGTGATGGCAGTGATTCAAGAAAAATAATTATAGAAGTGATTTTCAAACAACGATATCTCCCTCATACAGACTCATTTTTTCAAGCAATTTTTTTGTTTTGGGGTAGAATTTTGTGATCTACACATTGGTGCAAGTTGTTTGTGATCTCTATTCCTAAATTTTTCTAAAAATTTCCAATCCAAATTTTTACAACTTTAGAGGCTTCATTTGGGCTCATATGGACACATATTTAGGTGCTATTTTTTTGAAAGTGCATAAATTTTTGTCTACTTTCCAAATCTGGTATTAGTTTGGAGTAATTTTGAGTGGACATAGTACTTTCAACATTTGGTCATTTTTGGCCTATTTTGACACTTGTAATTAATTAGATCCTTGAGAGGTCTTGTGTCTTATCTTGTTGAGTCATATATAGCTTCATATTTTTAGTTGTAAACATCTAATCAAAAGTCCATTTTGGTTCATTTTGACAATTGGCAATTGTACACGCACTTAGTATAAAGTGTCAAAAATCTATTTATGGGGAGTTACATTGATTAGTACATCATAGATGAGGAAGATTTAATTACCTTCACAACACAAAACTATAAGCAATGGAGTGAATTAGTTCTCACTTATCTTAGTGAGAATAATGCATTGCCATATGTGAAAGGACTTTCATATAATGGTGACACTATTACAATCATTTGTTGTGCACTCTTTCTACATATGGATATGGAGGTTATGGATTCACTTGATGACATAAAGTTAGCTGATTTTTATAATATTTGGATCTATCTTTGGGAGATGTATGGAGATCCACATGTTCCTCCATTCCCAAAAAGATCTTTTACCCCCAATTGCAGCTACTAATTCTCCTATTGATATTGCATTTTAAAGAATTTTCCTAAGGGAAAAATTCACCCAAGAACTAAGAACTCAAACACAAGCACACAGTAGACCAAAGATATAGAGAGTATGATCAAAATAACAATGTATTCAATAATAGGTTCATTAAAGTACACTAGGAGTGCCTGAATATAAAGCCCTCAGGAGAGCTTCTAGAATGCATAGAAGTTAGCATCATGATGTTTCATACAGCCAAGCACATGTCCACTAGATATGGGTTATCCTCCATTAATCACGGAAGTAAGTGTGGTGATGAGAGGATAAGCCTACAAGGGTGTGACATGCAAAACAGTGTTGTAGACACCATCTTCTTAAATAGAGTTGCATACTCCTGTGTTGTCTACATGACAACTCAAAAGGTGTGAAAACTCCCAAGTGTCTCACAAATAAAAATAATAAAATAATGCAAAATAATAAACTAATGCATTAACCTAAGTAAACTTAAGTAAGTGTAAATAGTAAAGTACATATTTACACCAACACCCGCCCTTAAGTGCAACTTAGGGGAATGCCCTTAATCTTACGAACTGGGATGAAGATGTATAATGGGTCCCAGCTACTAGGCTATATTAGGTACCCATGTACATAATAAAAATGCAATCTCCCATAAAGTGGGGAAAGAGGGAAAACCTCATGAGAAAAACCCTCCCCCAAAAAGAGAGATAAATAAGGATGCATCGATGGATGGAGTAATCAAGACCCCCCCATTACGACATACATCCAGTATATACAAAAGAGAATGAGAGAAGGAAGAGAGACAGAATGGGTTCCCCCCCCAAAAGAAGAATGCCAAGAAGTGAAAGCTACTCTGATGAAGAAGCTGGTCCAAGAATGTAGAAAGGTGTTCCTCCCCTTAGGAAGAAACAAAGGCAAAGGTACACTCCTAAAGATGTATGGTGATCCTAAAACCTACTCAAGTATCCCTATACTGATGTTGAAGTTCACCCCTTCCAACTGAGTTGAAAAGAATGTTTGCAGATCTAGCAAGGATGTCTGTTGAACCTGTTCCACTGAACCATCTGTCTCCTCAACTGACAAAAAAACCTCCACTAATTTTTGTTCATAAGGATCCACAATCATGCCAACCTATGAAGATTGATCATGTAGAGAATGGACATGAGGGTTAGATTGAGCCCTCGCAACAACTGTAGAAGAATCATCATCAATGAGAAGATTGAAGTCCTTAAGTGTATCTCCCAAGTCAACTGAAGCTAGAGCTGGAAGATGAGATGTACCATGTGGTGATGGACCTTTCACTATGGCAATGTAAGCATGTGGACTGGACTGATGTGACCTCTCACTGGAACTGTCGATAGAACCCCATGTGTCTGAACCTGTTGAAGCACTATCGCATGTGTCACTATCAGTTTCCACTATGTATGAAGTGTGGAGAGGAGTAGAGGACAAGCTAGGAGAACTTTCCTCAAAATGAACATCATTCTCCACAAAGATCTCATGTGTCTCTAGATCCATCAGTTTGTAAGCCTTCACATTGTCTTCATAACTGATACAGGTACAAGGCTTAGGTGTCGGTGTCTTGCAACTCCTAGAAGAAAGTTTTGCCCATGCTGGACAACCAAATACTCTAAGGTGACTCACAACAGGTTTTTTGCCGCACCATGCCTCAAAAGGAGTCTTTCCATCTAAGGTTGGATGAGGAGATCTATTAAGTATGTGAGTAGCACTATTAATGGCTTCAACTTCTAATGTAGGATCAAGAGACTTGGCCTTTATCATGCAACTTTCCATGGTCTTGAGAGTCCTAATCCTCATTGTTGCAACATCTTTCTTATGCAAAATAAATGCTGGTGAATTATGAAG
Organism: Cupressus sempervirens; assembly: GCA_028749045.1. Classification (NCBI taxonomy): domain Eukaryota; kingdom Viridiplantae; phylum Streptophyta; class Pinopsida; order Cupressales; family Cupressaceae; genus Cupressus; species Cupressus sempervirens. The sequence continues at coordinate 160,185,589 of CM053787.1, forward strand.
ATCAATCCCCTCAATTCAGCAAAAGTTCTTAAGTCTTTTGTTGACATATCTGTTCTTATTGTCCACCCTTAATGCTTTGATGGATTTCGTTGACTTGTGCTCAACATGAGTCTTGAAGTCTTGAAGCTTATGAACCAATTCATTCTTATGATGAAGGTAGAAGACCCAAGTGAATCTTGAAAATTCATCAACAAATGCGAGTATGTAGCGGCCTTGGCTGACTAAAGTCACTGCAAAGGGTCTTGCTAATACCATGTGAACTAGTTGAAGAACAACTGGAGCACGAGAAGACTTCCCTTTATCATACTTCTCCTTGAGATTTATATCCACTAAACAAGATGAACATTCTCCCTTAGAAAAGATGATATTAGGTAGACCTTTGACCATATGTTTAGAGCAAAGTTGTTGAAGAGAGCGAAAGTCATGGTGACCAAACCGCTCATGCCATAAGTTGATCTGTGAATGTGAGTGAGTTAACAAGGCTTGGGAAGGACTCTTAGGCACAAAGTGGGAGAAGGAGTAAAGCCTCTTTTCATGATTGACTTTCCCAACTTCTACCAATGAATCATCTCTAAGAATTCACACCATCACTGAATCTGGAAGGAACTCAACCTTATGACCATCTCCAAGGTGAGTGATTTGGTAAACTGATAGGAGATTAGAGCTTAGATTTGGAACGCAGAGAACATCTTTGAATTCCCCATCTTCTATTTCAACATGTCATTTTCTTTCAACTTTCATCTTAGTATCATCTCCCATGAAGATGTGTGGTACCTTTGACTACTTCAATGAAGAAAAGTCTTCCCTTGAAGAACCCATGTGGTAAGAGGCACCTAAGTCAAGTATCCATTCTGAAGAAGAATTTTTGTTTGCCATAAGTGCTTGACCTTTACCTTTTGAAGAGGTAGGAGTTGAATCCTTGGAAGTACCTAGCACTTGAATCTTGTTCTTTTTGAGTAGATTTTCTAACTCATTGATTCTTTTTGTCTTGCAATGATGGTCGTCATGATTTGGCTTTTTGCAGTATGCACAAAAGAGTTTGTCCTTCTTTTCATTACTTCCCTTCTTGTTTGAAGAAGAACTGCCTTGTTGAGAGGAGTCATGTTGTGTCTCAGATTGTGTTTTCTGCTTCCACTGTTTCTTCTTCTTGTTGCTTTTTCCCCCTTGACTTGATTTGGAATCATCACTAGCCACTAAGGCTTTGGTCTTAGATGACTTGAGAATTCCAAAATCCACCAAGTGAGATTGTTCAACAATCAATATGTTTGCAAATCCATCAAAGGAAGGCTTCTAGTACGCAGATCCCATGGTCAACCTGTGAGTATTAAAACTCGAAACAAAGTTGGCATACTTAGAAGGTAGCTTCTTCAGGATGTGATGAATTAACCTATCATCCTTAATGGGATTTCCACAATCTTTAAGAAGTTCCCTATACTCATTGACTTAAATGATGTAATCTGAATTGTGTCATAATTCTTAGGATCCAAGAGAAGTAGATCATCCTCAAACTGGAATCCCTTTTCTTCATCCACCTTACCATACAATTGTTCAAGTTCATCCCAAGCTTCCTTAGATTCTAAACAATTTTTAATGTGAAAGAGAAGATCCCCATGTACACAACTCCTAATTACACCTAAGGCTTGTTGATCTTGTCTTTGCCAATCAATGAGTTCTTTAGCATCAGTAGGTTTGGTAATTGTACCATCTACATAAAGACTATATCCTTTTTCCATTAATCTACTCCATGCAATATCTTTCCATGTAGAATAGTTACGTGAAGTTAGAGGAGGACATTTAAAACCCATGATGCAAAAATGAAAAGAGCACAAAATAGAGACACAAGAACACAGTACACACCCCCCCTTTTCACTCAATGAAAAGACCCCCCAAAAGAGATGTTGTTTGCATTTTATAACTAGTGCATTTTATGGGCCACTTGTCAAAATGAACAAAGTGGAGTTTCTGATTTTGCTCTTACAACTGCCTTATAAGGCTGAAATCTGTCACTTAAGCACTATAGCTTAGTTTTACAATAATTTTGAAAAAGAATGAAAGCTTTACAATGCCAAAGAAGGCCTAATTCTAAAAGAGATAAATTGGTCCACACAACCCTAGAATCTAACTTCAGATCTAGAAAGTAGACAAAAAAAATGCACTTTCAAAAAAATAAGAACCTGAAAAAGTGACCAGATGTGCCCGTACGGAGCTTCTAAAGTTGCAAAATAGAAGATTATGCAGGTATAGTTGCCAAGAAATGCAATTTTTGAAAAATCTATGCACCAAAACCAAAAAAAAAAACCACCACTAGAAAATTTAAGAAATTCTACCTGATTTCAAAAAAATTTGCAACTGAATTAGAGTCCAGATGTCTGAGTTACGAGCTCGCAAAGTCAAGCTGCCAAACTGAAATGCAATCTAGAGAGGGGTCTAGAAGGAAAATTATGAGTCTAAATTTGATGGTCAAATAGCTCTCAATGTAGTTGTAAAATTCTTGGGAATGACATTCAGATGGGTGTCAAATTTATCCTCAGGAAAAGGTGACGTTAGCAAAAAATCAGTGCCCTGGGGTGATATGGCAGCTGATTCATATGTTCGTACTGTATGAAAATGGCACATGTCTAGTACAAAATCCAATGTGGCAAAAGTACTAGTGGTAGCTAACATGGCTATCCAAGTTGGCAAGTTTTTTGTCATGTCGATCCATTTGTACACGTGGCCAAATAAGGACAGTCCATGTGTCTTGTCAGAATGAGCAAGGCGGTGCAGGAGAAGCATGATGCCCAAAATGTCACCACCCCAGAAAGTTTTAAAAATGGCCGTTAAACAATCTACCAAAACTTTCATGCATGATACCAAGAAATATGAGCAGAGCACCAGGAAATAGCAAAGCGCAAGCGAGGGTTTTATTTAATCTCACGGGCAATCGAGAAAGGGAACAGGAACCTAGAAATTCCTCAACACTATCAAAGTTGACCTTGCCCTTGCCAAGAAACTACTGTGTGCGAGCAAGAATCAAAGCTGGCCAGGAAAAAATGCAAGTCGAATGTCTGTAGTCACTGTCAAAAATGACAAAGTTTGTCATCAGAATTGTAGCAACAAATGGCGAACGGAGGGCGGGAAAAGCTGAAAAACAGTGACCACCATATCTCTCTGCCATTGTCGGAGATAGCAGATCATCACCAAAAACCTCTCACATGCTACAAAGGATAGAAAATAGTGACCAACACCCAGAAACAGTGAGTAAGGACACCAGTGGTCTCTACAGATTAATCCCATATTGGATGTGGGAAAGCACTATGTGCTTTTTAAAAGCAAACCGCGTGAAGCATCAAGCTAAAGATCGTGAAGGTGTTGGAAGCGGTTGGGTGCTGAAGTGCTGAAAAAATTTGGAAGTGACCAATGCAAAAATCGTAGATCTGTATGGTACGGCCACTGTGCAGCTGTGGATATAATAATCCTACAATTAAGTACAATAAACACTCCAAATTGGCAGATCCAGGGTGTCATAGCTCGGGTCTGTCAAAAAAAAATTCTCTAAATTTTTGTAAATATTCGTGATGGAAAATAAAATTGGAGAGAAAAATAAAATGTGCAGATCTGAATTAAATCAAATGAATCTGTGAAAAATGATCATACCCATACCACAAATTGGGGCCTCCGGTTTTTGATTTGCAAAAAAAATTTGCCTTACAGTCGACTTTGAGCCAAGGTAGGCATGCTTATAGTTGATTTTCACTGGTTCAGTGTTTCGGACACAATGGAGAGGTCAAATCTGGTGCTAGATGCTCCCAATTTTTGTAGTACTCTGGATTCTGGCTGAGGTGATGAAGCAAGCAAGAGGTCTCGAATGGCTATGTGATGAGAAAGTCTCTATGCTTAGATACCATGTAAGAATTTTCCTAAGGGAAAAATTCACCCAGGAACTAAGAACTCAAACACAAGCACACAGTAGACCAAAGATACAGAGAGTATGATCAGAATAACAATGTATTCAATAATAGGTTCATTAAAGTACACTAGGAGTGCTTGAATATAAAGGCCTCAGGAGAGCTTCTAGAATGCATAGAAGTTAGCATCATGATGTGTCATACAACCAAGCACATGTCCACCAGATATGGGTTATCCTCCATTAAGCATGGAAGTAAGTGCAGTGATGAGAGGATATGCCTACAAGGGTGTGACATGCAAAACAATGTTGTAGACACCATGTGCTTAAATAGAGTTGCATACTTCTGTGTTGTCTACATGACAACTCAAAAGGTGTGCAAACTCCCAAGTGTCTCACAAATAAAAATAATAAAAGAATGCAAAATAATAAACTAATTCATTAACCTAAGTAAACTTAAGTAAGTGTAAATAGTAAAGTACGTATTTACACCAACAGCATTTACTATTGCTCTTGATGATGCTTGTATTCACATAGTCATGGATTCACATGATTCAATGTAGCAAGATATTCATTGTCTTCTAGACTTAGTTCCTTAGGATGACTTCTTGATATACATTGTAGGTTTATTTGTAGATTCCTACATTGAGGATATGGGAGACACTATTGATGAAATACATCTTCTCTTTATTGAGGATGATCCTTCTTCAATTTTTGTGAGGGAACACTCTAACCCTCAAGATTATCCACTTGATCTTTCTTTCAAGTTTGACATGATTGTGGATACTTTCTTACAACATTTTTAGGAGATCCCTTTCACTTTAGAGAAGACATTTGAGTCTTTGGACATTGCTTTACACGAATCTTAAACTTCACTTGAGATGTTAGATTGCATGGTTGATCATAATCATGTGTTGTAGATTCCTATGTAGTTTCCTAGGATAAATTACATTATGAGAGTTCTTCCTAATGATTAGGGAGGATTCTTTTCTATACCCATGCCACCATTTCTTCCTCAAGGGAGAAATATCATTAATTTTTTATGGTGTAGCTTCTACATTGATCTAGGAGCATATTTCATGGGTATAGATTCTACATTGGGGGGGGGGGGGGGGGGGGGGGCGCGCTTCTTTGTTTCTCTTCCTACTTCTTCTTTTGAGGATGCATCTTGGTTTTTGGAGTTTGACCCACATTCCTATATGGAGTAGTTGCCATTGTTCCTTGTTTATCACCATCTTCTATTGGACTTGATCTTGATTGGTTTGTGACATCTTCATTATTCAAGGACATGGTGACACATCTTTAGACTTTAGAGACAACATACTTCATATGGATTCCTCTTCCATCTTCATATCCATAATGGGAAGGCTTCTTGCATCATTATTTGGTGTGTCTTCTTCCTAAAGGGAGAAATGTTGTTTGTAGGCATTGGATTCTCTTTTGTCTTCAAGCACTCAACATTCTTGTAGGAGATCATTCACTATGGGAGAATTTCATTTCTCCTTATTTCCTTCTTATGGAGGGATTCTCTATTCTATATACATGATGTATGTTGTAATGGGGGGGGGGGGGGGGTCTTAATTACTCCATACATACATGCATCTTAATTTATTTTTCTTCTCTTTTCTGGGGGAGGATTTTTTCCATGTGCTTTTCCCTCTTTCTCTACTTTATGAGAGATTGCATTGCATATCATTTGCACTTGTATATTGTACATGGGTACCTAACATGGCCTAGTAGTCAGGACCCATCTTGCATTATTATCTAGCTTTTGTGAGCTTAAGTGCATTCCCTAAGTTACACTTAAAGGGGGGTGTTGGTGTAATTAAGTATTTACTAATTACATTTTACTTAAGTTTACTTAGGTTAATGTATTGGCATATTAGTTGTCATGTAGACACCTAGGATTTTGCATATTCACATGAGTTGTCATGTTGACAACATAGTAGTTTTTACTCCAATTGAGCACATGTTATCTACTAAATCTCTTTATGAGATGCACCTTTGGATTCTTATCCTCTCATTATTGCACATACATTCATGCACAATGGAGGATAATCCACTTTTGGTGGACATGTGCTTAATTGTTATGCTTATCTCTTTGCTGACTCCTAGTCATATCATTTTCCTTTATATACAAGGAAATTTTATGTTGTATTTATCCAATTATCTAATATCCAATCATCTGATATACATTCTCATTCGATCATCATTTGTGTCTCTTGTGCTATCTATTGAGGTTTTTGATCTTGGTGTTGAATTATTGCCTTAGGAAAATTCTTACATGGTATCAGAGTTATACCAAATTCTTACACATTTATTAACACGACATATAATTCATTAATACCTATAAATATTCATCAATAATTTTTGAACACATCAATCATTATAGTCACATAACAATGCTCAATAACATGACATAAAATTCATCAACATTCATAATAATCCATCAACATTCATCATCAATAAGAAACATTCATAAAAATAGATTAATAAGAAACATTCATCATCATAAAAATCCATTAATAAGCAACATTCATAAAAATCCATCAACGCCTTCATCATCAAACAAGGTTTTTAACATTCATTTCTTCTTTTCTTTTTTCTTTTTTTTGAAGATAAAGGCTAATAGGCACACCTTGACTATTGTCAACATCCTGTGGCTCTTGTGATTCTGATCTTACAACATGAGGCTTCCTCTTCTTTTGTCGAGGACAAGGCTAATGTGCCCCTACAATAAGAAATAGATGGGTTTAATTCTAAACTTTCTTTTAATGTTATAAGTATTTCATTAATCTAAAGAACATAAGAGGGATTTTTCTTTACCTGATAGTGCCACATCATCAACTATCAAATTTTGTCTAGCCACAACCTCAACATGATTAACACTAACATAACACTTTGCATACTAAAAAATTATCACATAAAGGTTATGTTAACCAAAAATGCCTTCCCACCAAAACTTGATAGAAATGTCTAAGCATATCCTAACATTCATATATTTGAAAATTTAAATATTAGGGCACACAGAAATAATTTGGTTATAGGAGCTATATCCTAAGTCCCAAGGTTAATTCATGTTTAATATTTTTGCAAGGCTACAACCTTCCCCACCATCAGATCTTCCTAGATCTATGGTTATTGCCTTGTTTCTTTGTGGAGGTACAAAGGTTTTATGGAAGGAAATAGAGCGACAAATAGACACACAACAAGGTGGGCCCTCTTCCTCAGTTCTAACAAAGTGCATCGTACATCTTCCCAGCCATCGATCTTCCTAGCATTAATGGTCCTCACTATGTCATTATAGAAAGCTATGAGTATTTTAATTCATGTGACATAGCGAGCATGTGTCACATGGATCTAGTGACATCATTCCCTTGGTGGGCCACAAAAGTAAAATTTTGTCAGATAGGTTAGCATATAAATGGGTTCTAATTGGTTTGAATCCTAGCATGGTCAGTATGTTGGTTGCATGTTTTTGGGTCATCAAATGAAGGTAGATCAACGTCTTTCAAAATTTCACTATTTAAAATTGATCGATCTTTAGTTATAGCGACATAGCGAGGTCTTGATGTGTGTCCCTAGCGGGCCCCCATGTCTTTAGATCATGAAAGATGAAGGGTCGGGGCTACGATAATATGACTATGTTCTGTGTTAAGATCTTACAATCTAGCATAAGATTGCATAGTCAATTATCAAATTTGTTGATGTTACAATATGCAGCTATCATAACATCATAAAATTATATAGTCACAAGACAAGATAAAGAGGGTTGTGATCTTATGATATATGGTTATCGTAAGATCATAGATGTAGTTGAAGAGGTCTTTTGGAGGCACAAAGATAGGGGTTTTTTGTAACATCGTGGTAATCGTAAGATCATAAAGAGACTTCAAGGGATGACCCAATGTTACAAGAAGTTGACAATTGTAAGATTTTAGAGATTATTAAGAGTATCTCTAACCATAAGATACATTGACAATTGTAGGATTGTAAGACCAAGGTTGATGTAATAAAGGTGTTTTACTTGTCTGAGCTGGAAAAGAGAAGAGTCTTCATCCAATAGAATTACAAGAAAGGTATAGGATGAGCATTGAATATTATTGACCTGCTAATACATCTAACTTGGCATGTTGATAGCAAGAAAAGGAAAATGACTCTTTAATGGCAGATTAGATTTTTTATCTTCTGTAGATTGCTTTTGGCATCCCCATGCCTAGTAAATGCAAAAGGAGCATACACTCATCACCTGGTTATCCATCTACCCAACTATGCATTTATTGGTTCATTTCCATCACTTCAAGGTTTACTGCTATCAATGCTTCTATGATTCTCATGCCTTTGCAAGTGTAGCAAATAAAATATATTATTTGGATCATCTTGATTGTTCTCTGAGCACTCAATGGCAATGGTTGTGGAGTAACTTTAGTAAGAAATATCTCAACTAAGCTTGAACTATAAAAGAAAAGCTGCAATTCTTTATGAGGGTTGAATCTTCTCTGTTTCTCTGATATTGCTTTACAAGTTCACTGTAAATCCCTTTGTCTCTAGACCTAATGACATCCTACCATATCTCCTTCAGCCATTGATGACTATGCAAGATCTATTTGTCTTTCTTCAATGTTTTATGGATATCTACAATTTACATGATTGTATCTCTTTTGGGCTATGAATTATATATAAGTTAATTCTCTTATTCCTTATATTATCCATTTTGTTTGTCTGATATGCATGTGATTGTCAAATTTTAAAAAGTCTAAATCTCTATATCTTTGATGTCATAATAGTTAAAGTGTGAATGTATGGGTGGAGAGTAGTTTGAACACTTTATTTTAATGCATCACCCCTTAGGCTAGAGTAGGTAGATTTTCTTTCATGCATTCCTTCTCCCTTTTCCTCTCCAAGAGTAGTTAGGTGCATCTTGATAGCAAAGGAAGTTGGCCTTCTCCAAAGACTCAACCTCATAGTTCAAGTCCCACAACTTGAAGGTTGTTTCAATGTTTCATAAGGTTGTCCTTAGGTAAAAAAAATTGGACAAAGGTGAAAACTTGTGACAACAAGTTACACCAATTGCAATTTAAGATGTTAAATTGTATAAATAATTACATGATTAATTTTTAATAGAAATTGAATATGTACCTGTATCATTGAGATGCACATTGAGGTCTTCGTCAAGTGTAGGATCTTTGCCTTCATCATCATGAGTAAGATTTGTGCCAGTAGTAGTAGGCTACAATGAAATGTCATGTGCACATTGTTATTATTGCTCAAAATTAACATCAAATAGATTATTTTTCATGGCATTCTCAATTACTATTATTATTCATTTGGCCTATTTATCTATGTGTCAACTATTGCACCAGAATCTTCTAAACCTATTTGGCCACTGGAATCTGTGCAGTGGTGGGAAACCACTACTTTATAGCCTTGCTTGAAGCCAATTTGTTTGTCCTCTTTTGTGGGCACTAGATTAAATTCAATGCCCTACATTTTTTGCATAATATCATCAATGATTAATGTATTTCTTATTTGTAATTTTATATATATATATATATATATATATATATATATATATATATATGTCAAAATTTATTTATTGCTACTTATAAGGCATGAGTGAATTTTCATATATCCACTAGAGCCAAGATGGTGTTGACCAATCTTCTCTTTCCTAGCTTGTGTTGCCTTCGATGTGTCCTATAGCCTATATATATAAACTTTGAAATATGTTAGAAATATGTTAGATTATAAAAATCTACAAATGAATTAAACATGTAAATTGTAAAAAAAAATAGTAATGGCTCAACTATCCTCTCTTAGTATGAATTCATCATGATATTATTATATGCCTTAATGATTGGATATGATACATGACATTTCTCTCCTATGTATATTCTAGCACTACTATGAAACTTCGGCAATTGTTCACTTTTCTTAATGAACCTATTGCTTTTTCCTTCACTCCATACCTTTGACTACTACAATGTTCATCAAACATGCTTATGAGTCATGTGAAAAGGCATAAAAAATGATAAATAACCTCCTTGGGATGTTGGAGAAGTTCTTATATGTAAATGCACTAACCTTCTTATAAATAACATGCAATGGCAAAAGGCCTCACTGCTCACTATTAGATAGTAAATACTATGAAAATTCAAAATGAAGAATAGCTTGATTGTATGATTCTCACTGTAAGGATATTATGGAAGGTGTTAATTGTTTCTTGGTTGTCTTGATAGTTATCTTATGGGTTTGAATTATAACCATTGCTCCTTGTGAAGATTTGACCATGAATTAACATGTTAACTCATGTTGTTGCAAGAAAAAATAGTGAATCAACATTCTTGAAAAAAAAAATGTTAGAGAGGCTTGGTTATGGTGTGCATGTGTGTTTGAAGGTTGGTATGCATTTATGAGATGTTTAAGATTCTCTTGGAAGGATGGAATAGATGAGAGACTGAAGTTTATGAGACACATACCTATCTGTGTCAGGTGGTGAGTTAATTCCTTTATCCCTTAGTCTCTTCTCTTTTGCATCATCAATGATTTCATTCCACTCTAGTTGTGGCACTATAGGAGGACACTCATACTTTAGGTTGAGCTTTAGAGCCCTTCTGTACTAGTCTCTCAAATTCTTTAGATGCTTGCAATCTTTTTTTAGAAGTTGGGCTCTGTTCAAAATATTTTATACAAAGAACTCCTCCATAGTTTCTATGAGATGATATTTTAATTCAAGAGCTTGGTCAATCCAATTTTTTACAAAAAAACAAAAAATTGGTTCAAGATATGTATGATGAATATATTACAACAAATGGATGAACAAAAAAATGTAGCAACCAATTATATCAAGCTACATACCTTTTACATAATGTGGGCCAAAATATATTCAATGTTAAATCATAAAAAGTTTCATAAAAAAGATCCTTTCCTGCAAAATCATCACCACATCATTATCCAAAAATGATTTATGAATAAGTAAACTACAATTTCACTCTAAATAATTACAATTTTAAGGCACCTAAAAGCTTAGGCAATTTTAAGGGAATCATGTCTTTCTCTACCATCAGCAATGATGCCTCCAATGATCTAGTTGAAGTAACACGAGCTACTCTAGGAAAGGCTGGTGAATTATCAGCAATACTGGTATTAGTTCTATCATCACCATTAGAAGGTGTACCTATCCCTACAAAAAGTTAATAAATATCATAATATACTCAAATGAACAAGAAAGTACAAATATTATCATATTTAACACATAACAAAATGTAGCAAAACAAGGATTTACCAACTCGAGTTATAGAAAGTGTGGATGTTTGCATGCTCCTTGTTGTTGATCCTCTAGTTCACAATCTTAGAGTATTGGTTGACCTTGTGGAAGTAGGCATATGGAAATCATCAACACCTGAAAAAGAATCATATATATACAATGTATTTGTCATGTCGCCTATCAGGAGAAACTCTCCACCCATGAGTCATTCCAAATAAATATTATCAAGTTGAGGGTAAGCATTATACCACTATAAGAAAAACCAGTCCTATGGCAATATATTAGACGTAGAAAATCATCATATCACAATAAGAAATATTTGAAAGATTATTTCATATGTTTAAGGATCAAAATCAGACACAACAATAGCATCATTGAGAACACTTGCAAGTTTTCATCAACAAATGAAGAATAAAAAATGCATCACTATGAGTGGTAGTAATTATAGTGAGAGTAGGAATAGATTGTAGCTTACTTACACTGTCATATCAAAGATAGCTACCAATCTTATTAGTTTCATAGTTCAAATTAAAGATCATCCTTGCATAATTGTTATCAATCATATCAAAAACAACAGAGATAATCTTAACATTATTGAATTGGAATAAGTGCAGATATATAGACCAAAATCATCTTACATATAGGTCTAATTATTGTATCAAAGATAGCAGTGGCATTGTTCTCATATATCATATTAATTGTATAACATAACAACAATAATTTAAAAGTGCTATTGTAGACTATTTTTCTTACATTAATCATTATTAGTTTTAAATGTTATTTGAGATGTTAAGGAAAGAAGTCTCTTGTAATTGAGTTTTGTAAGTTAATTGTATCTATTTCCCATATTTTAATAAAAGGAGACATCACATCAAGGGCATTACCAATGAGGAGCTTGTAATGAAAATACATTTGTAAATGTATTTATATGGATTTATAATTTTTTATGACAATAACAACAAAATCATATCAGAGGCAATGATAGAAAGTTTCAAACTGACTATTATGTACAACACAGATATCAAAGTCATATCATCACAAGCTCATAGACATGGAATTGGTCAAGAGGATATATATTTAAGACCATATCATCATAAAGGTTCAAACATTATAATTAGAAAAGATATATGAGTTTTCCACATATAGCTAAGATAACATATTAGGAATGAGTATTAATTACAGAGTATGGATAATGGATTGTATCAATCTTAAGTATCTAAGAATGAATATAAGTGGTTAAGTAAAGGAGAAGAGTGAACATGACAATAGTAATATAAAACTATCAATAATAATCATGAAGAAAATAATGTTTGTTTTGATGATTGATAATTGAAATCGCATACATGTAGGAAATACACTAGAACCCTTGTCAGGTGGAAGAACTTGCTATGGTCTCAAAATATCATGTAACAAAACATACATATTGTGGTCCATGATCCATAAATTACTATAAAACATAAAGCTTATTAAACTATTGTTCTAGCAAAAGACTCATAATTGGTTACTTCCAGATGGCGTGCTCTATGACACAATCCATTTCTTGTGGCCTCTTTCTCTTCTATTGGATTTGGATCCATGACAAACCCAAGAATTTGTAGATTGACGTTCTTCATAGTCTTTTTACACATGCTAATAGGGTCACTGATATATGTGATGTCATCATTGCATAATATAGTGGTTGTCATATCAGTATGTAATTGTTGTTGTGCAATATGTTCCTTTCCCTTTCCCTATGAATCAAATTGTGACAAAAAATATCAGTAAACAATCAAAACAAGTCCAAAACCTTCATGAAAGTAACATAATAATCTGACATTTTGTAAAATTTCAATTGCATTAATTTTTATACAGAAGGTTTACCTACACCAGAGAAGGGGTGGAAGCAACATCCCTACCTCTGTCATCTGATGGATTGGCCACATCGCCCTATGACAAAGAATATATATAAAAACATCATCATAATCAAAGGAATGGTCCACTTAAAGAAAAAAAACTTATTATTAGAATGGTATATTATATATTAGAGTTTTAATTGTGAATAATTAGTTTAAATTTTACATATATGGTACTTAAAAGTCCCACAAGAGTAACTTTCTTTGTATCTATGTGATTTGAATTGTAATCTATTAGCAACTCTTCCCCTAAACTTATTGATTTTATCACACATACAAAAACATGATTCCCTCATGTGCCTCGAAAATGCAATTGGGTTACTTATTAGTTGACCTAGGATGTGTCCTATTTATAAAACCTACAATTTTCTCTATTTCTTTTGGCCTTCCGTAAATATACACAAAAAACCTTATACTTTGATCATTTTTGTTCCATTGTAGATAATTTGTTGACAGTGAATACCTATGCATACTTTTTTATATTGAACTATCTACATCCAATTTTTGTAATTGTAATAAGGTCCTACATCAATGATTCAACAACCTTGTTATAATTGACCTTTATGTCATCCATGTAAAATAGGCTGAAACCATGTAATGATGATGGAGCTATGTGATATATCCTCTCGTTAACACAAAAATTAGTGTTAATTGGAAGTAATTCCCATCGTACCCATTATTTCTCAAGATGTGTATACCTCAAGGGAGCCTTGATGTCTCCCTTTGTCTCATCATCATAAGAACATGACACCCCTTGAGAAAGGAAAAATTGCATGTGTTTATTGAATTTTCTTCTAATCTTTTACCCTCTAGTTTGTCTCTCTTTTTTAAACATACTACATGTCTCATTGTCCTCTTCTATTCCTACATTTCCCTCACTTAAGGGAAAAAAAAATGACAAATACCTATTTGGTGGTACATGGAGCCCATAAAATGAGAGATATAGTTGAAGGAGAAAAATATTTTTCTATATAATGAGGATAATATTGATGAATGTTTCCTAAAGTTAATGTTGAAGCTAAAGAGAAAGCAAGCATGTAATAAACTTATACCTCTCAATCCATGTCACTTTGTAGGATCCTCATTAAAAGGGTATAGTTTGCTGCATATGTAAATCATTTTTTCTTAAGTTAGTTACAAATTACATGGTACTTATGCTACAAATTATGCATAGAACATAATATGAATAGTATGCATACATTGCAAAAAAAAAAAACATTGTATATTTTTCAATTGGTTACCTCTACCAAAAAAACATATTATAAGTAATCAACACCTAATACATTTCCATTGATCATCTTCTTCATCCATCTCATCATTATTATTGTCATCATCATCCAAATCATCAAAATGGCCATCGTCAATATCATGATCATCACTATAACTGTTGTCATCATCGCCGTCATCATCATCACCATCACCATCACCACCATCATCATCATCAATACCATCACCATCATCATGAAAATCTTCACCACCACCACCACCATCATCATCATCATCTCCTTCTTCATCCTCACCATCATCAGCATCATCATCTCCTCCTTCATCTTCACCATCATCATTATCTACTTTGTCTTCCACCTCTTCAGTATCTTCCTCTCTAATCACATTATACTTTACCGGTCTTCCTCTTGGGTTGTGTCTAATGAAAAATGACCAACCTGATTTATGTGGAAAGCCAAAGTAAAACACTTGCTCACATTGGCTTGGAAGAACACAGGGCTCATTTCCAACTGGCTCAAATGACCTTGTATTAATCATTATAAATCGATTATCATGTTCAATAATAGTTCTATTAGGACCATTTTGATTTAGCCATAGCCTGTACCATTTGACACCAAATAGAACTTGTTTGAAGGAATTAAAGTCACACTCAATTATATCACCCAAAATGCTATAGTATTTGTTTTCAAATTGTTAAGGATATATGTTGTTTCTAAATGAAATATTGGTGACCTCAAACATTCCAATTATCCTAGAATCATAAGTTCTCTTAGTCTCATGCACCTTTTTTATGAAAAATTTATGATTGTTGTAGTACATAGCTCTGTGGTACTTGAGCTATTATTTTTCAAACATGTCAAGATTATGCATCCATCCTTGAGTTGATATTAATCAAATGGGTTATGATAGATTAACTTATACATACCTTTCCACCTCTTAAACCATTTGCTAGATCAAATACCATTACCATAACATTAGGATCTCCATTACGATGAGCTTCTTTAAACAATAAAGCAACACCTTCCCATGTTAATGAGCAACCATTTTTTTTGAAATTGTTCAATCCATACTATCATCCAATCAAGATTTTTTGCAATATACAAATGAAGTGCATCCATCTCATGAGCAACTATATAAAATAAATAAACTAGTTAGAAACAACTTATATTGATGATGGATAAGAATGAATTAAGTACAATAACATCTTATAATTACCTCTCACTTTTCTCAATCTACCTTTCCCCATCAAGTACTCCTCTTTGAATATGTTCATGGAGTTGAGATCCCAAATGCAATCTACATGGATATTTGATACAAACTTGGGAAGATATTCACTAATGTAAACCATGGTCTAATAGACCATATATCCCTTGAGCATGGAACCCTCAGGATGTGCTCTCTATCAAACCAAGCCCTTCAAAAAAATTATGTTCCTCTAAACCATCCCCATTGACCTAATTGGTATAGGTACACACAATTTGATCTCCTCAACCAAATGTATGAGGTAGTGTTCTTGTACATTGAAAAAAGTTGAAGGTAGACATATTTGCATCTCACACAAAAGCTAAGGAATTTTTCTCTTCCATCATTTTATGTCTTTGTTATCAATTTCTTTAGATGACAACCACCTAGAAGATATTCATCATGCAAAAATATTATCTCGAGGCTAATAACACTTCTATACAATAAATCTAACAAATAACACTTATAACCTCATGTATTTTCCAAGATCATATATAATGTGTTTGACACTCATGTTGTAAAATTTGTGTGGGAGAAATAGAGGTAGAACATGCTACAATAATAATAAAATGATATTTTTAGTATATTATAAAATAAAACAATCAAAAGTACATGATATTTTACAAATTTATTGTAAATAGAAAGGAACATGACTTACCTTGATGAATGTATGCCAATCATGCATTTTCAACCCTAGCCCAAAATCACCTTTCTTTGATATAAGACTACTTATGTTTGTAGAAAATCCTATGAAAAATTTAGTTTTTTTTATGGCTTCATATATGGCATCAGTTTGTTGTTGCATGAATAACCAAGGAATGATGCTCATATTAATCTAGTTTTCATTTCTATTTAATTCAATAAAAAAAATTCAATGCATGATTGGATTCATCAATGTCATTACAAATCTTGACCAATTTTTCTTTGTCACACCTTCCATCCAATATTTTCCATAGTGTCTTTGTTACATTCTTTCCAATATGCATAGCATCAAACAAATGCACAATTGGGGGGTGCTCATAGTATGGAAACCTACTCAATTGTCTACGATAGCTTTTAAATCCTTTTAGAAGTTTTTCATCGATGCCTTGTTGACCTTCACGAATATCAATTATATCATTAGTAAACAAAAGACAATATCCAAATTTAAATTTCATATGAAAACCTACATCAGATGGAATGACATTACCTCGATGATTCATTATATAGTATTCCAACTTCCACATGTGAGGTGTCATTCTTCATGGCTTTGATGTTGTCTCTTCTTTCCCATTGAAAAGATGTTTTTCAGCAATTTGATACTTATGATTTTTGTGGAGAAAGTTTCTATGCTCATCGAACACCTACTTTCCTAAACTTTTTTAATAGCAAGATTTCATCTTTGGACCACAAATTGGACATGTAAATTTTCCTTTGTCTAAAAATCTACAAGATTGTATATAATTGGATGACATATGTACTATAAGATTCATATTTACAATTATCACACGTAACTTAAACATACAACGAACCACAAAAATGTGTTAGTCTAGGGGCATCATGTATAGTCCATACAAGCATTGTACAAAATTAAAATTGTCTTTTACCAATTGGTCTAGAGATGTCATACATAGTGACCCCATTCCATAACTCCAACAACTCATCAATCAAGGGCTCAATATATACATTATTATCTTTCACTTGGTACTTACCTTGTTGAATGAACATAAATAAAAACATAATTACTATGGCTATTTTGACACTATGTTTATAAATTAATTTAGATGACTATTAAATGGAAAAATACTTGGTACAATCATTGCCAATATTATGTGCTCCCTCTTTATGGACATCGAAGGATTAATGTCATTGTTAATAATAAAAATAGGCCAAATCGAGTAAACAGATCTCATCTCTCCAAATGGATTGACACCATCTATTGCCAATGAAAACTTTAGATTACAAGGTTCTTTTTTAAATATTGGCTACCTATCTTCTATGTCCTTAAATGTAGAACCACTCGCAAGCATTTGCATAATGTCATCTTGACTTCTATTGCATTCATGGTAATCCATAAATTGTGCCAAGCTAGTACAACTAAATAATCATTGCAGACGTGGAATAATGGGAATGTACCAAAGAACCTTGTGAGGCACCTTTTTCGTCATTTGATCTGATTGATATCTAATAATGTGAAAATGAGAGCATTCTATTACAAATTCATGTTGTTTATGATATATAATATGATCATTAAGACATGCATGTATTGTTTGATACTCCATTCCAATATCTTTCATAATGGTCGATAATTCTTGGTAAGAGTGAGGTTGAATGTTTGATGGTGGTAACAAACACTCGCCTATCAACCTATGGAAAAATATAGTTATTAATATAAAGAACATTAATGGTCTGCTAACACTCATGCCAGATAGTATGATGGCTATAACCTAAAACCTAAAATAATGCAAAGAGTGCAGGTCCTAGTCAGACACTCAATAGGCTACTAAGTAGGGGCTGACATCATGGAGAGTCGATTGGCATCGACAAGTCCAAGCTCAGATCTATGGAGACTCAACTCCCTCAACGAAAGGCTCATACACTATGTAGACTCAACTCCCTCAACGGAAGGCTCACACACTAAAGCATTGTTTTATTATCTTTAATTTTATTAACACACATTTTATTTAGTTATCACTTACTTAAAACTTCCTTTGCCAACCCTATGGCATCATGACACCAAGCTATGAGATAGAAGCCCCCTCCATATGCTACCCTACCCTACCCATGCTCATCCTATGACAAGTGCCCATGGGCATGCATACTCCCATCCCAACCCCAGTGATCATAACTTCTAGAAGTACCACGAAAGATCGGGCCTCACAAGTCACCTAAAAAATGTACGCACACGTACTCGTGTGTGGTGCACCACCATCACGAAGGTCAAAACACAAGGATAGGATGAGAACACAATGCAAAACATAACACCCAACTAAAAGCAACATGGGAAGGATAGATTCTACACGAATCTTAGAGCTAATAAAACCATACATCCTAAAATCACTCTACCAGCCTCAATCCGGGAGTATGGATTCTACACGAATCCTAATGATACAACAAGACCAAACATCATGAACTCACTCAATTGGCCTCAATCTGGGAGTATGGATTCTACATGAATCATAATGTCCACAAAACAATAACAAGGGTCCAAAAGAAACCATAACACCACGTATAAAAATTACTCAACCAAACACAATGTCAGGAGTACGAATGTGACACGCATCCCAATGCAACATAAAAGTGCAATGGTGGTCTAACTAATATCCAAATGGATCATCAAGGTCCATGACCCACATTGTGCCAAGAAAACTCGAGAAAATAGGGTGGTACGCAAAACGAGGTAAAAACTCTAAAATTTTGGAAAACTTCAAAATTAAAACCCATTTGGCCTTTGGGCAAAAAAACTCCAAAAATCCAAAAATAAACAAGTTTGGACACTGTATGCAAAAACGGCTAGCATAATGGCATAAAACCCCAAACCCTCATCCCGAAAAATAGGAAAATGTTCATACCCACCCAACCGAGTAGAACTAGCATACAAAAACAAAGGAGAACACTAGTTCTTAGCCTCCAAACAAATGGCTACCAAAAATAAAAGCAAAAATGGAGCAAAAACAATAAAACAAGAAAGCCCTACCTCACAACCAAAAGGGCAAAACGGGAATCTGAACCATAAAATGAATAGCTCACAGAAGTAGCTAAAAATCACGGCAATCCAAGGTTTCCCTAAGCTAAATCCAACGAGCCCAACCTCGCGATGATCCCATGCTCGTAGCTCCCACAACGAACAAAACAGTAAATCCTCATGAAGAGGATTTTGGATTTTACTCTCCAACTTTCTAATTCAAAAGTGAGAAGTGAGGAATTAAATTCTTTTTTGGATATTTATTCACTTTTTGAGTGAATAATCGATTAGGGCAAATAATTAGCCAACCTAGTTAAACCTCAAATCAACCCAAACAAAAATAGGCTATTCCTAGAAATAGAAATTCATCTATGGCAAAGTTGCTAGAAATTAAAATAAATCAATTTTTAAAAGCCCAAAAATCCAAAAACACAGAAATTTCCTTAATAACTTTCGCGACAATGCGAACCTCTAAATGCATAGACACACTTAGTGGTCTAATCACATAATGCAAATGAATTTGGATTCAATAATCACCAAAAGGTTTAATAAAATAATTAAAATAAGGATATGTCAACCATATAAGGATGACAATGGTAAAATATGAATGGCTGAATCACTAACTCCATGTGCCACTGCCAAGGATATAAATCGTGCACACTAAACAACATGATCAAGTGCAATTGCATATAATAACATAGCCAAAGCAATAAATGCATTAAATCACCTAATTTAACCATTTATTTAATTATATTAAAATAATTTATTTACATCACTCATGTTCGCATAAAGCATAACAACATAGGAAAGAAGTAAATAACCATAGTATTAAATCTATCACCTAACATAATCAGAGGTATGTCCAAATACCAAATAACCAGATATCATCATAAAACACATTGTCATCTCAAAATGGCATCGTCATGCAATATGATCAACTGAACAGCATAGTAGTCTAAAATCTATGATACTGAAATCAAGGTATAATATATGACCCTCAAGTCCTCTCAAATATAAAACATCACAAAAGTAACAGATATCTCTCAGATCAAAATATAACAAGGTAAATTTCCGCAACACATAACCAAATAATCCAACATGAACAATCCATTTCTAATTACTTAAGCATTTAATAGTGATTGTTTAAACAACATTAAAAAGGCACTTAAAACATATAAGAGAACATAGACATAAACATGACTATCCACTGCTACAAGAACCTAGTCAAGTGTAGCATGGTAATAGTACATAGTACAATCTCTACACACATCTTAGGGTAATCATGGAACAACCTCATGATACCACATCGATCCTGGTAAGCACTAGCAAAAACCTTAGTGAACCATAAATCATATCATAGTCTCCTAAATTAGTCAAAGCATAATCAAAGCAACTAATGTAGAAACATAAATCCAAACACCTCAATGGTGTAGACCACTCGTGGTCATAATCATGATCTATCACAACAAAAGATCAACAATGTTGCATCCATCAAGATGACTAACAAAAGTCAAATGGAAGAGGCACTAAAAACCTCATCAAACTTTGCCATGTAGGGAAGTTCTCTTTGTTCAATCTTGGCACCTCCTTTTTGTACGTCATGATCTTTAGCTTCAAGTACCTTCAAACTTTTCACTACAAGCACCAATGTTCTAATACTAATTGTTAGAATGTTTAGAATAAGTGAGAGGGGGTAAATTAGTTATCCAAGATCCAAATGTACAAATTGAACAAAAAAACACTTAAATAACTTTAGATCTTATCATTCATTAGCTTGATCTCTATTATATAATTTTAGTAACATCAACTAACATTCCACTATCCTAAATATAACGTACTTGTAGAATGTAAACATTAATTGTAAATCATCACATATAACATCCACACTAGTTTGACACTAGAATTTAATATGGAAACCCAATTCGAAAAAAACCACCAATAATATGTCACTAATATTTTTACTATTCTGAAGTAAGCTTCATTAGGAGCCAACCTTATTAATGGTTGCAAAATATAATGCTAAATGTGACCTTGTTAAAGGATTTAATCACCTTGTTAGGAGTGGCCTTGTTAGAGGACTTTAGAACATTCTATTAGAATGCCACCTTGATTAAAGAGCTTACATATGACTATTAGACCAATCTTGATTAAAGGATTTCAAATGTTGATACAATGGTTAGAAAGTAATAGCAAGTTTGATCTGACAAATACAACTCACTTTGCAATTTCAGATCTTAGTTTAGTTCAAATACTGATTCACTATCTGAACTTCATTGTCACCTCAGTCTCTCATACACTTGACAACCCTTCAAGAAATCACTCTTCACCTCTTCTCAACTCTTCTTATCATTTTTCTTAAGTTCACTAGTCAATAACATTATCAACTTCTCCAACCTTCAACCACTTTGAAAGTTAGCCCTTGTACCTCCTTAAATAGGTAGTTCTAATCTTTTTCCACTTAAACATCACCACAAATCTTAGGGTTAGCCTAGATTCATTGAATCCTTCTAACTTTTTTTCTCCTTCTTTTTTATCTAGAAACTTCTTCAAACTTCTCCTTAAATCCTGGCATAGAAACATGCAAACATAGTTTCTCTTGATTTAAATGTTCAAGGTCATCCATCCTTATCTTCAACACGTTTCCCATATCCCAAGAAATCAACTTCGTCAGCTAGAAATTATGATTTCTCAAAAATTGTCAAAATGTTGTCCCTCATAAACCATTATGTTCTAACACTCAATCATCACTAGATTACTTGGTCAGTACCAAATTTCTTGTCCAGCCCATAAACTATCACTTAGTCAATACTAATGCTCGGTCAATTATTATTGTATCCATATCTGCAGGGTTATTAATCCCTTTATTCCCCCATAAAGGAAATAAAATGATTCGATGGTATAATCTAGGTATTTTCTTATTAGATCTTCTTTTAATGACCTATATATTCTGTGATCATTATCATTTTGATATTTCATTAATCTAATTAGAAGAGGATTATAACTGGATAAGCCATATTCATTTTCATTGGAAACTATGAATTGATGGATTTTCCATTGGACTTATTTTATTAATGAGGTTCATAACTACTTTAGCTGCTTTAGTTGCTTTGCCACTATTTCTGCTCAACACTTATTATGGCTCGGTCGATACTAGCATCACTTGACATGTATTGCAAGTTCCTTAATCTTCTACCCTATTTCTTGGTCAAGTCTGTACATTTTATCTATCTTTGATTGCTTCTTTAGGACTTCAATGTAATTGTCTTCCACTCTTCTCGTATGATTCAACAATTACTTTATCTTGTCATATTCTAACTAATCTAGTGTCCATTTGTAGTCTCTTCTTCATAACTCAACCTTTCCTCTAGGTACTTTTGTTATGACCAACTTCTCAAATCAGATAAGAAATTGTCTCACCATTAAGATTTAACATTAATGACAACTAACAATTGTTCCAATTGTAGTTTCCAACACTAAATTGGTTAAACATACAAGTCCATTTCCAACTAACTATAACATAATCAATAATTATAAGAAAAGACCCTCAAATGGTCATGCACAAGATGAGGGATCAAGATTAAAACCACTCATCTACTAGACACCATGCTGAAAGACAAATGTTGAACCCCAAAATTAGATAAGTCTAAAATCTTGAAGCATTAAAATTTTCTAGAATCTTTATCTTAACTCCTAAAGGGTTGATCTATTTTCAATGGGAAGATGTACAACCCAAAAGGGTACTCAAAAATATAGTTCACATCCTCTTGAAGTGTGTGCAAACCCTCACTATTTTTTCATGTGAGAAAACAACACCAATGCTTGTGCAAGACAAGATTGCATACTGCACAGGAGTGCTCCATGAACCAAGACCCTACACCAAGCTCATGTGAGACTTCGCTCTACCACACAAGTAAGTATATAGTTGTGTGAAACTTTATTCTTCTACATGAGAGAGTACATACCCACATGAGACTCTACTTAGTCACATGAGAGAATGCTCCTCCTAAACAATAAAACTTGACTGCAAGATCACAAAGAAAGGACAAACACACTGAATCATGAAACCTTCACACCAAGGAGTACTAGATCCACATAAATAGAGTAATGATCACTCAAGAACATAAAATTAAATCTAAGAACTTCAATAAAGCTAAAATACACATTGCAATCACATGCATCCATCTAATCCACAACATCTATCTACGAAATGATCATAAACAACATTGTAGTAAAAAGGAAAGTATGCACATGTGATATAATCAAATAAAATCAACCATGCTCATTTCCTCCCTACCATAATGGCATCTTGAAACCTCAAGGGCCCTAACCATACCCCTGAGCATGAATCTCAATATGCCAACAAGATAGTTAGAGTTGTCTCATGAGACCATTCTTGCCAAAAATCATCATTTAACATCATAAAACACAAGTACATCCAACAAGCTAATCTACCAATAACATCACTAATCCAAAGCAATGGTAAGAAATATCATCATAGCAATAAACTAAAATCATCATAATAGATGAATAGATCTAGTAGCATACTAATCATCATCTAAACATGATATCAAATGCATTCAAAGTAAAACATGCATCACAAGAGAACATACTTTGGATACACCAAAGTACCAAGTGAATATATAGCATCAACCTCAAAATGGAAGTAGACTATCTCTATACATGAATCCCCAACAATGGTATAGGTAGCTATGCCTCCTAACCATGTGGTACCCATAGGCCCACACCTATCATGCTCGTGAAGATAATGAACTAACCACAATCAAATAAGACAAGCACCTATAGCTAACACACATGCAAAGTAAAATATGATTCCAATATCTATATGATTATGAAGATAATATAGTACATCAGGTCAGTGGTCAGACCCACTATAGAATAACTATGTAGGGACTCTAGTGGAGTGTAAGTACTTGGCATCAAAAATCCCAAGCTATATGTGGCATGGTAACATGCTCCCCTTGGGAGGCCCAATACTTGGTGTGGTAACATGCTCCCATATGAGACCCAACACCTAGTGTGGTAACATGCTTCCGTGGGAGGCCCAACATTACACCCTTACATCAGCTCCCTTGGGATGCTCAAATAACATACAAGTGTTCACTTATCTTATCGTTAACTTTATTTACCATTTATTAATTTTGATTATCACTTGTTAGAAATTATTTGAGTTACCTTATCGACCACTTTCAGGTCAGGGTACATCAGAGAAACCGCTCCACACATCTACCCTACATTCCCATGCTCATCACATGATGAGTTCTCAAAGGAAATACAAGTTCCTAAACCAACCCCCAAATGAACAATCTCTTAATCGACCTATATCCAGGAGTTCAGGTCTCACAAGATCTTGCCAAATGTATGCATGCATACTTGTGTGTGGGCACAACCACCTTCGTGACTGTAATCACTTGATACTAATGCAAGGGTTGGATATGAGAAATGAAACAAATGAAACAAGTAACAATAATCTCACTCAACTAGCCTATATCTAGAGTACATATTTAACATGAATCCCAATGAGGCAACAACACACCAAACATCATGAATTCACTCAACTTGCCTCAATCTAGGAGTTTGGATTCTACAAAAATCCAAATGATGTAAAATAAAACTATAGTTGGTTTAAAACCTAACATACATTCCAAATCTATGACCAAAATAAATGCTAAGAAGTACCCTAGACAAGTAGGTTGTTAATTTTGATTATCACTTGTTAGAACCTATTTGTGTTACCATATTGACCACTTTCAGGTTAGGGTACACGAGAGAAACCACTCCACACATCTACCCTACATTCCCGTGCTCATCACATGATGAGTTCTCAAAGGAAATACAAGTTCCTAAACCAACCCTCAAATGAGCAATCTCTTAATCGACCTATAGGAGTTCAGGTCTCGCAAGATCTTGCCAAATGTATGCATGCATACTTGTGTGTGGGCACAACCAACTTCACAAATGTAATCACATGATACTAATGCAAGGGTTGGATATGAGAAATTAAACAAATGAAACAAGTAACAATAATCTCACTCAACTAGCCTATATCTAGAGTATATATTTGACATGAATCCCAATGAAGCAACAACACACCAAACATCATGAATTCACTCAACCTACCTCAATCTAGGAGTTTGGATTCTAAAAAAATCCAAATGATGTAAAATAAAACTATAGTTGGTTTAAAACCTATACATTCCAAAATTATGACCAAAACAAATTCTAAGAAGTACCCTAGACAAGTAGGTGACACATAAAATGAGGCAATGGGAAAATTGTTCAAAAATCAACAAAATTAAAACTCATTATCCAATTTGTTTCATAACACTAAAAAATTAAATAAAAATTGACTTCCAAGCTCGTATGCAAAAATAACCAACATAACGGCACAAAATTTCAAACTAAAACCCCTAAAAATACTATAATGTTCATACCAGCCCAACTGGGTGTAAGGAAACTTGGCAATAAAGAATATAACCTTTTCCACATAACCCATAATAAATCTGAAATAAATACAAAATTAAAATCCACATGCAAGAGAATAGACAACATACCCATAAAATGTGACACAAGATATACCCTGGGAAACCCTCATTGAGGGAAAAACCCAGCCTCCAAAAGCATCCATCATCATGTATTATTCAGCAAAAAATACCATTGCCATACAACCATGGAAGCCTTCATGGCCATAGCCACAACCGAGCAAACTATGTGAACAAGCATGAATCCACACATCCCATGCCATGCTTTCAACCTTCACAAATGCTCCCTTGGCTAACCTGTCAAGCCTTGTCCTGCTCGACTCTTGCCTTTTGTCTTCTCCTTGTCACTCTTTCTCTCTCTACAACAACTACCCTTGTGGCTGCTTATATAGTAGCAAGTCCCACAAAACCACTAAGTGGTATTACATAAACCATGTGCTACCTAACCCATTGACCCCATATTTAATATTGGGCATTTAATTCTTTTCCCCAATATTAAATAATTACATATAATATTATCACAATGTTACAATACAACTCATCAAGAATATTCCATGGGAATCTTTACATGTTGCACGTCCATCTAGGTACAACATTACATAATAAAAATAAAATAATAAAATAACAATATTATGCAATGTGTGCAACACCCATTATCTCAACAATCTCCCACTTGTTGTATACATTGCATAGGGTCAATCCGTAGTCACATAAATGAACAAGGGAACAATCCCTCCCAGCACATCCACCATCATGGATCAAAATACACCGAGTGCTCCATCCTGGTACCCGCAACAAAATCAAAGTATCCAGCATCTCAAACATGAATGATCTCACCTCCTATTATGCCACTCTCACTGGACATACATAGAAGCCATCCAAAGAAAAAGCCACCCAACCTGTTGCATTAGAAGATCATAAAATCTTGTACTAACTGAAATTCCAAGCACAAAAACCTGATCCAAAGGTAATCACATGTATTAGTAGTTGTCAAAATATCCATAGCTGAAATAGCACCCACAGCAAAGTGCCAAACCCATCCAACTATCCATACCTCAAAGGTATAACAAGTGAATCTCATATCACCGACATATCGAATCTATAACCTGCAATCACAAGCCTCAAGAGCAATACCTACCACATATATACCAAGAAGCCCCCATTGCAAAAGATAATGTCAAATATATAACCAATCCACTCAACACATCTCAAAGAAGTGAATCCATGTAGTATCAAGGACATCCATAATACATAATCCAATATCCTGCAAGACTAACTCTCATAACAAGTCTCCAATAGTCTCTCAAATTCTCCACAACCAACAAAGGAAAGAGATAAAGAAATAACCATGTCATCTCTCACATGACATACATGAGCACAAACCAGTGTTCACAATCTCCAACCAATCTCAAATCCAATGTAGTCAAAACTGAACATCCAGGAAGATAACCAAGACTAGAGAAACCATGCAAATCATAACCTGTATCATGTCTTTCTATACACACCTCTAGATGTAAACTATGCAAGTATGATCTCCTCCAAAAAACCCTAACAAGAAGCCTCAACAACACCCAAACCATACCATATAACTAATCATGGATGTATGCCTCTCACAAGAAGATCAAACTCAATAAACCCATTCCTAAACCAAGGAATAACCATTCCTAATCCAAGGAAAATGCCCAATATAAAACCATCTCCCAAACTCAACCAGCATAACAACATATGCACATGAAGATAACCAATGCTAAACCATCTCTCAAATGAACCCTCCAGAACTAACTCATGTACCGTAGCTCAAGATCCATATCCATGAAAGACAAGCATAAATATAATGCAACTAAGAGAAACAATGGGCTATACCTCTCAAGTAGAAAACCACCGAGTAGACCAAGAGTGGGGAATGAGAATGCTCATCAAGATACCCAAGTCTCCAACCAAGACTCATCTAAGAACAATCTCCTCTCAAGTCCATATCAGGTGACTGCCCCTCGGACTTCCTGTTGAAACCATCAATTGTCCCAACAAATACTTCTCTAATCCAAGAGAAATCAGCATCACCACCGTCTCTAAGTATCCATGAGCACCTGTAACCAATCAATCCATGCCAACTCCAAATGCAACATAGCAATATCATGAAGTATCAAGCTTATGATCAGTGTACTCAATACCAAGAAACTAAACCAAGATCAATGTCAAAGTTCCAACCATGGCCTCAGGAACATAAACATGACAACATGATCTTACCATCTCAACTAAAGAGATAACATGCTCCATATGAACACACCATAACATGTCACAACTCTAAACGTGTATCAAGAGTATACCATGACATAATAATGAAACCATCCTCACACCAAGGATAATATGCCAAATAAAAGCATAAACCAAACCTTTACCAAGAACCCTATGAGTCCTCAAGATGCAACCATCTCCACACACCATGAAGAAAAACCATCTCCACATACCAGGAAGAACCATCTCCACATACCATGAAGATAACCAAGAACTCCGTGAGTCCTCAAGATCTAACCATCTTCACACACCATGAAGATAACAAGTGCACCATGCAAATGTCAAAGACGCTTCTGTAGCAACAGGATCTAAGACAAA
Organism: Cupressus sempervirens; assembly: GCA_028749045.1. NCBI lineage: Eukaryota > Viridiplantae > Streptophyta > Pinopsida > Cupressales > Cupressaceae > Cupressus > Cupressus sempervirens. The sequence goes on from CM053787.1 coordinate 160,213,880, forward strand.
CCTCCAACATCTGCAAACACTCAATAAATATATCAATGCCAACAACTCCCACTCAACCGTGGTACCAAGTCACCTATGGCATCATAAAATCCATCCTCTCCAAACCAAGAAGATATAAACCAAACCAGGAACTAATCCTGCACTGTCACAAGCTCCCACTAAACCGTGTATCCAAGCTATCCATGACATAATGATGAAAAAATCCATCCTCTAACCATGAGAATCAACCAAGGCATCAAACCATCAAAGAACTCAAAGTGCACATCATGAGCTCCTCAAAAGAAAACCAAATAACCATGATCCTCAACCAAGAAGATATACCACCATAACTAAATCAGAAATCTAAGCTAATGAACATCAAGGATGTACCTATATAACCAATCATGTCATGCCAAAATCTATGGCACCATGATCACATCCATGAACTGAGCATCTGGCTCTCAAAGTGTCCAACCTGTCAGCATAAAATAGTCAACCACAATCCTCCACCATGACTGTACCTGGTAACAACATCTCATCCCTTCTACATGAAGATAAAATCATGTGACTTAGGGCATAGACAACCCAAATCCAAGCCACCAATCTGAATATGCATCAATAATGAAAGATCAATGGGCAAAGACAACCCATAACCAAGTTATAAATGCAACCTGTAAGTATAGACCGCTTACAAAACTACACAACTTGTAGACCCAACAAGTCATCATGCATATCCAAACCAAACACTAATAACCATATCATCATGAGACCAATATGAACTGAGTATACAATGACATCAAATCTTAAATCTCCAATGTCATAAACTCACAATGTTACCATAGTCAAAATATATCTATAAGTTGTTCAGATAAATATATCACCAAATAAATCATGCCAAACCTGCACCAAATCTGAACTAATGTGTACAGCTCTCCAAGATCTTTCCGTTGACTACTCGAAGTCCAAAATCTGACTCCGTATGCCCAAGTTATGCCTTAGTCTGTGCTCAAAATAAATAACATCTGACTTTAGGGCTCTAAAAACCTGACAAAATTTTAAAATTATAGAACCAAACCTACACCATGTTGTAGTGCTCTGAATTAGCTTTCCAACACCTATAAGAACTCTGAAATTTGATATTCTGAGAGAAAGTTATGGCCGTTTTACTAAGACAGTCTTTTTACCATTTTTAGTACGATTTTTCATTTTTTATTTTTTTAGTGACGAAAATTCCGACGGGATTAAATTTGACAGCCATCATGGGCTGAAACCAAAAAAATCTTTCATTTCCTCTTAACATGGCCAAACTAGGGCATATTATATATCAAAATTTATGGAAATGTCGACCCGAATCCAATGGTGAGGTCTGTTTTTACCCAAGAGGTCATTTCTGCAAGCTACCCCCCAAAACCCTCATTTTAAATGAAACATCCGAAAAAATATTTTTGTCCAACAATTTCACATGCCCAAATCTTTTAACATCCCATCATAACAGCAAATCCAAAACCCTCAGATCTGCAATAAATCATTCATATATCTTGCCCTTTTCTTTTATCCTCTCATGCATTCCCATGGATTCAATCTAGGGTTACAATAATAAAACCATAGCTCTGATACCACTTGTAAAGAAACTTGGCAATAAAGAATATAACCGTTTCCACATAACCCATAATAAATCTGAAATAAATACAGAATTAAAATCCACATGCAAGAGAATAGACAACATACCCATAAAATGTGACACAAGATATACCCTGGGAAACCCTCATTGAGGGAAAAACCCAGCCTCCAAAAGCATCCATCATCATGTATTATTCAGCAAAAAATATCATTGCCATACAACCATGGAAGCCTTCATGGCCATAGCCACAACCAAGCAAACTATTTGAACAAGCATGAATCCACACATCCCATGCCATGCTTTCAACCTTCACAAATGCTCCCTTGGCTAACCTGTCAAGCCTTGTCCCGCTCGACTCTTGCCTTTTGTCTTCTCCTTGTCACTCTTTCTCTCTCTACAACAACTACCCTTGTGGCTGCTTATATAGTAGCAAGTCCCACAAAACCACTAAGTGGTATTACATAAACCATGTGCTAAAACTATGTGCTACCTAACCCACTGACCCCATATTTAATATTGGGCATTTAATTCTTTTCCCCAATATTAAATAATTACATATAATATTATCACAATGTTACAATACAACTCATCAAGAATATTCCATGGGAATCTTTACATGTTGCACGTCCATCTAGGTACAACATTACATAATAAAAATAAAATAATAAAATAACAATATTATGCAATGTGTGCAACACCCATTATCTCAACACTGGGTAGAACTAGCATATGGGAATAGAGGGGAACACTAGTTTTCAGCCTTTAATCAGATTACTATTGCAAATGAGAACTAAAATGAATCCAAAACAATTAAATGGGAAAGCCCCACCTCTCAACTAAGTAGACAAAATGGGAAAAGCTGCAGTAAAATAAATAGATTTCTAAATGAGATGAAACCATCGAGGAATGAGCAATTTCAACATGAATCCAATGAGCCACTCCACACTTGAATCCAACAAATTAATCAATCATAGTGAGAAAATGAAGGAACTTCTCCAAGAGTGTTTTGGAGGAAATTCTTCATTTCTCAAAAGAATGAAATTTAAAAAGTTAGTATAGAAACTCCCTCTTGACATAATATAAGCACTTTATCAAGAGACTTATAAAATAGATTATTAATTCACTTAATAATCTATTTACCCCCTTTTCCCAAATTAAATTAGGCAATTACAACTGAATTGGAATTCAACTATGACAATTACTTGGTAAATTAAGATAAAATAAACCAATTAAATAAAATCCCTCTAAACCATTAAAAAGAATTAATTTAATCTTTTTCCACAACAACTGTAGAATCCTAAATGCATAGACATGCTTACGGGCCAAATCACATAATGCATTATAAATACAATTTTACCAATTATAGGAGGGTTAAAATAATAATAAAAGATACATCACCCATATATGGACGATATTGGCTCAACATGAAAGGTTTGATCCCTAACTCCATGTGCCACTACCATGGATATAAGTTTGCACAATAAACAAACACAATCAAGTGTAGATGCACAATATATAATAGTCAAAGTAATAATTATGTGAAATCGCATAATCAAAGCATCTAATTAATTTTATTTAAATATCCCATTTTGTATAAATTACTAAAAATACAAAGTACTTATCTGTAGCATGATAAACCAATGGAATTATTTAAGCATTTAATAATGGAATTAATAACAGTTGTTCAACAACATAAAAAGACACTAAAATCATATAAGTCACCATGGTGAAAACCATGAGTATACACTTCTACAAGAACCTAGTCAAGTGCAACATGACATATAATACATAGTGCAATCATTGCTCATATCTCAAGGTAATCACATAATAACATCATGATACCACATCAATCCTAGTAACCATTGATGCAAAACTCTGTGAAACCATCTAACATATCATAATCTCAACAACTAGGCATAAGCATAAATTAATCGAGTTGATACAATAACATAATCAAATCACCTGAAGGGCATAGACCACTCACAAGGTAAGATCATCAAGGTTACATCCATCAAGATGACTTATAGAGATCAAACGGGAGAGACACTACAATCCAAGCACTATAAAGCATTAGCAATGTTTTCCTCTTCAAGGAGAGTGAGAAGGGAATCATCAAGAAAGTGCCTATTGACCAGCTGCTTAGAGGAGTTAGGGAGAGCAATGTCCCAGACCCGCCCTACTCATATGGCATTAGTAAGCAAGTAATCAAACCCTTTAGTGACCAAGAAATACAAAGAATGCACAAGAGGGCACCCCTAGCAAATAGATCCAAAAAATACACTCTTTTTTTTTACTTAGCTTCTAGTTGGCTTCTATTTTTAGAATCAACATGTGCAGATGCTTCACAACCAAGGGTTTTGAGAAAAGAATAACTCATCTTCTTACCAATCCATGCTTCCTCTGGAATATCACAACCCAAAGGAGTAGAGGGACCTCTATTAATCAAACATAAAGCAATATTAACAACCTTCAACCACATGTTTAAGGGCAACCCGACATACAACCTCATGCTTCTTGCATGCTTCATTATAGTCATGTTCATGTGTCAACCACTCCATTTTCCTGTGGAGTCCTTGGAATAATTTTCATTGCAATACTCACCACCATTATCAAATCTAAGACATTTTAATTTCTTTCTAGTTTCATTTTCAACCAAGCATTTCCATTTCTTAAAATTTTGAAATACATTAGATTTTTGTCTAAGGAAATAAACCCATACTTTTATAGTTGCATCATCAATAAATGTAACATAATAATGAAAGCCACCAAGGGAAGATACCTGAGTTGGTCCCTATACATCTGTATGCACAAGCTCTAATTTCTCACTTTTATTTTCCTTCCTAGTCTTCACAAAAGTCACTCTCTTTTGTTTTCCATACACACAAATTTCACAGAAATCTATATTAACACATTTCAAACCTGGTAAAACTTTCTTTGAATGAAATATTTTCATACCTTTCTCACTCATGTGCTCAAGTCTGTTGTACCATAGCACTATATTAGAATCTATAGCAGCTATTTCTTCTCATTGCTCAACTATAGCAACTCTTCCTAAACATTCATTTTTCTCTAAAATGATCAAATTAGAAGGAATAACATGACTTGTACAAAGATATAAGGTGCCTACACCTTTTTCTACTGCAGGTGAACCTTTTGAAACCTTCCATTTTTTATCATTAAAAGTAACTACACAACCCTCATCACTGAGTTGCCCTGCTAAAATTAAATTCCTACTCAGCCCTGAAATATGTCTTACCTCATGTAATAGCCAATGATTCTCGTTCTTCAACTTAATCTTAACTTTTCCATTTCCAACAATCTAAAAGGGTTCATTATCCCCCAAATAAACAAGCCCAAAATCCCTTTGGACATAATAAAAAAAAACCTCTATGAGGTGTAGCATGAAATGAAGTACCAGAATCTAAAACCCATGAATCATCAATACTTTCTAAAGATAGAAGAAAAGAATCCTCTTTATATTTGTTACTTACCACTTTCTAAAGATAGAAGAAAAGAATCCTTGTTCCCTCTAGTTTATCTCCTTCATTGTTCTTTTGAGTCCAACAATCTTTCTTCTTATGCCCTAATTTCCCATAGTACCAGCAATCTCTTAGTCATCTAGATTGAGACCTCTTCCCCTTTAACTTTCCTCTTGATTTCCCATGATTTCCAAAATTATTTCCTCTCTTAGTTGTTCTGCCTCTGCTTTGTGTGTTCAAATCATTTTCTGATGTAGATCCACTTGAGGTTTTCCTATGAGTTTCCTCACTCAAAATAACACCGATCACATCATCATATTTTATAGTAGTAGATCCAAAAATGGAATTACTTATATCCATTACCAAGCCATTCCAGCTTTTAGGCAAAGAACACAAAATCAAGAGAGCCCTAATTTCTTCATCAAAATTGAAACCCACAAAAGATAACTAACTAGTAAAAGTATTAAACTCATTTAATTGATCCGCAATAGATCCACCTTCTATCATTTTCATATTAAATAAATGCTTCATGAGAAATATCTTGTTTGAAGTAGAGAGATTTTCATACAGTTTTACTAGGGTTTGCATCAACTCTTCTGTCATCTTCACTTTTGTAATATTAAATGCCACCAATGGTGCGAAGCATAACCAAATGGTTCCAAGTGCCTTCCTATCTAAAAGATCCCAGTTGTCATTTATCATAGATCCCTAATTCTTGTTTTTTCCTTCCAATGACTTCCATAAATCCTTCTAGTAAAGATAGTCCTCCATTTTCATCTTCCATAACTAAAATTTCTACTCATTAAACTTGTCAACCCTCAGCTTACCCTCATCTGCCATTTCTCCCACTCAATCGTGAGACTCTCAATCAACCGTGAGACCTTCTTGTAGAGGATCGCTAAAAAAAATGACAACCATCTATCTCTGATGCCACTTGTTAGGATTAACCTCAGACAAAAATAATAGTTACATGCAAATATAACCAATATCAAAAAATAATAGATCACACATCAAAGAAAACAAGACACCAAGATTTAATGTGGTTCACCCAATCCTTGGTCTACGTCCACCAACAACAAGTCCAATATTATTATTATCTAGTGATTATAACATGATTACAATCTGTAATTCCTTATAACTCAATACCACTGTAAGAACCAATTTTCACATCACACATTATGAAAATCCCTAACCCTAAGCCCCTTTTATACAAGCTTTTTGCCACTTACAAAATTAGGGCTAGAATAGTAAAAAAATAGTAGCTGACATCTTTTACAATATAAGAGCATTTTTGGCTTCAAGGGCACTGCCCCCAAAAACCCCTACAAGGGCATTTCCCCTCGACCCCACCCTATACTGCAATAGGGAGAGCACCTGGGGCATTACCCCATGACCCCACAAGGGCACTTCCCCTTGACCCCATCTTGGGGGCACTACCCCCAAACCCCCATAGAAATAATTAGGAGTGAAAACCACACCAAATAAACCTCTAAGTCTGATTAGGCTCCATATCACAATACAAAGCCTGTAACATAGCTAGGATAAAGGGCCATTCAATATGGTCATAAGCTTTGGAAAAATCAATTTTTAGGAACAAGGTCTATTCTTTAGATTGATGGGACAATTCCATGCCTTCCCAAACTACGCCAATGGTATTATCCAAAATATATTTGAACTTAATAAAGCTAGTTTTGTCAGGATGCACAATCTGTGGCAATAAGTGTTGGGTCTTCAGGGAGAAGGCCTTGGAAATGATATTGTAGGTGACAGTTATGAGAGTTATGGATCACCAATTGCAAATATCCTCAAGGTCACTAGATTTAGGTATGAATTTAATATTACCTTTGTTAATTATGCTTCCTAATGATTGCAACTAAAAGGCTTCAAGATAGATTTTGTGCAAATCAGGGCCAATGACATCCCAATAAGTTTTATAGAATTTGTAGGGAAAGCCATCACAATCAAGAGCTTTGTCATTCACCATAGAGAAGACAACCTATTTAATATTAGAAAGCATAAGAATTTTTTCACAAAAGCATTTTTCTTAGATGCATGCTTTATAGGGGTAACTAAAATGTAGGCCTGCAAGGCTTGCTCTTGAATAGTGAAATTTTCATACAAAGTAAAAACCTTCTTGTAGTGGTGCACAAAATCCTAGAGAATATTTGGAAGCTCACATAGAGTATGTTGACCTTCCTTGATTCTCCTAATGCCACTAAAGAATACAAAGGTCAAAGAGCATGAAAAAACTCCTTTGAAGCCTGATCACCAACCTCCAACTAGTGGAGATTGACCTTGATTTGAGCTTCATGAGTGATATAACTATCTAAAAATTTCTTCTAGTGACAAAGAGTAGCTAGCTATATTTTCAAATCCATATCAAAAGAATTCATGGAAAGGGCTTCATAGGTGGTACTAATATACATGGTGGTAGCCTCACAAGATCTTCGATGGTACTTAGCCAAGTGTCTATTGTAAATGCAAAGAAACCTCATAGTACATGCGATGGTTTCATTCCACCATTGAATCCACCCAACATGGGTGTGGGGTTGAGGCTCAATATTCTAGATGTACAAGATATGAGAAAAGGTGGGGGCATGAGCCAATAAAGATGTGTCTAGAAAAAATTGGGTCTTACAAGTACAGGGGTGAGTTGTTTGTGAAATGATGGAAAAGAAAATGAGAAAGTGGTCAAAGAGAGTCACATTTGACAGCGAAGTGATAGGTAATTACCTATCTTTAGAGAATGAAAAGAAAGATTAAACTGTGATCATGGCATGATTTAGCCTTTTAAAAACCCTATCAAATCTAGCTTGAAAGTTGGACCAAGTATGTGAAACCCCACCAAGATAGTGGCAATTAGTATTGGATGAAAATGGCTCAATTTATTGTGCATGTAAATCCATGCTTCTCTCTCACCAATTGACCACAAAAAGAAAAATACCTTCATTTTTAGTAGCCATCTTAACCATGTTGAAATCCCCACATAAAACTTAGGTGGTAGGTGGCAGATGATCCACCATTCAATGCCACAGGTGTCAACAATCAACCACATCATTGGGAGCATAAACATTAGAAAAACTAAAGGAATTATTCTGAAAAGACAACAAATCTAAATGATTCTCTGCATGGGATTAGAACCATGCAAAATAATTGAGAAAATTAAATGAAGTGAAAGGAGAGTAACTACACCACCTTGGGTAGCCTCATGCTGGGAAGAAAATGGGTGACTATTTGTCCATATTCTAGATGTACAACATATGAGAAAAGGTAGGGGAATGAGCCAATAAAGATGTGTCTAGAAAAAATTGGGTCTTACAAGTACGAGGGTGAGTTGTTTGTGAAATGATGGAAAAGAAAATGGGAAAGTGGTCAGAGAGAGTCACATTCGACAGTGAAGTGATAGGTAATTACCTATCTTTAGAGAATGTAAAGATAGATTAAACTATGATCATGATATGATTTAGCATTTTAAAAACCCTGTCAAACCTAGCTTGAAAGTTGGACTAGTTATGCCAAACCCCACCAAGATAGTGGCAATTAGTATTGGATAAAGAATGGCTCAATTTATTGTCCATGTAAATCCATGCTTCTCTCTCACCAATTGACCACCAAAAAGGAAAAATACCTTCATTTTTAGTAGCCATCTTAACCATGTTGAAATCCCCATGTAAAGCTCAAGTGGTAGGTGGCAGATGATCTACCATCCAATGCCACAGGTGTGAACAATAAACCACATCATTGGGAGCATAAACATTAGAAACACCAAAGGAATGATTTTAAAAAGACAACAAATCTAAACAATTCTTTGCATGGGATTAGAACCATGCAAAATAATTCAGGAAATTAAATGAAGTGAAAGGAGGGTAGCTACACCACCTTGGGTAGCCTCATATTGGGAAGAAAATAGGTGACTATTTGTCCAAATCATATAGCAAGCTGAGTTAAGAAGAAACCAAACAATTTTGACCTTTTGAAGGGAAAGAAAATGTAGGTTACCAAGCCTACACCTATTATCACAAACAAAGTCTTTTGAAGGGAGGTTTCTTAGCCCCTGCACATTCCATGATAGAAAATTCATCATGCAAAAGCTTTTATGCCATCCTCATCCCTAAGAGAGGAGAAACTATTATGTAGAAATCTATTGGAAGAGTCAAGAGAGGGGTCTCTAATGGAGATGATCCTCCTTTTTCTCCCCGCCATCTAAATGATCACTTCAACCTCCTAGGCTACAAGAATGATGAAGGGTTTGTGTAGAAATCATGGAAGTCAGTTGCAGTGCACAAACCTATTGGCTGAAGGTTCTCAACTAGTAGGGCCCACCATCCCCTAAGACTTAAGGTTTGAAATAGATGGTGGCATAAGAAAAGGAATTAGAGAAACTAGTGGTATTATAATAGAGGTTGGCTGAACATTATCCTTGGAAGGACCTACTTTAGGAGTGTTTCTTTTACCCTTCTTAACAATAGTAGTCTATTCATCTTTTTTCACAGCTTCATTAGGTTTAGCCTCTTTAGCTAGTTTCTTGTTGCACTCAGGCAAGAGATAATCCCTAATCTTGTGCTCAATAGATTGGCAATGGTAGTAAGTGTTTGAAAGATTGAGGTAAAGTACCCTCTAGTTGAAGCTGTTATTACCAATATGAATATCCATAGTTTCTATGAGGTCTCAAGAGAGTTTAGCCTTCACACAAACCCTATGATGAGGGAAAGAATTGGAAAAATTATCAGGCTCAAGGAAAATCACCTTGCTAACAGTTTGCACAATAGCTTGCAAAAATTACCAACACGGTATTGGGAGACCAGGAAACACCACCCAACTGGGACCTTAAGCTTGGGGTCATTGGAGATAGTAAAGTCTCAAGACCAATGCCAAAAAATGAGAAGGGAAGACCTAGTAGACTAGGGATCACATGTCAACACATGTTCAACCCGACTAGGGTTACCAAAGAGGAACAAAAAAATCCCTTGGTAAGACTTTGAACCCCCTCAAGATGAACACCCTGGGGGGTCCAAACTTTGGAAACTCACTCTCTAAGCATACTTTCAGAATGAGTATGGCTGAAAAAATAGCCTATCAAGGTCTGGTACTAAAGCCATGCATAGGTAGTATCAAAATATTTTACATTAAGAACACCATTGTTGGGTGGATATTTCGCAACTGATAGTTTTGTGAAAATCTAGTCAAAAAATAAGTAGACCAACCATAGTGTGTAAGACAAAGTCTCTCCTGCATTACAGGGAAGGCTCTCCCTTCTCACTATTCCTTGGATCAACCATAGCATGTGAGATGTCACCGAGTAATCAATTCCATAGAGTGGATGATAGTCTATCAACTTATCTACCTTCATACTAAGCATTAATGGAAAAGTTTTAACAAAAGGCATGAATTCAAATTCATTTATTACCATGAATTTTTGAGTGCTATTGTGATGAGATATTTTCTATGTGATCAAAGTGACTTGAGTGAATTCCCTACAAAAAATTTCAAAGTTATCTCAAGCTACCGAGCAAAAATGGCATCTAGCAGTAGCAAGGTCAAAAGAGGGTCTGACATGTTGGTTTGACAAGTTGAATGGAAAGCATTAGATTTCAAGCTCAGACCCATGATTGCTGAAACCCTAGACCCAAGTGGAGCTCAATCCCAAATCCCTCCTAAGGTACTTCTTGTTAACAACATTCATACTCATTTTAAATGTGCTATTCAAGAAATTGGTACTCTAGAGATGGATGATGCCCTAGGTCAGTTATGTGTTGGTGGAACCCTAAAACCTGAGCATCAACATCTGGAAGCAAAAGGATTGACACATATTCCCCATATGCCCTAAGAATTTCAAATTAAATGGATTATTTTTATCCTTAGTTGGGTGCATAATGGATAGCTGTGGTTAGAACAGACAATTCTGATAACAAAGAAGATGATTCATCAAATCACTGGCCTCCCTATGCTAGTCAAAGCTAAAATGACAAAAACCCTAGATCAGGTAGAGTTGGAGAAGAAAACCCTAGCTGAGTGGGATGGAAGAGGTATGAAAATAAGTAGTGTTATAGATGCAAAATTGAAATTTGGAATTCATGTTATCATGCATAAGATATATAGTTCAAGCTAACTTAACAATGTGCCATGTGAAGTCATGGATTTGGCATATAAAGTGGTTAAGAATAACCTATATTATGACCTTGCCAACCTATTATTGAGGTAATTCAATAAAAACATGGAAAGCATTAGAACATCAAAGAACAACCCATGCAAATTTGGTTCATTGTTAACCTTCCTATTCTTTTATCTTCAAAAGTTCTTCCCTTCTAAAGGCATTATAGTCTGGAGAAAAGACGTGCCTATGATTTACCAAATAAATGAATATATTGCAAAAATGGGTGAGAACTATGCCAGCATCATGGACAACTATTTTGATGTGTTCAAAGAGAAAATGAACAATAGGCTCAGGATATCAAAGAAGTTAGTTGAAGACTACAAGGATGATGTATGCTTCATGATGGATAGTGACAAGGTATATATCCAGGCAATTAAGCCTAGAGTTATGTGGGTGAAACCTCTTGGCTATGAGGTGAATATTCATGAGACAAAGGACATAATTGAAGGCATTTTCAATGAACCTATTGATCCCAACGCCCCTTATTTTGGAACTTATGGTGAAGCCAAGGCCAGAATAGAGCTAGAAATAAAGCTCCCACAAGCGGTTAACAAAGGGAAGAGAAGGATAGCAAAGCTGAAATCAAGTGCACCTCTCTTGTTAACTAAGGGAAAAGGTGAGGATGTGGAAGAAGTAGAGGATGAGGAAGAATCTAAGAAAGAAGAAGAACCTTTGAAGAAAAAGGGCAAGGTTGTCATCACCTAGCCTACAAAGTCATCCACTGCAGTCTTCACAAGGTCACAAAAGAAAGGAAGTGACAATGTATTTAGCAAACCTCCACCCACATTTTAGGATAGGTTGAAGCAATTGGAAGAAGGAGCAGGAATAAAAAACTTTAAATCATTGAAATATGAGACTAGGACTGAGGCTGAGTAGAAGCAAGTTGAAGACCTGGTGCTGAACAAAATGGGTAAGTGGAAGTACACACTAGACCAGATCACTTCTCAAGTCTCCAGTGAATTACTAGAGAAGATAAAGCCAAGATGAGATTTTTTTATGCAAATAGTCAAAGACATATATGCACAAACCCTGAGGTAATTACTACCAAGCATATCAGATGCTGAGGTGAAAGAGTCATTAAAGAAAAATGAAGAAAAATTGACTCTAAGGTTAATTAATACTTGTTTGGTTTTGATTAAAGACATTAAGCATGTTGTTAGAAATGCTACAAACACTTGGAAAAATATTTATCATCTTCATAAACCAAGTGAATTCCTAGTTGAAGTAAAGGATGTTGATGAAGAAGAAGATAAGGAGAAAGATGAGGAAGAAAATGTTGAAGAAGTGACTCACTTTGATAATGAAGAAGATGAAGAGGATCAAGGTCCAGAATCTACTGAGGAAGAAAAGTAAGATGATAAGGAGACTGACCTAGTCAAGATAGTTGCAATAGTCATTTCTTTACTTCCTCACTCCTTGAGAAAACCATTGACTACATCAAGTATGGAGATAGCTTCAACAAGTTTGGTTGTGACTACTACTGATACATCAAATGTCCAATCACTCTTTGCCCCAACTTAGCTTAGCATATCATTGATAGAAGTGACTTCCACTTCATCCAGTGAGCTATAGACTCATTCTTCATCTATTGAGTTGAGTTCTTCAATCTTCACTTCTACGATTTTGACTTCTTCAGTTTTGAGTACATCTGTGGTAAGCTCTCTAGTTTTGTCTACTTCAATTTTAGATTATACAATTTTGACTTCATCAATTTTGGATTCTTCAAGTATTTCTATAGTACTCCATCAATCAGTATAGTATCAGTTTTTACTACAAGTCCAAGTATGTCTACTATTGTTTCCATTCTAGGTACAAAAGCAATCAGTGCAAGGACAGTTGAGCCTAAGGTTCAACCGAGTACAAATTTTTTGGGGAAAGGAAAGGGGATAGAGGAAGACATAGATTTAGATGAGAAAATAGTAATTCCTAAATGGGATATTTACAATCTTTCTACAAACCAAATGCACACATTTGGTGATCTCCTCCAAAAAAAGGCCAAACAACAAAGATTAAGAGAGGAAAGAGACAGAGAGTATTAGATAATTGATGATGCCAAGAATATTTTGACAAGGGCAATTGGAATTGAGGTTGATTCTTCTCAACCTATTTCGTATCAACTAGGAGAAGCTGTCTAAAAATTCAATGAGGACACTAAAGGTCAAGATAAGCTAGTTGAAAAGGCTAAAAAGAAATTTAACAATAAAGTGTTGGAGCACATTGCTCAGCAAATAACCACTTATCAAGTTGAGCTTTTTAGAATTTTTGTCAATCTTGAGGCATCATGTTCAAATGTGTCATTACTTTTTGGGAAACTATGTGATGTCTTGGAGTATACAAAGGAAATAAAGGACAAATTATTCAAAATTGATATAGATCTTAAAGAAAGTGCTCAATAACTACAACTTGACCCTAGTTCAAGCTCTACACACTTCAAGAAGATCAGATTTTTGTTAGACATGCAAGCTAAATTATTAAGAGAAGAAGCAAGGATCCACTCAACATTGATTGACATACAAATTATGATCCTTCCAATCATGAATGCTATGTAGAAACATATTGTATATTCAAGACTCTGATCCATGATAACAACTTTTTTGTTGTGGACCATATGATTGAACTATCAACAGAGGTGCAAATTGCAATCCATACATGAAAGGTCTTGCAATAAAATTGGGATAAAACCTTGGCAATCACCCTCAAGGTACATTCTAAATTCTTATCCAATTTTGGTGTCTCTATGTAAATAAGTTAGAATAAATCTTTGGCAAAATTGTCAAAAAGGGAGAGAAAAGTTACACATTGGAGAAATGTTATATGTATATGGGAGATATGGGAGAAAAGTTATATGTTATGAGGAAGCAAGACATGTACATAAAGAGACACATAGTATAGGGGAGAAATATGCTACAGTGGAGAACTTGTATCAGTAAGACATGTTGTATATAGCGAAAGATGTATAGTATACTGTATATACTTACAAAAATCAATTTTGAAAAATCTCAAAAATATAGTATACTCTACTGAGCTAGTATCACATGGTGATGGATACAAGGTATTCAGTTGTGACTAATAAGTGTTTTTGTCACTAATGTGAAAGGGAGAGATTGTTGACATATTAGTCAAGTTTGTTATTAGTGACACATACTTATTCAGATTTTGTATAGCCACTGAGCTCATTGAATAGTTTACAATATTTTCCATGTAATTCAGTAGCCACCGAGTTCTATAGTTGCTACTAAGTCTTTTGGATTGATCCCAATGGTTACCGAGCAGATTTAGTCAGTGTGAAGTCTAGCAGTTCAAACCGTGCATTTTAGTATACACCAAGTTTATCAGTGGTTACCAAGCATTGCAGTATCTACTGAGTTCATAGTTCATGTGATGTGAAGCCAGTGTCAACTGAGCTACTTTATGCTAACCAAGTGATTCAGTGTTTGCTGAGTTGCACAATATCTACCGAGTCACTAGTGCAAACCAAGTTCAAGACTACTTGAAAGTGATCAGTATGGACTGAGCTTTTATGTTTACCAAGTGCATGATGATGTCAAGAATTGAAAATGGATGTCAAGTATCAGAACCTCACCAAGTCAATCTTTAGAACTCAAGTATCTTTATGTGGGCTGACTTTGTAATATGTGTGTTAACATGTATTATGGCCGACTTTGATATTTTGTAATTTGATTAGTATATATGTGTAATGTATTATACCATATCAAAGCATGAGCATATGTATTGTAATGTAAAAGTGGATGCAAAAAGTTCAAGTTATGAATGCAATAGATAAAGAGCGAATTGAAAAGGCCATATCAGTATAAGGAGCAGCAGAGACATATCTATCACAAAAAGGTGATCAGTACACTAAGGAATCTCTATCAACAAACTCAGTTGCAAATTAGAGACCTATTGCTTCATCCTAATAGGTGAACTAGTCAAAATCCTTTAACAAGGTAGACCTAATAGTCTTTTATAAATCTCTTTATCGAGTGCATACTTCATTGTGTGTTTGTAAATCCTCTCACAAGGTGGACCTAGTAGTCCTAATTGATCCTAACAGGGGAGATCATCAAAAGTGATCAATGTAAGCCTTAACAGGCCAACTTTATGTTGCAATACTAAATTTTATGGGTATCATCCTCACCCCAATTTTACTTTCTATTTGGAAGGTTTCTAGGTCACCAAATCTTTGTGTTCAAGTGTTATGGATGCTTTCATGTTTTTAGTTTCTCATGCATGCAATTAGATCAGAAGTGATGAATTAAGTGCTAATTAATTTATAGGATTAAGAATTGAAATTGGTAAAGTTTTAGAAGTTACTGATTTACCCCTCCCCTCTCAATAACTTAACATAGTCTTCAATATTTCCAACATCTGACACTTTGAAAACCTTCTCAACGGTGTCTAGATGTAAGCTTAGAACAACTTTCCACCAACACCTTTAATTTTTTTTGAAGCAAAGTACTTGGTGCATTCCCACACGAACTCAAGCTCTTGAACAACCATTGGGAAAATGAAGATCAAATGAATTACTTCTTCTTAAGAATCAAAACATGTCTTCTTGACGTGATATCTCTAATTTTTGAAGACATTTTGACATATCTTGAAGACTTTGTCACAACATGAAGATGATAACATCTTCCAATGAGATTGAATCCTTGAGAACTTTGGGATTTGAGATGCAATGATGAATCCATGAGGGGTGGGTATTCAAAGAATGGATTAAACACTTATGGAACACATATGATAGCTAGAAATAAACTAAAAATCATATGTATTTGGATGGAAAGGGGCAAATTCGGACTTGGAAAGATGGGTTGCATGTGGAAAATGATGGGATTTTATGGGTATGGAAAAGAATACAAGTTGGGATGCATATGAATGCGTGAAAATGATAACTTTTGACTTTAAAAGTGTGACCTTTAGTAAAAAATGGTTCTCTAGATGCCATTACATGTAAAATGAAAATGCATTTAGGTTCAAAAGATGGAAATGCATGTAAATGGGAATGATGGATGAGATTGCATGTAAATGTGGATGGAGGGTGAGATTAAATGTAATCGTGTGTGGAGAATGAGATGTAGTGTGTCATGACATGGAAAGTATAATTACATGTAATTGCTCTTGATGTGTAATTGCATATGAAAGGAATGTATGCAATGTTCCTTGACATGTAATGGCATATATGGAATGAAAAAATTCACTTGTACAAAGAGGTGGAAGGTGGAGTGAAGTGAAACATTCTTAATTTCTTGGGAAAGAACTTGCAATTTCTTCCAAAAGAAGAAAAACAAGAAAGCAAGCAAACAAACAACAAAAATAAGTGCACAAAAACACATACATTTGGTCTTAGACTCAAACATGTCAACAAACAAGTTGTTTGCATGGGAAAATTCCAATTTGGAGTTTGGGGAAAATCCAAAAATGTGCAAATGAGAGTTTTCATCATATTTAAATGGAAAATGCACTTTTCATGGCACATATATGGACAAGTGTACAACATCAAGCTAAAATATGCAAGGAAATAGCAAGATAAGCATGAACTGATGAACAAGTATGAAAAAGTCCACTTACTTGGAGATTAAAGAGCCAAAATAGTTAGAATCATAAACTTTGAAGACCAATTCTCCAAATCCATATTTTCAAACAATAATTTGACTTCTTCCATACTTGCATTCAACAAATATTAATGATCAATGAAGGGTCAAATTTGACATGAGAATGCCAAAAAAATGGTCTCCAAAGACAATAGCATGCATTTAAACTTGAAAACAACCCCTATTGATCCAAACACATAGCCTAAAAATGTCATTTTTTGAGTGTTTTTAACAAAAATGTGCCCTTTTCATGCAAAAATCTGGGCCATTTTTGCACAAACATGGTTCATAGAGGGCATGAAATAAAGTGTTTTTGACCTCTAAAGGAAAAAATGTGTTCTTCAATAGAAAATATGTGGATCAAAACCTCAAAATGACTTCTATTTGAGCCAGAACCTTATCAAAATTGCCCCAAAACTAGGCACTTTTAACAAAAATGTGGCTAAAAAATGTAAAAACCTAAGTCATTTATGTCTTGGATATGAAAAATAATGACCCTCAAATGCATGTATATGTATTAAAATTTAGAAAAAAACCCCTTGTGATAGATTTCAAGCCATTATATGGGCAGATCTAAGCATTTTAGATGAAAAACATGTTCTTGGAGAAATAAAACATCAAGTTTTTCGCCCTTGAATATTCAATTTCAGATTTTATGAGGGATAATGCATTTATTAAAGGTAAATCACACATTTTGGAAGAGATTTCATGTTTTAAAAACATGTAATAGAATCTCCTTACTCAAATCACACTTTTTGAGTGCATATGCATGTTTTAAAAATATGCAATACTGTTACATCTCAATTTTTGCCCTAATTTTTTTTTTTTTAAAGCTAAATGTAGCCATTAAACCAAAATAATTTTTCATTTTCAAGTGAAATTAGTTTATAATGAGTTGTTGGTAATTATAACCATTCATTTGTTCATGATCATGAGAAATTGAAACAGTTAATTTTTCTAGCCATTGTATTGATCTAATTTTTCATATGAAACTAAGTAAGTTAAATCTAGCTATTGTGTTCATGTGAAATTAAGTCAGTTAAATTTATTCATTGAACGTTTATGATGAATGAGTTAGTATTATAAAGAAATTCCTAACAATTTTATCTAACAAATTATGAATCATGAATTGATGTTTTGGCAAGAATGTTGTTTTAAGGCTGTAGGATGAAGAATAGAAAGAGAGAGGGGAAGCATTACGAAACGAGGTCATCAGAATGGGATGGTCATAAAATTCAATCATCGGGAGTGACAAGTTTGACTTAAAAATCACCCTGGCAAGTTTATTAGGACTTGACAATTGATTTCTTGGTGGAATCCACATGAGCTAGAATTAAAATTAAATTTAAAAATAAATAAATATGAATATTAAAAATAATCAAGATTTTACCTTAATTGAATTTATCAAATAATAATATTTAATATTATTTTACACTCTTGATCAAGATTATAATTAAATAACTACAAAGTGGCAATTACATTAGAATTCATAATCCAATGATGCCACTTTGCAATTACATATTTATAAGCTTAACCAAGAATATGAAACAATATAAAATACTATTATTTAATAAAATTTTCATTTATCCTTCTTCCGTTCAATATTTTCCTCTTCTTTTATTCTCCTTTTTCAAACCAATTAAAGTAAAAGTCGATTATGGATCTTATAGCGGCAGCTAGCCGAATAGTCCTCTCAAATCTTTATATGTGGTCTTGTCATTTCTAGGTTCATCAAAGTAATACCAACTTCTTTATCATTCTGCAATCTTCCTATAATTTGTGTGTTCTGCTATAAGTCCTTGATACCAAGGTTCTATGCATATTGAATTATCTCATTCAACAGTATTTCCGTGAAGACTTGAAGGAATGACTGAGTCTGGAATATAGCCAAGTCAATTGCATATTTGAGAGCCATGTAAGAATGATTTTCTTTCCATTTCCCTTTCATTTAACCCGCTAAGTTGAGTCGGTTCTGAGATTTTATATATATATATTCCCAATTAGTGTTAAGTCGTCTAGCATACAATTAGATATGGATGTAAAAACCAACAATAAGTTTGCTATTTATTTCATGTAACACTACAAATCTTAGCCATCTATCATCATTAAGTTTGTGATTTATTTCATGTATTACTGCAAAACTTAGCCATCTATTATATGCTCAGATCTTGATATGAAAATCACCATTAAGTTTGTGTTTTATTTCATATAATACTGCAGATAGTAAAAACCTTAGCCGTATGTCATGTGCCTTGAAATTGGCATAAAAGTCAGCAATGGGTTTGTACATTCATCCATGTAATTATGCAATGTAGTTGAACATAGATTGATATATTTGGAGTAAAATCAATAATACAAAATCAATCTAGTGTGAAGAGAGGTCAGAGTCTCACAAATAACCTCTAAAGATTTTTTTTTTTTAATATATACTTTTTATTTTCCTCAATCCTTGGTATTTGGTAATAAATTAGATAAATCATAATGAAGGCACCCAGGATATCATCTAGATAATATCAGAACAAGATAATGAAGGTGCAAGTTAAATTGTAAAGATAAGCGTTCAGGCACCAGTGAATCACTAGCCTAATGGCCGACAAACGGTGATAAGGTGTAGATGAACCTATAAAGAGTAATATAAGAATCAGTAATCATTATTTTTCAAATAAAATTTAATACATTTAGCTCATGTCAAATTCACTTTTGAAATTAGTTGTCAAGCTAAGTGGTGGAGATTGGGTTATAAACCCACATTCAAAATCCTTGGCTAGGGTGGTAATAGGCAAATTTGCCACAGCAAATTGATCACATTGTTGTCCTAATGCTTTAGCTATTTTTTCAAATAGTTGTTGGGACCTCAACTCACCTAAATACTCCAATGACTAGATCAATGAACGTTCCATGCCTGACCTCATGGTAGGGAGGGTCATTCTATTAATTTAGAACTTGTGGGAATTAGTAAAAAGGTCCACGGTTGGGAGGTTAAGCCTATGATAATGCTTCTCCTCTCACCAAAGTTAGAGCTTGGACAACCAATTTGGAAAGACTCTAATTTAAATCTATATGTACTTCTTAGCTTTTAGTTAGTATTTTCCTTTCCAACTAAAAGTTTTATTTTATGAAAAAGATGAATGTTATCTTTAAAAGTCAGTTATTCATAAGCATAGTAATTGTATTTTCATTTCAGAAATTTGTTTAGATTTAGTTCAATAGAATTTGTCAAATTTATAGTTAATGATAAACTTGTTTTATTAGGAAAGCATTATAAATTTTATATTCACTTTTTTTTTTAAGACCTTTAAAAAAAAAAAAAAATCTTTGTCATGTGAAAAAGATACTCAAATTCAATTAGTTTAATGATGGAATTACACTGTAGAAAAACTAGCTATCACAAATATAGTCCAACTGCAAAATTGCACCGTTTGAGGTGCATTAGATATTTCATAATATGTTCTAAAATGACCTTCAGTGCAAATCACACATTTTTGGGGTCACTGTATGTTTTGAAAATACTAAAATATGCATCTCTCACTCTTGGAGAGTCATTGCATATTTTAAAACACGTGTCTTTTTGTTCAAAATCGTGGTTTTGTAACAACCACTTTTCTTGGGTCTTAACTAATAACTAACATATCAGAAAAATATAGCTATTACTTCATTTTCATAGGAAGACAGTTATATTAGTTACATTCATGTGAATAAGATTAATGGTTACAATCAATTAAATGGAAATTTCATAACTAATTATTGAAAACACCATCAATGAATTTACTATGAAAATTAAAACCTACATACCATGGAAATTTGGAACTGAAATCAATCTAGGGATGCTACTGTAAAACCAAGTTAGTCCAAAAATACCACTTAGGATCAAATGACAATTACCATTGGATCATTTAGGGCATCACATACCATGGTATCAATTAGGACATCTATTACCATTGGATCATTTAGGGCATCACATACCACAATATCAATTAGGGCAATAACATTTAGTTAGGAAAAATACACTCATATTCATTATTCAAATAAATCTTTAATCCAGGGTAAACTTTAAGAAAGCCACCTCCAAAAAAAGATATAAAATATTGGCGAATATTTCATTATTTTGAAAAAAAAAAATTATTTATATTGGTGAAACTCTCAATTTTTTATTCTAAATATGATTAATTTTGGCAATTATTTTTTAATCATAATTTTTTTTGTATAAAATATTAACGAATCTCAATAATAATAGGAAGTTCATTAATTACCATGGAATATTACAAATCAAAATCGAACATTTTTTTACCTTGTGGAATGTTATGAGAATCGTTACATATACTTTAGATCAATAGTGAATAATAAATATTGGTGATATATCCCTAAATTAACTAATAGTTATGATAATTATTGGTCAGTTCAATTTAATTTCTTCAATAATATATTATATTTACGTTACTCAAATCTATTCATGTAACAAATATTGTGGCAAATATTTGAGTTTAAATTTTTCAATAAAATAAATTATTGAGCGATTTTAAATATTCTAGAATTGAATTTTATAAAACTATGGTGATTTAGGTTGTATCAAATCTTAAATTATTAGCCAAAATACTAGCCAAAAAATTCTTAAATTAGCCAATTTACGAATATTAGCCACTAAATTATACCCTACTTTAATCCATCAAATAAACCTATCTCTTGCATATAGTTATATTTCACGTTTAGCTAGAAGATCAATTGATCTAATTGGTTGCCAATTACATTAACGAGAAGAGTTACTTTCATTAAAGGAAGAACATAATCAATGATATAAATCAATCCATCATACTTTCTACTTGTATAAAGATCATAAAGGTAAAATACTTGTTTCCAACAAATGTTTGAATGCTTATCTTTTCTTTGTCTAATGCACATCTTGACATCTCGAGGAGAGGGTAAACATTGTCAAGGGCTTAACCTCCCAACCTTGAACCATAACTTATCCCCAGGAAATCTCTAACGAGAAAGAATCTCCCTACCCAGATTAGACATGGAACATTTTGTCAGTCACTAAGCATTCTGGTACTTAGTAACACCACTCATCTTGACAATACAGAATGAAGTGGACATGCATGAGCTATTTAAAATGGTTCTTTTAAAATGTAATAAGTTTATGAATTGCTTATTATTTTGATTTCATGTTCTTGCATATTTCCTCTCACCTCTTCATCCTTTTTCTTGGCTATTCTGTTGGGTGAGTCCTAAGTGTTTAATCTCAAGTATTTCAACTCATTTTTTGAGCTTCAATAGGTGAATGAATAATATAGTGCCATTACTATCATAATATTATTCCTATGACATGAGAATTTATTCTCAAGAATTTACAATTCAATAGATTGATAATGGAATCTGAATGGAAACAAGTGACATATTGGCATAGCATCACATTTGACATGGACTTAATTAAGGAGAGGAAGGTTCATCAATTCAACAATTCAATATACGATCAATAATGGGATATCAAATAACTTCTACAATTTTGAATGCATGAATAAAGCATTAAGAAAGGAAAAGTGGATCACATAACCTGATAAAAAAGGTATGAAATTAGGTTTGATTTTTGTTCAAACAGCTTCTATGAATCACATATCCAACATAGAGCTTATATCAGATAATTCTCTAAAATGGTTTATCCTCCAACCAAACCAAACGCAAAAAATAAGATTAATGGGAAAATGAGGGGAAGCAAAAAGTAATGATGTAGAAGCCTCATTTTCTTTGCTCTTCTAACTAGTATATAAAAGAAGACATTAGCCTTGGCTTAATTCTAATTAGTTAGTTCCTTAAACGTGAGAAATCCCAATGCAAAACTCAGAGTAGATATAGATTACGACTGGTCTAAATCACTTGCAACATAAGGGTAAAAGAAGGAAATAATTGTAAGAAAGTAGAGGTAAAATTGTGGGGAAAGAATATGTCTTTGGTCTCACCCAACTTCCATATATGAGGCATTCAAAAATACCAAAGGCTTCCAAGAAGCCATAACTCTTGAGCAGTTAAAATATTTGTCTTCTTGAATCATCGATATCATATGCCAAGTGTACATTCAACCTCTTATAAGGAAATAAATAAATATCAAAAAGAACTTGAAGGTTATACATCAAAAGAATAATTTATAAGCATATTTATTTACTTGCACGTAAATAAATTTTATTAAAATGACATCATATTAATAATTTTTTATCCAAGGTCATACCTTTTAAATATGTATATTTAAATACATATTTCATCTAGAACATTATTTTATCTTCTTGTACATGTATTCAAATGTATATATTAAATAGATAAAATCTTTTATAAAAATAATACTATGCTGTCACCTTTATTTTTATATCTATGTGCATGTACATAAATATGTATTGTAATAAAGTGATGGAAATGTCAACCATAATCTAATAAAGGTATGTACTTTAATTAAATTAAGATTATTAATGTTTTTAATGTTTATCTAATAGCTCATGTGTGTCTAATGTATCATGTTATGCAGTCGTTAGGTCCTCAACTATGGTGATTCAAGATTCATACTCATTTGTCCAATGATGGTGATGCTTTTGTGCCCAATTCTTTTCTGACAATGCTTCTACCCCTTAGACACGCTCCCTAAAAGAAAATTCTCCACAATTAAATCATATTATCATAACAAGTTATTAATCATAAATAATCATAATGGCTAACCACCTTTTAGATTCCATGAATTCATGATAAATAATAAACTAGCATGCTATCTTTATATGAAATTATAACGACTAACCATCTTACCATTTCATAGGATTATAACAAACTTAATTGTTAATTGACTTCATGTGAAGCTCAACGGCTATATGAACATTTTAAATTGGGTCAAAAATTGGGATGTAACATACCATTCACCTTGTGTTTAATCATCCTCGATGAACTTTAAATTGTAACGAACATTATAAAGAAGCATTTAAAATTAGGCCAAAAATTGGAATGTAACGTACCATTCCCCTTTGTGTTTCATCATCCTCGATGATCTCTACAATTTTTAGACGCTAAAAAAAAATTCCAAATACAAGATGTATATATAGCATCATAATATTATTTCTTTTCAAAATCTAAGTCATGATCAAAATTCAAGATCTATTATTCCTTTATCTTAGTGTTTCCAGAAAAATGCCTCCATGATATTAAAAAATGAAGCACACTCTCACCCAATTTTATTGTATCATACTTGTGGTCATCTTAACATCACTTGAGTTGATCATGTTTTAGGTTATTCTCTTTCATATTACTATCTTACTCATGTAGACACTCACCATATTGTTAGTTCAATTCTCATATTGATATCTTCATATAAGAGAATTTTCAGCTTTCAATAATTAAGAGTAAGATAAGTATTCAAAATTTGTAATTCCTCAACTAGCATGTTCTAGATCATAACTTGATCATATAATTTAAATCACTCATACACACTGTCTGGCATATGGTACTCATTTATGAGTAGATCATCCTTCACAAGTCACCTAAAAAAGGGTTAGTGGATCCATATTTTTCTATTTATGTAACCTCGGCCTTCATGCCCATCTTATCACAATAACATTTAATTAGAATTATCATCTCATAATAGAATATATACTTCATCTCTATATTAATATAAATTATCTTAGTATGTCTTGTTATTTCCATATCATAAAATTAATAATGCATGTGTATTATACATGTATAGTAGTGTGTCAAAAGGTAAAAACATGATATACTATGAAAGATCATCATACATCCAATCAAGATCATTTAGGTTATGCTTAACCGGGTACTAAACTATATGTATCTCAATCTCTTAGCACTTGGACTACATGCCCACATGCAATTCTTGAGACGGGGTGCAGCCTTGATGCTTGTATGTTTTGTTCACCATATTCTGATTGTGGCTTAGACTCTAAGTCCACAAAACTCTTAAATTTCATGAAACTCTAACTTTTATACTGATTTTTCTTAGCTCAACCCATCCTTGGGTCATGGATTGATCATAAGCATTTGAAACAAATTTACATAGGGTTCTTATCAAGTAAATCATTTAGGTGTGCTTGCCAATTTCCTATATAATTTTAGGGATTTATCTTTCTCATTTGTGTGACCTATACTTCCATGCCCATCTTGTCACTATATTGTTTCAAGGAAAAACTGAAGTCAAAAAATATTTACATCTATAAATAAGCATTGATAGTTTCAGTTATGCAAGTGCACTTAATTTTCACTAGAGTACAAAATGGACTTCTTATCATTTAATCGACATCAGAAAGAATTATCATTATTAATTTAGAAGAGTTCTCAACATCATGGTTCACAATTTTATTTTCCCTTCAATTCAAGTCCAAAAATGGATAACAAAATATAAACTACCATTTCATAAGAACAGGAATGTAATTGCATAAAGCATAATGCTAGAAAGAAATATAGTCATCATCAAGGTTTAGATAACACTGCATTAGGGTTATAGTAATGGGTTTTTATTATACAAGCCTTGACATTTAAACCTAGTTTAATCTTTTCATTCTCTACTAAGAATGGCCCTCCCTCTTGGGATAAGACACATACCATTTTTTTCCTACCACCCGAGCATACCAGTGTTTAGAATGTCCACTCAGTAATAGGCTGGCATGCCTAATTAATTAGTACTACTAACATCTTGTGATCAAATTAGGCAAGCATGCCTCTAAATGACCTTGGCCAAGGATTTAGATGGGAAAATGAACAACCCAATCACCACCACTTGAATTTCCAATCATATCACTTTCCTTAGTTCTAATTCATCTTTATGATTTTGCAATTTATACATCTATCCATTTCATGTGGACACACCATCAGCTTTGCCCTTCCCAGCTATTCTAGATGATTCCCCGGTGTATTTTTAAAAAAAAAAAAATCAAGTTGATTGTAAAATATCCAAATACATAAAATAAATATTTTTGAACATTACATTCTTTGTTTCTCTAAAATAGTATTTGGTCCAAGGTTCAATGTCAAACCAAGTGCGTTGATACCATATATAACAACCACTTTTTCCAAGTCTTAACTAACAACTAACATATCAAAGAAATATAGTTATTACTTTATTTTCATAGGAAGATAGTTATACCAGTTGCATTCATATGAATGAGATTAATGGTTACAATTAGTTAAATGAAAATTTCATAACTAACAATTGAAAACACCATCAATGAATTTACTATGGAAATTAAAACCTACATACCATGAAAATTTGAAATCAAAATCAATCTAGGGATGCTTTTGCAAAAACTAGGTTAGTCCACAAATACCACTTAGGATCCAATGTCGATTACCATCAAATACCACTATATCAATTAGGGCATCACATACCATAGTATCAATTAGGGCAATAAAATTCAATTAGGAAAAATACGCTCATATTCATTTTTCAAATAAATGAAGACATAGATAACAATCCATCAGATAAACCTATCTCTTGCATATAGTCATATTTCATGTTCAGTTAGAAGATCAACCTATCTAATTGGTTGCCAATTACATTGATGAGAAGAGTTTCTTTCATTAAAGGAATAACAAAATCAATGATATAAATCAATCCATCATGCTGTCTACTCATATAAAGATCATAAAGGTAAAATACCTATTTCCAACAA
The DNA here is from genome assembly GCA_028749045.1 of Cupressus sempervirens. Classification (NCBI taxonomy): domain Eukaryota; kingdom Viridiplantae; phylum Streptophyta; class Pinopsida; order Cupressales; family Cupressaceae; genus Cupressus; species Cupressus sempervirens. The sequence goes on from CM053787.1 coordinate 160,240,348, forward strand.
TATTTGAATGCTTATCTTTTCTTTGTCTAATGCACGTCCTCACATCTTGAGACAAGGGGGAACATTGTTAAGGGCTTAACCTCCCAACCTCAGACCATAACCTATCACCATGCAATATTTAATGAGAAAGACCCTCCCTAATCAGATTAGAAATGGAACACCTTATCAGTCACTAAACATCCTAGTACTTAATCAAACCACTCATCTTGATAATAGAGAATGAATTGGAGATGCATGATCTATTTAAAATGTAATAAGTTTATGAATCGCTTTTGTTTCTAATTTCATGTTCTTGTAGATTTCCTCTCACATCTTCACCCTTTTTCTTGGCTATTATATCAGGTGAGTCCTAAGTGTTTAATCTCAAGTATTTCAACTCATTCATTGAGCTTCAACTAGTGAAAGAATAATATGGTTCCATTACTATCATAATACTATTCCTATGACACAAGAATTTATTCTCAAGAATTTACAATTCAACATATTGATAATGGAATCTGATTGGAAACAAGTGACATCTTGGCATAGCATTACATTTGACACAACTTAATTAAGGAGAGGAAGTTTCATCAAATAAGAAATTCAATATACAGTCAATAATGGGATATCAAATAACTTTTTCAATTTTGAACGCATGAATAAAGCATTAAGAAAGGGAAAAGCGGATCACATAACCTGATCACAAAGGTATGAAATTAGGTTTAGTTTTTTTTTAACTAGCTTCTTTGAATCGCATAGCCAACACAAAGATTATATTAGATAAGTTTGTGACTTGATTTATCCTCCAACCAAACCAAATGCAACAAATAAGATTAATGGGAAAAAGAGGGGAAGCAAAAGTAATGATGCAGAAGTCCTATTTTCTCTACTCTTCTAACTAGTATATAAAAGAACATAAGCCTTGGCTTAATTCTAAGCAGTTGATTTCTTAGACATGAGCAATCCCAATGCAAAACTTAGAGTAGATATGGATTACAACTGGTCTAAATCACTTGCAACATAAGGGTAAAAGAAGGAAATAATCATAAGAGAGTAGAGGTAAAATTGTGGAGAAAGAATATGTCTTTGGCCTCACCTGACTTCCATAAATAAGGAGGCATTCAAAAATACCAAAGACTTCCAAAAAGCCATAACTCTTGAGTAGTTAAAAGGTTTTTCTTCTTGAATCATTGATATCATATGCCAAGTGTACATTCGACCTCTTATAAGGAAATAAATAAATGTGGAAAAGAACTTGAAGGTTATAAATCAAAAGGATACTTTATAAGCATGTTTATTTACTTGCACGTAAATATATTTTATTAAGATGGCACCATATTAAATGTTTATCCAAGGTCGTACCTTTTAAATATGTATATCTAAATACATTTTTCATTCAAAAGATTATTTTATCTTCTTGTACACACATTTAAATGTACATATTAAATAAATAAAATCTTGTATAAAAATAATACTATGTTGTCACCTTTATTTTTATATCTATGTGCACGTACATAAATATGTCTTGTAATGAAGTGATGGAAATGTCAACCATAATCCAATAAAGGTATGTACTTTAATTAAGTTAATATCATTAATATTTTTAATGTTTATCTAATAACTCATGTGTATCTAATGTGTGTATCCTGTTATGTAGTCACTAGGTCCTCAACCATAGTGATTCGAGATTCATACCCATTTTTCTAGTGATGGTGATGCTTCTGTGCCTAATTCTTTTCTAAAAATGCTTCCACCCCTTAGACATGCTCTTTGCAAGGAAATTCTCTGTAATTAAATCATATTATCATAACAAATTATTAATCATAATAGCTAAATGCCTTTTCAATTCCATGAATTCATGATAAATAATCAACTAGCATGTTATCTTCATATGAAATTATAACAACTAACCATCTTACCATTTCTTAGGATTATAACAAACTTAACTTTCAATTAACTTTTTGATGTAATAGGTTTCTAGAGGCATTTACATATTTTCATGTAAATGTGCTTGTAAGCATGCAATGCACAACTTAAGTGATGAATTAAACACATGTCAATTTATTTTTTGATGAAATATTTCTTACATTGGTCATAAATAATATTTACACTATATAGATAAATATATAATGTGCAAATATCATTCAAAAAGTAATATTTACTAAGATGTTTGAATTAAAATTCAAAATTAAATCAAACTATGTAGTTAATATAGTCACTTAAGTGAAAAACTAAAAAACAACACAACTTAAAAATATAACATAACATGCTCTATAGTTACTTTAAGTAAAAAATTAAAATGATAAAGTAACTCAAAAACATAACATAAGGTGAATTTATGTTATATTTTTCAAAAAGTGAATGTCAACTTCAAAATATAATATGGTATTTTAATTCATGTAGTTGCACATAGAAAGTCTACTTTGTTGGAACTTAAATAGTCATATCTTTTGATTGTCAACTCTAATTAAGTCCTAAGTTAGACCGAATCAAAGGAAAAATCGAAAGCAATAACTTGAGCAAAATCAAAGGACCAAAAGCCAACAAATAGACACTCAAAAATTAGAAAGGAACATCATCCAACACTCATGGACCAGCTTCTTCCTTGAAGTGGCTTTCACTAACAGGCATTCTTCATTTGGGGGGCAGCGGGGGGACTACCTTGTGTCTCTTCCTCTTCTTTCTTATGGGGGGGCAGGAACTTTCTCCTCTTATAAGTTTTAGTTCTTCTCATTCTTCACTTTTGTATATACTAGATGTATGTTGTAATGGGGGGGTCTTGATTACTCCATCAATCCATGCATCCCTTTTCATCTCTCTTTTTGAGGGAGGGTTTTTCCCATGAGGTTTTCCCTCTTTCTCCACTTTATGAGAGATTGTGTTTTCATTATGTACATGGGTACCTAACATGGCCTAGTAGCTAAGACCCATCCTGCATTTCATCCTAATTTTTGTAAGCTTAAGGGAATTTCCCTAAGTTGCACTTAAGGGGGGTGTTGGTTTAAATACGTATTTACTATTTACACTTATTTAAGTTTACTTAGGTTAATGCATTATTTTATTATTTCATTTTGTGAGACACTTAGGAGTTTGTGCACTTTTTTTAGTTGTCATGTTGACAACACAGAAGTGCACAACTCTATTTTTGCACATGTTGTCTACAACACTAATTTGTGTGTTACACCCTTGTAGGCTTATCCTCTCATCATCACACTTATTTTCATGCTTAATGGAGGATAACCCATATCTAGTGGACATGTGTCTAGTCATATGACTTATCATGTAGCTGATTTCGAGGCATTCTAGATATATCTTAGAGGCCTTTATATACAGACACTCCTAGTGTACTCTTAATGCATATTGAATGAATATATCATCATTCTAATCATATTCTCTCTTTTTAGTCTACAGTTGTACTTGTGTTTGAGTTCTTAGTTCCTGGGTGAATTTTTCCTTAAGGAAAATTTGTACATGGTATCAGAGCTTGAAGATTTTCTCATCACATACCCGTTCGAGACCATTGTTGCTTCAACACCTCGGCCTGAATCCAGAGTATTACAGAAATTAGGAGTGTCTACAGCCATATCTGACCTCACCATTGCATTTGGAATGTTGATTCGGTGAAGATTGACTATAAACTTGACTACCCTAGGCCAAAGTTGTCTGTGAGGCAAATTTTTTTTGCAAATTAGCGCCCAGAAGCCCCAATTTGCAATTCGAGTATGGTCATTTGCAGATCTATTTGATTTATTTTTAGGTCTATAATTTTTAATCTCTGCAATTTATTTTGTCTATATTTTTAGAAAAAAAAATTCCCTTCGAGCAAGTAGCAGAGAATTTTTTTTTTTTGCAAAACTAGGCTGTTAGATCTTGGAGCTATAGAGAATTTATTTTTTTAATTGTAGGCAGACTCAACAATTTCGGCCGGCTAGCACAAGTTCCAGTGAGTTCAATACAAATTTGGGCAGCGGTTCAAATTTTTGGTGGCTAAATCCGGCATGTTGAGTCTAACCGGCAACGAGACCCCCTCAACATCATGGTTGCATATCATTTTTGAGTAGCTTTGTTTTTATACTTGTCATTTTTTTGTTTTATATAATGAAAAGTGTCCAAACCCCATCAATGTGGGATTAAACCCATGGGTTTCTAGCACCACTAATATAATCCGGCCCCCACACAAAATACTTGGGCGCACAATATTCTTTTGTCTTGGCAATAACAGTCTTCTCTGACATATTGCAATTCACAACAACGTAAACTCCAAACCCAGTCACTGTGAAGGATTTTTGGCACTCGCCAAATATTTTTTCGGTGGTGACTACTTTTCCTCCCACCTTTACATATTCCAGTCACACGGAGCAATGTTAGCGTCCATAGTTGCCACACAAACATAGCAAAATAGGACACGTGGACCTCCAACCTGTGTGATACAGTTGCCACTTTAGATAGCCATGCAAGACGTGTGATAGTTACACATCATTGTATGCATTTTTTCCACGTGTACCTTACATATAGTCTATACTGTATAGATAGCATAGTCACCTGCTACGTCAACCCAAGCGATGTTTTTTCATTGACATCAACATTTCAGTAGGTTAAATTTGATGATCGTCTAACCGTCAAAACTAGGCATTTTACAACTACTGTGATGACCATTTGACCGTCAAATTTAAGATAACAATTTTCTTGTCAGATCCCTCTCCAAATTGCTTTTTGATTTGACAGCTTGACTTTGCGAGGCCATAACTCGGACATCAAAACTCCAATTCAGGTTTTTTTTTTTTTTTTTTTTTGGGTAGAATTTCCTGAACTTTCTAGTGGCAGTGTTCTTTTTTTATTTTGATGCAAGGATTTTTTAGAAATTGTGTTTTTTGGTGACTGTACCTACATAATCCTACATTTTGCAACTTCAAACACTCCGTACAGGCTCATCTTGTCACCTTTTTAGGTTTCATTTCTTTCGAAAGTGCATTTTTTTGGTCTACTTTCCAGATCTATAGACAGATTCTAGGGTTGTGTGGAAAAATTTCTCACTTTTAGAACTAGGACTTTTTCAGCATTGTAATGCTCTGATTACTTTTCAGAATTGTTGTACATCTAAGCTACAATTCTTAGTGACAAATTTGGGCCTCAAAAGATAGTTGTAAAAGAAAAATTAGAAATTCCACTTTGTTCATTTTGATAAGTGGCCCATTGTACACGCACTACTTATAAAGTGTCAAAAGCATCTTTTTTTGGAGGAGTCTTTTGATTGAGTGAAAAGCAAGGTGTTTGTTGTGTTATTGTGTCTCTCTTTTGTGCTCTTTTCATTTTTTGCATCATGGGTTCATTTAAATGTCCACCTCTAACTTCATGCAATTATTCTACATGGAAAGATATTGTATGGAGTAGATTAATAGAAAAAGGTTACAGTCTTTATGTTGATGGTACAATTACCAAACCTACTGATGCTAAAGAACTCATTGAATGGAAAAACAAGACCAACAGGCTTTAGGAATTATTAGGAGTTGTGTACATAGAGATCTCTTCTTTCACATTGCCAGCTGTACAAAATCCAAACCTGCATGGGACAAACTTGAATCATTGTATGGTAAGGTGGATGAAGAAAAGGGATTTCAAATTGAGGATGATCTACTTATCTTGGATCGGAAGAACTTTGACACAATTTAGGATTACATCAACAAAGCCAATGAGTATAGGGCACTTCTTAAAGATTGTGGAAATCCCATGAGGGATGAAAAGTTGATTCATCACATTCTGAAGAGGCTACTTTCAAAGTATGCTTCCTTTGTTTCACGTTTCAATACTCACAGGTCAACCATGGGAACTACTTACCATAAGCCTACATTTGATGCATTTGTAGAGATGTTAATTGTTGAACAATCTCACTTGATGGATTTGGGACTTCTCAAGTCATCAAAGATCAAAGCCTTGGTGGCTAGTGATGAGCACCAATCAAGTCAAGGAGAAAAAAGTTCTAGCAACAAGAAGAAGAAGCAGTGGAAGCAGAAATCAGAATCTGAGAAACAACAATCCTCCTCACAACAAGGCAATTCTTCTTCCAACAAGAAGGGAAGTAATGAAAAGAAGGACAAACTTTTTTGTGCATACTACAAAAAGCCAAATCATGATTAGCATCATTGCAAGACTAAAATAATCGATGAGTTAGAAAATCTACTCAGGAAGAACAAGATTCAAGTGCCAGGTACTTCCAAAGATTCAACTCTAACCTCTTCAAAGGGAAAAGGGCAAGCACTTATGGGAAACACAAGTTCTTCTTCAGAATGGATAATTGACTAAGGTGCCTCCTATCATATGGGTTCTTCAAAGGGAGACTTTTCTTCATTGAAGTCGTCAAAGGTACCACACATCTTCGTGGGAGATGATACTAAAATGGAAGTTGAAGGAAAAGGACATGTCGATATGGAAAATGGGAAATTCAGAGATGTTCTCTACGTTCCAAATCTTGGCTCCAATCTCCTCTCAGTTTACCAAATCACTCACCTTGGAGATGGTCATAAAGTTGAGTTCCTTCCAAATTCAATGATGGTGCATAGTCTTAGAGATGACTCATTGGTTGCAGTGGGGAAAGTCAATCATGATAAGAGGCTTTATTCCTTCTCCCACTTTGTTCCTAAGTCTCCTTCTCAAGCCTTGTTGACTCACTCTACTTCACAAACCAACTTATGGCGTGAGCGGTTTGGTCATCCTACCTTCCGCTATCTTCAACAACTTTTCTAAAAACACATGATCAAAGGTCTACCTAACATCAACTTTTCTAAGGGTGAGTGTTCATCATGTTCTATGGATATGCATCTCAAGGAGAAGTATGATAAAGGCAAGCCTTCTAGAGCGCCAATGTTTTCTATTTGGTTCACATGGTTTTAGCAAGTCATTTTGCAATAACATCAGTCAACCAAGGCCACTACATCCTTACATTTGTTGATGAATTTTCATGATTCACTCGGGTCTACTTCCTTCATCATAAGAATGAAGTGGTTCATAAGCTTTAAGCCTTCAAGACTCATCTTGAACATAAATCTAGGAAAGCCATCAAGGTTCTACGAGTGGACAATAAGAACAGATATGTGGACAGAAGACTTAAGGACTTTTGTAAGCTTGAGGGGATTGATCTTCAGAATCCACTAGCATTCAGTCCGCACAAGATAGATGTTGCAGCTATGAGGACTAGAACTCTCAAGACCATGGCAAGTTGCATGATAAAAGCCAAGTCTCTTGATCCTACACTTGAAGTTGAAGCCATTACCAGTTCTACTCACATACATAATAGGTCTCCTCATAATGCCCTAGGTGGGAAGACTCCTTTTGAGGCATGGTGCGACAAAAAACCAGTTGTGAGTCACTTTAGAGTATTCAGTTGTCCAGCATGGGAAAACCTATCTTCCAAGGGATGCAATGCACCAACACCTAGGCCTTGTACTTTCATCAGATATGAAGACAATTCTAAGGCTTACAGACTTATGGATCCAGAGACACAAGATTTTTGTGGAGAAGGATGTTCATTTTGAGGAAAGTTCACCAAACTTATCCTCTACTCCTCTCTGCACTTCATACATAGTGAAAACTGATATTGACACTAGCGATAATACTTCAATAGATTTAGACACATGGAGTTCTGTTGATAGTTATAGTGAGAGGTCATGATATCAGTCCAATCCATATGCATACATTGCCACAATGAAAGGTCCAACACAATAGGGTACACATTATGTTCCAACTCCAACTTTAGTTGATGATTACATGGTAGACATTGCAGGTTTGTTCATGGAGTCACACACTATAGACTTGGGAGACAATCTTGAGGACTTACATCTTCTCATTGATGATGATGATCCTTCTACAGTTGTTGCGAGGGCTCACTCTGAACCTCATATCCATTCTCTACATGATCAATCCTTATAGGTTGGTGTGATTGTGGATCCTTATGAACAACATTTGTCAGAGGTTTCTTTGTCAGTTGAGGAGACAGATGGTTCATTGGAAAGGGTTCAATAGACATCCTTGCCAAATCTGCATTTGTTCTTTTCAGCATAGTTGGAAGGGGCCACCATCAATATCATCACAGGGATACTTGAGCAAGTTTCAGGGCCACCATACATCTTCAGGATTGTACCTTTGCCTTTTTTTCTTCCAAAAGGGAGGAACATCATCCAACATTCATGGACCAACTTCTTCCTTGGAGCAGCTTTCACTAATAGGCATTCTTCATTTGGGGGGGGGATTACCTTGTCTCTCTTCCTCTTCTTTCTTATGGGGGGAATTTTTTCCTCTTATGAGGTTTAGTTCTTTTCATTTTTCACTTTTGTATATATTGGATGTATGTCATAATGGGGGGGTCTTGATTACTCCATCCATCCATGCATTCCTTTTCATATCTCTTTTTGGGGGAGGGTTTTTCCCATGAGGTTTTCCCTCTTTCTCCACTTTATGAGAGATTGCATTTTCATTATGTAGATGGGTACCTAACATGGCCTAGTAGTCAGGACCCATCCTACATTTCATCCTACTTTTCATAAGCTTAAGGGCATTCCCCTAAGTTGCACTTAAGGGGGGGTGTTGGTGTAAATGCGTATTTACTATTTACACTTACTTAAGTTTACTTAGGTTAATGCATTATTTTATTATTTTATTTTGTGAGACACTTAGGAGTTTGCGCACCTTTTTGAGTTGTCATGTTGACAACACAGAAGTACACAATTCTATTTTAACACATGTTGTCTACAACACTAATTTGCATGTTACACCCTTGTAAGCTTATCCTCTCATCATCACACTTACTTCTGTGCTTAATGGAGGATAACCCATATCTGGTGGACATGTACCTAGTTGTATGACTTATCATGTAGCTGATTCTGAGACATTTTAGATATATCTCAAAGGCCTTTATATACAGGCATTTCTAGTGTACTCTTAATGCATATTGAATGAATATATCATCATTTTGATCATACTCTCTCTTTCTCATCTACAGTTGTGCTTGTGTTTGAGTTCTTAGTTCCTGAGTGAATTTTGCCCTAAGGCAAATTCTTACAGCCTTTTTCATGGTCTTTTAGTTAATTTCAACCAAAACTTCTTTCCATATCACTATTTCTTTCATCAAACCATCCCTCTTTACCCTCTCTCACATGCTTTGGTGCACATAAAAATAATGGTTTTATGAACTTACAAGATTCAACAATCTCCATATAGTCCACCCTTTCACCTTGACAAGACTAAAGAGGGTTGTCATTATTTGCTTATGATCATACTTATTTCAATATTCACATTTTTTTTTTCTCATGTAGTTACGTCAACAGTATCAATGATCATTTATCTTTTGTGTTTTTGTTAAATTCTATTTGGGTTTTTCTTGAGAAGTTCATGTGTAGTGGTACCTTTTTTTCCCATATTTTCTCTAAAATTGATGGACAACAATTGGCTATAGTCAAATTTGTTAGTCTATGTAATTTTAAGTAAGCTAAGCTCACCATTCTCCATGCTCATTATTGGATTGAGCTCCTTCAAATTTATTTTCAAAATGAGAACTTTTTCTAGCTTAAGTTGCAAGCAAAAAGATTCAAAAATCACAAACATAGAATAATCCTATAATTTTTTTGGGTTTCTCCTTTCATCATACAACTTCCTAGGATTTTTCTTCCATTAATAATGGGTAGAATGCACTGCAATGTTTAACATTATTTAATTAATAGTCTGCACATCACAATGTAATTAGTTTATTGTTTGATTGTTTGTAAATCTAGTACTTAATACATTAATTTATGTTTAAATTAAATAGTTAAGTGTTTATAAATTACAAACTCTTCTTTCCTAATTAAATTCTATGTGAAAATTTAATATAAAAATGATTATTGACTACAGAGGATCACCGGCTTCATAGATTATTCTTAAAAAACTTTGAACAAGTTGTGTGAGGCCCTAAGCTGTAGAGAAAAAAAGAAAGCTAAAAATAAACAAGAGCTCTTTGCGAGCATGAGTCCCTCCCTTTGACATCATAGTAGGGATTGTACACTAGTTACTCTTTAAATAATTTGAAAAAAGATTAAAATATTCATTTCTTAATAATATTCTTATAAAATGAAAACAAAATAATTTGTAAGTATAAATAATTTGAAATAAAATTTTAAATATATATAATTATATTTTGACTTTTAAAAATAATTTTTTATATTAGGAATTATAATATATATATTTTTAAATTCCAAAGTGTTAAAAACTATGTTCCCTTGGGACGCATACCTGGCCTAAAAATAAGAGTTTCGAAAATGGGGACATCCGAGGGACGGGGGGATGGGTATGGGACATCCCCCAGCCATCCCCAAAAAAAGGCAAATTACTAGAGTTCATCCCTAAAACTTGGATACGACTGATAAAAAAGGGGGATGGTTAGTCATCCCCGATATGGAAAGGGGACGCCTAGACGTCCCCTAACCATACCATCCCCAGTACGGGAAGGGGATGCCTAAATGTCCCCTAACCATACTAGGTATGGCTAGTCGTCCCCAAATGATTCTGTTTTCTTTTATTCTATTTTTTAAATTATGCAAAAACATTAAAAAGTGAATATTAAAAAATAATTTTAAGGCTCCTTACTAGGTCACCGAGGTGGGCCCCACCCCTCCCAATGTGGTACATTCAGAATAGGAGCAACAATCTGCTTCATTTTTCTATGTTATATTTTTTTTTATGTTGAATGTGAACACGATTATGATACATTGATACTTATTACTTTATGGCAGCCCTCTAGCCTTTGGGCGTATAGCTTTAGGCATATTTTGAGTTCATTTGGTTGCTAGAATATGATTTAGGAATGGGAATCTGAAACCTTTGATTTGGGATTATGGAACTTGAAATCTAGATTACACTTTTTGGAATTTGTTTTGGGACTGTTTGGTTCAAACTTAAAAATATTTGATATTCATAATTTTATATTCCAAGCCCGTTTAGTTCAAAATATGAATATATGGTTCAAAATATGAGTATAAAAGTTATAGTGAGAATGACAATTCATATCTCTAATTTTTTCAAGGACCTATTCATGATGCTTTCAACTCCACACATGCAAAAAATGTCAATATTCATTGCAAAATAAAAATTCAAGAAAAAGTTAAAAGAAAGACGAAAGAATTTAGATATGTGTCGTACTAATTATTTTATTTAATCCAAACATATGAGCTAGTAATAACATAAAATTTTCCCCCCATTTAAAAAAATTTAAATTTTAAAAACTTGTGCAAAAAAAGGTAACCTCAAATGGGCATTCAAATGTTAGTCCCAATTAAATTTTACTTTAGTTGAAATCCTCATTTTCAAAAAATGAGATTTAAAATGGGAATTAAAACAAGAATTCTAAATAACAAGTATTTTGAGAAATTTGAAATCCTTGTTTTGGGGGTCAAATGGGGATACTGGATTCTACTTTTTTCCAATCCCAATTCCGATTGTGTGGACCCAAACAATGGATTATAATTTTTTTAGAATTCTGAATACCATTTCCATTCTAATTCCAACTACCAAAATGACCAATTTTGATTTAGATTTAGATTTTTAGATTTATCATGTTTATCATTATAATATTGTTCACTGATATTGATATGCATTTTGACAATTGAGTACTGAAATCAGCATTTCAGATATTATTTCCTAAATGGCATTCAAATGTTGTATGTTATGGTTCTATAATGTTTAAATGACATGCTTTGTGCTTAGTTTCATATGAATGACATGTATATATAGCCGTCCCCATTTGTCATCCCCCCATCCCCAAAATTGCCTTAAAATTTTTTTTTCTTCTGGGCAAACAATCCCGCCCCTTGCCGTCTCGTACCGGAAACTCGGGGGAACATAGGTTAAAAATGACATTCGTAGAATATGAATGCAAAAAATTGGGTTAAAATAAATCTAAATTCATAAATGTTTAAAGTCATAAATTGAAATTTTTAAAAATATAATAATATTTAAAAAGAAAATTAAACAAAATATATATTATTGAACTATGTCACAAGGTTCGAATTCAAATTCGAGTTCGACAACGATGAAATTCGAAAAAAGTTCGGCGAGGCCAAAAAAATTCGAAAAAAATTCGCCTTATATAAATTTCTATTTTTTTAAAATATAAATATTAAATCTAAAAAATAAAAAATATTATGTTAAATTTCTATATAATATGAATACGTTTTAAAACATATTCCTATTATAAGATTTTAAAAACTTAATTTAAATATTACTAATAAATGATAAGAGTTAATATTAAAACGTATTCATATTATATAGATTTAAAAAACTTAATTTAAATATTACTAATATATTGTAAGAGTTATATTAGAACTTTTTATACTAATATAAATATATTATAATCTAAATACTTAAAATATCAAACTTTAATATATTTAATAAAATACAAATCAAATAAATGTTTTAATAATTTAAAACATAATTAAGGTAGATAAATTTATATTTAAATATTAAATATTATAATTCAGATCATATATTAAATTCTAAAATATATTAAAGATTTAATAGGAAGATACTAAATTTTTATTTTAAAACAAATTTAAAAGAAAACAAAACTTTAAAATTAAAACTGAATATTTAAATTAAATCTAAATGTTTGAACTTTGAATTTAATTTAGATATTTAGAGTCAAAAAGGAAGCCGGCGATCATTTAATCTATCGAGCAAGATTATAAACTTCAGAAAGGAGCTGAATCATTAATCAGATGTTTTATGCCTGAATATTTCCGTGGACGGAGTTTGAGCTTCTGTGCAGGTTATCATTTACACTTATTCGACATGGAAATGGGTTGCGAAATATTTATTCTGGTCGGCGGTGGATATGCTCATTCCTGCCGTTCGCATTGTGCCGTTCAATATTGAAACCTGTTGTATTCGCCGATGAACATTTCATCACTACTTGACATGAAAGGGCCTGCGCAAATGATTTTTTAATATATTTTATTTAAATAATCTATACCTTCTCGAATTTTGCGACGATTTTTTGCGATTTTTTAGCAAAGTTTTGAAGTTCGCTGAATTTCGAACTTCATGGTTGAAATCCGGCGAACCCTGTGACTTAGTTATTGAATGATATATATTAAATAACATGATATTAGTTGAACTTGTGCAATTATCACAAATCCCAAAATAGTAAAGAAATAAATCTTTTCAAACCCAACAAATAAAAAAATTTGTGCAAAAAGATACACATATAGATATAGATGAGTGTCATTGATTATTTTAATATTCATAATTCGTGTTTATCCTTCCTCAACTACACATGCTATTCGATTGAAAAAGTAAATAGGGTTTGAGGGTTTTGATGACTAAAGCCTTTTTACATTAACTTTGCTGATGTAGGGAGTCAATGTAATTAATGTATGATTGTCTTCATTATTTTATTAGACATTGATGACTGCATTTAGTAGATTAATTTTGCTGATTGAGGGAGTCAATGTAATTAATTTATGATTGTCTTGACTTCTTTAAAATATATTTTTGGTACTGAAAAATAAAATAAAACCTCCAAGAAAGTAGTCCTGGTCCAATTAGAAAAAAGTTCATTTGTTTTGATAAATGAAATTAAAAATTCATACTCTAAAACCTTAGAATATGATGTTTCTTGGAAAATAAAGAAATAGGCAAAGGGGTCAAACAAAAAGGTTAGTTCCCTTTTGTATAAGGGAGAGACTAAGAATGGCTTTCCACAAATTTTTTTCATCCACCAATTTTACAAATATCTCCTTAAAAAGCTGCACGGCCACTACTAACCTAAACAGTCTCATGAAAACGTGCCTAAAAAGTGTCAACTTAAATTCTGCATTATAACCATATTGGGATGTCATGCCATTTTTCATCTTGCCACTCGCACATGTATTAGTCAGCATTATATTTTACCTAGAGACCTGTCTATGTTACTAACTTCATTTCAAAATTTAATACTTCTTGCCAGATCTTCTGTTTCTCAGATTTTTCACCAAGGATTTTTTAAATTTTCCTTAAGTAGGTTTCAGGTGTTTGGAGGGGCAAAGCATCACAGACCAGTAGAGGACATTGCATATGCCACTGCAAGATTCTATGCAAAGAATGGTACATTTGTAAACTATTATATGGTATGGAATTCAATTCAAATCAGCCATCTTATGAAAATTTTGAATATATATTTGCTTCCAAATGGCTAGACTAAAGCACGCATTTCTTTAACAATGTAGAGCTGATGATTAGAATGTACAAACATGATACCATTGTCTTCTATGTTGATATTCCAGTATCATGGAGGCACAAATTTCGGAAGATCAGGAGGGCCCTTTATCACAGCAAACTATGATTATGATGCACCAATTGATGAATATGGTCTGTAGCTATGATTTAGTAGTCATCACTTCTGTTCAAATTTAGTTCTAAGACTCTGGCATACTAACATAAGAATTTTTATGTATTAGGCAACAAAAGAGAACCTAAATGGAGTCACCTTAAAGATTTGAACACAGCAATAATGCTTTGTAGTCGCACACTACTTTCTGCAAGAGCTGAAACTGTATCATTGGGTCCTTCTCAAGAGGTATGGCTTGGCAATGTATGAGCATGTGTGCACAGGCTTCTAAGAAATTTAGAAACAAGTCACCAAACTATGTATATGTTAACGCTAGTCAAAACTTGGAAAGACTAAAAAATGAAGTTAATCAGGTGGATGCTTAATGGCAGCTCTTAAACATCGTACACTAGAGAGCCACCCGCAGTACAGCGGTGAATTGGCATGGCTTCTGGGAGGTCATTAGTTCAAACCTCGAATTGACAATATAAAAAAAAACATCATACACTAAGGAATAAATGAGATTTGGAAAAAAAGTTAATTGGTGGTTAGTGTGTGATGTTTAAGTCAGCCAAAAAAAGTCAACTTTGACTATTTAACACTCTTAGCCTAAGAATTGGTGGTTAGTGTGTGATGTTTAAGTCCACTGAAAAAAGTCAACTTTGACTATTTAACACTTTTAGCCTAAGAATTGGTGGTTAGTGTGCAATGTTTAAGTCATCCAATACATTATGTTATATCTATCTACTGATTTAAAAGAGTTTGAAAGTGATTATATAACAACAGCTTGGATGACATTGCAGGCACATGTTTACAGAGGTGGATCAGGGCAATGTGCGGCATTTCTTTCCAATATGAATCCTAATTCTAATGCAACTGTGAAGTTCCAGAATTTGTTATATGGTCTCCCTGCATGGTCAGTCAGTATACTTCCTGATTGCAAAAATGTTGTATTTAATACAGCGAAAGTGAGTTCTCAATTCTAGCTTTTTGTTTGTATGAACATGTATTTATATATTTGGTAGTCATTTATTACTAAAACAGAAAATAACGTGCATGGGTAGCTTACAAGCTGATTGTTTTCAATAAAATTGGATTGTCATCATCTTATGGGTAGCTTAGAAGCTGATTGTTTTCAATAAAATTGGATTGTTGTCATCTTGTGTTTGTTTTATTTTTTTAATTCTGTTGGGAAGATTTTTGCTGAAGTTTCGAATTGAAAATTGCTGAGGGACTTAGTAGCACTTTAGCAGGATGTCCTTGACAAAAAGATCATGATCTGTTACTGACAAAATATTCTTAGACATCAACAGTAAATTGAGCAAAAATCCCAAATTTGATTGAAAACTATCCAAATTAGGATAATATCCTAAGATCGCAGTCGCACTACAAAATCACTACCACAATGTCTGTAAGTTATTGTTTTCCTGCCCATGAGGCCTTAAGGGGTTTAGAGTTGTAATGTCCCCGTCATAAAATAAATGTATTTAATTAATCTTTGTAATGGACCGATTGATTTAATTTATCTCGGTCCTATTTTTATTTTTGTTTTCGAAGTTTGTGTCACCGTCAGCTATCTTTGTACACCCTTGGAAAGGTTTCTCCAATGGGTATTTAAGCACGGCTTGTAGGATGTCTGTAGGTATGCTTTGGATTATACTTCTCTGTACTGCGAACTCCTGTTTAGGGTTCTCTTTAATTTGCCATTTCAGAAGTGAAAGACCTTCCCTATTTGGCTCATGCGGTTTCAGTGGGATTCAACCCTCACCCTATTCCGTTGTTGCATTGTTCTTCTTTACTCGGATCTGGCAAATCGGAGCATCATCTTTGGCAATTATCATTCATTATTGTGTGGTTTCCATCGGGATCTATTGTGCTTGTATGGTGTATTCTGTTTTGGTTCCCAATACCAATCCGTGTGGCTTCCTCATTTCTGTTTTGCTCATACAAATCCATACAACCCCCTTCCTGCCACTATACGACTTACTGCCATACGGTCTCTAGATCTCCCATACAGTCTTCTAACACTACTGTACGGCTGCTTTCTCCACCATAACTCCCTTGACGTCATTGCTCTATCACTTGTACGGCATCCATCTCCTCTGGGAAGCTGAATAATCATACCGTACGGCTTAGCTAGTTTGCACCATACAGCCTTTCTATTGCACCGTATGGCCATTACATTTCCAACTGTACGGCTGTCTACATTCAGTCATCTTTTCCCTCTCATCCCATATTGCCGTATGGTCCCAACTCTGCATTAGCTCCCCATTCCATCCCATACGACCCTCTTGTTTGTGCACTTCCTAGTCATATCCTTACAGTACCCTGGGTTCTATAACTCATCTTCAGTTGGAATTGTTTGGAACATTACAAGAGTGATGTATAATGTATTCATATAAATTTGGCATCTTGATGTGGGTAGAGCATGATCACATATAGATAGAAAATATTCTGAGACACCAATAATGAATTTAGTAGAGAACCTAAAGCTACAAAGATTACTACCAAAGATATCCATCTTAGCATAAATCACTACAACTGTATGTTAATTTTCTTACAAAGCCTTCCCTTACAGTATTGTGCAGAATGTAAAAATGCTAACCAAACAAATAATT
Source organism: Cupressus sempervirens (assembly GCA_028749045.1). Classification (NCBI taxonomy): domain Eukaryota; kingdom Viridiplantae; phylum Streptophyta; class Pinopsida; order Cupressales; family Cupressaceae; genus Cupressus; species Cupressus sempervirens. Next base: position 160,257,271 of record CM053787.1, read on the forward strand.
CGTTAAAGTACCATTTACCCCAGAAATAAAAGGCAACCGACAATCTATGAAAAACAAGAAAGGAAAAAAGAGAACCTAAAAATTCTATAGTAAATTCATTGCATAAGAACACATTTGTACAACACTCGCACAAGTATACAAATATGCTACACACTTCCTTGAATGATTCATCCTTTATTCATACCATTCCAGCATTTGCAGAATCTCCCACTGTTGGCTAGACAATTAACTGAATGCAATTGTAAATAAGGTCAACACTAAACATTCTTCCTGTGGAAAGGAATGAGAAGTGGACAACAACATGCCTTATCTAGGACCAAAAATCTTATTATACACTCTAAATCTATCTGCATTCACTGACAAAATTAATTGAAGTTTAAACATCCGAGGTCGGCCAAACCTAGAGTAAGAACACCATCAAACATAGAACTATGTCTTCAAAATGTAAAATCCCTTACCAACTAAAGTAATTGAAGCTAAGGACATTAAGACATTATTTTCAAAACCACACCATTAGAAATCATTGTGTAGAGAAACACAGAGCATGAATTTCACACAAAAAATAGTCAGGCATAGTCTTACTCAAATAAATATCAATTCCACCGTACTGCGACCCTGATGTAGGAGCATCCTTGGGTAGCTGGCAACCTTGCATCAACCAAAAATATTTCCTTTCAATTCTTGTTTTTGTTTGCTAGTGTGTGGATATTGTGTTGCGATTGTTCTAGTTGGCTCATTATTCCATGTGATCCTTATGATATGATCTAGATATCATGATACACCTATATCTAAGTTCACATTCTGATTGGTCCTATCCTAGGTGTCCTTCCTGTCCTAACGACCAAGGTGGACAAATTTATCTTCCGATGGCATCTCGCAATCTACAATGATTGGTGGCACATTGTTTGAGGACAATATGTTTGTGGTGGACCTACATTTGCATCTACACAATATATCAACCTTACCTAATGGAGTTCTTATAGATTTGGGTCTTGATCTATATGTTGTAATGCGTTTTTATGCATCTTTGGAGAATGTGATTGAATAAGATGACTTGTGTCTAGCGATCTTTTATATAAGCAGGGTAGTTGTTACTTGTCAAATAGCAGTTGAGTTTGGTAGAAGTTAGTAAGGTTAGAAGTTGATTTCTGTAATTAACTAGGCCCATATGCCTAGAATGTAAGACCGCATGTTTGCAAGCCAATTTGATGTAAATTCTTGGTTCAATGACAATGGGAATATCGGTATAGCTTGTTTATTGTGTTGTTTTCAATCTGAGGTTGTTAATTCCACCATGTTGACTCTAGCTTCATGGCTGGACCATCTCCATTGGAGAGACTCTAACCTTGACTACATCAAGTGGTATTAGAGTAAGTTTCATGATCTTGTGTAACCAATTGGAGTTCCTGACCTTGTGAAGCCCTAGATCTCTTGGTTTTTAAGTGTCAGAGTTTGGATTTGTCTTGTAATTGCAGAGGACTTGCACAAAAGAATCGTAGAATGATCGTTTGCCTATTGTGAGCTTGAGGATTGTTAGAATATTGCAAAGATCAATAGATCTCCGGATTAGAGGTAGATTTCTTGTTATTCAATAGATCGCCAAAGGAGAGGCTAAGGAAGTTGTACCAAAGGATTGGAAGGATGCTGCCTAGAACAATGAACCATAGGAGGTTAGAAAAAATAATGGAGGAAGGTAAGGAAGTTGAAGCATTGTGATTAGATCATTGAAGCTAAGGAAGTCAATGGATTGGAAGGATGCCGTCGAGAACAATGAACCCTAGGAGGTTAGAAAAAATGGAGGAGTTTAGAAATGAGATGAGGACTAAGATTTGTAATGCTCTAATTGGATTTAGACGGAATCCTAAGACTAAAGATGAATATGAAGAAGCTTGAGAATATTCTGTAGAAGAAGAAAAAATGTTCATAGATATGGTACAAATGGGTAAGAGTCATAGATTGGATATTTTTAACTTTTTTGGTTCTTTACATCCTGATTATTTGATAGATTAGATTCGTGAATTAAAGGGTTACTTTGAGCTCGAGGATATTAAAGATCCCAAAGGGTTAGGTTTAACATAGACTAAGTTGAAAGGTCATGTTGCCTATGGTGGAAAGAATAACAAAAGGATAGAGAAGACAATGGCGTGGCAAGAGTTGTCTGCAAAAAATGTGATGTGCAGAGCCTGCAAAAAAATGTGAGTTGCAGAAATAATTGTGAACACTTCAAAGAAGATCAGGCCGCTATTCCAGAAATATGAGACACGTGATTTAGAAGAGTGTTTGTGATGCGATTTAGAAGAAACAAGCTCTGTAATAATTTCAAACTCGACCAGAGATGGTGGTATCCAAATAGCCACATGTCCAGACTAGGCTAGACTATACCAAATGCAATTGGCATAGAGGAATTTCTCCTTAAACACTAGCTCGCGATTTTACTTAGATTTGTATTCGAATTTCTCAAGGCAGAAACCCTAGTCGTGTTGTAGAGAAAATTGACTCAATTAATTTCAAAAGAATTATAAATTTTGTTGATTTTTTTGTTAAGTATTAGCTTTGATACCATATTACGAAGTAATTGATAAAAAATACATGCTTTTTATTAACAGAGACTGAGAGGTCATTATATACAAAAGAATGGAACGATGTTTTCTTAGGAAATGATCGTAAAGAATAGAAACATTCTCTTCTAGTTGAAAGAAAGCTAAAAAAGCTACAACTAACTAAAGTTAACTAAATATATAAAATAGATTACCATTAACTAATAATAGACAATTATCTATTATCATAATAAACCTTTCATGCTTAAGACTTTGCTTCATTCATTCTACATTAGATAATTTGCTAAACCCATTGCCATACTTATATACCTGGGCATTAATCGCCATGGATCCTCCACCTCTAGTGCCATGTTTTTTTTCCTAGCTTTTACTTGATAAAGACGCACTTGATTTGTCACTAAAGAAATCTTTCTTTCTGGATTACAATTCCACTTAACATTGCCACTTTGATGATCATTTCCTTTCACTTTTTCTTCAAATGTCTACATCAGATTTTTTGAACAATTTCTTCATGCTTTGTTAGTTGAAACTTCTTCCATTGTTTCATTGTGTATGGCTGAAGGAACACTTGCATATCCTAGAATTATTTCCATCTTCTCCATTCTTTTTGAAAAATCCTCCTATTTCCTGCAAGATTGTCAGTCTAAAAACACTAGGACTAAATAAACTTAGCAATCTTTTCGCAAAAAATGATCCACATTCCGGACGCTCTAGAAAGTACTCTTATCTATGTTCTATTGCTTCTAAAGAAAACAAAAAGTAAATCCTTTTGTGGCATTCATCAAAATGTAACATAAATTCATTTCTCTCTCTACCCCTACAAAGAAAAGCAAACACTAACTAGTGTTTGAATGAATTTTCAGTACCTCAAACTCGTCCTATTTACAAATTCCAGTTGTCCCTTGGCAAACTAAGGCCTCTTTGAACCTCTTAGATGATTCAACCATTTGCACTGTCACTCCCATTACTTTCCAATGTCATTTTGACCATAGTGGGAGTTCATACACATTCATACCAACCCCTATCCACCATACAAACTCAATTGAACCAATTGTGGGGCTATACCATACAAATGAGTTGAAAAGAAGAGAGAATATTCAATCCTCGGGAAATGAGATGAACAAATAGAATGAAATTCAAAAATCAAAACAAAAAACATCCCTCAACAAGAGGCAACCTTACCAAACATAAAAGACATAACACCAAAGATCACAACATGAATTAAATACAACCAGAAACACAAAGGTAAGAAATAACATGGAGCGTGAAGGAGAAAAATGGAGGACAACTTTTTCATCTTCCATGCTAAAGCTCCACCCTCAAGACAATACTTGACTTCATATCCCCCTGCAGTAGGTTATGTTTGCCTAGGTCTTTTGTAATGGAAAATACATCCCCCAAGTCCTTGACAGTCACTTTCCTAGCATTGTATAAGATATTCCCTAAGCAACACTTTTTGCAACCTCAAGGCTTAATCTCCGATTTCCAAATCATAAATTTTCTCTGCAGCCAATTATTATTTACACAAATGCAACTGCTGAATTGGATCATTCTTCAGCTATATGTTGAATTTTTTTATATAGAAAGTCAATGAAGCATTGCCTTGTATTAAATACTTGTAATTACATCAGTATTGCTGGTTTTATAGTTGGAATTACAGTGCTAATTTAATATATATAAATACATTACATATGTCCAATGGGGAAGCCTATTGAGAAATATGGATTATATTTATGCACAAGGAGACAAAAGTCTATTGGACCACAAATGCCATCGATATTGAGGTACATTTCCAAGAGTGAGAGGGCACACAAAGAAATGCATATAAAGCACAAATTGCATTGTGACCTCTTCCTTGAAGGTAGATCTTTTTAATTTGGTTAGAATTTCCCCCCTCTTTACTAAATTTCCTTCTTCATAGAAGGTATGTAAAAAATTTCTTCTACAAATCGTACTAAAGTTATGATATGCAATATCTTTCCATAGAATTTCTACAAGGATGGGCATCTTTGTAAGTCTTTGTGAATAGTTATACATTAAAACTTTACAACATAAACATATAAACATAGTTGTACATGTGAATGTAATGTCCTCAGTTTTAGTAAGTTCCTGTAGTTGGCTTGGTCAGTTCATCATCATGACCCTAGTGAGCTAACAATGGGATTTGAGGGTCTCAGTTGTGGGGTTATAGGCTTTCCAACAACCCATGGCGAGTTTTGGCTCAGTTTTGAGGAACATACTATTTACAATAAGTCAACAGTTGGTTCCGATGAGCTCAGTTGAGTTAGAGGAAATCAGTGATGCTCTCAATTTTTATTTTGGGCTTTTGGTTTGGGCTCCAAGAATCTTGGAGAGAGCGTCTATTTAGAGTAAGTCACCCCATCAAATTCATTCATCATCTTTCTTCATCAAGATCACTCCAGTGTTGTTAGATTCGATTATGATGCTTCTTCAATTATTTTCACAAGACAAGTGAATTACTATTATTATTCATCTAAATATGCTGAGGTTGCTATTTTTGTTGCTTTTGTACTTTGGCTACCTTAGTGTCATAACTCATTGGAACCGGTTGGAAAGTTTTAAATCTTAGGCACAAGAAACTGCGGCCTTGTGTGTGGTAATGTTATGATATGGTTGAAAAGGTTATTTTTGGGAGCCAAAAGAAATTAATAAATTATATTATATGTCATGTTATAATATGATGTTGTGTTGAGGAAGCTTCTTAAGTGAAGTTGCATTTGGGAAACTTTGTCCCAATGGTGGTTATAAATATGAGATCATTTTGATGGAAAAGCATCTGATTATTGATTTGCTTTTGTTGATTTGGTGGGGTTTCTGATTGGTGATTTCTGTGCCCTTGCTGAAGTCAAAGGGGTTGTTCCTGAGAATTGCATTTGCAAACATTTTGCAATTTAGCTGCTGAGGTATAGCAAATTGCTATAACTTATCTACTGTTTAGACTGTTTCTTAGAAGTGATCATTGCTGAAGGAATTTGATTAGAGTTTGAATGTATTTGCTGCTACAAATAATCAATGCTGTGTTTTTACCTGGGAAATTATTGTGCATGTTAAGGCTGCTCTCCACTTTTCCTGTGGCATCAATTGGACTTTAATTGCATCTGTAGACATTCAAATAAGGTCTGCAAACTTCTTTTTAGGACCCGTATTCATCCCGAGGGCCATGTGTCTGCATATAGAGGACCTGCGATTATCATAACTGTCCAAATTTCTGCTATACAGACCTGTGATTTAATTCTTCAGGGTTGGCAATGAGTTTGGTGGGCCCTGTGACATTTCATCTGAGCCTGCATTTCATTTTTTGGAGCCTGTGATTTTCCTATTTGGGCCTACATTCAACACAGGAGGGCTGCAATATTTATCTGGGGGTCTGTGTTTGAAGTTTCAACAGCCATAGCACACTTGCATTTGGATAGTATTATCAGGTTCTTTAGATTTAATAGCTTGAATGTCCAATTGAATTTGTAAGGTGTTTGCTGTTATAAATTCCAGAGTTGGTGATTATTGTAATTTGCTCAAACTTTGCAAGTATAATTTCAGTGGACAAGGAATTGTATTTACAGTAGAGGTTTTTCAAATAAGAACAATAAGAGTGAGATACTGTTAAAGAGTTATTGTTTAAATCATTGCATTTCAAATTATCTCTAATTTCCAAAAAAGAAATGAATACATCCTATGCCACAAACAGAGCTGTGCGCCAAGCGTTTGACGAAATGTTGAACAACTAAGTAATAGAGAAATTAGTGTTTGTAACCAGGCTGGGTTATTACAGTGAACCTCAGAATGTAAACATACCAAATTTGATAATAAAGCCTATTTATTTTCATATTGTCTATGTTCTTCAAGGTCATATCCATCCATCCAATAGTTCAAAGATTCAAGGGAACTTTCCTGATAACTTGATAAAAAAATCAAAAACAAAAAATGGATTCATGTCCATAGTTTCTGGCCAAAATTAGACCTTAGCAGCATTGGTCTCCATATCTCTATTTCTTGCCACTTACATGTTCCCTCTGTTGAAACATGTTAAAACATTTTTATGTAGTATCAGATATTAAAACTTTGTTTTGTTTTCTTGTAATATATATAGCATGAAAAGAGCCATGGGCATAGTTTTTTACACTGGAACCCTGTTACAGGTGAATACACAATCACAAACAAAGAACTTCAAATCGAATAATCCTCAGAGAAAGATTGGATCATCATATTTGTTATTGAATAAAGCAGTAGAAAAAACTTTTCATTGGGAAACATTCAAAGAAAATATTGGAGGTTCTGAAGATACTCAATTTGAGAAGAAGGGCCTTTTGGACCACATAAGTACAACTAAGGACACAACAGATTACCTGTGGTACAAAGTAATGTAAGTTGGTATCTCTTTTAGAATGGCAATGTTAATTAGATGCATTCAGTAAAGCTCAAGGCATTGGATAATTGGGAAACAACTTATTAAGCTATCTAGAATTATCATTATTATTTAAAATTTATGATTTGTATTTGGCCAAACCTTCAATGCAATGAATCTGTTGCTAGAAGTCCACTATTCTAATAAGTTATTTTATGGAACTCTCATTAAAAAAAGTTTGAAACTTGGAAGCAAATGATTTTTCACCTTTTGAAAACTATATTGGCAGATACTGTCAAGATATAAGTTATAGATTTTAATTTAATCTGTGTTAGCACTTGATCTTTAATCACCTATGCGTAATGGATGAGGGTACGATTACTTCAAAAACAAAATAGAATTGGCTAAAAGAATGGATTTAATGGCATAACCAATATATGTTCAAAATTATTAGGAAAAATTTAAGGACTTGTGGACACGGAAAGCATGGGGAAGGGAACTTCAGAAACTAGAGGAATGAGCAAGGGAAAACTATTAGAGATTTCATTTCAAAAAAGCTTAATGTAAGGGGTCTGCCCTTATCTATACACTATTTTTTTCTTTCCCACTTACTGTAATTTTATCAAACAATTGGCCGGCAATCTGATTACTGAATTTTCTGAGTTTGTTTGGTTCTAGGTTTATAGTATTAAAATGGATGTGCAAGCAACATAGATATATCTATCGATAATGATAGACAAGGGAGATATCTATATTGTTGCCTACTAGATTAACAATATCAATGATAAGAGCATGACAGCAAGCAATTATATCAATCACCAATACCCCAAAATACATTCTAAAATATATTCTGAGATCTGACATTACATAGATAGAAGTTTATTACAATGCTACTTAATCAACTATGATTTCTTTTGTGGAAGACATGCCAAGTCTTGCAATATACTCTTCAAACTGATGAGTATATGTTACCTGCAACATCAGGGTGTCTGGGACTGTTTCTGGCAGCACAATATCATCCAACTGCTCACAATACTTCACACAAGCTTTGCTAAAAGTCACTGTAGCAGAATCATTATAGCATGTCATTGTAGAAAACTCTTAAATCTTTTGTTTTCTCTTTTAATTTTTTGTTACCACTATTGCCTTCAACTCTTCTCTAACTATCGTCTCCAAATCTACCCTTCTCTATTGGAAAATCTAAGACTTTGTAAGCTCAATGTGTTTCGCAGATGAAAACACCATTAATTCCCCTAACTGTATCTTACGGTAGTGAGAAGAATGTCATTCATGCAATGTCCTCTTTCTAGCACTTATTGCCTGATATGTTCGTTAGCCTATTTCCCCATTATCCTGTAGGCTAACGAAGACATTTAAGAGACTTTGAGGCCATTTGGCTGAGACACTTTTAGTCACAGATCATTCTAAGAAGTTTAGAGGCTATTTTGGGAATGCTTACTATTTATAGCAAGTTATTTCTAGGCATGGTAAGAATCTTCAGTGGTGTTGGCATATTGATGGCACATGTCTACTATCAACAAAATAATTATATTATTATTGATATGATTGATTTATGCATTCATAAAAAATTAATAAAAAATATATATATTTAACTTGAGGACTATAGCTAAGTGGAAAATATTTTAAATCCCTTTAATTAATAACTCATTGGTGATATAAAATATTTGAGAGATTAAAAGAAAAACATCACAGAGAAATAGGAATTGCAATAAAATAGAGGGAAGAATCAATCACGAGAAAATAGGGGAAAAAAATAAAATTCCTGCAAAAAAAGGAAAGGCAAAAGTGAGTTTATACCACATTGACAAGGCAAATGAATGAATTCTCTTGACAAAGTTATAAAAGAGATTGAACATGCTTAGAAATATATCAAATTTATGAAATTGCGTAAAGGATTTATATTCTTGAGCTTGGAGGATGAAAACCCTCTTCGCTCTCACTTTCTTTGCTATTGAAAGATACAATTAAGAGGATTTGTGTTGAGCTGCAAGGTAAATTCATATTGCAATGTCTTCTATTTGCCAAGAAGGAAGTTTTTAGGAAATGGTCTTATTGCTAAAGTAGACCATATTCATTGCATATGCTCAGTGATTTAGAAGAAAGTGCCTTCCAACACTGAGATTACTGGAGGGGTTACAAATCAGACTAGAAATACATCCAGCGGACTCATAATTGCCCATAAATATGCTCCAGGAGATTGTACATGATCCAAGTCACCTACAATAGCAACCTGCAAGCCTGAAATACATTCAAGGGTTCCATACAAGTCTGAAACCCTTGACAGTGAAGTAAAGAACTCTGTAGATTGATGGGATAGGCTATACAGGTCTGATATACTACCAATCAGATGTAGTACAGTGCTAGAAGTGAGAAAGGCAAGGGTCTATTGATGTTGTTGAATACACATTGATAGGGACAGAAATTTGGTATGCAAATATTGTACTTTTGTTATTCACCAATGAAGTTGAATGTAGACATTGTTGTTAGTGTTTGAATCAGATGACTTATTTTGTCCCATCTTGTCTACAACCTGAAAATACTAGGTACCCAGTATTTTTTGTCTTATTTTAATGCCTAGGAAAATCAATAGAATCTGAATGTGATATATATATATGTGTGTGTGTGTGTGTGTGTTGAAAAATGAATGATAATCAATATCATGATATATATATATATATATATATATATCTGTATACATTGTGTATACCGATCTATATATTTACATATCATCATTCTTGTTCTAATTGAAGATTGATTATCATCCACATACAAGATCGAAATATCATATAGTTCCAACTTGCAGTGTTACCAGCCTCGGATTTGGTCAGGCCCAAATTGGGCTTGGACTTGGTCTTGGCAAATTAAAAAACCCATGAAATTCAAAGATTTTTAATGATTTTAAGTTTTTTTCATGCATCATTTAGCCAATTAACATCAAATATACCATAATTGAGATAAATAGAACCTGTTTTGCACACATATACGACTTTTCATAGATCATATAAGTATAAATGTGAATGTTTGAAAGAAATTACATAATGTTAAACTGAATAACATAATAAAAATTTGCAATATAGTGTATTTGTCAAATGTCCACAATATGTCAATATCTATGGAATATGCAATCCATGGAATCAAAAGTTCAAAACATATATCAAAAGAAAGGCTCATAGTAGCCTATGTCTTCTTATGAATATGCCTAAGATATGTCATGGAAGCCTCTAGAGCCATCCTCTCTCCCTATGTCTAAGGTTGAACCTCAGTAACATGATTATCCTCCTCATTCTCATACTCATCCTCATCCTCATAATCCTTATCATCAGAATCGGATCCATCACTCTTGGCCTCAAGGTTCTGCACACTGTCTCCTCGTAATCTAGCCTCCTCCACTGCCATTGCCATCGCCATCGCCAATGCCTATGCCTCTCGATCAACTTGATCAACCCACTCTAAGTCTTCATCACTAAAGACAGGATCATTAACCTTTATGTTCCCCTCTGCTTGTGTATCAACCTTCTCTAATACAATGAGAGATATGTTAGTGCCCAAAATTTGTTTGTGGTAGAAGTGAAGGTTATAGCGAACAAAAACAAGATCAAATTTCCACAATCCATAGCAATTAAACTGATATATTTCTGGATTTGATTGTGTAAAGATTTTTACCATCAACGTTTCGAATCACACCAAGTGATCCATCATCAGGATGAAGAGAGCAAGAGATGTCAAACAGAATGACATCTCTTGCTCTCTTCATCCTGATGATGGATCACTTGGTGTGATTCGAAACGTTGATGGTAAAAATCTTTACACAATCAAATCCAGAAATATATCAGTTTAAAAACAAGACCACTCAAATTTTTTGCTGTCAACTTGTTGCGCCTCTTCGAATGTATATCCTCAAACATACACCAATTGCGTTAACTGTTCCAATAGTTTCATCACGTGACATTCTCTCTATAACATCATAGAGGCCACTCAACACCTCTTCATCAACCTTAAAATTTGGCCTGAATTGGTATGTTGGATTAAGAAAGTGAGCAGCTACATGTATAGGCCTATAAAGTAGATTGTGCCATCACTTATTAATGACATCTTATATGGGACCATATTTTTTGTGATTCCCTGCATAAAAATATCGAATGGCCTCTTTTGCACTATCCATGCCCTCATAAATGTAACCCATTGAGGGCTTCTCTCCATCAGCAATCTGTAGGATAACAATAAGAGGCTCTATCAACTGCAATAATTGTGAAAGAAAAAACATTAAGCTTTAAGTTTTCCATTTAAAAATGATTGTGAAATGAAATGGAAATGAGCACAAAAAGGAAAATTACCTATACAATCTCCTTAGTGGGTTTCCAAAAGCCACTCTCATCAAAAACCCGATCAACCACCTCAACTACTGCATTGAGCTTTGCATATGATGAATTTGTCCACTCCTTACATACAAACATATCTTTTGAACCAGTCTTTGCATTAAGAAAATATTTCAATGGGAGAAAATTTGTTGCAAATCTAGTGATCTCTAGATGAGACAACTCTTTATTCTTTGTGTGTTGCCTCATAAGGTTGAGGACCCAAGCATGATTATATATGAACTTCCAAATATTCCTTTCTTTCTCTACACCTTTTTTTAATCCAAAGAATTTTACCTAGATCATCCAACATGAGGTCAAGGCAATGAGTAACATAAGGGGTCCAAAACAAGTGGCGGTGCCTCTCCATAAGAATTTTACCAATAGAAACATAATTTGTTGCATTATCTGTCACAATTTGCACCACATTCTTCTCACCCACCTCCTTCAACACTTCCTCCATTATCTCACAAAGATACTTAGCATTTTCAGTCTTCTCCAAGGCATCAACTGATTTCAAAAACACTGTGGAACCTGAGAAAAAATAAAGAAATTTAGTACAAATACAATGATCAATCAATTTACTACTAAATTATTAAATTCTAACTTTCTAAGTACAATATTGAATTACTTGATGAAGAGACAAGAAAATTCAGCAGTGTTCTATTTCTTCTATCAGTCCAGCCATCGGTCATGATGGTGCAACCCTTCGCGACCCATACTTTACATCGCTCCTCAATTTCAACTTTTACATCAGCAACACAATGGGCCAAAATAGGTCCTCTCAGATCCTTATCATCAGGGGCTTTGAACCCCGGACCACAAATGGTAACAAGATATATGGCAATTCGCCGCTAAGGAGGCCTAAAAGTAAAAACAAATTAAACAAACAATATAAGTATACTTATTATGCAAGCAAGGGAAGACATTCAAATTAAAAATTACAATTATAAGTAACTTGCTACATTAAATGGAAGGTTGTTGTAGAAGTAGAAATCTCCAAGTGCCAACTTTGTTTGCTCATGCTTCTCCTTACTTCAAGCCATGTTCTCAATCATTGGTTGTGCACCTAGAGTTGTGCATGGAACAAAGATGGAATCAAGTGAGGATCTTTTCTTATGCACCCGAGGCCCAATGCTTGCAGTCTAAGATGCAGTAGTAGAAGAAGGTGGAACTAGAGGGTGACCATGTCCATGATAACTTGAAGAGGCCTCTACACTTCTAATTCCAGATTGTGACATCTCTTTTAAAAAAAAAAAAAAAATTCTTTCTTCTCTATAGATTCCTCTAAGAGAACTTGCATATCACGCATAACATCTTTAGGTACCTCCTTCCATTTTTTGATATCATGCTTTGGTATGTGTGCAAGGTGATATTTCAATCTATTAATGCCTCCCTCATTATATGATGTCATACAATGCCAACATGTCACAACTCCTTTCTTATGCCTAAGAATAACATGTTTCCAAGACTTATCCTTTGCTACTGCACAAGGGTCAGCATTAGGGTATGTTTTAGGCCTAGTTCCACTACTCTCAAGTTGAGACATGATGTTGTTGTTACAATATATCATAAATTAAAAACATAAGCATTTAGAATATAGAAAATCCAATTTACAAGAACTAGGGCTGCTTATTTTTCAAGTTTTTCATCATCATAAAATGAAACAAATCTAAAGAGTCCAAACACATGCAAATAAAAAAGGATCATGAATGTAATTTTTTTTGCAAAATAACAAGAAAAAAATGTATCTTACCTCTTCAACTTTTCTCTATAAATAGAGATGTAATCCAAGTTTGAAGAAGCCTCCTGTAAATGCTTCTTTTAACTCCTCTCAATGCTTATATGCAAGCTACAAAGTGGCATGAACAATCAGTATCCGATAGATGAGAGCCAACCGATTTGCTAATTTACCTCCCAAAATCCAAATACTCTTCCCTCAACTCTTCTTTCTCTATTCTTTGTGTTTGCAAGTGATAGAATGACCTTTTTAGGTCTAACTTATGCTTTAGAATGTTAACATACCAAAAAGAAAAAAATCCATAAAAAACTAATTATTTTGTCCTTTTCCGGCCAAATCTGCCTAATGGACTCGGCTAGGACTCGGTCGAGTCTGAGGCAAGAGACCATTGGCCTTGTTTTGCATGGCTCGTCTTGGGACTTGCCGAGTCCTGTAACACTAGTTCCAAGTATAATGGCGATTTGCGTTTACAGATTATTATCATTTCATGTTCCATATATAATCTTGATTGCGCGATGATCATTAGTGATTATATTCAGATTGAGTGATCGTTCATGCAGAGATTAAAACTAGATTTGATCTGACTTCGTTATCCATATAGCTTATTGATCTTATTATCAACATACACAAATTTGTTAAGGGTGAATTAATGTGTAAACCCCATTAGCGATCGGGCACCAAGCTGATAATGAAATAGCATAATTGTAACAAACAAATTTTCATATCTAAATCAAAAGACATTTTATACTAAAAATTCACAACATTTATAACTAAATCTTTTTCACATGAAAATAACTACTTTTAACAATTAACAGAAAATAACTATAATCATATTCAAGATCAAATATTAACTATTCATAACTGTAATTTCATGGTCAGCTGAAACAAATAGTTTAACGACTAAATATGATAACTGTAATCATGATCAACTGAAAATAACTAAAATCATATTCAATTGAAATAAATAGATCAACGATTAACTATTTCTAACTATGGTCATATTCAGCTGAAGTAATTAGATTAAGGACTAACTATCATAACTGTATTCATGATCAACTAATTAACAAGTGAAGTAAATGCTTAACAAGAAAGAAAGGAACATACAAGCATCATCGGAGGATCTTTTAGCTGGTTGTGCAAGCCTTGGCATTGGTGAGAGGAGAAGCATTGACATAGGCTTAACCTCCCAACCTCGGACCATGGTTATTCCCACACATTCTATTTTACTAGAATGGCCCTCCTTACCTCGGGATCGGGCTTGGGATGTTCTTTAGTCTAGCCACCTGAGCATCTTGGTGTTTTGAGTGTCCACTTAGTTATGAAATAGACATACTTACATAACTGGCACTACGAACATCAAGTGATCATTAGATAACACATATGCCAATAAACTATCTTGGCCAAGGATTTCTGATGGGTTCATCAACCCGATCACCACTACTCGACTTGACAACAAGTTCCATTATAGGGATAAGCATGAGCTATTAAGCATAATTCTTTTAAGTTATTCATGTCTGATTTCTTCTCTATTTTCTTGCAGATTTGTTCCACCACCTCACCATTCATGGCTTCACAGCCAGTGATTTCTAGGTGTATTAAAAGATTATGGGCACTATGCCCTTTCACACCTCTTCACCATTCTTGGCTACATTGCCGATGAATCCTAGGTTTATTAAAAGATTATGAGCATTCTCCCCTTGGTATCTTCCATTATGAGTTATGACATATTATTCTTGTGAACAAAAACAATCATACAAGTTCTTATTGAATACAAAAACTCTTCTTTATGGAATACTACTCAACTGGATATAAAGAGATTAAGAAAAAGTTCTTTGTAAGTCTTCAAGGTTTATTCAGCAAGTAAAAAATAATAATCATGAAGATAGATGTAAGAAGAAGTTATGATACTAGCTGGCTGCTATAGATTTGCATTTAAAAACTTGAAAGTTTAATTCATGATCTGAAATGTATTCTTTGGAAAACTTGAATCTAACAGCTCCTTCTTTTCTTTCTTCAATGCTGATCCTCAGTATTTTAGCTAGAAATACTTGCTTGACTATGTTGGAATTGCTCAATCTGAACAAGGTTGATAACAATGGTAATTTGCAGAAGACTTAATGGCGGATTGCAGACATTTCAAGGCAGATTGCAAAGTTGTTTTAATGACTGATTGGAAATCATATCAAGGTAGATTGCAAAGATGTTTTAATGGCTGATTGGAATTCGTATCAAGGCAGATTGTAAAGACGTAATAGTGTAGGGACGAGTTGGTAATCGAACATGAAAAATTATGGACTGAAAGCAAGAAAGGAAGAATATGGGCACAAGGAGAAAGGTGATCCCGACTCTCCCTCCTGGCTTCCTTAAATGGAAAGCATACATGACTCCTTGGCTCCCATCAGTTACAAAAAGATTATAATCGATTCAAATTTCCAAGTAATAAATTGACTATGAAAAGAGAGGGAAAGAAAGAATAAAATAAAAAGTTGAAAAGAGTTGGAAAAGTTATAATTTTCATTTATTATTATAATATATTCTTATATATGTTCATGTAAGTATATTGATAGGATGACATCATTAAATTACGTTATTATAATTTATTGGTGCCATTTCATTTTTATATTTATGTATATGTATGTAAGTGTTTATTATAATAATGTGATGAAGATCAATTAAAAAATCTCTTGAGGTATGTATTATATTTTAATTTAAACTATTTTATGTTTCTCTTAGATTATTTTTCTTAATAGCTCATGTAGTCCCAAAAATGTATACTGTGATCAAATCGTTGTGTCCTTTCCAAAGAAGTTTAAGGTCATACCTACTGATCCTGATGACTGAACTTAAGCGAGCATCCCATTCTGATGATTCCATTTAACAATGCTTCCCCTCTCTTCATCTTCTCCTGCAATCACCCATAAAAACACTTTTGCCATAATAATAATTCCATAATAATTCATAAAAACATATTAATTGTTATTTTAAATCAAACAACTGCTAATCACCTAATAACAATTATTGGTTAACAACCATCTTCATTAACAGTTAATACATCGTTTATAAATAACTACCTATTTCACATGATCATGAAAGAATAACTCGTTAAGTCCAATGATTATGAACAAGTTTAAAATTAGGTCAAAAGTTTGGGATGTAACATACCCTCCCCCTTAGATTTTTCATCGTCCTCAATAAACATCACAACAAAACTTTAAACAATACTTAATCAGTTTATATTAAGAAAAGAAAGAGAAATGTTCAACTTTCAACCTTAGAGAAAAGATGTAATGATCCCATCTTTTAGCCTTCACGTTCTCCAAAATCTAAGTGGAGGATAAGAAAAATTAAAGTCATTCAATTAAAAATTAAAAGGTGACTTTGTATTAAAAGCTTCTGGGGTATGCACTAATTATTGGAAGGAAGAAGCTTCTAGCTCTTGCAATTAATTAATGTTTTAGTTCCTTCCAGAAGGATGAAGAAAAGGATAAATAGGGTTGTAAGTCTCATTGTTGAGCAGGGGATGATTGTATGAGAGGATTATGACTTGCATTTGATAAGAGCTTGGATGTGTGAATCACACTCCCTTTTTTGGCAATAGAGGACGTTCATTCTCTGTTGTAACATTCTAAACGTCATTCTCTTAGGGTTTGGCTTTTGGAATACATCTCTTTGTAATTGATTGCAACATTTTCAGCACTAATATAATTTCAGCCTTAGTTCAGCTTTTGGGCATTTCTGGGTGTCCATTACAGTGGTATCAGAGCTATTAGTCCTGCCATCCTGTGGAGTTCTTATAGGGACTTTGGAACAGCAAGATAAAGGGAAAAGAGTTTGACAAAATGTATACCAATTCAGATCAAGAAAATGCAATGCTTAGGTTACTTAGTTCATAAGAGGAGGGGCAACGGATGCAACAGGAGCATAACAGACGAATGGATATGATGTTGCAACTTATGGCTAGATAGATGGGCATCAATATTGAAGATTTGTATGTTGCTCCAATGCAGGAGGTAGTTGCTTCCTTAGGTGGGATCGAGACACGTATAGAGCCACCCATCTATGATGTTGGTGATATGGGTGTTTCAGCAGAATCAGTAGAAACATGTGTGCAAAGTCAGGAGACCACATATGAAGCTTTGTCGGGAGATGGTGCTGAAGTAATAGTGGGATTAGGAGAACATGAGGATACTGTCATATTAGCAGCCACTTCTGTGTCAGTTGAACCATCCAATGAGGAGTTTAATGGTATAAATGCAGTGGTTGATGTATTTTCTAATGAAGCCACACATGTTGATGATTATGAGTTTTCATAAACTACAAATTCAGTTCAATTTTCTGTTGCACCGGTTAATGTTGTTCCTATGTCCATATATTTTGATGCGGCAACACCTATTGTTGATACAGTTAGCATGAGTACATATGGTTCACCTATAGCTACATCTTTTTCAATGCATGATGGTGATAATATGCATTCCAGTCCAATATATATTATGTCGATGGATACAGGGAAGAAGACATTTCATAAATCTTTTATGGAGTTGCCTTATGGTGACATTCTGACTTCATCAGCACAAGGTTTGAATGTTAGGCTACAGGGGTTGGTCTTGATGATGCAGGTTTGCAATTGGTTTTTCCATATGGATATCACATATTGGGATCCAGGTGGAGGTTGGAGTCCATTATGTTAGTTAATTGCTTGAGGACAAGCAATTTCAAGGAGGGCGGATTTGTAATGATCCCATCTTTTAGCCTTCACATTCTCCAAAATCTAAGTGGAGGATAAGAAAAATTAAAGTCATTCAATTAAAAATTAAAAGGTGACTTTGTATTAAAAGCTTCTAGGGTATGTATTAATTATTGGAAGGACGGAAGCCTCTCGTGATTTAATTAATTATTGTCAGGGAGGAATTTCTAGGGTATGCATTAATTATTGGAAGGAAGAAGCTTCTAGCTTTTGCAATTAATGAATGTTTTAGTTCCTTCCAGAAGGATGAAGAAAAGGATAAATAGGGCTGTAAGTCTCATTGTTGAGCAGGGGATTATTGTATCGAAGGATTATGACTTGCATTTGATAAGAGCTTGGATGTGTGAATCACACTCCCTTTTTTGGCAATAGAGGACGTTCATTCTTTGTTGTAACATTCTAGACGTCATTCCCTTAGGGTTTGGCCTTTGGAATACATCTCTTTGTAATTGATTGCAACATTTTCATCATTAATATAATTTCAGCCTTGGTTCAGCTTTTGGGCATTCTTGGGTGTCCATTACAAAAGATGAGGGTATTTTTGGAAAATTTTATGATAGTCCTCCCAAGTGGCATTATCCTTTGCATACTGATCCCACTGGACCATGCATTGTGTCACCTCCCAATTTTGTAAGTGTAGCTTACACACCTCGAGTATTCAGAGTGGTCCTACCTCTACCACCCCTAGTTCTCGCACTTGTAATAGTTTCCAATCAATTATATGATCATGATGGGTAATTTATTTCTTAAGATATGACACATGGAAGACATCATGTATCCTAGCAAGAGCTGATGGTAAAGCAATTTTGTAAGCTACTAGGTTCACAACTTCCAGTATTTCAAAGGGTCCCACATACCTTGGGGCTAACTTGGCATTCTTACCAAACTCGATAGTACTCTTCTGAGGTTTAACCCTCAATAATACCTTTTCTCCCACTGAGAATTCTCTAGGTGTTCTTTTTGCATCTGCATAGCTTTTCTGTCTGTCATTAGCTTTCTTCAATCTTTGACGAATCTGGATTATCTGTTCTTACATTTCCTTAAGCATTTCGGGTCCAACAATGATTTTGTCTTCCAAGTAATTCCAACTCATAGAAGTTCTACATTTGCAGCCATACAAGGCCTCAAAGGAAGCCATTTTAATGGTGTACTGGTATGAATTGTTATACGCAAATTCCACCAAGGGTAAGTATGTTTCCCATTGGTATTGTCAATCCATACAATATACTCTTAGAAGATCTTCTAATACTCGATTTACTCTTCCTTTTGACCATCTATCTCAGGATGATAAGCTAAACTGATGTTTAGTTTAGTACCCAATGCTGAAACGAATGTTTGCCAAAATTTAGAAGTTATCCTAGCATCCCTATCTAAAATAATTTCTCTGCAATTCCATGCAATCTGAATTTTTTTTTTATGAATTTATGAGAAATCTCTGGTGCTCCATCAGTTAGATTCCTTGGTATAAAATGAGCATCTTTTGTCAATCTATCAACTACTACCAGAATGGTATTGTGTCGACTCCATGTCATAGGTAACCCTTGTACAAAGTCCATGGAAATTATCTACCATTTCCACTCGGGTACCTCATTAGGGTGCAAAAGACCTGTTGGGTATCAATGTTCTACTTTTACTCTCTAACATTCTAAACAACTTGCAAAAATTTTTGTTATCTCCCTTTTAATTCCTTTCCAAAAATATAGGGGTTTTATATTAGATAGCATTTTAGTTACCCTGGGTGTCCTAAATATGGAGTTGAATGAGATTCTTCTCGAATCATTCTTCGGAGTTCAGGGTTGTTGGGTCCATAAATCCTGTTATGATATCTTAGCAATCCATCCTCTTCTAAATTAAATTCCGAATACTTAGAATCCTGTGGGTCCCTGATAAGAGCTAGGCTGATTTTTGCATAAAACTCGTCATGTTTTAGATATTGTAAAATTTGGTCCTTTAATCTGAAGTTTATAGTAGCCATTGCAAAAATGTGTCTTCTCCTACTTAGGGCATCTGCCACTTTATTTTCCTTGCCTTTAATATAACTTATGTTGAATTCATAGTTTGCTAAAAATTCCAGCCATCTTCTTTGTCTAGCATTTAGATTTGGTTATGTGAAGATATATTTTAGACCGTGATGATCGGATTGAAGTTCAAAAGGTTTTCCGATCAAGTAATGTCTCCACATCTGAAGAGCATGCACAATAGGTGCTAATTTCAGATTGTGGGGTGTGTAATTCTATTCATAATTCTTCAATTTCCTAGATTCATATGCAATTACCTATTCATCTTGCATCAACACACCTCCTAAACGTTCTCTAGATGCATCTGTTATAACTACAAATTGCTTTTGTGAGTTAGGTACTCTTAGTATGGGTGCTATAGTTAGCTTTTCCTTCAAGTATTCAAAAGCTGATTGACAGTTTTCTATCTAGACAAATTTCTTTCCTTTTCTCTGAAGTGATGTGATCGGATAAGCTATCTTAGAGAAGTTCTTGACAAATTTTCTATAAAATCCTGCTAATCCTATAAAACTTCTAACTTCTGACACATTTTTAGGTATAGGTCATTCCTTAATTGCTTTAATTTTTTACGGATATGCCCTGAGCTGATATAATGTGCCCTAAATACTGAATTTCTTTTTGATAGAAAGCGGATTTAGACAATTTTCCATATAATTTATGTTCTCTTAACCTTTGCAAAACTGTTTCCAAATGTTTTTGACTACGTTGCCGGATTCGCACCCTGGAGCTCGGGTCCGTGATGGGTCCGAGCAGGCTCCGCATTTTGGCCTGCGGGTCCTCTCGGGTCCATGCTTGCACGGACCCGGGAGGACCCGCAGGCCAAAATGCGGACCTTGCCCGGACCCGGGTGAATCCAAGTGGACCCGCAGCAGGTGGGGCCAAAAAGTGGCCCAAGAAAGCATTAAAATTATGTTTTTTTCATTATTTTTTTTGCCAAACCATAAAGTAAGGCCTATTAGATGCATTTCATTCATCTAATCTCTCATTTGCTTTGTCATTTTGCTCTCTCATTTTGGTGTGGCCATTTTGCAAGTTTGAAGAGAAGGTTGTAGAGCTTGTTTGTGGAATCTCAAATCCTTCAAATAATCAGTGCTGAGTGTTCCAGGTATGCATTTGATCCTTCCTCTTGCTTCTTTCATTGTTTGTTTTTAGTTTTTTAAATTTTTTATATTTATTGTTCTAAATTTTTATCAAGTTTTGTATAAGTTTTGAAATATTTTTTTAAGTTTGTTTTTATAGATTGCAAGAATCCAAGAATGAGTAGTCAGGGTTCAGTGGGTGGGGTGGGATCCCAAAGATTTAAAATTGATAAAGGCTCTCCTTTGTGGAAGTATACAATAAGAATTGAGCAATGTGCTGGTGGGGGAGGGTATATATGGAAATACAATTTTTGCCAAAACCAATATAGAAGCTCCTATTTCCGGGTTAAACATCATTTGATAGGTCCACCAGGTCAAGGGATTTCCATGTGTGAGGGGCTCCCAGAGAGAGGTAAAAAAGGGTTGCCGGCTCCTTAAATAGCAAGCATGTTAAAAGAACAAGAAGAGGCTGATAGGTTAGTGTCAAAGGCAAAAAAAGATGAGTCAAAGCAAATACCACCAACACCACCCTCTCAAACAATTAGTAAACCACATCCCTTCCTACCGACCCCATCTATGGATGAAGATGAAATAGAAACACCCGCATCCCACAAGAGAGGCCCATTAGATACGGCATTTGAAAATGACAAGAGAGAAATTGCTGACATAAAGGTTGGGCTTTGCCTCATTACAAATGGTGTTTCATTCAATCTGGTGAGATCCCCTTATTGGAGAGAGATGGTGAAAGCAATAATGATGCACCTCATGGTTACCAATCCCCTGGATATGAAAAATTGAGAACCACCATATTGCATAAGGAGAGAAAGAATGTAGAAAACCTCCTCAAACCAATAAGAGATTCTTGGATCCAAACGGGGGTGAGCATTGTCTCTGATGGATGGAAAGATTGCAAAAACCATCCATTAATAAATGTGGTTGCTGTTTGCCCCAAGGGGGCAATGTTTTTGAAGGCGGTTGATTGTGAAGGGCAAGTAAAGGATGCAAATTTTATTGCCCAACTTCTCATTGAATCCATAGAGTCCATGGGAGTTGACAATGTTGTCCAAGTAATAACGGACAATGCTAAAGTTTGTAAGGCTGCAGGTGCTTTGATAGAAGCACGATATAAGCATATCTTTTGGACACCATCCACTGTCCACACCTTGAACTTGGTGATGAAAACAATGGGCAGCCAAATTGAATGGATGAAAAATGTGTATGAGGAGGGTGAGCAGATCCAAATGTTTGTGACAAACCACCATATGTCACAAGCAATTTTCAGAACTTTCTTCCGCTTGGAATTATTGAAGGTAAATTTTAAACTTTATTTAGCTTCATTTATCATTTTAATTTTTGTGTCATACTTTACAAAATTTAATACATATTCTTAAATTTTTGTGTTATCAACTTATCATATTAACTTACAATTTGAATTAACATGGTAATAGGTTGCTGAAACAAGGTTTTCTTCACACACAATCGTCCTTAGACAACTTGTGAGGGTGAAAGAGGCATTGGGTCAAATGGTTATTAGCAACAAATGGGGTGGATGGAAGCAAGTTGATACAGAAAAGGCCAAAACTGTAAAGGATTTGATCTTGAGTAATAATTTTTGGAATAGGGTGGAATATGCATTAGAACTCACTAAGCCCATCATGTCTATGCTTTGGTATGCCGACACAGATGAGCCTTGTTTGGGGAACATATATGATGCCATGGACTCCATGCTAGAAAGAATGAAATCAGTAAGTTTAAATTTTTATACAATACTTTATCCTTGTTTATTGAGAGATTTTGATTTTTGATTTTAATTAAGTTATTAACACTACATCAAGATAACTTACATGTACATCATTTGACATCCTAGGTCATTCAGAGGAGAGAGCAGGATCCTGATACCTTGTACACTAAGGTGGAAAAAATTGTTCTACATTGTTGGAACAAGATGACTACACCTTTACACTTCCTGGCATATGCACTTTCTCCTAGATATTATAGCAGTGAGATACTTGCTATTCTTGGTAGAGTGGCACCATATAGAGATCCTGAAGTTGCTGCTGGGTATAAGAGGGCACTTAACAGGCTCTTTAGTGATCCTGATGTGGCATCAAATGTTAGGAGAGAGTTTGTTGATTTTGTCTCAAGGAAAAATGCAGAGCCTGATGCAATCAATGACCAAAGTAGATTGGATGCCATTGGATGATGGTACTTACATGGGGAAAGTTACATGTACCTCCAACCTCTTGCCATTAAGATCTTGTCACAAGTATGTATTTAAGTTTTTTTCCCTTTTCTTATGGCCACTTAGCTTGTCGAATTAGCACTCTTAAATTCCTATTGTATTGTAAAATTACTTAGCTAATTTTTAAAAATTTGTTGGTTGTTTCTCTAGGTTGCGAGCTCTTCTGCTGCTGAGCGGAATTGGAGTACATACTCCTTTATCCACTCAGTGAAGCGTAACTGGTTGGGTTCGAAGAAAGTAGAGGACTTGGTATTTATTCACAACAACTGGCGCCTCCTATCACGCAAGGATCCAGGATATAAGAAGGGACCAGAGAAGTTGTGGGATGTACTACCTGAGACTTCTGACTTGGATATGATTGTCCAAGATATATCTAGAATTGCCTTGCTAGATGTTGAGGAGGATGAGGAGGATGTGGCTGCATCTGGGGCTAGTGGAACCGGTTTGGATTCCAATGATGTGGAAAATGTTGTCAGCCGATTGGATTGTCCCGGTGGTGTTTCTGTAGCCGACGAAGTGATTGTTGTCAGTGTTTTGTATTTTGTAGCCGACGGGTAAATAGTTTGTAGTAGACATAATGTTTATGGTCGACAGACTCCTTCGGGAAGGTTTGACGGATAGTATTTATATCCCGTCAGGGATCGTTGTAAAGGATCCATCATCTATCATTCATCTTATCAAGCATAATGTATGTCTAGCATATGCGAATATAATTTTGCTGTTTGTGTTCATGTTCATTGTCTGTATGCATTGTTTTAATTTACCCGTACGGTAAATATTTGGCGCCGTTGCCATATGAATCTGGAAGGTGGGAGGGATGAAGATTAATGTCAAATCAGCTTAACAAGGATCGGAATAAGGTCAAGGGAAAAGATGGAATCCGTATTGTGCAAGAGAATTTAATTCTGGCACAGCAGGCAGACCGCCGACGGAGATTCCAGAGGATTGCTGATGAAAACAGGAGTGCGGAGGCATTGTTGGAGGAGACTCGACAACGGGTGGAATTGGTGGAAGAAGCACGAGAGGACTTTTTGAATTTCTGTTCGTCGAGGGAAGAGAATCTAGATGGAAGAGCATCGACTCACACGACTCGGAGTGCCGACGGAGCAAGAGCGTGGAGTGAACTCTTCGTCTGAGATATACGTCTGGAGGGGACGACTTCAGAAAACCCTTCTTCACCAAGGTTCATAGCGGTTGAGTCCGTCGGTGTGGGATACCAGTCCGTCGGTGTAGAAATGCAGTCCACCGGTGTGGGAGACCAGTTCGCCGAAGTGCAGTCCGCCGGTGTGGGAGTGCAGTCCGCCAGTGTGGGAGTGCAGTCCGCCAGTGTTGTAGGACCAAGCAACGCTTGTTTACAGACACCAATCGTGATGACGTTACCAAAAGAGAAATTGCCGAAGTTTGATGGCGATGGTACGACCGATCCCATTCGGCATTGCAAAACATGTGAAACAATCTGAAGGGCAAATGGCATAACTGATGAAGACGACTAAATGAGACAATTTCTGGCAACCTTATGGGGTGTGGCAATTGATTGGTTTACTAGTACAGATCCGCAAAAGTTGGACAGTTGGAATAACATTAAAAAAGAGTTTCTGGCCGAATTTCAACTGTTGCGGGACGATAATGAAATTGTAGTAGAGATCTTCAATACCAAGCAAGGAAAGAACGAAACTGTCCGTGTTTACGCCAGGAAATTAAAAGATCTGATAAACAAAATGGAGAATAAGCCGGTGGATGGACTTCAGAAAAGGTGGTTCGTGGAAGGTCTACGCCCTAACTTGCGGAAGAAAATGAAAATTGTGCCGCCGTCATACACAAAAGCCTATAACAGAGCATTGAATCTCAAAAGTGAGCACAAGACAAAGAAAAAAAAGAAGATGAGTTCCTCTGATTTTGATGACGACGAGCCTTCCGGTGAAGATAGTAGTGACGATGAAGGCAGTAGCAAGAAGGTCCGCGCGCTACAGAAGGATATGATCCGCATGATGAAGGAATTTAAAAACATGCAGAAGGAGCCAAAAAACAGTGAGCTGTGGTGCACGGAGTGCAAGACCGACGGTCATACTAATGGATCCTGTCCAAAAAATCAATTCTGCGACATTTGTCAAATCATGGGCCATTCGACAAAGGAGTGCCCCTTTAACATGAAAACCAGAGGATCTCCGTAGGTGCTTCTTGCGCAGGAGGCTTCCCCGTCGGGTAGTAGCAGCAACACGAATACCGCCGGTGCTACATCTGGAGGATACAGGAATAATCGGCGTGGACAGAACAATAGCAACAACAATAACAATACGAGCAGAAGCCAGATCCAATATGATGCAAATGGACGGCCGATTATTCAGTGCCGCGCATGTAACTTGTGGGGGCATTTTGCGCGGGAGTGTCTGACGGCGAATACACCGCAACTATTGTGCCGATGGTGCGGACCCGGCAATCACGACGACTCAAAGTGTCCAAAATCCAGAGTGAACTTGATCACTGTCGAGGCAGATGAGGAAGAAGTTCTGGCAATTACGCGGAACCAAGCAAAAGAATACCCGGACCCCGCCGAAGAAAAGAGGAAATTTGCGGAAGCACAGGCGGAGGTTGGAAAAGTATCCCAAGTAGCAACACTGCCGACACTTAAGCAAGGAATTCCGCAGAACAAAACATAGTATGATAAATTTTGCAAACGAAGGTGCGAGTAAAGATAAATGATTTGCTTCTCAGCATGCCTCAGCTTCGATCTGCTCTTTCAAATATTGCAGGAGAATCAAGTCAAGGGAAGGAAAAGTCACCGGGAGAACCAAGTCGAGGGAAGGAAAAGGAGATTGTTGTAGGAAGAGAAGATCAGATGTTGCTGGCACTGACATTCGGATGGCACCTTGCAGTCGTCGAGATGGGGATCCTTGGACATGTTCTCACAGACACAATAGTTGATGGAGGGTCCAATGTAAATGTATTGCTGGAAGAAACTTGGAGGAAACTTGGACAGCCGACATTGTGGCCTTCGAGATTTCAGCTGCTGACAACCGATCAACATGGTATTAAACCATTGGGTATTCTCATGGCACAACCGGTAACCATTGGCACTTAGCCGTTCCTGATGGATTTCGTGGTGATTCCGTTGAAGAGGAAAGGGTACGACGCCATCCTAGGCCGTGGATGGCTTATCAAAGCAAGAGCCCGACACAACTGGAAGAACACCTTATCACTGGAAAGTAAAGGCCGTCGATTTTTCATTGATCTGCATACCCAAATGGTAGGGGAAGAGGCCGTGTCATCAAATTCTGATGGAGAGGAGGATGAAGGAAGACAACAGATGGAACCGAATCAGGAGGGCGTCCTCTGATTGGACGGGGGATCAAGGGATGACGACTTGGATTCCGTCAACGGTCTCTACCACTGGCAAATGGAGGACTATGAATTATTTCATAGCTGCAATGTTTTGTCGATTGAGAACGAATATCCAAAGGAGTTTACTAAAGTAAAGGAGGGGGAGGCACCATTGGATGTTACACCCGATTATGCATTCAGTGAAGGGGAGACAGTCAAGTATAATGAAGCTACGCTACAAACAATGAATTTGGGGGACGAGACAGAGCCAAAGAACATATTAGTTAGAGATAACTGGGATCCAGTACTCAAGGCCGCGACATTCAAGATATTTCTGGAATACAAGGATGTTTTTGCATGGACATACAAGGACCTCAAGGGAGTACCATCGAAATTGTGTGTGCACTGCATCCCGCTGGTGGAGGGAGCTGTACCTATACGAAAGTGACCCTACAAGATGAACAAGAACTATGTGGCACGAGTTACGGAGGAAATCAACCGGATGCTGAAAGCTGGCATTATCTTCAAGGTACAGACCAGCGAATGGGTGTCGCCGATAGTCATCTCATTGAAGAAGGATACTACTCAGATCCGGATATGCATCGATTTCAAATGCCTAAATGCAGTGACGATCAAGGATCCTTTTCCGATTCCATTCACAGACAACATTCTGGAGGAGGTCGCGGGACATGAAATTTACTCCTTTATGGACGGGTTCTCCGGATACAATCAGATTTCTATAGCGGAGGAGGATAAGTTGAAGACAATGTTTGTCGTCGAAGATGGGGTCTACGCATACAACCGGATGCAATTTGGGTTGTGTAACGCGCCGGCCACATTCTAGCGGATTATACTGCATATCTTCAACAGGATGTCCGTGGAAAACTTCAAAGCCTTCCTGGATGATTGGTCAATATTTAGCACGGAGGACGGACACCTGGCAGCACTTGGTGAATGTATGGAGAGATGTCACAGAGCCCGACTAGCATTGAATCCCAAGAAATGCAGATTCATGGTTCCGCACGGAAGATTGCTTGGACACATTGTCTGTAAGGAAGGATTAAAGACGGATCCCGACAAGGTGAGTCATTCTTGAAATGCAACCATCTACTAATGTGACAGAGGTAAAATCTTTTCTCGGGCATATAGGTTATTACAGGAGATTTATTAAAAAATTTGCCAAGGTGTCCCAACCGTTAGATAAGTTAACCTGCAAGGAAGAATCATTTAGATGGGATAAAGAGCAGGACGAGGCATTTGAAGGGCTAAAGGTACGACTGGCTACGACACCCATCCTGGCATATCCGGACTGGAATAAAGAGTTTCAGGTTCATGTGGATGCCTCCAACTATGCGATCGGCGCGACCCTAGCACAGATAGGTAATCACGGACTGGATCAACCAATATACTTTGCCAGCTGGTTGCTATCAAAGGCCAAGCATAACTACAGCATGACTGAAAGAGAAGCGTTGGGAATGGTCTATGCTGTGCAAAAGTTTCATCATTATTTGCTCGCTACACCATTTGTGTTCTATGTTGATCAACAGGCCCTGTTGTACATGATTAATAAACCTGTCATCCAAGGGAGGATCAACAGATGGCTACTCCTGTTGCAGGAATTTACTTTCAAAATCATCGTCCGGCCAGGAAAGAAACATGTCAGTGCCGACCACCTGTCGCGGATCAAAACAGGGGAACCAACGGAGGGTGTGAATGACAACTTCCCTAATGCATAGCTGTTTCAGATTGGGGTATTACCGGAATGGTACAGGAGTATCGGCGAGTACCTGTCAATAGGACGATTTCCCACGGTGATGCCACCAAGTGAAAGGCGCAAGTTGATAATCAGGAGCCGTACCTTTCAATTGATCAACGAATTATTGTATAAAATGGGGCCGGATCATATTCTTCGGCAGTGTGTTGGAAGAAGAGATACCACAGGTGTTAAAAGAAGCACATGAGGGTCTCGCTGGCAGACACATGGGACCCGACACCACTGCCCGGAAGATATTGCTCGTAGGTGTCTAGTGGCAAACGGTGTACAACGATGCATGGGAATGGGTCGTCGGATGTGACACTTGCCAACGGGTCGAGAAGCCACTGAAGAGAGATTTCATGCCACCTAACCCCTCATATGCACAGGAACTTTTTGAGCGATGGGGATTAGATTTCATTGGACCATTGAGGGTGAGCAAGACTTGACAGTGCCGGTACATCATTGTTGCAACGGAGTACCTGACCAAGTGGGTGGAGGCACGTGTGTTACCAGATAACTCGACCGTTAGCACTGCCAAATTTATTTATGAACAGATTATTACCAGGTATGGAATTCCGTTGCAATTAACAAGTGATAGGGGAGGTCATTTTGTTAATCATGTCATCCGCTTGCTCACCACCCAGTTCAAGATTTATCATTCATTGTCAAGTCCGTATTATCCAAGAGCAAACAGACAGGCCGAAGCTACCAATAAAATCCTAGTATCCATCATCTACAAATCCTGCGCGGTTGAAGGTGCTGATTGGGAGGAAAACTTACCCGCCGCCCTGTGGGCTTACTGCACGACGTACAAGGTAATGATAGGGCACACCATTCCAGTTAATGTTTGGACAGGAAGCGGTAGTCCCAGCGGAATTCATGATCCCGAGTCTCCGAATAGCGTTGGAAAACAAGCTCAATGACGATGGAAGCTTACAAGAGCGGTTAAGCAATCTGAATAAGCTGGAGGAGAAGCGATTGCTAGCACAGTGGGCGACGAAAGTGGCACAAAACAAATGCAAGGTCTAGCATGATAAGCACCTGAAACTTAGCAGATTCCAGCCGGGACAGTTAGTATTGAAGTATGATGGTCGCAATGAAATCAAGCCGGGAAAATTCAAGGTACGGTGGGTTGGACCATACCAGATCTGGGAGGTTGGCGACAACGGAGCAATCAAACTATCGATGTCGGACGGACAGGAGGTGCCTCAATCACTTAACAGATCTAAATTGAAAATATACCGTGCAAGAAGGGTGTCGTCATCGCCCACTGCTCACATGAATTCTTCGTTGTCGTCATTAGAGGATTGTGAGATGGTGACGCCAAATGGAGGTACCTCTGTAATTTAAAAAAAAAACAAAAAAAAAAAATTGAACAAAAAAAAATAAGTAAAAAATTAAAAAAAATTAAAATTAAAAAAAAAAAAAAAGTGAAAGGGCCGCGGGCAACTTCCCGCGGGGTGACCCCGCCGGTAACACTCCGCGAGAGATAGCCTGCGGGCACATCTCCGCGGGAGTTAGCTCGCGGACACATCCCCACGGGAGAGTGAACCGTGGTTAGCTCCTTGTCAGCTTCTCCTGTCCGTGGAAGCTTTTCCCGGAGGTCTTAACTCATTGCCGCCCTCTGAGTTCTATGCGGCGTTAACTCTCCTTCGCGCTTCGTCCAACATGGTAAGATCATTCATTTGCGACATCTCCATTGGCAGCAGCTGAGATGTCTGGCCATCTAAATCACTCACCAATCCCTCCACCGACGAACTGATGGACTTGGCATCAGCTTGATTTTCCAAGCCACTTGGGCTTCGACGAGAGCAAAACTTTCTGGCGGTACATTCCCCAAGTCAAAGGGCTCCTGTTGAAAGTTTCTTCAGCCGTAATCTCATCCTCAACCATTGATGAATCAAGGGAAAGCTTTACAAATTACTCTTGAAACAGGTGTTTTTTAAAGACCATAAATGGCGGCCCGATGGCACCTCCTTCCACGCAGATCAAGCCAGTAGTCGATATCAGAATTTTTTTTTCTATTACCTCTCTGAGTCATCCAAACAGAGGCCTGGGGAGAATCGATTCTGTGTGCAGTGACAAGTTGGAGGCTTGGAGGCTGCAAATTTTTCTTCTCCTACTGTTTCTCCAATAGGAACAATCATGCACGGGTTTTGGGCAATCGCGCACAAGTTTTGGCAATAATCACAAAACAAACACTGAAGGGCATGGATGCGGAAGTATCAAAGGAGGTTTGAATTGAAAAAGAACGCATTCGATTGGTGGAATCATCACCAATCAGGCAACAGAGCAACTGCTCTAGCGACTCGAAACAAAAAGAGTTCAAGGAAGAGAGGAAGAGACGTGCCCATATCTGCACCTACAAATTATCGAACTCGATAAAGGAGAAATGTCGAAGGCAAAGTTGGGTTGTTTGTGTATTGTTTTCATTGGAAGGACTGTTGATTAAGATTTGTCCTCCAGTATCTTTCCGCGGGAAAGGTGTGTTTGTACAGCATATTCTCGGCCTCTTCCGTGGGGTAAGATTTTTTGTAACAGACGGAGGAAATATATATAAGGAGGAATAAGCCATTTTGCATGGAGTCAGCGGGCAAGCAGAAGCTGTGGAAGAGTCAGTTGGCAGCAAATATGGAAAAGAATTCAAGAGTTTTGGCATCGGGGATTCGAGTTGCAGGCCCCTCGAGTTCTAGTAGCAAGAAGCAGAAGACCAAGGAGGAACTTATCTCACCGTCCAGTTCGAGAGTTTTTGATGCAGGAGCATCCAGAGGTATAAGGGCAATCCTGTGTCACCCAAAAAAATGTACTTAGACTTAGTTTCTGTTTCATGTCTTTACATTTTTGGATACCCATTTGGGTCAAATAAAGGTTCCAACTCTCACAGTTCCACTATCAGTATGTTTGAAAATCCCAAAAAAATAGGAGCATGCAATTTGGCCATCATTTTGGTGAACTAGAAGGTGTGAATTTTTCAGATGAATGTAATCATGATTTAGAGCATTCCAGAAAAAGAATCAGGTCAAAAGGCCCCACGGTTTGAAAGTTACTGCAATTTTTCGAGTTTTGGAGACCTTCTAAGAATGCTTCAAAGTCAGGTTAGAGGCATTAAATGACCTCGAAAAGGGTCGAAAAATGGGGGACGAGCGAATCTTGTCCATAGGGCTATAGAGCGCTTCGAGAGCTTTCCGAAAATGTAAACGGTTCGTCAATTGGAGCTACGGTTCAAAAGTTATGCCTCCCAGAAGTTCGGTTACCATTTCTGGATTCTTCTAGATTTGCACCGACTTCTAACGCAGCTTCTGGAACCTTCTGTTTGGTCGGTGGATGCCTACTAGCACTTTCTAGAATGTACCCCTAGTCCTTAACCCTCCGGGGTCTATTTAAGGAGATTTCTGGCATTGTAAAAGGCAGTTCGGAGTGGAGTTTGAGAGGAGGTACTAAAAGGAGAAATTATCTCCAGATTTATGCTATTGTAAGCCCTTAGGGCATGTTTTGAAGTTTATTTTCTCTGCACTTTTTGTACTAGCTTATTTTCTCAGTTAATATAATTTCCCTTTTTTGTTGTGTCCATTCTGTTCTTGAGTAGTGTCCCCATCAGTCTTAGTGGTAGCGAATGCTGGAGGTGGTGGCAGGAGACCCCGGAGGTAGACCAGATTAAACAGATTTTGATGCAGGCACAGGTTCATTGGGCCATCCAGCTTCCCATCTTCTCCATCCGGTTGTTCGAATTAGTATTGCGCACCATGATAAAGACATATAGCACCCGGAGCAGAACATGTACATTCCTGTACAAGAAGCAATAGATGACAGTGTCCTTTAAACCTAGAGATTTCACTAGGGTGTTCGGCATCCCTGGCCCCAAAGGGAGGAAAGTGGAAATCAAGAACCATAAACTCTCACGGGAATGGAAGGAGCATTGGATAGATCTAGTGTGCCGAAACCTTACACCCGTGGAGAGGGAGGCAGCGGTTCAGGAGACAAAGTGTAGAGGGCTTCGCAGGGACTTTATTCGGGAGGGTCACTGGCAGTGCATAATGGACGTCATCAAGAGTAGGTTGACAAGTGCCACTCGAGCTTCAGATATAGCATTGCCGCAGGTTGTGTTTATGAATGGTATCATGAAGGGAGTGGTATATGATTGGGCCTCAGTCCTGGCTGACAGGATGGAGGAATTTATGACCCTTCAACAGCGAACATTTTTTATGCCGCACCATGCCATCGGGCTGTTTTTGGAGGCTGCAGTTAGCTAGATTCCACTGGATGATTTTGAGGCTCCTCCAAGGGGCAAGTTAGCAGACGGGGAGCCTCCCATATTCTATTGGCAACACTTGGATACAGGAGGATCAGCAGCAGGCCACAAGAAAGTACTCCACAGACTGGATGCTTCCGGAGAGACAGATAGCAGACGGGAGGGCACTTCGGTGAGTGACAGGGTTGAGTCCGTGGAAGAAGAGGAGAGCAGTTCGGCAAAAGTTGGTGGTGAGGCAGAGGGTAGTGGGCCCACATTCTTTACCCCTCCTCAGCTGTCAACTTCGACGCATTTAACTACCTTTCCGACAGTCATCCCACTGTTTCGCTAGCGCCATGCCTCGGTCCTCATGACTCCTCCAGCGGAAGCAGATGTCCCACGGATAATGACGGAGATGGTCCCACGGACAGCGATAGAAGTTCTCCCACAGATAGCGACAGATGTCCCGTGGACAGTCACCGAGATATTGTCGACGGTTGTAGCGGAGGTGATTCCAGTTGTACCAGCGGAGAAAGTTTCACAACCAGATGTCGTTACCGTCACGTTCTCTTAGAGAGCACAGTTGCCACTGCCGAAGCCTGAGCCTTAGGTTCGATTGGATGTCATTGATTGTGATGCAGTTGTCTCTGTTTCGTCATCTTTTTTAGCAGAGGCTGAGTCAGCCTAGCTAGTACAGGAGAACATAGAGCTCGCGTAGTCAAACCAATTGGAGGTGACGGATAGAGCTAGTGTGTTTTTGAGGCAGCAGTTCTGACTCACTCCTGCCAAGCGGGATCCGTCCATTCAGTCTCCTAGGCATTCAGGAACATCACTGGCAGTACCAGAGCCTTAGCTTCAGGAGGAGGGAATGCCACATGTCGTGGTTGTGCCAACAGCAGAGGAGGCAACACCGGATGTGGGCATGGCTCCCGCTGATGAGGAGCATAGTGATGCGGAATGGTCATTGGAGGACTTCGCTAAGGAGGATTATGGGTCAGATGAGGACAGGTGCAGGGACTACCTCAAGACTATGAAGTCTACATTGAAGAAGGGACACAAGGTGGCAATTCAGGCTCTAACTCGACAGAGAGAGTGGCATTTGATCAGAGCATATATCCGTGGGATCTTTCCTCGATGATTTCAAACTTGTTTTGTAGACAGGGGTTGGCTGGCGGTGGAGACAGCTGAGATGTTAGCAGATTGGGCTACTGAGCCGGAGTTGGGACCCGGTGACACCCCTCTGATGAAGCTAGCACATGAGATTGTGGGATTGTACAAGGCTGTTTACTATGCTTGTCGGCATGCGGAGGCAGACAGGGTTGCAGCAGAGAGATCATTGGCAGCTGAGAGAGAGGCTAGAGAGAAGCTAGCCGTCGACTTGGCCAACTAATAGGCAGCTTGGGCTACAGAGCGGGTGGCACTACTGGCAGATATAGCAGTAGCGGTGCAGGGGAGGGATGTGGCTAGGCAAGGTACAAAAGCGGCTGTCCGAGATAAGAATGCGGCTGAGCACGAGATGCAGTTAGCTAAGAGGCAGGCTATGGATGTTGCACTTCTTCTAAAGGAGGCCATCGAGGTTAATTCTCAGATTCAGACAGATCTTTGCATCAGGACAGAGCAGGTGTATGAGTTACGTTGCCAACAACACTCTTTTGGGACACCCCCTTCTCTCTAGTATTTCTTTTGTTGTCTGTAAGTTGTCTCCTAAGTTTGTTAGTTGTCAGGAGACGACTGTTCTTTTTTGGGGGGATGGTGTCAACTGACTGAATTGTCCCGGCGGTGTTTCTGTAGCCAACAGAGTGATTGTCGTCGGTGTTTTGTATTTTGTAGCCGATGGGTAAATAGTTTGTAGCGGACATAATGTTTGTGGCCGACGAACTCTTTCGAGAAGGTTCGGCGGATAGTATTTATATCTCGTTTGGGATCGTTGTAAAGGATCTATCATCTATCATTCATCTTATCAAGCATAATGTATGTCTGGCATATGCGGATATAATTCTGCTGTTTGTGTTCGTGTTCATTGTCTGTATGCATTGTTTTAATTTACCCGTACGGTAAACAAATGTCAATGATATAGATGAGGATGAAGCCATTGATCCCTCATATTTTGATGACCCATTTGACCCTTGAAGGGCATTTGCATCTTTGATAAACTATGTTTAAACATTTTTCATTGACTCATTGAGTTATTTATGATTTATCACTATGTTTCACAGTTTCAAACTTTATTAAGTCATAATTTATTATCTATCAATTTGATGAAGTAGTCTATGTTTTGAAATTCCATTTTGCATTTTAGTAATTCAATGTATGATTTTATTTACAACATTAGCATAGATTAATGAGTTAGTATTTAATATTTATCTTTGACATTTGGCATTGATCAATAATCAAGTAACATTGATATATTCATACTATGGAATGACTTAATTTTACTTTTACAACTATGTGAGTTTTTTTTTTTTGCATATATATATATATATACTCACGAACCCACCCACGAACTCAAATGGGGAAAAAAAATTGCCCGAACTCACGAACTGAACCTCGAACCCGAACCCGAATCGGCAACTTAGGTTTTTAATGTTCTTTGTCGTTCTTTGAATAGATTATAATATCATCTATAAAGACCAGCACAAACTTATTTAAGCAATCTTAAAATATGTTGTTCATTAAGTTCATAAAAGTTGTTGGGGCATTGGTTAACCTGAATGGCAACACTGTAAATTCGTAATGTCCATACCTAGTTCTGAATAAAATTTCGTGAATATCTTTGTCCTTGATACGAAGCTGGTGATATCCTGACCTCAAATCAATTTTTGAAAACATTGTTGCGCCCTTCGTTTGATCAAAAAGATCATCTATTCTAAGAAGTGGATACCTATTCTTGATGCTAACCTTATTGAGCATTCTATAATCTATGCATAATCTTATGGTTCCATCCTTCTTCCTAACAAACAACACTGGGGCTCCCCATGGTGAAACACTGAGCTGGATCAGTTTCTTGTCTAACATGTCCTGTAGTTGTATTTGCAACTCCATTAATTTTGTGGTAGTCATTCTATATGGGGCCCAAGAAATGGGTTATGCTCCTGGTATCAAATCTATGGTGAAATCAAAGGCTCGGGAGGGGGGTAAACTAGGGAGTTCTTCAGGAAATACATCTTGATAATTCTTTAGATTGGGATATTTATCTTCAAAAGATTCATTTAACTTTTCTCTGATTTATTAAGATAATATCTTTAATATCTTTATTAAGATATTATCTCCTTAGTTAAATACTTTCTATAATGGTCAACTACTTGTCTATAGTTCGTCTTTCAGTCTAGATAGGAATGTTTCCTATCCTGTCTTCAGTTTTGTTTCTAATTTTGTCTTTAGTCTACGTTGTTTCTTTTAAAAACAACATCTTTGTAATTCTTTATAAGGAACACATTTGTTCCTCTATTAATCAATCAATCATCCAAAAATCCGTTAATCTGCCACTTTTTGAATCTTGTAACATGGTATTAGAGCCAGTGTTTCAAATTTATTCGAAAAATTTATAATTTCTATTGAAATTATTTGTTATGTTTTTTCGAAATTATTTTTGAGATTTCACCAAGAACTTGGCTAAGGTTTCTGCAAATCGTGGTCCAATTCTGGTCGAATCTGAAAATCGCATTTTTTGGCATTCGACTTTGGAAAAATGTGGGTTTTGTTTTAAAAAATCGTAGCATCAAATCACGGATTTTCTGGTGATGTTTTTTCAAAAATGGGTCTGTCTCATTTTTGCGCCTGAGCTTGCAAGTTTGTGCAATATTGTGAGTGTTGCACACCACAACAGTCATCTCTACTCGTAACCTACTGGTCTACAAAATCCGTGCCTATATCCTTGGGAAAGCTTGCGATTTTTTCTGCAAATCACGTCCAAATCACGTGTGTTTGAAGCAACTCGCACCCGTATATTTTCAAGCTCATTTGACAGCAAAATCGTGATTGTAGAGTCAAGGATCGATTCGTTTTCTCTCCATTCTTCATCTTTTACATTCTTCCTACAAAAAAATCCACCATTATTATCAAGAAATTTGAGTTTTTTCAAGCTTTTTTTAGCCAGGGCCATTTTTTTTGAAACACTAATTTTTGGGGTTGGAAATTTTTTTTGTTTTCAAACTTTTGGTGAGTTTTTCGAGATCTCAAATGGGTCTTCATCAAATTTTTGTGGGTGCCTTGTTTTTCGTGCCTCAATTTTTGGGCCGACAGATTTGAAATCCAATTTCAGATTCCTTCTCAATTTTCTGTCTACTCTTCTGGGTACTTGTCAATTTTTTTTGGGTCAACCTCAACATTGCCTCGAACTTTGTGCAAATGGCATCTTTGACCAATCTGATGTTGGAGGGCAGTCTACGATTCAATGGCCACAATTATAACCATTGGAAGTAGCACATGTTAACCATCTTCGAGTATCGTCATTTGGATGCACTTGTTCTAGGCACAAAGACTCGTCCGACCTCCAACCAAGAAGAACAGGACAAGTTTGCTGATCGCAATCGAGAGGCTATTATGCTTCTTAAGATCTTTGTTATTGATGATCAACTACCGCAGATTCCTTCCGGCAAGTCAGTTGCAGAAATCTGGAAATATTTGAAGGAGCTACATGAAACATCTGACAAGAGCCAGGCATTCTTTCTGAAGAATCAGTTGTTCTCCATTATGATGGATGAACGTATTTCCTTGCAAGAGCATCTGACAAAGATTAAAGACATCTGCAATCAGCTCGAAGCTATTGGTCAGAAAATGGAGTAGGAGAATATGGTAGTCATCACTCTGAAAAGTCTACCATCGTCCTATGAGCACTTCATAGTAACACTCAACATTACATCAACTAATGTTGATCTGAAGTTTCCAAAATTATGCACCAAACTTCTACAACAGGATCGTTGAAAACAACAGTTTGGCAACAGTGCTTCTACAGCCTCCTCAGAGTAGGCATTTGCTACAAAATCCTTTCAATAGAACATCGACAGCCATCAGTCTTCTCAACCTTTCCAGCATCAACCTTCTGCTCAATCCCTGGATGGCTTTACAAAGCAAAATGTACAGTGTAATTACTATCGCAAGTTTGGCCATATGAAGTTCGAGTGACGAAAATGTTTGGCTACCCAAGCAAGGCAAAATGCTTCCTAGCCAACAACACAAGTTGTTGAGCTTCCTAATCAAGGCGAAGCTGCATTTTTTGCCTTCTGAATCTGTTTCTATTTTTTTGGGTTTGTTGATTTTCTCCTTAAAAATCATTTCATGTTGTTTGTAATATGTAAGGTTGGTGAGATTCTAGGTTTTACCATTTTTTCCACAAAAATAAAGTTTTGTAATTGCAATTTGTTTTGAGTCATAGCACTCTTTTGGCAAAGCTTCTTGGTTTCAACATTCTGTAGATCCAGGGAGGGGCTCAGTTACCCCAGAATGTTCTGACATGCATACATTGACCATTAAGGGAGGGTATCAAGATAATATCTCTAATATCTTTATTAAGATATTATCTTCTTAGTTAAATACTTTCTATAATGGTCAACTACTTGTCTATAGTTCGTCTTTCAGTCTAGATAGGAATGTTTTCTATCCCGTCTCTTTTGTCTTCAGTCCAGATAGGAATGTTTCCTATCCTGTCTTCAGTTTTGTTTTTAATTTCGTCTTCAGTCTACGTTGTTTCTTTTAGAAACAATATCCTTGTAATTCTTTATAAGGAACACATTTGTTCCTCTGTTAATCAATCAATCATCTAGAAATCCGTTAATCTGCCAATTCTTGAATCTTGTAACATGATTTCCCCATCTTCATAAATGTAATCATCTCCATATGTGGTGTTTTTAGGTTCTCTCATGTCCTCAACCCTGACCACAAAGATCTCACAGTCTTTTCTTCCATATTTCTTAAGTTGGATGGCAGATATCTATTTTGATTTAATTTCATGTTTAATCCCTATAATGCTTGTCAGTCTACCTTGATCATCCAAACAATTTATAGTTTTGGCAAGACAATCCACCTTGGCCTTATGCTCACTGAGCCAATTGATGCCTATGATAATGTCGTTAAACCCAAGAGGTGCTACATACAAATTCAATTCCATTGAAAATTTTGGAAAGTCAACTTGAGCCTCAAATAGACACTGCTCTACCTTAGCCCTTGACTGATTTACATATTCAACTGTCCATGGTTTTGCCATAAAACTAGATCTCTTTGGAAATCTACTTAATAGTCTAGGTGATATAAAACATTTAGAAGCTCCAGTGTCAATTAAAATAGAAACAGGGTTCCCATAGATCTTACCCAGAGTTTCAATTGGGCCTATTTGCTGTTCTACTTGCCTATTGCCTAGGGTTGTATGCATACTCTACTGATAAACTTGTTTTTGTTGTGGAAGAGGTGGTCGTTGGCTGATTGGTGTTGAATTTGTTAGGACATTTATTAACGAAATGATCTCCTCCACAAGTGAAGCACCCTGAAAGTGGTCCCTTCCTCTCATTACTCTTGTTATTCTTACTTGCATTAAAATTACTTTAACATCCTTAACTCCATTTCCCTTTGACTCTGGCTTGCTATACTTGAAATCCTTAAATTGTCTTTTCTGAGTTCCAAAATCAGCACCCTCTGTATTCCAATTTTTTTTCCTTTTATTGTCCCAGATGGAATCATCCTTTTTGATTTTTATTCTTGCTGAACAGCCTTCTCTAGAGCTTCCTCCATAGTTTGAAGAGTGATAACATCATTTGCTCCTCCTATTCTGTTGTTCAAACCCATAATGAATTTCGTCACCTTTAGATTTATATCCTGTTGATATGGTGGTACATACTTCAATAGTCGAGTAAATTTCTCCTATTACTTATGTACTGTCATATCTCCTCGCTTCAAGTTCTAGAAATCTAAAAGTTTCTGATCATAAAAGGTTTGGGGCAGCCAGTGATTTCTAAAAATAGTTACAAACTTTTCCTAACTAATCTCAGTGGTTTTAATGTTCTACTTAACTTTGGTGTTTCCCCACTAGGTTCTAGTTTCTCCAATAAAATGATATATTCCCCAAACTGTTTTTGAGTTTTCAAATAAGTTCCTAATTTCAAAATACTATTCCATTTCAATTAGCCAAGCCTCTGCAACCTCTCCAGACTCAGAACCAGCAAACTTGGGTGGTTTGATTTTCTTAATATCTGCTGACAGATCAACCACTATTTCTTGTTTGTTTTGTTTTTCAGTTTGAATGGGTGAAGAGTTTGTCTTGTTATATCTGGAGACTTCTGTCTCTGTTCTAAAAGGAGGTGATGATTGTGTTTTCTCATGGTTATGCCCCCTCTGGGCTGCTATCTCATTCATTCTCTTTTTCATGTTTTCCAACTTAAGTTGCGTTTCTTGCAAAATCTGGAGTAACAATTCATTGGATGATTGAGTGTTTTACGAACTATGCCATGATCTGCAACGTTCTCATTGTTGTTTATTTTATTTTGTTTATTGGCTTCACCTGTTAGTTTACAAAATTTTTGTCAATTTATTGAATTCATTTAAGTATTTCCACAACAAAAAGAGTTTTGCAAATGCATGAAACACATGAATTAAATAAATCTAATTGATTAACTTAATACTTTGTTGCTGCACTTATAACAACTTATTTATAAAAATCTCCTCTATTGAGGATGTTTACATAAGAGTATTTATTCTTATTTTTCAGCATTTAGTTTTGGCTCAGATTGGTACATATCTCGCACCATCTAGGATTGGTGGAAATGTAAAAGAGAGTTGCCCTAACGAGCGTTTCAGTTTTAAATTAACATGTTCCTATATGCTGATTTTCTAGCGGGGGTCCACTTGACTCTTTCTTTCTTCATTCGTTGCAATGCCTGGTTCAGAGTTTCGTTATCTTTGGTGTAATGACCCTGCTCAAATCTAACTTTAAAATGCTGATTCAAGGCTCGAAGAATTTCATCAAACACTTCACATATAAGGGTCATATGACTGATATAACATTTCAGTTTGCTTTAGTGACTCTTTTCTTCAATTAGCATCAATGAAAATGTTTTACAAATGACTCTAAATTGACTAAACAATGACCTAACATGAATATGCAACTTATTTTGACAATATTGAATGCATATATGTGATTGAAACTACTTGCACTATGCAGCTACAACAACTAGTAATTATGACAAACAATTTGGATGCAACCTAAGATGACATTTATGTACTTACAGCCAAATGGTATTTTAACAAACACTTGGTATGCATAATTATAACATTATTTATGCCAAAAAAAGTGAACTTACAGCCAATTGACATTTTGACAAACAATTGGCATGCAAACTAATAAGTTGATCATGAATGGCAATAACATATTCAATTACAATAGTAGTTGACCAACAACTTATATCTTCTTCTTTGCAATAAAATGTCTACTACAATGATGCTATGAATTGGTCAAGACTCTTGGCTTACAATTGTTTGAAAATAGTGTCAAATTTGATTTTCTGACTATTCACTTATAACAGCAATTAAAATGCCTATGATGACAATGAAAACTACTTAGTGAATGAAAGAAGAACCTAGTAATGATGATGCCCAATGCTGTTGCTGAAGAAATAATAAAATCCCAATGTGATAGACACCTTCCAAACTCAAATCGAAATACTCAAACTGCTGCCCCTGTTCTTGCCTGGCAAAAGTTTAGATAATTAATTGCAGCACCAAACACCTTCCAATTTGCCCCTAAAATGATTGTCTCGACGATAGGAATTAAATGCAACAATACAAATAATGATTGACCTCCTCAATCGAAAGGTATGAGCAAAAATATGAGACTCACATTGGCTGATCAACCTCCATGACAACAGATTATGAAGGTCTATAATAATCCTGCTCAATAACATAATCAATCTCAGCAATACATCAGCTGCTGAAGTAACTTCTCCATCAAATGCAACAATACATCAGCTATTGCAATACAATAATACATCAACTATTGTACTCAAATAATCTCCACCATAATGCACAAGATTGGACTTCTGAAGTAAAGCCCACAATCAGCAATAATTCAGCTGGTATCTCACGGCCTCAAAATTGCGTAACCAATGAAGGTTTTCGTCTCCAAAGATCCTCCAATGGCTGAAACCCTAGCTAGCTTCTCCACCAAATAATCACATCAAACAATCATCAATTCCTGGATGATGAGAATGAGGCCCATGATATCTATTTATACTTTTTCCTCAAGAGGTTGGCCCAAAATCTAGAAGCTTCTAGAAATTATTTTATTTTTATTAAGTGACTTTATGATATATTATTTTATTTAAGTCACTTTATTAAATTAATTAAATATAAAGTTACCTTTTAATATTTATTTATTTGATAACTTTATAAATAATTAACTTAATACCACTTATTTGTTTAATTAAAATAATAAATTAGTCATCCTCATAAAATATTCATTATTTTGGACAACTTAATTAATTAAATTAATTAAATCAAATTATCTCCAAAACGGGGACATTACAGTCCGCCTCTCTTGAAATTGCTTGTCCCAAAGCAATCTCAGCAACAAGTACCATTCTCCTCCATCTGGATCCCAAGTGAAGACCTGTGTAATGTCCCAATCATCACCAAACAGCTCCTATGAAGAAATCATCAGCATCAACAGTACAAAAATCAGCAATTGAGAAACTACATTCAACACTCAAACAATTGACATTACTGACAAAATCATCTGAAGACCAACTGTAGATGCCGATAGAAGAAACCACTTTGTGGAACTCAAGCCAACTAAAACATCGACCCTGTCAAAACTCAAGTCCCTGTCTAACTGACACTCGCACCCAACTGCATTGTGGATATGACAACAGCCATAGGTACCTGAGTCACTGCCACCAAATCCAATCTCTGATAAACTATCCTAGGTGTGTCGATACTACAGGCTGTATAACTTGCAACTGCTAATTCCATCTGCAAAAGATGGTGCCAATCCATTCCATAATGGATGGTAAGAAACTGGAGCCGATCTACACCTACGTGAAATCAAATCTTCTCTCTAGGTTAAAAGAAAAATGATGAGCATACCCCACTGTATAATGCCAGTAGGAACCCCCAAACTCTGCTACTGGTTCACCATCATTGAACTGAGAATTAGCAGATGGCTCCAATTTCTGACTCCGAGTGGCTATAGGCTGGAGAGGACCTTGTGCAATCCACTCAACAAACCCCACCTCAAAATCCTTGTGAGGTAGCATAGTAGAAAGGATCACTATAATCTCTCTAACCAATCTGCGAATAGCACTAGTACTTCGGATGAGAACACCTTCTGACACTTTATGCGAGTCCAAATGAACACCTGCAATATCCAGCAAATATTCCATGAATGGTTCAGTGCAGTAAAAATTGTACGAGGAAGCATCAACATACTCCCTCGCATACAACTGATCCCTCTGTAAAGGTGGCACGGCCAACTGTACCACACTGTCATCTGTGTGAGAAGAACCAATTTGGAGACTCGACTCCACTGGTATCCCAAACTCATCAGGACCAAGTACTCCCAAATCCTGAACATGTGTGTCAGCCGCAACATGTTCCTCAGTAACAACTGCAGGAGCGTACTCACCACCAACCACCTCAATATACAAATGAATTGGGTTTGGGGCTAGTGTAGACCACAAATGCTCCAACTCCATGGTGACCTCCTCTAACTGAAACTGCGACTCCTGTAGATCTCGTTGTGTGTCCTCCAAAGCCTCAATAGTCACTGTGAACTCTTGGGTAAGCTCACTCAACTC
The DNA here is from genome assembly GCA_028749045.1 of Cupressus sempervirens. NCBI lineage: Eukaryota > Viridiplantae > Streptophyta > Pinopsida > Cupressales > Cupressaceae > Cupressus > Cupressus sempervirens. The sequence continues at coordinate 160,300,472 of CM053787.1, forward strand.
CTCCTCATGATCCAAGAGTGCCTCATAAGCTATAATGCCCCACTCAACTAGGTGATCACGGTCGGCTACCAACTGTAAGTAATCCTATCTCAAAATCCTGACAGCTTCACACAAGGCATGAACCTCTGCCAAAGAAAGGTAACCACCATTAGACTCATCTGTCATAGAAGCACCCCAACCAATAACGGCCAACAACTAGCGAGCAGTATCAAAATGCTCAAGAGCAATAGTGATATCTCTCTCACCAACTCTCAACTGGCTGGTCACATGTGACTCTGAACTATGGGCCTCCTATGAACTGTCTCGAATATGCTGTCCACACTATGAGAGAAAACTGAATCAAACGAACTCCCCTCAAGATCACCAACGCTCAGTGTACTTACATCTGAGTATACCTCTACACTCTGAATGCAAGCATCAGACTCATCCTCATCTAACTCCGAAGAAGCTACTGTTGAAACTATCTCATCATTGCAATCTCCAGCTCCCTTGTCCTTTGCAATTAACTGAGAGTCCAGATCCTAACAAATATCATCAGGGGTCACTAGCAAAGTAACTCCCTCAACTGACAAGGTAGCCCTGGCTGAAACAAACTCCTACCACTCAGACTCTACCTCATCCTCATCTATTGGTTCTGGCAACACTGAATCAAGGAACCCATCTCCACCAACTGTCGATGCTAAATCTATGCCCAAAGTCAGAAATAAAAATCCAAATACACTACAACACTCATCATCCTCACTCACAACAATAGATGAATCTGGAATGCTAGTGTATATATCCTCTAATTGCATCTCCTCTACTGACTCTGACCATGTACACAGCTCGATGTCGACTTGTAGATAAGCTATATTGTAGCATGGAGTGTCATTAGACAAAACATCTATAACACTCCCATCCTGAGTGTCATCACTAGAAATCTCCATGCTCACATCCTCAGCATAAGAATATAACACTGTCTCTTGTACTGAACCCATACTATGACTGCTATCATAAATATCAAAACTGTCAGAGCTCAAACTCTCCTTGCAGTCATCACTCAATATCATACATGGGGCATCGTCACCAATGCAACTCACAACATCCTCAAAAGTGTCCTTAGATGTGTCCATACTAACAACTCTCACATCACCTACAGGAACCTCAACTGCAGACACGGATTTCTATACACATGACTCATCATCAACCTGTACACCAACAATGTTGGAGCCCAAATTGAAATCAAGTGTCCCCTCTGTAATACTCTGATCACCAAGTACAACACTGGGAGACTCCACAGAAGCCTCGAGCCTATCCGAGGAAGCCACTGCCTCCTGAACTGGAGCCACGCTACTGAAGCTGACATACACATCCCCAATGACAATTTCCTCCGAAGAAGAATCTAAATGATCAGAGATGACTACAGCATCAACTGCCTCTTTAGAACCCACAGTAACTGCTGTGGGAGCCTCAACCTGGTGATGCTTGACACTACTATCCTCCAATGGCAAAAAAACATCCACTGAGTCTAGTGCAACAAAACTATCATTAGCACTACTGATGGTAATAGCAGGTGCTAAACTAGATAATGGTACATCAGCATCACAATCAGCGGACAGAGAAAACTCAAGTCTTCTCCCTTGCGAACTCGATGTCAACCTACTAAAAGCAGAAGTAAAATATATCGCTGCCCTGTCAACTGTAGCCGAATCCAAAAATTTCTCTCCAAGTCGTTGCTGATGCAGTCTTAATTTCTTGACACTTTCCACCAAAGCATCTAACTCTGTTCTCTTCCCTCTACTACTGTGTCAACTTCCCGAACTCGACCTCCTGTATCTATCCATGGTTGGGAAATAGAAATACCGATCACTCTGATAATAATCTCATACAAATAATGAAATCAATTTCCATAGAATGGCAAGATCAGAGCTCTAATACCAGTGTACTGACCCTGCTCAAATCTGACCTTAAAATGCTGATTGAAGGCTTGAAGAATTTCATCAAACACTTCACATACAAGGGTCATATGACTGATATAACATTTCAGTTTGCTTTAATGACTCTTTTCTTCAATTAGCATCAATGACAATGTTTACAAATGACTCTAAATTGATTAAAAAATGACCTAATATGAATATGCAACTTATTTTGACAATATTCAATGCATATATGTGACTGAAACTACTTGTAATATGCAGCTACGACAAATAGTAATTATGACAAAAACTTTGGATGCAACCTAAGATGACATTTATGCACTTACAGCCAAGTGGTATTTTAACAAACATTTGGTATGCATAATTATAACATTATTTATGCCAAAAAAGAGAACCTACAGCGAATTGACATTTTGACAAACAATTGGCATGCAAACTAATAAGTTGATCATGAATGGCAATAACATATTCAATTACAATAGTAGTTGACCAACAACTTATATCTCCTTCTTTGCAATAAAATGTTTACTACAATGATGTTATGAATTGGTCAAGACTCTTGACTTACAATTGTTTGACAATAGTGCCAAATTTGATTTTCTAAGTATTCACTTATAGCAACAATTAAAATGCCTATGATGACAATGCAAACTACTTAGTGAATGCAAGAACCTGGTAATGATGACCCCAATAATGTTGCTGAAGAAACAATAAAAATCCAATGTGATAGGCACCTTCCAAGCTCAAATCGAAATACTCGAGCTGTTGCCCCTGTTCTTGCTTGGAAAAAGTTTAGATAATTAATTACAGCCCCAAACGCCTTCCAATTTGCCCCTAAAATGATTGTTTCAATGATAGGAATTAAATGCAACAATACCCAGAATGATTGGCCTCCTCAATCGAAAGGTATGAGCAAAAATATGAGACTCACATAGGCTGATCACCCTCCATGACAGCAGATTATGAAGGTCTGTAATAATCCTTCTCAATAACATAATCAATCTTAGCAATACATCAGCTGCTAAAGTAACTTCTCCATCAAATGCAACAATACATCAGTTGTTGCAAGTACAATAATGCATCAACTATTGTGCTCAAATAATCTCCACTGTGAAGCACAAGATTGGACTTCTGAAGTAAAGCCCACAATCAGCAATAATTCAGCTGGTATCTCATAGCCTCAAAATTGCATAGCCAATGAAGGTTTTCGTCTCTAAAGATCCTCCAATGGCTGAAACCCTAGCTGGCATCTCCACCAAATAATCACATCAAACAATCATCAATTCCTGGATAATGAGAATGAGGCCCATAATGTCTATTTATACTTTTTCCTCAAGAGGTTGGCCCAAAATCTAGAAGCTTCTAGAAATTATTTTATTTTTATTAAGTGACTTTATGATATACTATTTTATTTAAGTCACTTTATTAAATTAATTAAATATAAAGTTACCTTTTAATATTTATTTATTTGATAACTTTATAAATAATTAACTTAATACCACTTATTTATTTAATCAAAATAATTAATTAGTCATCCTCATAAAATATTCATTATTTTGGACAACTTAATTAATTAAATTAATTAAAACAATTTATCTCCAAAACGGGGACATTACATTTGGGCATGAAGCAGCAAGTATAATCGTATTTAGGCATGTTTTGAATTAAATAAGGGAAAATCGGATTTTGAGCCTTCTTGCGGGGTGTTTTACGTACTTGCATCCTGTACAATCATTCTAAGAAATTTTTAGGTTTACATGGAAGGTAGTGTGCCCTAAGTTTGGAGTTGAACTAGGCTCTGATACCATATGTAACAAACAGATTTTCATAGCTAAATCAAGAGACGTTCTATACTAAAAACTTCCAACATTTATAACTGAATCCTTTTCACATGAAAATAACTACTTTTAACAATTAATACAAAATAACTGTAATCATATTCAAGATCAACTATTAACTATTCATAATTGTAATTTCATGGTCAGCTGAAATAAATAGTTTAACAACTAACTATCATAACTATAATCATGATCAACTGAAAATAACTAAAATCATATTCAATAGAAATAAATAGATCAATAATTAACTATTCATAACTATTGTCATGTTCAATTGAAGTAATTAGATTAACGATTAACTATCATAATTGTATTTAGTATCAACTGATTAACAAGTAAAGTAAATGCTTAATAAGAAAGAAAGGAACATACAAGCATCATCAGAGGATCTTTTAGCTAGTTGTGCAAGCTTCGGCATTGGTGAGAGGAGAAGCATTGACATAGGCTTAACCTCTCAGCTTTGGACTATACTTATCCCCACACATTCTATTATATTAAAATGGCCCTACCTCCACTCAGTTATGAAACAGACATGCTTACATAACTAGCGCTACGGATGTCAAGTGATCATTAGATAACACATATGCCTATAAACTACCTTGGCCAAGGATTTCCGATGGGTTCACCGACCCAATCACCACCGCTCAACTTGACAACAAGTTCCATTATAGAGATAAGCATGAGCTATTAAACATAATTCTTTTAAGTTATTCATGTGTGGTTTCTTCTTTATTTTCTTGTAGATTTGTTCCACCTCTTTACCATTCATAGCTTTACAGTCGGTGATTCCCCGGTGTATTAAAAGATTATGAGCACTATGCCCTTTCACACCTCTTCACCATTCTTGGCTACATTTCCAGTGAATCTCAGGTGTATTAAAAGATTATGAGCATTTTGCCCTTGGTATCTTCCATCATGGGTTATGACATATTATTCTTATGAACAGAAACAATCATACAAGTTCTTATTGAATACAAAAACTCTTCTTTATGGAATACTACTCAACTGGATATAAAGAGATTAAGAAAAAGTTATTTGTAAGTCTTCAAGGTTTATTCAGCAAGTCAAAAAAAAATCATGAACATAGATTTATGAAGAAGTTATGATCCTAGCCAACTGCTATAGATTTGCATTTAAAAATTTAAAAGGTTAATTCATGACCTGACATGTATTCTTTGGAAAACTTGAATCTTAACAGCTCCCTCTTGGCTTTCTTCAATGCTGATCCTCAGTATTTTAGCCGGAAATACATGCTCGACTATGTTGGAATTGCTCAATCTAAACAAGGTTGATAACAATGGTAATTTGCAGAAGACTTAATGGCGGATTGCAGACGTTTCAAGGCAGATTCCAAAGTCATTTTAATGACTGATTGGAAATCATATCAAGGCAGATTACAAAAACGTTTTAATGGCTGATTGGAATTCGTATCAAGGCAGATTGCAAAGACGTAACAGTGCAGGGATGAGTTGGTAATTGAACATGAAAAATTATGGACTAAAAACAAGAAAGGAAGAATTCGGGCAACAAGGAGAAAGGTGATCCCAACTCTCCCTCCTGGCTTCCTTAAATGGAAATCATACATGACTCCTTGGCTCCCACCGGTTACAAAAAGATTATAATCGATTCAAATTTTCAAGTAATAAATTGACTAAGAAAAGAGAGGGAAAGAAAGAATAAAATAAAAAGTTGAAAAGAGAAGTTGGAAAGATTATAATTTTCACTTATTATTATAATATATTTTTATATACATTCATGTAAGTATATCGATGGGGTGACATCATTAAATCATGTTATTATAATTTATTGGTGCCATTTCATTTTTATATTTATGTGGACATATGTAAGTATTTATTATAATAATGTGATGAAGATCAATTAAAAAATCTCTTGAGGTATGTATTATATTTTAATTTAAACTATTTTATGCTTTTCTTAGATTATTTTTCTTAATAGCTCATGCAATCCCAAAAATGTATCCTGTGATCAAATTGTTGTGTCCTTTCCAAAGAAGTTTAAGGTCATACCTGCCAATCCTGATAAATGAACTTAAACGAACATCCCATTCCGATGATCCCATTTAGCAACACTTCCTCTCTCTTCATCTTCTCCTACAATCACCCATAAAAACACTTCTGCCATAATAATAATTCCATAATAATTCATAAAAACATATTAATTGTTATTTTAAATCAAACAACTGCTAATCACCTAATAACAGTTATTGGTTGACAACCATCTTCATTAATAGTTAATACAATGTTTATAAATAACTACCTATTTCACATGATCATGAAAGAATAATTTGTTAAGTCCAACGGTTATGAACAAGTTTAAAATTTGGTCAAAAATTTGGGATGTAAGAATAATTGAAAGGACATGCTATGAATGGACATGCCTCCACTTTGTGGAGACATGTGCACTCATTGGACATACCTCTTCAATATATATACATATATATAGCAGATTTGATTGACCCGGAGGTACACTGATATCAACTAGTGAAAGCCTCTTGGAGTTCAGGCAATATAATCAGATCCAGATTTGTGAAAACAATGACCAGTATTTCTCAATATTTATGCATCATTCCTACATTTGATAAGAATAAAATTATCCATATTTCTGATTACAACATGCAAGAGGAAATAGCAGACATAAACATATCGTTCAAGAGTCAAAGAATTTAAAAGAACATATACAGTTCAGATCTGCAATAGATCTAATCATCTTCAACATGGTATCAAAGCCTTGCTAAGGAAAATCTGATTAGATTTGAGAATTCAGATTACTCAAAACATATATTAATTCTCTCTTGAAAGTGCAATCACATTCCATTCTTCATAATGTCGAGTGTAATCAGATTTGAGGATTGTCTTTGAGAGACAACCAAATTTGTATCCTGGAAACTTAGAATCATGATGATATTGAAAGAAAGTAAATAGACTCATTTGTGAAAGAAAACAAATCAGAACTAGAGAATAATCTTGAGAAAACCCAGTGGGTTGAGAACAACAAAAAGCCTATGAAATTTATCGTATTTATGTAGTTAGATATCATATAGTACTTATTCCATCAAAACATGATACTACATATCAAATGCTTAAATATCTTGAAAGGACATTTGAGATAAACAACACTAGCAGAATCCTTGCATTAAAAGGATGACTTCACCATGTGAAAATGAATAAGGGAGAATCTATCACTTCATATTTTATGAGGATCACTAAATTAAGAGATCAACTTTCAATAGTTGGGAATCAAATTGATAGCATATAGTTGTTAGCTCTAGGTGGCCTACCAGCATAATGGGAGTCATTTATTCAAGAAGTGCATGGTCAAAACTCCCGAGATTCAATAGGTTGAAAATAGGTTGCTTACAAGAAGAATCCAAATTGATAACCAAAAGAAACAATCAAAATTGCATAAATGAGGATATTCATGTATTAAACACTAACTCTCGTAAAAAAGGAAAGAGACACACATATGGAAAGTGATCCTCCAAGAAGAGGAAGGACATATCTCGAATACAATGCTCAGATGTGATTAGTGTGGGCATTATGCAATGAAGTGCCCTGATAGAACAAAACAACAAACATCTTTTGCTAAAGTTGAAAAAGATAATATAGAACATGATTCTGAGAAATTTATTTTCTACTTAGCCTTATTAAGCCAAGTGTCAAACAAACTTAACACCTGGGTAATTGAAAGTGGATCCTGAAGACACATTATAGGATTTAGAGAACACTTAGACACTATGGTAGAAGAATCTGACAAAGAAGTAACTATTGGGGACGATTCAAATTATCCAATAAAGGGGATTGGAAATTGCACCACAAATTTGAAGTTAGGAATCTCCCTTCAACTCACTGGACTATTATATGTACTAGGGATAAAAGGAAACCTAGTCTCCATTTCTTCTCTTGAAGATAAAGGCTATAGAGTTACTGATAGGGAGGTTGGATGAATCACTCACTGATTCATGCTCTTGGTCTTTCTACAAGACTCTTAGGGTGTCTCTTCCACACCACTTGTCACCTATAGGATCTTAGCTGCCTAAGGATCCCCTGGTCTCTCTAGCCAACCCAACTACCAAGAAAGATTACTCTATCAAGTCAAAACATGATGCATTCACTCTCCTTTCATCCTAACCCTTAAGCAACATAAAGGCTCTCAACCCCCAAGTCTTGAACTAGGCCTTGCAGAGGTATGGAAGTGTTGTCAAACACTTAAACTCAACCAATTAGGTGTGTTGGAAGTCCCATCAATTTCATCTTCCCATCCGATTTCTTCATTTCTTCAAAATTAGGCCTAAAAGGCTAGTAGCCCCAATTAGGTCTCCTATAGTGAGAAAATAGGGTTTTTTTCCTATGCCTTTCAAAGGAATCCTGCAAATTTTCTAGGTTTCTTGGTTCATCAGTCATCCCCTTAAATATTTTTGGGGTCTTGGGGTCATACCCTTCCATCCATTGCCCTAAGCCAAATTAGGTGAAAATTAGGCTTTTTAGGCTTCACAGGCTGCTTCAACAATCAAAATTATTTTGGGCTTGTTCTAGGATTGGTATTAACCTCTCCACTTCATGGGATGATGGTAAGACTTCCTTCTTCCATGTCCAAAAGGAATTTGGACTCTAGCTTTGCTCTTCTACAAGTGATGCTGATTTCTATATGGTCTTCCCTAGCTGGACTCACCATAGGCTTGCCTAGTTCAAGACCTTAAAAATACTTTCTCAGCATTTGAGGGCCCTGGCTTCTATACATATTATGTACATGGAGTCTACCCACTATTCCCAAGAGGCCGTACAAATTGAATGGCAGGAAAGTGAGTTAGAGCTCCATCTTTAACCACTGCCTAGACAAAACCAGTGACAGTGTAAAAACAAAGTAATTTTACAAAAGGTAAACAAACTGATCAAAACCTCTATCTACCAACACATAGAATAAAGAAAACATGTCATGCAATTGATGCACATGATACAACATCAATCTTGAACTTCTAACTATGCATTGTCATCCAAAACAAAGAAATTGCTCACAAATTACTTCCAAATGCTGATTGCAAAAACTTTCAATCCGTACACTGAGCATCCAACCCTACTGATAGGGTCTTGTTATTCCTTATATAGGGAGGTTGGGTTGTTATTTACCCCTTAGGACTCCTCTCCAACAATTTGCAACTTTTGCATCTTTTATCAACTTATCCCCAATTGGTCAAATGACCTTCCTCTCTTTCCAAATTTAACCACAAACCTTAACTAAGGTAAAAACCTCACCCTAACTCTTCCTAGACCCTATTGACCTCATGACTTTTGAGATTGTGTCTCAACCTTGCAAGCTTTTTCCGAAAAACTCTAGAAATTTTTTAGAAAATTCTAGAATTTGTTTGTGGTAGTTTTCCACATGTTTATGAGTTGGAAAAAGGTGTATGAGTTGTTAAAAATCTATCTAGTCTCTAGAACAATGTAGAAGGGCTATTTTTAGAGTGTAAACAACTCATTATATGATTTTAATAGGGGTTTAAACTAGAGGACAAAATTATGGACAAAAGTGGTATTCTTGGAGTTACAAATTACAAGTGGGTAACATGTGGCATGGTTGTTTTGCCCATGGTTTTGGCCCGTGGTTTTGTAAAATCACAAATGGTTCCAAGTGGCAAATCACTATAAAAGGAGGGCTTGGGGACGTGTTTGAATCGTCGAGTTCAGTTTGCAAGACTGGGTGCTAGGAGTCTCTCTGAGTCCGAGTCCGAGTTCGAGTTGTGGTGATACGCTGCTATAAGAACTTGCATTGCAAGTGTATTGTAATCTTCTAGATTTGAGAATACATTGTGCAGGTTTTGGAGGGTGGGGTTTTTCTCCTAGAAGGGTTTCCTCGTGGTAATCATTGTGTTATGTGTTCATTATTATTTTGATTAAGTTATTATGCATTTCTTGAGATCTTTGCAATAGTTAGTTGAATTTGCATAGTCATCCTCTCAAAGATTAGTGTAGGAAGCGATTTCGCACACCTTAGCTTCCTTACAATGATGACATCATCATCATGCCTTGGGCCAATCAGAGGGCTTTACAACTTGCTAGCCCCTAATTGCACCTAGTGATAGGTTCTAAGATCCTATAAACAAAATCTCCATTGTACTCTTATTATGGTCAACACGACCTTATATCCAACACATCCAAAATGCCCTAAGGCTCGTGCCCACAGAAAAAAAAATGAAACCTTAGATTGCCTAGGCAATCCCTAGATGCTCCTGCACCAGTTACCTTTATGAATGGAAATGTTCTGGCATAGCCAAAGAACTTCACTATAAAGAAAACACAAACTATAGGAATAAGACAAGGATGTCTTTACAAACTTTGTATTGATACAAATCAAACCCTAATCCATGAAACTTATGACTCAAATGAAATTTGGCATCGAAGACTAGGACATCTTCATTTTTCGTGCTCTATATTTAGTAGAAAAAATGGTGATTGGGTTGCCCAAACTAAATCAATCCATGAAGGAGCATGAAAAGGATGTGCCCTAGGAAAGAATACAAAGGGGACTTTCTTAAATAGTGTTAGTAAAACTAAAAATGTATTAGAATTAGTTCATTCTTACTTATGTGGACCCATATCTGTACCCTTCATGGGAGGATTCTTTGTAATGACCCTTCATAGGGTCTTATCTAATTTCTCGTATAATCTTTAATTAAGGTTTAGATTATATTTTTTTCATACCCAAAGAGTCCTAAATCTCTATCATTTAGTATTATTAGTAATAGTAGATAAGGCTATTTCTCCATATGTGTCGAATTACATAAGGGATGGTAGTTTTACTATTGCTCAAGTTTGGACACTCTCAACTTGGGGCTCCCTCAGATCATTATCCATATTGGGATTTTCTTGCCTCAACATGACTGATTTACTCCTCCCCTCATGCACACTTCCTATCCATTATGTAATGCGACATAATGAGATTCCTATCCAGTTCACTAATAGTATTATCTTCGCACTTACATACAAAACAAACTTGGATATGTTACATAAGAAACTACTTATGCTTATGTATATACGTGTACATATGATTATCTATAATCATGAAATATAATATATCAATTTTATTATTCAATTTATTGATAGCATTATTGATCACTAAAATATAGCCTATAAATATGATTTAAAATTAATAAAAGTAATATATCTACTTTAAACAAATTACTAATATTTGACATGTCAAATTTATTATAAAGTAAAGAAGATCCATTTATTAAGGGCACACCTTTCGCTTATTAAAAAATCTTGCCTCTATGATTTTTATTTTATGGAGAACTATGCCCCATATACATCTCCTCCCTCTTTACATTATTACTCCCTATAATTTTGGCCCTTCATGCTTTTTTAAAGGTGTCCCATTTTTATAAAATCCTCCATATTCCCCGTCACCTAATGACATGGGTTTTGGTCCATGTTTTATTTCCATTTAGATCAGCCAATGCCATGTTTTAAATTTCTTTTTGTCCCTCCATTCGCGGTCCTAATCCCTTTATTAATATTTGGTATATATACTCTACATAATCATGGGTAGCGTCCTTTCGGTAATGTGTCATTTGACATGTGTAGATGACCCGCCTTTATTTGGTGCTTTAATTACTGGTATGTTTAGTACTTGGTGTGTTTATGAATAGGTGATTGTTAATATTAGTAAGTTATGTTTAGTGTACTTAAAAATATGTTTTATTATTAAATGTATTTATTGATTGTTATAACGAATAGTATTGAATTGGCTATAAGTAATCTAATTATTTGGATCTGTTATTTATTGTTTATCTTTAATTTTTTAACAACAAATAAAATATCATATATAAATATATTATAGTCATGATATTCTTCTATTATATTCTTCTACACACACACACACACACACACATATATATTTATATTTATATTGATCGTATAGGGCCATGACATTCTTATATTAAATAATCTTTTTAGATGATTTCTATAGAAAGACCTAGATATACTTTCTTAAATGTAAAGAGTGAGGAGATTCTTAAAAGGTTCAAGGAATTCAAAACTCTTACAGAAAACTTGTTTGAGAAGAAAATCAAAGAACTAAGAATAGATAACATGGGAAGGAATACGCTTCAGAAATTTTTAAAGAATTTTGTGTGAATGTTGGGGTAAAGAGGGAGTTTACTGTACCTTATAATGCACAACAAAATGTAGTTGTTGAGAGAAAAAATAGAACCATTGTAGAAGCTACTAGAGCCATGTTGTACGTCCAAAACATAAAAACTTTGTTTTGGGCAAAAGCCTCTAGGAATTTTGTTTACATTCAAAATAGATGTGAAAACTCACACCTAGATAATAAAAATCCTAAAGAGGCATTCACTGGTGTAAAACTTGACATAAGTCATCTAAGGATTTTTGGCTATCTTGTCCACATTCATGTGCCTAAAGAAAAGAGGTCTAAGATAGAACCGATTGGAAACTAAAGGGATATTTGTGAGATATATTGAAACATCAAAAGCCTACAGAGTATACATACCTAGATAGAAATTGATTGTGAGATCCCCCATTTTAAGTTGAATTTAATAAATACTATTAAACAAAAAATAATAAATAAATAAATATTATAATAAAATCTATTATTATTTCTAAGATATCAAATTAATACAATATAATACCATATCAATTGATATAATATATAATTACCTAAATTATAAAATAATATTTTTTCATGATAATATTATTATTAAATAATAATAATAGTAGATAAGTGTAATAATAAATCATAATAACGAGGTCTGAGTAAGGAACAAGGAAATCAAGGACTCAGAATAAATAAAGGAAAAAGACTATCGAGTACACTTTATGTGAAACGTCTGATGTCAATTAATAACAATGACACTAGATGCCAAGTGTGAGCTACGTCAAAATCTTTGTGGCAGACTTCTCCTCCATCTATAAGTACCTCTAATAATTACAAGATTCTAAACTACCAATATATATCATCAAACTCATTTGAAACATTATGTGATCAACATGATATTCTACCTCTGAATCAAATCACAGATATCTATCAAACGCCCACGTAGGCTGGGTAACAATAAGTAAAGGATATCCAGGTGGACGTCTATTTCCATATGGACAATCATCAAAGTCGGTCAAATGTCAATACCAGAGTTTATCAATGTTCATGATCATTACTTATTGTGAGGAATCGACAAGACAAGGTGAATAAATATTGTTATTACAGGTTTTAATATCTTATTTATATTATGTCAGTAGAATCCATAATGTTGGGCATGAATCCTTCCTATCATGAACATCTTTATTCATAGGAAATTAGAACTGCATGTGGAAGCTATAAGACTAAAGACTAAGTTAATTAACAAATAGTCAAATATAGATTGGTGTCAATTAATTTTAAGAGATAACATTCGAAGGATACAACCTTTCAGTTTGCAAGGTACATAATCACATTCTCACAGGGCCACTAGGACACACAAATTTTCTTTTCTTATCTCAGACCTGCTCTTTTGAGAGAAGAGCCCAGTTACTTAGCTATTGGCATACAATCCAAATATTGCAATTAGATATAGCTGGAAGTGTCATCTCCCCATTGTGGAGGTAATTTGATTTAATTAATTTAATTAATTAAGTTGTCCAAAATAATGAATATTTTATGAGGATGACTAATTAATTATTTTAATTAATTAAATAGGTGGTATTAAGTTAATTATTTATAAAGTTATCAAATAAATAAATATTAAAAGATAACTTTATATTTAATTAATTTGATAAAGTGACTTGAATTATAAAATATTTTATAAAGTCACTTAATAGATAAAATAAAATAATGTTCTAGAAGTTTTTGGAGAAAGTGGAGAAAAAAAAAATATAGGCATGGAGGGCTCATTGTCTATCATCCAAGTTTATTTTCTCTATTGTGTCTACTTGAGCATTTGTGGAGCTTGAAGGCCTGCAAGTATTCAACTTAATCATTGGGAATGATACCTCCCAAGTGATTGCATAACTGAGGGGTGAAAGATTTTCTGAAGGGTTGCCCTTTGGAAGTGGCACTCAGCCATTTCAAATTGAGCTTATTTGAAGTCCTCAGACTTACCTAAGGGTTTGAGTTTTTGGCTGCAAATTGAAAAAAGCAGTCCGAAAAAGTAGATACAAAAAAGAAGATCCGAAAAAGTAGTCTGAAAAAAGAAAAGCGAAAAAGAAGATCTGAGAAAGAAGATCCAAAAGAGCAAAGCGGAAAGGCAGTATTGGTAAAATTTATTACAGCTATCTACAATCAAGTTCCTATGGATATTTCATACATTTTTCTTATCATTTAGATGCATATTAGAAGGTAAGGCTGTAGGTGATAGTTTGTATTAGATTTAAGCATTATTCTTGCAGATGTAAGCCACGAGTCTTGGCCATTTTATACTAGCATTATAGTTGACATTATATGTGCAATAAAGGAGACATAAGTTGCTGGTCTGATATAGTTGTAATTGAATATGTATTTATCATTCATGATCAGCTTATTAGTTTGCATGCCAATTGTTTGACAAAATGTTAATTGGCTGTAGGTTCTCTTTTTGGCATCAATAATGTTATAATTTTGCATACCAAGTGTTTGTATTAATGCCACTTGGCTATAAGTGCATTAACACCATCATAGGTTGCATCCAAAGTATTTGTCATAATTACTATTTGTTATAGCAGCATATTGCAAGTAGTTTTAGTTACATATTTGCGTTGAGTATTGTCAAAATAAGTTGCACATTCATGTTAGGTCATTGTTTAGTCAATTTTGAGTCTTCTTGCGATAAATTCTCATTGAAGAAAGAGTTATTAAAGCAAACTGAAATACTATATCAATCATATGACCCTTGTATGTGAAGTGTTTGACAAAATTTCTCAGTTCAGCATTAGAGGTTTTTAGTGGCCTATTGGTAGGGGTCATTACAGGAAGATTGCATATTTACAAACGCATATCATATATTTTTAATTTCTTTATATATTAAATTGGGTTTGCCTATATAGGACAAGAATCGTGACCCTATAAGTTGCAAACGTTCCAACAACAAACTGAAATAGAAATGTGAAGTTTCTAATAATACCCTCATACCTTCAAAGGGAAGTAATAAGGGATATCTATTACAGTCAATGTGCACTATCATGGCATTAATAAAGAAATAAAGGGTGCAGAGATAGCAATCAAAAGATATAAGAATATAATTGGTGCGGCAAAAAAAACCCAATCTAAATTGGATATACAATACTATTGGTTAAGGAAGTAGAACAGAAAATACGAGGAGCAATATTGAGGTATTCATTCACTAATACAACAATATCTCTCATTACAAGTAACAACTTGTATCACAGAAATTGTAATATATTTTATTAAGCAATAAATAATATTGATCATTTATAGTAGAAGGTAAGAAATTAAAGTTATTGTCCCAAAATTCATAGAATATTCTACAAGGGACATTATAGTGGTATCAGAGCATAATCATGCCATCCTGTGAATGAAGGCTTATGGTAACTTATGAGAGAAGGACAAAAAAAACTACAATGAACGACTTAGCAAATGAAGTGAGAACATATATGGAGCAAACCCACCAAACCAACCAAACTATATTGAATCAAATGGAGAAATCAAATTAGGCCCTCCTGCAAGCATTATAGAACATGGAAAACTCGATCAATAATTTGAGAAGTCAACCTAACATAATAAGAGAAACTAATTCAATCCATTTTGAAAATAACAATGTAACTTCAAGCTCCAGCCTGCCCCAACCTACATTGCTACCTAGAAGAGTAAATCTAAGAGAGGAGGAAGGAGTCAAGCAACCCCTAACTAGTACGGAAGCTATTGCAAGGGCATATGCTATTCTAAAGCCTAACATTAGAGAAGTGATATCATTCAAAGAATTTTGTGATGATAAACAAAAGGAGACGTCTAGAAGGACGGTAAATGAACTCATACATAAAATTAACAAAATAAAGCTTCCACATTTTGATGGTTCAGAAAAGATTACATCGTGCCAATGGTTAGAAAAATTAAACACATTTTTAATTCTAAATCCCATGACAGAAGAAGATGCATTGCAATTCACTATAGTGCATCTAGAGGGAGCAGCACATGATTGGTGGATCCATGGGCATATCTCATTGTGACATAAAGATGTAAAATCCTATGAAGAATTCTCCCAAAAGCTCATGAATAGATTTGATGATAAGGACATCGAATGGTATTTTCAAGAACTAACTCAACTCAAACAAACTAGAATAGTGGAAGACTATGCTCGCAAATTTCAAGATTGTCAGTTATGGTTCTAGACCTTTCCCAAAAGAGACTCACTCATATATTTATAGAAGGATTAAAAGACTCCACCAGGCACTTTGTTAAACCGCATGAACCACAGAACTTGGAAGAAGCCATTAGAAAAGCAAAAATGGTAGAATCAAATTCATCAAAAGAAAGATCTAAGAATTTTTCGACAAAGAAAGAGCATAGAAATGAAGACTCACACAAAGACCAAAGAGATAAAGAATGTTAATTCTGCAATGCAAAATGGAGTAGAGGACACTAATGCCTGAGTAAGGAAGCCCAAAAGTAAAAAGAGGATACATTGAAGAAAGGCACATGTTTCAGATGTAGAGGCCCTTGGGAACTTGGACATAAGTGTGACAAGAAAAGTCAACTCCATAGAATTGAAGCAACACATGAAATAAATAATGTAGAGACTTCAAACAAGAGTGTGAACAATGATCAAGAGAGGATATGGGAATAGAGAATCATTGAAGCTTTGAGGAAGTTCAACTTTAGTCATACTCTCATCTAGAAATGTAAATATCAAACAATACATATATGTACATATTTTTATGATTTTTAATAGAACTTTAATATTCAATTTAAATAAAAGGAAAGAGTGGCAATTAAGGGAGAACTGCTAATAACACCCTGTTGTTAGCACCTTCCTAAGAGTGTAATTAAGGGAGAATCGCTAGAGCACCCTATTGCAGTGGTATGTTAGGGAGAACTGCGCTAAGGACACCCTATTGCTCTGTAATTAAGGGAGAACCGCTAGAGCACCCTATTGCAGAATTAGTTGAGGGAGGACTACCGAGGGCACCCTATCATAGTGATAGTAAAGGGAGAATTGCTAGCAAGGCACCCTACTACATTGTGATTATGGAAGAACTGCTAGGGCACCTCAATACAAAGAGAATATTATAGAGATCTTGGGATGAGATAAAGTCTCACCTAAGTATTATAAAAAGATGGATAATCCTAAATGGATATCCATAGAGACCTTAGGATGAGATAAATTCTCTCCTAAGGATTATGAGAATCTTCATCAAGACTTGTCATGGACAAAGGAAATGCATAACCACAAGCAGATACTACAATACATCAAGATAAGTTACATATTTTGAATTATTTGTACTATTTAAACATTATGATCTTTAGTTTTAATAAACCTATTTTTGTGAACATATTATAGTTCTAATTTCTAAATGGAATTTTTGTGTAGGACTATTGATCAAATTATAAGGAGAGAATATTGGATGGCTTGAGGACAAGCAATTTGAGCAAGGGCAGACTGTGACATCCCCCATTTTGAAGTTGAATTTAATAAATACTATCAAACAAAAAAAAAAAAAAAATTATAATAAAATCTATTATTATTTCTAAGATATCAAATTAATACAATATAATACCATATCAATTGATATAATATATAATTACCTAAATTATAAAATAATATTTTTTAATGACAATATTATTATGAAATAATAATAATAGTAGATAAGTGTAATAATAAATCATAATAGCGAGGTCTGAGTGAGGAACAAGGAAATCAAGGACTCAGAATAAATAAAGGAAAAAGACTATCGAATACACTTTATGCCAAACATATGATGTCAACTAATAACAATGACACTAGATGCCAAGTGTGAGCTACGTCAAAATCTTTGTGGCAAATTTCTCCTCCACCAATAAGTAACTCTAATAATTACAAGATTCTAAACTGCCAATATATATCATCAAACTCATTTGAAACATTATGTGATCAACATGATATTCTACCTCTGAATCGAATCGCAGATATCTATCAAACGCCTACGTAGGCTGGGTAACAATAAGTAAAGGATATCCAGGTGGACATCTATTTACATATGGACAATCGTCGAAGTCGGTCAAATGTCGATACCAGAGTTTATCAGTGTTCGTGATCATTACTTATTGTGAGGAATCGACAAGACAAGGTGAATAAATATTGTTATTACAGGTTTTAGTATCTTCTTTATATTCTGTCAGTGATATGATATGATATGATAGATTTTAATGACGTCCACGAGACTAAAGTAGTCTATGGGACCCATGCAATCACCCTCCCGAGTCAGGAGCGGAACTAGTCAGTTGCAAAGTTTTGGTTAACTTGTCTCTCCTTCTTTGAAGTTTGGTAATCAAATCTGCTGCTCTCTTCACTTGATCTTCCTCGAATAAATAGTTGAAGTCCTTGTTCTGCAGTATTTTTGTACAACCAGATCTGATGTCATTGTAAGCCAAGCAGTCTTTCACAAAGTGCTGCTCTGTCTCAACTATTCCCATATTACAAAATAAACATGTTCTATCTGCCCACTTTTCCTTTGGAACTTGCCACCGACTAGTTTCACATCACAACTAATGTGAACTAGTTCGAAGTTGTGCCATCAACATTTTTGCTTTCCAATTAATAGGTGCTCTTATATAGGCCTTTTCATCATGACTAGAAGTGGGATTAAATTCTTTAATGTAATAAGATTTTTTTCGCCCTATGTGTCTTGTCCACAGAATATTGCGAAATTTTTCATTGACAAACTTTTTTATTTCTATAATGTTATCCGAGCAAGTTTGGATGTTGATATCCCATTTTCGCATCCATTTGTCATTTTGCTTCATCCATGTGCTTTTCCGCCTCACAAGTTTTTCCTCTATGATCAACTTGGGCCAACGATGTGTTTCCAGCCCTTGGGTTTTCTTTAAGTAGCTTATCATACGGACCAAAGCAATGGCTTCTAATGGAAAGGTACCCACCTCTGCCAAAAGAATCTCATACGGAACTGTGATCTTGACTTTAAGATTGCATGTGATGAAGTGTTTTTGAATTCTTTCTACTTGCCGCCATTTCTGTTCGGACATACTACCTCCCCACACTTCACATCCGTATAGAATAACCGGAGTTACCAGCAAACCAAAAAGATTTTTCATGGTCGTCCAATCCCATAATTCTGCGTTCCTACACTTGTTTTGTAAAGAGTATAACGCCTTCCAACCCCCTTGGATCCTTTTTGATCTGCAAGTATCCCAATTGAGTTTGTTATGAAAATCGATGCCCAAGTATTTGTACTCTTCCACAGTCTCGAGTGGTCTATTTTCAAATAGAAACTCGTGTTGTATGCTCCTATTCTTCTTCAGTGAGAAGATCATAATTTTGGTTTGGCTAGTGTTAACTTGCATTCCTACTTCATGACAAAAATTTTCTAGTGCTATCAAGTGCTCTTTCAAACCTTTAGCTGTTCTAGCAAGAAATATGAGATCATCTGCATATAAGAGCAATCTTATCACAAAGTGGGCCAGCTGCACCCCCTCACCATTGGTCTTGTTTATCCACTCTTCTAACTTGTCAATATAGAGCCCGAACAATGTTGGAGATAGCGGACACCCTTGCTTAACCCTGATGTTGCTGTCAAAATTTTCTAATAGCCCTTCTGTCGTTCTGATTTTAGCTTTGACCTGCTCATATAATCTATAAACCGCTGACCTAAGTTCTTTAGGAACTTCCAACTCTTCCATTCTATAATGCTGGGCATGAATCCTTCCTATCATGAACATCTTTATTCACGGGAAAGTAGAACTGCATGTGGAAGCCATAACACTAAAGACTAAGTTAATTAATAAATAGTCAAATTTACAAATTGGTGTCAATTAATTTTAAGAGATAACATTTGAAGGACACAACCTTTCAGTTTGCAAGGTACATAATCCCATTCTCACAGGGCGAATAGGACACACAATTTTTCTTTTCTTATCTTAGACCTGCTCTTTTGAGAGAATAGCCTAGTGACTTAACTATTGACATACAATCCAAATATTGCAATTAGATACAGCCGGAAGATTGCATATTTACAAATGCATATCATATATTTTTAATTCCTTTATATATTAAATTGGGTCTGTGCTATACAAGACAAGAACTGTGACCCTATAAGTTGCAGACGTTCCAATAACAAACTGAAATAGAAATGTGAAGTTTCTAATAATATCCTCATACCTTCAAAGGGAAGTAATAAGGGATATCTATTACAGTCAATGTGAACTATCATCGGTAGTAATAAAGAAAAAAAGGGTGCAGATATAGCAATCAGAAGATATAAGAATATAATTGGTGCGACAAGAAAAACCCAATCTAAATTGGATATACAATACTATTGGTTAAGGAAGTAGAACAGAAAATAAGAGGAGCAATATTGAGTTATTCATTCACTAATACAACAATATCTCTCATTACAAGTAACAACTTGTATCACAGAAATTGTAATATATTTTATTAAGCAATAAGTAATACTGATCATTTATAGTAGAAGGTAAGAAATTAAAGTAATTGTCCCAAAATTCATAGAATCTTTTACAAGGGACATTACATTGATTCAACCTAGCAGAGATGTCATTTTGAGTAAGACATTGCTTTCAGGAGATCAAAGAGCTCTCATGATATAGAAACTCAAAATCCTCCTAAACAAATGGAGGAGGATCCTGCTCCTAAGTTTCAGAGGTAGTCTCCCTAAGAAACTATAAAATAAAATCAGACTACTCCAATAGATGAACCTAACAACAACAAAAAGAGACCTCTTTGGGTTAGAAAGATGATTGAGGAAGCTGAAAATTATGCAGCACCCAAAGGAAATTTTAGAGAAAGTAAGAGACCTATAGATTCTCTAGCTATGTTTCCTTGATGACTGTGATCATAAAATCAGAACGAAGTTGTATCACAAAAGCCTTAAAACATCGAGTAGGGAAAGATGTTATGACAGTACCAGTCCATTGTAAGGAATGATGTATGGGACATAGTTCCAACACCAAAAGGGAAATCAATTGTTTCTTCAAAATGGCTCTTCAAAATCAAACATACTGCAGATGGCAGTATAGAGAAACACAAAGCTCGTTTGTTGCAAGAGGTTTCTCACAAAAAGAAGGCATTGATTATGAAGAGATTTATGCACCTATTGCCCGTTACACCTCAGTCGGAGTAGTAATAGCTATTGCAACATCTAAAGGCTGGAAGATCCATAAAATGGATGTGAAGATTGTATTTTTGAATGGGACTATTGAAAAAGAAGTCTATTGAGAGCAACTTGAAGGCTTTGTAATACATAATGTTGAATCACATGTATGCAAATTAAAGAAAGCTTTATATGGTAAATAGGGCCCATAGACTCGTATGAAAAATTTGATTACTATTTTGTGGGACTAGCATTTTCCAAGAATAATGCAGATACAAACCTCTATTTTATATGTTGATGACTTGCTAATGACATGAGAAGATCACCTAATCACTCAATGTAAGAAGAGCCTAGCTTCAAAATTTGACATGAAGGAGCTGGGCATTTTGCATTACTTCCTTGGATTGGAAGTCTTGTAGAAAATATATTGCATCATTCTTAATGAAGAAAAGTATACTATTAACATTCTGAAAAGGTTTGGACTATTGAACTATAGACCCATGTTAGCACCCTTGGAAATCAATTTTCACAAATTGAAGGAAGCAACAACAGAATTAGAATTGGCAAATCCCACTCTCTATAGACAAATAATTGGATCATTGATGTATTTGGTCAGCACAAGACCGGAGATATTTTATGCAATAAACACTTTAAGCCAATTTATGTGTGAATCTAAGGAGATACATCTTGCTGCCAAACATATTTCTAAGATACCTTCAAGGTAAAATTTGGATATGGTCTTCAATAAAAAAATGTAGACCCAGATCTACATGGATACTTTGATTCAGATTGGGCTGGAAGTGTAATTGATCGTTAAAGCACATCAGAATGTTGCTTAAGTTTAGGATCGACAATGATTTTATGGATCAGTAGGGAGCAGTCATTAGTTGCACAAAGCTCTATAGAAGCCAAATACATTGCATCCTCTATGGGAGCAACAAAAGTAGTATGGCTTTGAAAATTGCTTGTGGGATTATTTGGTGAACACTTGAATCCTACAATTATCCATTGTGATAGTCAAAGTTGTATCAAGCTTTCAATAAGTCCACTATTCCATGATAGATCAAAACACACTAAATTCCTTAACACTATGTGGGAGACCTTGTAGAAAGGATTTTCATTCAATTAAAGTATATTAGTACAAGTAATCAAACAACAAACATTCTCACCAAGCCCCTCTCCAGAGTAAAAGTTGAACACTTTAGGAATAAACTTGGTATGGTTGAAAATGTAAGTTAAATTTGAGATTTAGTCTCAAACTATTTATTTGTACTAATATATATATAAAAGATGTTTAATGTGTAAACTCTTTTTTTTTTCAAGTGTGTGACTTGATGACTTTATGGGTCCCCTTTGACAATCTTTCAGATAAGGAACACTTGCACTTTACATTGTAAGGTGACAACTTTACAATGATTTGTTTCATTATCATGATGGATATCATGTAACTTGATATCCATGGATATGTCATGATAGTCAAAACCTCTTGGACATTCTGATAGATATTATAAGAGTTGATATCAGTTGAGGATCATTATGGCCCTTAAGAGATAATCATGGTGGATAGTGTATCCATGGATATACCATGATTTATTATGGTAGATATCACGAGACCTGATGTCAATGCACATACCATAATGTGGATGTGTTATGAAGAATGTCATGTCACTTGATATTCTTAAAATATATCATACATTATGATATCATGAGTTAGGTGATATCAGTGTATACTTGGTTAGTCTTTTATCTTCCCTAGCTAAGAGGGAGTGTTAAAAAATGATAGCTTCAGTCAGATATATGAATGATAATCAATATCATGATATAAATATATATGCATGTATATATATCAGTATACATTGTGTCTATATATATGTAACAAACGGAATTTCATAACAAAAATAAAGGCGATCTAGAAAGAGTTTTCCTCAACTATTTATTGAACAAATATATTGAATTCTTTTTCATGAGACGTTAACTGCTTCTAACTACCAACAATTAACTGAGATAAAAAAGCTCAACTGAAATAACTGTAACTATGATCAACTGTAATAACTGTAAAAATGATTAACAGAAATAACTATGATAACGTTCAACTAAAATAACTACAACAATGATCAATTGTAATAATTGTAAAAACGATTAGCAGAAATAACTATGATAACATTCAACTAAAATAACTATAATAACTGAAATAATGATTTGCTATCTTTCCATGCATATAAGTAAATGCATAACATGAAAAAGAAAGAACATACGAGAAGTATTAGATGAGTCTTTAATTGGTTGTGCAAGCTTCGACTTTCAGCAAGAGGAGAAGCATTGACTTAGGCTTAACCTCCCAACCTCAAACCATATTTATCCCCACACAATCTATTAAATAGAAAGGCCCTCCCTACCTCGGGATCAAGCTTGGGATACTTTTATTGCAGCCACCTGAGCATTCTGATGTTTAGAATGTCCGCACAATTATGGACGGACATCTTTGAATAACTGGCTCTACTGACATCAAGTGATCATAGATGGAAAATATGCTTTAAATGACCTTGGCCAAGGTTTTCTGATGGGTTCAATGACCTGACCACCAATGCTCGACTTGACAACAGGGAACAATGGTGTATGAACAAGCATGAGCTATTAAATGAAATTAATTTAGATTTTTTATATCTGACTTTTATTTTCATGTTATTGCAGATTTCATCTCACCTCTTCACCTTTTCCATGGCTATACAGCCAATGAGTCCTAGGTGCTCAAATCTTAGAGCAATTAGCTCTGTCTATTGATCCTCAACTAATAAATGAATATTATATGTTTCTAGCTTATCACAATCTGTGATTTGAGAAATGTAATCTTTAAGACTTGTAGAATAAATATCATTTGATTCCTGACTTTTAGTGGCATAAATAAAATATGATAGCATGTCATGGATACATGGCTTTTATTTATCATAAACAGCTCTATCTTAGAGAAGGTCTAACCGATGATGTTTAAGCAAGATGATTTGCATCATGATACAAAACTGTATCTTACTTCTATGGTAAATCGGAATGCAATAATATCTGATAATAAAACATATTGAAATGCTTGGAATAAGGACACCACATAACCTGGTAAATTCTGGAATAAAATCGAGTCTTGTTGGATGCTAATGATCAGTTCTTCCTTGAAATAAATCTTCAGGTGCAAACTCAGTGTGATTATTAATCACGTCTTCAACATAATATCAAATAAAAAGGCAAAACATTGGAAGGAAAATTGTAGTAGTTATCAGGTGATGTATTGCAGGGATATAGTGTGACAAATGCAGAGTATCAGATGATATGAAAAAAAATCAGAAATGATATTGAAAGGAAGTTGGATGATAAGTCTTATATCCGCCGCCTCTCTTGGCTTCATAATAAAAAGGTATTTGAAAGTTTCTTTGGCTTCCAAGAAGCCATAACTTACCAAAAAGAGATTTGGCTCTTGATCGCCAAAGACATGCCAAATGTGCATTTCAGGTTTAGCAAGAAATTGAATAAATATGGAAAAAATATTTGAAGGATATAAATCAAGATTAATTATAATATATGTCTATCTACTTACACATAGATGTACTGATGAGGTGGCATCATATTATTTATTTAAATGATATTATGGTGTCACCTTTATTCTTATGTGTAGGTACATAGGTATACATTATAATGATGTGGTGGAAAAATCAATCAAAACCATTTGAGGTACGTATTATTTTTAATTAAAAACAATAATTAATTTCTATATGTTTATTTAATAGCTCATGCGGGTCCATCAATTGTACCTTGATGTTTAACTCGCTAGGTTCTTACCAAGGCAATTAAAGGTCATACCTGTCAACCTGATAATTGGACTAAGCTAGTATCCCATTGCGTTGATCCCGTTTAGCAATGCTTCCCCTTTCATCTTCTCCTACAATCACCTGTGCAATATTTCCACAATAATAACAAGTTCCATAATAATTTCATAATAACATTTAATATAGATAAAGAATTTAATTATTAACCATAATTCCAAAATCAAGCAACTGCTAAACATCACATGACAAATAATGGATAACGACCATCTTCATTAAACAGTTTACATAATGAATACAATGGATATATTTAACTACCTTTTTCACATGATTATGAACGAAAATCTATTCAATCTAACAGCTATAAATAAATTTAAAATTAGGTCAAATTTGGGATGTAACATACTCTCCCCCTTAAGTTTTTGATCGTCCCTGATGAATATCACAAAAAAACTTAAAACAATATCTATCAAATCGTTTCAAGAAAAGAAAAGTTCAGGCTCTAGCCCTAGAGAAAAGATGAGGGTATTTTTGAAAAATTTCACGATAATCTTCCTAGGTAGCATTATCCTCTGCATACGAATCCTACTAGACCTTGCATTGAGTCACCTCTCGATTTCATAAGCGTAGCTTATGCACCTCGAGTATTCTGAGTGGTTCTATTTCCACCACCCCTAGTTCTCGCACTTGTAATAGGTTCCAATCAATTATATGATCATGATGAGTGATGTATTTCTTAAGGTATGACACATGGAAGATGTCATGCATCCTTGCAAGAGCTGGTGGTAGGGAAATTTTGTAGGCTACTGGGTTCATAATCTCCAATACTTCAAAAGGTCTCACATACCTTTGGGCTAACTTGGCATTCTTACCAAACTTGATGGTACCCGACTGAGGTTTTACTCTTAATATCACCTTTTCTCTCACTGAGAATTCTCTAGGTGTTCTTTTTGCATCTACATAACTTTTCTGTCTATCATTAGCTTCTTTCAATCTTTGAAGAATTTGGATTATTTGTTCTTTCATTTACTTAAGAATTTTAGGTCCAACAATAATTCTATCCTCCAATCGATTCCAACTCATAGGAGTTCTACATTGGCGGCCATATAGAGCCTCGAAGGGGGCCATTTTAATGGTGGATTGATAGGAATTGTTGTAAGCAAATTCTACCAAGGGTAAACACGTTTTCCACTTGTATTGCTGATACATACAGTAAACTCTTAAAAGATCTTCTAATACCTAGTTTACTCTTTTTGTTTGACCATCAATCTCAGGATGACAAGCTGAACTGATGTTTAGTTTAGTCCCTAATGCTGAAAATTATGTTTACCAAAATCTAGAAGTTATCTTAGCATCCCTATCTACGATAATTTTCTCTGGAACTCCATGTAATCGAAAAATCTCCCTTATGAATTTATGAGCGATTTCTGGTGCTCCATCGGTTAGATTTTCTGGTAGAAAGTGAGCAACTTTTGTCAATCTATCTACTACTACTAGAATGGTATTGTGTCTATTCTGTGTCATAGGTAACCCTTGTACAAAATCCATAGAAATTATCTACCATTTCCATTTTGGTACCTCATTTGGGTGCAAAAGGTCAGCTGAGTAATGATGTTCCACTTTTACTCTTTTGCATTCTTGACATCCTACCACAAATTTTGTTATTTCCCTTTTCATTCCTTTCCAAAAATATAGAGATTTAATATCTGACAACATTTTAGTTACTCTAGGGTGTCTTAAATATGGAGCTGAATGAGATTTTTCTAGAATCATTCTTCGAAATTTAGTTTTGTTGGGTATATAAATCCTGTCATGATATCTTAACAATCCATTCTCTTCTCTCCTAAATTCTAAATACCTGGGATCCTATGGGTCTCTGATGAGAGTTTGGCTAATCTTTGCATAAAATTCATCATGCTCTAGATGTTGTAGAATCTGAAATTTATAATAGCCATTGCGGAAATGTGTCTCCTTCTGCTAAGGCATCTACCACTTTTTTTTCATTGCCCTTGATGTAATTAATGTCAAACTCATAATCTACTAGAAATTCTAGCCATCTCCTTTGTCTAGCATTAAGGTTGGGTTGGGTAAAAATGTATTTTAGACCGTGGTGGTCGAATCAAAGATCAACAGGTTGTCCAATCAAGTAATGTCTCCACATTTGAAGAGCATGTACAATAGCTACTAATTCCAAATCATGAGGGGTGTAATTCTACTTGTAATTCTTCAATTTCCTAGACTCGTATGCAATTACCTGCTCATCTTGCATTAGCACACCTCCTACTCCTCCTGATATATCAGATATAACGATGAATTTCTTTTTTGGATCAGGTACTCTTAGTATGGGTGTTGTAGTTAACTTTCTTTCAAGCATTCAAAAGCTAATTGACATTTTTCAATCCATACACACTTCCTTCCCTTTCTCTGAAGTGATGTGATCAGGTAAGCTATCTTGGAGAAATTTTTGACAAACTTTCTATACAACCCTGCCAATCCCATGAAACTTCTGACTTCTGTCACATTTTTAGGTATAGGCCATTCCTTAATTGCCTTGATTTTTGACAGATCTACAACTATTCCCTGAGCTAATATAATGTGTCATAAATACTGAATTTCCTTTTGATAAAAAGCGCACTTAGACAATTTTCCGTATAATTTATGTTCTCTTAGCCTTTGCAAGACTTTTTCCAGATGTTCTTAATGTTCTTTCGCGTTCTTTGAATAGATTAGAATATCATCTATAAAGAATAGTACAAACTTATGTAGACAATCTTGGAATATGCTATTGATTAAGTTCATAAAAGTTGTTGGAGCATTGGTTAACCCAAAAGGTGACACTATGAATTCATAATGCCCATACCTAATTTTGAATCCAGTTTTGTGAATATCTTCTTCTTTTAATAAGTAGCTGATGATATCCTGACCTCAAATCAATCTTTGAAAATACTGTAGCCTATGTCACAAGGTTCGCCGCACTTCTGGCTTGAAGTTTGAAATTCAGCGAACATCTTAAAGCAGTAGAAAATTCGTCAAAAATGCGTATCAAATTCGCATGGCAATCGGGTCGTTTTTTCACCAAGTATTTTTCTAAAGCGTTTCCTTAGGTTTTTCAATCTGCTGGTTCAATGGAGGGTTAACCTACCAATAAAAAGAAGCTTGAAGCCGTAGCTTGTTCAGTCGCTGAAACTAGCAACTAGGGCAAAAAAAAATTGCAGCAATTGTTCTTTTTTCAACACGTTTTCCCATCTGCGTCGTGAAAGGAGCGAGTTCAAGCATCAAATTCATCAATCCGTTGGTAACGTTTCACGTCGCTTCATCCTGCGTAGTAGCATCGATTCTGTTCAAGTCTTTAAGAGATTTAATCGAAGTCTATAAAAACTAAGTACTTTTAAGTTTTACGATAGGAAATTAAAAATCAATAAAAAACTTAGTAATTTTAAGTTTAACGATAGTGAATTAAGAGTATATAAAATTTAAAAATATAAATATTTTATTAGTTTTTTTGACTTATAAAAGTTACGAATATTTTTAAGTTTATTACAAATCATTTATATTAAATAAATTATTTATAAAGTTTTAAGAGTTATGAATTGTGTTTCTTTACATAGAATGATTTCTTATGGTTTATATTTTATAAATGTTAATCTATTTGATATTTTTATAGATATATTATTTATATTTTTAAAATATTAAATTTATATAAGGCGAATTTAATGTCGAATTTTTTTTGAATTTTTGCCCTTGTCAAACTTCATCCGAATTTTATAGTTGACGAATTCGAACTCGAACTCGAACCTTGTGACTTAGACTGTAGCACCTTTCATTTGATCAAAAAGGTCATTAATTTTATGAAGTGGGTACCAGTTCTTGATAGTAACCTTATTGAGCATTCTATAATCTATGCATAGTCTCATAGTTCTTTCCTTCTTCCTAACAAACAATATTAGGACTCCCCATGGTGAAACATTGGGCCGAATCAGTTTCTTATTTAACATATCCTGCAATTGTATTTACAACTCCATTAATTTTGTGGTGGTCATTCGATAAGGTGGTCGAGAGATGGGTTCTACTCCTGGTAACAAATCTATAGTAAAATCAAAGACTCGAGATGGAGGTAAACCGAGGAGTTCTTCGGGAAACATATCTTGATAATTCTTTAGGTAGGGATACTTTTCTTCGAAAGATTCCTTTAACTTTTCTTTGATTTCTTCATCTTCAAAAATGTAGTCATCTCCATATGTGGTGTTTATAGGATCTCTCATATCTTCAACTCTTACCGCAAAAATCTCTAGCCACATTTCTTGAGTTGCATGGTCGATATCTATTTTGATTTAATTTCATGTTTAATCCCTTTCATGCTTGCAGGTTTGCCTTGGTCATCCAAACAATCTACAATTTTAGCAAAACAATCAACCTTGGCCTTATGCTCATTGAGCCAATTAATGCCTATAATAATGTTATAAGACCCAAGAGGTGCTATATATAGATTCAATTCAGTGGAGAAATTTGGAAAATCAACCTGAGCCTCAAACAGACACTACTCTACCTTAGCCCTTGACTGGTTTGCATACTCGACTGTCCATGGTTTTTCCATAAAACTAGATCTCTTTGGAAATCTACTTAATAGTTTAGGCGATATAAAACATTCAGAAGCTCTAGTATCAATTAAAATAGAAACGAGGTTTCTGTAGATCTTACCCAGAGTTTCAATCAGGCCTATCTATTGTTCTGCTTGTCTATTGTTAAGGGTTGTGTGGATCCTTTGCTGATAAACATGCTGTTGTTGTGGAGGGGGTGGTCGGTGTGGCTGATTTGGGTTGGTCTTGACAGGGCATTTATTAGCATAATGATCTCCTCCACAATTGAAACATTTTGAAGGTGGTCCCTTTTTTTCATTGCCCTGATTATTCTTACTTGTATTGAAATTAATTTTAAAATCCTTGATTCCATTCCCTTTTGATTCTAGTTTGTTAAATTTATAATCCCTAAACTATTTCTTTTGAGATCTAGTATCTTTACTTTCTGTATTCCAATTTTGTTTTCTTTTATTATCCTGAATATAGTCATCGCTCTTGATTTTATATTCCTGTCGCACAACCTTCTCTAAAGCTTCTTCCATGGTTCGAGGAGTGAGAACATTAACTACTCCTAATCTATTATTCAAACCCATAATGAATTTCCTCACTTTCAAATTCCTATCTTGTTGGTATGGTGGTACATACTTCAATAATCAGGTAAATTTCTCTGAGTACTTATGTACATTCATATCTCCTTGCTTAAGATTTTGGAAATCCAACAACTTTTGGTCATAAAAGGTTTGGGGTAACCAACGGTTCCTAAAAATGGTTACAAATTTTTCCTAGGTAATCTCAGTGGTTTTAATGTTTAGCTCAACCTTGGTGTTTCTCCACCATGTAGTAGCTTCTCCAGTAAAGTGGTATATTCTCCAAACTCCTTTGGAGGTTTCTGAAAAGTTCCTAATTTCAAAGTACTGTTCCATTTTGATTAACCAAGCCTTTGCATCCTCTCCGAATTCAGAACCAGCAAATTTGGGTGGTTTGATCTTAATATTTACGGACAGATGACTCACGATTTCTTGTTTCTTTTGTTTTTCGATTTGAGTGGGTGAAGCTTGTGAGATTTTCTTGTTGTGTTCAGAGCCTTCTGCCTCCGTTCTGGGAGGAGGCAAGGATTGCATTTCCTCTTGGTTCTGCCCCATCTGGGCTGCCATCTCATCCATTCTTTTTTCCATATTATCCAACTTCAATTGCGTTTCTTGCAAAATCTAAAGTAATAAATCAGTGGATGATTGTGTGTTATTTTCATGAACCATGTCATGACCTACAATGTTCTCATTGCTGCTCATTTTATTTGTTTACTAGTTTAACCTGAAAATTACAAAAAATTTATGTCAATTTGTTGTAAAAATTTTTTTTTTTTTAAAGCATGCCTATAACAAATCAAAAGAGTCTTATGAGTGGATATAACACATGAATAAACTAATTTATTTAATCAAATTTAATACTGTTGTGAGGTTTTCACACATCGCCCCAAAATCTTGGGGACCCCCTTTTTAATCGCCTTTAGGGCCAGTGGAGAAGGTTAGATGTATTTTTCACCCGGTTTCAACTTGATTTTCCAGAGCTATCAGTTCTATCCTTAGGCCGAATAAGTTCAAAATTGATTTCAACTTGGCAGGATAAGATTGTGAATTTTGTACTGAGACGATTTCTTTTGAAAATTTGGATTTAATTGTAAATTTGAATAATTTTCAAATAAGGAAATTTTCCGTTAGACTTAGGTTCTTGGAAAATCTTATTTTTTTTGGTGAAATAGAATTTAATTTTGTAAGATGAAGTTAAATTGCAAAATCGATTTTTACTCTAGAGGCAATTTTATTTTTTTGTCATAAAATTTTAATTATTTAGCAAAATCGATTTAGAGGAAAATTGCAAAAATTGGCTTTAATAGATTAAATTTGCCTTGAAAGCTTTTGGTATTTAATGAAATTGGTAAATTAATATTAAGAAATGGCTTTTGGTTAGCCAAAATTCAACTTCAAGGATGTATTAATTAGCAAACCCTCATTAAATAGAAATTTTTAGCATCCCCAAGGCACCATTCAATTTCGTTTTGCAATTTGTGGTTAATTAGTAAATTAAAAGTGCAGTTTTCATTTTAGAAAATTAAATTTTTGGCAAAGTATTTAAAGTGGGCCACTAACTTAGCTTTAATTTTGTTTTATTTTTCCTCTATAGGACCAAGTCGGCCGGCCTGGGAGGAAGGTGAAAGCTGCTATAAAGGGAGTCCCCTCCCATTTCATTTTCATCAATTCATTTGCTCCTCATGCTTGGGCGAATTTGAAGCAAGGGCAGATTTCCAGACTTGGGCGAAATTGGTGGAAGGCAGTTTTTTGGCGATTTTTGGGCAATTTCTCCATTGCCATTGTTGGGCGATTTGTCTAAGGGCCAGATTTTTTGCGTTTTTGGGGATTTTTGCTCCACTTTGTGGGCTGCGATTTGTGCCCTAGGTGGCAGAATTTACAGATTTTGCTCCTTCTTTGCTTGGGCGAATTTTGTGGAAGGGCAGATTTTTTTGTCATGCTTAGCCGAATGTTGTGGGGGCCGAAATTTGTGGAAGACAAAATTCTGATTTTCTAGAGGGGCTGCAATTTTTATATCAGATTTGGGCAATTTTGTTGGGAGAAGAGATACATATGAAAGTTTGATTTTTGCATAGAAGGCAAGTGTTGGATAAGCTTAGAGGCTTTGTTTTCTAATTTGCAAAGGGATTTGTAATTCTTTGATGTCATATCCCGGGTTCCGAAAAGTTGCTGTAAGATTATTAGTTAAGGTGAAAGTCATCATCTAGAGTTGCAAGGAGTGCTTAAGCTGACATCCATTCTTTCGCTCTTTTCTAAGAATTGCACTACTTGGTTCTTCTTGCCTTTTGGTCCACCACTCTACCATCCCGTAATAGGGCGACGAGCATGGAGGATGATAGTGCAAGTAAGAATCCCAAGCGGGCAAACGCTAAGAAAGACAAAGAGGATATGACGTCCAAAACTTCCTTCTTCTCGAAAATGAAGAAAATAACCGATACTAATATCGCTACAGTGGACATGATACGGATGAGGGACAGACTAAAGGAAGGACAATCCCCCTTGGCAAAGAGGATATACAAGAGCGGAATTGTACATGCAGCAGCTTTTCCTCCTACTTTGCCTTGTCCGGAATTGATTATGGAGTGTGCATCCAGATTTGATCTAGACAGTAAATCCATCATTTTTGGCGAAGGGAAGAGAGTGTTGGCCAACATTGGCGAACAAGCAATTGAAGAGACATTTAATATTCCTCAGAGCAAGGGCATGACAGTTGTAATGGTGGATCAGACGGCCAAATCATTTCAAGGTAACCAGGAGGCCTACTTCTCACATCTAAAGCGGAATTGGATACACGAAGGAAGGAAAGGAGTTAACAAATCAACAAGGCTTACAGTGGCAGATTTCAAGCCGGAATATGGCGATCTCATTGTTCTTCTCAGCCGGATCATGGGCCTAGCTCAAGCTTTGCAATTCGAAAACTGGATGTACTTCTTCATTGATGAAATTGAAAAGGGAAAAGGAAAATTTGATTGGGCTAGGATCATAAGTGAAAATTTAGAGTTGCAACTTAGAACAGTTCAAAACCAAAGGCAATTCTACATGGGATCCTATCTGTTTTACTTAATTGCTAGATTGTATGAGAGTCCGGGACTTAGGGCCTTAGGAGAGATTGGTAATGGGCCGGGGCAATATTTGGTGCATGAATGCTATTCGCAGCTTCATTTGCACAATAACAAGGATTACAAGATGTTTTGCGATGCATTCGCCATGAAGACAGTAAGGGTATTACAAGGGGCGCCTGCTAAGAGACTTTCATCAGAAGCAGAAGCAAGGATTAAGAAGTTTGGGAGTTGGTTCATCCAATTCCCGCAATTCACATACATTAGAGTGGCAGGGAGTACAATTTGTCCCAAGAGGCTTCCAAGATACCCGCCCGACAAGATAGTTTTGATGGAATTGGCTAGGCAGCTTGAGCACTATGATAGAGTAATGAGGAATGAGGGGAAAACAGGCGTTTCCTTCTCAATTATAATTGGCAATGATAGTTGCCCAAATCGGGCCGCCTTTGAGGCTACGGAAAAGGAATTGGAGTGGTATCATCTAGGATGGTACAGAGCAAGGCAAGGATTCGACCCTGTTGGTCTTATCAAGGCATCTCATGAAAGTGAATTTAAGCATGTTCCCACTATAGAGGACTTTTGGGCCAATGCAAAGGATGATTTTCACGTGAGAAAGCTAGCTTTCTCGAGATTGTCGGTGAACATGATGAGAGATATCAGATGGAGAGGCCTTGATATTCCCGATCAATTGGAGGATGATCGTAGTGTGTTGAGAGAAGACTATGAGACAGTAGTTGGAACAGAGTTGAATCCAGTGGATTGGGACGATCATCAGGATCCTTCCTTGGAGGTAGTCACAAGGACAGTAGATTTGCATACCGAGTCGTGGTATAATGCCAAGTTGAGAAAGCTACAAAGACAAAAGGTTCTCCTTACTTATGAGATGATGAAACCGAAGGAAGGTCTAGTAGAATCAATCGGACAGAAGGGTGAAGGAAGTGGCCGGCAATCGGAGACAGTTAGAAATAGCAAGAAGAAGGCTTTGGAGGTAGAGAAAAGCCAAGAACGTTTGGAACCTCCAGCCAAGAGACAGTGGGTAGCGCCGTCAAGGGAAAGTATAACTAAGGCTAGAAGCCAAGAGGTCAATTCAAGTGAAAAAGGGGCTGCAGTGGAGGTGAGCTCTGATTCGGAATCAAGTGGCTACAGTGAAAGTACGGAGTACTCCCCTCTCTTGGAGAACCAGCAAGGAAATATGGCAGAAACTAGTAGAGAAGAAGATGGGCCGATTGATATTGAAGAGATAAGTCAGGCGTCTAAGGCCGTTGGTGATGCTTTGTTGGTCGAACCGAATCCGGATTTGGGGAGATGCACTGCACCACTATGGTTAAGGCAAATGCTTATGCCGAGAGGCGAGGTGGTAATGGCTCACGCAGTTGATGATATCCAAGGACTAATAGAAAAGGATGATAGCGAGAACAAAAAACAGATGGCAAATACGGTGGCAAGGGTAATCAGAAGCGACAGTGATGGTCACCGAAGGGTTCAGATTGCTATACCAACAGTCAATAAGGCAGCGGATGAGATTGCAGCCCAGGAGTACGAAATAGTAGAACATAATTTGGGAAGAAATACAGATGATATGGAATGTGAGGAGGTTCAGGAAGGCATAGCATCAATCAGAGAAAGATTGAGGAAGGCAAACGAAAAGATAGTAAAGTTGGAGGCTGAAAACAAATATTGGAGAGATTGCCAACCAATCCAACAGCTGCATCAGGCAGCCCTTCCTCAAGACAGCGGGAGCAATTCAGAAGAGGTATCAGCTCAGTTACATGAAGTAAGGGGTTGAATCTATGATACAATCCAAGATGGGCGAAATTTCTTGCCCTCCTTCATCTCAACATTCCAGTCATTGGTGACTGTTAGAAACAAATTCAGATTATTTGAAGAGGAATGGAAGAATTTTCTTCCCATCAAGGATTTGGTTATTCCTAGGCTGCAGGCGTTCATTAGGCTACCGGAGGCATATTTGGAAAGAGCCCGGTTGGTTGATGAGAGAGGATTGAGCATAGTTGAATCTTGGTATGTCGCATTGACTACCAGATTCAGAACACTTGAAGAAATTCATGATGAGATTGCACAACACGGCCCAAGCGTCGACACTTCCATTTCGACCATGATGAGCGACGTTGGGGTGGCGCTTGATTTTGAGGGTATTAGAGAGGAGGATGTCAGTGAGACAGGATTTGGATCGAGATTGGATGAGTTAGGAAAGGCTGGCGTCAAAAGGAAACATCTGAACACCCTTTCCTCACTCAATGCTTTTATTGGGTTTGCAAAGGAATATGAGAAGGATCACGAAAGGATACTACAAGCAGCAAACAGCGTGGCAAAGTCAGCAGAACTCCGAGCGAAGCACACACCTTGTCCTCCTATGGAAGAAGTTAACGAAAGGCTAGCTAAGTTCATTGCCTTAGCTAAAAGAACAAAAGAAAAAGGAAGAATTATATTAGAAGATCATCTTATGTAAGCCCAAGTGGAAACTTTCTCTTTCTTCTAGAATAGGACAAGTGTTTGTTTCTGATTGGCCACCATTTTGGTGCCTTCTCATTGGTTGCCACTTTTGCACTTTTTTTCATTGGTCCATTGATGAGGTGGCATCTTCTCATTGGCCGATGGGGTGGCAACCCTAATTAGGGTTTTTGGATCCAATCTGGATCGTCGATCTTGTTTTGATCTCTACCGTCCATTGTATTTTGGACCTCTATATAAGGCCATTGGCTCTCATTTGTAAAGGGGGGGGTTGGAGAAATTGTTGCGAAAATAATACCAAAGTGCTCTCTTTTTCATTGCATGTTGACTAAGAACATTGGGTGTTATTGCATGTTTTCTACTTCCACATAGTTAAATTTTTTTTTCAAGTTGAAGCAATTTCATTTCAAGTTGTTAGAGTAAGAGTAAAATAAAATGGATTGTTGCATGGTAGCTTTGGTAGATGTTTGATAGGGGTCAACACTAGGCCACTAGCATCCTAGCGGCTGGTTGGGAGGCTTTGTGTGGTGATCTAGTTTACTTTCCTTTGAAGCGTTGCATCTATGGAGGTAGGGCCGCTGGTTAGCCTTCATTAGATTCGATCCCCGTCCATCTGCTAACCTTCCGTTCTTAGGAGTAGGAGTAGTTGAGCAGCCAAATTTCATGCTTAGAAGAGGTTAGTTAGAGAAGTAAACCAAAACATCGGCATTCTCACCTTCCATCGCCATTCACCCTACATTGCCATCATCGCGCCATCAACATCATCTAGCATTCACACCGAACCACCATCTCCATTTTCTCACCAAGA
Organism: Cupressus sempervirens; assembly: GCA_028749045.1. Taxonomy (NCBI): domain Eukaryota; kingdom Viridiplantae; phylum Streptophyta; class Pinopsida; order Cupressales; family Cupressaceae; genus Cupressus; species Cupressus sempervirens. The sequence continues at coordinate 160,336,796 of CM053787.1, forward strand.
TCCAAATTTTTCTCAAACAAGAAAACGTAAGGCCGCCTATGTGATTACCAGCAAATCACATTGATAAAATTGAGCGAGTATCCAACGGTGTAAGGAACATTGGAGTTATACTCATGTCCCATGAGAGATAACTTTTCAAGAGAGGAATTGTGTATTTGATATTCTGTATCAAGCATCCAATTACTAATATGTTATGTAGTGACACAAAACTCGCATCAACAAATACTTTTGTTGCATTTATAACAGCCTTTATTTTCAAAAATTTTCTCTTTTGAGAATGTTTACATTCTGGAATCTAAATTTTGCTTCTCAGCATTCAGTTTTGATTCAGATTTGTACATATCCTGCACCATCCAGGATCTATAGAAGTGCATAAGAGAATTTCCCTAACGAGCGTTATAGTTTTGAATTAGTTTGTTTCAATATGCTGCTTTACTAGCAGGAGTCCACTTGATTCTTTCCTTCTTCATTCGTTGCAAAACCTATTTTAGGTTTTCATTGTCTTGAGGTATGGAACAACACGTGTAGTTGAAGTTTGGCATGCTCTTAATTAAGTACAAGATGGGATGTCGTGCCTTCTTGAGATGTGTTTTTCGTACTTGCATCTTGTACATTTATTCTAAGAATTTTCAGGTTTACTGGAAAGTAGTGTGCCCTAGGTTCAATGTCGAACCCAATGCTCTAATACCATATGTAACAAAGGGATTTTCATAACAAAAATAAAGGCGATCTAAAAAGAGTTTTCCTCAACTATTTATTGAACAAATATATTGAATTCCTTTTCATAAGACATTAATTGCTTTTAACTACCAATGATTAACGGAGATAACAAAGCTCAACTAAAATAATTGTAACAATGATCAACTGTAATAATTGTAAAAATGATTAATAGAAATAACTATGATAACATTCAACTGAAATAACTACAACAATGATCAATTGTAATAACTATAAAAAAAATTAACAAAAATAACTATAATAACATTCAACTAAAATAACTGAAATAATGATTTACTATCTTTCCATGCATATAAGTAAATTAAATGCATAATATGAAAAAGAAAGAACATACGAGAAGTATCCGATGAGTCTTAAATTGGTTGTTCAAGCCTCGACTTTCGAAAAGAGGAGAAGCATTGACTTAGGCTTAACCTCCCAACCTCAGACCATATTTATCCTCACACAATCTATTGAATAGAAAGACCCTCCCTACCTTGGGATCAGGTTTGGAATACTTTTAGACCAACCACCTGAGCATTCTGGTGTTTAGAATGTCCGTATAGTTATGGATGGACATGTCTGAATAACTGGCTCTAATGACATCAAGTGATCATAGATGACAAACATGCCTTAAACGACCTTGGCCAAGGTTTTCTGATGGGTTCAATGACCTGATCACCACCGCTCGACTTAACGACAAAGAACAATGGTATGAACAAGCATGAGCTATTAAATGAAATTAATTTAGATTTTTTATATCTGACTTTTATTTCCATGTTATTGCAGATTCCATCTCACCTCTTCACCTTTTCCATGGCTATACAACCGGTGAATCCTAGGTTCAAATCTTAGAGCAATCAGCTATGTTTGTTGATCCTCAACTGATAAATATATTATATGTTTCCAACTTATCACAATTTATGATCTGAGAAATGTAATCTTTAAGACTTGCAGAATAAATATCATTTGATTCTGACTTTCGGTGGCATAAATAAAATATGATAGCATGTCATGGATACTTAGCTTTTATTTATCATAAATAGATCTATCTTAGAGAAAGTCTAACTGATGATATTTAAGCAAGATGATTTGCATCATGATACAAAACTATATCTTACTGCTATAGTAAATCGGAATGCAGTGATATATAATAATAAAACATATTGAAATGCTTGGAATATGGACACCACATAACCTCGTAAATTCTGGAATAAAACGGAGTCTTGGTGGACACTAATGATCAGTTCTTCCTCAGAATAAATCTTGAGGTGCAAACTTAGTGTGATTATTAATCACATCTTCAGCAGAATATCAAATAAAAAGGCAAAACATTGTAAGGAAATTGCAGTAGTTATCGGGTGATGTATTGGAGGGATATAGTGTGACAAATGCAGTATCAGATGACATGAAAAGAATTGGAAATGATATCGAAAGGAAGTTGGGTGATAAGTTTTATATCCTCCGTCTCTCTTGACTTCATAATAAAAAGGTATTCGAAAGTCTCTTTGGCTTCCAAGAAACTGTAACTTACCAAGAAGAGACTTGGCTCTTGATCGCCAAAGATATGCCAAATGTGCATTTCGGGTTTAGCGAGAAATTGAATAAATATGGAAAAAATATTTGAAGGTTATAAATCAAGATTAATTATAATATATATCTATCTTCTTGCATGTAGATGTACTAATGAGGTGGCATCATATTATTTATTTAAATAATATTATGGTGTCACCTTTATTCCTATATCTATGTGTATGTACATAGGTATACATTATAATGATGTGGTGGAAAAATCAATCAAAACCATTTGAGGTATGTATTATTTTTAATTAAAAAAATAATTAATGTTTTAAATGTTTATTTAATAGCTCATGCAGTTCCATGGATTGTATCCTGATGTTCAAGTCACTAGGTCCTTACCAAGGCAATTAAAGGTCGTACCTGTCAACTTGATAATTGGATTAAGCTAGTATCTCATTCCGTTGATCCTGTTTAGCAATGCTTCCCCCCTTCATCTTCTCCTGCAATCACCATTGCAATATTTCCACGATAATAACAAGTTCCATAATAATTTCAGAATAACACTTAATATAGATAATAAAAAAAATTATTAACCATAATTCCAAAATCAAGCAATTTGTAAACATCACATGACAAAAAATGGATAACGACCATCTTCATTAAACAGTTAACATAATGAATACAACGGATATATTTAATTACCTTCTTCACATGATTATGAAAGAAAATCCATTCAATCTAACGCTATAAATAAATTTAAAATTAGGTCAAAAATTGGGATGTAACTATATATATATATAAATTGTTTAAAATAACATCATCATTCTTGTTCTCATTGAAGATTGATTATCATCCTCATACCAGATTGAAATATCATATAGCTCCAAGTATAATGGCAATCTGCATTTACAGATTATCATTATTTCATGTTCCACATATAATGCTGATTGAGCAATGATCATTAGTGATTATATTCAGATCAAATAATCATTTATGTAGAGATTATAATCAGATTGAATCTGATTCCATTATCTATACAGATTGTTGATCAGGCACCAAACGGATAATAAGATGGCACAATAGAAAGGGCATGCAACGAGCAAACATGACTCCACTTTGTGGAGACATGTACTCATATAGCAGATCCAATTGACCAAGAGGAACACCAAAATCAATTAGTAAAAGCCTCTTGGAGGTCAACCAATATACTCAGATCCAGATTTGTGAAAACAATAACCAGTATTTCTCAATATTGTTTATGCATCATTCCTACATTTGATAAGAATAAGATTATCCATATTCTGATTCCAACCTGCAAGAATAAATAGCAGACAAACATATCATTCAAGAGTCAAAGAATTTAAAAAACATATACAGTTCAGATCTGCAATAAATCTAATCATCTTTAACAATATGTTCTATCAAATTTTACTTTCTCTATACTAGTGCATAAGTGTTATATCTCTATTATTGATAATCATACAATACAAGCTTAAAGAAACAAAAAAGATCAACTATACTTTAGTGTTCATTAAACAAAATGAAAAGAAAAAACATAAAAATCTAGGCAGTCCCTTACAATTTGTGAGGGTTTTCCTCATCACGAACTATTGAAAAACTACTCTAATATTTCATCAACATATATTTTACAAGCATGTTGAAATAGAACTCCTGCACCTCTTTTATAGTAGTCACACAAGAGCTTATACACTGACTTTGCCAATGTGGGACAAATACACATTACACACTTTAACAACTTATGTCTCTGATGTGTTATAAATAGAAAGGACCATTTCATGAAAATATTTCCCACGTAACTATAGTTTAGCATTATTAAAGTTAAATATTAAAATTTAACATTATTAGTAATATCAATGCAATAAATCATTTGTTGATATTAAACATTTACCATCCACATGTCAATGCCACTAAAGGTCCCAGTCATGCCAAGGATGACTTAGTATAAATATTAAGTACTCCCAAAACTCCTCTAAGCACCCTGAAATGATTCACAACAAAAATTGTCTAGGCCAAATGGCCTCTTAGTCTCTTAAATGTTCTGCTTAGCCTATGGGACCAAGGGGAAATATGCTAATGACATAATCCTAATATATGACATAATCATAAGATAAGTGCTAGAAAGGGGACATTATAGTCCCCCTTCCCAAAATTGGTTGTCATCAAGAAATATCATCTCTAATAATGCAAGATCTAATCATTCTCCCATGTAGCATCCTCAACTAGGAAGTTGTTCAACTTAACTAAATATTTCTTGATCATTCTTTTCTAAAGTGTCATCTCCCAAGTATCAATGGTAGCCTCTAGAACCAGTATCAGTGTCCCCTTCTCATCTAGGGGTGGGAACTCTATTGATGATACTATATTATGGCCTAAATTGTCTTTGAGTTTGGAGACATGAAATACAATATGCACCATATTGCTGGTTGGCAGCTCTAGCTCATAGACCACCTCCTCAATGTGCAAGTAACTCTAAAAGGATCACAAAATTGTGATTAAAATTATCTTAAAACCACTCTTCTTGAAAGAAAATTGTCTATAAGGTTGGAGTCTCAAATAAACCATATCACCAATCTCAAAACCGTGCTCAACTCTATGTTCATCAACATATAGCCTTTTCTATTGTTGTGCCTTCTGGATGTTCTCCTTTGAAACGCTCTTAGAATGTCCTTACTCTCTTGCAACAAATCCTTTTTCTTAGGCACCTTGTTGTCCCCAAAGAGTAAATATGTAGATTTTGGGGTTGTACACCCATATAGTGCCATAAATGGAGTCATAGTCATGTGGTTAGTGATATTGTAGCAATGCTCATACATATATAACCATCTAATGCAAGCCTTTTATTGTCTTGACACATGATTTCACAAATAACTCTCTACCCACTTGTTCACTATCTTTGTTTGGCCATCGATTTGCAGGATATAGCTAGTATTTAGAGTGAGTTCCATGCCACTTAATCAAAAAAGTTCCTACTAGAATAGACCGAAGAACTTTCTATCTCAATCACTCACAATGTTCTTGGGTAGTCCATGTAACCTAAAGACCTCCTTGAAGAACAAGTCAGCCACTTGGGTTGTTGTGTAGTTGGCTGCAAGAACAAAGAAACTTGCAAATTTTGTCAATCTATCGACCACCGCATATATGTAGTCCTTATCCTGTCCATTGGACAATCATGTAATGAATTTCATTGATATATTCTTCCATTTATTATATGGAGTCAATAAGGGATGGAGGAAACCAACTAGAAATGTATGCTCATTCTTATTCTCTCTTGAATAAGGATTCTCAAATGATATCAGAATTGATCAAGTGAAAGATCCCCTAGGTTCCTAATCACTAGTCTTGACTATGCTTGGATGAGCATGGTGGCTTTGTTGTGATTTGTTGGATTTCAAAAAGGGGATGGGATTCGCTAAGTAAACTCAACTACACCCTACCAATTCTTGCTTGTAGGGTTATAAAAAAAATTCAAATCAATAAGCATCTGTTACATTCATTAACATGAAAAAATAATAAACAACTTAGTAATCGAAGTAAATTTCATAAGTTTGATTGACCATGCACTGTGACCCACATCGACAAGTCACAAATGGTATGAACATAAGAAATACATCACATTCAAACAAGATAACATTCATGCATTTAATTGAAATAAAATATGAAGAAGGTACAACTATGCAACTCACAAGAGACAATTTTCCACCAAACCAATGGGAAGTTTGCATTTATTTTGATAACATAACAACAACAAATCTGAAAATCCTTCTTAAAAAATATGGAGAGACCAAGCCCATTTTATATTTTTTACATTTCAAATCAATGGCGAGGATTAATCCTCTTCAAGGGAAAGATTTACCATCTAGAAGCCTTCTAGGATTAAAAACATTATCCTACACCTACTTCCACTAGAAGGCAATACTTGCATCCACTTTGATTACAAGACAAGACCTTTGCACATACCTTACCTACAGGAGCAAATAAGAACTTGCATTACATTTTTTTTGAATTTTAGACATTTTCATTCCTTTTTAACAATAAAGTGCATGTTCAAGAATTTCCTCTTAGAATATTTCATTCAAAATCAGCATTCTCCTTATGCTTTCTTGGATTTTTGAAGTCTTGAAATTGCTCCTTGATTTTATATGGCATTCTCCAAAGGGTAGTAATATTAACATTCACTTGCAATTTTACTTTGTTTAGATGATCCTATATCTCTATCGGATCCTTGAGCAATTGCCATAAGCCTATTTCACAACTTGCAGGATTTTGAACTTTCTTTTCAATGTCATAGAAGAATGACTCCTCCACATTGAGATACTAAAAAATTGCATGAAAAAGCAAAGCCATCTTCACATTAATTGCATCTTCATCCACATCCTTGACTTACCTCATTCCACCTATAGAATAAATTAATTCACATTATAATGAACCTTACATATTTTCATCTTAAATTAGGACTTCAAGAGGTATCAATGTAATGTCCCCAGCTAGGGCTTACCTTGGTGTAATCTCACCTTCCTTTATATCAGCACATAAAATTGAGAACTCTCACTTTCCCTTTAGTTCCATTTGCAAGATTTCTTAACCTTGGCGTTAGTTCATGAAAATGTCAATCTAGAAGTTTCACAATTTGAAACCAATGCACGACATCAACAATTTTCAAAATTTCAACTTTGAAGGCTAAGTGCCTAAAAAAATATCTCTTTTGGAAATTTCAAAAAAAAATTATAACCCCACTTTTGCACTTTTCCTGGTCATTTCTCATGATTTTCATATTCATTTATGATCAAGGAATCATTCTTATTCCCATGAGCACTCTTTTTCTCCTCGAGATCAAAATGATGTGGGATTTCAATGGGCTTCGAACATTAGGATTTACTAACCATGGAGGTTTTCTACTAACTCAAAGTCTTTGGGCTTCATTTCATTCAACCCTAGAAGGAATCCTAAGACAAAATCTGGCCTAATCTTTACATGTTAAGGCATTTTCCAAACTTCAATATGTAGAAGCAAAATGTAAACTTAACCAAAAACAGTCCAAGTGAGGAATGGAAGACAGAAATAAGGCTAAACTAACCGAATGGTCTAGAATAATATTGGCGCAAGGCATAACATGTACTAGTGTCACGGTAGCAGGGGTACTATAGAAAGACACTATAGTAATGGTATTGTAACATGACACTATAGCGCGACATTGTAACATGTCATTGTAGAAAATTCTTAAATCTTTTCTTTTGTCTTTTGATATTTTCTACCACTATTGCCTTTAAATCTGCTCTAACTATATTCTCCAAATCTTCCCTTCTCTATTGGAAAATCTAAGAATTTGTAAGCCCAATGAGTTTTTTGAATGAAAAAAATCAATAATTCCCCTAAATATATCTTACAATAGTGAAAACAATGTCATTCTTGAGGGTTTTGTCCTCACAAATCTTCAAAGAACTCCAATATTTCATAAATTTCATATATAACACTCTAAAGAGTGCTGATACACCCACTTTGTCCAAGCGGGATTACACCCTTTTACGACTTATGTCTCTGATCTGCTATAAAATAAAGGGGACCATTTAATTTAACATTTCTTGCATAGTTATAGTTTAGCATTAATAAAGTTAAATATTCAAATTAAACTTTATTAATATATTTTTATGAATACATAATATGTTCATATCAATGATAAATAAACCTTATGTTGATGTTAAAGATTTACTATTGACATGTCACTGCTATTGGATGTTCCAATCATGCCTAGAATGGCTTACTATAAATAGTAATTATGCCTAAAACTACCTTTAAACACCTCAAAATGATCTATAGCTAAAAAATTCTAGGCTAAATGGCCTCTTAAGTCCCTTAGATGTCTTGTTAGCCTTTAGGACCAAGGGGAAATAGGCTAGCAACATCATCCTGCTATAAGTGCTAGAAAGGGGACATTACACTGAACATAGCATGATGTGCCAATTTAGATAGTTTATAGACGGGAAAATCAAGAATTTAGAGTTTCTTACCAAGAAATCTTGTTCTTATGTGTGGTGTTCCAAAGACATGCATGGTTTAGAAGTGCATATTTTGGTAACAAATAACAAAAGTAACTAAAATGGTTTAAATGCCCTTAAAGCAATATGCAATTGTATTTATATGTTTTAAATGGGTTTCACTTGATTTAAAAGAACATTTAATTTATACTAGTTATAGTCTTGAAGATCTAGGATATGATTTAGGGACTTAAGACAAAGGTCACTATATCTAGAATACGGGGATTCTATTTAAGAAGTCAACAATGGGAAGTAATATTTCACTTGTGTTTTTAAATCTTGGCCTTAGTTATAGACAATTCATAAAATTGGAATTCAATGGGAGAAAATTTTGTGAGAATTTGATTTCTTATTTGGAAAATGGCTCAAATATAAGCATTAAGTAATCGACAAGCAAAAAATACAAGTTCAAAAAGCTTTTTTCTTTCTTGTGTGATCACAAAATACAACCCTAAGTTTTCTTGCCAAGTAGCCAACTGATTTTTACTAGATGATCTATAGCTAAGAAATTCTAGGCTAAATGGCCTCTTAAGTCTCTTAGATGTTTTGTTAGCCTTTAGGACCAAGGGGGAATAGGCTAGCAACATCATCCTGCTATAAGTGCTAGAAAGGGGACATTACACTGAACTTAACATGATGTGCCAATTTAGATAGTTTATAGACAGGAAAATCAAGAATTTAGAGTTTCTTACCAAGAAATCTTGTTCTTATGTGTGGTTTTCCAAAGACATGCATGGTTTAGAAGTGCATATTTTGGTAACAAATAACAAAAGTAACTAAAATGGATTAAATGCCCTCGAAGCAGTATGCAATTATATTTATATGGTTTAAATGGGTTTCACTTGATTTAAAAGAACATTTAATCTATACTAGTTATAGTCTTGAAGATCTAGGATATGATTTAGGGACTTAAGACAGAGGTCACTATATCTAGAATATGGGGATTCTATTTAAGAAGTCAACAATGGGAAGTAATATTTCACTTGTGTTTTTAAATCTTGGCCTTAGTTACAAACAATCCATAAAATTGGAATTCGATGGGAGAAAATTTTGTGAGAATTTGAGTTCTTGTTTGGAAAATGGCTCGAATATAAGCATTAACTAATCGACAAGCAAAAAATAAAAGTTCCAAAAGATTTTCTCTTTCTTGTGTGATCACAAAATACAACCCTAAGTTTACTTGCCAAGTAGCCAACTGATTTTTACTAGATTTTTAGTCTAAACTAATTAATATTTATTTGTTAGAATTCTCTATACGGCTTGACCAACTACATTAGAAATCAACTCCTCTCCCCCCAAAAATAAATAAATAAATAAATATAATAATAATAATAAAATAATAGTCTTCTTCTATATGACAAAACAAAGTAGGGGTCAACTACTAAAAGCAATTACGAAGTAGGAGGGTAAGAAGACATCCCTGGTTGAGTGGAATATGTCCCCAGTTTTGTCGGCATCTGAGTTTTAGGGATTAGCCTATTATTGTGATCCTCATAGGCTAATTATTGTGGATAGAGGGTCTTCTGTGGCAGAGGCTTGGCTTGGGAGGGTCTTATCTTTTCAACATTTTAGTAAGCTACAGGCTGGCCTTCATTTGGCTCAGATTGGACTTAGTTTGGGCTTAGTTATGTGTACTTACTATTTGTGGTAAGTTGGTGTTGATCGAGATGGACCCTTTCTATTTTTGGAAAGTGCATTTGGTCACATGGAGAAATAATAGGTATGATTTTTATTTCAGATGACATATTTAAATGGTGAGTATTTTGGGAGTTATTATATTTTTAGTGGCCAAATTATTATTAATTATTAAATAGTGTTGGTGTAAATAAGTATTTACTTATTACACTTACTTAAGTTTACTTAAGTTAATGCATTATTTATTTATTTTACGTTATGTTATTTGTAAGACACTTAGGAGTATGTGCACTCTTGTGAGTTGTCATGATGACATCATAGGAGTCCGCACCTCTTTTAAGCACATGTTGTCTACAACATAGGAATCTTCTACACACATATGACACTTTGTCATTCTTATCCATTCATCTAGAATGTTGGATAAGGTGCTTAGTTGTCATATATTCTGGTTGTTTCTAGAGACATTCTAGGTGCTTCCTGAGAGGCCTTTATACACAAGCACTCCTAGTGTGTTTGAACATCACATTCTGAACAGAGCAATGTATTCAGACATACTCTGATTAATTGATTATATCCATTTTTGGTCTACAGTTGTGCTTGTGTTTGAGTTCTTAGTTCCTGGGTGAATCTTGCCTTTAGGAAAATTCTTACATGGTATCAGAGCTCTTGGAGATTTTCTCATCACATAGTTGTTTCGAGACCACTTGCTTGCTTCATCACCGCAACCCAACTTTGGAGTATCGCAGAAATAGGGAGTTTTCAACATCAGATCTGACCTCACCATTGCGTCTGGAACGCTGATTCGGTGAAAATGGGCTATAAAGTTGCATACCCTAGGCCAAAGTCGATTGTGAGACAATTTTTTCTTTTTTGCAAATCGGCACCCAAAGGACCGATTTGCAGCATTGGAATTGATCATTTCAGATCTGTACATTTAATTCTCAGATCTACTTTTTTTTCATCTACATCTCTACTATTTTTTTTCAAATCTGCATTATTTTCCAAAATTTTTTGGCCATAAGACCATAGGAGAGATTTTTTGCAAGTGAAGATTGGTGCTTGCTAGTGCAAATCTGATATTTGCATCACATTCAGAAGGTCCAAAAACCCCCAGATCAGATTTTGTTTCATCCAAATCGGACATTTGTGGCAAAATCTAGAGCCATTTGTTTTTTGAATATGCGACAGTGATTCAGAAAAAATAACAGCAACAGCGATATCTTCCTCATACGGACTCCTTTTTTAGAGCAATTTTTTTTGTTTTGGGGTAGGATTTCATGATCTACACATTGATGCAGGTGGTTTGAGATCTTTGTTTCTGAATTTTTCTGCAACTCCAAAATCTCAAATTTTTCCACTTAAAATGCTTGGTACAAGCTCATCCGGACTCGAAATCAGGTTCCATTTTTTTTGAAAGTGCATTTTTTTTTGTCTACTTTCCAGATTTGCAATCTCATTATAGGTTTTGTGGACAAAAATACTACTTTCAAAAATAGGCCCTAAATTGGCAAGTGGCTACCAAGTGCCTAAATCATTCATTAGGGGGGGTTCTTTGATTCTTTGGAGGTTTCATTAATTAGTTCATCATGGAAGAGGATGATTTGATCTATTTGCACCCAAACAACTATCAAGAATGGAGTCAAATAGCTATCAAATATCTTAGTCAACACAATGCACTACCATATGTGAGAGGACTTGACTATGATATTGAGACTTTTGACTTCATTACTCGTGTTCTCTTTCTATATACAAATATGGACATTCTGGATTCACTTATTGACCTTAAGGAAACTGATCCATATGTTCATTGGATGTATCTTTGGGAGACCTATGGAGATCCAAACATTCCTCCATTCCCAAAAGATCTCATTCCTCCAATTACAGCTGACTCCTCTTCAGATGAGATCACACCTCCAGTTCCTGTTGCTCCTACTGATCATGTTCTAGCCACAGATGCTTCAAATTTAGTGTAGCAGGATACTTTATGTCTTCCTACTCTACCTTCATGCGACGACTTCCTTTTTGCCCTTGCAGGCCTTTTCATGGAGTCTCACATTGAAAATGTGGGAGACATTATTGATGACATCCGTCTTCTCTTTGAGGCGGATATTCCATCCTTTGCCGCAGTGATAGATTCATGTACTTCAGCACTGCAGGGTACTCATGGTCTTCTAGGTGATGATTTCTTGCCAGACATTTCAACTCTATTCTTGGAGTCACACACAACAGATATGGGAGACTTTCATGATGATTTATCGCTTCTCTTTGCTGAGGCAGATTCTTCTACAGTTATTGCACATTCTCTACATGATCAATTCTTCTAGATTGGCATGATTGTGGATTCTTATGTACAACATCTGCAGGAGATCTCTTTCATATTTGAGAAGACTATTGTTTTCCTGAAGAAAGTTCTACCACACTCCTTGCACTTCTCTTCAGCAGTTTTGGAGGAAGCCATCATCCGTATCGACACAGGGACTTTTGGACAGGTTTCAATGATACCATTCATCATAAAGATTTCTTCTCCATATAGGGGATGTATCTCACGGGTACCCTTGCATTTGTTTCTTCCAAAGGGAAGGAATATCATTCAAAGGTCATGGATCAGCTTCTACATCGGAGCATTTCTCACTGATTGGCACACTACTTTTAAGGGGGGGGACCACCTTGTCTCCTCCTTTTTGGGGGGGACTTTTTCCTCTTACGGAGTTTTGTCCTTCTCACATTTCTTTCTTGTTTATACTCGATGTATCTCGTAATAGGGGGGTCTTGATTACTCCATCCATCCATGCATCCTCTTTCATCTCTCTTTTTGGGGGAGGGTTTTTCCCATGAGGTTTTCCCTCTTTCTCCGCTTTATGAGAGATTTGCATCTTCATTATGTACATGGGTACCTAACATGGCCTAGTAGCTGAGACCCATTTTGCATCTTCATCCTAATTTTGTAAGCTTAAGGGCATTCCCCTAAGTTTCACTTAAGGGGGGGTGTTGGTGTAAATAAGTATTTACTTATTACACTTACTTAAGTTTACTTAGGTTAATGCATTATTTATTTATTTTATTTGTGAGACACTTAGGAGTATGTGCACTCTTGTGAGTTGTCATGATGACATCATAGGGGTCCGCACCTCTTTTAAGCACATGTTGTCTACAACATAGGAATCTTCTACACACATATGACACTTTGTCACTCTTATCCATTCATCTAGAATGTTGGATAAGGTGCTTAGTTGTCTTATCTTCTGGTTGTTTCTAGAGACATTCTAGGTGCTTCCTGAGAGGCCTTTATATACAGGCACTCCTAGTGTGTTTGAACATCACATTATGAACAGAGCAATGTATTCGGACATACTCTGATTAATTGATCATATCCATTTTTGGTCTACAGTTGTGCTTGTGTTTGAGTTCTTAATTCTTGGGTTAATCTTGCCTTTAGGCAAATTCTTACAAATGGCTTATTATAAAGTTATAATTTAACTTTATAATTTCTCTTAATTTGGGAGTTGAGTTATCATTGAAAAGTGTCATTTATTAATTAGTTAAGCCAAATCAAGTGAGAGAATTTAGAGGAAGCTTCTAATTAATGTTGTGTGGTGAAGCTTCTTGAGTGAAGTTACATTTTGGCAACAAAAAAGAATTTGAAGGTTATAAATACAAGCTCATTTGTTGAGAAAAGTAGGCTTGGATATTTTATTTGCTTTGTTGCCTTTGTGGATTTTTCTGAGGTTCTGAATTTTGATGCCCTTGTTGAAGTATAAGGGTTTTGATGCTAAAAGGTGGTTTTTAATTCACAGCTGAGGTATTGTGAATTAGTTTTTGAGAATTGTTTTGAATCACTGCTGAAGTATAGTGATTTAATTATATTTTCGAATATTGGTTGGGTTTTCTCTACTGTATTCTCTATGGTTGAGGAGTGATTGTTGGTTGGAATAATTCAGCATCTTCTCTTATTGTATTGACTGTGGCTGAGAGGGCAATTCTATCTTGGAGAGTGGTAATTTATAACTTTGATTTCTGGTAATTTCTGATTTGGATTTCTCAAGGATGGACATTTGTGATTTTGCTGGTGATAAATTTTTAAAGTGATTGCAAACGGGAATTGTCTGAAGCATACTAAGTTAATGAATAAATTCAGAATTTGTTGTGAGTCATCTATTGTTTCAGATTTAAATGTGCAAATTCACATGGCAGATTTATATACTAGTGTTTGATATTTATTTGAGCAATGTATAAGGCTAAGGTCAAATGAATTTGTGAACAATTGTTGCATTTTCTAATACCATGTTTTGGAATTTTAAATACCATATATTCAGTGATAATTGGGTTGTCTGCCAAGTGTTTGTTGAAATGTCAAATGTTTGAATAAGTAGTATTGCTAGAAGTATAACCAAATAGGGTTATTACAGATTTTGAGTTCTTGTTTGGAAAATGGCTTAAATATAAGCATTAACTAATGGACAAGCAAAAAATACAAGTTCCAAAAGCTTTTTTCTTTCTTGTGTGATGTAATGAGCCTTGCTCAAACTGACCACAATTTTCCCTAATTGCTATTTATAATTTCATCAAATAGTTTATATGCAACCTTGTAGCTTGCTAATGTAGTGTTTCAGTCTGAAGTAGCTTGATAGAAATGGATGCTAAGACTGATTTAAATACCCCTACAATGCCCACAATCTGATCTACATGCAAATATGCAATTCTTTTTGGATTTTTATGCAAATATATGGGAAATTATGTATGCAAAGACAAGCTACAGCAAATAGACATTTTATAAAATACCTGTCATGCATCATATCATTTGCAATTTCGTTTGCAAGAGTACCTATTGAAATCAGCTACTTATATCTCCATTATCATGAATACTTCAATACAATATTAATATCAAATAGCCAAGACTCTTGGCAGATACATATGAATTAATGATTAAATATGATGCAGACTATCACCTACAGCCGTACCCCTAATTATGCAGCTAAATGTCATCTAACATGCATGAAAATGACAAAAGAACCTGTTTTAGGAGCCGCCTTGCATTCCCAATAAAGAAGCAGCGAATATTCCGAAAGTTGAAGACCATATGCAACCGACACGAATTTCTGAAGAAGTCGTCCCTGTTCAGATCTGGAGTGTGGAAATAAAATAATCTAAGCAACTTCCCAGCCTCCAATAACTCCTAACACATTCAGCATAACCCTAGGAATGATGCGCCCCAATCTCCAATGAAAATCGATGCAAGTATGAGCTCTAGCGAATGAAAAGAAGTCTCTAATGGTGTCCCTGTTGCTTCAGACTTAGCATCAGAAAATTTTTCAATAGAAATCTGGTTCTCCTCTTTAAATAATCGATGCCTCCAATAATATTCTTCAATGCTAATAGTCTCCAATTTAATGATCTTCAAAATTGGCCTTAGGCCACAGATTTCTGCCCTAATGAAGTGACTGAAATATCACCTCCAATCTGCGATAATTCAGGTGATATTTCACACCCTCAAAATTGCTATCAATGGGAGTTTTCGTTCCCAAAGACAAGTTGATTATTAGTAGACCACTTGGCTTCACAAATACTCAAGAAGAAATCAGCAATTATCAACATCAAATCTGCCTAGTGAGAATGAATCCCAGGATGCCTATTTATTCTTTTTTCTCCACTTCCTCCAGAAACTTCTAGAACATTATTTTATTTTATTTATAATTCAAGTCACTTTATTAAATTAATTAAATATAAAGTTACTTTTTAATATTTATTTATTTGATAACTTTATAAATAATTAACTTAATACCACTTATTTATTTAATTAAAATAATTAATTAGTTATCCTCATAAAATATTCATTATTTTGGACAACTTAATTAATTAAATTAATTAAATTAAATTACCTCCAAAACGGAGACATTACATGTGATCACAAAATACAACCCTAAGTTTACTTGCCAAGTAGTCAACTGATTTTTACTAGATTTTCTAGTCTAAACTAATTAATATTTATTTGTTACGATTCTCAATATGGCTTGACCAACTACATTAGAAACCAACTCCACTCCCCCCAAAATAAAAATAAAAATAAATAAATAAATAAATATATAATAATAATAATAAAATAATAGTCTTCTTCTATATGACAAAACAAAGTAGAGATCGATTACTAAAAGCAATTACAAAGTAGGAGGGTGAGAAGACATCTCTGGTTGAGTGGAATATGTCAATACATAGATGATGGTGGTAGAGAATGGGTGAAGATATTGCACCTCCTCTGTGCAGATCTTAAAATCCCATTCAATGATCAACTGTCATTCCTTCAACCCCTTCACCATGAGGTGTTCCATTGTCTATTCTAGTTTGGCTACCTTAGCCTAATTGATTCTCCTCTACTGGTTGTTGACCTAGCTAAGCTATTTGTGAATCACACTTGGCTAACTACTTTTATTGCCCATCCACAGTCACCTCCATCACTACTTTCCACTTACATTCAGCAATGGTTAGTTGAGTCTATTATTCACATTTCTCCTTAAAGTATCATATGATTCAAACCAACTCTAAGTCAACACTTTCAAGTTTCAACCTATTGAAGTGTCCTATTTGTGGCCTCTTTTGTCCCCTCTAGAGTGGTTGTTGTCTATCGTAGTCTATAGGATATCTCCCTATGATACTCTTTCATATGCTAGAGTATAGTAAGGATTCTACCATGCATTCCATTTATGGTGTCTCAGTATCATCCACATGTGGTAGGTCTTGATGGGTGCAATGTTTCCATCATGGCTAACATGTCCATGCTTGGTCATCCCCAAGTGAAACATTGAGAGAACTCTCCTTGCATGAATACTAGGAGCCTTTCAACCTTTCTTGTAACCAAGGGAACATGATTCACATCCATTTGGAGGTATAGTTCTCCACCCTCATGTGTCACTAATTTGATAATACTCTCCTCATGTGTCAAACCCTGCCCAAAAATGCACTTGATGAGTTTTTCCTTGTGCTGGTAAGAAACCTTGGTAGGTTTTCCTTTGTAGCTCCTCATTAAAGATATTTTGAACACCCTTGTAAAATTTGTGGGCTTGTAAAAGATTGTGATCTGGTCCCCCTATAATCAATGGTGGTTTGGCAAGTTACTCTATTGTATTGTATCATTGTTGTGTATAAATATCGTTTGAACTTCGAAGTCCCTCAAGTTAAGAACAGAAGTTGCACGACTTTATCTACCGCTGAATGGTGTAGTGAAACTTTCAGTAGGTGATCATCCTACACAATTAGCCACCATCTCCTACACTCACTTCCCATCAATTTTCCCCATACTAATGAATCTATTGAAATGATGTCATTGCTTTTTGGATTTCTCGCTGGAATCTGAGGTTGGAAAGGTTTCTTTACTTTGCTTCTTTTTGTCATTACCCAAACTTGTATGGTTGGAAATGAATAATGATTCTTTCGAAATGCTTTCAGTTTATAATGCCTTCTCAAACCTTTATAATAATTGTTGCTGTAAGACTGAGTTCATAGATTGAGAAGTGCACTAGAGAGGACTAGTTGTATGGAAAAATATGATATGGTTTAGATACTACCATATTATATCTTTTCTAAAGATGTACTTTCCATACATGGCATTGATGGTTTCATGCCATACAATGTTAATATGAAAATACCATACCAAAGATTTCTTACTACTCTATTTGCTTGTTTGTATACCAGGAGCTTTCCATACCCACAAAGTTACCCTTGGTTGTTGTGTGATATTCCCAATCTTCCATATAGGTCATACAAAGCGAAGAGAATGACATATGCATAGTCAAGAGAAGTTGTACAAATTTAAGATAATGCTCCAAACACCCCCATAAATTGGACCAAATTGTTGTATGGTGTCAAACTAAATTAGAGCCAAATTGCTGCACTAATTTACATGCTTTCCCAAATTTCTATGTTAATATATCATATGAGATGTACCAAGAACAAAAGATATACGGATTTTGGAGGTTGTCAAACCTTAAGATATTGATATGTTGCAAATTGTGTAGTGGTAAGAGACTGTAAGGGTCATATGGTATGGTATAGAAGGGTTCATTTGGTTGGAAAGAAAAACAGCCACTAGTTATGTTGAAATCCTCTTACCAAGAGTGACAATTGATATTGTCAAGAGCTAACTTGCCAAAAAATGTGAAAACACCTCTAAGAGTGAATTATAAACTAGTCAAAAGTGAGAAGAGACCTTTATGTTTTTCATTTTTGAAATTCTCCTCTTTAATTTTATAATTATCTTTTGGTATTTTTATTACCATCCAAACATTATAGTATTTAATTTGGCCTCTTTGATAATTTTTACTTTTCTAACTTGAATAAAAAGTCTCTTTTTGCTCATTATGCCAAATTTTGTTCCCTTTAATTTAATATTGCTTGGCCTTAGCACTCCATAATGTTCTTCCCCTTAATTTTGAATTTTCTTACCATTGTTTACTTTTTAGCAAATATTTTTCTTTTTCCTCCTCTTCCGTCGTTTGACAATCTGCCTTTTATTCTTGTGGCATACCTCCATCAATACGTGTATGATAACTTCCTATAGCAATATCTTTATAAATATTACCTTGACTTTCAATTTTGGCCTCTAATTCAATTTTGTAATAGAGTAAACAAGAATGTAATTTACATAACATGGAACATCAAGTTATATGCAATATATACATGACGAAATGACAGCCAATCTCCAACACATACAAAATGAGCACATTAATTGGTTAAGATTACCAATCATCAAAAGTTATCGAAACATGCTTTACTTGCCAAGTAGTTGATTAATTTTTAACAAATTTTTCTTCTCTCAGCTAGCTAATATTGACTTTCTAACATATTCGGCATATTCAGCTGACTACACCAGCCTAATATGGAAATTGAAACAAGGATGTTGCAAATT
The DNA here is from genome assembly GCA_028749045.1 of Cupressus sempervirens. Classification (NCBI taxonomy): domain Eukaryota; kingdom Viridiplantae; phylum Streptophyta; class Pinopsida; order Cupressales; family Cupressaceae; genus Cupressus; species Cupressus sempervirens. The sequence goes on from CM053787.1 coordinate 160,355,618, forward strand.
TTGAGGACCCACATGCACATGTTGGGCAATGCTCTCTGCCTCAACCTTTCTTTACATTTGTTTATTCTATTTTACCTTTTTTTGGTTTTCACACCACATATTATAGTGGTATAGCCTTGGAATTATCACTTCATTTATTAAGCTAAATTTGCAATAAGGTTTCTTTTTGTGTATCACTGTATCGAAGGATCTAAGAGGACAAACTTGTTGAGCTCATTTATTGGAACTTATTGTGTATGACTGGAAAGTTAACTAAATGAAATTGTAATGTTCCGTTGTCCGACTAACCCTCAGGAATAGGTTTGTCCATGTATGAACCTAGCGAATGCTAGAATCAAACTCGACCAAACGTGCACGGGTCATAGTGGCCATATAGGGAAACCTGGATAGGCCGTATGGTATCTTCTTGGTGATGCTGTGGAGGCCGTATGGTATGGAAGATTGTGAGGAGGGTGAACAGGCAGGCCGTACGTGGAGCAACAAATGCTAATTCTATATGATATAAATGGAGGCTGTACGGTAGATCTTGGTGGCCATACAGTTGGAATTGGAGGTTGTATGGTCGGGCTAGAGGTTGTTGCCAAAGAGGACCGTACAGGGGTGATGTACAAGTCTTGGGGTGTACGGTTGTGCAGACAAATGGTAGAAGGGAGTGTACGGATAGTGTGACAATATGGCTGCAAAGAGATTTAATGCAGATAAACACATAATCATTGCTAGAGATTGAATTACCCAACACAAGAGAGTTGATCAATTTAAACACAGTTATTTCTCCAATTCGCAATATGATGGTGCTTTGATTTGCCAGATCCGAGCGAAGTATTACAAGTGATGGAATAGGGTGAGGGTTGAATCCCACCGAAATTGCAAGAGCCAAGTAGGGAAGATCTTTCACTTCCAAAATGACGAACAATCCAAAACTCCCACAGGAATTTGCAGTACAAAGAAAATAATCCAAATTGCATACCAACTACTACCTACATGTTGTGCTTAAATACCGGTCGGGGAACTTTCCGAGGGTTTACAAAGATAGCTGACAACCACACTTACTTATGGAAACAATAAAATAAAAATGGGTCCAAGATATACTAAATCAATCGGAACCACAAAATACAAATATTATTAACTTGGGCCCAATATTAGTTAATTAAAGTAACTAATTAAAAGCCCTTTTGTTATATTATTTATATTCTTGGACTAGTTAATTAATTAATTAAATTAAATTATTACATTCAAATTTGGGAACATGACAGACATTTTTTTAAATTTCTCCACAACAGAGTTGTATCCAAAGCCATATATTCACCAAGACACAAGGGCATTTAACAAACCGCAAGATAATCTTCATATCACATATGTGTTAAATATATCTGTTTATCAGAATATACATCACTTTCAAATATATCTCTTAATATTTATCCTCAAAATATAAAATTTATGCAGATTTTTTGGTATGCTGAAACATGAACATTCATAATTTACATTTATTTCTACTTATATGCAGCTAAAGTCTGAGTAGAACAGTGAATTTTCTTGCTTAACTCTTTAACTGCAGTGTTGATGTTGATGAAAACGATAGAAGGAGCAACAGTCCACTAGTGCTTGCTATTGGATCTCAAGGTTATGCTGTCCATGTCTTCGTCAATGATCATTTTGCAGGTAAACTGGAAACACTTTAGATTGAACCATTACAGTGTTTACTTGTAATGCAAACTGCTAAATTGTACTTATGAACAAAGCATGGCACAAATCTATTGTAGTCCTTTTTCATGTAAAACCTTACTATTACTGAAGAAAGTCAAGATTTTCTCTTGTGTGATGAGGATTTGCAGTTTAAGATTATTACAGTTCAACATAAGTCTAATAAAAGATACACCTATGAGACCTAGGATTTATAGATTGTAAAGTTGTAGAAATTCATAATCACCCACAATATTCAGCATACCAGCTATAATTAGATATTTGCAAACTGCACACGATGGATTGTGTGACAACTCTCAGATTCTATTGTTAATGCAGAAAGCTTGAACTTTATGCCTTTGTTTATTCACTGTTTAATATTGTGTCTTATGAACTACTTTTAGGGAATTTTTGAGTGCATGTACGTTACATATTTTCCTTATACTTGGTGTCAATATGTGTATGAATATTAAAGGTTATATGAGAAATTATAAACTTTACTTATCTCGTTGCTTTAGTTTATTAACACATATTCATTTGATGGTTTGGAGTGCAAATGGCATGGTTTATGATATAATGTCTTTAAATTTTTGACTCCAGAATTACAAATAAATTGTTAAATTCTTTTTTCAAGGGGATAAAAATTTATTAATCACAAGAAGCTATTAGAAAGCAAGACAAGCATGCCGGCTCAAAAGCCACTAGACACACAGGCTCAAGACTGTAAACTAGTCAAGACTCAATCTCTGAGAACACTCTCGTGTCCCCTGTAACAAGATCCTCTAAAATCTGTGAATACTCCAAAAATAAGAGACTCTACTACCTAACACTCCACATTTCCATAAATTGTTCAATACATCACAATTTCATGATAACTTTGTTGGCTAAATATTTGGCAAGCAACTTAACAACCACTTGCAAAATGGTAATTTTAGATGTATACTCGAGATTTAATCTCTCCTCTGCAAAATAGGGGAGGTGCCTTTCTCATCACCATTTTATTCAAAAAGCACTTAGCTAGAAATTAAAATAGGATAGGATAAAAGATCAATCCTCTTTTTTCAGGAATGATACACAAACTTCATCGAATTATCGATACAAAACCTTCGACTAATAAGAACAAGTTGCAGAAATATCAATAGACGGCCTATTTAATTTTAAAAAATCAACAATATACCAGTCCTCTTCTAACTAGACAGTTACACAAGCCCAAAACTTTATGATTTTATAACAGAAAAATACAGCATATCAATATGATGCACTTATAAATTAGCATGAACTACATAAGCACAGTCTTGGAACTTCTTCCTATCAATTTTTTTTAACTATCTCTAATTTAATCCTCCAAATTTGTAGCCCAATGTCTAGAAGAAATCAGATTAAACTTCTTTGACAATAATGTAATAACCCCAATAGGTTATAACTTCTTCCAACACCAAAAATCTTTATACTTCAGTTGTTTGACATTTCGTCAAACACTTTGCAAGCAAGGGTCCTCTGACTGATATAACTTTTCAGATTGCTGCAGTGATTCTTGTTTGGATTTGCCTCAAAGAGAATGCTTACAAAAGACTCCAAATTGTCTAAACAATGACCTAACATAAATATGCAACTAATTTTGGCAATAGTGAATGCATATATGAGTTCTAATCATGAAAATGATCACCTACAGCCAACTGGTATTTTAACAAACAATTGGTATGCAAGCTAACTGGCTGATAAAAAAGGATATATTAACACTCAAAGACAACTATTAATGACCAGCAATTGTATCTCCTTAATTGAGAATGAGTATCCAATACAATATTCATACTAAGTTAGCCAAGACTCTTGGCATTTACACAGATATCAAAATATGATGATTGCTGGTAAAGTAATATGCACCTACAGCTGCCAATGAAAACTAATGCAATACTAAATATCTAACTTCAATACTCCCCTACGGCAGTACGCTATTCACATGCATGATTAAATACAACTAAAACCATGGATTGCTGATACCATTGTGAGAAATGTAAAAATGAATGATGTATCTATTAATGAATGATAGGTCTGATATGAAATGACAGTTACAACAGCACTCTATAGTGAAAGGCAACTATGAAAATACACATCAGACCTGGCATATGAAGTCGCCTTAGAGAATAGATGTATTGCAATACCACTGAACAGAAAATAACCTCCTCAAGTGCCCAAGTCGTGCCTCTCTAGCTGCCGCCCCTGATTGTAGATGGCTGTAATAATTTTCTTTGCTTTTTCGAATTTGCTTTTTCGGATTGCTTTTTTCGGATTACTTTTTTCAGACTGTTTTTTCGGACTACTTTTTGTGCCTGCTTTTTCGGCCTGATTTTTTTGGATTGCTTTTTCGGCCTAGTTTTTTCGAACTGCTTTTCGGCTTGCTTTTTCGAACTACTTTTTCTGCCTGCTTTTTGTACTCAAATATTTTTTCTCAATGTAGCACAAATAGAAGACTAAAGTATCTTCCTCCCAGCTGCAATAATTCAAGTGATATTTCATACCCTCAAAATTGCGTATCAATTGAGAGTTTTCGTTCTCAATGGCCAGTTGTGACTATTGCAGAAACCCTAAGCTCCACAATGCACATCAACAAACATCAACATCAACAACAACAATCTGAATGATTAGAATGAAGCCCGGGGTGCCTATTTATTCTTTTTCCTCCACTTTCTCCAAAAGCTTCTAGAACATTATTTTATTTTATCTATTAAGTGACTTTATAAAATATTATATAATTCAAGTCACTTTATAAAATTAATTAAATATAAAGTTATCTTTTAATATTTATTTATTTGATAACTTTATAAATAATTAACTTAATACCACTTATTTAATTAAAATAATTAATTAGTCATCCTCATAAAATATTCATTATTTTGGACAACCTAATTAATTAAATTAATTAAATCAAATTGCCTCCAAAATGGGGACATGACAAATAATCTCACAAGAATCTTGTGTATACTCAAAAAACAAATGTCACTATGACTTAGGAACACAACAATCATATAACAAAGTTTCAACACAAATTTTGAAAACTCTATGCTTTTTATATTTCTTGAGAATCCAATTACAAGTGTACAACACAAAGTCTTTCTCACTGTAAATTTGAGCAGAATTTTCTTGCATGCAAAAAAAAAGTAAAAGATTACATAGAGCACCCTGCTATATATAGGTGAGGGTCTGGGAGCGAATAGTGTGAGAAGTCCAACAACAATTTTTCTATAGTTGACTTATTCAATACGACAAGTCCTATTGTATTTTGACTTGTAATGTGATTACATGTAATTACAAGTTACGACTTCACAAGTGATATGATCACCTACAGTTACAACTTTTGACATTATATGTTATTCATCAAAAGTAAATTACAAGTGCATGATTGAAAACTAAGCTACGTGTATAATAGTACACCACTTTATTATATCATCCTCTATCATGTCTTCACACGTCTATAGGACATTAATACTTGGAATCTTTTGGTCGGTGAAGACCTTTCATCTTGGGACAGTAACTTGCATCCTTGATTGTTCATCATCACTGTAGCTTTCATTAGAAAAACATCCTTTCAAAATTTTGTGAACATCTTTGTTTTGAAAGCATTTATTGCCATTGAACATAAATCACAGGAAAATCTCATCCACAAGGAGTCTTCATGTTGTCCTCTTGCAAATTGTCTCCTCATATTCATGATTAATGGATTGTCTTCTCATATTGATCAGCATTACTTTTTTGTATGATTTCCATCTACTAATATAAATTTGCTCACTACACCTGGTTTTAATGTGAAGGTGTCAAATGCTTCATTGTCTCTTTTCATTGTTTTATTATCATTCTCCTTATTGACACTTCTTTACAAGTGACACAACATCTAGACTTGGCATTTGACTTTATGAGTTTTCTTTGTCATTTGCTATGTTAAAATCAAGAAAACACCAATGGTCTGCCATAGGTTCAATCTCATTGTGTTTGTTGTCATGCGTCTCTAGAATTTGAAGGCTTTCATACCATTCTCAATCAATGTTGTTCAACCATGCCATTCGATAATGACTGTCTTTTGATCTGCATTAGTACCAAAAGTTCCTCCTTTCCAAGAAATGAAGCTGTCACTATGAATCCTTGTTGAATCTGTACTTTATTCTTGATGTACCATTTTTACTGTCATGACCACAACCTCGAGGTTGACCTTCTCTTCGACCACATGTTTCGTTCACTAGCATGATCCATCCAAGTGACTTCTTTCTTTCTTCATAAGGTGGTGAACCTTTTTAACAAGTTTCCAATTCTTAGAAGTTTTTGAAAGAAAAATTTGATAGCATCTTATTTGTATCCTCAAAACCCTGTTTTGGTTGCTTCTCTACTTTTTGGTCCACGTTGTATGAAAGAGAATTGTCAAATGCCAAGTTCTCATGGCCACAACTGTTGTCATATGAAGTATCCCACAAAGCACGGGAACCTGTGCCTTAAAGAGACACTATTTTCCTCAGTTCCAATTTCACTTGAAATAAAATCTAACAATTCTTTGTTTCCTTATAAGTTGAAGAAAGCCATTCACAATTTTCAGCCACCTCTATGTAAAAACCCCAATTGGCTCCCCACTTGAATATTGATGCACAGTTTATTGTCTTTCCAATAATAATAATTTTCTAATTTTTTTGAATGTTCTCTATGCAAATATAAATCGACAAATTCAAGAACTTTGAAATTATAACATTAAAATCAGACAATAACTGGACACATTTCCTTAGCACTTTATTTTGGGAAATCATATGTCAGAATTAAATAATATAAAATGGCACTTGAACTGCAAATTCAATTTGTCAAACTGTGACTCCAAATGCCTCCTTATTATTCACTGATCCTTATTTTCTTATGGGACTGCTGATTGCAGACTGTTGCAGACTTGTCATTTCTCCTAATATCCATTTGTCATTGGCACCTTCATTGCGAACTACTGCTAACCAAACTAAATCACAAGATAAATCACTTCTTGCAGTTGTGACTTCGTCCCCAACACTCCAACAACAGGCATCTCTAGTATGCAGTCCACGTCCTTGTCCACAGTTGCAGTCTAGTCATTCACGTGGCCAACATGAAATGCAGGCTAGGTTAAATGTCACGCTAGCTTCACACAGCTGCCACCACTTGAAACACAAAGGTGAAGTGGCGTGTGGGCTCTTTACTGATGTTGTCCCTCCACTTCCATAAATCTGCCACATCTACCAGCATTGGATAGTTCGCATGCTGCAATATCAATTTGATTCATTGATATGCAATCTACTAGCTCCCCCAAGCAATTCGATATATTGCAAACTTTATTCTTCTTACCAATCTCCAGTCATAGCAAGAACAGTAAGAGATTCTTGCAATTCGTTATACCACAACGTATTGCAATATTTCTCAAAACAATCCTCAGAGAACTTCCCAGAACCCTCAGCCGAAAAATCAATAAGAAATATATTTTCTAGACTATTCTCCTTAGCTACAGGAACACAGTAGGAGAATGTTGGCCAATTGTATACCTGGCACAATTGCCAAGAACTTCTCAGTCGAGACCCTTATACTTCAGCGAGGGCTCACAAGTCAAAAAATAGGGAAAAGCCACAAAGGCACAAAGAGAAAATATAAAATTCAAGCGTGCCTTTCCCAATAAAACGAGCTCTCATTTATAAACTTTTGTTGGCAATAGTCTCCATAAAATTCTACTTCAGAAATCGTGGAAGTTTCCTAAAAGAACTCAACACTAGAAACTTTCGAACTCACTTTTTAGAAATATCCCTTAAAGTCATTATTATAATAATATAAACATTATTATAATAATGCACCTCAATGAATAATAAATAAATAAGAGCTCTTGCAATTATTACCCTAATTAACTACAAGTGACGACCAACTACCAAGCCATCCACTACATGGCCGATAATAGCAACTGCCCATAATAGGCTTACTAAAAATAGTAAGTAATCAACTGAGAGCCCCAAAACATCCTGTCAGCTCACGAGGGTCTCTATGACGAGCTAACTTTGTCAATTGCACAGACTAGCCAACATTACTCTCTAACTATCTACTATTTGAGGAAGTTTAGCTGAAGATGTTGTAATTTTTAAAGATAGGTTACATGACCTCCCATATCCCTTTATAAACAGGATTTATGGATCCATTAACAAGTTGTCTTTGTTTGAAATCCATGCTTAGAAAAATGAAAATATGCTGCAGATTCAAAATCACATTTCTTGCATACATGGCTAAAATGATTGAGCTATGACTAAGAAAAAAAAATCATGAATATGTGTCCAAAAGACTCATTGTAGGGTACTAGAATAAAACAACATCAAGGAAGACCCTAGCTCGAAAATGATCAGATGGAAAAATGAAGAAACAATGCCACATTTGGTAAAAATGTGTGGAAAATGCCATAAAAATGCTCTTCTAAAACTTGCAGGAAGAGTTTCAAACCTGTTAAAACACATCTGAAGCATATTAAGGTTTTGAATGATAAAATACAAGTCATTTTAGGTCATAAACTTGCATCATGGGCAATATAGCCTGTATTGCAAGTCTGAAATGGCTATACAGGGGCCAACACGTGATTAGACAATCTGTTTGCATTTATTTATTAAATTAAAAATCACAAATAATAGTATTTGTGATTTAATTAGTAAATGCAAAACAAATTTTTAATTTTTAATTTAATTAGTAAATGCAAATAAGTTATCTAATCAGGTGCATGTTTTGGTTCTTGCATAGATTGTGAATTGACTTTTTGCATAGTCAGGTTATAAATGATAATATGCAACTTTTATAAATATAATCTTACACTTAAAGTTTCAGATGAAGTATTGCAACTTGACTTCTCTAAAAAGTATAATGTTTGAGTCATCTGTTCTTGGAAGGTCATGTTGCATATCTCAATGGACACCAAAACTTGTATTTCGAGCAAAATTAATCACAAACCCTCTACTTGTAAATGAAACCTGAGGACCCAATTTAAATTTGTGCACTATGTTACTTGTAGTGAGGAATATAAGACCCAAAATTCATAGAACAACAAGCAACTAATATTATAAAACCCACCAAAACCCAAAAGAAAAGACTAAAAGCGGATGCCAAGAGATCAAATGCAATTTACTTGTAATAATGGCTACTTGCAATGTCAAGTTAATCTTCCATTTCTACAAATGGAGGAGATAAGTCACTTGTAATGCCAGGTCTTGAAGCTGACATTGCAAGTGCAAGTTTACTTGCAATTAAAAACACTTGTAATACAGTCCAGAGATCCAGCATTGAAGAAAGACTTGCAATGCAACTTCTGAAACCTGAAATTGGAGAAAAAGATAACTTTTAGACAAGGGAACTTGATGAAACAGAGACCAATGACATTTTATCATGTTGATGAATGCCTAAGAGATGGAAATATACGTCAAAAAACATGTCTAGGGCCTTAGGATGTCAATATTTTGTGGGTTATCCTTGATTTTTTCATGTCAAAAATCAAGAAGAACAGCTTTTTTCTTTTTGGCTGGGGTAGTTATAAGACTCCATAATTTGACAATGTTTCCTTAAACCAATGCAAATGTATATTGTTGTATAATATGGTGAAGTATACATGTCATAGGTTTTCTTTACATCAAGCCAATCTCATGATTGTCCCTATCTAATATCAGATGTGATTGCAATAAGAAATTTAATGATCTCTTTGTATGGACTGTATGCTAATATGATTGTTCCTAATTACATATTATTATAGCTCTAGCCTTTCACTAATCAACAAAAACAAAGTATATTATACAAAATGGATTTTTTAATATAATGTGAGTGTGTTAAAAAACCGTATATGAAATCCAAGCATCAATATAATGTTCTTCCATCGTGTCATGTCAACATGAGTAGACATACATGAGGCACATTAGCAGATTCATTCTTAATGATGTATATAAAAGAAAATTGGATTTACTTTGAATGAGAAAGTTGGACAAATATTAGTTGATTTGGCATCCCTCCATAGTTAAATGCTCCAAAAGTTTCCTCTTATTTAATGTCATTATCCCTAGAGTATACAAGAATGGATGCAGTCTAAGATAAACTGAAACCCTCTCCTCAAGAGAAACATGTCCTTCCTTCTAGTCGTTTGTAATGGCCCCTTTCTATGGCTTAACCTAGAAAACATAAATTTACCATAAATTAGAATATTGGTTTAGAAGACTCATCAAATAGACAAATGAACTTGTATATGATTCCTACACTCGACTATAGTATGCATTATATGTAGAATGCGTACTCATTTTGTAGGCAAGTTTAGCCAGATGTATTGTTTAATGCCTAAGAAGTATCATATTTCACTTAGAAGTTTAAAGATAAATATACATCAGGTTGATATTTGATTTTCTCATATCAGATTGAATACTATTGTCTATATGAGTTTGTTCTTCCTATCTTTGCTCACTCTAATATGGGATGGTGAATTTTATATGCCAAAAGAACATGAAAAAATCTACAAGCAGGCTTCCTCAAGACTATTACGCATGTTGGGACCTATTGTCCTGCATTTTGTCACCACAAAATGTTGGTAACAACACGAAACTTTTTCAAGCTAGTTTCGTGTTTCTCTAAGCTTGAATTGCTATTCAATTGTTTAATGTTGATCGATCAATCAATTTCAATTCGTATATCAAATCATTTTACTGAAGGCCTTCGTCAAGTCTTTTTTGTTTTGTTTTTTGTCGAGCCTTTGCTTGATTTTTGAAGCCTTCGTCATCCTTTCTTTTCTTTTGAGTTTGCGCTTGGTTTTTAGTCTTTTGGTTTTTCTCATGTCATGTCTTTCGCTTTTCCCTTCAATTCGGTCTAACCTAGAGCTCAATTGGAGTTGTTAGTCAAGAGATATGCCTGTTTTAGTGCCTCAAAAGTGGACCTTTTTGGTGCAACAACATGCAATAAAAATATGATGTTATATTTTTAATTTGACTTTCACTTTTTGATAAATATAACTTATATTCACTTTTTGTTATGTTTTTAAGTTACTTTAACTTTAAATTTTTAACTTAAAGTGACTATAGTGCACTTTATGTTATAATTTTAAGTTGAGTTACTTTTTATTTTTCACTTAAAGCAACTATATAACTATATAATTCCAGTTTAATTTTTTATTTTTAAATCAAATGCTTATTTAAATGTTGCTGTTTAAATGAGGTTCATATGTTATATTTCTAAATATGATAGATAAATATTGTTTATGGCTCATTTGGTAACATTTTTATAAATTTAAGTGAATCACATGACTAAAAGTCATCGAAAGTGGACTTTTTATATGCGATTACATGTAAAATCCATCAAAAATGGACATTTTACATGTCACCAAGCATATAAAGTTCATTTTGGTGGACCTTTTTTATGTCATTATATCAAAAGGCTATCATAAGTGGACCTTTTTTATGTTACTGCATCAAAAGTGAAGTTTTTATGCCTTTATATCCAAAAAGTGAGATGTATTTTAAAACATGCATCCTCCTCCAAATGGTCCAATTTTGCTTGTATACATATTTTAAAACAAGCATCCTCCTCCAAAAAGTGTAATTTTACTTGTATGCACATTTTAAAATATGTTCTAGACTCTAAAAGGTCCGATTTTATATCAAGACATGTTTAATATATGCTATGGCCTCCAAAAAGTTTGATTTTGAAAAACTCCATGTTTTTGCCCTCCAAGAACCCGATTTTAATCATAAGTGGAGATTTTCTTGATGGATTTACATGAAATCTTTTCCATTTGAGGCATTTTTTATGAGCAATGAGTTTTCTTCCATTCAAATTGGATTCAACAATCTAAAAAATGTTTTTGGAAGCTCCAAACTAGGGCACGTTTTTGAAGAAATCAGCAAATAACTCCATTTTTGGTCCGTGCTTTTGCTCCATTCCAAATCAGTTTGGCTTTATTTGGTGTTTGCATGGTATCTTGGTGCATATTTTGGTGTTTAAACACCAAATCGATTTGATCTTGCTTCTTGGTGAAAAACGTTTTTCACCAAAAATGTCCCAAGCATGTGCATCTCAAAAATGTTGGATTTTGGGGCAATCTTAGGGCACATTCTGGCATCTTTCAACAACTTTTCCTTGTTTTCTACCCTCTTCAATTCGAATTTGTAAAAGTTTGAAAGATTCAAATGTGTTTGGAGAATTTTTCAACATTGGAGCATCTTTCGCCTTCATTTTTGGCACTTAATCTTCATGTAAGTGGACTCTTTCTTTCTTGCTATTTAATTTGTGTTTATCTTGCTGATTTTATGCATGTAATTGCTTAATGATTGCCACTTGTTGAAATCTTTGCTATGGAAAGTGCATTTTTCCTTTAAAAATGAAGAAATTGTTCATTTTCATGTTTTTGGTTCTTCTCCAATTCCAATTTTGAATTTGAGTGTTGAAGTGTCATGCATGTTGCCATGTTTGAGTTACTTTCCAAAGGTACGTTTTTCTTTGTGTTTTTGTGTTTTGTGTTTGCTTGCTGGTTTTCTCCCCTTTGGAGAAGTCACAAGTTCTTTCCCAAGAACTTGTTGCTTCACTTCATGTGAAAGCATCATCATGTTCCACATTCCGTTTCCGTATCACAACACCTCACCTCTCAATGAATGTGATTACATATTTTCCATCTCATTCACCATCCGCACATGCATGTAATCTCATTTTCCGTTTCTATTTTCACTCATCTCACTTTTCGCATCCAAAAGGTCCAATTTTGATTAAAATTCACATTTTGAATAGTCAAAAAGATTTCATTTTCATCTGCCATGTATTTTGACTTTCATTTTCATCAAAAGTGACTATAAAACTCATTATCCCTCTTCCATTTACCATTTTCATCCCTACATATACATTTGCACCTCTATGAGCAAATACATATTTTCACTTCTTTCCATGCTTTCCGTCTCATCCTCCATTCACACTTACATGTGAAGTGCATCCTTCATTTGCATTCGCATCTCATCTCACTTTTCATCTCCCATTACATGTTGCACTTACATGTACTCATTTTTCATGCAATAATGCCTTGAAAATACTAAGTCACTTTTGAAATCAACAATCTTCATTTGCACACATTCCCATGCGTTACACTTTCACACATTCTCATTTCATTCCATCTTCCATATTTTCACTTTCACAACACTTCATTTTGTACTCCGTTCATTTCATTTTCATACATTGCATATGCATATGATTTCTTCGAGATCATTTCATTTGATCTACCAAGTCTCCAATTTGTTTCCAAATCTTTGTTTATCACAAATCAACTTGTATGGCGATTCCATCTAATAATGTATTTATTTTTGGGATTTTTGTGTTGTAGTACAAAGACAAGAAATGTCCTCACCATCAAAATCCAAAGGCAAAATGAAATATAAATATGATAAAGAATTGGCTCATTCAGCTCCTTCATCAATCATATCTATTCTGGATAACGTGATGGACACAAAGATTGGTCATGTGGACGTTTCTGATTTTCTAGAGAGAGTTGAAGCTCCAGTTGGTCATGAAATAAAGCGTATCAAGAGAAGCAACATTCACCTAGTGTCTGCGTTTCCTATGGCGGCTATAGAACTTGATTTCATTCTTGGATGTGCATGGCAGTTTACTCCAAAGACGAAGACTATCAAAGACACTAACGACAAGGTTATCATTAGCCTTGATCTTGAGGTCATAAAACAAATCTTCAAGGTTCGACATAAAGAAAAATGTGCAGATTTGACCAAAGAATCATCTTTAGCATGCTGGAATGGGCAAAAGGGTGATTATCAGAAGTATGCAACCTTTATTGGTTAGACAATAAAAGAAGCAACTTCTCCAAATGGCCAAAGACTGTTCATCGGTCTAACTTCAAGCAAGAATATAAGAATCTTATCATCCTTCTCAGCAAAATTTGTCGCCTTAAAATTTCTACTGATTTCGAGCTATGGATGTATAAGTTCATGTTTCAAATCATGGAGAATAAAGAACACATCTTTTGAGGAGAGCTCATCAGTACTAGACTTTGGCAGAAGTTAAGGCAATGTGGGAACATCAGTGTCTTTCTACATGAATTCTTATCTTGTTTATATTGTTGCTGCCATGGGATCTTTCTTTTGTCTTTCTACCAAGGGAGATCATTTTCAAGTTCCTATTTGGGACTACTATGACCAAATCACTTTGACAAATAGTAAATTCCATTATAAAAGAGTCCAAGATGCCTTCTTCGGGCATTTTCGATGGTTGTTCAATAAACAGTTATCTGTCAAAAGAGTATCTGATGCGGCATGGGAGAAGGTGAACCAATACAGCTGTATTTTCATTCAATTTCTCACTTTCACATACTTGAGAGTTTGGATATTTCAAAGGCAAGCCATATACCTTACTTAGGTATGCTAAATATTGAATCATCTTGATGGAGCTAGCCAGACAACTCATGGACATGCAGAGTGATCAGCATGCTATGCATAGGCCTAGTTTTGACATTACCTCAGCTAAACCTTTGGTTATTGACAACTATTCAATCATTTATGTACCTAAAGCAAAGAACATGGAAACAGAGTTTTAGTTGATCAGCTTGAAGAAGTTCAAAGTCAGATTTGACTTCAATTGCCGAGAGATGAACTCTCAAATGAAAAGAGCTTACACTCATGTTCATCACATTGAGGACATCTAGATTGATATAAGAACAAAACTTGACATCATGAAGATGGACTACAGAAAATTAACCTTGCAGCAAATAATTGATCTTAACATGTTGGAAATCCCTTCAGATTTTCAAGTTGAAGATGATGACTACATCCTTGATTTGGAGTTTCATCAAGCCGGTTTTGATAAGAAGTGCCCTTTTCCTATCCACTGGAAACAAAAGGATGGTATGTCTATCATGGACAAATTTCAATCCATCTTGGTAAACACCAACAAATGGTTGAAAAGTAAAGGCCTTAAAAGAGTAAATCCTATGATGGGCTTCAATTGTGGAATTTTTGGTCCTCCTGGCAGAAAGTCACAACTGGAAATCATAGGGAAAGATGGTGCCTTATCTTTTGATGCTAAGGATTCCCTCAAATTCAAATTGAAGGGTGGAAAAGGAGCTAAATTATCTCAAATCTCTAAACCAATTCAAGAATCAATGGAAGAATCAGAAGAGGAATTGGAAACAAAATCTGATAAAGAAGATTCAGATGAAAAAGTGGAAATCATGATCATATCTCTTCCAATGCTTGCACAAGCTTGTACATCTTCTATACATGAAGAGCCTTTTCTGCATGAAGTGGATGATGATGTGGATTCATTCTCCACTATTTTTACTCCTTCCATTCCAGTCTCGAAAGTTAATATCATGGCTCTTCCTATTTCCTCTGTTGCTCCTCGCATCCCTGCAAATGAACAATATGAACATTTAGAAAATGTGTTTGAGGATTTTCCAACTCTTACCAGTGGTCAAGTTTTCCAACTTGATACATCTTTGACAAGGTTTGAGCTTTTCACGATGGAGTCTTCTTAGCATGTTCCTATGCCTTCAGCTGTGCAGACTGATCTTGTTTTGTTATAATAGAAATACAATCAAGATCAACGCCAATGGTCTCTATTGTATCTACTTCTACAGATGAAGGTCTCATCCTACCTACATGGTTGAGAAAAATAACAACAAAGGGGAGAAAAGTGGTTGTTTCTCCGGAAAATCTCCTTGTTAAGAAGACCAAATCCAAATCTTTGAAAGATAAGCTTGTTTCTAGGATTTTGGTTGATTCAGATAAAACCAAATTTGTTGAAGTTGTTGAGCCCTTGGTAGAAAAACCTGTTGAGGAACTTACTCGTTCTGATTACAAATTTATTAAGGTTGAAATTAGAAAGCAATCATGTTTGAGTTGTTTGCAAGATGCTCAAGATGCATTGGATAATGTATCAAAGAGCAACCATGAGCTATGGGAAAAGATAAATCAATTGAAATAGGAGATCTCTTGTCTGAACGAGGTCATTCAAAAACAATCTTCTCAGAGTGTTGTTGTTATGTCTCAAACATCTAAGGAAAGAAAGCTAATTGAAGCCGCAAAGTCTTAGATATAGGAAATCATTTGTGAAGGAGTTCAAGCCATCACGGAGACATTTATAGTTCTTAGGCGCATCAAAAAGATCAATGAAATGGAGTGAAACTTAGTTGCTTCTTTGACTCAAGAAACGGATAACTTGAAAGAAATCCTCGATGATTGGGATGAAATGGTAAGATTTGATTTGGATGCCTTGGTCTCATGTGACGTTCTTCCGTCATGTGAAATGCTCTTCAGATACCAAGGTCTCATTGGTTACAAAGATGAAACATTGAGGAAGCTGACCACGAATTTGCAAGCAGCCTTTGGAGATTGTCAAGCAGTTGAAACAAGTGTTACTTGTGATTTGAAACAAATGGGCTGCCATGTTATTGATGAATCTGGTAATCTCGTTGCAGTCGAAAGAGTCAACTTTGAATATACAATCTAGATCAATGCTGATGTAAATTATGAAGACTTTGGTTCACACACAATGAACAAGTTTGTCTTGTATAAATCCTTGACAAAACATTTGTTAGATACTATGGCAGCGAATTCCAAAGTTGCACAAGCAACAAATTCTAAAGTTGTACAAACAACATATACAAATGCAGTGAGAGTAGAAGCCATATCGAAAACCATGGAAATTGCTGATCTTCCCACAATGCGTGACATAATTGTCAAATTCAAGGCACTGAGAAATAGTCTTTAAGATTGTTGTTTTTGTTTTGTTTGATGTTAGTAGTTGTAAAGGATGCATTACATGTAATGTGAGTTACATGTATGTAAAAGGATGTAATGCGAGTTGTATGAAACCCTTTATTTTCTCCTGTAGTTAGACCAAGTCAAAGTTGGTTGAGTTGCTCCCATTTTTTCCTCCACCTTTTTCTCAACTCTTGTGCCTATATAAAGGAGTGCCCTTTATTGTAAAATGACCATTATCTTTATGCAAGAGAGCTTTGGAGAAATTGTGCCAGCAAAACTTTGTTTGTGTAATCACTATTTTGAGAGAAAGTGAATACAAAGGAGAATTTGAGACATAACTTTGATTAAGTGAGGTTGTTATTTGTTTGTGTAGTAAGTCTTGTCTATAATTCATCCAAGTTATCTTTGATTCATGTTATCTTGTGTTATTGGTAATTATATCTTGTGAATTTAATAGAAAAAGGTTAAGAAGCAATTGAAGCCATAGTTTTGACCAGGAGCAATTCTGGAAGTGTATAGCTAGAAGCTTTGTCTATAGCTTATATTTTCTTTTTAATTTGCAAAATAGTTAAGATTTTCTTACTTTTAGGAGTCTATGCCCTAATTGTAAAGCTTTTCCATATAGAAGTACGACTAGACTTAGAGCCAAACTATTACATTTTCAACTAGCCTTTGAGTTAGTGAAATTTTATTGGTATCACTGTTTCCAGCTCTTGATAGAAGTGTAGTTGGAGATTCACCCTGCCCATTACTCCCTCCACAAGTAAGTGGATTCTTTTTTGAAAGTTCAGAAGAAAGGATGATAACACCTTTTTTTACAAAATTCTCTCAACTTCTTGCTTACCTTGAGTTCATCCAAGGAACGATGAGAAGGGGGAGCCTTCTCTTTAAGGTAGGAGAGACTCTGTCTCACATGCTGTGGCTGGTCATCGTATTTTGCAACTAGATTTTGACCCAAAATTGTTGGTTGCAAAATATCCACCCAACAGAACCTATCCATCATGTGACCTTATTTACTCTATCTTTCCCTCTACAAACTCCCTATCCTCTATGAGCATTAGAGAAAGATTCAGGAACCAAACTCATCAATCAAATATTACAAATATGTATATTAATTAGCTAATTCTGTTACTATAATGATTAAGTATAAATCAGTGTGACTATGGTTTATGAAATTGCTGCTAACTTCCATAGAACTAATTCCCTAGTTGCTATTATGTATTCATAAATAAAGTAGGTGGATATATATATCTTGTATTTTGGATTAGTGTTAAGGCTACCTGTTACCAGCAAGAAATAACTTAATGTTTACATGCATAGGTATTACTTGTGTCGTTGTGTCGTGAGGATTAGGGAAATGATACTAAGTATGTTGACCTTAGCAAGGGTATGATACATACCTATTCTCCTTCTGTACTTATTTGTTGGTCTGGTATTCAAACCATATATTCCTTCCAAGTTTCAATAATGCCTTCCTTATTTCCAGCAAGGTTTAAATTGGATATGTTGTTCAATCTAAACCTAATCTGTGTGATTCACAAGGGAATAATGAGTTGTGTGTTTCTTATCTAATTGGAATGAAAACCAATCTCAATATATAACTTGGTAATGATATCTATTAATAAGAGAGACATGTCCATTCTTTCCATTGCATCTTTAAATTGATCCTCCTTAATAACTTTTTCTTATTTGTCTAATTTATAAGAAAAATTATTATTGAACCATACTACTTAATTCCTTAAAGCCACCACCAATTATTATTTTGTTTTCCATGCATTTCAATGTCATATGATTTATTTAAATAATAATGTAATACTTCTAATAGTCATCTTTAGTGAGTTTAGTTTTATCAATTAGTTTCTATTTTTATATTTAATTAACGATTAATTCGTTAAGAAGCATCATCTTGTACTTTTGTATTTAAAGAGACTTCGTCACCATTGTTTAATATCAAACTATCAAGCTTTATAACATGATATCGCAGTAGGTTTGGGTATAACTACCTCATGGGAAGCCCAGGGTTATGTGGGTTAAATGTACATGAATTATTTTCTTGTTTTACAGCATGATGAAGTTTGGTTGTTATTGGGTGGATATTTTGCAACTGACAATTTTGGATAAAAATCTAATCGCAAAATAGGATGGCCAGCCACAGCGTGTGAGACAAAGTCTCTCCTACTTTAAAGGGAAGGCTCCTCCTCACCATTCCTTGGATCAACTCAAGGTAAGCAAGAAGTCGAGAAATTTTATAAAATGGGTGTTACCAGTATCCTTTCTTCTTATCTTTCAAGAAAGATTCCACTTACTCGTGGAGCGAGTAATGGGTAGGGTGAATCTCTAACTACACTTCTATCAAGAGTTGGAAACAGTGATACTGATAAACTTTCACTAACTCAAAGGCTAGCTGAAAATGTACTGGTTTGGCTCTAAGTTTGGTCGTACTTCTATATGGAAAAGCTTTACAATTAGGGCACAAAGACTCCTAAAAGTAAGAATAACTTAACTATTTTGTGAATTAAGAAAGAAGTACAAGCTACAGACAAACCTTCTAGGTATATATTTCCACAATCGCTCCCAGTCAAAGCTTTGGCTCTGATTGCCTCTTAAATCACTGTGCTCTATTATTGAAGACACAATAATAACATGAATCAAAGACAATAGGCACAAATTACAATCAAAGCTTCTAATTTGCTCTATCACAATTGCTTCCAGACAAAGTTTCTAATTCAGTTTCTTCTTTTATTCACTTTTCTCCCAAATTCATACTACGCAATCGAAGTTATGCTTGCACAAATGTGGCAGAGCTTTCTTGCATACAACAAAAGATGATTTTTACAATGAGGGGGCACTCCTTTATATACGCACAGGAGTTGAGAAAAAGATGGAGGAAAAAGTGGGAGCAACTCAACCAACTTTGACCTAGTCTAACTAAAAGAGAAAACATAGGGCTGTATGCAACTGCACGTGCAACTCGCATTACATATTTTCATGTACATGCAACTCGCATTACATGTAATTACATTTTATTTTGTTCAATGTATCCTCTCCAACTACAATATGAAAGAAGAAGAAAGACGGAAGAGAATTGAAACAATACTAGGGATTGTCTTGTAAGGCCTTGTACTTGGCGATGCTATCCCAGATAATAACAGGATTGGGAGCTCCTATATTTTGTGTGACTGCATTCACCTTAATAATCATGGTGTTACGTCTTTTGATAGCTTGAGTCTCTTTACTGAATTGTCCATTGTCATTTGAAAACTCGATGTGATCAAGCTTTTCTTGCTCAAGTTGTCGTGAATTCTCCTTTGTAGATTGACACATTCTGGATTCTTTGACACTTCGAAAACCTTCTTGACGATGTCTGGATGTAAACTCAGAATAACTTTCTATTAGCATCTTTAACCTTTTTTTTTTTTTTAAAGTAAAGTACTTGGTGCATAGGAATGCGTACAAATGGAGATTGTTGATTTTTAAAAAGTGACTTGGGCTTTCAAGATGTCATTGCACCGAAATGGATTACATGTAAATGCAACATGTAATGAGGAATGGAAAGTGAGATGACATGCAAATGCGGATGGAGGATGTGCTTTACATGTAAGTGTGAATAGAAGATAAGGTGCAAAGCATAGAAAGATTCATAAACATGTATTTGCTTATGAAGGTGCAAATGTATATGGAGAGATGGAAATGCAATGGAAGAGGGATAATGAAATTTATAGTAATCTTTAGTGAAAAGGTGAAGTCAAAGTACATGAAAGATGAAAATGACATCTTTTTGACTTTTCAAAAAAGTGAATTTTAATCAAAATCGAACCTTTGAGATGCAATTACATGTAAGGCATTTCGTGTAACCATGTCGTTCGAATGGATGCGGAAAGTGAGATGAGTGAAAATGGAAGTGGAAAATGGGATTACATGCATGTGGGGATGGTGAATGGGATGGAAAATATGTAATCACATTTCTCGGATAAGATGCGAAGTGTTGTGACATGGAAAATAGAATTGGAATGTGATAAAACGTATTCAAGTTCTTGGGAAAGAACTTGCATTTTTTCCAAAAGAAGAAAAACGAAAAAGCAAGCAAGCAAACAATGAAAAAAAAGCGCAAAACAAACACATGCCTTTGGTCTTAAACTCAAACATGTCAATATGCAAATTGCTTTCAAGTGAAAATTTGAATTTGGAATTTGGAGAAATTCCAAAAGTGTGAAAATGAGAGTTTTCATCATTTTTAAAGGCAAAATGCACTTTTTATGGCATATATATGGACAAGTGTGCAATAACAAGCCATAATATGCATGAAAATAACAAGATAAGCATGAATTGATGAGAAAGTTTGAAAATGTCCATTTTCTTGGAGGTTAAAGAACCAAAATAGCAAGTTTTATTGATTTGAAGACCAATTCTTCATCAAATCTGGATTTTCAAACAACCTTTTGACTTTTTTCGTACTTGCATGTAATGGACATTCAATGGTCAAATTTGACATGAAAAAGCCAAAAACATGGTCTTCAAAGACAAGAACAGACATTAAAATTGAAAAACAACCCCTCTTGATTCAAATGTATGGGCTGAAATGTCATTTGTTGAGTTTTTTGAACAAAAACATGACTTTTTTATGCAAAAATTTGGACCGTTTTTAGAAAAGCATGGCCAAAAAATGCATGCTTTTGAGTCATTTTTGACTTGTGAATGCAAAAAAAAAAATTCCCCAATTGCATATGCATGGATCCAAATGCAGAAACGTGACTCTAAAATGCAAAAAAGTATATAACCCAATATTCTAGGCGGTTTTAGCAAAAACGTGATCCATAAAAGGCATGAAATGAATTCATTTTTGGCTTCTAAGTGCAAAAATGTGAGCTAAGATGTAGTGCAAATGATTGAAGATGCCAAAAGGCCTCTTTTCCTTGAAAAAATGTGATTTAAATCACTCAAAATGGATTTATTTCAAGATTTTTCCAAAAACGTGCCTTTGGAAGGAGTTTGAAAAAATGGTCTTTAGCAAGATAAATCCATTTTTGATGTTAGAAAATCCATTGCCAAGTAAAAACGACCCTATTGGAGAAAATCCCATACAAATCCATCCAGAAAATCTCCATTTATGGTCAAAATTGGGTTCTTGGAGGACAAAGACATGTATTTCTTCAAAATCTGACTTTTTGGAGGACAATACACATTAAAATATGCTTTTGTTTAAAATCAGACCTTTTAGAGTCAGTAGCATATTTTAAAATGTGCAAACAAGGCAAATTGGACCTTTTTGAGTCAATAACATGTTTTAAAATTGTAATGTCCCTGTTTTTAGCAGGTTCCTGTAGTTGGCCAAGTCAGCTCACCATCATTACCCTCGTAAGATGATAGTAGGATTTGAGGGTCTCAGTTGTGTAGTTATAGGCTTTCCAGTAGCCTATGGTGTGTTTTGGCTCCATATGAGGGACTTGTTATTTATAGTAAGTCAATCTGTTGGTTCCGATGAACTCAATTGAGTAAGAGGAGTTGGAGGATGCTCTCAATTTTTATTTTGGGCTTCCGGTTTGGGCTCCAAGAATCTTGGAGGGAGTGTCTATTTATAGTAAGTCACCCCATCAAGTTCATTCATCATCTTTCATCATCAGGATCACTTTGGTGTTATCAAATTTTGATTCTTGTGCTTCTTTAGTTGTTTTCACAAGATAGGTGAATTATTATCATTATTCATCTAAATAAGTTGAGGTTGTTATTTTTGTTAGTGTTGTTGATTAGTCACCTCAGTATCATAGCTCATTGGAACCAGGACGAAAAGTTCTAAAATCTTGGGAACAAGAAATAGTGGCCTTAAATGTCATAATTTGAAGTTATGGTGGAAAAGGTCATTTTTGGAGCCAAAAACAATTAATAAATTAGTATATGATAGCACTTTATTATGTTTTAATGTTGTGTGAGGGAAGCTTATTAAGTGAAGTTCATTTGGAAAACTTTGTGCCATTTGGAGATTATAAAAATGAGCCCATTTGATAAGTTAAACGTGCTGGATTATATATTTGATTTTTGTCCCTTTGTGGCTTTTTCCTAAGTTTTGAACTGTATGCCCTTTCTAATGTATAAGGGTTGGAAATTTTGAAAATTGCATTTGCGATTTAACTGCTAAGGTATAGCTAAGATTGCCTAACTTCTCTACTGTTCATCATTGTAGCTCAGAATTGTTTTCATTCCACTACTAAAGTATAGTGGATTTGATATTTGATGGATTCTCCTATTGTATTCACTGTGTCTATGGAGGAGTTTGTTTACATTGGTTGATTGATCAAATTGGAAGCATTTTGTTGGCTGAAAAATGTCTTGAAGATCTGCAACTGCATTTGGGTTGTGGAGGTTACATTTTTTGGCTGGAAGTCCATATTAATTTGGTGGCCAACTTAGTGTTGGATAACCTACATACTAGCCGCCATGGTTGGAAGAGGGATCTGACTACAATAAAAGGAGGGGACGACAATATATCTAAGCCCTCACAACGTATTCCAATCTTCATTATAGCTGAGACGACTATTTGGAAAGCCGCATCAACAATTGTTGGGACTGCGATTTATCTCAGCAAGCCATGTGGGGTGTTTGGAGATCACGTGACAATACCATCTCCTTCTAGGTTACCTACATTCAGCATTAAACATTAACAGCTAGAGGATAGTTTTAATCTGTAGCTGAATTTGGTTAGTGAAGTGGCACACATGAGCAACAAGGGGGATACTTCATGGTACGGCTTGGAAAGTTACAACTCAGGTGCCATTAGTAAATATATATATTTCTGATTTGTGGTTCTTCATACTAAATGCCAAAAAAATCTGTTTCTAGTTATAGTCTGAATTCATTATATCATTTCAAACTTCTTGTAATTGTTATCACTTATCAACTGGAGAAAATTCAATATAAATTGGAAACAATTAAATATTGCAAATTAAAGTCTTTGTATTCATTTATTAAATTGGGAGCCAGCTAAGGGTTTTTACAAAAATGTGCAAGTAATCAAAATTGGACCTTTTGGAAGGGAATGCACATTTTGGATGCAAAGACATAAAAACTTACCTTTTGATGCAATGACATCAAAAAGGTCAACTTTTGATAACCTTTTGATTGTAATGACATCAAAAAGGTCCACCAAGTTGAACTTTATATGTAGTGACATGTAAAATGCCCACTTTTGATAACTTAAAGTCATTTAATCCACCTAAATTTATAAAAATGTTACTAAATGGGTCATAAATGATATTTATATATCATATTAAAAAATATAACATATAAAAATCATTTAAAAAGTAACATTTAAATGAGCATTTGGTTTAAAAATCAAAAACTAAACTAGAATTATATAGTTATATAGTCACTTTAAGTGAAAATTAAAAAGTAACTCAACTTCAAATTATAATATAAAGTGCACTATAGTCACTTTAAGTTAAAAATTTAAAGTTAAAATAACTTAAAAACATAACAAAAAGTGAATTTAAGTTATATTTATCAAAAAGTGAAAGTCAAATTAAAAATATAACATCATATTTTTAATTCGTGCTATTGCACCAAAAAAGTCCACTTTTGAGGCACTAAAACAGGCATATCTCTTGACTAACAACTTTGATTGAGCCCTAGGTTAGACCAAATTGAAGGGAAAAATGAAAGACATGATGAGCAAAACCAAAGGACTAAAAACCAACAATTCAAACTCAAAATCAAAGAAAGGACGATGAAGGCTTAAAAAATAAGCAAAGGCTCAAAAGAAAGCAAAACAAAAAGACTTGACTAAGGCCTTCAGTAAAATTATTTGATACACAAATTGAAATGGATCGATCGATCAACATTAAGCAATTGAATGTCAAATTCAAGCTTAGAGAAATGCGAAACTAGCTTGAAAAAGTTTCATGCTGTTACCAACATTTTGTGGTGACAAAATGCAAGACAACAGTTGTTTTCTAGGGTATTGATGCATAGAGGTCTTTTTAATAGGTTGTTTTGTTTTCTATAGCTATGACCTATTTTCTATGACACAAGAATTTTGCATTTTTCCTAAAAATCATGGCGGTGAGTTAACAATTTTGTCACTTATCATTTTTTTATAGATTTTCTAATTTTTGTTCTTGAAAAATTAGTGGGTGAGCTTTTAATGATTTTTTTTCTCCTTAAAAAGTTTTTGGTGGGTTTTTATAATTTTTTCCTAAAAAGAAAATTTGGTATGAGTTTTCATAACTTTTTCCTTAAAAAATTATGGAAGGGTTTTATAATATGTCCAAAAACATATTTTGGTTTATGTGTGATTTTTTGCCTAAAAAGCCATTTTGTACAAAGTTTTTAAAAACCTTTTTTCCTAAAAAATGAAATTTTGTACGTTGATTCACACCTTGTATTTTCTGCCAACTAAGTTTTTTGATGTTACAATGTCTGGCTTTAATTAAAAAAATCCTCAATAATCGTGTTTCAATTTTCTGATTTCATCTTCAAAAATTATTTTTGGGTTTTTTATTTTTCTTGAAAATATCAGGATTGCCATTTGCTAGTCTCAAGATTTTCCAAAAATTTTCCAAAAGAATCATTGGAGGTTTTGGCATCTTTTTCCTCAAAAATCTTAGTTTATTCTAGTTTTTTAGATTGCACCTAAAGTTGCTAGGGCAACAATTTGCACACAAACTGGTTGATGTTTTCTCAAAATTATGGTTTTAATTTGAGAAGTTGTCCTCAGTGTCTCTGGTTACATGGTGAGAAAACTTTGTTACCTAACACAAGGTTGGAAGGATTATCATTATTTTTGTTGAATCCAAATGTTCTACTAAACTAAGGATGGTATT
The DNA here is from genome assembly GCA_028749045.1 of Cupressus sempervirens. NCBI lineage: Eukaryota > Viridiplantae > Streptophyta > Pinopsida > Cupressales > Cupressaceae > Cupressus > Cupressus sempervirens. The sequence continues at coordinate 160,380,855 of CM053787.1, forward strand.
TGCCATAAGCCAGAGTCTTCTAAAGAGAAGAGAACAACCTTCTATGCTTTTTTCTATAGTTAGTATAACAATCATTAAGGGAGAGTATTAAAATAATAATTGAATTTTTCTAATGGTCATCAAGTTATAAATTAAGTTTTATTAGGGGAGAGGACCCGGTACTCGAATGCATTCCAATAGTTGTGATAGGAATTGTTCACTTGATACCTACACTTATTGACTTAATGTCCAATTTCTTTGACAACATTGTACCAATACTTGTGACTTTAAAGTTGTTAGTATAATGCTAACTACCAAAAATTGAATAAAATGTACCCTTAGTTATAAAAATTAACCAATGATGTGATACCACATCAGCTGTTCAACTATGGGTACCCTTTATGCACGACCATTGGTCTCACCTTTTTTTTGGGTTGTTTTGGACAACTTGGCAAAAAGCATGCTGATGTGGCATCATAACAGGTGACATGGACTTGAAACCTTAGTTATAAGTAAGTGACTCGCCAAGTAAGCTGCTGTAAAAAACTAGTAGTGATTTGAAATTTTTATGTAGGGTTTTGATAAGCGCGAAGTTAGGGTTTTCAAGTACTGGGTCCTCTCCCCTAGTTAGTTTCTATTTTTGTATTCAGTTAATGATTGTTTCATTTAGAGATATTGTATTGTACTTTTCTATTGAAGGAGACTTTATCTCCATTGTTTAATATCAAACTATCAAGTTTTATAACATGATTGATATGTCAAATATTGAGTATTGCTTTATTAATTTTACCTAGCTATAAATGATTATATTACAATAGTAAAATATCAATATTGTAATATTAAAACTTAAACATTAAAAATGTAAGAAATTTAAATATATATTTTATATTTTGAACAATTTGTACTTTGATGTCAACTATATATGCATTAAAATATATTCTATTTTGTACATAGATCAAGAACGACTTATGATAGTTCACTCTTCCTGAATTTTCTTCATCAAGAAACTTAAGATTTGGATGGGAAATAATCTCTTCTCCATTCCATGTAGCATCCTCCCTAGATAAACCTTTCCATGTCAATAAGTATCAGAACTAATTCTACTCAATGTTTTTTTCCATCTATCAAAAACAATTTAGGTTCCAAAATAAGATTACCTTTTACATCAAGTGGTAGTAACTCAATGCAAGGATTGACCTGTTTCCCAAGGACTTTCTTAAGTTTGGATATGTGGAAAACATCTACTATTCCTAGGTAATTCTATCTTAGAGGCCACTTCACCTATCCTTCTTGAGACATTGTATGGCCCATAGAACCGAGGCTTCAATTTTTCTTCTCTGCTTACCTTGATTGACGATTATTTGTATGGTTGTAATCTCAAGGAAACCAAATCTATCGCTTCAAATGTCCATTCCACATGGTTCCAATCAACATATGTTTCCTATTGGTTTTCTACATGGTGAAGGTTCTCTTTAAGATTATTTATATTATCTATTCTTTTTTGTATCTTTTGCTCTTGGAACTTTTCTATCTTAGTGAATCATGTTTCTAAAAGTGGTGGCTGCATATTCATATAATGTTTTAAAGGGGTTAATCACAATCAACATATGTTGGGTGATATTGTAGCAACACTTCCTAAATGAAACCATTTGATCTATGCATTCTATTGACCAATAACATGATTTCTAAGGTATTCCTCAATCCATTTGTTGATGACTTCAATTTTCCCATTTGTTTGTGGATGGTACCTTGTGCTAAGAGTCAAATAAGTTCCTATCAACTAAAATAGTTCTTTCCAAAATAGGCTAAGAAATTGTTATCTCTGTCACTAATAAGGCTCTTTCGCAATCCATGTAATATGAAGATTTCCTTGAAGAATACTATTGCTACCTATGTTGTCTTAAAACGAGCAGAGATTGCATGAAAATTAGCATATTTGATCAATCTATGCGCTACCACAAATATAGTATTTTTCTTGTAGTTCAAGTAATTGTTACTAAAATTTTGCACACTTATAAAAAAATTTGTATAAGAGCAAGTAATCAAAAGTGCACGAATGTTATTCATTATGTACCAAAAGAATATAAATGTCTTTGTATTTTCATTTTTTGAAATACAACTGATATTTACATAAAATGAATGAATATGAAAATGCTCGAAATGGAAATCTCACACAAGCCGTGAGTCTGACTACTACTTCTACACATATTGAAAATAAGAAAAATACAGCATAGGAGAGTAGAGTCAGAGGTAACCAGTCATTGCCTTTCAGCCTTTGACTGGTTATTCGATCTTTGTTACCGCTCCTGGTCCAGCTCTCGACCTGATAGCTCCGTGATGTTCGTCCTCGTCCTGCATGGGAAAAGATGGGGTTAGATCTTAAATGATCTAAGCAATGACTAGTTATTACCAACTTGGTACCCACGCATGCTATATAATTCCTATTCTGAATACGTGTAAAAACAGTAGAATAAATTCTGAATGCTTTAATGTAAAAATCAGAAAATATAATGTTAAAGGGACATATTATTTCTCTGATATGAAGCCTTTCATCATAATCAAGCATAAGCATATTGATCTCAAAAAACAGTACTCTACATGTTCAAATACACATCACAGAGAGATAATTTATGAGTGTCACGAGCCCGTGCTCAAACCTCGTAGATGATATGCTACAGGGTACACAAAAGGCTACAACATATGATTATAGTTGACGTTACAGTTCGCAGATGCATAACTTACTGCTATAGAGCATGAAAGATGTTTTCAGCAAGAAGCATGATAACAAAGCATCACAGACCAGTGGAGGACAATGCATATGCCACTGCGAGATTCTATGCAGGGAGTGGCGAATAACTCATGATAACTTATACAGGGAATGGTGGCAATGAGAAGTGAAAACTCATGATAATAGCATGAGAATGACAAATGATCTGCATAGTAATACAGATATCAGTAAGTACAACAAACATAAATCCAATGATTTAATGGAGATCATTATTGCAAATGTACAAGAAACCTGGAATTTGTTCCACAATCTTCAGAATAACAAGACTAGTTCTGCATCAAAAGATAACCAGCATGGTGTTGCTAGCTACAACATAAATCAAAAGGAGCATACGGGAAAAGTGATGAGAAAATTGTAAAGGTGGGGCTCTGTCATGGTCATGCTGAGACACCAATATTGCAAAATAATCTAGATGCATGAATTCCCAAGGAACAAGAGAAATATATGGATTTTGACTCCATGCTCACGCATACCAGCATCTACCTATGTTTTGGACGGAAGGCAGTTAATGGGTTTATCTCGGGTTATGAACATTGATGAAAAGGTATTCAAAATGGCATACAACAGTGCCAACAGTCTTCTTATTTTCTGCACTATACCATTCACAAGCATTAAAGCAATGCTTTCAGCAAGAATGTGGAAATAAAATAATGCATCCACATGCCATAGAAAGATCTAAAGCATGACAGCGAACTCTTTAAGGTTTTAAAGCTATAACTTTTAGATCCACTCAGGATAATACCTTGGCGGATTCATCTTGAACTTGTGAGTGCAACCAGCAAGCTAATAACGTTAATGATGGCTCCAGTTTAAAGTCTCCTGCAGATTATCAAAAAGCAACGATAGCAGCTTCATCATTCCCATCCAACGGCAAGCAGATCTCATGGCAGATAAAAGAATTATGACACTTCCAGTAGCAGGCAAGGTCATGGCGGCCCGAGCTAATAAACTCATGGATGCAAACGTTTTAAACAATGACCGCATACCTTCCAAGTTCTGCAATGGCGGCTTGATCCAAAAGACAGCGAAAATGCATGGAGGAAGGGCAGAAAAATGCGGCAGGGGTCTGGTTTTTCCCCATCAAACCCTCTTTCTTCACAGCCGCAGGTTTTTTTTTTTGCAAGTGCGGATTAAGCAAAATGAAGAATGTGGCATCGTTTTAAGGGTTTGAGATGCCTTTGTATGACACGTCCCAAAAAGGCTTTTGCCTTGTGTCTTTTTTTTTTTCCTTCTCTAGGCTTTAACACCATTTTTGTGATCCATAAAAACAAAAGCATCTGTCCTTTTACCTTGGCTCGACTCTTAGTCATTTCATTTTTTGCAAATGATAATGTTGTTAATACTTTTAAGGGTTTTATTAGACATTTATTTCTTTGTAAAATAATTAATTATTATAATGTAATTTATTCTTATTATTTTAGTAAATACTAATTATTCTAAATAAAATATTAAGTGATTAAATGTTATCACTTAAATGTTTTATGTAAAATAATTGATACTTATTAAAACAAAAACAATAAACTATATTATAATAAAATATTATTTAATAAATATTAAACGCCTTATATTTTGTTACAAGATATAAATTGTTTGAATAATTATTATTGTGCAAAGAAATAAAAATTTAATTTTCCTTTAGAAGATTGAAAGCAGATATTTTGCAAATTATTATGGCTAAGTATTGAGTCAGGTGTTGATGGGACTTGGAGGCCAGAAGAGTTACTGCTTTTTGGAGACTTTTTGGAGTCTGGCAGGAGATATGACCACATTTATGAGGGGCAGTTGGTGATATCATCAGACCTTGCCCTTTGGGGGGATTTTGGACACCTTTTGGAGTCTTTGAGAAGACTCAAGTTTGGCCTTTGGGGTTCAATCCAACCCAACATTTATGACTCTCAAAATGCAGTTGAGAGAAGGGTGGATATGTATGAGTTGAGGGTTCATTTTGAGAGGTTCTTTTTCTCTGCTTGGCCTGTTTTTTGTAAGTTTTTCAGACTTCTTGACAGGAGCAGGGATCATTTTGTAACCCATTATTCAGAGATATATACAGATCTGCAGCACTTTTGGGCATTGATTTCAGCTTATGCCTTCTCCTTTTTTCTGTATTTGTGTGTCATGTTGATGCCTTCTACAGGATGGTTTCAATTTTTTGCAAGTTGAAAGTTGTGTTACAAAGCAGTTTTTTTTTTTGGATTGTGAATAATCTATTCTCCTTTTCGAAACTGTTATTTTAGCCCTCTTATTAGCTTTTTGCAAGGATTCTGATTATTGAGTTGTGCAAGGGAGTTTTGTTATTGCTGTTTCATGGTGTTGCTTATGTATTAGATATCAAGGATACTTTTCTGGTGCATCGCCCCTTAGGTTTTAAATTTCCATTTTTGTTATCCTTCTCCCCTTTTCCTCCATCAGAAGTTCAGTTTCAGTAGTATAAAGTGATATACCAGATAGGAAGCCGGCCTAGAATCCGGAGATTCGTTCCAGCTATGGTTCACCAACAACCTTGGAATGTTTTCATGTTACTCCAAAAGGTTAAGTTTTCTACAAACTTAACAGGGTGCAATTTTGGGATAACAGTTTTGGCACGCCCGGTGGGACAGTTTTATTGACTAAAATCTTTTAGAACTGATCTTTACATAGTTTTTATGATATTTTGCTAATTCTGATATGCTGTCAGTAAAAACAGACCTGTTTAGAGGGTATTTTGCTGCATATCTGGTGACTCAGTCTCATGGTTATGAAGAGTAGTGCTATATGAGACGCATTAAGACTAGAAGCTCAAAGTCTTTTGAGTATTTAGAGCTTTCTTCACCAAAAAGAAGAGGGAGAACACTTAAAAGAACTCCTCCTTCAGAGAGAAATCAGTCTACACCACCTGGTACAGAAGAGAGACCATTGTTGTCTTACGGAAGAAGAAGAAAGTGTTCAGACAAAGAGGTTAGAAGGCATTCAGCCTCACCATCTTTCAGGACAGGGTCTTTGTCTTTATTTTCTACACCATCTACAGCAGCACAAAATAGTACACATTCAGTAGGTGCTGTTGGAACAGTTTCAAATCAGCAAGTACCTATACCGCCACCAGCAATGGCGAGGCAGTTTGCTTTTGTGCCTTTTAATCAAGGGAGCCCTTTGAATATTGCTCAACATGACAATATTCCCCTTGCAGCACTAAAAAATCTATTAAAATATATAGGGGAAGGGCAAACCATAGCATTAGAGCACATTAGAGATGTGGCAACCCTATGTTATGCCCATCATATCACGCAAGATAATGTAGTTGTAAGATTGCTAGCAACTTCTTTGAAGGGGAAGGCACTTCAATGGTTCAGAGGGCTAAACGTAGGTTCTATCGCCACATGGGACGACTTAGGAGATGGTTTGAGCAAATATTTTGAAGACAAGTCGGACTATTTGTCCTTGGTGGAGCAATTAACTACTATAAAAAGGGCCTCCCAAGAACAAATGACGGATTTCAATATGCAGTTTCAAAGGACTTGGAATAGGATTCCGATTCAAGTCAGACCCTCTGCTGAACATGCCTTTTTATACTATTTAAAGAGCCTAAACAGTGATATATCAATCTTAATCCAGTCTATGGGAGGAATCTCACTACCGCAGTCATATGATTTAGCTGTGAGGGCAAAAAATTGCCTAATTCAAGCTGGAAAAATAGCACCAAGGCCTCCAATGCCTATATTTCCTGATATTCAGTCGAATATGCCACTGATCATCCCTCCTTTTGCAACATTACCTGCTGTTCCAACATTACAAATTGCTGCAACGAGTGATTCAACTGCTGCAGGGCCATTCCAAGAGTTACAAGATATTAAAAGTAGTCAGCAAAAGATGGAGAATATCTTGCAAACTATGGGAAATGAGTTGGTAAGCATCAAGAAGCAACAATACCAAGGACGGCCCCCTTACCAACAGCAGAATCAAAGTGGGAATCCATATTACCAACAACATTTTGGAGGACAACAGCAACAAAATCAAGGTGTGAGGCCGCCTTATCAGAATAATTATCAAGGAAATAGACAAAATGTGAACCCGAGGCCGTTTCAAACGTATGCACCAGCGCCTTTGAATGCTGTCAAAGACATAGTACCAGCCCAGAATAATTTAGCTGCTGAATATGAATGGTGCTATCCGTGTAATCAACCGCATAATCAGGCAACATGCTCTAATGGGGTCATCAACCAAGCATTGATGGTCCAAAATGCTGCAAGTACACAACCAGAAGGAGCTGGAGATACAACAGAACAGCAATATGATCCAATTCTAACTGATGTTGCTTTTATAAATTAGCAAAGAGAGGAATTTTGTGGGGTGAATGCTGATGCACCAATTGCGACTTATACCAGGGCAAAGAAAAGAGCTTTGGAAGCAGAGCAAGCTGTAAATAAAGGTAAAGAACCTGCAATTAGTGAGGCACCATTCAGCCAAGGACATGTGTCACAAAGCAATCCTATCATGCCAACTAAAGAGCAACCCCAGCCACAATTAAATCAGGCTGATGTCAAGGCGTATCCTAAGATACTTCCACCTATGCCTTACAACATAGTGGACAACATGAAAAAGGTTAATGTCACAATGTCTATGTGGAATTCATTAGCCATCCCAGGATAAACTGATCTGCTGAAGAAGGCCCTGATTGAAGAGAAGAGTTCTATGCAAATGATTGATGAGAACCCCAAGGTGGTTTTAACAAATGCTGTTCCGGAGGTTGCTTCTCAAGACAGCAATAAATTTCAAGGTAAGAATGTGAAACCACCTCCCTTTTACGTATCTTTGATAATTGGAGATAAGTTAGTGCATAATTGTATGGTAGATAGTGGAGCTACCAGTTCTGTAATGCCCAAGAAGATTGCTGATCAGCTGGGTTTGGTTTATCAGCCTTTAGAAAAGGGGGTAGTGCAGTTGAATGGTTCCACTGTTAACACTTTAGGGGTTGTTAAGGACGCCAATTTGACACTCCATGCATGCCCCAACTTCTCCATTCCCCAAGATATCTTTGTAATTGATCTTCCTCCGTATTTTGCCCTTTGTTTATCAAGAGAATTTACGGCAAAAATAGGAGGATACCTTTCCTCAGATTGGTCTCACATGTTGTTTAGAACCCGTTATGGGACCAAAGTGACCATCAAATCAGAGCAGCTTACAAGGAACCACATTGAGCCGTATATACCCAATGTGATCAATGCAAATTGTGTTGCATTTGATCAAAATGAAAATTTTGCTGTCTCAAAAGCAAGTACCCAAGTAGAAAACATTCCTGATATTCTCCTTGATGAGTGGGCAACAGAAAATGCTTTAGGAAATCAAAGCAACACTATTTTGGAGGCTGGTTTGGGAAACTATATATTCCAGGAGGCTGGTTCAATTATACCAAACCTTGTTAAAAGTTCAAACGAGTTTAATGGTGAGCAGGATAAGGTTTGGGAGTTGTACTTTGATGGCTCTAGAAGCAAGAACGGTTCAGGCGAAGGGGCAATGTTAGTATCTCCTCAAGGAGATAAGTATTATGTAGCTTTTCGATTCAGTTTTGCATGTACTAATAATACAGCTGAATATGAGGGGTTGATTCATGGACTGGAATGGGCTAGAATGAGGGGTGTCAAATGCTTAAAGGTATTTGGAGACAGTGAATTAATTGTCAATCAAGATAGGGGGTTGAATGTGACTAAAAATGACACATTGAAGAACTACAAGCACAGAGTTTGGAACGAAATTGAAAATTTTGATGCTTTTAACCTTATTGCTGTCCCCAGAAAGTTAAACCAGCACGCTGATAGGTTGGTTGCTGTAGGAGCACAATTTGATATCGCTGGAAATATTAACAAGGAACAGGTACAGCAACATATCAAGATCATAGTCAGGCCTTCTATACCTGATAATGATGTTAACTGGCAAGTGTTTGACAGTGATGAACAGATTCTGAATTTCTTGCTTGAAGAGGATGTATTTTCAGCATCCAATCAGCATAAGCTAGAGCAACAATATGGCGATCAGATCATACAACTAAAGTCCAATAAGCTGCCTAAAGGATTAGTTACCCTTGAATCTATTTTTAATGCTGATGATCAGGCCAAAAAGAACAAAACCAGCCTGCTGGTCCAACAGGACCATTATGAAGACCTTGAAATTGCCAAAGGAAAAAACTTAAAATTCGGAAAGGTAATTTCTGCAGAAGAAAAACAGTCTTATGTTCACCTTTTTCAAGAATTCAATGATATTTTTGCATGGGAGTATGCAGATCTTAAGGGTTTTGATCCACAACTTGCCCAGCACACCATTGATTTAGAGCCAAACTCTAAGCCTATAAGGCAGAAGCAAAGACCAGTTAATCCAAAACTTGAACCTTTAATGCAAAAGGAGGTATTCAAGCTTATTGAAAGCGGTATAATCTTTCCCATCAAGCATACTAGCTGGGTATCAGACCTTGTTCCCGTTAGGAAAAAGAATGGGGAACTAAGGTTGTGTGTTGATTTCAGGGACCTCAATAGAGCATCACTGAAGGGCAGCCACCCTTTACCATCCATGGAGCAAATACTCCAATATGTTTCTGGTTAGGAGCATTTTTTGCTTCTTGATGGTTATTCGAGATATAACCAAGCTCTGGTTAAAGAGGAAGATCAGTTTAAGACTGCATTTACTACAAAATGGGGTACAATGGCTTATAAAAGAATGCCTTTTGGTTTGTCCAATGCAGGAGCAACGTTCCAAAAAGCCATGGACATGGCTTTTCATAATCTGATGTACAAATTTGTACTAGTTTATCTTGATGACATCACAGTTTATTTGAAAAATGCTGCAGATCACATTGGTCATCTTACACAAATTTTTCAGAGATGTAGAGAGTTCGGTATATCCCTTAATCCTAGGAAATGTGTATTTGCCATGCATGAAGGTAAGTTATTGGGCTATGTGGTGTCTAAAGAAGGTATAACAGTAGACCCGGAACGAGTTGCGGCTATCTTAGAGCTTCCCTTACCTCATCATAAGAAGGGCTTGCAAAGTTTCATAGGAAGAATAAATTTTGTTAAATGCTTCCTACCTGATATAGCCACCCTATTAAAGCCATTAACAGCAATGTTGAAGAAAAATGCAGTTTTTAGCTGGACCAAGGAAGAAAAGAACAGTTTCCAAAAGATCAAAGAGGCCTTAGCATCAGCCCCGACATTGGTAAATCCTAACTTTAAAAGGGATTTCATTTTATATGCTTATGGCAGCTATGACGTCATTTCTGCAATTTTAGTCCAGCAGAATGACGAAGGCTTTGAACAACCTATTGCCTTCTTTGGTAAGGGCCTTGAGGATCATGAGCAAAGATATAGCTTTGTCGAGAAACATGTATTGGCTATTGTAAAGAGCTTGAAGAAATTCAGGCACATGTTGTCTCATAACAAGGTACATATTATGGTGGCTCATCCTAGCGTCAAAGAGTTCCTACTAAGTAAAGATCTAAATGAAAAGAGGGCCGGGTGGATTACTAAGGTGATGGAGTACGACATGGACATCCAGATTACTAAGCTGGTTAGGGGGAAGGGTCTTTGTGAGGAGATTGCTGATGTAACTATCACGAGAGACAAAGAAGCAGCAGAAACAGCTCTGATCATACATGGAACAGCAGCAAATGACCAACCAGCAAGCTGGTTAAGTGAGATCACTCATTTCCTTCAAACCGGAGAGTGCTCCCCTGATCTCGACAAGGCCAAGAGAAGGTATTTCCGATTACAATCTGTTCCTTATGTATTAATCGATGATATTTTGTTCAGGAAGGATCACAGTGGTATGCTGTTAAGATGTGTAGACAATGATTAGTTTGACAAAATCCTATTTGAGTTCCATGACGGACCTTCAGGAGGTCACTATTCACCTAGAACAACAGCATTTAAAGTTATGAGGGCTGGCTATAATTGGCCAAGCTTGTTTAAGGATGCCCATGCTTGGGTAAGAAAATGTGTGAAATGTGTCATGTTCACTGGAAAAGAAAAACTGCCAGCTTTACCATTACAGCCCATTCAGGTACAACAGCCCTTTATGAAGTGGGGAATAGATTTTATCAAAGCAATTAATCCACCCTCAAGTGTGGGGCACAAGTGGGTCCTAGCTGCAACAGATTATTTTACCCATTGAACGAAAGCAATAGCCTTGAAGGGGGCTAATGAATCAGCCGTCCTTGCTTTCTATGAAGATATTGTTTGCAGATTTGGGGTACCTGATTCCATTATATTAGATAATGCCCTTGCATTTATAGGGTTGAAAGTAAGTAATTGGGCAGTAAAAAATGGTGTTTACCTTAACACTTCTTCCAATTACTATCCTCAAGGAAATGGGTTGGTGAAATCCACCAACAAAAATCTCATAAGGATCATTAAAAGAACCTTGCAGGATAATCAGCGAGACTGGCATTCAAAACTGAAAACCGCATTATGGGTTGATAGGATCACTCCTAAAAGGGTGATTGGAAATTCCCCTTACATGCTGGTATATGGAAAAGAGGCACGACTACCAATATCTACTGAGCTTCCAGCATTAGACCTTGCTAGCCAGCTGGTCCTATTTGAACCAAGTGATCCTATGACAGTAAGATACGCTCAACTTTTGGAGCTAGAAGAAATCAGAGACAAGGCGATGCAAACTATGGAGTATCAACAATCGCAAACTAAGAGGGTCTTTGATAAGAAGGCAAAGTCAAGACTTTTCAAGGTTGGAGATCTAGTACTCAAATGGGATGAGCTTAAGAGTAGGCCAAGTAAGCATTCCAAATTTGATGCTTTCTGGAGTGGTCCATTCATCATCATAGAGTGCAAAGAACACAATGCATTTCAGCTTTCAACGATGAATGGAGATGTTTTACCGATCTCGGTAAACAGGATTCACTTCAAACCTTGTTTTGAGGTATGATCTATCGGGCTTTTCTTGTATATAATAGTTTAGATGTTTGGTTTTCCCTAAGTGTTGTTCTAGCACATGCTTGCTGTAGTTTTGAGTGTTTCCTGTTTTCAATAAAGAATTTCCAAAGTGTTGCACAGCTAGGCGGAGCAGAATAATGTTGCATGCATGCAAATATCATAACCACATACCCATGCTTACATACATGCACATGCAATAGTATCCTCAAATCTGATAGTCATTAGGTAGTCCATGTACAAGTCCAAATGCACATATCTAAACATGGATACCTAGCTATAAAACCTACATACACCCAGCAGTACTCTAATCTGCCTATCTGTGTCATGTTTTGAGATTCGGCTATATGAGAATACGCAATAATTCCTTTCAGCTCAGTATCACGAGCATAACTCATAATGATGAAGAATTTCTTCTTCACCACTGCAAGCGATACCCGTGACACTAAGCTGAAAACAACAATCACCCATTCTCATATACCCAAATTCACTCTATTGCCCAATGGTCTGATCGGTAAGCCTACTAGTTTTGATGTCTAGCAGGCAAACATATAGCAGATGTCGCCAAAATTGTTACTAAAATTTTGCACACTTGTAAAAATTTTTGTATAAGAGCAAGTAATCAAAAGTGCACGAATGTTATTCATTATGTACCAAAAGAATATAAATGTCTTTGTATTTTCATTTTTTGAAATACAACTGATATTTACATAAAATGAATGAATATGAATATGCTCGAAATGGAAATCTCACACAAGCCGTGAGTCTAACTACTACTTCTACACATATTGAAAATAAGAAAAATACAGCATAGGAGAGTAGAGTCAGAGGTAACCAGTCATTGCCTTTTAGCCTTTGACTGGTTATTCGATCTTTGTTGCCGCTCCTGGTTCAGCTCTCGACCTGATAGCTCCGTGATGTTCGTCCTCGTCTTGCATGGGAAAAGATGGGGTTAGATCTTAAACGATCTAAGCAATGACTAGTTACTACCAACTTGGTACCCACGCATGCTATATAATTCCTATTCTGAATACGTGTAAAAATAGTAGAATAAATTCTGAATGCTTTAATGTAAAAATCAGAAAATATAATGTTAAAGGGACATATTATTTCTCTGATATGAAGCCTTTCATCATAATCAAGCGTAAGCATATTGATCTCAAAAAACAATACTCTACATGTTCAGATACACATCACAAAGAGATAATTTATGAGTGTCACGAGCTCGTGCTCAAACCTCGTAGATGATATGCTACAGGGTACACAAAAGGCTACAACATATGATTATAGTTGACGTTACAGTTTGCAGATGCATAACTTACTGCTGTAGAGCATGAAAGATGTTTTCAGTAAGAAGCATGATAACAAAGCATCGGAGACCAGTGGAGGACATTGCATATGCCACTGCGAGATTCTATGCAGGGAGTGGCGAATAACTCATGATAACTTATACAGGGAATGGTGGCAATGAGAAGTGAAAACTCATGATAACAGCATGAGAATGACAAATGATCTACACAGTAATACAGATATCAGTAAGTACAACAAACATAAATCCAATGATTTAATGGAGATCATTATTGCAAATGTACAAGAAACCTGGAATTTGTTCCACAATCTTTAGAATAACAAGACTAGTTCTGCATCAGAAGATAACCAGCATGGTGTTGCTGGCTACAACATAAATCAAAAGGAGCATACGGGAAAAGTGATGAGAAAATTGTAAAGGTGGGGCTCTGTCATGGTCATGCTGAGACACCAATATTGCAGAATAATCTAGATGCGTGAATTCCCAAGGAACAAGAGAAATATATGGATTTTGACTCCATGCTCACGCATACCAGCATCTACCTATGTTTTGGACGGAAGGCAGTTAATGGATTTATCTCGGGTTATGAACATTGATGAAAAGGTATTCAAAATGGCATACAACAGTGCCAACAGTCTTCTTATTTTCTGCACTATACCATTCACAAGCATTAAAGCAGCGCTTTTAGCAAGAATGTGGAAATAAAATAATTCATCCACATGCCATAGAAAGATCTAAAGCATGACAGCAAACTCTTTAAGGTTTTAAAGCTATAACTTTTAGATCCACTCAGGATAATACCTTGGCGGATTCATCTTGAACTTGTGAGTTCAACCAGCAAGCCAATAACGTTAATGATGGCTCCAATTTAAAGTCTCCTACGGATTATCAAAAAGCAACAATAGCAGCTTCATCATTCCCATCCAACAGCAAGCAGATCTCATGGCAGATAAAAGAATTACGACATTTCCAGTAGCAGGCAAGGTCATGGCGGCCCGAGCTAATAAACTCATGGATGCAAACGTTTTAAACAATGACCACATACCTTCCAAGTTCTGCAATGGCGGATTGATCCAAAAGACAGCGAAAATGCATGGAGGAAGGGCAGAAAAATGCGGCAGGGGTCTGGTTTTTCCCCATCAAACCCTCTTTCTTCACAGCCACGGGTTTTTTTTTTTTGCAAGTGCGGATTAAGAAAAATGAAGAATGTGGCATCGTTTTTAGGGTTTGAGATGCCTTTGTATGACACGTCCCAAAAAGGCTTTTGCCTTGTGTCTTTTTTTTCCCTTCTCTAGGCTTTAACGCCATTTTTGTGATCCATAAAAACAAAAGCATCTGTCCTTTTACCTTGGCTCGACTCTTAGTCATTTCATTTTTTGTAAATGATAATGTTGTTAATACTTTTAAGGGTTTTATTAGACATTTCTTTGTAAAATAATTAATTATTATAATGTAATTTATTCTTATTATTTTAGTAAATACTAATTATTCTAAATAAAATATTAAGTGATTAAATGTTATCACTTAAATGTTTTATGTAAAATAATTAATACTTATACAAAAACAATAAACTATATTATAATAAATTATTATTTAATAAATATTAAACGCCTTATATTTTGTTACAAGATATAAATTGTTTAAATAATTATTATTGTGCAAAGAAATAAAAATTTAATTTTCCTTTAGAAGATTGAAAGCAGATATTTTGCAAATTATTATGGCTAAGTATTGAGTCAGGTGTTGATGGGACTTGGAGGCTAGAAGAGTTACTGCTTTTTGGAGACTTTTTGGAGTCTGGCATCAGACCTTGCCCTTTGGGGGGATTCTGGACACCTTTTGGAGTCTTTGAGAAGACTCAAGTTTGGCCTTTGGGGTTCAATCCGACCCAGCATTTATGACTCTCAAAATGCACTTGAGAGAAGGGTGGATATGTATGAGTTGAGGGTTCATTTTGAGAGGTTCTTCTTTTTCTCTGCTTGGCCTGTTTTTTATAAGTTTTTTAGACTTCTTGACAGGAGCAGGGATCATTTTGTAACCCATTATTCAGAGATATATACAGATCTGCAGCACTTTTGGGCATTGATTTCAGCTTATGCCTTCTCCTTTTTTTTATATTTGTGTGTCATGTTGATGCCTTCTACAAGATGGTTTCAGTTTTTTGCAGGTTGAAAGTTGTGTTACAAAGCAGTTTTTTTTTTTTGGATTGTGAGTAATCTATTCTCCTTTTCGAAACTGTTATTTTAGCCCTCTTATTAGCTTTTTGCAAGGATTCTAATTATTGAGTTGTGCAAGGGATTTTTGTTATTGTTGTTTCATGGTGTTGCTTATGTATTAGATATCAGGGATACTTTTTTGGTGCATCGCCCCTTAGGTTTTAAATTTCCATTTTTGTTATCCTTCTCCCCTTTTCCTCCATCAGAAGTTCAGTTTCAGTAGTATAAAGTGATATACCAGATAGGAAGTCGGCCTAGAATCCGAAGATTCGTTCCAGCTACGGTTCACCCACAACCCTGGAATGTTTCCATGTTACTCCAAAAGGTTAAGTTTTCTGCAAACTTAACAGGGTGCAATTTTGGTAGATAATAGTAATCTCATGATGAAATCAATACAAATGCTTTCCTATTTTTTGTTAGGGGTGAGCAATGGCTATAATAGACCTATGAGGTGATTTTTCTCAACGTTGTTCTTTTGACAAGCATTACACTCTTGGACATATTCCAAAACATCTTTTTGAGGCCCTTCCAAGAATACATTTACCTTATTTGTGTATAGGTTTTAGAATATCCTGTTGGGTGGATATTTTGCAACCCACAATTTTTGGTAAAATCCAGTTGCTAAATAGGATGACCAACCACAATGTGTGAGGCAAAGTCTCTCTTACCTTAAAGGGAAGGCTCCCCCTTCTCAGCATTCCTTGGATCAGCTCAAGGTAAGCAAGGAGTTGAGAGATTTCATAAAGGGGTGTTACCAATATTCTTTCCTCTTAACTTTTAAGAAAGAATCCACTTACCTGTGGAGCGAGTAAAGGGCAAGGTGAAATCTCTAACTATACTTCTATCTAATAGCTAGAAACAGTGATACCAATAAACCGACACCAACTCAAAGGCTAGCTGAAAGTGTACCAATTTGGCTCTAAGCCTGCTCGTAATTCTATATGAATAAGCTTTACTATTGGAGCACAAAGACTTCCAGAAGTAAAAATATCTTAATTATTTTGCGAATCAAGAAAGAGATATAAGCTACAAACAAAGCTTCTAGTCTATATATCTCTACAACCGATCCTAGTCAAAGCTTCAGATCTGATTTCTTTCTAATTATTTTTAAACTCAATTATCAAGAATGTAACACAACCTGTGAATCAAGTAGAACAAATGCAAATCACAGTCAAAGCTTCTAACTTGCACAAGTAACAATTTTACTCAATCAAAGTGTAGTCTCAATTGATTCTTTGTATTCATTTTTCTTTCAAAATGGCGCTACACAATCAAAGTTATGCTTGCACAATTTCTCTAGAGCTCTCTTGGATACAATAATAGATAGATTTTACAATAAGAGAACGCTCCTTTATATAGGCAAGGGAGTTGAGAAAAAGATGGAGGAAAAAGTGGGAGCAACTCAACCAACTTTGACCGAGTCTAACTGAAAGAAAAATTATTGGATTACATGTCATTACACATGCAACTCGTATTGCATGTAATTACACAATTTCAAGCAATACATCCTCTTTGATCTACAAACATAAAAACAAAATAACAATCTTAAAAATTGTTCTTTAGTGCCTTGAATTTGATGATGACATCATGCACTATAGGAAGATCATAAATCTCCATTGTCTTTGATATGGCTTCTGTTCCTATTGCATCAACATATGCTGATTTCAAAGTCTTGGAATTTGCCGCCAAAGAATCTTGCAAGTGCTTTGCTAAAGATTTATACAAAGCAAACTTGTTCATTGTCTAAACCAAAATCTTCAAAATCTAAATCAGCATTGATTCTAATTGTATATTCTGAAGTTATCCCTTCAACTGCAACCAAATTACCATGTTCATCAAGAATTTGGCATCCCATTTGTTCCAAGTCACACGTGATCCCAACTTCTATTGCATGGAAATCTTCTAAACTGGCCTGCAACTTTATTACGAGCTTTCTTAGTGTCTCTTCCTTGTAACCCATCAGTCCATGGCATTTGTAGAACATTTCACAAGATGGAAGAACATCACAGGTGACCATAGCATCTAAATCATACTTGGTGATCTCATCCCATTCATTAAGAATTTCTTTCAAAGTATTAGCCTCCTAAGCCAAAGATGTAATCAAATCATGTATCATTCTTTCAACTCTTTTGATACATTCAAGAACTCTAGTCGTATTTCATAATGGGTTGTACTCATTTAGAAATAACTTCTCCCATCCAAGACTTTGTGGCTTCTACAATCCTTCTCTCTTTAGTTGTCTAAGATACAACAACATGTTGTGAGGATTGTTGTTGAATAACCTCGTTTATGCGACCAACCTCCTACTTGAGTTGATTTTTATTTTCCCATAATTCATGATAGCTCTTTGACACATTAGCAAGTACTTCTTGAGTGTCTTGTAAGCAACCCAGTTGTGACTGCTTTCCAATTTCTACCTTAGGAAATTTGTAATCATAATGAGTAGGTTCTTCAATTGACTTGTTCACCAATGGCTCAGCAATTTCTACAAACTTGGTTTTTTTAGAATCAACTAAGATCTTTGAAACAATCTTATCTTTCAAAGATTTGGACTTAGTTTTCTTAATAGAAAGTTCATCTGAGGGTACGACAACCTTTCTTTTCTTCATTGTGATCCTGCTCAATCATGCAAGCAAACTAAAATTTTCATCTGTGAAAGTAGGTACAATGGAGACCATTGGCATTGATCCTAATTGTATCTCCATTGTGACCAAGCAAGATTGAGTTTGCACAATTGAATTCATTGGTGCATAATAGGAGGATTCGGTCATGAATAACTGAAAACTAGTATGGATGTATCAAGTTGAGAAACTTGACCTTCTGTGAGTGTTGCAAAATCCTCAAACACATTCCCTAAATGCTCACATTGTTTAGCTATTAAAATGGGAAAAGTTGCTGAAGATATAGGAAGAGCTAGTGTATTTACTTTGGAGGTCAAGATGGAAGGTGTGAAAATAGTGGAAAATGAATCCACATCATCATCTATCATACCCAGAAAAAGGTGCTTCCTGCATAGATGGTTACTAAATTTGTTCAGACCTCAGAGAAGATATGATCATGACTTCTCCTTCCTCCTCATCTTCTTCATTAAGTGCTTCATCTGATCCTCCTTTTGACTCCTGAACTTGTTTAGGTGTCTAAGGTAATTTAAATCCCTTTCCACCTTTTAATTTGAATTTGAGGGACTTCTTCAAATCAGAAGAAGATGCTCCATCTTTATCGGCAATTTCTAATTGCAACTTCCTTCTAGTAGGACCAAAACTTCCACAACCCAAACCCAAATTTTGGTCGACCCTTTTAAGACCTTTGATTTTCAACCACTTGTTGATGTTTGCCAGAATTGATTGAAATCTATCAAGGATAGAAGTACCTTTTTTTTTTGCTTCCATTGAATAGGAAAAGGGCATCATTTATCAAAACCAACTTGATGATATTTTGGATCAAGAATATAACCATCATCTTTAATTTAGATATCAGATGGGCTTTCGAGCATATTAAGATCAATGATTTGCTACAAAGTAAACCTGCAGTAGTCTATTTTTATTATATCCAACTCTGTCCACATGTCAATCCAAATATCTTCTAAATGATGGACATGAGTAAATGCTCTCTTAATTTTCAAACTCACCTCTGTAATCAAAATCGTATTTGGCTTTGAACTTTTTCAATGTAACCAACTAAAGTTCTCCTTCCATAGCCTTTGCTTTGTGTACAAAATTGATCATATAATGACTGATCACCAAGGGCTGGTAGAAGAAATACCAAAACTTGGTCTATACAGAGCATGTTGATCAAATTGAACTTCTATGAGTTGTCTGGCCAATTCCACTAGAATAATTTTGTCAGTAGCATACCTAGGTAAGGTATATGATTCTCTTTTGAAATACCCAACTCTTAAATAGGTAAAATTTGGAAACTGAATAAAGATGCAACCATATTGATTAACCTTATCCCAAGCCTCATCTGACACTCTTTTGACAAACAAATGCTTATCAAATAAGCACCAGAAATGTCCAAAAAATTCATCTTGTACCCTCCTACATTGATACTTACTATTTGTCAAAGTAATTTGATCATAATACTCCCAAACTAGAACTTGAAGACGGTCTCCTTTGGTCGAAAGTCTTTAAAAAGATCCCATAGCAATAGCAATATAGACAAGATAAGAATTCATGTAGAATAGTGTTGATATTCATACATTGAGTAGTTGCTCGCAAAGTGTAGTGTTGATAAGTTCTCCCCAAAAGATATGTTCCTTATTATCAATGATTTGGAAAATGAACTTATAGATCCATGGTTCAAAATCATTAGAATCCTCGAGACCGCATATTCTACTGAGAAGGATAATCAAGTCTTGGTATTCTGGCTTAAAACTGGATATGTGAATGGTTTTAGACCATCTTGAGAAATTATTTCTCTTAGAATCCAACCGATATAGATTAAAATACTTCTGATAATTCCCTTTATTTGCATTCCATATCTCCAAAGATGTTTCTTTGGTCAAATCCACACACTTTGCACTCTACAACACTTTGAAAATCTATTCAACAACCTTAGGATCAAGGCTTATAATAACATTATTATCAACATCCTTGATGGTTTTTGATTTCAAATTGAAATGCTTTGCACATCCGAGAACAAATTCTGGTTCTAGGGCAGTCGTATGAAAGGAAGACACCAAATGAATATTACTCCTTTTGATGCATTTCATTTCATGACTAGCAGGAGCTTCTATCCTTCACAAGAAGTCAGTCATATCTACATGCCTGATCTTTGTATCCGACATACTATCAAGAATAAATGTAACCTAGGATGGAGTTGCGTGAGCAATTCTTTATTATATTGATATTTCATTTTTTCATTCGATCTTGCAGATGAGGGCATCCCTTGTGCTTGTGCTACAACATGAAAATTTCAAAATGTGAACACATCATCAGAGGATATTGCTTCTATAAAAGCGTTAATTCTTGATCAACAACAAAGCTTCAGAGTATGGATTACACTTCGAAGACCTAATGCAATGTTCTTGAAAGAGACAACATGCATATGTAAAGATTGTAATATGGTTTGAGGGGATGAAAATGTGAGGTGGAAGTGAGCATTTATGAATATGCTTTAAGACATGAAAGTGGAATGCATGAGAATGCGTGCACATGAATTTTTTTAACTTTTAATGAATTACATGTATATGTGACATGCAATTGGGAATGAAAAGTTAGATTGCATGTAAATGCAAATGAAAGGTGAGTTTACATGTAATTGCATGCAAAGGATGAGATGCAATGTGTTGTGATATGAAATGGAGATTTATATGTAATTGCTCATGAAGTTTAATTGCATATGAAAGGAATGGATGCAATGCGCCTTCGCATGTGATGGTGAAAATAGAAAGTGGAGATGCAATGTGCCTTGGCATGTAATGATGGAGGTGGAATGAAAAGATGGACTTGCATTCGTTGATGAAAGATGGAGTGAAGTGAAACATGCTCAAATTCTTGGGAAAGAACTTGCAACTTCTTCCAAATGAAGAAAAATGGAAAGGAAAAGAAAACAAGCAATGAAAATAAACACAAAAGAAACACGTACCTTCAAACATGTTAACAAGCAAGATACCTCGACATGTAAACTCGAATTTGAAATTTGGGAAAAAAACCAAGAGTATAAAAATGAGACTTTTCATCATTTTTAAAGAGAATATGCATTTTTCATGGCATCTATATCAACAAATATGAAACATCAAGATAAAACATGCATCAAATCAGCAAGATAAAGCATGAATTAATTAGCAAAATAGAAAATGTCCACATACTTGAAGATTAATATGCCGAATATGAAGGGAATGAAGTTCCAACTTTGACAAATTCTCAAACAAACTTGGACCTCTTCAACCTTGCAATGATGAATTCGAAATGAGCATCCAATGAGGCATTTTTGGATAAGAATGCCTAAAACGTGCCCTAAAATCCCTCTCAACTCCAACGTTTTTAATAAATGCAAGATTATGGGACGTTTTTGGAAAAAAATTTGTTTCAAATCTGCCCCAAATGAATTATTTTTGGTAAATGAAAGGCAAAAATGCAATCCCAAGTATAATCACATGGATCAAAAACCCCAAATAGACTCCATGGACCAAAAGGTGATCGGCAATACCATGAAAATGAGCATTTGTGGTAAAAAACGTGACTGCAAATCACCATAAAAGTAACAATTTTGGCATGAAATCAAATGTCCATGGCATGGAAATGCCAAGAAATGCAAAAATGCCTCTCCTCTTGGGATTTTCAAGTCATGACATGATCAAATCTAAGCATTTGAGTGAAAAACTGGTTCTTGGAGAGCATATGCATGTAGTTTTGCCTCCAATCTTTAAAATGGGTTTTTGGAAGACAAGTGCATGCTCTTGAAGGAAAATCACACCTTTTAGATGCATTTGCATGTTTTAATACCTTTAAGTTTGGCTTCCTAGTAAAAACACACCTTTTGGGTGCCAATGTATATTTTAAAATTGGTGTCATAAGCATATGCATATTTTAAAAACTCCAAAAATGACCCTAAAGGTAAAACACACCTTTTAGGTGTTATTGCATGTAAGCAATGGGAGCCATAAGTGAAAACACACCTTTTAGAAGCAATTGCATGTTTTGAAATTAGCACAAAAATGTGTCTATAGGAAAAATGCACCTTTTGGGTGCGCTATTGCATGTTTTAAAATACATGTAATAGCATGCAATAAGTGTTTTCAAAGGCATTTTCATTCAAAATTGCACCTTTTAGGTACAATTGCATATTTTGAATTAAATGTGCTTGTAAACATGTTTGCACAACTTAAGTGATGAATTAAGCACATGTCAATTTAATTTTTGAATAAATATTACTCAAATGGGTCATAAATAATATTTACACTATATAGTTAATATAGTATATGCAAATATTATCTTAAAAGTAATATTTACTAGAGCATTTGATTTAACAGTTAAAAATTAAATCAAACTATATGGTTAATATAGTCACTTAGTGAAAAATCAAAAAGCAACTCAACTTAAAATATAACATAAAGTGCACTACAGTTACTTTAAGTGAAAAATTGAAATGATAAAGTAACTTAAAAACATAACATAAATTGAATTTATGTTATATTTTTCTAAAAGTGAATGTCAACTCAAAAATATAATATGATATTTTTAATTTGTGCAATTGCATCTAAAAGGTCCACTTTTTGGGCACTAAAATAGTCATATTTTTTGATTGCCAACTCTAACTAAGCCTTAAGATAGATCAAATCAAAGGAAAAAGTGAAAGCAATGATTTGAATAAAACCAAAGGACCAAAAGCCAACAAGCACACTCAAAAATGAAAAAAAGGATGTTGAAGGCATCAAAAATCAAGCATGGGCTTGAAAAACATAAAAACTTAAAAAGACTTGACGAAAGCTTTTAATAAAAGGATTCAATAAATCAATTAGAATCGAATGGTTGATCAATACTAACCAATCAAATAACGAACCAAACTCAAAGAAATGAGAAACTAAGTTGAGAAAGTTTCGAACTGTTACCTACATTTTGTGGTGACAAAATGCAAAACAACATATCCAAGATGACCTTCTAAGGGGTTGTCATGATGCTACATAATTTTTGATAATACAGATTTACTTTTTGAACTCTTAAGTCACGGGATGTCTCCCTGTTTAAATAGTTAAATATAAGTTGTCTTTTAATTTTACTTTTTAACAATGTAATAGTTAACTATTTAATATTTTTTGCACATCTAGAAAATGGTTAAATGGATCAAATATTTATTCTAAGCATGCCAAAATATTCATCGTCTCTCATGATGATGAAGTTAATGAAAATTGAAACTTTTCAAAACTAGAAAACTTATCCAAGAAGTTGGGAGAGCTTCCAAATGTTGAAGCTGCATCTCAAAAGTATGATTGGACACAACCTACTTTTTTGAGCTTGCTAACACTATCACAACATCTATTCAAAAAAGTTGATATTCTCTAAATGTATTGGAATTTTCCAAGAATTTTCGGAAAGACCAATAGGAGGATATTATGTGGCATCTGAAAGAAATGCATAAAGAGAATCAGTTTAAACATATTGTATAACAAGGTGAATTTCTAAGGAAAGATCCAAATTTTTCCAATTCAAATGTCACCCTCTCCTAAGAGCATTGATCAAAAAAATTGTAATGCATATGATAACCAAAATTTCCCTTTTGAACAATCCAAACATGGTCCACCAATTACAATCTCTCATTTAACTTCATTATTAGTTTATTTTCTTAATAGAAAAGAACCATGTTTGATTATATCACATATTGATTTACGAAGAGTATATCTTGCTATAGCTTGAGCTAGACTTCCCTAAGAAAGTCCATCAAATTTCAACTTCACCAACCTTTCAAAGGGGGATCCATCACAAATTGCTTTCTTTCCTATTTAATCTACCAATAGATCAATAGGGAAAATTTATCTTTGTATTAGCCTTAAGTTTAATTTGTTAATAAATTGCATAAAATTTGTAATTTTTGGCATTTCATTCATAGATGAAATGGGTTTTTTGTTTTTATTGTTATAACGTAAATCAAAGTAGCTTTTGTGTAATGATTCTGGCCAATCAATGGAGCAATTAATAGGCATCGAATTCCCAAATTGGATACAGAATGCTACAACCAGTGATCCGTATGGATGGGAGAAGTAAACTGGAGGTCATGTACGGTGGCTGGAGTGGTGTTATAGAGGCCGTACGGTGACAATATTGTGTCTTTAGTAGTCCGTACGGGAGATGACGACTGTATAGTGAAAACAAGATTTGTCGTACAGGACTTTGAAGTCCGTACATACGGTCACAGAAAGTCCGTACGATATATTGCAGTACGGTGGTAGTGTTTGATGAGTCCGTACAGAAACACTAAAGTTGTGCAATAGTACATGGTAATCATACAGTAAGAGCAGGGGATGGAATTTAAATGCTGTACGCTGGAGTAAGGATGTTGTATGTGAGCTCTCAGGAGAGTATGGAGACGGAGTTGGCAAGGGCTCGTACGGAGTGATTGGTGGCCGTACGGTATCACCAAGGGAAGAATTTCAGAGCTGTATAGATAGATGGAGGATGAGGAAAGATGGTATGGAAGAGTAGACGGGTGCAATATGGAAGCACAATGAACAGGAACAAAGAATATCATTCAATCGATGGTAACCACTGTAGATTTGAAACACTAAGTAATGCCCAAACAAGAATGAAGGATAATCACTAGAGTATTTGCAAAGCACTCCAAATTGCTGGATACAAACTAGATAAACACCGACAAAATAGGGTGAGGGGAGAAATCTCACCGAAACCGTGCAAGCCAAATAGGGAAGATTTTTCACTTTCGAAATGGCAAACAATTCCGAACTCCAACAAGAATTCGTAGTACAAAGAAAATATAATCCAAAGCATGCCTACCAACAAACTACAAGCCGTGCTTAAATACCCATTGGGAAAAGCTTTTCGAGGGTGTACAAAGTGAGCCAACAGTGACACAAACTACTAAGACAAAAGAATTTTTTTGGGTCCGAGTTAAATTAAAATAATCGGCCCATTACACAGATTAATTAAATACATTTATTTTTTGTCGGGGACATTACAATCCTCCCATCCCAAAATTTGCTTGTCCTCAAGCAAGTGCAGTGCTGGGTGCTGGAGGATATGTTCGCCTTCCCACATTGCGTCATCCAGTAGTAGATGTCGCCAATGTACCAAGTACTCCCTGATGGTTCGGTTTTGCAAGACCTTTTCATGCACTTCGAGAATCTCAGCAAGTTCCAGAATGAATTTTCCCTCCTCATTGAGTGGTGGAAGGTCGATAGTGACGGTAATGTTTTTCCCGATAGCCTTCTTTAGACAGGAAACATGGAAGACATTGTGAATGCGACTATCGTTCAGAAGCTCCAGTTCGTATGCTACCTCACCAATGTGATGGATCACGCAGTAGGGACCATAAAACCGTGGCTTCAATTTCTCCTTCCCTGTTCCCTTTAATGAGGACTGTCGGTATGGCTGTAGCCGGAGATAGACCAAATCGCCCACTTCAAAACTCCTCTCTATTTGATGTCTGTCAACGTATACCTTCTATTGATTTTGTGACTGCTGCAGGTTTTCTTTCAAGCTCCTCAGAATGTCCTATCCTTCCTGAAGCCAATCCTTTGCCCTTGGAGCACGGCTATCGCCCAGAACTGTATCGATGAAGGAGAGTGGTTCGTGCCCATACAGAGCCTTCAACGGCATCATCTCGATCGACATGTGATACGTGGTATTGTAGCAGTACTCCTCGATGGACCCATTTCACCCACGCGCATTGTTGTGCCGAGACGTAGTTCCGTAGGTAACCTTCGAGCCATTTGTTCAAAATTTCAGTTTGGCCATCCATTTGCAAGTGGTAACTTGTGCTCGGTGATAGTTCAATCCCTACCATCCGAAATAGTTCTGTCCAAAAGTTGTTGACGAATCATCCATCCCGATCACTGACGATGTTTTGGGGTAACCCGTGCAAGCGAAAGACTTCTCTGAAAAATAGTTCGGCAACCTGTGTAGCCTGAAAGTCCGAGGGGATGGCGAAGAAGTGAGCATACTTTGTCAATTTGTCAACTACCATGAAGATGTAGTCCTTTTCGTTCACCCTGGGAAGACCTGTTATGAAGTCCATCGATATACTTTCCCACTTATGTTCGGGAATCGGCAGAGGCTGTAACAGTCTGGTAGGAAGAGTGTGTTCAAATTTGTTCTGTTGGCAAATAGTACATTTTCTGACATACTGCAACATGTCCCCTTTCAGTTCCTTCCATGAAAATCTCTCTTGAATACTTTTGTAGGTCTTAACGAAGCTAGGATGTCTAGCCAAAGGGGAGTCATGCACTTCCTTCAGGATCTTTTGCTTCAGCTTGGATTCTAGCACTAGATAGATCCGATCGTTATAATAGATGATATCATTCACCACCCTATATCGATCATCGTGGATGTGACCATCCATTATCTCATAGGCAAAAGTATTTTTGGAATATTCCACCAACAGTTGTGCCCTCCAGTCGGATGAGATCTGTTCTAGTGAGCAGATGGTGGGTTTTCGGGACAAGGCATCTACAACAACATTATGTTTCCCTTTTACATATTCAATGTCGAAATCAAAAGATTGAACCTTGCTTACCCATTTTTGTTGCCGTTCGTTCAAGTCTCGCTGCTCCAAAAAATATCTCAGACTGTTGTGATCCATACGGACAACAAACTTGGCACCAACTAGATACTGTCAGAACTTGGTCAGAGCGTGGACAATGGTCAACATTTCTTTATCATAAATAGAATACAGGCGTTCAGCTAATGTAAGCTTCCTGCTCTCATAGGCAATGGGGTGTCTGTCCTGCATCAAAACCGCTCCAATGCCTTCCCCTAAAGCATCGCATTCCAAAATGAATGGTCAGGTGAAGTCGGGCAGTGCCAGTACCGGACAAGTGCTCATGGCCTCTTTAAGCTTATCAAATGTGAGTTGTGCTTCTTCGTTCCACTGGAAAGCCCCTTTCTTCGTCACATCCGTTAAAGGTGCGCTGAGCTGAGAAAAACCTTTGACAAACCTTCTGTAGTAATTGCACAATCCGAAGAACCCTCGCAGATCCGTGAGTGATTTCAGGGGAGGCCAGTCGAGGATAGCCTGAATCTTCTCCTGATGCACTTGAACCTCGTATTGATTGACGACATGCCCCAAGTACAATATCTATGTCATTTCGAACTCACATTTGGACTGTTTGG
This sequence comes from Cupressus sempervirens, assembly GCA_028749045.1. Taxonomy (NCBI): domain Eukaryota; kingdom Viridiplantae; phylum Streptophyta; class Pinopsida; order Cupressales; family Cupressaceae; genus Cupressus; species Cupressus sempervirens. The sequence goes on from CM053787.1 coordinate 160,407,839, forward strand.
CGAACAGGGACTGTTCTTCCATGATACTCAAAACCTCGTTCAAATGTTTTAGATGCTCTTCCCACGTCCTGCTATAAATGAGAAGATCATCAAAGAATACCAATAAATACTTACACAATTGTTTGTTAAATATGAGGTTCATGCATGACTAGAAAGTAGTAGGGGCGTTGGTCAGACCAAACGGCATGACGAGAAACTCATAGTGTCCGTAATGGCAGTGGAAGGCCATTTTCTCCACATCCTCTTCCCTCATTCGGATCTGATGGTATCCAAAACGGAGATCTATTTTTGAAAAATAGACCGTGCCATGTAGTTCATCCAGCAGCTCATCTATCCTCGGGATGGGGTACCTATTCTTTATTGTCCTTTTGTTCAGTGTGTGATAGTCCACACACATGCGCAATGTTCCGTCCTTCTTCTTGACCAACACCATGGATGATGCGAATGGGCTAGAATTGGGACAGATCCATCCCTTCTCAAGCAACTCCTGAATCGTCCGCTCAATCTCATCTTTGAACTTCTTGGGGTGGCGGTACGGTGTGGTTATGACAAGTTTCGCCCCTGATTCCAACTCTATTGTGTGCTCAAATCCCCGATGTGGTAGTATGCTAGGAGGAATATCCATGAAGACCCCTTCATGCCTACTTAACATATCCTAGAGCTCTTTATCTTGTGGAGGTGTTCAGTGCCCCTTTATAGGTTCCGCCGAGATAAAGCATTGCACAGTTCATGCAACATCATCGTGCCGTAGGATTGCCTCCATCCGATGCGCGGACACTTCCCTCGATTCTTCATTTGCCTTCCCTCGGAGGACCACCTTCTTCCCGTCAACCACAAAAGTGAAGTCCATTCACTTGAAACTCTGAGTATACTCATCAAGCATCTCCATCAACTATATGCCAAGAATGACTTCCATGTCGGCGAGGTCCACTGTAAAAAAGTCCTCCGTCACCATATGATTCGCCATTGTGATGCTCAACTGAGGAACAAGGTGTTTGCAGGGTAGGAATGTCCCTCCGGAAACCTTGACTTAAAAACCTGCATGTGCCTCCGTCGGAAAATTTCTTCGCTTTACCACAGAGGAGTTTATGAAATTCAATGTAGCTCCACTATCCAACATCATTGTGATCCTCTGTCCCTGAAGGGTACCCCGCACACAGAAAACTATGCACCTTAGACTACCAGCCAAAGCAATGGATCCACCGCGCTATACCAAGGTGGCAATCCTCTCCGTACGGTTTAAGTTGGCCAAGTTGGTGGCACCGCTAGGTTGGATATCTTCCACTGGCATTTCCTCTTGTTCCTGTTCGTCTTCTTCATCGAACATTACCTCGATGTAATGAATTTTTCCTTTCCCGAGGCATCGGTGGCCAAGTTCCCAAGGCCCCTTACAATTGAAACACAACTTCTTCCTTCAGAGTTCTTGTTGGGATGCTTCATCCAATGACAGCTTCTTGGTCGGTGGTTTTTCCCTTGGAAACGTCGGCTGTTTCGGATGTGAGTGACTTCGAGAGGATGAGGATGCTGCCGATGACGAGGCCATGCTACGTGCCTTACTGATTGGTTCCGACAAGGTTGACGGATTGAATCCCTTCACCCAACCCTTCAGTGGTTCTACTAGCCCATCCATAAAGAGCACAACCCACCTTCATTCAGAGATGCCTGTGACCAACACAGAAAGTCTTTGAAATTCTACGATGAACTAATCTACCAATCCCATTTACCTCGGTTGCACCAGATCTTTGAAATTGAGTTCGGGGTCTTTTCCATCAAATCGTTAAATTAATCTCTGTGAACTCTGCATAAGTCTTTATTTGATCATGCCCAAGTGTGATAGTGCCATGGTGCCACCATTCGTGTGCAACGCCCTCCAAGTGTAACGAGGCAAATTTGATCGATTCTTCTTCAGGCATAGGATTTAGCTGGAAGTAGGTGTCGGCTTTCATCACCCACGCCTGTGCTGAAATGGAGCCTGAACCATCAAATGGAGACAAGTTCATTTTACTCAATTTTCTCCTCAGATCATCGTTAAAGTATCTTCCTTTGTTTCCACCTCCTGCGTATCTCATTCTTAGATCTATGTAATCCTTGTAGGAAATGTCCTCTTCAAGGTTTGCATTCCTCCAGTCTTCCCTTATCTCTTCGAAGGTTGGAAGTCTTTCTGTGTGATGTGTCTCTGTCCGTGGTGGGAAAGTCAGCATGGACGGTCGAGAGCATGCTAAGTGAGGGTGTGATTTGCCTGCCACCGAGTCCATGCTGTGCCCATTCTGTTCTCCAGATATTTTGTTTTTCGCCAACTTCTTGAGAGTTTCTTCCATGAGTCGCTGTGTATCAGTGATCTGTGCCTGGTTCTGCGCAAGATCCCTCAGAAGTGCAATGACTTCGGCACCTGCCAGATCTCGTTCCCGTTCTTCAGCCATTCGATCAATGGAATGTGTCCTTCTCTTCCGGCTATAAACTCTCATTTACTGTCCACAGGCTAGCAGGATCAAAGGCTCTGATACCACTATAATGATTCTAGCTAATCAAGGGAGCAATTAATAGGCATCGAATTCCCAAATTGGATACAAAATGCTACCACCAATGATTCGTACGGATGGGAGAAGTAAACTAGAGGTCACGTATGGTAGCTAGAGTGGTGTTACGGAGGCCATACGGTGGCAATATTGTGTCTTTAGTAGTCCGTACGGGAGATGACAACAATATAGTGAAAACAAGATTTGTTGTACAGGACTTAGAAGTCTATATAGTGTGTGGATGGGCACAGAAAGTCCATACGGTTTATTGCCATGCGGTGGTAGTGTTTGATGAGTCCGTATGGAAACATTGAAGTCGTACAGTAGTATAGGGTAACCATACGGTAAGAGCAGGGGATGGAATTTTAATGTCGTATGATGGAGTAAGGATGTTGAATGTGAGCTCTCAGGAGAGTATGGAGACGGAGTTGGCAGGGGCCCATACGGAGTGATTGGTGGCCATATGGTATCACCAAGGGAAGAATTTCAGAGCTGTACAGATAGATGGAGGATGAGGAAAGATGGTATGGAAGAGTAGATGGGTGCAATATGGAAGGACAATGAACACGGACAAAGAATATCATTCAATTGATGGTAACCACTGTAGATTTCTAACACTAAGTAATGCTCGAACAGGAATGAAGAATAATCACCAGAGTATTTGCAAAGCACTCCAAATTGCCGGATACAAACCAGATAAACACCGATGGAATAGGGTGAGGGGAGAAATCTCACCGAAATCGTGCATGCCAAATAGGGAAGATCTTTCACTTCCAAAATGGCAAACAATTTCGAACTCCAACAGGAATCTGTAGTACAAAGAAAATATAATCCAAAGCATGCCTACCAACAAACGACAAGCCGCGCTTAAATACCGATCAAGAAAAGCTTTCCAAGGTTGTACAAAGTTAGCCGACTGCGACACAAACTACTAAGACAAAAAAGAAATTTTTTGGGTCTGAGTTAAATTGAAATAATCGGCCCGTTACACAGATTAATTAAATACATGTATTTTTTGTCGGGGACATTACATTTTGTAACTCATTTTTTTGTGTGAAATAAATTTCTTAAATTCTTAGTAGGACAAATAAATAACAATATTTGAAGTTATCCAAAGATACTTATAGCAACAATACCAAGTACAATAATCTTGCTTTAGAGAGTTCTGCAATGTGGTCTGCTTCAGCAACTCCGACCCACCCAATGACTCTCTCATCTTCCCTCATCCCATTTTTTCATGGTACCACTTCAGGGGTTGTATCTCTTAACAATGTTGTTTCTTGCATGGGTGTGTCAAGGAGAATTGTTTTTGTCCTAAACATTTGAGGGTCTACTCTTGAGCTCCCTATTTTTGATGTCATCTATTTGAATCTTCTTTTGCTCCTTCTCTTCCTTCTAGGCAATAGAAAGCTAGTGCTCCTCAACTTGGATTGGAGGCTAGTGTCTATTCTCCTAGCACTATCAAGGATGAGGTTCCCCCTCCAATATCTTCTACTTTTAAGGTGTGTGAAGATATCCCTGTGCTACCAAATGTGTTGCTACTATCCCTCCAAAGATGAAAGTTTGACCTATTTCTTGTGCCAAAGCCTCCCTTGTGGTGGTGAGTGCCTTGACATGGTAGATTTCTACCAATCTGACAGGTTGGTCTATAGATTTGAAGGACTCTGGCCCTCTCTTCCATATTTGCATTATTGTGTAACTAGTTCTTGGGGACCCTAAGTTCTTGGGCTAGTGTCTATTCTCCTAGCACTATCAAGGATGAGGTTCCCCCTCCAATATCTTCTACTTTTAAGGTGTGTGAAGATATCCCTGTGCTACCAAATGTGTTGCTACTATCCCTCCAAAGATGAAAGTTTGACCTATTTCCTGTGCCAAAGCCTCCCTTGTGGTGGTGAGTGACTTGACATGGTAGATTTCTACCAATCTGACAGGTTGGTCTATAGATTTGAAGGACTCTGGCCCTCTCTTCCATATTTGCATTATTGTGTAACTAGTTCTTGGGGACCCTAAGTTTATAGTAAAATCAAGCTCTTCCTTTATGCAAAAGAATTTTGTATTGTTTTGTTATCTTCTCCTAAAGAGATTTATTTTATTTTGAATAAGTTGTGGGTTTAGGGAAATCGCTTACTTTCTATCAAACCCTGGAAGATCTCTTTTAGTCTCCTTAATGGACCATCTTAGTATGGGTTCACCTTCCTAATCTCTCACTCTGTTTCTAGGAGATGTTCTTTGAGGCCATTGGAAACTCTATTGGTCATTTCCTTAAGGTTTATGAAGCTTTGGTCACAATAGGTCATTCTACTTTTGCCTAAATTTTGGTTGATTTGGATATCTCCACGCCACTTCTAGGGGATGTTCTATTCATGGTCCGGGAGAGACCATGGAAACAAACGTTCGACTATGAGGGTCTTCCCTTCCATTGTCAACTTTGCTTCTCTACTAGGCATTTGGCAATTCAATGCTCTCTTCTTCATCTTAAAGGTGCTACTACTCAACGGAAGGATGTAAATGAGGACCATTTGACTACCTATGCTTCTAACTCTCTTTCTAATTCTTCATCCAAGGACTCACAGGCTGGTGATAAAGATGAAACCCTTCTTGCAATTCTTGATGATGTCCTAATTGCTGATTGGGGTCAACATTTCATTGTTAATCTAGGTCTTACTATAGTTTTCACTCTATTGATTTTTTCTATTCCTGGGGACAATTCTATGTCAATCAACACACTTACTATTGCCGAGTCCTTGGTTACAAGCAATAGAGCTGCTAATGAGGCTAGAACTACACTTGCTGATTGTGAGAGGAAGCTTAAGATGATGATTATTGGTATGGGGGAATACATGCTTGACTTCATTGTTGCACTTCCAGTTTCCCCCCATTCCTATGGGAAACCATCTAAAAACACGAGACCTTCATCTTCAGTTATGACAGTCTATGGCACTTTTATACAGTCATCAGCCCCACTAGAATATGAAAAAGAAGATCAAACTATTAATGTAACATCCATTTTTTTTTTTCGGATCTAATTTATCATTCAATGTACTCAAGGAATACGATTATTACTTCGTTTCATAGGAAGATAGTTATATCATTCATGTTCATATCAATAAGATTTATCGTTAAAATCAGATAAACAAAATTTCTAAACTAAATACTTGAAATACCATTAAATGAAATTAGTTTAGAAATTGAAATCACATACCTTAGAAGACTAAGACTAAAAAATCAACTAAGGATGCTTCTGGAACCACCCGGATTAGTCCACAAATACACTATAACAATTTAACAAGACAACTATCTTCTAACAACTACTATCTTATAATCAAATGATAAATACAATTAAATGTTTTATTATTATTTTAAATTAGGGCATCACATACCACTACATCAATTAGGGCATTGTTTACCTTTGGTTCATTTAGGGCTTCCAATACCACGCATTCATTTTAGGGCTTCCACGACCACAGATTCACGAATTCAACTAGAGCTTCCAATACCACAGTATCATTTAAGATTTCAGCTGTCACCCAATCAATTAGGGCTTCAGATTTCTTTTCCTTCCGATTACTTATCTATGAAAGTTTCTCAAGTTTAGATAAATACTTATATTCAATATTCATATAAATGAAAACAATTCACAAATCAATCCAGGTGTAAAATAATGATATCAATGAATTTAATTCAATTCATTCTTACTTCTTCGTAAATAGAAATGATAATACCTATTACTGATAAATAATTGATTGCTTGGCTTATCTCAGCCTGACACATATCCGACATCTTGAGAGAGGTGAAACATTGTCAGGGGCTTTACCACCAACCTCGGACCACAATATATCCCCACACGATCTCTAACGAGAAAGGCCCTCCCTGCCCAGAATTGACAGGGGACATTATTCCATCCACTGGGCATCATGTTATAGACACACCATACGACTTGGCAGTAGAAGATCACCATAAAAGGATTATGCATGAGTTATTGATTGTTTAAATAGTAAATATTGAATGTCATAACTGATACTGATTCATTCTATTGAGGATTCCTTTCTTACAGCATCACCCATCTTCTTGGCTACACAATCGGGTGAGTCCTAGGAATCCAGAATTCTCAGAGCAGATGATTCTAACAATTATTTAAGAAGATTACATACATTTAGCATTTCACACTTTGCGATTACCTAATTTTTTTCTTTAAAGATTTCAAAAATGAATGTTTAATAATTTGAATTCTATTCCACGTTCTTGCAGAATGCCTCTCTGCCAGGTGAAATCCTCAATGTCAATATATATTCTAATTTCATGTCTGGTAATATGTTTAAGTTTTGCAATCATATGGATTCATTCCCATAATCAGGATCATCTCAGTTTGAGTGGACTTGTATAATTAATGTAAGCTCTGGATCATTTAAATGATTGAATTCATAAAACACTTTGGTTATCAATAGATATCATAATGGTTCATCTCTTCTAACTAATCTTAACCAACTGAGGAGAATATGTCGAATCAGATGGAGGAAGAGTAATAAAATACATATGCAAGAATTTGATTTATAATATATGCTACTCAATTAATTTCTCTATCCTTCGAATCCAGAATCTAGGTATTCTCATGGTTGATCAATGTAAATCAAGAACAAGACATTGGACTGTTTTTTTATAATCATTCATTTTGGTTGGGAGTTACATATCCAACTATACTTTCTACACATTTCTCTGCTCAAAATAATCACCAAATCAAAGTTATTTATCTGCCTATTTTATTCAGATTGTATATATCATGCAACAGTGTTCACCATCTTTGATTTTGAAAATTAAGGGTAGGAACATAAATTCTATCTGTTTCGCTAAGCCCTATAGACAAAGCAATAGATCTTATTGTTAGTATGCAAAAGCTCAATTTAACAGAAGTCTGATATATCGTTAAAAGTTCAGTGCATAAAAAAAAACTCCAACATAAATAGATAAAATACCAATTTTTGAATAAAGGAAGAGAAATACATTAGATTTACAGCAACATGAGAAAAAAAAAAATTCAGACTAGCTTGTGAATCAAGTAACCCCGCAGATTCATCTCAAGTAATAAATTGGAAAGTTAAAATGACGAGACTTAAATGAAAGAAAAAAAGAATCTCAACCTAATGCATATTATATAAAAGATCTAATATCCTCAAAAAGAAGAGTACAGTTCTCCCAATTCAACTGACCAAAAATTCTGCAAGGTTCAGTTCTTGTTGTTGCCATTGAGCAATAGATTGCGCAATGCTAATTTATCAAAAGAGGCAATATTCAAATCCAATAAATTACCCTCGACCTTGATTACCAACCAAATGAAGCAAAATGAAGAAAGTCCAACAAATAAGGAAACAAAGAACAAATGCAAATTATAGTTGACCCGTAATACCTCACACAAATCCCACTTATCAAGAACATTACATTTCTTTCTTTCAACAATTAAAGTCAAACCATTCTTGAGGTTGAGACTTGCAAAATCCAAAAAGAAATGGCCAGCAACAAAAGCAGAAACTCTCGAGAGAGAGAACACTCGCCAATATTTTACCAAAAGCGTTCCAAAACATTTACATGAGCTTACGTGACCTCTTTAAGAAATTTCGAATGGCTTGCGCTTGGGAAAGAGTCCAGCTTCCAATTTGAGACCCGCGGCAAGGCATGAAGGAAAGGCGGTAAGAGTAGTATATAAATCGGGTATGAAACTCTGTTATACGAGAAATGCTGGTAGCAGAGAGTTCCGTGGAAGGATAATCAAGCATAAATATAAATCAAAAACAACCTCTAATAATTTGAGAACCTTCGATAGCAAGGAAAAAGTATGGACAACGACGAGTTACGGGTTGCACACAGGTAAGAGATATATTAAGATACAATCAAAGAGACTATTAAAAGGAGAGGTTTGGCTCCTCGGCTACCATCAGTTACAAGAAGCCATTCAAATGCCAAACAAAAATGAATTCATAAAAAGAAGGAAAATTAGAAGAAAAGATAATTAAAAGGTTCAAATCGTCAAATATTATAAACCAAACATTATTATTATTACAATCACTTATTTAAATTATTTTAACATTTTATATTAAATGCATGAATACAAATTATTATCTAAATAACATAATGAAAGATAAATTGAAATCTTTTAAGATACGTTTAATATTTTATCCCAATTATTTTAATTAAATTATGAAACAACTCATGCAAGTCCCGCAGACATATTCTGGCTAGGTCCTTTACCCATCTGCCCAGTGATGGTGATGCCCTGCCTAATTCTTTTCTGACAATGCTTTCACCCCTTCGACATGCTTCCTGCAACGAAATTCTTCGAAATTAATTTGTATATTATTTAATCATTGTTCATTTTTCACGCATGTTCAAATGAAAGAAAATACATGCTTATTACTTTCAAGTAATTTTCAAAAAATGCATCAAAGAAAAGCATTTTTATTCATTTTGAAATAATGTTCCTTATTTTTTATGATGGAGCAAATCATGACACAAATTAAATGTTGAAAGTAAATTTCTCCCACACATCTAATTGTGAGAGTAGTCTCTACATGCTAACATACATCTATATCCTACTGAAATCAATAACTGAATAACGGAGTAAAAGGAGAAAGGTTCATGGGCACCAGTCATTGCCTGTAATGACTGGTGATGTGGCATCCAATTGCGTCCATCCTCTCGCTGCCCCAAACATCGCCCTTTTCGTGCTTCCAATTCCTGTATTCACAAAGAAGAGAATGGGTTAGATCCTTAGTTGCCGATTCGTGACACGAATCCGATTCGGGCACGTGAATCGGATCCGTGGATTCGGGATTTTTTTTTTTTCCCAATTATGATTCGTGGAGGATTCGTGCATATATATATATATATATATATATATATATATATATATATATATATATATATATATATATATATATATATATATATATATATATATATATATATATATGCATTATATATACTAAAAAAAAGAGAAATATACATAATTCTAAAACTAAATCATTTCATAGTATGAATCTAGTATACTTGATCAATGACATTGATAATTAATCTATTTTCACGATTATAAAGGAAATCAACACATTCACATTGAATTACTGAAAGTGAAAGCTTGTAACATTCAAAATATAGATCATTAAACTTAAAGTTTATAACATGATTTACTCATAAAAGAGTCAAGAGTCAACACTAAAGTTTTTTATTTAATCATCAAATGGATTTTCAAGAAAATCCGCATCAGAGGGGTACTGGTGAGCTGCAAGTGCTGCATCTGTATTAGTAGAGGAACCCAAACCACTAGTAGTAGAGGGGATTGTTAACTCATAATCCTCCTCCTCATCATCCACATCAATCAAAGTGGATCTAGCAAGATCTCGGATGGTCATATCTAAATCAGGAGTCTCGGGTGCTACATCCCAAAGCTTTTCGGGCCCCTTCTTGTACTTAGGATCCTTCCGTGACAACAAGCGCAAATTGTTGTGAATGAACACAAGGTCTTCTGATTTTTTTGGAGCCAACCGGTTGCGTTTGATTGAGTGGATAAAGGAGTAAGTACTCCAATTCCGCTCAGCGGCAGAAGAGCTGGCAACCTAAAGAGAAATTAAAAATTATCAATACAACAATCAAGATAAATAAATTAAATAATAAATTCAAGGAATTGAGAATGTTAACCTTAAGCTTAATTTTACAAACTTACTTGGGATAGGACCTTTATGGCAAGAGGTTGGAGATACGTGAAGGCTTGCCCGTGAAGGTACCACCATTTGATGGCACCCATCCTGCTTTGGTCTGCTATGGCAATAGGGTCGAAATCCTCACCTGAGTTGAAAGCAGCAAATTCACTCCTCACAATTGCCCCAATCTCTGGATCTTGGAATATCTTAGCTAGTGCCCTCTTATACCCATCTGCAACCTCTGCATCTCTAAATGGTGGCACTCTACCTGGAAGGCGAAGTACATCTGCACTATAGTACCTGGGGATAACAAAAGACAATTGAACACTATCAAATATCAATAGCACAAACATTGGATAAAATAAGCACAAACATTTGATAAGAACTACAGTACCTCGGGGATAGAGCATATGCAAGGAGGTGCAAAGGTGTGGTCATCTTGTTCCATCGATGATGAACAATTTTTTCCACCTTCTTGTAAAGGGTGTCCTCAGGATCATTCTCCCTCCTTTGTATGGCCTAAGATATGAAATATGAATAATAATTATAATTAGTGAATATGTCAATTTAAACTTTAGAATCTAGATATCTCTCAAATAAAAAATTGTTGTAAAAGAGCGTAAAACTTACCATTTTAATTTTTTCCAGCATACTATCCATGGAATCATAAATATCCCCAAGGCATGGCTCATCACTATCTGCGAAGCGAAGCATTGCCATTATTGGATCGGTGATTTCCAACACATAACTCACAAGACCCCACCAATCCTCATCTAGTATCATTCTTCTCACATTTAAAGCCCTTGCTGTATTGGAATTCTTCCAAATGCCCCATTGGGGGCTAATGACCATATGCTTCAATGCTTCTTTTACCTTCACAAGTCGTCTCAAGACGATTGTGTGAGAGGCAAAGCGGGTTTCAGCAACCTAAGAACATGTTAAACTCAAGTTAGTAAAACATTTAAAAATTAAAACATGTTAATGTAAACAACAACAAAAATTAATAATTGTGGAATCCAATAATATTCAATTATATATTAAATATAAAAATTTACCTTCAATAACTCCAAGTCCGAGAAACTCCTAAAAATTGCTTGTGACATGTGGTGATTTGTCACAAACATTTGAATCTCTTCAGCTTCCTCATATATCCTTTTCACCCAATCTATTTCGGTGCCAATTGCTTTCATCACTAAATTGAGAGAGTGGACGGTGCATGGTGTCCAAAAGATATGATCATATCTAGACTCTACAATTATCCCTGCAGCCCTGCAAACTTTTGCATTGTCCGTGACCACTTGAACAACATTATCAGGACCCACTGACTCTATGGCATCAATGAGAATGCGTGAAATAAATTCTGCATCTTTCACTTGCCCTTCACAATCAACTGCCTTCAAGAACATTGCCCCCTTAGGGCATACAGCAATAACATTGATCAATGGACGGTTTCTACAATCTTTCCAACCATCCGAAATAATAGACACACCCGATTGAACCCAAAAATCTCTTATTGGTTGAAGTTGAGCCTCTACATTTTTCCTCTCATCATGTAATATGGTAGTGCGCAACTTCTCATAACCAGGCGGTTTGTAACCATGGGGTGCATCATTTATTGCTTCCACCATCTCCCTAAAATAAGGTGATCTAGCAAAATTAAATGAAACACCATTTGCAATTAAACAACGTCCAATTTTGTGATCAGCAATGTCTCTCTTTTCAATTTGGAATGCCCTATCTAGTGGGCCTCTCTTGCGGGTGAGTGGAGATGGGTCTTCATCTTCATCATTTGTAGTTGGCATAGGCAAAAAAGGATGTGTTCTTGTGTTTGTTTGATCAAATGATGGTGTTGGTATATTTGTTTTTTGGGAAGCACCACGTTTTGCTTTTGCAACTGCTCTATCAGCATCATCTTGCTCTTTTGCTAATGCTGCTATTTGTGCAACTGGTAATCCCTTCTTATCACTACCTTGACACATGTGAATTCCTTCACCCGCAGGGCCCAAAAAATGTAGTTTCACTCGGGAATAGGAGCTTCTATGTTGTATGTTGCAAAAATTACATTTCCATATGTATGCCCCACCCCCAGGACATTGTGCAACTCTTGTTGTGTGTCTCCATAAAGGAGACCCCTTATCAATTTTGAAGCTTGGTGATGCAGCCCCACCCCCACCCACTGAGCCTTGACTACTCATTGTTCTATTCTTGCAATCTAGAAAAAATGAAAGAAAACCATACTTCACACTTGCACAAAAACTTGAAAATTTGGAAAACTAAAAATAAATCAATAATCTATGAAAGAATTCAAGAATATGGTTGAAATGCATACCTTAAACACTTCTTGCAAGGTATTTGAAGCTCCACAACCGATCTCCTTCGAATCCAAGCACTTCACTTCAAACTAGCAAGTATGAGAGAGCAAAATGAGAGAGCAAAATAGAGAGCAAAATAGAGAGCAAATGAACTTGCATTGTGATTTAGAGGGTCGTTTTTAGGGTTTAGGGCCTTTAGGGCAAAAAAAAAACATTAAAAAATGATAATGGGCCCACGTTTTTGCATTCTCCTCCTTCATTGCTGCGGATTCACGCGGATCCGCGCCCGGATCCTCGAGGATCCGGGCAGGATTCGTAATCCTGCTTGTGGATCCGTAAGGATCCGCGGGCCGCGGATCCTTACGGATCCACAGGCAGGATTACGAATCCTGCCCGGATCCTCACGGATCCATACGTGGATCCAGATCCGAATCGGACCCGAGCCCGGATCCGGCCTTTTCCAGGCGAATCCGGTAACTAAGGTTAGATCCAATGGATCTAAGCAATGCTGATGACTCACTCAAATCTCGCATTTACCATCCTACATGCTATTCATCTCAGTAAGATACAGGCATATATCAGTACATAGAGAGATCAATAACAGAAAAATAAAGTATTAAAGGGACAATTCATCTTTGTTTTGAAACCTTTTACTTTAAGAGCTGGTGAAAACACGCAGAATCTAGAATGGAGGAAGTACAGTTGCAGTTCAATAATACTAGTTACAGGAGGCTTTTGGCAAACATCAAGTATACAGCAAAGAGATAGAGAGAAAATCATATCTGATACATTAGAAAATATGGTGGCTATATACAACTTTCAGCAATGAAAGTAGGAGCTGATAAAGAAAATCTGGTTTGACAGTTGAAAGAAAACCCTCATAAGTTTTGTGATATATCAGTTCATACAGCAACCTAGCATGGAGTTTAACGTAAATAGAGTATCACAGTCATTTCAATTTGCAGCAGGAAATCATCACAAAGAATACCATGAATACTGCCCAATTTCTACAATATCACAATTATATACGGGTTTCTTGCAAATAATGGATATTACTTTCAGCAAAAAAAACCTTTATAAAGAAAATATGACACATGACAATTTCCATCAAGGAACAAGTAACAGGTAAGTCTAGAAATATGGCAACTTTCAGCAAAATAATTGTTTTATATCAGTTCTTGCAAATATCTGAGAAGGGTTAGCATGCAGTAGTAAGTCCATCATAAATCAAATATGGCTCAGATCTATAAAAAAAAAGTATCCATATGCAAAATAATTTCCAGCAGAAGTAAAGGTGGAAAAAGATGTTTTGAAAGACAAATAAGCAGGAAAGCTTCATTATAAACGACAGATCTGGGGTAGTTTCTAAAACATTCTTCCATTTTTTTTTTAAAGAAAAACCCGTATGGAGACATCCAGCAAAGAACCAATAGCAGCGCTGTAAATCCATTATAAAACTAGACATTGCGTCTTTAAATAAAACGAAAAATTACTACAGTAGTCATGGAAGGTCTTGCAAACATCTTTTGAAACTTTCATTCATACAGCAAAAGAAGGAAAGATTAACAGCTGAAGTCTTATTCTTGCATATCCACGAAGCAAAAATCAAAGAAATTCAAGAAGAAACCCAGAAATTTATATAACTACTTCCAGCAAAGCAACCCTCATCTACAAGAGTTTTGTGATTATTTAAAAAAATTTCATGTGAGGATTACTTTCAGCTTTGTCAATAATACATATACAGTCAGATCAAAGAAGAAAAATTCATAAAGAATCAAAGCAGTTTTTTACTGATCACTTACAACAGAAGAGGACAATGAAGAGTCGTGTCTTTCTCATTTTCAAATGCAAGAAAGGAGTGCCGCTTCAGTCTGCTGTAGCCCACGGCCAAGAACAAAATGACAACAGCATGGAAAACAAAGGTAAACCAAATGGCGGACACCTAGCGAGCAATAAGAAACCCATAACCAAAAAATGCGGATTCAGTTTTGTATGATGGCAGATACCAGTTGGCTCACTAAAAAGCCATGCGTTTTCACGCCATAGAACACCAGGGAAAATACACTAAAAATGGCGTCCAAGTAACAACAGATACCACTCTGCTCTCTTCAAAAAATCATGCATTTTCATGACATAGTCAGGGTTAGGCAATAATAGAGACTAATTAGCAAGTATACCTGCAAAATGGCATCCGAACAACAGAAGAAGTTGCAGAGGAGTGTAACAGTCGGCTAGGGTTTCACCATAACCCTATGCAAGTCGCTTGCAAAGTTTCCCAACGCCAAATAACAACATAATACTCTCAAATCTGTCTTTTATTGAATTCCTTAATGCCATTTAAGAGAATTTCGGATCCGTTGCATGCGTTTTGGGAATTAGAAATATTTATTTTTTGCATGGGCTTGTTATAATGCGATTGCATTATTTGTTATATTTTTGCATGCATATATTTTATGTTATTATACTTTAGTTGATTCATTTGATCAACTCAAAGATAATGAATTTTATAAATGCAATTTATAACAATAATGCAAGTAAAAAAGGGATAGAATCTTATTTAAGTCTTACCTTTATTCTATTTTTTATTTTTATAATTGCATTAGTATTAAAAGATTGTAATTATTATTTTTATAATTGATAATCTATAAATCAATTATTAAAATAATAACATTCATGCAATTAAGGAAATAAATAATAAAGTCTAAAGGTCAAAGCGGGTTCAAGGAGGAGTCGGGACTTTGTAAATGCCAAAATTCAAGGGGACAGCTTCAGTTAATATTTTTAGAGGCCCAGTTCAGATTGAAGACTTCAGAGTGCATTATGGAGTTATGGCAGTTTGGGAGACTTTTTTTTACACTTTTCTTATGCATAGTTGGTGGAACCTCAGTTAAAGATATTTTGAGCATGTTTTTGGGCTTTCTAGAGGTTCTTAATAATGAGTTAACTCATTATTTCAACCCAGCTCTCCTGTTTTGGGACAGTTGTATTGTTGATATATACTCTTATTTTTGAGAAAGAGGTTCAGATTTTAAGGGAGGACGCTTATGTGATTTCATCCTTAAGTGTATTTTTCTATATGATTCTGATCCATTATGCAGATGTACTGTTTTGAGGGCCTTTGATGGAAATAAAGTTTTCATTGGAACCACTTCTGGAGTTGACATATTTAGTTGTGTGCGTTAAGGTGATTGATGTTATTCAAATTGTTTTTTAATTATAGGCCTTTCTGAATGATGTCTTATCTTGTACCTTCTTTATAAATAGCTGTTCATAGATTTTGAGTTGTGTTTTTCAAGTTCATAAACCTTCTCTTGAATTATTAATATGAATTAGCAGATCTTCAAATAAGGTTTCTTGTGATTATCTTATCAAAAACTTTCATTGTGTCTCAGGTATAGCAGTAATCTTTGTTATCAATATTGGTGTATCGCCTTATTTCTTTAAGTTTTCCGTGTTCTAGGTTATCTTTTTACCCTTTTCCATCTGAAAGTTTCAATTCTCCATTAGTATAAGTAAGAAATAAGGTATATCATACAGGAACCGGCCTAGAATCCGGAGTTTCAGCCAAGTTTTAAGTTACCCACAACTTTTGGCTGATCTCATGTTTCTCCAAAATCACTGCGAGTTTTAGGACTTAAGGCAAATTTTCAAGGTGCAGATTTTGGAGATAACAATTTTTGGCACGCCCGGTGGGACACTTGCCTTATTTTTTAAGGAAGTTGCTGCTGTTTTTGATGTGCAAACAGCAGAGTTATAATTTTTTCTGCATATCTGGCGACTCTGTGGGGAAGAAAGGTACAGATCAGTGTTGTTAATGAGAAAGGTACAAACCAGAAGTTCAAATACATTTGAATATTTACAGCTTGAAACACCTAAAAGGCGTGGGAGAACCCTTGCTAGGACAAAGCCAGCAAAGAGAAATCAGAAATCAGCACAGGGTACTCGAGTTTATCAAAGAAAAACTTGTAGCACGTTTTTAGTAAGTCCCAATTGGAGAACCGAGCCTTTGGAATCAAAATTTTCTACATTTTTTGCAGATACAATAGCAAGCTCGAGTTCGGCTGCAAATTTATTTCCTGGACCAGCGGTATCATTAATACATCAACAACAGATAAGTTATCAGCTACCAGTAATGGCTCAGCCAAGAAATTTTGCCTTTGTTCCCTTTGATCAAGGAAGTCCTTTGAATCTCTAGCAGCATAATGACATCCCTTTAGCAGCTTTGAAAGGAGTGTCATATTTTACCAGAGAAAGCCAAACTACAGCTTTCGAGCATGTCAAAGATATAGCAACCCTGTGCAACATCCATCATGTGACACAAGAAAACATGGCAATTAGGTTATTGGCAGCTTCATTCAAGGGGAAAGCGTTGGAATGGTTCAGAAGTTTACCAGTGGCTTCGATAGGCACATGGGATGAATTGGGTGATGCATTCACCAAATTTTTCGAAGACAAATCTGATCATTTGTTATTGGTAGAACAGCTAACAACCATAAAAAGGGCTCCACAAGAACAGATGATTGATTTCAATACACGTTTTCAAAGGACATGGAATAGGATACCTGTTGCTGTTAGACCAAGTGTTGATCATGCATTTTTATACTATCTTAAGAGTTTGAACAGCGACATTTCTGTCATGATTCAGTCTATGGGAGGTAATACACTGCCACAAGCATTTGCTATATCAGTAAGGGCAGAAAATAGCCTCATACAGGCAGGCAAAATTGCTCCTAGACCTTCTTTGCCTATTTTTCCAAATATACAGCCAAATATACCTTTGCAAATACCACCTTTCAGCCCATTACCAGTGGTTTCCAGCCAAGAGATAGCTGTTGCAGGACCTTCTCAGGAGCTGCAAGAGATTAAGCAAGGTCAGCAAAAGATTGAAAACTTAATGCAAACTTTTGGAAATGAATTGGTTAACCTCAAAAAGCAGCAATTTCAGCCAAGGCAACCTTTTCAATCTCAAAATTTCGCTGCAAATCAAGGTTACCAACAGCAGAATAATCAAGGATACCAACCACAAAACCAAGGGCAACTTCAAAATAGGCAAAATTTTCAAGGGTGCAATGCTGAAAATAAACAGAGCATAAATCAGAGACCATATAAGCCTTATAATCCAGCACCCTTAAATGCTGCAAATCCGGTAAGAGATATAGTACCTGTACCAATGCAAAATAATATGGCTGTTGAATATGACTGGTGTTTTCCATGCAATCAACCTCATAGTCAAGCTACCTGTTCAAATGGCGTCATTCAGCAAGCTTTGATGGTACAAAACGCTACATATATGCAGCAGGCACCGGAGGCTGAAATGGAACAACAGCAAGATGTACCCCCTGCAGATGCTTCATTCCTAAATTGGCAGATAGATGAATTTTGTGGTATAAATAACGCTGATCCTAATATTGCTATTTATTCCAGGAATAAAAAAAGGGCTTTAGAGGACCAGAAAAATAGTAATAACAACAATATTAGTAATACAACCACTACAGGATCAGATAAGCCAACTAATCCACATACCAACATAGGACAACAAGCACAACCTGCTGTTACAAAACCGCAACCTAAGGTACATGCATCAATTCCTTTTAATGTTGTTGAAAATATGAAAAAAATGAATGTATCTATCAGTATGTGGGATTCTTTGACAATATCTGGTCAAGTTGATATGTTGCAATCTGAATTATCAAAAAGAGGTAATGCTGGTGAAAATATGTCAAGTGCTGTATTTGCGAATAATGAAGAAGGTAACAAAAAAACAGCAGTTCCAGCTGTCAAACCTCCCCCTTTCTATGTCTCTTTGATCATAGGCAATAATCTAGTTCACAATTGCATGATTGATAGTGGAGCCACAAGTTCAGTTATGCCTAAAAAGGTAGCAGATCAGCTAGGACTGAAATATCAACCTCTCAAGAAAGGCGTGGTGCAATTGGATTGGTCAATTGTTAACACAATAGGTGTCATTAAGGATGCTAGTCTTACCTTGCATGCTTGTCCAAATTTTTCAAGACCTCAGGATGTTTATTTCATAGATCTTCCGCCATTTTTTGCATTATGCTTATCTAGAGATTTCACTGCAAAGATTGGTGGCTATTTTTCATCAGATTGGTCTCATATGCTCTTTAGGTCAAGATATGGTACAAAGATCACTATTAAATCCGAAAAGTTAGCAAAAGACAATATAGAGCCTTATGTTCCTACTGCTATAAATGCAAATCTGATGTTACTTGATACTGATAAACCTAAGGTAGTAGATTCTAACACACCCCTTACTGGTATCCCGGATATTTTGCTTGATGAATGGGTTGCTGAAAATGTTTCTAATAGTCAAAACAACGTTGTTCATGATGCTGGTTTTGGAAATTATATGATTTTAGATCAAAGTTCAGAAATTCCAAATCTGATCAAAGATACAAATCAGATCAGCGAACAAGAAAATCAGGTATGGAAGATGTATTTTGATGGCTCACGAAGCAAGAATGGTGCTAGAGGGGGAGTAATGTTGGTATCACCTCAAGAGGATAAGTATTTTGCTGCTTTTCGCTTTTCATTTGCATGTTCTAACAATGTGGCTGAATATGAAGGACTGGTACAAGGTTTGGAATGGGCAAGGAAGAGAAAAATAACATGCTTGCAAGTTTTTGGGGACAGCAAACTCGTTGTAAACCAGGTTAGAGGTTTAATTTTTGTCAAGAATGATACTTTAAAGTTGTACAAGAACAGGGTATGGGATATTATAGAAGAATTTGAAGCTTTTAATATAATATCTATACCTAGAGCAAAGAATCAGTTTGCTGATAGGCTGGTAGCAGTAGGTGCACAGTTTGATATTGTCGAAAATGTCTCAAAAAAGAGCGAACAATATCATCTTAAGGTGGTGGTTAGACCTTCAATACCAGATAACAACATAAATTGGCAGGTTTTTGATTCAGATGAATAGATTTTAAGTTTTTTGTTGTAAGAAGATGTGTTTTCATTTGCTAATCAGGATAGATTCAGTCAGCAATATAGTGATTAGATTATTTAGCTGAAAACAAACAAGTTGCCTAAAGGTTTGGTCACTTTAGAAACTATCTTTGATCCAGATCACCAGGTGAAAAAGGATAAAACTAGTTTGCTGGTGAAAGAAGAGCATTATGAGGAGCTGGAAATTTTTGAAGGAAAAAGGCTGAAAGTTGGTAAGATAAACTCACCACAAGAAAAACAGTTGTTTATTGAATTGTTTCAGGAGTTTAATGATGTTTTTGCGTGGGATTATTTTGATCTAAAAGGCTTTGACCCTAAGTTAACCCAACATACTATTGAGCTTGAGCCTAACACCAAACCTATAAGGCAAAAATAGAGACCTGTCAATCCTAAACTAGAACCTCTAATGCTGAAAGAGTTAAACAAACTTCTAGAAGGAGGGATTGTCTTTCCAGTCAAGCATACTTCTTGGGTCTCTAATTTAGTACCTGTAAGAAAGAAAAATGGAGAAATACGCTTATGCATAGATTTTAGAGACTTAAACAAGGCTTCATTAAAAGACAAGCATCCCTTACCATCTATGGAACAGATTTTACAATATGTTTCAGGTTCTGAAAGGTTTTCTTTGTTAGATGGTTATTCTGGTTATAATCAAGTGCTGGTAAAAGATGAAGATCAGTTCAAGACAGCATTCACCACTAAATGAGGAACCATGGCTTACAGAAGGATGCCTTTTGGGCTAGCAAATGCTGGAGCTACGTTTCAAAAGGCTATGGACATGGAGTTTCGAAATTTAATGTACAAGATAGTGCTGGTACATCTGGATGACATTACTGTTTTCAGCAAGGAGGCTAAGGATCACATTTTTCATCTTAGACAAGTGTTAGAAAGATGCAGGGAGTTCGGTATTTCTCTTAATCCAAAGAAATCTGTATTTGCTGTCCATGAAGGTAAACTTCTCGGTTATATTGTTTCAAAGCATGGTACTACTATAGATCCCGAGAGAGTTCAAGCGATTTTAGAGTTACCACTACCTAGCCACAAGAAGGGTTTACAAAGTTTTCTTGGTAGGATAAATTTTGTGAGACGTTTCATACCTGATGTTGCTAATCTTTTGAAGCCTTTAACAGCAATGTTAAAGAAAAATACAGTTTTCAGCTGGAAAAAAGAGGGAAAGTGTTGTTTTGAAGCAATTAAAGAGTCCTTGTCCGCTGCCCCTGCCTTGATTAATCCAGATTTTACTAAAGATTTTATATTGTATGCCTATGGCAGTTTTGACGCCATTTCAGCAATGCTGGTGCAAAAAAATGATGAAGGTTTGGAGCAACCTGTCGCGTTTTTCAGCAAAGGTTTGCAAGATTTCGAACAAAGGTACAACTTTGTTGAAAAGCATGTTTTTGTTGTCATTTAAAGTCTTAAAAAATTCAAACACCTGGTTTCCAACAGCAAAATTCATCTAATGGTTTCTCATCCAAGTGTGAAGGAATTTTTGTTAAGCAAAGATTTAAATGAAAAAAGAGCAGGCTGGATTACTCGGGTGATGGAGTATGATGTTGATATCCATATCACCAAACTGATTAGGGGCAAGGGATTATGCGAACTGTTGGCAGATAACAGCTTTCAAGAGGTAGAAATCAACCAAAATCTGTTGCTGGTTGATAATAATCAAGCTGAAGGTAATCAATCAAAATGTTGGTTGACTGAAATGACACATTTTCTGCAAACAGGGGAGTGTCCTTTGAGGTTGGATAGAGCTAAACGCAAGTATTTCAGACTTCAATCAATTCCTTATGCCTTGGTTCATGATGTTTTGTTTAGAAAGGACCATAGTGGCATGTTATTACGTTATATAAGTGTTGATCAGACCAGCAAGATCCTGGAACAGTTTCATGATGAAGGAGGTCACTTTTCCCCAAAGACGACAGCTTATAAAGTGTTGAGGGCAGGATTCTATTGGCCTGGTCTGTTCAAAGATGCCCATAGTTGGTCAAGAAAATGCCAAAAATGTGCATTATTTGCTGGTAAGGAAAGGCTGGCCTTACCCTTGAAACCGATTTTGGTTGAGCAGCCATTCATGAAGTGGGGTATTGATTTCATAGGCCCAATTAATCCAAGCTCTAGTTCAGGTCACAAGTGGATTCTTACAGCTACGGATTATTTTACAAGATGGACTGAAGTAGTAGCATTAAGAGAGGCAAATGAATCAGTTGTACTTAATTTTTATGATGATTTGACTACAAGGTTTGGTGTTCCTGATTCGATCATTTCTGATAACGCATTAGCCTTTGTGGGAGCAAAAGCGTCTGAATGGGTGCTAAAGAAAGGTATATATCTAAATACCTCATCGAACTATTACCCTCAAGGTAATGGTTTGGCTGAAAGTACAAATAAGAACCTTTTAAGGATTATTAAAAGAACTTTAGAGGAGAATAAGAGAGATTGGCATGCAAAGTTGAAATCTGCCTTATAGTTGGATAGGATTACTCTTAAGCGAATTATTGGAACATCTCCTTACGTTCTAGTATACGGGAAGGAGGCCAAGTTACCTGTTACTACTGAATTTCCTGCGTTACAGCTTGTTGATCAGCTGATATTGTTTTGAAGAACAGGATCCTCTTAAGGTAAGGTTTGCTAAATTAATGGAGTTAGAGGAGAAAAGGAGCAAGGCACTGCAGGAAATGGAATACCAGCAGTTACAGGTGAAGAGAACATTTGATAAAAAGGCAAAAGATCGTCATTTCAAAGAAGGAGACATGGTGCCGAAGTGGGATGTACTTAAGACAAGACCAGGGCAGCATGCTAAGTTTGATCACTTTTGGGAAGGCCCTTTTCAAATTGTTGAGTGCAAGGAACACAATGCTTTCCAGCTTGCCACTATTCAAAGAGATGTTCTACCGATTCCTGTTAACGGGATTTACCTCAAGGCTTGCTTTGAGGTATGATTTTAATTCTGTTTGTTTTCTAGGTTAGGTTTCATGCTTTCAATAAATGCATCTGCATATTAGTTTAAGTTTTTCCTAAGTGCTGTCCAAGCACATGTCGATTTTAGTTTCCTTTCCTAGAATAGTTTCCTGTTTTGTTCCTTAGGTTTTTAGGCGTGTCAAGTTGCTGGTCTGGTTGTTTCATATCATACTCACCCACCTCAATCATGCACACTAATGCATGGACTGAACGCATACATATAGGGTAGTACACGCATGCATATGCATACACCTAGGGCTGCATTTTTCATGACATTTTCAATCCCACTTTCATACATACCTGGCAGCCATGACCATACACATACACACACGTATACTAATCACCTACATCCATCCAATTCACACATTTTTATGCATGATTGAGATGGATAACTATGAATTCGACTTCTAAAGTTGATGCTACAGTCTGATCATGCATAAAAATCAGTCTAATAATAACCTGTCAGTTATCATTAGACTCATTTGCATACATCCCAGCCCATACTAGCAACTTTAGGGGTCGTGTCAGGTCTGGTTTAGGTCCAAGGAATTCATATTCTTAGACTCTAATGCCCAATGGATGTCAAAGGCAACTGATTAAGTGTCTAGCAGGCAGACAGTCAGCAAAGGTCGCCAAAAATGTTGTTCATTTTTCACGCATGTTCAAATGAAGGAAAATACATGCTTATTACTTTCAAGTAATTTTTAGAAAATGCATCAAAGAAAAGTATTTTTATTCATTTTGAAATAATGTTCATTTTTTTTTATGATGAAGCAAATCATGACACAAATTAAATGCTGAAAGTAAATTTCTCCCGCACATCTGACTGTGAGAGTAGTCTCTACATGCTGACATACATCTATATCCTACTGAAATCAATAACTGAATAGCGGAGTAAAAGGAGAAAGGTTCATGGGCACTTGTCATTGCCTGTAATGACTGGTGATGTGGCATCCAACTGTGTCCATCCTCTCGCTACTCCAGACATCGCCCTTTCCGTGCTTCCAATTCCTGTATTCACAAAGAAGAGAATGGGTTAGATCCAATGGATCTAAGCAATGCTGATGACTCACTCAAATCTCGCATTTACCATCCTACATGCTATTCATCTCAGTAAAATACAGGCATATATCAGTATATAGAGAGATCAATAACAGAAAAATAAAGTATTAAAGGGACAATTCATCTTTGTTTTGAAACCTTTTACTTTAAGAGCTGGTGAAAACATGCAGAATCTAGAATGGAGGAAGTACAGCTACAGTTCAATAATACTAGTTACAAGAGGATTTTGGCAAACATCAAGTATACAGCTAAGAAACAGAGAGAAAATCATGTCTGATACATTAGAAAATATGGTGGCTATATACAACTTTCAGCAATGAAAGTAGGAGCTGATAAAGAAAATCTGGTTTGACAGTTGAAAGAAAACCCTCATAAGTTTTGTGATATATCAGTTCATACAGCAACCTAGCATGGAGTTTAACGTAAATAGAGTATCACAGTCATTTCAATTTGCAGCAGGAAATCATCACAAAGAATACCATGAATACTGCCCAATTTCTACAATATCACAATTATATACGGGTTTCTTGCAAATAATGGATATTACTTTCAACAAAAAAAACCTTTATAAAGAAAATATGACGCATGACAATTTCCATCAAGGAACAAGTAACAGATAAGTCTAGAAATATGGCAACTTTTAGCAAAATAATTGTTTTATATCAGTTCTTGCAAATATCTGAGAAGGGTTAGCATGCAGTAGTAAGTCCATCATAAACCAAATATGGCTCAGATCTATAAAAAAAAAGTATCCATATGCATAATAATTTCCAGCAGAAGTAAAGGTGGAAAAAGATGTTTTGAAAGACAAATAAGCAGGAAAGCTTCATTATAAACCACAGATCTGGGGTGGTTTCTAAAACATTCTTCCATGTTTTTTTTTAAAAAGAAAAACCCGGATGGAGACATCCAGCAAAGAACCAGTAGCAGCGCTGTAAATCCATTATAAAACTAGACATTGCGTCTTTAAATAAAACGAAAAATTACTACAGTAGTCATGGAAGGTCTTGCAAACATCTTTTGAAACTTTCATTCATACAGCAAAAGAAGGAAAGATTAACAGCTGAAGTCTTATTCTTGCATATCCACGAAGCAAAAATCAAAGAAATTCAAGAAGAAACCCAGAAATCTATATAACTACTTCTAGCAAAGCAACCCTCATCTACAAGAGTTTTGTGATTATTTAAAAAAATTTCATGTGAGGATTACTTTCAGCTTTGTCAATAATACATATACAGTCAGATCAAAGAGGAAAAATTCATAAAGAAGAATCAAAGCAGTTTGTTATTGATTACTTACAACAAAAGAGGACAATGAAGAGTCGTGTCTTTCTCATTTTCAAATGCAAGAAAGGAGTGCCACTTCAGTTTGTTGTAGCCCACGGCCAAGAACAAAATGACAACAGCATGGAAAACAAAGGTAAACCCAATGGCGGACACCCAGCAAGCAATAAGAAACCCATAACCAAAAAATGCGGATTCAGTTTTGTATGATGGCAGATACTAGTTGGCTCACTAAAAAGCCATGCGTTTTCACGCCATAGAACACCAAGGCAAATACACTAAAAATGGTGTCCAAGTAACAACAGATACCACTCTGCTCTCTTCAAAAAATCATGCGTTTTCATGACACAGTCAGGGTTAGGCAATAGCAAAGACTAATTAGCAAGTATACCTTCAAAATGGCATCCGAACAGCAGAAGAAGTCGCAGAGGAGTGTAACAGTCGGCTAGGGTTTCACCATAACCCTATGCAAGTCGCTTGCAAAGTTTCCCAATGCCAAATAACAACATAATACTCTCAAATCTATCTTTTTATGAATTCCTTAATGCCATTTAAGAGAATTTCGGGTCTGTTGCATGCGTTTTGGGAATTAGAAATATTTATTTTTGGCATGGGCTTGTTATAATGCGATTGCTTTATTTGTTATATTTTTGCATGCATATATTTTATGTTATTATACTTTAGTTGATTCATTTGATCAACTCAAAGATAATGAATTTTATAAATGCAATTTATAACAATAATGCAAGTAAAAAAGGGATAGAATCTTATTTAAGTCTTATCTTTATTCTATTTTTTATTTTTTTAATTGCATTAGTATTAAAAGATTATAATTATTATTTTTATAATTGATAATCTATAAATCAATTATTAAAATAATAGCATTCATGCAATTAAGGAAATAAATAATAAAGTCTAAAAGTCAAAGCAAGTTCAAGGAGGAGTCGAGACTTTGCAAATGCCAAAATTCAAGGGGACAACTTCAGTTAATATTTTTAGAGGCCCAGTTCAGATTGAAGACTTCAGAGTGCATTATGGAGTTATGGCAGTTTGGGAGACTTTTTTTTACACTTTTCTTATGCATAGTTGGTGGAACCTCAGTTAAAGCTATTTTGAGCATGTTTTTGGGCTTTCTAGAGGTTCTTAATAATGAGTTAACTCATTATTTCGACCCAACTCTCCTGTTTTGGGATAGTTGTATTGTTGATATATACTCCTCTTATTTTTGAGAAAGAGGTTCAGATTTTAAGGGAGGACGCTTATGTGATTTCATCCTTAAGTGTATTTTTCTATATGATTCTGATCCATTATGCAGATGTACTGTTTTGAGGGCCTTTGATGGAAATAAAGTTTTCATTGGAACCACTTCTGGAGTTGACATATTTAGTTGTGTGTGTTAAGGTGATTGATGTTATTCAAATTGTGTTTTAATTATAGGCCTTTCTGAATGATGTCTTATCTTGTACCTTCTTTATAAATAGTTGTTCATAGGTTTTGAGTTGTGTTTTTCAAGTTCATAAACCTTCTCTTGAATTATTAATATGAATTAGCGGATCTTCAAATAAGGTTTCTTGTGATTATCTTATCAAAAACTTTTTTTGTGTCTCGGGTATAGCAGTAATCTGTGTTATCAATATTGGTGTATCGCCTTATTTCTTTAAGTTTTCCGTGTTCTAGGTTATCTTTTTACCCTTTTCCATCTGAAAGTTTCAATTCTCCATTAGTATAAGTAAGAAATAAGGTATATCATACAGGAACCGGCCTAGAATCCGGAGGTTCAGCTAAGTTTTAAGTTACCCACAATTTTTGGCTGATCCCATGTTTCTCCAAAATCACTGCGAGTTTTAGGAGTTAAGGCAAATTTTCAGGGTGCAGATTTTGGAGATAACAATCATAAATAATCATAATAGTTAACCTTACATC
The DNA here is from genome assembly GCA_028749045.1 of Cupressus sempervirens. Taxonomy (NCBI): domain Eukaryota; kingdom Viridiplantae; phylum Streptophyta; class Pinopsida; order Cupressales; family Cupressaceae; genus Cupressus; species Cupressus sempervirens. The sequence goes on from CM053787.1 coordinate 160,434,550, forward strand.
TCAACTCCATGAATTCGCGATTAATGAATAACTAGCATGTCATCTTCACTTGAAACCATAATGACTAACTATCTTACCATTTCGCCATATATCAAATTAAACTGCCAACTGACTTCATTTGAAACTCAACGTCTATATTTCAAGCTAGGTTAAAAATTGGGATGTAACAATTAAGGATTGGATCTATAAAGAAGAAGAAACACCCGATGAGGTCACACTTACTACTCCTATTTCTCCTAAGCGATATGGAAAGGGCTTTGAATTTTTTAGAAAGATGGGTTATCTAGGATATGGTCCTTTGACCAATAATAAATATACTCTCACTGAACCTATGAGTCACATAATGGACACAAAAGAAAGGATGCTATTGGCTTAGGTTATGTTGTTAAAAATTGCTTGCCTATCTATGATCAAGAACCTCCCACTCCTAGTGATTCAGAAGGAGAAACTGTCATATCCCCATTTTAAGATAGAATTTTAATAATAATTAGATAATACAATGTTATTAAATAAATAACGATAATAAAGTTATATTAAAACTAATACTAAAATATAAAACTAGGAAATAATAATTATTTAATCTATATTATTAATGAGATAATATTTAGTATGATATTTTAAATAATTAAAAAATAATAAAATTTCAATGAGTAAATAAAGAAAAAAAACTAAATACAAGAGACAATATTGTAGGAAGTATCTTAACTTTCTAAATAGAATTTAATAATAAATAATAATAAACACAAATAAGTAAGTAAATAAATAATATAACATAAGAAATATAAACAATGATATTAAAAAGATGTGAACCTCCGAAAGGGTCATAATTATGAATAGTTAACTCTTCAAAAATATTGTGATTATAAAGTATTGAGATTTTTTCAAAGGATTTTATTTATGAAGTGTTGTGACTCTCGAAAAAGAAGAAACAAAAAAGTATATTTTGTACTTATGATTAGAAAATGAAGAATTTTAGAAAGAAAATATAGTGTTGAGATAATTCTAGAAGGAATAATTCATTGAAGGCTAACTAAGGATAGAGCCACATGGACCAAGTAAAGAAGGTAAGAAAGGTATGTTTATGGATTATATTTGTTTTACTTATAGTTATGAATTTATTTATAGTAATGAATCATTTTTGTGAATAATATTGTGTTGACCTATGGGGTTAGCACCATGGATATTAATGAGACTCGAAGCATGGAGCATGTGAGATATTAAGATCTCCATTGTCGACCATGGCCGAGAATCAATGTGGATTTGAAGCATGGAGCATGTTAGATATTAAGATCTCCATTGTCCGTCATGGTTGAGATTCAATGTGCCAAAATATTTTGATGTTGTTAATATATGCATGTGATTAGCTTTGGATAGAGGATGCCTATCCAACAAGAATCTTAAGGGGTGCGATTTCGGGAAGATGACGAGGTAGCTATGAGCTAGGAAGCCCGATCTAGAGACATCCTTAAGATTGGGGTTAAATTAGAAGGTAAAATAATATAGTTAGTTTTGTTATTGTTGTGATTCTAATCATTATTTTGCAGGTATTACTTGCCCCAAACTGACCCTAATAGTGGGGACATTACTGCTACTGCTATAGAAGATGAGGACTTTGTACCTTGTACCTCCATTCTTTGGGGTGAAATTGAACAACCTAATGACTATAGTGCTGAGGCTTCTACCTCTAGACAACTTGACTTTGATGAATTGGATGTAGAGGATCCTAATAGAGATAGAATAGGGTGGAATATTGCTCACCTTATAGAGCATGATCAAAGTACTAATTCTAATGAGTATGAGTGGGATTCTCTCTTAGTTGCATCTCATGAACTAGGGGTTGATGCTATACATGCTTCTGCTAACCATACCGACATAGTTGATGAGTCACTCATAGGATTTGACCAGTTGAGCTCACAACTTGCCTTAGTGGACCACGTTGACCTTGCTAAGGATCAACCCAATTTGAGTCTTTGAAGATGTCCTTATAGATTTTGTCTTTCTTGTCACTGGAGACAAATCTCTTTGCATCAACAACTTGGAATCCTCCACCTCACTACCACTCATGTACCTTGATCTCATTGATTGGTCTTTACAAAATCAGCAACTTGAGAAACCCTCCTTTCAAAATGACTATGAGACCACTTGCTACCTTAATGCCATTGAACCTATATTCTCTTCCACCAGTGAACTGGCTACCAATATGACAGAAACAGATATCAAGTACGTTAGTCACAAAATAAAAATAAAAATGAAAAAGTGCAGGCACTCTAATGGCGAAAACTACTTTGTGGCAGTGTCAAAACCTAAAAATAGTAAAAATAAAGACGTATCCAGGGGTGAAAACCTCTTTGAAGCACTTGAGGATGAGGTACTTGGTAGTCTACCCAACTACTTTTAGGAAAGATCATCAATGCTAATTGAGCCTATGCAACCTATTAACCTTGGAACAAAGGAGGATTCCAAAATCATACACTTAGCTCAGTCCTTGTCAATTGAAGAGAAGTAGTGGTTTACTTAGTTCTTCCATTAGAAAAAGATCAACTTCGCTTGGACTTATGCAGATATGCCTGGTCTTGACACTAAACTTATCATGCATGCATCTCTCTATAGCTCTTGGTGTTAAGCCTATTAAACAAAAACTAAGAAAGATGCATCCACATGTCTCCTTAGTAAGGCTAAATTAGAAAATCTATCAAGTGCCAAATTCATAAGAGCTATAGATTATGCAAATGGATCCCCAATATTGTACCTATCTCAAAACATAATAAATGCATTTGAGTGTGCACTGACTTTTGAGACCTAAACAAGGCTTTCCCTAAGGATGATTTTCCACTCCCTAACATTGATATGATAATGAACATGACTGTGGACTATGAGGTGTATTCTTTAATGGATAGGTTCTCGGCTTATAACCAAATCAAGATAGCTCCAGAAGATCAAGAGAAAACTGCTTTCACCTATGCATGGGGTACCCTTTGTTGGAATGTCATGCCATTTGGGCTAAAAAATGTTGGTATTACAAATCAAAGGGCTATGACAACTATTTTCTATGACATGATGCATAAAAACATGGAGGACTATGTAGATGACACTTTGGCTAAATCTAAGAAAAGGAATACTCACTTGGATGACTTGAGCTTGATTTTGGATCGTACGGAACAATTTTATCTTAGGTTAAATCCTAAAAAATGTGCCTTTGCTGTCACTTATGGTAAACTATTCGAATATATCATATTTGTTAAGGAAATTGAGCTTGATCTTGAAAAATTTCAAGCAATCATGGAAATGCCACCTCCTCGCAATATTATCCAATTAAGGAGTCTTCAAGGACACCTTCAATCAATAAGGAGGTTTATTTCTCAACTAGCTGATAGATCACAACCTTTCAATGAGAACTTGTATAAGGGATCTACATGTGTATGGAGTGAGGAGTGTTAGAAGTGTATCACCTAATCTAGTAGTGTAAAATGAATATTAATCTAATAACGAAAGCATTAACACAACCAAAACAGTTAATACTTATGATAGGACGGGGTTATCACCACAAAAGGAAGCAAACCAAGAATGGTATTCTCCCTATGGTATAACCTTCGATGACGTAGTTGTGTCCCTGATGGATGGAGACATGTGCTCAAGCTTCCAATGGATGGGGGTTTTATCAAGTGTGTAGATGGGTGAGGGTTTTAGCAATGGAGGTGTAGATGTATTTCAGCATGGTGAGGGTGTAAAAATGGCTTTGATGTGTTAATCAGTGGAGCATTATAAGTTTGCATAAAAAGTGGATGATATTTGTGAAGGGAGAGGGTTTCATTTATAGGCCAAGGAGTAGAGAGATGGATGGTCAGGATGCAAGGATGACAAAATGGTGAGGGAGAGTCAAGATGCACTCAAAGGGGAGCACATGGATTCTGCTTGTTTGGAGCCAATTAGAAGGTGATACTTGTCACAATGAGGATGAGTGTGAGGGGATGGGATAAGGGTTGGTCAAAGGGAGTAATGAGGGAGGATGAGTGTGTAAGAGGGATGTAAGAGGCATTAATGGCATGTAAGAGCCATAAAGGGGGACTTGTTGACTTTGGCTTGGGTTAGCAAGTCTTAACCCTTGCTTAAAGTTGTGCACATGTTTAGGAGGGAGAATTAGACTTAGCTTAGGAAGGGGATTAGGGGTTAAGTGGTTTAACTTGGATGGGATGGGTTATTTAGGTGGCTAAGTGAGGTTAGTATGGGTGGATGGGTTGGATTAGGGGTAAAGGTTGGGTTTAGGGATGTTTTAGGGGTTTGTGATAATTTATTATATGTTTTTATTTAATAAATGGGGGATGTGAGATTAAATTAAATAGATTTGAGAATTCATTTAATTTAATAGAGGAATAGGGATTTAATTGATAAGTTGATTTTGGGTTATCATTTAATTTTATCAATTGGGCTATAGTTAATTAAATTAATTAATTAACTAGGGGATGAAAATTAATTAATTAATTAATATTTAATCAGTAATGTCCTAGGAGATGACTAAATATGATTACCTATTTGTGTAATCAGATTTAAGTGTCTACAAGAAGAACCTTAATCAAATCAAGGAATATTTGGCTAAGCCTCCTATTCTCATGTCTCCTATCCCGGGAAAATCTTTAATTTTTTATATCTTAGCTACAATTACTTCCTTGGGGGCATTGTTTGCACAACATGATGAAAATGGAAAGGAGTAAGCTATTTACTATGTCAATAGTACTCTGGTTGCTTATGAGGTCAACTATAACAATATTGAGAAGGCTTGTCTCCCTGTAGTGTTTACATCTCAAAAACTTCAACACTATATGCTGACTCATACTACACATTTGATTGCCAAGATTTATCCTCTCAAATACCTTTAAAGTAAGGTTGCTCTCACAAGCCAACTTGCTAAATGGATGATTCTTTCAGAATTTGACATTTAGTATGTTGAATGTATAGCTATAAAAGGACAAGATATTGCTGATCAACTTGTTGATTTCCCTCTACAAGACAATGCTCCCATGCAAATTGACTTTCCAGATTCATCCATCATGTATGTCAATGAAAGAACTTGGAAGATGTTCTTCGATGGATCTCACTCTCAGAATGGTGTTGGTGCTGGCATCTTGTTTGTTACACCTCATGGTTATACTATTCCTAAATCCTACAAATTGTTGTTGCCTTGTACAAACAACACAACAAAATATGAGGCTCTTACAAATGGGAAAAAGCTAGCCATTAAATGGAGGATTATAGAGCTACATATCCTTGGGGACTCAATTTTTATAAATCAAATCAATAATGCCTACCAAACTAAGGATGACAAGTTGATCTACTACAAGAAATTGATTGATGCTTTGAGGAACTATTTCACTTTTGTTACTTTTCAACAAATTTTGTGGGCTAAGAATAAGGCTGCCCATGCTATGGCTACTGTGGCATTCATTTTACAACTTCAAGAACATGAGTCTCGGTTTGAATTCTTGGTGGAAGAGCTACGTGACCCCACCTATGATTCCCTTGATAACGGAGTCATTTGTACTGTTGTTGGTCATGACTCTTCCTACTGTGCCACTATTTACTCCTACTTACATGACCAAATCATACCTGATAACCTAACCCACAATGAGAAGCGACTGTTGGGTAAATATTTGGAAACCGACAGTTTGTTAAAATCCAATTACAAAATAGGTAGACCAGCTATAGCGTATGAGATAGAGTCTCTTCTATCGTAAAGGGGAGGCTCCCCCTTCTCACCGTTCCTTTAATCAACTCAAGCTAAGAAAGAAGTTGAGAGATTTTGAAAGGGTATTATCAATATTCTTTCCCCTTAACTTTCAAGAAAGAATCCACTTACCGCAGAGCGAGTGATGGGCAGTATGAAATCTCTAACTACACTTCTATCTAAACAATGGTAATGGTGATACCAATAAACTAACACTAACTCAAACGCTAGTTGAAAGCATACCAATTTGGCTCTACGTCCAATTTTGATCTATTTTATAAGAATAATCTTTAGTATTCGGGCCCGAAGACTTCAAGAAGTAAATAATTCTAACTATTTTTGTGAATTGAGAAGGTAATACAAGCTACATTCAAAGCTCTTAGTCTATGTATCACCACAATCGTTCCCAGTCAAAGCTTTGAATCCGATTGTTTCTTAACTCTTTATGCCCAATTATTTAATCATACAACAATAACATGAATCAAAGAAGACACACAAATTGTTGTCAAAGCTTCCAATTTGTGCTCATCACAATTGCACTCAATCAAAGTTCAGATCCAATTGTTTCTTTGTATTCACTTTTCATCCATAATAGTACTACACAATCAAAGTTATGGTTGCACAATTTATTCAGAGCTTTTTACATACAATAAAATATGATTTTTACAATGAGAGAGATACACTTTTTATAGTAAAAGAAGTGAGAAAAATGAGGAAAAAGTGGGAGTAACTCAACCAACTTTGACCTGGTCAAACTAGGTGTGAGGATTTTTGGATTACATGTCATAAGGACATACAATCGAATTACATGTAATTGCATGTCATGTAATTCATCCTCTCCAACTACAAACATGAAAACCCAACAAAGAATAAGATGGAAGAAAAGGAAACAATCCTAAGGATTATTCTAAAGGGCTTTATATTTGGCGATGCAGTCACGCACTGTAGGAAGCTCCGAGATCTCCATTGTCTTTGATATAGCTTCAATTCTAACTTCATCAACATATACTGATTTCACAACCTTGTAATTTGGTGAAAGAGAATCCCATAAGCGCTTTTCTATTGATTTGTATGCAGAAAACTTGTTCATCGTGTGTGATCCATACTCTTCAAAATTAAGATCAGCATTAACTCTGGCTGTATGCTCTGAAGTCAATTCCTCTTTTGTGATGAAGTTATCAAGCTCAGTAAGGACATTACATCTCATTTGCTCCAAATTGCACATGATATCTGTTTCAATTTATTGACAATCTTCCAAGACTGCTTGCAACTTTGTCACGAGCTTTCCCAGTGTCTCTTCTTTGTGACCCGTGAGTCCTTGACATCTATAGAATATATTTGAAGATGGAAGGACTTCACATGCAATCATGCCATCTAAGTCAGCATTAGCAATTTGATTCCAATCACCCAGGATTTATTTCAAGGTATCAACTTCTTGATTCAAAGAAGCAATCAGGTCATTTAACATTTCTTCAACGCCTCAAATGCGTTCAAGAACTTTAATTTCATCTTTATGGCCTGAACTCCTTCAGAGACAAATTTTTTAAACCAAGTCTTTGTTGCTTCAATTATCCATTTTTCCTGAGCTGCATGAGATGCGGTGACTACATGCTATGAAGACTGTTGACAAATGACCTCATTTAGACAAGCAACTTCTTGCTTAAGCTAATTCTTCTTCTCCCACGGCTAATGATTTCTTTTTGACACATTGGCAACTGCATCTTGAGCATCCTATAAACAGCCTAGCCATGATTGTTTACAAAGCTCAATTCTGGTGAACTTGTCATCTGGATGGTTGAGTTCTTCAGCCGGTTCATCTACCAGAGGTTCTACAATTTCTACAAACTTAGTCTTTTCAGAATCCATCACAATCCTTGAAACAATCTTGTCTTTCAAAGATTTAGACTTATTTTGTCATAATAGGAAGATTATCTGGACTACGACAACCTTTCTTCTCTTCATAGTGATTTTACCAAACCATGCAAACAAACTAAAACCCCCATCTATTGAAACAAGGACAGTGACTACCACAGACATTGATCCTGATTTCATTTATGTTGTGATCATGCATGCTTCAGTCTACACGACTGAATTCATGGGTGCTTAATGAGAAGATTCTATCATGAACAATTCAAAGCCAACCATTGAGGTATCAAGTTGGGAAACTTGACCTTCCATGAGAGTTGGGAAATCTTCTAACACATTTCCCAAATTCTCACTTTGCTAAGATGTGAGAATAGGAGGGGCTGCCGAAGAGATGGGGAATGCCAACATGTTCACTTCTGAAAAAAAGATGGTAGATGTAAAAATCATGGAGAATGAATCCAGATTATTGTCTATATCATCCAAGAAAGGTGTTTCCTGAATGGATGGACCTTGAATGTGTGTTGGTCATGGAGGAGATATAATCATGATCTCTCCTTCCTCTTCATCTTCTTCATCAAACTCTTCTTCATATTCTTCCTCAAATTCTTGAACCTGCACAGGCGCTTGAGAGGATTCTTGAAGTGATTTTGATCCCTTTCTGCCTTTAAGCTTAAACTTGAGAGATTTTGCCGGTACTGAGGAAGATACACCACCTGAGATGTCCTTCCAATTGGTCCAAAATGATCACAATCTACTCAAAGCTTAGGATATACTCTCTTAAGACGATTGATTTTCAACCATTTGTTAGTATTGGCCAAGATGGATTGGAATCTATCAAAGATAGAAGCACCTTCTTTTCATTACCTATGTATGGGAAATGGACACTGCTTGTCAAAGCCAACTAGATGATATTCTGGATCAAGAATGTTGCCATCATCTTTAATCTGAATGTTGGGTGGGATCTCAACCATGTTGAGGTCAATGATTTGTTGCAATGTGTGCCTGCAATAATCCATCTTTATGATATCCAACTTTGTGCACAAGTTGATCCATATGTCCTCTATGCGATGAACATGGGTGAATGCTCTTTTGATTTTTGGATGCATTCCTCGGTAGTCCAAATAGAACCTAGCTTTGAATTTCTTCAATGTGATAAGCTGAAGTTCTGCCTCCATAGTTTTTGCATTATAGATTGAATTGATCATATACTGACAAATCACCAAGGGTTTGGTTGTAGTGATACTGAAACTTGGCCTATGTTGAGTATTTTCATGTTTGCATCTCCATAAGCTGTTTGGCCAACTCCTTTGAAATAACCAACTATCAAATAAGTAAAAGTTGTAAATTGCAAAAAGATGCAACCAAATTGATTTACCCTATTCCAAGCTTCATCTAATACTTTTCTAATTACTAGTTGTTTATCAAACTGACACTTGAAATGTCCAAAAAATGCATCTTGGACTCTCCTATAGTGATATTTGCTTTGTGTCAATGTGATTTGATCATAGACAATTCCAAATAGGAACTTGAAGCCGATCCCCTTCGGTTGAAATTCTTGAGAAGGATCCCATGGATGCAGCAATGTAAGCCAAGTATGAGTTCATGTGAAATGGTGCTAATGTTCCCATATTAAGCAATTGTTCACATAGTGTTGTACTAATAAGCTCTCCCTAGAAGATGGATTCTTCATTATCAAAGATCTGAAAGATAAACTTGTACATCCATAGTTCAAAGTCACCATATTCCTTGAGGCCACATACTCTACTAAGGAGAGTAATCAAATCTTTACATTCTGGCTTGAAGTCAAATCTGTGAATTTTCTTGGGCCACTTTGAAAAGTAATTTCTTCTGACATCCAACCAATATGCATTCATATACCTTTGATAATCCAACTTCTACTCATTCCATAACTCCAGAGATGTCTCGTTTGACAAGTCTACACACTTTGCACTCTAAGGAAGTCAAAAGATCTGTTCAATAACTTCTGGGTCTAGACTAATGATAACCTTACCATATGGATCCTTGATTATTTTGGTCTTAGGACTGAAGTGTTCAGCACATCCTAAGACAAATTTTGGTTCTAGGGAAGCCATAGGAAAAGTAGACACAAAATGAATGTTACTTCTCTCGATGCATCTCATCTCTCTGTTGGAAGGAGTGATCCTTTGTAAGAAATCAGCCATGTCAAGTGTCCAATCTCTATGTCTGATACTTGATCCAGAGGAGACGAGACATGAGATGCAGTTGCATGAGCTAACTCTGTGTCATACTTGTACTTCATCTTTCCTTTGGACTTCGTAGATGCAGGCATGTCTTGTGCTACAACATGAAAATTCCAAAGGGTAAATACATCATTGAAAGGTATTGATTCCATGAAGATGTTGACTTTTGATTTGCAGATACATTTGGAGGATTGATTTGATACTCATAGAACATATGCAATGACTTGGATAGGAAATAGAAAACATATGCAGAGGGCCAAAATTGGACTTAGGAGGATGGAATGCACATGAGTAAGGATGGTTTCGTGTGAATTCTTTAGGAATGTAAGATAGGTGCATGAGGATATGTGCAAATTATGACTTTGGTATTTAAAGAATGACCTTTTACCAAAATCGGGTTCTCTAGATGTAATTACATCTAAAGTGATTTACATGTAACTGTGTTTGAAGAAAACATGTAATTAGACTCAGAGGATGAAATTGCATGTAAGTGGGTATGGAAAATGGAATTGCATGTAAATAAAAATCAATGTAATTTCATATATTGGAAAATGAATGAGATATGCTTTGACATGTATTAGTGAAAAGATGTGATGTACTTGCATGAAGAGGTGGAATGTGAAATGGTGTGAAATACTCTCACATTCTTGGGAAATAATCCTTAGCCTTTTCGAAAAAAAGCAAAACAAAACAGCAAGCAAACAACAAACAAAACTATGCACAAAACAAAAACATACCTATGGATTTAGACTCAAACATGACAAAATATCAAGCTGCTCTCCTATATGCAATGTTGAATTTTGAATTTGGGGAAGTTCCAAGCATTTGAAAATGTAAGTTTTCATCTCATCTAAAGGAAATTTGCAAAATACATGGTATATCTTTGAACAAGTGTACAATGATAAGCCAAATATGCAACAAAATAGTAAAAGGTTTGAAAACTTCAACTTACTTGGAGATCAAAGAGCCAAATGTGGAAGATTGACAGGTTAGAATGATTGACTTTCCTCCAAATTCGAATTTCCAAACAACTCCTTGACCTTTTCAATGCTTGCAAATGATGGCTTTGTATGGGGCATTTTTGTATGCAAATGCCCAAAAACATGATCTCAATCCCTCAATGTGCAAAACATTTTTAGAATCACCATGTATTTGTACATTTTTTGTGCAAAAATGTGGTCTCCAAATGCAATGGCATGGATCATTTTTTCCAAGGAAAGTTAAAAACATGGCCTCCAAATGCATGAGTATGCATCAAAACTCAGAAACGCCCTTCCTTGGTGAATTTTGTGGCTTGGAAAGAAGAAATCTGGGCATTTTTTGGCAAAAATGTGCCCTCCTTTTGCATGAATATGAGCCGCTTTTGGCCTCAAGAAGGAAAATTGTGGACTTGAATAGCATTTTCATGCATCAAAATGCCCAAACACTCTATGGGAGGTTTTGCATGTTTTAAAATGCAAGTCTTTTGGTTATCAATGGAAATTGCACTCTCCATGTGCTTTTGCATGTTTTAAAATGCCTACAAGTAGCAAACAATGTAAATTGCACTCTCTAGGCTTCATTACATATTTTAAAAACATGTAATATGTATATGTGTTGGGCATTTTTAGCCTTGGAAGGAAAAATCGTGGTCTTAAGATGCTATTACATGTTTTAGAATGTCAAATCGCACTCTCAAGGGCATTACATGTAACATTTAAACATGAAAAAGGCCACTTTCATGCAAATTGTACTCTAGGATGGGCATGACATGTTTTAAAAACTTAGTTATTATTTGCCTAAGCCCATAAAAGTCCCTTTCTAGTGCAAATCACACTTTCGAGGCATTTACATGTAAATGCGATTTTTCTTGCAAAGTGGACTCTTGGAAGTCCATTACATGTATTTCTAGTGCAAATCGTACTCTAGGAAGGCATTTACATGTAAACATGTAAGACCAATTTAAAAGACCAACTAAGCACATGTTTAATTGATTTTTAAAGAAATATCACTTAATTGGGTCAAAAATATTATTTACACTATATAGCTAATTAATCATTGGAAATATAATTTCAAAAAGCAATATTTAACTTAGATGTTTTAAATAAAACATAACGTAACTTTCAAAAATAAATTAAACTATATAGTTAATAAAGTAACTAAAGTGAAAAATTAATTGGCAACTCAACATAAAAATATAACATAAAGTGCTCTATAGTCACTTAAGTGATAAAGTAACTAAAAACATACATAAAGTCAATTTATGTTATATTTTTCAGAAAGTGAACGTCAACAATAAAATATAACATGATATTTTAAATATGCAATTCATTTTGGGCATTTCAATGATCATATCTTTTGACTACAAAGTCTGATTAAGCCCTAAGATATACTAAATCGAAGGAAAAACCAAAAGCAAGAGATTGAACAAAACCAAAAGAGCAAAAGCAAACAAACACACACTAAAAAACATAAAAAAAATACATTTGGAGGCTTCAAAAATCAAGCATAAGCTTAATAAAAAGTAAAATGAAAAGGCCTTGACGAAATCCTTTAGTAAAATGAAAAAGCCTTGACGAAATCCTTCAGTAAAATGATTCATTATACCAATTGGGTTCAATTGATTGATCAATACATTAGCCAATTAAATAATGAACTAACTCAAAGAAACATAAAACTAATTTGAAAAAGTCGTACTGTTACCTACATTTTGTGGTGACAAAATGCAGGACAATAACATCGACTCATTCGCAATGCTTCACACTACATCCTCATCTTTGGTGACTTGTTTAGAAAGGGTCTAGATGGAGTGCTTCTTAGGTGCTTAGAGAAGGATGAGTCCAAGTGAGCATTAGCTGAAGTTCATGACAACATTTGTAGGTCTCACTCTAATCGCCTTGTGCTTGCTCAAGAACTGGTTAGGGCTGGCTACTATTGGCCTACTATGCAAGTTAGTGCCGTGCAATATGCTAAATTCTGCAAGTGTCAACTCCATTGTAACTCGATTCATGCTCTTGGACATGAGTTGATACCTTCTATCACACATTGGCCTTTTCAGCAGTGGGCCTTTGATTGAGTTGGCAAGATCCATCCTAGTTCTTCTAGTAGACACAAATTCATCATTATCGCTACTAAGTACATCACTAAATGGGTTGAAGTCATCCCTTTTTCTACTACTAGTGGAAAGCATGTGTCCCTCTTCATACTGAATCATATAATTTGTTGCTATGGTGTCCCTTCATCCATTGCCACTAAAAACAGAGGACAGTTCAAAAACAAGGATCTTAGACAACTTTGCAAGAAAATTAAAATCAAACAATACTAGTTATTGATATGCTATTATCAAGGGAATGGTCAAGTTGAAGCTTCTAATAAGACACTACTGAAGATCTTGTATATAATTGTTCACAAATTTAGAAGGGATTGGTGCTTGCAAATCAATCTCACACTATGGGCTTATAGGACTAGCATACACACACCTACTGGAGCTACACCTTTCGCTCTAGTGTATGGATCTGAGGTTGTTCTACCTTTAGAAGTTGAGATTCCTTCCATATGGGTCTCCTTGATAGGGTAAATTACTAATGAGGATTATAGAGCTATGAGAATTGGGGAACTTGAACTCCTAGATGAATGTCGGAAGGCTGCTTTTGATCATATGAGAGCATATCAAAAACGCATGTCTACTAGCTACAACAAGAAGGTTCATCCTAGGGAGTTTCAAGTTGGTGACCTTGTCCTTTGAGAGAATCCAAATAATAAACCTAATAGAGAACATTAGGGCATGTTTGAGACTAACTAGTTGGGTCCTTACATTGCCACTAGTGCTTTGAGATCCGATGCTTATCATCTCTCTACATCTGAGGGAGAACAACTCCCCGAGCCTATCAACATACTGCATCTGAAGAAGTTCTATGCCTAGTGCTCTTGCTGCTTAGATCTTGTATTTACTTTATGGACCTGGTATAATTTATTAAAAAAAAATTGATATATGGTCCTAAAAAAATCCTAAGAAATAGAAAATGTCCTAAAAATATGGTCATCTTCATGAAAACCTAGCAATAAGAACTTTGATATATCACAAAAAATTCAAATATCTCAAAAATACAAAAAAAATCATAAAAAGTCCTGAAAAAAATCCTGCCATGTGGTGAAAACCTAGAAACATGCACTACTTGAGACCCTTGCATTAATGTCTATCAGCATGTTGCTCTGCACTCTGAGCTCTTCCATCTCATATCTTTTTGCCCTACCTAGTTTGGGAATGACTCTTATAAGTCTAGGGGGCACAAACTATATAGCTTATTGGGTCTCTTAGTTGCGTTGGCATTTCTTTTGCATCTCTCTAAACAGTGTTTTTCAACATTCCCCTTGACATCTAGTATTTCTAACCACTTATTGAACGCTTTGACTATAGTCTAGGATGTCTGATATTCTCACTGACAAACTTGAGTCCTAGGAAGACGGTTATGTGACCTTAACACATGCACTTTAACTAAAAACCAACTGACACTTGTTGAGTTATTTTCTTTGTGTGTTATTTGTAATGATTCCTTTACCGAGTGTTCCCTCCTTAGTCTCTCGAGGATGTCACTAAACTAGAAGATTGGGGGCATGGGGCATGTTTTCGTTTGACTTTTGTCTATGGGTGTACTTTGCAGATCTTAGGTGTCTTGAGCATCTTCCTTTGACCCACTTGACACTTGGGATCTTCGAAGGAGTGTCCTTGTCTTTTTGTTGTGTTTTCTCCAAGACCGTGCTTATGGCCATCTTGACATTTTGTGTCTCGATGCAAGCATAATATTGCTACACTAAACCCAAGCAATCTAACTGCACAGTCATTTTGACTTCTATGTCTTTAATGCATAGGTTGGGTTTCCACATCCCTATCTAATATAGATCATATTCATATCCTCATAGTTCATACTAATGATGTTTGTATGATCTTTTGATGTCCTTAATAAGACTCAATGATAAAAACAAGGACCTACTTATATAACCCTTGCAATTGCACCTTTGCATAATAGCTTGCATTATAGGTTTCATTCTAATATAGGTTACATTTGTGTGTCGAGAGAGTCTTCTTTATCTTTCATGGATGTGTCGGTCAACTGTGTTCATCTTCACTTGATTCTTCTCGATCATGTCTTCATCTTCTTTTGATCTTGTCATCTCATCACTTCTTTTCTTTTCCTGTCATCACAAGGGGTTAATTCTATCATCATATATAATCTATGCGAGAGCTAAATTTTCAAATCATGAGTCCATATCTTAACATAGAGCTAGACATATGAGAGAGATATCAATACATTTAAGAGCATATACATATCAACATGTGCATTAAGTGGAAATGAGCATACATGGAAATGAGCATATCATATCAACATCACATGCCAACATACACAATAAATGCCAAAACATACATTTATCCATCACATGAGCATGAAAATAGACAAGTACACAATGCCAAAACTCGAATCCAATATCTCATATAAATGGTGAAATATTAAGTGTCTATATAACATGAGTACAAAATCTGGATCACTATCTCAGGTGATTCATCAAGTATGTCAAAACTATAGAGCCCTAGCTAAATCCCATGTTTGGCTCCCTCCCTCTTGTGTTTGATGTGGCTGTGGAGGAGCCTAGATCCTATATGGTGGTGGTACTGCTCCCTCTGATCTCCCTACTTGCTCTAAGTAGTCTTGGAGTCCCTATCCTAGAGGCACTACAGCCCTATATGTTGTGTAGTAATAGGCAGCTCTCGCACCATGACGCTCTACCTCTCGCCTTGCAGTAACTCTCTCCCTCTTGTACTCCTTGTTGCGAGAATGCTCATCTATGAGCTATTGGTTCCACACGATGATGGTAGTACGTGTCTACTGGAGCTCTTCCTCCCGCACTCTAATCCTCTGATCCCTCTCATCATATCCTCCTACTAGTGCCAACTGCTCCTTCCTTTGGCCCCTGTCCCTCTCTCTCTCTACTCAAGGCTGCTTGATCAGTCTCTCCTCCTCTTCTCTCGCCATGCGCAACTTCTAGATGGAGCCTGGCTCCTGGAACTGCTAGGCCCATCTTGTCCTCTGCCTCCTCTCCCTCCATCCCCTCCATCACCCTTATCATCTCCCTCATCTTTGCACTATGTTTGGTGTAGTGAATCTAGGGAAGGGATGTGCCCTCATCTACCCCATATAAGTTACTAAGCATCTATTGTAATATCCCCATCATCAAATAGAGTATTTATCAAATCTTTGTTAATAGGTCGATTGATTTAAAAATTTCTTGGACCCATTCTAATTTTGCTTCCGTAGGTAAGTGTAGCCACCGACTATCTTTGTATACCCTTGGAAAGTTTTCTTGACAAGTATTTAAAACAACTTGTAGGTAGTCGTAGGTATGCAATTTGGATTATATTTTTTTGTACTATGAATTCCTGTTAGGATTCTCTATTGTTCACCATTTCGGAAGTGAAAGATCTTCTCTACTTGGCTTGTTTGGTTTCGGTGGGATTCAACCCTCACTGTATTCTATTGCATGTAATACTTCGCTCAAATTTGGCAAATCGAAGCACCATCTTGTGGAAATATAAATTGAAGGATCAGATGCATTCAATCTTCATTCTTGTTTGGATTTGTTTCATGAATTTGGGTTTATAACTTTTGGTTGTAGAACTTCACATTCCCCTTCTATCCACACACCATCTATCACCGTAGCTTAGCACAACTCACAATAATGTATCATCACCTTACTGTACGGCCTTTCTCCCATGACTGCCTATCCACCGTTAGCTTGCAACATCACCATACGACTTGGTTTCTTCATCCGTGCAGACTGCTTCACCACCGTATGGATCGCCTTAGCAACCGTTTAGCTCACACCACTGGTTGTACAACTGTCTTGTGTCCCCATTGTGCCACCATATGACCTACACTAACTTACCATACGACCTTTCTATTGGCTACTGTATGACCTTGTATATGATCACTACACAACTCCTATCATTCACCAGCAACTATACGGACACGTTTTTTACTATCGGGACTAGAAGAATTTGATTTTCTAAGGTATTACTGGAAAGGAACATCACAGTGGTATTAGAGCAAAAACCTTTCGGGAGCATCTTTGAAACTTTCGGGAACATTACTGAAACCTTTCAGGAGCATCTCTGAAACTTTTGGGAACATTACCGAAACCGTTTAGGAGCATCTTTGAAACTTTCGGTAACATTACTGAAACTGTACGAGAATATTACATCTGTCACCCCCAGTAGTAGATCCCAAGCTATTGGTTATAGATGTTGTGCCTCATGCAAACATGTTGTGTAACTCAGCATGGGTAACCAACCTTGACCCTCCTCATTCCGATACCTCACATAGGTGGTCATCTCAGTTGTCACCCACTGTCTCCTCCCAAATTATCGCCATACTCTTTTGATGACGAATCAATGTACTGCTCCTAGGTGCCTCCCTAGTAGAGGCAAGTTGCAAAACATGTAATACAACTCCCTTCTCACCTCTACCCAATCCTTGTAGTTAACATAAGGTCTCCACTCGAAAGCTGCTACATCATCTAATAGCCGCTAGTAGTATGGTGTGTCTCCACTATGCGACTGTGCTATGAACCCTGAGTATCTATATATGAAGGGTCTCCCCCTCTCTCTCGGCTGGACCCTAGGTCACACCACAACGATGTGATCCCAACCCTATACCTATGCCAGAATGGCACCACAAGCCCAACTCTTCTCCCTCCTATAGACAACATTGTGCAACTCACGGAACATGTCTGTCAAGAGGGTGGGACCCCCAATCATCCATCATGGTGAATCCACTAATTCCATAACCAATCATCCCCATCCATATGGGAATCCCCTCTGACTTCTTTTAGTAATCAAGCCTTGTCCTATTAGAGGGCATACTATGCAAGTCACCGAATAGTCCTTCCTATATCGCTCTATCATCTACTCCGATAATATGTATTTGTCTAGGATCGTATCATCTTGGAACACTACTCGTAATGCAGCTCTGCCCTCCTCAAAAGACTATTCAGAGTATACCTACAACACAAGTTTTTTCACATCAACATTGATATCACCGAGACTAAAGTATACATGATAATTAAAAATTGATCAACAATACTCACAGGCTCTCGAACATATGGGATCCGAAGGATCTTATACACATCCTTAAGTGTGATGGTGGCCTCACCTATTAGCAGATGGAAGGTATTATGCTCGTTGTGCCTTGATCAGCTAGGGCTATGAAGAGACCATGGTTTGCCCAAATATGAGGAAATTGCAGTAACTCACCAAATCCCATGTCTCTAAATTTAGCCCTCTATGTGGGATCTAGGCGGGGCATGAGTCTCAACCCAACAACCTCAGGAGCCCCGATAAACAAGTTTGGAAATGTTTCCTGCATCACACACACATGTAAATGTATCAGTACCTATCATATGAGAATCAAAATGAAACTAAGAACATCACCTCAACTACAAGAGCGATCAATTAAGTCAGAATAATGCAAAATGACGAAAATCTGAAGTACACTTTGTATATGCTACTTTAGTATGTTAGAAACACCAAATTAAAACAATCAAAAGCATTTGCATACTAATTTAACATAACTTCATGAGAGACAAAGTGAAGTCCTCAAATGAGAATATGAGTCATGGATAGGCTCTCTCAATGAGGATGATCACTTGATGTAGAGGTGTGTCTAATAGCTAAGATGACTTGATTATGTATGTATGCTCAAATGCTCAAATGGGCTTCAATGGAAGATTTTTGATAGATTTTGGTGAATGGATTTGATGTAAAAATGGCTTTTCAAAATAGCATTATGGTTTTACTTTTTAGATTGTGTTAAAATGGCTTGGGAGAGGATTCTTTAAATAGGCAAAGGGCTTGAGGGATCAAGGGCTAGGATGCAAGGATGGGAAAAAGCTTATAGAAAGTTTAGATTGAATAAGAGGAGAGCACATGGATTGTGCTTCCTTATAGCCAATCAAGAAGTTACACATGTCACAGAGTCATTGGTTAGAGCAAGAGGGGTTGAGGGGTTAACAAAGGAGGCTCAAAGCTCATAATGACCCTCATAATGGCTTGCAAGAGCAATGAATGGGCTTGTGAGAGTCATTTATGGCTTTGTGGGCTTCATAAAGTTTTATGGTTGGGATATTTTGAGGGGATAGACTTTGGCTTGGCTTAGGAAAGTCTTAAGCTTGTTTAGGATTGTGCAAATTATTAAGGGTAGGATTAGAGATGGCTTAAAATTAGATTAGGGATGTTAGAGATGGGCAAGTGGATGGCATTTAATGAGGGTGGGTGAAGGAGGAGATATTTGTTAACTTTGGCTTGGGTTAGCAAGTCTTAACCGCTATTTAGGGAATGTGACAAGGTTAGGAGGGGATTACGATTAGGATTAAAGATAAGGATTGACATCTTCTAGAAGAGTCTAGGCTTTGAATGATGATGAAGACTTTTTAAAAGAGTCTAGAACTTCCTAGAATGAGGATAAATAAGGTTTTTAGGAAATAAATAAAGTTTTATTTATTTCAAGGGTTTGGGTTGAGGAGATATTTATTAAAATATTTTTAATAAACATGAGGATTAATATTTAATCTTAATTAAATATTTTGAGTTGGGATTAGGGGTAGGAAATGATGGGATTAGCCTTTAATCGAAATTAAAGAAGAATTAGAAGATTTTGGAAGAGGTTAGTGGTCTTAAGGAAATTGGCCAAGTTTTGGGCAAAAAATAAATTAATTATTTTTTTTGGGATTTTTGGTCAATTTATTAATTATATAATAAATAAATAAGGAAATAATGTTTAAATAAGATTTAAACATTTTTGGGAGGGATTCTTTAATTAAATATTTTTAATTAAGATAAAGGGATTTAATGGCATAAAAATAAATTAATTAATAAATGATGATGTCATCAAGAATTTTTCAAAAAATAAAAATACTTAATTTTCTAAAGGATTTTAGGTGTCTACATTTTGCCCCTCTTTAATGTGATGCCGCAAGTGGCATAGCATCAAAGATAAGAAAATAAGATGCCCAAGGCTAGAGCAGAAGAGGAGAGAATGGACTAGAAGATGCCCCCTCAAGACGGTGGCGGGGAGAGAAAGCGAGGCTCGACGGCTTTTTGAAAAGTACAAGAATCTTGGCGGGTGAGAGGACGAAGAGTGGCTTAAGAGAAGAGGTTTAGTTAGCTCAAACTCTCACTATGGGAGAATGATAAAGGGGAAAATCAGAGGCACAAGAGTAAATAAGCTTAAGACTTTCAAGATTAGGGGGAGGATGAAGGAGCAAAGCGCTATAAAAAGGAATCCAGGATAAGGGAAGGGATGATGGGATGAGATAAAGCTGAGGCAACAGGATTTCAAAGAGTCAGATTGGCGGAAGATGGGTTTTGGAGATCCCTAGGACTAGGATTGTGGATCTTGAAAGATGAGGCTTGGTGGATTGATTGGATTGGTGGATCCCTAAGACTAGGATTGCGGATCCCTAAAGCTAAAAGTGAAGATTGATTCAAAGAGATACTGATGCATAAGCTGGGGTAGGAGAGACAGATGCTGGATATGGATGGGGGATAATGGAGATGAAGGGAATCCATTGAAGCTTTTTGAGCAGGGGGATACTTCAAAGAGAAGTACGACTATGTAGTTGAGCACTAGATTTGCTATAGGACTGTTCGTTAATTTCCAAAGTTACCAAGAACATCAAGGCTGTGTCACCAACCATCCAGAGGACTAACGAACTTACTCGAAACAAACACACAAGGATTGCCCCAGTAGCACACATGAATCCCAGAGGAAGCAACGTGGAATTGACACTGGGTAACCCACAACAAGAAAAGAAAAACAAACAAAAGACCTGATCAAAACCTTACGCTCAGATTGCCCCATTCACAGTATACCATGATATGGAAGATCGTGGCAACCTTGAGGAAAGAACAAAAAGATTGCTTGGAAAAGATACTTCAAGACCCAAAAGGGAAGATTCCAAATCAAAAGAAAGTGAAAATCCAAAAGAGAACCATTTGCCAATGAGATAGGTAGGACGACGTACTAACGGACCAAGATCAGACATGAGGAAAGCTATATCCTATAGGGATCTATCGGAGCTATATCCTATAGGGATCTATCAGAGAGCACCTAAGCTGGTGGATTTGGATGAGTGATGAACTTGGCAAGCTAAACTGAGAAGGATAACACTTTCGTGACAAGAGATCTAGCTAAAAGATGCATTGGAATAGCTAACCAAGATTTGTGCGATGTGTGCAAGATGCTGATCAAGGATGAACTGACACGAAAGCTGGATTGATACAATGGTACTAAGCTAAAGAGGATGTACAAGCTGACGGACCAAGACATGTTACAAATGTACAAGGTTGTTCATGTTGTGGTTTTTGTGAGATGGAAATGTTTGTGAAGGGTGGGATGTTTGTAATAGTTGATAGGTGGATAGGTAGATAGTTTGCAAAAAACTTAAGTGAAAATGGGGTTCTTTGTTTGAATGTGATAGGATACAAGCTTTGGTATATAATACAAGCTGGAATATGGTACAAGCTTTGGACAAGATTTGGATATACAAGCTATGATACAAGGGATGATACAAGATTTACAAGTTGTACAAGAGGTATTTACAAGCTTCATTAGATTTTGCATATTTGGTTGGAACACCAAAGGAACAAGCAGGTGTTTTATGGGATAGTGGGTGAATGGATGAGGGATAGGATAGTGATAGATAATGGATTAGTCTTAGTACACAAGGCGCCTGAATTACCAGGTTTTCACCAAGGTACCTATCCAAGGCACTTGAATTGCAAAGTTTTCACCATTGGACGCTTATTTCTCTTTACTATTTTTTTGTATTTTTCAAAAGTTGGGTATACCAAGGATCTTCAAGCATAGAACTTCTTGAGATGAATGATGTTAGTAGAATCATTCAAGAGTTCTCCTTCCAGTGTAGTTAGTTGATAGGCTTTAGAGCCAAAGGAGGTAGTGACAACATAAGGACCAAGCCATGTAGGTTCAAACTTGCCTTTCTTTTCTCGATCGGCTTGGACTTTAATATTTTCTTTGAAGACCATGTCGCCCGGCTAAAAGTGTCGTGGGAGCACCTTCTTGTTGAAATTCCTTTTCAGACAAGTTTGATAGACTGTGAGATGATCATAGGTTGCTTTTCGCTTCTCGTCTAAGAGATCTAGCTGAGTGAGTCGAACTACTCTGTATTCTTCACCTGATATTTGCTCTTGCAAAGATATGCGCAAGGAGGGAAGTTCAACCTCTATGGGTAGTACTGCTTCGGCACCATAGACTAAGGAGTATGGAGTTGTGCCTGTGGATGTATGGAAGGAAGTTCGATAGGCCCATAGGGCTGGATTTATTTGTAGGTGCCAATCGCGGCCGGAATCATTGACAACTTTTTTTAGAATTTTGAGGGTTTTGTTAGTTGCCTCTGTCTGGCCGTTACCTTGTGGGAAATATGGGCTAGAAAAGCGGTGATGGATGCAGAGGGAAGTGCATAATTCTTCCATGTTGATATTTTCAAAGTTACCTCCGTGGTTGGTGAAGATGGTGGATGGGATGCCAAAGAGGCAAACAATGTGGTACAAGATGAACTTGGAGACCTGAACTCCTGTAGTTGAGACTAGGGGGACTGCTTCCACCCATTTAGTGAAATAGTCTGTAGCTATTATTATCCATTTATGTCCATCAGATGAGAGAGTTGTGATAGTTCCAACTAAATCAAGGCCCCAACAAGCGAAAGGCCAAGGTGGTGCAATAGGTTGTAGGTCCTGTGCTGGAGCATGCACAAGATTTGCGTGCTGCTGACATGGTAGACACTTTCTGACAAAGTCACAAGATTCTTCTTCAATGGTAGGCCAATAGTAGCCTGCTCTAAGGATTTGTCGCGCGAGGACAATACCACTCATGTGGGCACCGCAAAGTCCGGAGTGTACTTTTAACGCCATTGCGGCCTCATTTTCATCTAAACATCGAGAGAGAGTATCATGATAACCCCGATGATATAGGGTATTGGCTATGATAACATAGTGGGATGATTTTCGGATGAGATTTTGGCATTGGGTACGTGTGAGGTGAGGGGAGATGATACCATCTTTAAGGTAAGCGTGAATCTCATGGTACCAAGGGGATTGGGGACCAACCAAGATACAAACATGGTTTGAGTCATCATTCGCATAGGCAGGTGTGAGGAGCTACTCGACTAAAAACTCATACTGCGTAACCGCTTGGGGAATTTCCAAGAGCGAGCCGATAGTAGCCATAGCGTCTACTGCTTTGTTCTGCATTCGAGGTACTTGTGTAAACTGAAGCTTTGTAAAATGTTGGGTTAGCTAATCAACTAGCTCTTTGTAGGGTAATAGCTTTTCATCTTTGGTTTGATATTCATTTAGGGCTTGCTTGATGATAAGCTGAGAATCACCAAAGATTTGTAACTCAGTGATGTTCCATTCTGCAGCTATCTTTAATCCTGCTATGAGAGCCTCATATTTAGCTATATTGTTGGTGCTAGGGAATTGTAGCTTGAAGGCTTTTGGAATGTAATCTCCTTGAGGTGTGACCAACAATATTCTTTCCCCTGATCCATGAGATGTATATGAGCCATCAAAATAAAGTTTCCATGGGGGTTGTTCTTCAATTAGACAGATATGCTCATCTAAAAATTCTGTGATCAAAGGATATGTATCTACTAGAGGCGCATCAGCTAAGTGATCTGCTATAGCTTGCCCTTTGATTGCCTTTCTGTCCACATACTGGATGTCAAATTCGCTAAGAAGCATAACCCATTTGGCCAAACAGCTTGTAAGTGCTGTTCTAGAGAGCATATACTTGAGAGGATCAATTTTGGATACTAGCTGGACGGTATGACTTAGCATGTAGTGGCGAAGCTTTTGAGTTGAGAAAACAACTGCCAAACAAGCTTTTTCTATAGGAGTATAATTGAGTTCATAACCAACTAGGGTTCTACTGATGTAGTAGATGGCTCTTTCTCTGTCGTAGTCATCGAGTTGTGCTAGAAGTGCCCCTAGAGCAATAGGCGTTGCTGATATGTACAAGATCAAGGGACGACCAAGAACTAGTGGAACCAAGATAGGGGGATTGATGAGATACTGCTTGAGATGATCAAAGCTACATTGACATAAAGGATCCCACTTGAAGTTTTCATCCTTCTTTAGTAAATGTGCAAATGGTGTACACTTATCTGCAAGCTGGGAGATGAAGCGTCGAACGGATTGAAGCTTTCCCTAAAGAGTGCGAAGCTGTCACAGTGTCTAGGGAGGAGGCATGTCTAAGATAGCCTTGACCTTCTTGGGGTCGATCTCTATACCTCGTTTAGAAACTATAAAGCCTAGAAGCTTGCCAGATGTGACCTCAAAGACACATTTCTTGGGATTCAGCATGAGATGATATTTGGCTAACCTATCAAAGACTTTCTCCAGGTCAGCAAGATGATCCATGAAGGTGTGAGATTTAACCAAGATATCATCCACATAATCCTCCAAAATGCTATGGATAAGATCATGGAAAATGGCTGTCATAGCTCTTTGATAGGTAGCCCCAGCATTCTTTAGGCGAAAAGGCATCATGTTGTAGCAAAAGGTTCCCCAAGGGGTAGTGAATGTTGTCTTATGCTGATCCTCTTCTGCAATCTTGATTTGATTATACTCAAAAAATCCATCCATGAGGGATAGAATTTCATGTCCAGCTGTAAGGTCTACAATCATATCTATGTTGGGTAAGGGAAAATCATCTTTTGGACAAGCTTTGTTAAGATCTCTGAAATCAGTGCAGATTCTGATGTCACCGAAAGGCTTAGTGATGGGGACCATGTTGGAGATCCACTCTGAGTAGTTGATAGGTCGGATAACTTTAGCAGCTAACATTCTTTCTAATTCAGCTTTGACCAGTAATGCCACCTTGGGGTGCATTTTTCTAAGCTTTTGTCTGACGGGCTTGATCTTTGGATCGACTGCAAGATGATGAACTACAAGCTTTGGATCAAGTCCTAGCATGTCCTGATATGACCATGCAAATCAGCCAATGTTCTCTCTTAAGACCTCAAAGAGGAGGTCAGCTTGGTCTTGTGATAGGGATGCAGCAATGTGAACAAGTCTGGGGATCTTTGAAAAACCGATGTTGACTTCTCTAGTATCCTCAATTAGAATAGAAGACACCTCTGATCGATTATCTTGAGGAGGCAATGCTAAATCCTCATGTTCTGCTTGTGACTTTGGATTTTCTTGCTGAGGGGTTCTCTTCGCTGCCTTAGCTAGTCCCGGATTCACCTTAGTTCTAGTTTTGGGTGTATCGAAACTAAGTTGGGGATTTTCTCCAAAATACCCCTTAGGATCTAGCTTATAGATAGAGGCAGAATTTGGCTTTCTTTGCTTTTGAGGAGTTTCGGCTCCCATGAATCTCAGAAGCGCTTCCTCTGATGTGAACTCATCAATGTGTATGACGCTTGGTTGGTCCCAATCTATGAGTTGTGGATGGGCGAGTGGTAGGTCAATGAAATGGATGGATAGTTCTTAGAGAACAGAGTCTGCGAGAAAGATTTGGTCTGGGATATCGTCGTAGGCTCTCTTTTCAACTTCCTCAAGAATGTCTTCGATTTCGACAAGGTCGTGGTGAATGTTTGAAAAAGCGTGACCATTCTCATTGGTGCCCCCAGTTGTGGGTATGCCAAAGCCAAGACCTGACTTCGATTCCCACTTGTGTGTGTCGATGGGGCACTACATTCCTCTTTCTTCTGGTCCTAAACCACCACCTTGATAGTTCCATTTGTTAGTGATGAGCTTATGTTCTTGGGGATACTTCTCGCTGAAGTGATCAATGCGTGCTTGACTTCTTGGAGGTGCATCCTTATGTAACTAATTGTTGACATCTGGAGTGAGCTCCTCATGAAGAGGGATTTTCGAGGATACAAAGGTTGTTGGGCCAAACTGTTTGTATCGAGGTGGAATCTCCTTAGCTTTTTGATATGTCGGTCGTCCATGGGCATGTGGATCAAGTGGGAGTGCCCCGATAGCAAATGCGTCTGACAGACTATACTCTCCACAGCCTTTGTTATTGATCTTCACGGTAGACAAGGTGGAGGCGAGGATGGTTTCTGGGTCATTACAAGTGTGGGATGAGTTGGCGATGGCTGTGTCGATATCAATTCTAGGGCAATGGTTTGTATATGAAGCTTCAACCGCATTGCAGTAAGCAAAGGGTTCTGGATCGGCATGGATGGTTACCTCAGTGCCCTGATGCAAAAATTTGACGCACTGATGGTAAGTGGATGGAACGGCTTTAATGGCATGAATCCATGGGCGACCGAGGAAGATGTTAAATGGTAGGTTTAGATCAATAACATGGCAGAGTGTTTCTTGGATGACTGGACCAACCTTGATTGGCGGAAAAATAGTTCCTTCTG
This sequence comes from Cupressus sempervirens, assembly GCA_028749045.1. Classification (NCBI taxonomy): domain Eukaryota; kingdom Viridiplantae; phylum Streptophyta; class Pinopsida; order Cupressales; family Cupressaceae; genus Cupressus; species Cupressus sempervirens. The sequence continues at coordinate 160,460,788 of CM053787.1, forward strand.
TGGTTCTTTCCAAGTTGTCATAAGCTTTGATGGTGATAACCTCACTAATGATATCTGCCTTAGTATACCCAGCTTGTTTTATGAATTTTAGGGTGCAAATATTCAAGGCTGATCCATTATCTATCATTACTCTTTTTATGGCAAAATTGGATACCATGATGGCTATGCGAAGCGGAAGGGTGTGATCTAACTCGACCACGGGTATGTCGGTGGGTTTGAATGATAGGGCACATGAGGAGGATAGGTGTCCAACAAGATTACGAAAATCAGTAGCGTTGATATTTGAAGGGACACGGGATTCTATGAGAGCATTGTCAAGGATGTTTTTGTACACAGGACTAGTACGAAGGTGGTCTAAAATGGAGATTTGGGTTGGCATGTTCCCAAGGTGTTCCAAGATATTGTATTGGCTTTTGGACGGAGCTAATGATACTGCTGGGGTTGATAGTGCAGATGGGACTAATGGGGCTGCGATGTTCAATCACGCTCTTCTAGTGGTGACTGCACACTCATTGTTTGGGCCTTGGATATTGATAACATTGACAAAAGGCTCTTTTTCAAATATACAACCAATGAGGCTACCATAGTCTATGTAGGATGAAGTGTGGTCATTGTTCTTCCCATGCTGTTGGTTTGGCTGACGGTTGTTGGTATTGTTGTTGTTGGTTTGGATAGGTGTTTTTCCAGGATCTTGGTTGTTGTGAGGAGGAAAAGCATTTGGATAGATCTGTAAGCCTGCATTGGGAGAGGTTTGGGCACCAACGGTGATTTCTTTCCGATCAATGAGGTCCTGCACATAATCTTTCAGTTTCATGCATCTGAGGGTGGTGTGACCTTTTACCCTATGAAATTTGCAGTACTCATTGTCTTTGTACCATGCAGCTTTAGATTGGCCTGGGTCAATTTGCTGGGTAGGAGGAAATTTGATGAGGTTTTCTTTAGTCAATTTCTCAAAAATGACATCCAATGGCTCACCAAGGGGTGTATAGTTTCTAGGTGCAGGTTGGAACTTAGGCTTTGGTCCTGCAGCTACATTGATGGCATTAGCTTGATTGCTAGACCCTTGAAAGTTGGGTCTTGGATTGTGGCTTTGATAGCTTTGGTGATTCTGCTATTGGTAGTTGATAGCTTGTTGATTGTTTGATTGATATGGTGGGTTGGACTGATTTTGGGAAGGACCAACAATATTCACATGTCTCGTATCAGTAACCCCATCTATTGCAACGTGCTTGTTTTTGTTCCAATACTTAGACTTGTCATTTGAATGTGTTTGATTTTGGTTGGCTTCCTTGTAAATCTTGACCACACCGTCTTTAATGAGTCCTTGCTCAAGGATCATTCCTTTCTCTTTGATATCTTTGTAGGTCTGCAAACAGTTCATGGTCATGTGGTGAGCCAAGCTAGGATGGGCATTATCAATAAACATTTTCTCCAAATGGCGCTCTGGCAAGGTGCAAGATATGCGGGTGGTAAGGGTTTTCCATCTTTGCAAATATTCGAGAAGGCTTTCTCCACCTTTTTGCTTAGTGTGGACAAGATCAACTACTGATAGTTCTGTTTCGACAAGATGGGCATATTGGGCTACAAATGCCTCAGACAATTCAGCAAAGTTTTTAATTCTGCCATATGGGATTCTATAAAACCATTCAAGAGCTGGTCCAGCCAAGCTTTTGGGAAATAGACGCAAGAGGAAGATGTCACCATATGCCACTTCTTGGCAATGCATGTAAAATTCTTTGATATGTGTGACAGGGTCTCCTTTTCCTCTGAATTTGTCAAACTTGGGTGTCTCAAAGTGTTTGGGAAATGGTGTCATGGTAATGGCTCTGTCAAATGGGTAAGGACACACATTCTCAAACTTGAAGGTTTTTGGATCATTTCCCTCCTAGATGTTCTTCAAAACTATCTTCATGGCTTCCCATTCTGAATTAATGGGTGATGGCTGGGGTGCCCCCAATGTAGAAGTGCCCTGAGGCAGGTATGTGCTAGATGGGGCAATGGAATATGGATGGTTTTGAGGTATAGGCTGGTAGGGATTGTACATGGCTTGGGCAACTGAATGGTGGATGATGGGTTGCTAAGGTGGAGGTGGCACATATTGCTGCATGTGTTGTGAGGCTTGCTGTTGATATTGGATTTGAGGTTGGGATTGAGGAACATAAGCTGGCTGTGGGATAAATGGATTGCTTTGTGGAGGTAAGGTATAAGATGGTTGCGAAGCTTGGGGAAAGGATCAGAGAGCTTGTGGAACTTGACTTTGGATTTGAGGAGTTTGACCAATATATGTGGGTTGTGCCCCCATTTGGGAAGGTATCTGCATGGCAAAAGAGGCCAAGTAATTGGTGGTGGGTGGTGGTCGATTTCATCCTAGAAGTGGCATAGAAAAATAGTTAGTAATAGGAGGTAATGGATTAGTTGGTGGTGGAGGTGGTGGGAATTGAAAGCTTGGAAATGGAACTAATGGGGTTTGATAGCTTGGTAGAGTGGTGGCAGGAGCTTGGGTCACTTGAGAGCTTGGCCGAACATTGGTAGTAGCTTGTGGGGTTTGATAGCTTTGTGGAGTGAGGGCAGTAGCTTGTGGATTTGTGGCTGATGGCACTGAGCTCCAAGGACCTAGTGGAAATGATGGAATTGTGCTCTGAGTTGAGGTAAACAAGCTGGGGGTGATGAAAGGTTGATTACTTGGCCCCATGGGTGGCATCCCAGTTGTATATTGCTGAGGTTGGTCAAAGATGCTAGCACTAATTTGGGAGATGGGTGGATTTGGAAGGTTGGGTTGGAGAGCAACAATAGCAATAGTGAAGGGGGTGAATGATGAGGTGTTTTGGGAGAAGGGGGTTTGGGATGGAGTGGTATGGACCAATGGTGGAGTGGTGGTGGCTGGATTGGCTTGCGGAAGGGAGATTTCAACTTGAGTGGAGACTGGTATGTTTGGGTCTATTGGATCATAAGGATTGGCTTGAGGCTCTTCTTTTGGCACATATTGAGGATAATCTGAATCATAAGAGCCTATTGGGAGTGGTAGTTGTCCAAACAACGAGTGAGATGGATCTGATAAGGGAGGAGGTCTTCCAAAGTCGAATGCTCCTATATTGTCCGTTCGAAAGTTAGCCATGATTGTTTCTTTGTTCTTGTCTATAATAGCGTTCACCAATACTGCATTTCCTGGTTGGTTCATGAAAGCTTCAATGTCAATAGGTGATGGTATAGTGTTCTCTGGGCTAAAGGATGGTTGAGTGCTCAAGGGGAGCGATGCTGTTTGATCCAAATGATAGGGTTCCATTGTTTCTTTCTTCTTCTTGGCTAAGCGAGTAACAAGTGGCATGAAAATGTTCCTAGGGATGAGATGCAACAATGCTAATGGATGCAAAGGGGGAAGGCTTTTCTATGTAAATGATTTCTTAGGTTGAGGCAAAGCTATATGACAAACCTAAAGAGGATTGGGTTGGGGATTCTAACTTCAAAGATATGTTGCCAAAGCATGAAAGGTCTGCTTTCCTATGTGCAAGTTTGGTGGTGATTGTGTCAACTTTAAGGATAGACTAATGATCCTTTAGGAAAAACACGAGATTGACCACTTGTGGATCCCAACCTTTGGCTCAAGGTGATGAGGGATAACAAGTGACAAAGCTAGATTACCCTAGACAAAGCTCTGTCAGAGGGATAACCTCGGTGAGGCTGGTGGATTTGCAAGATGGTAGGAATGGAAAACCTTTGGCAAGGTGACAACAATTTTGAAGGCTTGGATGTGAAAATTAGGCTTTTTGGGATGCTAGTTAGGTTTGAGGGGATTGGTTTGATTCTAAGGCAAAGACCTAGATGAGATGGATGAGCTAAAATGATTTAAAGGGATAACCTAGAATGGTTGGCTTTCCTACAAAGACGACTATAAAGTGAAACTTATGCAAGAAGATGTGGAAAAACAAGGGGGCCTAATCATAGAAATCGAGCCTAATTGGTAGGACATAAGCAGGGTTAACTCCTAGATGCTTGCTAAATCTGATAGTGCGATCTAACCAGGCGTCCTGACAGGTTTCGTCGGCCACTTTATCTTCTGCTTTGTGGAGTTTGGCAATTCGAGGGCTTGGTGTTACTTCCTTTCTCTTGGCTGAAATTTCTTGGTATGCCTGAGAGGGCTTGAATTTGGCTTTGTGAAACTTCTGTTCGTGTTTGGGTTGTTCTGACATAAATTCCTGAATCTATTTGGCTTTGAGAGATCGTGGTTTTTTTGCTTCAACTTGTTCAACTTCTGAAACAGGCAGTGACTACGCTAAGTGTGCCCTAAGCTAGGATTGACCAAGTTTGGCAAACATTCATTCAACAAGTAAAAGATCAAGCAATAGATAGGAACAACCAGATAGAAGTTTTTGATTCTCAGAATGTGATATGTGCGCCAAGGAGTGTGTATATTCTACAAATATTTCGATCAGTCACTTCAAACACATTAACATCCTAGTTAGTTGTCTACAAGGCTGACAGTTGGTTTAGCTAGGGAGTCCTCGATATACCCAAGGTACGTGAGGCCCAAATCCATAGATGAAACCAAAACAATGTCACACAGCCGAAAGGAGCAATTACCCACTTCTCCTCTTTCACTTCTCAAGGGTATAAAGTTCCTTGAGGCTTAGCCCGAGTGACAGAATTTTGATCCCAAGAGAGGTGTCTTTGGATTCACCTCCCGATCTTTATACTCCGCCAGAACGCTGGAGTTGAGGTTGTCCCAAGGGGTGATGAAATCCCCAAGCAGGCCTCCTAAAAGCTAAGACAAGATTTTGGATCCTAATCTTATGCACCCAAGATGGCCTCGAAAGATGACAAGGGGAGAGAAGACTTGGATGATCTTGGGCTAAAAGACAGAGTTTTTTTCCAACTAATGCTTTAAGTTTTCTGATCTAGACCTTTTGAAAACACACGTGATTTAAGATGCAAAGGTTCAATTCCAATTTGAAATGTGCCAACAAAAGAGAAGTGATCAAAGAATAAATACACCAAGAAGATTTAGGGTCAACAAAAAGTAAACTCGTGCGCCTGGAGGCCCTCCACGTCAAGTATCGATTGATTTTTTTTAAGGCATTCAAGATTGAGTGTGAGTTTTTTTTAAGCCCAAAACAAAGATGGGTGTAAAGCTCAATTTCAAGCGCATGCCCGGAGGCCCTCCACGTCAAGATTTGTTCAATTTTTATGCCCAAATGAAGTGTTAGTGAGACTAATGTGCATTCAAAAAAAATTTTATCTTAGAAAAATTAACAAAAACTCAAGTGAGTGGAATTTGATTTTTGTGGAGCACTTAACACCTTCTTAGGTAGACGCATCCCCATATATGGCGCTGATATTGCAACCAATGGTTAGAATGATGGGTGATTAAAGAGGGTGAGTCCAACAACAAATTCACTCAAAGTGTCTTTATTTGTTTTTATAACTTAGAAAGTTTTCAAAATATAGATTCATTTTATGCCCCAAAAGATGAAGTGTGAGATATTGTAATGATTAATTGACCTTTTGCATTCAAGATTGGATTTGTTGTTTTAATCATGCATTAATAAAAAATTAAAAAAATTGATTTTAATCCATGGCACTCAAGAGTGATTTTAGCAACATGCATTCAAAGACAAGTGATTAAACATTCAAGTTTTTTCCTTTGAGCATTCAAGATTGAGATTTTGCGTGTTGTTTTAAGAACTTTGAAATGTTTTGTTTTAACCTTAGATCATTCAAGATTTGTTTTGGACTCAAAAGTAAAAATGACTCTTTGGACTTTGGTTTTCATTCAAGATTTTGTATTCTAGTTTGCATGTTTTAAGCCCAAAAAGGATATTCTTAGATTGTTTTGATGCATGAAAAACCTAAAAAACATTCAAGATTTTGCAACAAGACATTTGTTTGGAACAAATAACAAAGCTCTTTAGGACAATTTTGGCAACCATTTAGGACTCTTAGTTTTCATGAGATTTTTAAAAGAACTTTAAAATATTTGCAAATGAGGTTCATTTTATCCTTGATTGATGCTTTGAGTTTGATTTAGTTTTTAGTGTGCACTTAGTGTTGATTTTGAACCTTTTGAAATGGAAACTTGAAGTTCTTTTTAAATTCCCAAAAATGAAGTGTTCCTAACTTTGCATGAATGCATCTAAAACTTTGATGTTGTAAGGATGCAAATGATTGGATTGGTTTAGTTTCACTTGTTAAAAAATTTATTTATTTTTGCAAATTTTTAGTTTTTAATGGATTTAAGTATGATTTGGGGGTTCATTTTAAGCACTTAAAAAAAAGTGTGTATGATTTTGCTTCTTTAAAAAAAAGGCCAAGATCCCTCAAGAAGAAGAAGAAGTAGATGGAATAGAAGAAGAATTTCAAGTGCTTCGTCCACCTATAAGCTTGAAAAATCTGCAAACACTATGAGATAGACTATGAGTTCTTTTGTCTTCTTCATACTCATGTGGACCTACAAAACCAATTTATACAATCCTACCAATCACAAAAACAAGCAAAATTAGCCAAAATCAGCAAATGACATACAAAATTTGACTAAAAAAGCTAATGAAGATGACCCATGCGGGGTCCCACCGGACGTGCAAAAATGTATATGCTACTTTAGTATGTTAGAAACACCAAATTAAAACAATCAAAAGCATTTGCATACTAATTTAACATAACTTCATGAGAGACAAAGTGAAGTCCTCAAATGAGAATATGAGCCATGGATAGGCTCTCTCAATGAGGATGATCACTTGATGTAGAGGTGTGTCTAATAGCTAAGATGGCTTGATTATGTAAGTATGCTCAAATGCTCAAATGGGCTTCAATGGAAGATTTTTGATAGATTTTGGTGAATGGATTTGATGTAAAAATGGCTTCTCAAAATGGCATTATGGCTTTATTTTCTAGATTGTGTTAAAATGGCTTGGAAGAGGATTCCTTAAATAGGCAAAGGGTTTGAGGGATCAAGGGCTAGGATGCAAGGATGGAAAAAAGCTTATGGAAGGTTTAGATTGAATGAAAGGAGAGCACATGGATTGTGCTTTCTTACAGCCAATCAGGGAGTGAAACATGTCACAGAGTCATTGGTTAGAGCAAGAGGGGTTGAGGGGTCAACAAAGGAGGCTCAAAGCTCATAAAGACCCTCATAATGGCTTGTAAGAGCAATGAATGGGCTTGTAAGAGTCATTTATAGCTTTGTGGGCTTCATAAAGTTTTTATGGTTGTGATATTTTGAGGGGATAGACTTTGGCTTGGCTTAGGAAAGTCTTAAGCTTGTTTAGGATTGTGCAAATGATTAAGAGTAGGATTAGAGATGGCTTAAAATTAGATTAGGGATGTTAGAGATGGGCAAGTGGATGGCATTTAATGAGGATGGAAGAAGTAGGTGATATTTGTTAACTTTGGCTTGGGTTAGCAAGTCTTAACCCATGTTTAGGGAATGTGACAAGGTTAGGAGGGGATTAGGATTAGGATTAAAGATAAGGATTGACATCTTCTAGAAGAGTCTAGGCTTTGGATGATGATGAAGACTTTCTAGAAGAGTCTAGAACTTCTTAGGATGAGGATAAATAAGGTTTTTAGGAAATAAATAAAGTTTTATTTATTTTAAGGGTTTGGGTTGAGGAGATATTTATTAAAATATTTTTAATAAACATGAGGATTAATATTTAATCTTAATTAAATATTTTGAGTTGGGATTAGAGGTAGGAAATGATGGGATTAGCCTTTAATCGAAATTAAAGAAGGATTAGAAGATTTTGGAAGAGGTTAGTGGTCTTAAGGAAATTGGCCAAGTTTTGGGCAAAAAATAAATTAATTATTTTTTTTGAGATTTTTGGTCAATTTATTAGTTAAATAATTAATAAATAAGAAAATAATGTTTAAATAAGATTTAAACATTTTTGGGAGGGATTCCTTAATTAAATATTTTTAATTAAGATAAAAGGATTTAATGGCATAAAATTAATTAATTAATTAATTAATAAATGATGATGTCATCAGAGATTTTTCAGAAAATAAAAATACTTTATTTTCTAAAGGATTTTAGGTGTCTACACACTTCATTGTTGGTTGAATGAGTATCGTACGATAGTTTCTATAACACTAGTACAATACTTTATCCTGATACGGTACTTCATCCAAGCTCATATGACTGATGGGTATGGCTGATACAATAGACCCTATAACACTCAAACGACACTTTTTATAGATGATAACTATCATACGACCCTTTGCAAAACACTGGTATGGTGCTTTACTAGTATTGTACAAAACTTTGACCTAAACTACCTAATCATGCAAAAAAACATTAAAAAATACTCAAAATCACTCAAAACGGAGCTCAGATGTCAATTACTTACTGGGGCTAGTTTTGTAGCCAATTGAGCTCAAATCAATGTCTCTCAATGAGAACCCTCATCTCTGCCATCTCTCTCTCTCTCTCTCTCTCTCTCTCTCTCTCTCTCTCTATGCTCTAACCTCTACAAATCAAATAAGACAAATGGTTTGAAAATGACCCCTTGGGCCCCTTATATACCCTTTTGACCTATTTTTGACCTAATTTTGGAAGCTGTCAAAATTTTGCAAAAATTGCACCCTTACTTAAATTTGATTTCTTGGATCCATTTTTGAGATCGAAATTGGAATCTGGGTTCATCTTGCAGGTCAAAATCACATTTTAAAATTCTTCTTTCTTCTACGCAGTTGACTGATCCTTTTGAGGCTTAATCTTTCAATATTTTGAGGCATTCATCATTTCTTTACTTCATTATTTCTACTTTCTTCCACTCCTCTTATTCATTCTATTTCCTTTTGTCTCATTGTTCTCCTCGCTTTGACCTAATTCTTATGCTTTATCTTTCTAGTCAAACTTAGTCGAACTGGGGCATATCTTCCCTGCTTCGTGGTCTACCTTTGTTCTTAATCTCTTATTTGTCATCTTGGACCTTATTTTATTTGGATTTGATCGAATCTATCTCATTTCCTGGATCTCCTCTACCTCATTTGGATTTTGATCTTGAGGGGGCAGGAATACTATATTTGCAATCTTGCATCTATTTATATGCTTCGGACTCATCTAAGGTTCTGATTTGTCTTGACTTGGCTTATTTACTCACTTTTGGCTTGGACATATTAGTGCTCATCTCGAGTATTGATATTGTCTTGACCATAGTTGGCACACTCTCAGATTAATCTGTGTTTAGTAGGAAATTGCCAATTTTGTGGCAAAACTAATCACCAATTTAAAAACCCATCTACACCCAAAAAAAAGCAGATTACTTTCCGAGTTTATATGTAAAACTCATGATTTCCTGATTAAAACTTGTCCACATGTTTCCAACAGTGATATAGGGAAAGAAAATTGATTTTTGTAATACCAGTTTTCATTTGTACCAATATGAATTTATATATATCTTAACTCTACTTGCTTCTTTTGTGTTCTCTTTAATCAACTCATTACATGCATCTTCTCATTGAATTTTGCAAAAAAAAAAAGGTATTTTAAATTAAATTTAAGCAGTTTTTTAGGTTCCCAGTTTTTTTTTTTTTAAATGACCAATTTTTTTCCAAATAAACTTTTTGGGACTTCGCGATTGTTACTGAGTCTGAGTTTTCTAACTATGGTCTTGACTATCTCTCCTAATGTTCAATCTCACTACTTATTCATTGTGCATTCAAGATCATCTATCTCTCCGTGCTTCATTTTTTAGAGTCAAATCTCTTTATCAGCTTGACATCTTCATTCTTTGACTTAATGTGTTCCCAGATCAATCACACATTAGTCAAAGAGGGACAAATGTAGTCACCTAAAAATGGTCATCTAGACTATGAGCCCCCTTTATAGCAATTTTGCATAATTTATCACTTAATTTTTTATCAAATCACCACTTTACTATTGATTTGATTATAAGTTATGGTTTGACCACTTTATCCTAAGTCTTTTATTTAATTGAAAGAACTTGTCCCCTTTTAACTAAATAGAATCCTCAAAGTTCCTCTTATCCTAAGTGTGCACATAAAAAGCATTATTCCTATTTTAAAAAATAAAATAAAAGGCATTTTGTCTTGCATGAGGTGCTTTTGAAGGTGGGTGGAATCTTTATTCTCCTTTACACATCTCTTACCTTTTAAACACCACCATTGATTGTTCTTAAGTGAGATTCTTGTGCACATGAATCACTCAAGGCTCGTTCTCCACCTTTAATTTTTCCTCTTATTCTCTACCATCTATTTCTCTTTAAAAGGAGACTCTCTCCTCAATCTCTCATCTCTTGCACTCTCACACTATTGTTATGCTGCAGATTGTTTTAGAGCTTTTGGAGTACTTGGAGCACTTAGAGCACTCACTTTGCACTCATCTTGCACTTGTATTCTCTCACTTGCATTTAGCTTAGTTTCCTTTGATGCATAGCTTAGCTCACATAGCTTAACTAGGTGGTCTTGTAACTCTTCATACTTGTTAGCTTAATCTTGCATCTCATTCTAGTTTACTTGCATTTGCATTGCACTCTCTTGATTCTTGGATATTGGAATTATTGTGTTTCCTCTTTGAATCCTCCACTCTATGGTGCACCTTGCAGGGGTTGCTTAAACTAAGTTCATTTGAGAGCCACAATCTCATAGCTCTTGCACATCATAGATTGGAAGCTATAGGCCACATCTTGAGATGCTCTTTATCATGGGTATTCTCAAGTATAATGGTCTATATAAGTGTGTCTACATTTTATGCACACAGTTGTTACTCCTGCTACTTCAGGTGCAACCCCCCTTTGGCTACGAGGACCATTCCTCTCCTATTACTCCATCTTTGCTCCATGGTCTTTTTGACACTTCTCACATTTCATTGTTAATCTGGGTCTTACTATAGTTTTCACTCTAGTTGCTACTCCTGCTACTTCAGGTGCAACCTCCCTCTGGCCACAAGGACCATTCCTCTCCAATTGCTCCATTTTTGGTCCATGGTCTTGTTGACACTTTGGTTGTGTTTTCAACTGCCCCAATGAATTTTCTTTCATTGGGGATCCTAGGGATAGCGTCACCTAGACAATTGTTCAGCATGTAGGAAGAACTGTTCTTCAAACTCACTCATCTTCTCTTGCAGAGTGAGCTTGACCTTTCCTTTGAAAGGCTCCTGCTTTGTGCTATGTACTCTGTCTTTTGTTTCTTCGTGTTCTATTAATGTGTTGTTAACATGCTCCTTTTAGTTTCTTTGGTAAGCCTCCTTGGCTTGTTCTGTATGCGTCATCACCCTTGATTTTGTTTATTTTATATATCAAAAACAATATTAGAAGTTCAGGAATTATTCACTTAAGGTGTTCATGATGAATGATGGCTACTTATAAGTTGCTTGTGTGATATGCTCTATAAGAAATGATGTTTCACAAGGACAATCAATGCCAAATTCATTGATAACATGGAGGCCAAAGTTGTAGTAGTCTATTAATCTTTTTCATCTAATATTTTGTTGCGTATAGTTAGTTTTAAATGCTAATGACAGGCTTATGAACTTACGTATTGCAGGAAATGCATTTGGAAATAAAACAAACCCAGGTTTCACCCTCAAGTTGCATATTTCTCTAAGACCTGGCAAAAATTATATATCTTTGCTAAGTGTGATGATTGGATTGCCGGTAAGGCTTGAAACTTAAATTAAGGATCTCAGTGAAGACTTTGTAATTATGTCCTACAAGGGTGACACTTCTACTGAATATTTATTTGAAATTATAATTTCGACTATGCTAATGGATAGTATACTTTGAGTTCAGTATTAATTATGAGTTTTTCTTGTTAACATTCAATTTGTTAATGTGAGATGATTTATTTCACACTATATGCCATATATTTATTTTATATGCATGCATGAAGGCACTCACATGCTTGCTGAATTGGCTGTATTTTGATGTGAAAGGATTCGGGATCATATTTTGAGCGAAAGACAGCAGGTATAAGCAGCTTTGTGATCCAAGGTTTTAAAGGTGGTGCTCGAGACTACTCACGAGAATTGTGGACATACCAGGTTTGTGTGCATGCCTATGAGCCTATGAGAAGCAGCTTCAGCAAATAAAATTCACAATATACAATCAAATGGCGAATATCTAGTTGAATGTATATCTGTAGGACTATTGGAGTAAAATATTAAAAAGATTGGATATCTTACTTTGACCTAGTATCACTTTAGGGAATATTTAATTTGTTGCGCTTCATAATTTCATTATGATTTATTATATTCATAAAATTTCTTATATTAATGGGAAATGGCTTGCAGATAGACTTTTGTTTAACATATTTTGAAATAATGTAGATACCTAAAATTTTATCTTGGGATTTAAAAAATTAATATGCCTAAATAATCCTATTAAATATCAAATTTATTTTAATATTATAGTGTAAAATAAGTAACACTCATTATATATGATTCACTGCAAACTAGGAGAGTTTGATGTCAACTGAGGTTTCCACAGGTCAGATTTCAATGTGAACTTGATCAAGAATCCCTTGATTCCATGTGAGAAAAGTCAAGAACAAGGACCCCAAGAAGAGTTTTAGGATGGGCTTCCCTCCACTCCAATTTCTTATACCGCATTATCATCATCAGTGAAGTAACAAATGTCTAATGAAATTCCTTCAATTAAAACCTTTGCAACAATTGCCACAATTGTTGTCCATACCCTTTGTCTGACATGAATTTCCTTTATAAAAGTATCTCCAACCTTGGCAGATCCAAACTTCTCACCAAATGCTCAGAAATAGGATGTCATAAGTGCAAACATATATTCCTCTTTCTCAGTGAAGCCATAGAAATAAGCTAAATGAAAAAATTAAATAAATCAAAATTTGCAAACATTTGAATATAAGAATCTGAGGCTTGAACTTTGAAGTTGATTATATTATCTCCATTAGAGTTCAGTCCATTTCATGCAGAGATAGCATTCCTTCTACGGTATCATCCAAGTACAGTATAAACTGAGATCGATAGGTTGAAACAACCAAATTCTTAGGACAAACCAAAACGATATATTTTTCGTTACTCTAATCGATATTTTTTCAGCATCAAACTCTCTACTAACGCAAAATGTTATTTGTCATTTGATTGCATTATATTTTGACTAAATTAATAATTTATATAAATATGTAATATAATAATCGTGCACCATTACTAGCCTGTCCCGTGTTTCAGTTATAAGATCCAGATTTCTTTTGATTTTGTTAGCAAATGATGCAAACATAATACAACAAAAGCACAAACACGTAAATATATACCCCTTTAGCATACATTCTATATTCCATATTTCCCATAGTTTGGCAACTACATTTGGATACATTGGGATAATATGTTACTTAGGATATGAATTTGAATCCTATTTTAATGTGGAATTCTGTAGATTGGTTTAGCGGGAGAAAAGAAAAACATCTTTACTAAAGATGCTTCGCGTACTGTGAAGTGGAATGCATCAATTTCAAATCAGCATTTGACGTGGTATAAGGTAATTCATTTTGGTATCAAGTACACATCTCAGTTATCTTTTTCCTCCTACGATCACATAAAAGTGAAATCCATATAGACTCGCACGAAAACAAATGTAAGGGAAGTTCATTTTGTATACAGATTGCCTTTGAAATTCATGGAAGTAAAAAAAACATGCATAAATATCTAGCCTTATTTGTGCATGTGTATGTGCATATAAACTATCAAATATAATGGTTGTTGAACTGATTGAAAAAATATCTTATATTTTTCAAGTGGCATTTTTGGGCAAATTTAAAGATGTGTGGAAAAAAAATTTCTCTTTATTTTGCATTTTCCAAGTCTTTTTAATTCAAAAACATATCAATTAGTCTATATCATTAGACAAATTAATAAGTTTGTGGCCTGAGTTGTCTTATGCATAGATTAGCTTCTAATTTTGAGTAGTAGGCTTAGAATTATTATCCCAAAAAGTAAGGCTGCCAATTTTAAATAATTTCATCAAACACTGCAAGTTTTTTTAAAATATGTTCATATTTGAATGTTTGTCTCAACTTTCAATGAGTACATGGAACACTACTAGGTCAGGTGACTTTAGTTCCTTTTTACAATCCCTAAAGACACCTTTTTCTATCTTTTTCTGTATTAGTACATTAATCAATTTGAAAATGGTAAGGTGCAAGAATCCAAGAACACAAAATATACTATTGTTGAAGAGAGGGATTCCCAATAGTAGACCCAATGCTATCTTTGCATTCTTCACTGTGGGGCTGGTATAGGAGATTTGGCCAAATATAAGTATATTGCTCATACTTGTCTATGTTAGGATGGTCATATTTGGTTGTTATTTTGGATTGTGGACGATAAAATTTCTAACACAGCAAATATTATATTAAAGTTATAGTAAATAAAAATTTGAACTTTTAAGCCATGATAGTCAAGTGTGAATTGTTTGGTAGGTTCCCATCTTCATGGTACCAAAATCAAAGAGGGTGGTGAAGTTGAATATATTACAACCCCAAAGGAATCCCTATCATACAATTTATAATATAGCAAATGTGAACACATTATGGGAGACTTTCTAGAACAAGCAAGGAAAACTATATGAACTATCCAAATGGTGTTGACCAGGTTACAAGAAGACACCAACTGCCTGAAGGAAAAGGGTATTAATATGTTGGATGTGGAGGAACAAAGAAAGGTAATTTTGGCAAGTACCAGAGAACAAGCAAAAATGGTCATGCAACTAAACCATCATACAGTAAAGGAACAACTCTGAGAAGCTAGAGAAGAAGTAGAGCAAGCAATGGCGAAGGAATGAAGAATGCCCAAAAAAACTATAGGATCATCATCGCGATTAGAGTTGGAAAAGGACGTAGTACACTAGGTTCTATACACAACAATACCAATCAAGATGGCTGACCTTCAAACTTCGTCACAATTGAGAGTGGCAATCACCAACACAGTGACAGGAAGACCCAAGTAAAGACATGACAAACCAAGTGTTGTTGATGATGAACATTCAGAAGACGCCAATTGTAGTTCAAATGGAGATCATGGAGACAAATTTGACCAAATCCGTTGTGAGAGATGTGTGGGAGTCAAAGTACTACCCAAAGGTACATGGAAGTGACATGGGAATCCAACCCTCTGGCCACCAAAATTCCAATTATTAGGCACCGACTAGCATAGAATCAAACTGCTGGGGTTACTGATGGAACAAGAGGCAATGAGTGGAAGCCAACAATTCTCCTAAATTTTGTAGCCGTCCCATTTCAAAAGAAAGTATACAATAAATTAGTCAAGAGAGTATCAATTGGATAATAGAACACAAAATACATTTAAAACAAGGGTTTGAAGTATGTAATGGATTTAACGAACCAAGTTGTCATTGAGGAAGTAGTTTCCTTAGATTTTTGAAATTTAGGCTCCAAAGAAGACAGATAAAGAGTCAAGGTCAAAGAGATCAAATGATGTAGAAAGTTTCTAGTCATGCTCAGAGGATGAAATGAATTTTTCAAATAGCCTATTTCATTGGCAAGTAGAGGACTATAAGGTAATTATGTCAACGTGTAATTTTTTCAAAGTCACAACTCTCTATGAAGAAAAATAGATGAAAGAATGCAATTTGCAAATGATATATCTAAAAGTATAAAGAGAAAAGTTTTAATGTAGATCTTGTCAAGGGAAATCAATTTTGACCAAAATTTATTCAAAATTTTGAAAAACAAAGTGATTATGCATTATGATGAAAAAAATAAAAGATAATATTAAGGAAAAATTATAATGAGGTCATTCGTAATGTATGACATCTTCATTTTCAAATTGTAAAACATAAAGAAAAGGTGATTTCCAAGAAGCGATAAAATGATAAAGTGCACCCAAGTCAACCATATGAACTATAAGTGCATGGTTTCCATTTTACATATCACCGTGTACTATATTATATATGTGACCTCAACATTGACCGAAAACAGTGTGAATCTGGAAAGTTACTATAGCAATATTATTGGCAAGTGATTACATGATACATTAGTTTGGTCCCTATTTTGAAAGAGTCGGGAAATGCACAGTAAATTTCTGATGTAGCCGAACCATTATAATGCATTTAAAGTTCAGTTGACATTTTGGGAATGCTGCACTTATGGTTGAAATTATATATATCATCTAGTAGTCGAAAGCCACTTCAGAAAAGATTTATTGCTATGGAAATGACACACTGTTACTTCAGAATTCTTGAAAGATATTGGCAATACTAACATATGCTTTCTATTGTACTATTGGTGGAGGACAAATGCAGTACAAGGAAAATGAGGTGCTTGGATTCATCCACTGTGATTCAAAGAGACTTATCCGATTGAAACTTAGTAATGGAGTTTCATAGCATGTTTCATAATTTTAAATTATTGGTATTCTTTTTCTCATAATAAAGTTATAAATATAAATATCTATTTAATGCATATTTAAAAAGATAGTTTGTGGAGAGAAAAAATACACTCGTGATAATGAAGCCTTCAAAACAAAAGATTGTATTTCATTGTATTGAGTTAATTGAGCAAAAGTACAACTGCGCAACTCTAGCCTTCCATGCCATGTGTGATTTGGTATACATATATAAGATTTCTTGTCCTTTTGTGCCTATCTATGATTTTTCTCTACTATCTTCATATGAACTAATTCTCACCCTTTGTAGGTAATTCCCAGTCGTAGTATTCTAAGCCTTTGTAACTAATTCTCAGTCTTGGTTCGTCCAATGAAAGTTTTGGAGAAACTTAAAGTAAAAAAAGTAACATGCATACCTATATTATTTCTTATTTACTAAAAGCTTATAATTTTGAATACTACAAACTCGTGCAAGTTATGAATAGAAAACATAAATCTCATCTTTATGACTCCACTTAGTAGTTTAAGATTTAATCGTCTTTCTCTTTCAACTTTGCTTTATATTCATTAAAGATCATATGAAACACCGACTTCACAATACTAGCAGCCATCTTGTGAATTGTGTAGAAGCACATGATAATGTGAATTTAACTATGAACATATTGTATATATTGTAATCTATTTTGTTGTGTTTAAAATTGCATAGTTTGTCTCCCCTTCTTTTGCAAATTAATATTTAATTATATTGTTTTTGTTGTTTTTATGTTTTTATCAGGTAAGGGTGGATATAAAAAATTGTCACACACAAATATTGGTTACTGCTTAGAATATAATATATTTTGCATATTGCAGACAACAATAGATGCCCCAAATGGAGATGGACCTGTTTCTCTAGATCTAAGGAGTATGGGGAAGGGCCAAATTTGGATTAATGGGGAAAGCGTTGGGCGTTATTGGATTCCTTTCTTGGTTCCTCTTGAAGAATGTTCAAGATGTGACTATCGACGTTGGACCGTGCAGAGGTGTGCAACGAATTGTGGACAACCTTCTCAAATATTGTGAGAAACTGGTTTTCCTTGACTTTCGTAGGTGAACTTTGAAAAAGAAGTATTTCATATATATATATATATATATTGTTGTCTTCTCACATTCTTGTTTGCCTTTGACTCTCAACATAGACATGACATTCGATCCAATTATTTTATTATACTAAAATGGTTGTTTTACATGGGTTCAGGTATCATATCCCTCGGTCATTGTTACATCCTACTGGGAACTTGTTAGTTTTGTTTGAGGAAATAGGAGGTGAACCATCAAAAGTATCTCTACTTACTGGATTTAGAAACAATTGACAAGAAAATTATTATATGGAGATTGTAAAGTATATTTTCGAAAAATTCGGAACTAAAAGTTTAAAGAGGTTTCTTCAAGATTGATGGAAAATAAATTCAATAGACGAAGGGTGTTTTATTGGTAGACTTAGAGCAACATGATTCATTTGCATTGGATTATGCCAAGGTTGATATTATGGTTATTCTTTCCATGATCTTTCATAACAAAATTGTCTTACGAATAATAATCTGTGAAAACTTGATATGTTCTAAATCTCTAAATAGATTTGAATTACTACTGATAATCTCTCTCCCTCATTACAATTAGGGGTTTATTTAATAAAAAATTGGCATAGTTTTGTAATGTTGACTAGTCCACAACCATACGAAATATGATTAAGATGTCAGCTATTAGAATATAATTGTTCTATAGAATATATCTTAATAATTTTACAAATTATTACATACCATTAATAGTACAGTTAAACAAGTTTATTTCACCTAGGAGCTATTTCTGCATTTTAAAGGAAAAATAACCTCTCATAGAACATGCATTGCATAAGATAGAAATATATTTGTATTATAGAATATATCTTAATAATTATATAAAACTATTGTATATCATTAATAACATACATAAGGAAGTTTATTTCACCTAGCAGTTATTTCTTCACTTTAAAGGAAAAAAAACTCACATACGACTAAGTGTTTCACAAGATAGATTATGGAATAAAACCTATTTAAGTCAATCATTTTGCTATAGTTATGTTAGCTCTCATATGGACCCCCATTTAAAATTTTCTCCAAAGTCAAAATGTCCCACTTGCATGCCATGCTTTAGTAGGTATCTCCGTTCTAATTTGAATCGAATAAGGGAAAGGACATAGAAGTTCCTTGAACTTGCTTCTGAACAGTTCAAAGGTTCAAGAAGGTTCAGGAGTACATGTAGGTGCATTTGAGTTTGAAATGGTTTAGGCAAAGAAACTATAGGTTGTTTCCATTAAATGGAAACATTACTATAGAGCATGATATCAGTCATGTTGGCAAAGCATTTCAAGGACCCTCCCATGTGCAAGAATAATCTTTCCAAATCATTAACACTTTTATTATTATAGAACTACATAGACATAGTTGACTATAGCTCAAAAAAGGGAATGAAATTTGATTAATGGTCATTCTTTTATGGAAGAAAGGTATCCACAATGGTCTCCACATCCACATTACACCATTCATTTTGGAGGATTAGTAAATTCATGGACTATTTCATATGTAGAGGAACAATAATACCATGCACAATCACATTGATGATTAACCAATTGTTGTATGAGGAATACTATAAAGTTATATTTCTTCAAATGATTGTCAAATATATGTTGAATTGAAAAAAATGGCCCTTAAGAGAAGCTCAAAATGCAAGTATGGACATGAAGAATCTTCATAGTTTTTAATGCAACCAACAACCACAAATTTGCTAAATCCAAAAAACCCAGTCATATTACGGGGGGCATAACTTTTAATCCAACAGTTGGATCAAGCTGAGTTTTGGATATGTCTGGTCAAACCTAATTCTCTAAATCCTCTCCAAAGTTTTTTTCTAGATTCTTTACGGATCAAAAGTTATGGATGTCTGAGTGCAACACTGTTGAAACTATCAATGACAGTCACAAAATAATAACACTTCATCACCAACAAATGCCACCTATCCAGATCTACTTCAAAAAATTATAGAGTGATATTTATAAACTCTTAATTATAATTTTTATAAATTATTTATGTTATAAAAAGGAAACGTGATAGGAAAGCCACCAAAGATAATGACTATAGAAAGATAAAGATAAATTTGATTAATAGTATTTATCCTAATTCAGCTATAAAACTGAATGATATCACCATGAAGTTTATTTATGTAAAGCACTTGAGAAAAGGCTCTCTTTTTCGAGATGTCTTTGGTGTTGCATGGAAAGGGGATTTTTCTATTTTGATTTTTATTGTAATGCAGGGGGAAAGCTGAATATTCTAATTTCAAACAATGATTTATATACAAAGGCAACGAGATCTTTGGTGTCTTTTTGTGTGTTCAAAGAGGGAAGACATTTGTATAGCAAATCTTTTGAGTTTGGATATTTTTCTTCTAATTGAGATTTATCTTTGAGTTGTTATGGTCTTCTCTAAATGGATTTTTGTTTCATTTAATTGCATACATGTTTATCACTCGATCTTTGGGTCTTGATTATCCATGTATTTTGAAAGAACAATATACCTTTATCTCTTTGTTTTCTCTATAGTGTGAGGTCTGAATAAATGGTATTTGAGCCATTTATCTGTTGTTCCTTAGTTGCTTGGCTATTTCACAACCATTCCATGTTTATGGGTAGATGTTTGTGCAGCTTACTTTCTTTTAGGTTAAAAACATTCTTCTTTGTAATTTAGTGAATTCATTGGAAATCTCACACGGGGAGGTGTACCCAAGATAGTTCAGAGGGAAGATAACCATCACATATCTTACCCGATTATTAGTTGCAGATTGTGTGTTCTTGATTGGGCATTCAAGAGTCTATTTGTAAGGTTTTCTTTTATAAAAGACAAATATGTTCACTAACAGATTTTTGGCAACTCTGTCAGGGAAAGGAATCGAAGACCAATGTCAAATTTATTTCCTTAATGATTTTTGACATATCTGTATATGAAGGAATGACAAATCTGTATTTTCACTTGCATAACCTTTAATTAAAGAGTTCGGGTGAATATTATGGCTTTGGTTGTAGCACAATTGTGGGGAGCTCATATTAGACCCTTTGCTTTGTCTCAATATTCATCCTTACCCAAAGGGTGGAAAGAAATCCTTCCTAAGTTTTCTTGAAACAAAACACATGATCTAGATGACCATATTATAAGAGCAATTACAATCACCTGTGGGATTCTTGGTGTGCAAGAAGATGATATATTCATTAGATTATTTGTTGGGAGTCTCATTGAGAAAGTTGTTGATTGGCTCCAAAACCTGTCAGATGGATGTATCACTTGTTGGGATGGTCAGGAAGAAAAGTTCCTTGAAAGATTCAAACCTCTAGTTGATGTTGGCAAGTTGTGTAATTTCTTTCAAATTCAAATGAAAGAAGATGAATCTATGTGGGATTTTGTTGATAAGTTCAATAGATGTGTTGGTAAAATTCCTCTAGAGCCTGTCAACCAAATGAAAACAATCAATTGTGCATCTTCATTGCTTCTTTAGAAAATGAAATTAAATTCTTGTTAAAGCTTAAGAAGATGCAAAATTTAGAAGGTGCTCAAAAGGAAGCTATAGAAATAGATGATGCTATGTTGTTAAGTGGAATGAAATGTAAAAGCACAAGCTATGTGAAGGCGCCACAATCTGAAATTTATTTTCATGATCAAAATCTTTATTTTGAGAAGAGGCCTTTACAAAATAGGCTTGTAGTGAAAGAAGAAAAGCCTTCATTCCCTTTTTCTTCTCATTATCAAAATGTTATTGTTTTTAATAATGAAGATTTTATAATGCCTCCTGTGACTGAAAATAGTCCTTACTTGGCAAAAGCTTATTGTTTACATGTTGAGTATGATAATGAGCAGGTTTCACAATCAACTTATTTGGTGACTATCATAGGTATTACTTCTATTGAGAAGGGACTTGGTGATAATAAGATTAATAAAAGTCCCTCAATGGTTGTCTCTTTTCTGGAATTTGATTCCTTTACATTTGAAGTTTCTAATGTCATTCCAACCACTGATGTTAATCCAAGAAGCTTATTGGGTCAGCATAAGCAAGATTAAGGAATTAATGGTGAAGAAATAAAAGACTTCCCTCATCTTGATGAATAAGTAGAATATGAGACTTTTTCATTTAATTGCATATCACATCAAGGGGAACTACTCCATCCTAAACTAATGAAGGATCATGGAGATGTTCAAAAGGAAAAAGAGGAAAAATTCTTTATTCCTAAATTGTCACATACATAGGATAAAATGGAGGTATTCCAAGTTGGTTGTGAAGGTGAGTTGCTTCATAATTCTCTCGTGGTTGAGGCATTTGATTTGGAAGTTGAACTTGGTGATGCATTTATTAGAGAAAAAATTCTAGCTAGTCTATCTTGAGGTCTTGGCAAATAAATTATTACAAGACATCCATCCAACCTTTCTTCCATCAAAAGCCTAATATATTTTTCTGAGATAGAGGATCTTGGTGTTGGCAATTCGAACTAGCTCATTTCAAAAGATGATGAAATGTTGTAGTAAGAAGTCCATGATGTAGACTGGCCTTTTGTGTCTGCTATATTTTTAAATAAGCTTGTGCAATGTATTTTAATTGGGTCTTCTCTCATGATTATTGTAGAATGGTAGTTGGGAATGGTGCATCTCACATATCAGCCACTTTTCTACATTGGCATGTACTTCTCACAATCAATTAATGGCTTCCAATGAGTGGTTAGGTGCATTCTTCAAAGTATGGGTTGCTTGTTATCCCTTGTAAAGAAAATTTTGTTGTTCCTTAGATGTAGCTTATTTCAGTTTGCTAGTTTTTGTCAACATGTTAGTTTAGGTTTTTAGGTTCTGATAGTTTTTGGCTTGTTGGTTCAACCTTGCTCCTCCTCCACCCATCTACATATAGCTCCTTGCACTCTATTTTCTTAGGCACTATTTTCCAATGCTTCTTGGTAGTGATCTCTTTTTCCCATATATACTAGAGTTCTCTACATTTTGCATGAAAAAATAGCCCCACAATTAGAGCCAATGTTATCTCTCATATGGATCCCCATTTAGAATTTTCTCCAAAGTCAAATTGTCCCTCTTGTGTGTCATGATTTCGCAAGTATCTCCTTTCTAATTTGAAAAAAATAAGGGAAAGGACTCAGAAATTCCTTGAACTTGGTTTAGACTAGTTCAAAGGTTCAATGTTGGTCTTCGTTGATCATTGTAAATGTCCATTCTGTAATAACCCCAATAGGTTATAACTTCTTCAAACACCAAAAATCTTTATACTTTAGTTGTTTGACATTCTGTCAAACACTTTGCAAGCAAGCTCTGATACCACTGTAATGACCCTCCTCAAATCTACTCTCAAAGATCCTGATTGAAGGCTCAAAGAATTTTGTCAAACAATTCACATGCAAGAGACATATGACTGATATAGTATTTCAGCTTGCTTTAAATGACTTTTTTCCAATTTGCATCAATGAGAATCTAGTGATAGAAGATTACAATGAACTACACAATGACCTAACATGAGTGTGCTCCTAATTTTGACAATATTTAGTGCATATATTATGATCTAAGCATGAGAAAAGAACACCTACAGCGAACTGGCATTTTTGCAAACAGTTGGTATGCAAACTATCTAGCTGATAAATAATGAGATTGAATTGCTTAAATGACACTAGCAACTATTATCTTTTTTATTGCAATCAAATTTCTAATACAATGCTCATGAAATATGGCCAAGACTTTGGCATTTACATGGATTACCAAAATGACAATGCTGGTATAATGCACACTTACAGCTGAAACTTATAATACCCTAAAAAAAACAATACTAACAAAGGAACCTGGTTGTAAATGGCTGTAATAATTTTCCTTCAATGCTGCCCCTTCTGCTTTACTTTTTCGAATTGCTTTTTCGGCCTGCTTTTTTGGTTCCTCTTTTTTCGCTTGCTTTTTTGATTTCGCTTTTTCCGCCTGCTTTTTCAGTTCCGCTTTTTTCGCTTGCTTTTTCGATTCTGCTTTTTCCACCTTCTTTTTCGGTTTCACTTTTTCGGATTGCTTTTTTGTTTCTGCTTTTTCGGATTGCTACCCTGTTGAATCTCAAGACCATATCTTTCAATGGCGTCAAGATTTTCAGCTTGAAGGGATTTCGTCCTTCAAACTATTGAGACATAACCTCCAGAAAATTCTCCAATTTCTTTGATATTTCCAACCATACTTAAAAGAAGCTCTTCCATTTCTTTTATAGTGTTCTCACAAGAGCTCAATCCTTCGTTTTCTCAATGTGGGATAAAACATCACTCCCTTTATGTAACTTATGTCTCCAATATGTTATAAAATAAAGGGGACTCTTTGAATTTAAATATTTTCCACAAACTATAGTCTATGCATTAATAAAGTTAAATATTTAAATTTAACTTTATAAAATAGCTTTATCAATGCATAACAAATCTTATCAATGATAAACAAGTCTTCTTGCCGATTTTAAATAATTACCATCAACATACTGCTACCACTGAATGTCCGATCATATCCAAGATGACTTACTATAAATAGTAAGTATGCCCAAAGTTGCCTCAAAACCCCTCAAAAAGACCTACAACTGAAACTATCTAGGCCAAATGGCCTCTAAGCCCCTTTAATGTCCTGGTTAGCCTACGGGACCGTGGGGAAATAGGCTAATGACAACATCATGCTATGAATGCTAAAAAGGGGACATTACAGTCCACCCTTCCCAAACTTGCTTGTCCCCAAGCAATGGCCGAACAACAACCCAATCAATCCACCTGGATCCCAAATGTAGTCATGAACTATACTACTGTCAGTCAACATAGGCTCCTACAACAACCTCTAAAAATTAACCAAGAGGAATCCATAAATGAATCGTGAATCACGGTGCAACTGAACTCCAAATCCACTACTGCCACAGTCAAGAACCCACGAAGCACAAACCCTCAAAATATTAGACCCCAAGTAGAGTATATCACCCAAACTGTCAACATAATAAACACCATCCACACAACCCATCATGTTATGCGGAATGCACACTCCAACTCTGCTACAATGGTGACCACTCCCACATGAAACTGCACCAAATACAGAGAATCCACACACTGTACATCTAATGCAGTTAACACAACTCTGTAGATTACGGGCCATTGTCTCATAACCACAACTCCCATGCACCGCTGATGGTGAAAAGACATCACAAGATAAACAGCAAGAAATGGAACCCAAACCAAATCTTCCTGCCACCAACTCCTCAACACAAGGATCAAATGCTAACTGATGTACATACCCTACAGTATAATGTTGATAAAAAGAACCAACCCCAGTCAACAGCTCACCATGAACAAGTGATACAACCCACTGTGACTGATCACCAGCTAAGTCAGGAGATGTCATAGCCAAAGGAGTAGAATCAATAACAACAACCGCTAAAGCATCACTCCCAAACTCCTGCTCTAAGTCATGTATTATCAAGCTATCAACCACAGAACCTATTGCCATGTCATGCCCATCACAACTCTCATCCTGTGGCATCAAACCATCCAATAACGGATGACAAGCACTAGGAATCAAAGTATATCTCAGTATCATCATCTCATCAACATGGTCATCAAAGGTAAATTGATGAGCATACCTCACAGTGTAATGCCGATAAAATGCGCCAATCTTAGTCAGCGGCTCAGACTGCAACCCAAATGAAACTAACTGCAATCAATCACTAACCAAGCTGGAATTGACTACTACCTCTGAAGACATCACCAAGGGAGTAGTATCACTAGCAGGAACCATGCCAACTGTCGGCTCACCAACATCACACATGATCTTTGATACAACGTCTCTAGTCTCTGTGCCATCAGTACTAGAGGCCACCACCATGTCAGGCATACCACAACAATCTGCTGCAACACCCAACTCAACTGAACCTAACTCTAGTGAGAACGAACCCAATATGCCAATGTTAGTATCAAGGATGGATGCATCCCCATCTCCACTGTCTTTGACAATCTCGACCATGGACATCCTCAGATCACCAGACACCACAACTTGTGACTGTACAAAATTTGGTAAAGACTGCAGTCGCTTTAACTCCATGGTCACCTTAGCCAAATGAAATTGTGACTCCTCGAAAGCCAACTGTGTACTCTCAAGAATCTCAGAAGTCACCTCGAGCTGCTGAGTAAGCTCACTCACCTCATCTTCCTTAGCCAATAATGCTTCGTATGTTGTACTCCCCCACTCCATAAGATAATCTCTGTCGGCTACCAACTGCATATAATTCTGTCTCAGAATCCGAATAGCCTCCCATAAAGAGTGGATCTCCGTCAAGGAAAGATAATCGCCTCCCTACTCATTACTAGTAGGAGAACCCCATCCATAAACTGCTAACAACTAACGAGTAGCATCGAAATGCTCGCAAACGGTAGCAATGTCTCACTCACTAACTCTCAGCTGACTAGACACATGATTGTGTTGGCTTATCAAACTCCTATACTCTACCCCTGGTACATTGTCCAATGGAGTAACCTCATAATAGCTATCATCTGTAATACTGCCATCCAAATTCTGTAGTCCAACTGCTGAATTTGTATCATCAAACAGAGTAACTGAAGCATCAACATAAACCTCTGTATCAAAGGAAACTGTTGAGGAGACTAAGTCCTCAAAACTGTCCACAACATCCCCCTGGGTGTCATCTGTAATAATCAGATCCTGGAACTCTTCTATAAACTTTGTCATATCTGAGAGATCATCAACCCATTCCAACAAGAACGGTCAACTAGATACATGAACAATGCCCAACAAAGGTGTGTAAAAACTAATTTCGGCATCAAACAAGCTGCTAGCATGGATGAGAACTACACTAGGCAAACTACTAATCAAGTCCATGATGGTGCAATAGATACTACTACCAAAGAATGATAAATATCTCCGATCAAAACGATCCCAAGTACTAAGATAAGGATCCCAACATCTAATCCATGAACAAAAACCAACTGGAAATTCAAGTAAACTTCTCACCTGAGTAATGTGAACAATACCAATTGACTTCATGCACCTGTCTACAATCTCTGAATCCGGAGTGTGAATGCTAGACATACTCATATCATCATCAATATGTGACCCGACTGTAAAAGGAAACTGAGTCCCTGCTATATGCGTTAACTCCCGAACTGAACTCACCTCAAGACAACGCTCATCCACATGTCTCTCAGAATACTGGAGAGCCAACTTCATTGCCTCCATGCCTTCCTTGATCTGTTGTAAGTCGTCACAAGAAGAACCTATTGTGACTCATTTTGTCTCTCCTGCAGTTGAATCATCCAAATGTGATTCTCAATCAATCCATACATCCTGTCATGATGAGATAAAGCCACGACAATATCTTTGTCCCTTGTCTTCAGCTGGCTTGCCAAACCAAGTGAAGAGCTACTGGCCTCTATCTCATGTGAAGAAGCATCGAACTGTGCTTGATACTCATTTTCTGCAAAGTCCTGAATGCTCACTTTCTAATCAACTGTACTATCCTCAAACATGATAGTATCCTCAACTACTGTAACTTCATCTAGCCCAACTATACTAGAATCACTATCTGTGTCAATCATGCAATGCTATGTGCCTATCATATCACCTTATGATGCAACTGGCTCAACCTGCACAACATTTGAAACCCCTTCTGCCTGTGAAGATGATGTAGATAAACCATTACCTAAAGATGTATTGAAGTCTCCCTGTATCGAATCTGCATGTCTGTTAAACTTCTCATACAAGTTTTTTCCTATCATAGGGAAGGTATGATCCTTAGGCCTATCAGAGCGTTCAATCAGTCTCTCTGAAAACTCCACATATGAGGTAATGTGTGCATGACCCATAGTGACCATACCATGATGCCACCACTTGTGTGCTAACCCATCCAGGTGAATTGTTGCATACTTAATAGCTTCTTTCTCAGGCATAGGGTTCATTTGAAAGTATGTGTCAAGCTTTTGAACCTAAGCTCTTGCTGTAGACTTCCCCGAGCCATCATAATATGGTAACTGAAGTTTCCCTACTTTCTTTTGTAGCTCATAGCTCTGGTTCCTGTCATGTCCACGTAGCATATGCTTCATCTGCACATCTATATACTCCTAAAGGTAATTGCAGCAATAAAATTTGGACCTCCGACTTCCCAATCTCTCCTCAGTTGGTCCTGTATATCAGTGATCTGGGGCTCTGGTTCGGGCTGCTCTGGATCTCTAGGAGGAAATATGGGAATCATGGGCCGCGAACTCACTGTCCTAGTTTGCTGGGGTGCATGACAGAAATTGTTCCCAACTTGTTCGCCTCCATTATGTGCCTCATCCTGATTATTACCATTCTGATTATTTCCTCCACCCACATTAGCATTCAACCCCATTTGACAAGCCATCATCTGCATCATGAGCTCAAATCTCTGACTCTGTTCATGTGCTCTTTGCTCTGCTGATCACTATCCCTGTGCTAAAGTGTCTAATAATTGTAAGAATCTTTCATTTCCCTGATCTGGACCGGCATTCATTTTGTCAAACATTTTTCTCTTTATCTGGCTATTCCAAATTCCCTATAAGACCTCCACAAGATGGCAAGACTTATAGATCTGATACCACTGTAATAACCCCAATAGGTTATAACTTCTTCAAACACCAAAAATCTTTATACTTTAGTTGTTTGACATTCCGTCAAACACTTTGCAAGCAAGCTCTGATACCACTGTAATGACCCTCCTCAAATCTGCTCTCAAAGATGCTGATTGAAGGCTCAAAGAATTTTGTCAAACAATTCACATGCAAGAGACATGTGACTGATATAGTATTTCAGCTTGCTTTAAATGACTTTTTTCCAATTTGCATCAATGAGAATCTAGTGATAGAAGATTACAATGAACTACACAATGACCTAACATGAGTGTGCTCCTAATTTTGACAATATTCAATGCATATATTATGATCTAAGAATGAGAAAAGAACACCTACAGCCAACTGGCATTTTTGCAAACAATTGGTATGAAAACTATCTAGCTGATAAATAATGAGATTGAATTGCTTAAATGACATCAGCAACTATTATCTTTTTGATTGCAATCAAATTTCTAATACAATGCTCATGAAATACGGCCAAGACTTTGGCATTTACATGGATTACCAAAATGACAATGCTGGTATAATGCACACTTACAGCTGAAACTTATAATACCCTAAAAAAAACAATACTAACAAGGGAACCTAGTTGTAGATGGTTGTAATAATTTTTCTTCAATGCTGCCCCTTCTGCTTTACTTTTTCGAATTGCTTTTTTGGCCTGCTTTTTCGGTTCCACTTTTTTTGCTTGCTTTTTTTATTCCGCTTTTTTCGCCTACTTTTTCAGTTCTGCTTTTTTCACTTGTTTTTTTTATTCTGCTTTTTTTGCCCGCTTTTTTGGTTTCGCTTTTTCGGACTGCTTTTTCATTTCTGCTTTTTCGGATTGCTACCCTGTTGAATCTCAAGACCATATCTTTCAATGGCGTCAAGATTTTCAGCTTGAAGGGATTTTGTCCTTCAAACTATTGAGACATAACCTCCAAAAAATTCTCCAATTTTTTTGATATTTCCAACCATACTTAAAAAAAGCTCTTCCATTTCTTTTATAGTGTTCTCACAAGAGCTCAATCCTTCGTTTTCTCAATGTGGGATAAAACATTACTCCATTTATGTAACTTATGTCTCCAATGTGTTATAAAATAAAAGGGACTCTTTTAATTTAAATATTTTTCACAAACTATAGTCTATGCATTAATAAAGTTAAATATTTAAATTTAACTTTATAAAATAGCTTTATTAATGCATAACAAATTTTATCAATGATAAACAAGTCTTCTTGCCGATTTTAAACAATTACCATTGACATACTGCTGCCACTGGATGTCCGACCATATCCAAGATGACTTACTATAAATAGTAAGTATGCCCAAAGTTGCCTCAAAACCCCTCAAAAAGACCTACAACTGAAACTATCTAGGCCAAATGGCCTCTAACCCCTTTAATGTCCTAGTTAGCCTACGGGACCTTTGGAAAATAGGCTAACGACAACATCATGCTATGAATTCTAAAAAGGGGACATTACACATTCCCTATTGTAGGATAAGTTTTCCAATGGCAAAAATATCACTCTTATTTATATTAAGGAAGAGACATGTCTCCTTATGAGACATGTCTATCCATTATTATCTAATTAATATAATAACACATGATTATTTAATTATATAATATCTAATATATATAAATATATATGCACTTTAGTCTCGTATTTTATCCTACTGAAGTTACCAAACATCAACACTCCTTCTTAGCTAGGGAGGATATATACATGACATATATTACCTCAATGTAATATAAAGATATTGGAAGTAATGGCCTCTTGGATGTCAACTGATTTGACATTCACCATGTACTCTTCGAGCAATGGCCTACTAAATGTTGAGTTGCAAAATATTCATAGAGTATTGTGAGTAATGGCCTCCTTAATGGGTATGTGCAAGATCATGGTGTACCAAACTATGGCCTTCAATGGCAGTTAAAAATCAACAAATCAGGGTTATGTCAATTTGACACATAACTTTAAAATGTTTATGGACTTTATATCAAAAAGTTGTAAGAAAATAATCTGTAGGAAATTGAATGTACTTTCTAAACTACTAGGCCTTATCAGGAGAAAAAATTAATTGATTGGTCAAAAGTTTGGATTTTAATGCAGTACTACAAAAATTTCAAGGCAAAAATAAAAAGTAGGTGTATGTCTGACCACCTTAATCAAAATCAAATGATAATATTTTTTTAATATAATTATAGATATAAAAAGTAGACTCATGACCGGATGTGACGCATATTTTTTGATATTTTTATTCCAAATAAATAATTAAATATGAATATTCTACCAAAAAAAATTCAGAAAAAAAAAAACTCCAATGTCTGACCACCTTGACTACTAGAAAATTTTGCCAATTTTTTTTTTTCTTATACTAGGCGAAGCATAGATTGTGACACAACTTTTAGATTTAAAAAATGTTATACAATTTGAAAATTATAGCTATTTTTCAATCAGTATGTCAATCAACACTTTACAATAATCTTCATTAAAAAATTAATTAATAAATACTTATTGAACTCAGAATTTGACAGCAATTATATTGATGGAATATTGAGAGTGATATTAAAAAACCCTTTTCGTTTCAGTCAATTTCAATCAAAATAACATTGTTAGATGGCTACCCGAAGTCTGAGTATCACTGAAACCCTCCTCAAACATGTTTTTTCGATTGATCGGGTAGGCTTGGTAAATACCAGGCCTGATCGGATATTCGATTAGCCACAATAATTTCAAACTCATTTTTGGTGAAAATTTTCAAAAGGGAAGTTTTTTTTAATTTTAAGTTTGGAGGGAGACAAATTTAAGAGAATAACTTTAGACAATTTTAAAGGAAAATATATTTTGTGAATGTGTGAACATTAATATTATTATTATAATTATTATTACATTATAGTAATATGTATGATTATTATTATTAAATATAATATAATTCTAAATATAATATAGTGATATATATGATATATATTATTATTAAATATATATAGTAGTATTATATCAAAAAATTATTCTATATAATAATATATATTGTTATTATTATAAATAAATCTATAATCTAGTAACATATATGATTATTATTGTTATATAATATAATAATATATTATTATTATATTAAAATATACAATATGATATTATTATCAAATATAATATTGTCCCTTCGACCCATATGAAGCATTCTAATATGTCCCTATGGGTCCTAGGATGCCTAGGGACATATGTCATCATGTAATGGGTCGAAAGGGGTCATAGGTCAACCTATGACCCCCTTCGACCCAAACAAAACATTCTAATATGTCCCTAGGGATCTTAAGACCACGAGAGACATATGTCATCATGTAATGGGTCAAAGGGCCTTCGACCCATATGAACGATTCTAATATGTCCCTAGAGGTCTTAGGACCCCTAGGGACATATATTGTCATGTAATGAGTCGAAGGGGGTCATAGGTCAACCTATCAGGACATATGTTGTCATGTAATGAGTCAAAGAGGGTCATAGGTCAACCTATCACCCCCTTGACCCATATGAAGCATTATAATATGTTTATGTAGTCATTTAATTGGTCGAAGGGGGTCATAGGTCAACCTATGACCCCCTTTGACCCATACAAAGGATTTTAATATGTCCATAGACCTCCTAGGACCCCTAGGGACATATGTTGTCATGTAATGGGTTGAAGAGGGTCATAGGTCAACCTATGACACCCTTCGACTCATATAAACAATTCTAATATGTCCCTAGGGATCCTAGGATCCCTAGGGACATATGTCGTCATGTAATGGGTTGAAAGGGGTCAAAGGTCACCCTATGACCCCTGATGACCAATATGAACGATTCTAATATGTCCTTCCTAGGGACATATTTCATCATGTAATGGGTCGAAGGGGGTCATAGGTCAACCTATGACCCCCTTCGACCCATATGAAGCATTTTAATATGTCCTTAGGGGTCCTAGGACACCTAGGGACATATGTCATCATTTAATGAGTTGAAAGGGGTCATAGGTCAACCTATGACCCCCTTCAACCCATATGAAGCATTCTAATATGTCTCTAGGGGTCTTAGCACCCCCAGGGACATATGTCATCTTTTAATTGGTTGAAAGGGGTCATAGGTCAGTGTATGACCCCCTTTAACCCATAAGGAAGATTCTAATATGTCCCTAGGGGTCCTAGGACCCCTAGGGACATATGTCGTCATTTAATGGGTTGAAGGGGGTCATAGGGTGACCTATTACCCCTTTCGACTCATACGAAGGATTCTAATATGTACCTAAGGGTCCTAAGACCCCTAGGGACATATGTCATCATTTAATTGGTCAAAGGTGGTCATAGGTCAACCAATGACCCCCTTCAACACATACAAAAGATTCTAATATGTCTTTAGGGGTCTTAGGACCCCTAGGGACATATGTTGTCATATAATGGGTCGAAGGGGGTCCTAGGACCCCTAGGGACATATGTCATCATGTAATGGGTTGAAGGGGGTCGTAGGTCAACCTATGACCCCCTTCGACCCATACGAAGCATTCTAATATGTCCCTAGGGGTCTTAGGACCCCTAGGGACATATGTCATCATGTAATGGGTCGAAAGGGGTCATAGGTCAACCTATGACCCCCTTCAACCCATACGAAAGATTCTAATATGTAGGAACCCTAGGGACCTATGTCGTTATGTAATAAGTTTGAAGGATTCTAATATGTACCCCTAGGGACATATGTCATCATGTAATGGGTCAAAGGGGGTCATAGGTCACCCTATGACCCCCTTCAACCCATACGAAAGATTCTAATATGTCCCTAGGGGTCCTAGGACCTCTAGGGACATATGTCATCATGTAATGTGTCCTATGACCCCCTTCGACCCATACGAAGGATTCTAATATGTCCCTAGGTGTCCTAGGACCCCTAGAGACATATGTCATCATGTAATGGGTCAAAGGGGGTCATAGGTCACCTATGACCTATGACCCCCTTTGACTCATATGAACGATTCTAACATGTTATGTTGTCATGTAATGGGTCGAAGGGGGTCATAGGTCAGCCTATGACCCCCTTCGATCCATACGAAGCATTCTAATATGTTCCTAGGGGTCCTAAGGACATATGTTGTCATGTAATAGGTCGAAGACTTATGACCCCTTTCGACCCATACGAAGCATTTTAATATGTTCCTAGTGGTCCTAAGACCACTAGGGACATATGTTGTCATGTAATGGGTCAAAGGGTGTCATAGGTCAACCTATGAGCCCCTTCGACCCATGTGAATGATTCTAATATGTCCCTAGGGGTCCTAGGACCCCTGGGGACATATGTTGTCATGTAATGGGTCGAAGAAGGTCATAGGTCACCCTATGACCCCCTTCGACCCATATGAAGGATTCTAATATGTCCTTAGGGGTCCTAGGACCCCTAAGGACATATGTTGTCGTGTAATGGGTTGAAGGGGGTCCTACGACCCCTAGGGACATATGTCGTCATGTAATAGGTTGAAGGGGGTCATAGCTCAACCTATGACCCCCTTCGACCCATACAAAGCATTCTAATATGTCCTTGTAGGGACATATGTCATCATGTAATGGGTTGAAAGGGGTCATAGGTCAACCTATGACCCCTTTCGACCCATACGAAGGATTCTAATATGTCCCTAGGGGTCTTGAGACCCCTAGGAACATATGTCATCATGTAATGGGTCGAAGGGGGTCATAGGTCACCCTATGACCCCCTTCGACCCATACGAAAGATTCTAATATGTCCCTAAGGGTCCTAGGATCCCTATGGACATATGTCATCATGTAATGGGTCAAAAGGTGTCATAGGTCACCCTATGACCCCCTTTGA
Source organism: Cupressus sempervirens (assembly GCA_028749045.1). NCBI lineage: Eukaryota > Viridiplantae > Streptophyta > Pinopsida > Cupressales > Cupressaceae > Cupressus > Cupressus sempervirens. The sequence continues at coordinate 160,494,649 of CM053787.1, forward strand.
CCCATACGAAAGATTCTAATATGTCCCTAGGGATCTTAAGACCCCTAGGGACATATGTCATCATTTAATTGATCAAAGGGGGTCATAGGTCAACCTATGACCCCTTTCGACCCATATGAACAATTCTAATATGTCCCTAGGGGTCCTAGGACCCCTAGGGACATATGTCATCATGTAATGGGTCGAAGGGGGTCATAGGTCACTCTATGACCCCCTTCGACCCATATGAAGGATTCTAATATGTCACTAGGGGTCCTAGGACCCCTAGGGACATATGCCATCATGTAATGGGTTGAAGGGGACCTATGACCCCCTTCGACCCATACGAAGCATTGTAATATGTCCCTAGGGGTCTTAGGATCCCTAGGGACATATGTCATCATTTAATGTGTTGAAGGGGGTCATAGGGTTCGACCCATATGAAGCATTCTAATTTGTCCCTAGGGGTCGTAGGACCCATAGGGACATATATATTAATATATATATATTATATTTATAGATTATAATACTAATAAGATAATATATTATTATATACTAATAACATAACTCGTAATAATAGTAATATATTATAGATTATAATAATAATAATATATATTAATATTATATATATATATATATTATATTATTATATTTAATAGAAATATAGAAAAATATATATATATAATAATATATATTATATTTATAGATTATAATAAGAATAACATAATATATTATTATATATTAATAGATTATATATGTTATATCTTTATGTTACATTATATATATATACATAGTAATATAACTCAAATAATTGATAAGTCATAAACTATAACTCACATATTCGATTTTCCCTCTAAAATATTTTAGGGGGCATATCGGATATCCAATTTTTACTAGCATCATTTTCCAACATATTCCTAATCCTTTCAGACCCGACAACATCACTTTTTGAGAATTTTTTTTCATGGGTTTTACAAAATGTCGCATTTTGCGGCCCAACCAATCGAAAAAAATTCAAAAATATAACCCTAGGTGTTTGATATTGTGATCTGAATTGGGAGCAGCAGTCGTCGAAAGGCTAAACGCAAAAAGAAGGTATCCAATGAAGACATTGCGGCATATCGGGAAAGGGACAAAATGGAACATCGAAGAAAAAGACAAGGTATTTTAAATATTAGTCAAGTTGACGATGAATTAGTCGAAGGTGAAATCATAAAGTCAGATAATAAATATGTACAGTTGGGGAATGAAAATGTACTTATTGAAAATGATAATGTCGGAATTGAAAATTTAGAGAATGAAAATTTTGAAGAAAAAATGCTACCAAGTCCTAATCCAAATTACATAATTGACCATGTCAAACATGACAATGCACAGGAACCTAATGCACAAGAACCTTACATATCTCCTAATTATAATCAACATGAAGGTTCTAAAACACCAAAATGGATAATTGAAATTGATGAAATGATTATTACTAGTTTGGAAGGAAAAAAATTAGAAAGAACCATTCAGTTATGGGCTTCAAGATTATATAAGATGTTTTTCAGCAACAAGACAGTGGTAGAGCAATGTCATCTTTTCGTGCACTTATTAAAGATGCAAAAGATGAGACCTATGCTTTCCAAATTGAAGATTCATGTCAATAATAAGTTGGAATGAAATGCCATTATTGTGAAGAATCTTTTCAGTGCTCTCAATAGCATTGGAAAAAATAGTAGGGAGAAGGATAACAGAGCTACTCAAAGGGTTATTACAACATCTTTGGTAAGTCATCATTTGAGAAAAGGTAAATATATGAGACAAACTTGTATTGATTTGAATCTAAATCGTACTACTTTGAGAAGAGCACTTAGTCAACAAGAGAAAATTGATGATCCTCTTCAAAATAAAACATGGGCATTTGGTGGGAGACTGCCACATTTTGATAAGAAGGTACTCAATGATGTGGAGGGAGAAATTACACAATTTTGGCACTCTAGCTCATGAGTATCAACCAATGCTAAAGACATGTGAAAGTTGAGAATTGGCAACAGAGACCGCACGCGACATTCTAAACACTATTTGGAGGTAAGTCAAACTATGTTGTTCAAACAATTTAGTGAGAGTCATCCAAGTATTCATATATCACAAAAGGCTTTTGAATCTTTGAATCCATTTTATTGTGTGCCACTCAAAATTTGAAATACATGTTGCTGCAAATATCATATTGATTTTTCCATGCACCATGAACTATTACGCTCCATCTGTTCTCTTTTGCATAGTAAAGAAATGTTGGAGGATTGTGGTGCTAGTGGGCTTCCAAAATCATCAAGAGACTTTCTAAATCAACTTTTATGTCGTAGAGTTGATGGTTGTTTCTTTTATAGAAATGTTTGCTTAAATGAGAAGTGTTCAGAATGTGGTGGCTTATCCAGGTTTGACACATATTTCCATGAGGGGTGTGAACAAGATCTTGGAAAGACAATAGTGAAAAAAAAAAGTATATGAAATGGTGAAATACACATTGAAGAGTGGGGGTGAGAGCTCTAGATGTGAATTGGTTGGAAAAGATATTAGTGTGGCTAGTTTCATTTTAGATTTCAAGGCAAATCTTTCTTACAAGTATGCAAGACATAGTCACAGGTCTCAGTGGTTGGATCAACAATTTAGAATGTGTAAGGAGACTTTTCCCATTGGCACTATTATATCAGTTGTTGATTTTCCTGAGAACTACACATTGCAACCTCAAAATGAGACACAATCTCAGTATTACAACTCCATTCAAATTTCTAATTTCGTCTACATAACATGTAGACATGCCCCTGATAGTGCGGAAGATAATCAAAAGATTATTAGATAGTATCATTTTTATATGAGTGATGATAGATCTCACTCTCACGAGTTTGTGCAACATTGTTTCAAGAATTATTTTGATTTCTTACATGAGCATGCAATTTCTATGGATAGACATATCGTTTGGTTAGATAACTATATAGGTCAATTCAAGAATGCTCGCATGTTTTATTGGTTGTGTAGGATGCACGTAGAGAGAGGGGTGCCTCATATTTGGAATTTTTTTGAGTTCAGCCATGGAAAAGGGGAACAAGATGGAGCAAGGGCATGTGTGAAGAGAGCTCTAGTTAAGGAGCAACTGAAGGTTTCAACAGCAGAGCTTCTTGATGCTCGTAGCATTTTTGATTGGTGTAGTTTAGCATTATCACAGGGGGGGACTCTTGATTTAGTGGTACATAGGTTCTTTTGGTTGGTTGAGGAAGGGTCCATAGCTGATAGATTAGATTGTGGTACAATGAGAGACTCATCAAAAATGCATTCATTCCAAAGCTCTGATTCTAGTACATGGACCATTTGGACATGAAACCTAGCTTTCTTTTTTCCTAGTTTTTTTCAGTGTGATTGGGATCACTGTGAGTCAAGTGAGTGGGTGGACACATGGACTCCACATTATCTTACTCCATTGTCTATCATACCCTCTATCATAAATGATGACATGGAAAGTTCACTTGAGCATAACCATCTATCAAATCTACTTCAGCCAAGACATGTCTTTGCATTGATTGCACCATAGGGAAATGATGAGAAATCTAATTATTGGTTAGCATGTTGTTTAAGAGGTAAACAAAAACTTGCACAACTGATCACAAATGATGATGGATTCACACATCCTATTGGTTTAGTGGTTGTCGCTGAAACATGGCTACAAACATACATGCTTAGAAGGAACAGAATTCTTGCATTTGAAGATTATTAGAAGCACAAAATAATTCTCATATATTTGCATCTTATTACAGCAAAAAATGTAAATTTGTTGAAGCATCAAGGAAGACCAAAAGTAAAAGAAATTTTTACTATTACTAATGCTGATCATGAAGCCCTATTAGAGACCCTAAAATAGAGAGAGGACCCTACTAGAACACTCAACTAGGTATATTTACTTCATATGTTATTTTCTTCATAATGATTCAATGAACTAATGATTATCTTGTTTAATACAATAAGTTACTAATTTTTTTATGATATTGGAATGTAGGTACATCATGAAGAGTTGAGGGGGGGGGGGGGGTGTGGGGTGGTGTTGGGGAGAATTCCTAAGATTTATGATATATTATGATGTAAAATGTGAACTTTTTTTGTACATGGTTTTTGTAATAATAAAAAAGACAGGTTAAATTAGTTGCACATTCTAATTTGCATTTTGTTAAGTTCTTTGTAAGGAATTATAAGAGGAAGATATTGAACAAGTTCTTGCAAATCATATTTGCATCTGATACGAGGCTATAAGGACAATTTTAAGAGCATTTATAACTATATGAAAGATAATTTATTGCAGATATCTTATTACAAGTTTGGCTTTTTCCTTATTTGGCATAGAGCTCTTAGGCACACCCCTTGAAACAAGAGTAAAATTGACAAGAATCCCTTTGCATGCAGTCTCAAGCCTCCCCAAATGAACTAGTCATTACCAAGGTGGTTCAACATCACCCATTAGTGTTGAACCCTTAGGCCCACCCTTCCAACTGAGAGGAAAAGTAGTTCTTAGTCCAATAACATTAATAAAATACTAGGTTGTTGATCATCCACATACCTACTACATCTAATAAAAAGAATTTTCAAGAATGCATGACATGTTTCCAAATGCATATCCATAAAAATGCACAAAAAATAAATTCTATAATATTAAAGGATGCTAGTCCCTTTGCATACACCCTTTAGCATCTCTAGAAGAGCAAGTGATTTTCGTGTGGATTTAATATCACCCAAACATGTTAAGCCCTTAGGCACACCCATTTGAATTAGTAGGAAAATGGATTGGTTATCCAACAATTTTCATGCTAAGAAATCTTGTTAATCAATCACATACCAACCACATCTCATCAAAAATAAATAAATTAAATAACGCATACATGAGGTATGCACAATCACTAACCATTCTATGCACTTTTTTATCACATCAATACATGGAACACTAGTGCAAAGCACCTAATCCTTTTTCTTTTCTTGATTTAATAAGGTCTAGGGATATATCTAATGATCTCCCTGTGACCATCCACATTTGTAATAGACACAAGACCCCATGGTGCAACTATAAGCTCTAGCCATCAATTGGTCCAATAAAGTGGATTTTCGGTAAATTTCATATTTTTTAGGTAAGTCTAGATGTTTAGAACATTATTAGGGTCCCCAAGAGTTTGTAGAGTCCATTTGCAAACAAATTTGCAATAAAATTTGTCTTAGTGCAAATATTGCAAATATTGCAAAAAGTTGCTTAGCAACTTTTTCAATTTTCTTGACAACTTCTCAAAATCTAACACTTAATAGCTAGAATTGTTCAAATCAGCAGTGCCATTAACTCTGGGTGGGTAGGTGAACTCTAGTGACACCCTTTTTCTGGCCACGGAGACCATCCATCGTCCGTGGCCGCGTCGTATCAAGGAGTCCCCAAGGTGCTCTAAGTGTGTTTTGAGGTCGATCTTCCGAGGGTCATAACTCAGAGCTCGTGAGGACTATCAATAAACTGTTGAATGCTACAAGATGGTGATGCTAAGACCTAAAATAACCTATCTCATTTTGAAGAGATCACATTCCATTTGGATTCGACATAGCGATCTCACTCGATGCCAAAATTTGCAGTGTGCCTTAGTTCATAGGTGCACCACAGCATAACTTTGAAACCACTAATCTTGGCATCGAATCGTCAGTGCCATTAGCTCCAAGTGGATGGGTGAACCTTAGTGACACCCTTGTTTTGGCCATGGAGACCATCCATCATCCATGGCCACCCCATACCAAGGAGTCTCCAAGGTGCTCTAAGTGCATTTCAAGGTTGAACTTTTGAGGGTCATAACTCGAAGCTTGTAAGGGCTATCGATGAATTTTTGAATGCTATAGGACGGTGATGTTGAGGCCTAAAATAACTAATCTCACTTTTGAGAGACCACATTCTATTTGGATTCGGCACAACAATCTCGCTTGATGCCAAAACTCGCAATGTGCCTCAGTTCATAGGTGCACCACAACATAACTTTGAAACTGTTGATCTTGGCATTGAATCATCAGTGCCATTAGCTTCGGGTGAGTGGGTGAACCCTAGTGACACCCTTTTTCCAGCTAGGAAGACCATCCATCATCTATGGCCACCCCGTACCAAGGAGTCTCCAAGGTGCTCTAAGTGTGTTTCGAGGTTGATCTCTGAGGGTCATAACTCAGAGCTCGTGAGGGCTATTGATGAACTGTCAAATTCTACAGGATGGTGATGCTAAGGCCTAAAATAACCTATCTCATTTTTGAGAGATCACATTCTGTTTGGATTTGGCACAACAATCTCGCTTGATGCCAAAACTCAGTGTGTGCCTCAATTCATAGGTGCACCACAACATAACTTTGAAACCATTGATCTTAGCATTGAATCGTCAGTGCCATTAGCTCTGGGTGCATGGGTAAACCCTAGTGACACCCTTGTTTTGGCCACGAAGACCATCCATCATCCACGGCCGCCCTGTATCAAGGAGTCTCCAAGGTGCTCTAAGTGCATTTCGAGGTAGATCTTCTGAGGGTCATAACTCAGAGCTCGTGAGGACTATAAATGAAATGTCAAATGCTACAAGATGGTGATACTAAGACCTAAAATAACCTATCTCATTTTAGAAAGATCACATTCCATTTGGATTCGGTACAGCAATCTCGCTCGATGCCAAAACTCACGATGTGCCTCAATTCATAGTTGCATCACAGTGTAACTTTGAAACCACTGATCTTGGCATCAAATTGCCAGTGCCATTAGCTCTAGGTGGGAGAGTGAACCCTATTGACACCCTTATTCTAGCCATGAAGACCATCCATCGTTCGTAGCCGCCTCGTACCGAGGAGTCTCCAAGGTGCTCTAAGTACGTTTTGAGGTCAATCTTCTGAGGGTCATAACTCAGAGCTCATGAGGGCTATTGATGAACTATCAAATGTTATAGGATGGTGATGTAGATGCCTAAAATAACCTATCTCATTTTTGAGAGATCACATTCCGTTTGGATTCGGCACAGTGATCTCGCTCGATGCCAAAACTTGCAGTGTGCCTCAGTTCATAGGTGCACTACAATGTAACTTTGAAACTGCTAATCTTGGCATCGAATCATCAGTGCCATTAGCTCTAAGTGGGTGGGTGAACCCAAATCTAACCCTTGTTCTAGCCACAGAGACCATCCATCATCCGCGGCCACCCCCTACCGAGGAGTCTCCAAGGTGCTCGAAGTCCATTTCGAGGTCAATCTTCCAAGGGTCATAACTTGGAGCTCATGAGGACTATCAATGAACTGTCAAATGCTACAAGATAGTGATGCTAAGGCCTAAAATAACCTATCTCCTTTTTGAGAGATCACATTCCATTTGGATTCGGTATAGTGATCACGCTTGATGCCAAAACTTGTAGTGTACCTTAGTTCATAGGTGCACTACAATGTAACTTTGAAACCACTAATCTTGGCATCAAATCGTCAATGCCATTAGCTCTAGGTGGGTGGGTGAACCTTATTCACACCCTTGTTCCAGCCACGGAGACCATCCATCGTTCGCAGCCACACCATATCGAGGAGTCTCCAAGGTGCTCTAAGTGCATTTTGAGGTCAATCTTTCAAGGGTCATAACTCGGAGCTCGTGAGGACTATCGATGAACTATCAAATAATATAGGATGATGATGCTGAGGCCTAAAATATGCTATCTCATTTTCAAGAGCTCACATTCCATTTGGATTTGGCACAACAATCTCGCTTAATGCCAAAACTTGCAGTGTGCCTCAGTTCATAGGTACACCATAGCGTAACTATGAAACTGCTGATCTTGGCATCGAATCATCAGCACCATTAGCTCTGGATGGGCAGGTGAACCCTATTCACACTCTTATTCTAGCCACAAAGACCATCCATCGTTCGTGGTCACCCTATACAGAGGAGTCTCCAAGGTGCTCTAAGTGTGTTTCAAGGTCAATCTTTCGAGGGTCATAACTCAAACCTCGTGAGGACTATCGATGAACTATTAAATGCTACAAGATGGTGATGCTAAGGCCTAAAATAACCTATCTCATTTTTTAGAGATCACATTTTATTTGGATTTGGCACAACGATCTCGCTCGATGCCAAAACTCGCAGTGTGCCCTAGTTCATAGGTGCACCACAACGTAACTTTGAAACCACTAATCTTGGCATCGAATCGTCAGTGCCATTAGCTTCAAGTGGGTAGGTGAACACTAGTCACACCTTTGTTCCAGCCATGAAGACCATCCATCGTTCATGGCCACCCTGTACCGAGGAGTCTCCAAGGTACTCTAAGTGCATTTCGAGGTCAATCTTTTGAGGGTCAAAACTCGGAGCTCGTGAGGGCTACCGATGAACTATCAAATGCTACAAGACAGTGATGCTGAGGAATAAAATAACCTATCTCATTTTTGAAAGATCACATTCTGTTTCAATTCAGCACAATGATCTCGCTTGATGCCAAAACTCACAATGTGCCTCAGTTCATAGGTGCACCACAATGTAACTTTGAAACTACTAATCTTGGCATCGAATCATCAATGCCATTAGCTCTGGGTGGGTGGGTAAACCCTAGTCACACCCTTGTTTCAGCCACGGAGACCATCCATCATCCACAACCACCCCGTACTAAGGAGTCTCCAAGGTGCACTAAGTGCATTTTGAGGTTGATCTTTCGAGGGTCATAACTTGGAGCTCATGAGGACTATTGATGAATTGTTGAATGCTACAAGAAAATGATACTGAGACCTAAAATAACCTATCTCATTTTTGAGAGATCACATTCCATTTGGATTCAGTCCAGCAATCTCGCTCGATGCCAAAACTCGCAGTGTGCCTCAGTTCATAGGTGCACCATAGTGTAACTTTGAAACTGTTGATCTTGGCATCGAATCATCAATGCCATTAGCTTCAGGTGGGTGGGTGAACCTTAGTTACACCCCTATTCCAGCCATAGAGACCATTCATCATTTGTGGCCACCCCATACCAAGGAGTCTCCAAGGTGCTCTAAGTGCATTTTGAGGTTCATATTTTGAGGGTCATAACTCAGAGCTCGTGAGGGCTATCAATGAACCGTTGAATGCTACAAGACGGTGATGTTTAGGTCTAAAATAAGTTGAAGCTTGTAAGGGCTATCGATGAACTATCCAATCAAGTCTCTTAAGTTGAGATATTTTGAGGTTATGTTGAAATTGAAAAGTTGTAGTATGAGGATGGTAACAAAGTGAAGTGCTAGTTATCAAAGATCATGAATCTATGAATGACTTGGTGGTTGGGAATAGAATCCATGGTTGAGGAGTGGAGTCCTTAACTGTGTTGAGATTAGATTTGAAGCCAAGAGTTAGTTTCAAGGTTGAAGGTGGAGTTTAAAATTAGATTTGGGGTTATCTGAACCTTGTGTAGGAGGTTAACAAGTGTGTTTATGTCATGATAGCACTTCAAATTATACATTGCATCCAAATTTAATAATAAAGGTTGTTAAAATTTTATTTAAAAATTATTGCATTTGAATCGAATATAACAAACATAATCAAAATTAATGATATTCCATAAACATGAACAATACACATGATCCACGATAAATTGAACAATACTAGATACTAAATTAATATGTATATCATTGTCCACATAAATGACAAAAATATATATCAAAATAAATGTATCCATAGACAAAATTTTACACAAATATATATCAAAGATCATGTATCCATACACAAAGTACTCAAATATATATCAGAATACATAGATCCATATACAAAATGTGGCTGATCATGCCATCAGAATGTTTATAATTTTAATGTTTCTGTATACAATGTGGCATATGCCATCTCAAAATGTGTCATGATGCATCCTACGACAACTATACTATCTTGGGGTGCTAGTGGATGATCAAAATGAAGCCTCTTTGCTGCACTAAGTGGATCAGATGCCTCCTACATAAGCATAAAAGGAAAACTCAAAGTTAGACTACTAAATTTATATGATTCTTTGTATCTAACATTGAATTACTCAAATGCATAATTATCTTTTTTGTAATGAATTTTTATACTATAAAAATTTTATAATAAATACCTCTCTCATCAACCTCCTACACCGGTCAAGAGTCCTCTCATATACCCTCGGCAATGCTTGTACCTCTCTAATTGCGGGTTGTATATGTTCAAATACATTTGTTAGATGAATCTACAATTTAAACTATAACATTGTAATTCATAGTATGCTAAATTTATAACATATTTAATTATGAATTCAAACTACAACTTATTATTGTAGGCTCCTCCTTAGGAGAGAGTAGTCGTGTCATCAAATCTACATAACTCTCCCATCGAACCTCATATGCACTAGGAGTCTCCTATGAGATAAAAAATAGTAATTGTTAATATCACAAAAATTAGTTTTGAATTTATTTATGAAGATAAGGATAATAAAAAATAAATGATACTTATACATACAATGGGGCTCTCAATGCGAATGGAAATCCCTGATGGTCTACAACACAAAATTTGTACAAACTCATCGCTAGTAGCCACACCCTATATACAAAAAAGAATGTAATTAAATGGGATTACCACAAACATTCTACAAGAATGCATTGATATTTAATCAAATAGAAAGCACCTAATTACCTTTCCTTTGTCAATGCGTGCTGGCTCACCCCCCGCACTTTTTTCCCCCAGGACAGGTGGTACCTATAAGATAAAAGAAAGATTAGTAACCATATATGCTACAATATCAAATTTTAAAAAAAAATGTGAACACAACATAATGTACCATAGATTTCTCAAGGCCAAATGAAATGGTCGAGAGCATGGCATCATCAATCTGTTTGAGCTCCTCCTCGGTCATCAACTAAACATGAATGAAGATCACATACATGTAAAAGTCAGTATGGCTTAAAAATTAAAATTACTCTATTATAAAAATTAACTTTTTAATCACATATGTCATAACAAAAAATTGTATACACGTACTGACACTGAAGGAGTCCATGCCTCTACATTCCCCTCCTCTCTCACATCAAGGTTTGTAGCCTCTACACATGTGTCTAGTGTATCCTCATCTAATACAAAATGATACTCAGGAAGATCACCTATGGGACCTAGGCAAATATTCTTGCACATAATGGAAGTGTGAGGCACACAAACGTGTGATGAGCTATTCGATGATGAACTGGCACCAACATCATCAACACAAGGAGGCAAGACTGACCTAGCCTAATATATCATTAGGCTACTTAGCCTATGAATGGCTCTGATGGTCTAAGAGCTAGCCTCTGCTATAATATCTAGATGTTGCACTCGAGGAGGTGGGGAGATATCAGTGGGGGGGAAAAAAGTGTCAGCTTTCTTCTACTAGGAAGAGGGTCTATCCTAAGGAGCTCCTAGTCCTATGCCCATGTTGGGCTTCATGCTTCAATAGTTCACTTTAGGTTTCAACACAAATTTTGCATATAATTTTCTAAGGAAGTAAAATGGTATGTCTAAATTTCCATGTGGAGGGATATCAAAGACCATCCACCAACGATCCCAAAAGTTTGCACGTATGGCATCATTTGTGCACCATTTAATTGATAGTTTGGATTTTTTGGGTCGACTGGTAAACACATTTTCTGGTTCACAAAAAGGCTAGCCAAATCGTCTTGGGTTATATTGAGGGCTGCAACCTCATCATAATCCAAACCATCATCAAACATCTCATGCATTTCATCATGCCAATGAAGAGCGATATTTTGCTGGTTCGTAAGGGTTTCAATGTTATCCACTATGGTGTTTAACGTGGATAACATAGGAGCCAATGCGGGTACATTATTATATGTTCTATGCAAACCTCTCAACTTGGTGAGATTTTCATTTATCAAATCCTCGATTTGAGGAGGGTTTTGAGGGGGTAGAGGATCATTTGGTGGACAGTTTTGTGGTGGTACTGGATCATTTGGTGGGGGGTTACGAAGAATATTATTCCCTGCCTCAGTCTCATAATTTTGATCAGCCATTCCTATTGAATTGAAAAACGTAATATATATTTTAAAAAACCCTTAATTTTAACCATTTTTTTCAAAAAAACCATAGATTCAACAAAAAAAAACAAAATCATGCTAAAATCTATTGAATTTAGGTTTAAATGAGTTTTTTTTTTTAAATGCTTAATATCTGATATCCGATTCTATATTGTATATTTGATCGCCACACTAAAAATTGGCCCCAACAAATGTGAAATAAGGGCCCCACAGGTCTGTGTTTTTTTATGTAATAGCACAAATATCGGATATCTGATATTCCGTGCATATAATATATATTAATTATAATATACTACTTTTTTATTATATATTATATTATAATATATTACATTTTATTATTATATTATATTATATATATAATATTATATTATATATATAATATTAAATTATATTATATTTTATATTTATTTTTATTATATTTTTTTAATATTATATTACATTACTATATATTATAATATAAAATATTATATTATATTATTATATTATACTATTATAATTTATAATATATTATATTGTAATATGTTTCTTTTTTATTATTATATTACATTATATTATATTTTATATTATATTAAATTATATTTTTTTTTTTTATTATATTACATTACTATATATTATAATATAAAATACTATATTATAGTATAATTATTATTATTATTATTATATTATATTATATTATATTAAATAATATATTATACTATTATAATGTAATATTTTTATATTATTATTATAATATTATTGTGTGGGTTATCGGATATCCAATATGAGATCGGATATCCGATATCAAATTAGATATCCGATAAGGTTCGGCTTACTTTCCAAGTTTGGTGCCTAGATAGGTGAAAAAAAGTCAGAGCAGATTCTGAAGTGCTTTTAGACATTTTCAAACTCTATTTTTTTCACATCGTCACTTTTTGGCACACCATGATCCTGCACATACCCAAATGTCAACTAATTTGATATTCACCAAGTGCTATATGCAATGGCCTCTCGAACATCAATTTTCATAACATTCACCATGTACTCAAAATGTTCATAAGGTATGTACACACACAATCTCATAATGCTTACCATATGAACATCCACCACGAAAAGTATAATCTATCACAATCTGCATAAACATCATAAGATATCCATCATAATAGAAAATTAATTTATTGTAAGATCGTCATCTTTCAATAACTTCTACAACTATAAGTGATAATCATTTTGAAGTCATCACTTTGTCATGATGTATACAGGGGTCAAACCCATCAAAATCATGTAGTTGCACAAATGAATTTTCAAACTCCCTCTAAATCTCAATCTCCCTCCTTTTCCTGCAAGAACACTCTTGGAAAAAATCAAAGCAAATAACTCTTATTGCATGTATAGAAAACAATAGAGAGAGATAGACTACAATAATGCTCAATATAAGATCTTTCCAATAAAATGTAGTTAATTATAAGGCAATGTCATTCCTTTCATATCTTAGATTGAGAATGGTCTCATTATTTTAATATACATAGATAATTAATTTAAATACATACATTGAACTTATATACATATTTACATTCCATCTTTTATATATATATATATATATAATTGAAATTGACACTAAAATGTACCTTTATACTAAACTTGATTGGATCTATGCCTGGGACCTTTATCTCATTATAATTTTGGATTTAATACTCCATATTTGGTGGGCCTTACAAATGCAAATATTACTCCCTATAATTTGTATCAAATCTTCTTTTCTTTTTCCTCATGTTTGGTTAGTCACACAATGAATTTCTCTTAATATATTCATTTCAGTTTATATTCAAGTCCTATTTTATCTCCTATCGGTCAAGGTACATGGTTTTGACTTATCTCTTAGCCCTATAATATGGGTGTTGTGTAATTCTCAATAATTTACAATCATTATGTTTTTCCCTCGTTGCCCAAGTATTCCTTTAAGTTGACCAATCTGTCTCCTTATCATCTAAGGTAATTTACATTCCTTATCTAATGCAAACTATGTTGGCCTCCTTCAACTCTCCTTCGGTGGAAACATATTTGTTGATCCCTAATTCATGTTGTCTATTAGTGTCAAACACTTAGTCATTCACAAGGAAATGTTGTTTGGTCATCACTCCCTTGAGCCATCCTATATAGGTCGAGTCATGTATTGAATACTTATATATATTTCAAGTCAAATTTTGAGTAGTAGTTGTTTCTCATCAAGCTAGAGGTTTTCGAATACTCCAGTGATTGCTAAGTGATGTAGAGGATGAGTAATTTAGTATATGCCTAGCATAGTTGAGGTCGAGGGACAAAAAAGAGAAATAGTTCAGTATGGTGTAAGTGTCGAGCAAGACAATTTGACATATTTATTTGGAATGGCACAAACTCTTATGTAAACTATTTTTGTCGAGATGGAAGCATGTTTTATATATTGGGGATCTAATCAAGGAGTTGATTACGCACCCAATAGAGGATCATTAATCCCTATGTAAGGCAATCTACCAATCAAAAAATTACAAGGAATCAACAGAAAAAGAAATGAATCTAGATCATTGATTGAGATCTAGAAGGTCTACCCAAACAACTATTTAAGGAGGGCTTATGGCCTAGTCTGCATTTGTTAGTGTGTATGGAGTACATATGATTAAGAGTTTGGTTGCATGCAAAGTTTTGGAGGGTCCAATTAGATAGAAGAGAATGAGAAATGAAGTGAACAATTTTGTGCAGCAATAAAGAATATCAATCACAGAGAGGTGATAATACATTTTATAGAGGAGATCTTATATCAAAATTTTAGTACAAATTGAAGGATAAAGTACAAAAGATTCTAATAGGTTTTTTAGGGTCAAAATCTCTTAATAGAGTAGCTTTACCATGCTTTTGTAAATCTCCTAATAGAGTACTCACTTGGCTACAATGTAAAATCCTTTAATTAAGGAAGGACTTAACAGTTCTTTTAGCCTTTAACAAGGTAGACCCCTCACAAGATGGATCATGAAAACTGATCAAATATTGTAGCCTTAATAGACACAACTTTATTGTTGCAATAGTGAAGATTTTGTTGCTGTCATCTCCACCACAATTTTGCCTTCACCTTGGAGGCTTTTTGCATTATCAAATATGTGTGTTAATGTGTTATGTGTTTATGAGTTTTCATTCATGCAATTAGAAGTTAGATCTGATGGTGTATGATTACATTGATATGAGATTAATGTTGAAATCAGGGTTTATGTGAAGATATCAAATATGGTTCATGTTTGAAGTGTGAAAAGTTTTACAAATCAACACAGTTAGCCCAATAGAGACCCATGATGGACTCCACATCAAATACAACCATGTACACATTTTCTTCATGAGAATTTTCAACATTTGACATCTCATAAATGATTATCACAAGTGCAAGGAAAATCAACTATTTCCCTAATTTCAAACCTTCTCTAGTACCATGTTGGTTTTCGATGATCATTGTAAGTGTATTTTCATTGCCTCTTATGGTATATATTTTCCAATGGAAACAATATCACTCTTAGTTATATTAAGGAAGAGACATGGAGAGAAATGTCTCCTCATGAGACATGTATAACCATTATTATCTAATTAATATAATAATAAATGATTATTTTATTTTGTTATATTACACACACACACACACACACACACACACATATCCGCACTTTAGTCTCGTAGTCTATCCAACTGAAGCTACCAAACATCAACATTCAAAAAGGTTCATGAGTACATGTAGATGTATTTGAGTTTGAAGTGGTTCAGACTAGCTCATAAAAATTCAAAGAGGCTCACGGGTTCAACAAGTCCAATGATATAAAGGTATACGTTTAGAGTGTAGGTTCAAAATCAAGTTCAAATGTAATTGCTCAAAGATGTAGACTTAAAGAACAAAGTTGCTATTAGATAGTTGGTTTGATGATATATTTCAATGATTTCAATTTAGAACACTAGGTTTGGTTGGGTACATATTGATTCATAGTGGTTCATATAAGACAATTTCATTGAATTCCCCGTATGTTCAAGGGAATTCTCAAGATTTAAAAATAAGAACACCCATCACTTTATTGAACCACTTTTAACAAAGTTCAAAATGGTTCAAATGGTATGATAGGTTTGAGACATGTCAATATGGTTCATGGTAGTTCCTAATCTCAAAAAGTTAGTGTGTCACATTTGAAGATTGAAATACAAAAGTAACTACTAGTTTTTGTCATTAAATGGAAACATTACTATAGAGCATGATGTTAGTCATTTTGGAAAAGGATTTCAAGGACCCTCCCATGTGAAACAATGATCTTTCCAAATCATTAACACTTTAATCATTATAAAAGTGGACTGACATAATTGATTATTATGAAAAAAAGGAAATGGGATTTGGTAGATGGTTACTCTTTTATGCAAGAAATGTATCCACAATGGTCTCCACATCCATATAATAGCACTCATTTTGGAGGGTTGGTGAATTCATGGACTTTAGATATAATTTCATATGTAGAGCAACACTAATACCATCCACAGTCACACTGATGATTAACCAATTGTTGTAGGAGGAATACTATAAAGTTCCATTTCTAAAAATGATTATCAAATATATCTAGATTTGAAACACATTGGCTCTTTAGAGAAGTGCAAAATATAAGTATGGACATGAAGAATCTTCATAGTTTTTAAAGCAACCAAAAACCATGAATTTGTTAAATCCAGAAACAACCAGTCATGATGTGGGGGATATAATCTTTAATCTAATCATTGGACCAAGTTGAGTATTGGATATATCTGGAAAATTCTATTTCTCTAAATCCTCTCCAAAGTGTTTTTTCTAGATTCTTTATGGATCAAAAGTTACAGATGTTTGAGTGTAGCACTATCAAAACAGACAATGATAGCCACAAAATGATGACAACACTTCATCACTAGAAAACACCTCCTATCCAAATCTACTTATAACCATTATAAAGTGATATTTATAAAATATTAATAATAACATTTATAAAAAATTATGTTATAAAAAGGAGATGGGGAAAGAAAAGTTACCAAAGATAGCGACTACAGAAAGATAAAGACATATTAATTAATAATTGTTTTCACAATTTAGTTATAAAACTAAATGATATCACTATAAAGTTTATTTATTGTAAAGCACATGAGAAAAAGGCTCTTTTTTTCTAGAATTCTTTGGTCCTGCATGGAAGGGGGATTTTTCAATTTTGTTTCTGATTGTAATGCAAGGGGAAAGTTGAATATTTTGATTTCAAACAATGATCTATATACAAAGGAAACAAGATCTTTGGTGTCTTTTAGTGTGTTTAGAAAGGGAAGACATTTGCATACCAAATCTTTCGAGTTTGAATATTTGTCTTCTGATTGAGATTTATCTTTGAGTTTTTCCAGTCTTTTCTAAATGTAATTTTGTTTCTTTTAATTTCTTACATGTTTATTGATTGGTCTTTGGGTCTTGGTTATCCATGTAATTTGAAAGAAATGTATACCTCTATACCTTTCCTTTCTCTATAGTGTAAGGTTTTAATAAATGATCTTTGTTCCTTCAATATTAGTTTCTTAGATATTTCACATCTATTCCATATTTATGGGTAGATGTTTGTGCACCTTACTTGCTTTCAAGTTAAACAAATTATTCTTTATAATTTAGCGAATTCATTGGAAATCTCACGTGGGGAGGTGTACTTAGGATAGTTCAGAGGGAAGATGATCATCACATATCTTACCCAACCATTAGTTGTAGATTGTCTCTTCTTGATTAGCCATTCAAGAGTCAATTTGCAAGGTTTTCTTGTTAAAAGACAAATCTATTCACTAATAGATTTTTGGCAACTCTGGTTGGGAAAGGAATCAAAGATCAGTGTCACATTTATTTCCTCAATCATTTTTGGCATATATGTATATGCAAGATTGGTGACTCTATATTTTCATTTGCATGATCTTTGATTAAAGAGTTCTAGTGTATATTATGGATTTGGTTGCAACACACAGTCATGTGGAGCTTGTATTGGACCCTTTTCTTTGTCTCAATATTCATACCTACCCAATTGGTCAAGGGAATTCTTCCTAAGTCTGTTAGAAACAAAATTCATGATTCGAATGACCATACAAGAGCAGTTACAATCACCGATGGGATTCTTGGTGTGCAAGAAGAGGATTCCCTCATCAAATTATTTATTAGGATTCTCATTGAGAAACTTTTTGTTTGGTTCCAAAACTTGTCAGATGGATGTATCATTTGCTGGAATTATCTGGAGGTAGAGTTCCTTGAAAGATTCAAACTTGCAATTGACGTTGGCAAGTTAAGGTGTAGTTTATTTTAAATTCAAATGAAAGAAAATGAATCTATGAGGGATTTTGTTGATAGATTCAACTGATGTGCTAGTAAAAATCCTTTCACTTGTCAACCAAATGAAAATAGTTAGTTATGCATCTTCATTTCTTCTTTAGAAACTAAAACTAAATTCCTAATAAAGCTTAAGAAGATGCAAAATTTAGAAGATGCTCAAAAGAATGTTGCAGAAATAGATGGTGTTATGTTGTTAACTGAAATGAAATGTAATAGCACAAGCTATGTGAAGGCACCACAATATGAAACTTATTTTCATGATCAAAATCTTTATCTTGAGAAGAAGCCTTTACAAAATAGAGTTGTATTGAAAGAAGAGAAGTCATCATTTCCTATTTCTTGTCATCACCAAAATTTAACATTTTTTAGTAATGAATATTTTGTGATGCCCCATGTTATTGAAAATAGTTCTCCTAACATGGTAGGAGCTTATTATTTACATGTGAGTATGATAATGAACATGTTTCACAAACAACTTATTTGGTGACTTTTGTAGGTATTCCTCTTATTAAGAAGGGACTTGGTGATAATAAGGTTAATGGAAGTATGCTAATGGTTGTCTCTTTTATGGAATTTGTTTCCTTTACATTTGAAATTTCTAATGCCATTCCAGCCATTGATGTTAATCCAAGAGGGTTGATGGATCAACATAAGAAAGAAGGAATTAATGGTGAAGAAACAAAGGACATCCCTCATCTTGATGAACATGAAGAATATGAGAGTTTTTTATTTATATCACATCAAGGGGAATGACTCTAGCCTAAACTACTGGAGGATCATGGAGGTGTTAAAAAGGAAAAAAAGGAAAATTTATTCATTCCTACATTATAGCATAGACAAGATGTAATGGAGGTCTTCAAAGTTGGCTGTCAAGGTGAGCTACTCCATAATTCTCCCATGATTGATGCATTTCATTTGGAAGATTAACTTAGTGATGCATTTATTAGAAGAAGATTTTCAATTAGTTTGTCATCAGATCTAGGCAAAGAAATTATTACAAGATATTCATCCAACCTTTCTTCCATCAAAATCCTGATATATTTTTCTAAGATAGAGGACATCGGTGTTGGCAATATGGACCATCTCATTTCAAATGATGATCAAATGTTGCAACAAGAAGTCTACTATGTAGACTAGATTTTTGGGCCTAGTATATTTTTAAAGAAGTTTGTTCTATGTATTTTTATTAGGTCTCCTCTCATGATTATTTTAGGATGGTTGCTGGAAATGATGCATTTTTGCACTGGTATGTGCTCCGCACAACTAGTTAATCACTTCCCATGAGAAGTTAGGTGCATTCTCCAAGGTATGGGTTGCTCATCCTATTGTTTTTTAATACAGTTTTGTTGTGCCTTAGATGTAGCCCGTTTAATTTTCCTTGTTTTTGTCAAGTTGTTAGTTTATGAGTCTAGGTTCTATTAGTTTTTGGCTTGTTGGTTCAACCTTGCTCCCCTTCACACATCTACATCCAACTCCTTGCGCTCCATTTTCAAAGACTCTATTGCCCAATGGTTCTTGGCACTGATCTCTTTTTTTGAGAGATGTTGGAGTTCTCTACTTTTTGCATGAAAAATTAGTCCCCCTGTTAGAGTCAATGTTAGCTCTCATATGGACCCCCCATTTCAAATTTTTCCCAAATTCAAATTGTCCCACTTTCATGACATTCTTTAGCAGGTATCTCCTTTCTAATTTTAAACAAATAAGGGAAAGGACTTATAACTTCCTTGAACTTGGTTCAGACCAGCTCAAAGGTTCCAAGAAGAATCATGAGTAAATGTAGGTACATTTGAGTTTGAAGTGCTTTATACCAGTTCATAAAAATTCAAAGAGGCTCATAGGTTCAACAAGACTAAACATTCAATCATATTAAGGTACAAGTTCAATGTGTAGGTTTAGATTCAAGGTTAAAATGTAATGGTTCAAAGATGAAAATTCAAAGCACAAAGCTACTATTAGCTAGTTAGTTTGATGATATAGTTCATTGATTTAAATTTAGAGCACCAAATTTGTGTAGGTAGATAGTGGTTCATGTGAGATAATTGCATGGAAGTCCCTATGGGTTCAAGGAAACTCTCCAAATTTAAAAATATGAACACCCATCACTTCATTCCACCATGTTAAACAAACTTCAAAATGGTTCACCTGGTTCAAAATAGTTCAAATGGTATGATAGGTTTAGGAAAAGTCAATATGGTTCAACTGGTTCAAAATAGTCCAAATGGTATGATAGGTTCAAGACAATTCAATATGGTTTATAGTAGTTCGTAGGCTAAAAAGGTTAATGCATCACATTTGAGGATTGAAATACCAAAGGAAATGTAGGTTGCTCCTATTAACTAGAAACATTACTATATCTAGAACATGATTTTAGTTATGTTGGCAAACCATTTCAAGAATGATCTTTCCAAATAATTAACACTTTTTCCATTATAAAAGTGTGTGGACATAATTGATTATTGCTGAAAAAGGGGAATGAAACTCAATAAATGTTTACTCTTTTATGAAAGAATGGTTTTTACAATGGTCTCTACATCCATATTACAACATTCTTTTCAGAGGGTTGGTGAATTAATGGACTTTAGATGCAATTCCATGCATAGAGATGTTGGAAATATGGATAAGGTAGTAAGGTTAAGGGTTTTCATTTATCGAAACATATCATTTTGGAATAGAGGGAATGACTTACAACTGAAGAATACATGATCAGAGACAAAAAATTGTCTAAGTGTCAGACAATTTTTTTATTAGTTTAGAGGCAACTTTAGTATTGCAAATTCGGCAGTGGTAATCAGCATATGCATAGCTAAGGATAGGTAGAACAAAGTGTCATGATGACATACCTAAGTATACAAATCAGTATGGTCAATACAAATGAAGTTATAGATAAAACACTAGTAAAGGTAGTAAACTTAGCAGAACCGAGCACAAAAAAAACAAAGGAATAAAGTGTTAAGGAATTATTTCAATCACAAAATAATTACTTAATATTTTAGGGATGACATACTATATGTTTACCCTAAGTTAGCATAATGTGCATAAGCATCAAGCTGACTCCGCAAGTGTTTTGTGAAAGAAAAGGGTATAAGTAAAGAGTCACTACTTGTGAAGTAAGTGTGATGTGGTGTAATGTGAATGTGATGTATATTATGTATATGGGAACTGATTATGTGTTATGAAAACTTTTATGAGATATCTATGATGCAAATTTTGATGTAAGATTAGAGATATGCAAAGTACAACAATCAACAAATAAGAGGTTATTATCTCTATCCTATTTTGTTTAAGGCACTTAATTGTATAATTGCATTTTTGGGCAATGGACTCTTCTTGCATACATATGTAATTGTAATACCAACTCCTAATAGGGTTGAGGTTTTTAACAGGGTCTAGTCCTCTAACAAAGACCTAGAAATTGTATACAATTAATAGACTCCTAAAAGAGTCAATATCCTTAACATGATTCTTTTGTTTAGTGGATCATTTTGTGGGTGCCATCCCACTGGAGTTTTTACTTGGCCAAGGTTTTCTTGGTTACTAAAATATGGTGTTATGAGTTCTTTGTGTATCATTTTATTTATTGTTCAACATATTGATTTACTTTCATATGCATATTACAAAGTAATTAATAATATCCATTTGTTGGCAAAAGTTTATAGAATACTGGTTCACCACACCCACCCCCTCAGTATTATCTATTTATAACAATTGGTATTAGAGCCTAGTTACTTAGAAGAGGCTTAACAACTTGAGTAAGATCCCTATGGATATGGAACAATTAAAGTAGAATCTTGAATAATCCCTTGATCAAATTCATCTTCTTACAGAAGAAAGACACAACCTAAAATAAAGATATGAAGATGGAAAATATTATATCGACAAACTAAAAGATAAGACTGATTATCTAAAATCTAGAAAAGAATCAAAAATAAGACTAGTGACAGTGATGAAGTAGTGACCCTTAAGAAAGAAAATGATATTTTGAAACATGAGTTGAAAATTATTGAACTTAAGTGGAGTCTGAAGAAACATGATAGTAAGATTGAAACATATATGAAGTTTGAGAATGTAGATCTAAGATCCCATTTGACTCAAGTAACATCTAAATTAGATAATATCAAAATTCAGCATGTAGAATTAGAGAAGTACAATACCATTATGAAAGGAGAGTTAAATCAGGGTAAGCAATAGTTAGAGAAGCTTTATTCCAATAGTGAGAAAATTGATGAACAATTATTCTTTTAGAGATCTTTTTATGTTAAGAGAAGTTTGGGATATATTATTGGAGAAAAACCAACCAAGAAAATTGAAGTTAGGAAGGAACTAGATCTAATTGTTGAAACCCCTAAACCTAAGAAAATTGATCAGAATAGTATTGAATCAAGAAAGTATACAAAAGTATCTTAAGAAGTTGAGCAAGTAAATCAACCTGAAATAAGTGATGAATCAAAAAAAATAGAGCAAGTTGAACCACCTAAGGAGGCTAGACATGAGTTCAGAGGTAGATGTTTTATATGTAATGAATTTGGTCATATGAGAGAGATTGTAGAGGTAAGTCTTTTAAACCTATTACTAATTTCTTTTATTATAATTGTTATAGTCTTGGACATAAAGTAGTAGATTGTAAGTAAACCTGTGTTTGATAGTAATAATGGAAATAGTCGAATGCTTAGGGATACTAACCTTGTAGGAAATGAAAGAAGGAGATCACAAAGTAGATCCAATGATGGAGAAAGACCTAATG
Source organism: Cupressus sempervirens (assembly GCA_028749045.1). NCBI lineage: Eukaryota > Viridiplantae > Streptophyta > Pinopsida > Cupressales > Cupressaceae > Cupressus > Cupressus sempervirens. Next base: position 160,517,750 of record CM053787.1, read on the forward strand.
GAGAAAGAAACTACATTGTATGTTACAAATGTAACAGCTACAAACATATTGCAAGGAATTGTGGAGCACCAAATAATCAAAATGGAACCAATCAGAGAAGGAATGCACCTATATGTCAGCTATGCAATAACTTTGGACACATAGCAAGGTTTTGGAGAATGGATAGAAGGAATTTCAATAGGAATCCAAACTAAAAAATGAACAATAATAGAAATGAAAAAATAAATAATTATAGTAGCAATAACAGCCATAAGGAAGCACTTAAAGAACATGTTGAAGACTTTAAGGAAACATTTGTGAAATAAAACAATCCAAAAAGTTCACATACAGTTTTAGAAGAATAGTTTTTCGATGCACCTGAAGAAAGAATTAAATCAGCTATGGTGTGTAATTCATCCTATGTGAATTAAGCACTTTTTATTAAAGACAAATCATCAGAAAGATGGAATAGAAGTTAGAAGTCAAGTTGAGATTTGTGAAGTTAACATGAGATAGTAGATATTATAAGGAAGATTTAGTGTAGAGCACAAATCATTTGGTGATTGAATGAAGGAGAATGAAGACAAGCAAGTTTATTGGTTAAAAGAGTAATAGTTTTACAAATTTTGGTAGATGCACAATTAATGTGAAGTCCAATTAGAAAGATTTAAAGGATGTAAACAATATTTTGAGTACCATTCTATCATGTGAAGAGTTAAGGAGAATTTTAGAATCTTATCTGATCAAGCAATCAATTGACAAAGAGCCTTCATGGAAATTCCAAATGAATGAACTGGGAGGGGTGGAAGATTGTTTCAAGTTGACAGAGGACTTTGATTGATGACATCTTGATACGTCAAAGAGAATGAATACACAATGCACACACTGAGTTTGAAGGTTTAGACTTTGGGAATTTGGATTGCAAGGTCATCTGAGATATGCTCGAGGTGTTCGAAGTTTGATTGGTGTTTGACACACAGTGGAAGAATGTTTGCTGATGAAGAAATGCCTTGGTCATTTCTTCCTTTTTTTGGGGCTATTTTTTGTGGTATCCACAACACATGCCCCATTCCTCACTAGGAATGGGGACCCCCTACTTTTTCTGACTCTCGGACTCATAGTTTGGGAGTCAGAAGAAGAAGTCTCGGTTAAATAAGTTAGAGTAGAAAAATTTAAAAAAAATTTAAAAAAAAAACTCTCGCGCGCATGCGCATATCAAGGCGCGTGCACATGCAAAGAAAAGGAGGAAGGGAAGTTATAAAAATCCCCTCCCTCCCGTTGTTTTATTTTTATTTTTTGATATTGAAGAGGCAGAGCTGAGGAGGGAAAGGAATGGAAACCTTCCCCCCTCCACCTTTCATGCAGTCCTAGTGCTTGTGCGCATGCAACCAGAGGAGGAAGCTTGCAGCACAGCGCTGCGCATGCCCTTTTGGACGTGTGCATGCCACATCATTGTGGCACCCTTCTAGGCTGCACGCATGACACACCGCCAAGACGCCCTTCTGGGCTATGCGACAATCGCTTTCACCGCGCCCATTTGGACGTACGACAATGTGGCGCTACACGTGCCTCCTGGGTCACACGCAACCCCCACTGTGTGCGCCTTCTGGGCCGCACGACAGCGCAGCGCTACACGCGCCTCTTGGGTCATGTGCGGCCACCGCTGCACGCACCTCCTGGGTTGTGCAGTGGCTGTTGCCATCGCATCCTTTTGGACACGTAGCGTGCCCTTCTAGATGCACATGCACAGCTACCACAATGCCCTTTTGAGCGTGCATGCACACACAACTGCCGCACCGCCACGCCCTTTGGGCCGCTGTCGCATTTTTTCCCTCATTTTGTTTTTTTTAATTTTATTTTTTTCTTTTATATAAGATTCAAAAAACCAAAAATAATAATAATAATAATAAATAAAAATAATAATAATAAAAAATAAAATCACAACAAATAAAATAAGTTCTAGAATATCATTTTTTTAAAAATGCTTTTTAATGTATCTGGTAATTAATCTTTCTTTTTTCTTTGTGACATGAAGGTAATATAATCAAATGGCATCCACATCTAGATCAACAGCAAAGCCAGTTGTGTACAAGTTCCAAGGCGTAACCCCAAAGTCACAATTGTACGATGAACACTCTAAGATCAAAGACACAAAACTTGGGCACATAGACTTGGGAGACTTTTTGAGGGTTTTTAACAACCCAACTAAAATATCTTCTTTGACATCTGCCTTAATCTGGTCTGGATTGGTAAATGCAGCATCACATCCTAGGACCGTTTAGTCAGCTGAATTGATTATGACCTTATCTCGATATTTTGTTCCCAAGGAAAGGGTGGTAAAGAGCATCACTGGGGAAGTGGTCTTAGATCTATGACTTGATAATATTGAGAGAGTCTTTCACTTACCTAGAGCTGATCAATTTATCAGGCTTTCATATGAAGCAACTGAGAGGTGGCATAAGGATCATCACTAGGAGGTCATCGACATCATATATTCCTCATACTTCATTGAGAAGCCATCTCGAGGAAAGACAATCAGTAAAGTAGATATGGCTCGAGGATACATGAAGGATGACATTGGATATTCAATCATTCTCCTAAGTAGAGTTATGGGATTGCCTGCAATGGGTCATCTCACTCCATTCATGGTTAACTTTATTGAAACCATCAGACATGCAAAGATGCCACTGGATTGGGCCACCACACTTAGTGAGAACATGTGTGATCAGTTGCGAATAGTAAAGTACAAGAAGAAGTTTTATATGACTTCTTATGTGGTATATTTACTTGCAGCAAAAGCCATCGACTATCTCGGGTTATACAAAAAGGGCAGTATGCAGGATCCTAATGCATGGCCATATATAGTTTATCCTCAGCTAGTTAAGAAGAAGCTCTCACCGCAAAGCAAAGAGTACAGAATTGTGAATGAAACCTTCATCTTTGCCATCATTCGATTCATCAAAGGAGATTATGGGAAGAAGTTGTCTGATGAGGCCAAGGCATAGATCATGGCTCTTGGTGCATATTTCATCCAGTTTTGAACATTCACATACATTTGTGTTGGTGGTACATCTATCCATCCAAAGAAGCTCCCAAGGTACCCAAGTGACAAGTTTGTTCTAATGGAAATTTCTTGGTAGATTGAGTCAGCTTATGAAAGGATCAAGAAACAATGAAGGCCTTCTTGGGATTGGCCATTTGTAATAGGAGCATACCAAGTAAAGAGAAAGTAGGATATCCTAACTTTTGAGTGGGAATGGGAGAACTATCCTCTCGAAGAATATAACTCTCCCCAGCCATTCTTTGACAATGTTGGTAAAGTGGAAAATCTGGCAGGAAAAGAGTTCTACCACGAGGATGCCATTGAAGATCATTGGATTAAGGCCACAAATAACTATGATGTCCATATCAGGGACTATTGTAGAATGAATTTGTATTTAATAGAGAAGGCTCTCCATTTGACCATCCCAAATGAGATAAGGGTACAAGATTCGCAGGAGCTACTGGATCCCTTATTCAATACAGATAAAGTTGGTGAGAGGCCCATTCTGAATGTAGAAGTTGATAGGGAGGAAGGAGATGATATTAATCATCGAGCAAGACATGTCATCAGAATGATAAAGAGTTGGATCAAGAAACCCTTTCCACTTGATCCAATTTTGGACACAGTGATATTCCATGCACATGCTCACCTAGAAAGGGTAAAGGTGAGGAAGGTCACAGTTCCTATCTTTGCACTCCAGTCTCCTATCAGGCCAGAAACAGTCTACTAGCTTGATTTTCTAGTGGGATACTACCATGCTTTAGAGAAGAAGAAAGAAAAGAGGAAGAGAGCCTCTTCTCAGAGGATCCAGATAGAGCATGTTGAAGAATAGGCCCCTTTTCAACAACATGAATCTACTCTCCAGGACCCTCGAGACCCTGGAATTTCTCATATCTAGGTTGATTTTCCATTGCCTCCTACTTTGTCAGGCCAACAAGAAGAGGGAGAGATTCTAGAGACATCCATTCATCTGATGCATGAAGAACCTGCTTCTCCTATGGTTCCACAAAAGCAAAGGAGGGTTAAGGTTAGAATGAACAAGAGGCAAAGAGTTCATAAAATATTAGTGCCTAATCCATCTATTCCTAAAACCATTCCCAAGGAAGAATCAGATGAGGATGAGACAGAGTCAGATGGGGAGGAAGAACAAGTGCCTCTACAAGGGAGAACCTGACTTGCCAAAGCCACAGAATTGGAAAGAAAGAAGAAAGTCACAAACACCCCACCACCCACCCAAGCTAAAATGGTAGAGCTCTCTTCTTCAAAAGATGAAGTACAATGATGGGTGAATGAGCAAAGAGAGCTAGGTGATGATATTCTCTCCATTCTAGATTTTGATTTCATGCCAGTGGGTACAGAATTGGTCGGAGATAAAATTAGAGATACTCCTACAAGTGAATTTCAACAGTAAGATTGGACGCAGATGCCACCTGAGACACAAGGTCCTCATCCAACGCCCCCATTTTCACCTCAAGCTATGATGGTAGATAAGGTTTCAGTGATAACTCCACCTCTGAATTCAGAGGTACATGTTTAGAAGGAATCATCATTACAAGGAGAACTAGAACCAATGCCTACTAGTGAGCCATCAAAAGAGGCACAGGTAATGGAATGTATACAACAGCCTTCCCAGGAAGTTGAGGATCAAACTATGAGATCTACAGAAACTCAGACCACAGAAGAAGAACCCTCACAACAGGAGACTCCAAGCAAGAGAGATAGAGGGAAGGATGTAGTTGAACACATCCCTTCATCATCTAGAGCCAAGGTTACAGAAAGACATATCCCAAGATGGTTCCAGAAGGAAATAATGAGAAGTGCTAAGCATCAATTCCTTTCTTCAGAGGATGATATTTGTGACATTGCAGATATTTTGAAGAAGCCTGACTCTGCATTACAAGATGCAAAACCATTTACATTCATTACCACTACTCAGAACTAGGACTTATTTGCACAAGTGGCTCACCCTTCGAAAGGTACAGATGAAGAAGTTAGCAGCCTTCAGGACTATGAAGTGAAGGATATCATGTTAGGGAAGCCTACACGGGATACTTCTTGATAGATGTTGACTATGGGAGTCAAAGAGGTTCTTAACCATATGGAACATGATGAGATTGAAATTAGAACACTTCAAAGGCAAGTTGAGATCTTGAAAGGATAGCTAGCTGAAGTTATTGGTCCTCTTGATTCTGAACACCCTAAGGAGACCTTGACTACCATTCTTAAAGAAGGGGAAGGTGTATGGCTTAGACCATTTTTGAGAGCTTGTCAGGATTGGCGAGACAACCTTGAGGATAGGGGTGTCATTATAATTATAGGAAGTCTGAAATTATTACATGCTATACAAGACAATGTTGATAAGATCATGGCAATTTTGAGATAGGAATTTAGTATTATGGATGAGTCACGAGTTTGGAGCAAGGATTTGCAAATTCTACAGGCCATAAAAGGACAAAGGTACCACATTCTGATTGACGTATATACCAGAGAAGAGCTAGACATGATAGATGATTGGATAGAAAAGATTGCAGAGGGAAATAAAGTGATGGAAACATTGCATGATGAGATACATAGGCTCAATGACCAAGCCTGAGAGTGAATTTTGGAAGCAAAAAAGTTATATAGTGATGCATGCTTGGATATTTTTGAGGATGAAGAATGAGAGAAGCTTTTACCAGTTGAGGTAGTTGTAGAAAACTTCAGAAAGACTTTAGAGGAAGCATCCAATGATGAAGAAATCAGACAATCCTTCAAGACAGAAAAAGCATTGTTAGAGTTGGATACCAAACTCGAAGATTTTGCAGAAACTCGAATTGAGGTGGACAACTACAAACAAAAGGTCAAAGATAAGTATGAGTCTTTGGATCTTCCTGATGCTGCTAAGATTACTAAGATTATAGAGAAATTCAAGGGAAAACATCCAAACATATCTTTAGGATGAAGATGAGCAAAACCCAGATGCCAGAATTCTAATTTTGACACTTAGTAAAATTTTAAGATTTTGACCCAGTCAAGCTGCGCAGGTCCACAGCTCCACAGCTCTGCAATTCAGAGGTGCACTGACAGTTGACTACCAGTTCCAAAAATAGCACTTTCCATGCATTGGAAATGCATTTTGATGGCAAGTTAACTCTGACACACATCAAGTGAAGGGCCAGCTTCTATTTTTGGTGTCTCCATGCACTTCTACTTTGACTAATGGCTTCCTCCTACTTTCTCTCTCATGCTTTCATTGTTTTGACATGTAAAGGGCTCATGCATCCAATTAATGAATAAAATATGGATGGAGTCCCTCTAAGCACCATTTAGATTACTAGTTTGTATATATTTAGTTTGTTTTAATGTTTTAAAAGCATTTTATTGCATCAAGATATCTCTCACTCTCAACACAAATTGAGGACATGATTTCTTATAAATACCCCATTGTAAAATGTAATAAGGGCCATCGTTATTATGCAATAAAGTTATGCTTTTGGTGCTAGCATCTGGAGTGTAGTTATTCTTGCCTGAATGTGTCATTATTTTTTGGATTTTATTCATAAGATTGTGATTGAGCCAAAGGTTTATTGCATTATTTCTGGTTATGCAATCTTTTAGTTCTAGTGTTTGCTATAGATATATAAATTTCGTTGACATAACGAGCTTGAGAAGAGATCACCCGATTGTGTCTACATAGCTTTTTGTCTTGCATGAGCGCACTTTTCATGGCCTTGCAATTTGATGAAGAGTGAAACATCATTCAATTTGTTAAAGATTCTCATCAACAATTGCATCAGTGGATTCTAGGAAGTGTTGCTCATGTTTTCATTGGTTTCCTACCGATTTCTTTGAAGGTTTAACTCGTAGTGTGTTGTGTTCTATAGCTTATGTCCATTTAGGAATTTCAATTTCAAGTTATTTGATTTCATGTTATTTGCTTTCAATTTCGTTATTTGCTTTGCTAACCCCTCTGTTAGAATAGGACCTCATACTAGTTGCATTGTTAGAGTTGCACTCATTGAAAAAAAGAAAATAAAAAAATATTGTTCTTTTGGCATGATATTTTGAGACAGTGAACAGATTTTACTTGATTCCAAGTAAAAGAGTTTTGGAACCAACAAAGGCCTCCTCGTGAGCATTCACATTTATCTTCTACTGAGCGGATTTTGGTTCATCGCAAGACAAACACTAAACCTTGGAGTGGATCCTTAAAAAGATTTTCTTTTCAAGAGAGGAATTACACTATGGATTCCTGTCGTTGACCTCGTGCAAAATGAACACCCAACAGAAACATCTATTAAATGCAAGTTTTATACTAGTTAGTATTCAAATACTAAAGAAATAAAATTATTTCAAAAAATAGACGTTTCAATAAATCTTACTATTTTTCATGATATTTTTTAATAACATATAAACACCATTTTATAGAGCTCAAAGTCATGAATTTTCTCATATAAAGTTCATAGTGTTTTAATTAGATATAGTATATTGTAATTTTAAAAAATTACATGTATTTTAACACTCATGAAGATGTCAATTTTGAGAAAGAAAAAAATATTAAATCATACCAAAAAAATATAAAAATTATATGATGTTCTATAGGAGAGATTCCTCTTCTAGAATCTATAATTTTTATTTTGGTTGGAATAGACTTATTTTGAAAAGTGTGGTGGGAGATGAAAACCATCAATTTGAATAAGTTAAAATTTGAATCATTATAAAAGAGAAAATATAGGTCTAAAGCCAATTTTTATTTTTGATTATTCTAGCTACATATGTTATCTATAACATAATCTAATATCATAGGCAAATAAGTTTATTTCAATGTCATTTTGTGGTGGGAACTAGACCCCTAATTTCTAGCATTTTTCAGCAACTAAAAAGTTATCTTTAAAAAATAGGAAAATATATCATTTCTTATTCCAAATCATTATTAAAAATTATAATCCTAAATTTCATCCATTTCTACACATTTCATTAGTTTACTTCATTTTCAAATTCTAAATAATACCAATTTTATGTCATTGAATGTGAACAGTTATACTTTTGTTAGTCTTTTCCTTTGTAAAAGGGTGACACAGGTTTGTGTTTTTTGTAAGAAAACTTGGCAATAAAGAATATAACCATTTCCACATAACCCATAATAGATTTGAAATAAATACGGAAGTAAATCCACTTGCAAGAGAATAGACAACATACCCACAAAATTGTGACACAAGATATACCCTGGGAAACCCTCATTGAGGGAAAAACCCAGCCTCCAAAAACATCCATCACCATGTATTATTCAGCAAAAATACCATTTCCATACAACCATGGAAGCCTTTATGGCCATAGCCACAACCGAGCAAACTATATGAACAAGCATGAATCCACACATCCCATGCCATGCTTCCAACCTTCACAAATGCTCCCTTGGCTAAAATTGTCAAGCCTTGTCCCGCTCGACTCTTGCCTTTTGTCTTCTCCTTGTCACTCTCTATCTCTCTACAACAACTACCCTTGTGGCTGCTTATATAGTAGCAGGTCCCACGAAACCACTAAGTGGTATTACATAAACCATGTGCTAAAACCATGTGCTACCTAACCCACTGACCCCACATTTAATATTGGGCATTTAATTCTATTTTCCCCAATATTAAATAATTACATAAAATATTTTCACAATGTTACAATACAACTCATCAAGAATATTTCATGGGAATCTTTACATGTTGTACTTCCATCTAGGCACAACATTAGATAACAAAATAAAATATAACAATATTATGCAATGTGTGCAACACCCATTATCTCAACACTTTTACCCTATGACATTCATAAGGATTTAGACCTAGTGCACCAAGGAGACTTGTCATTGAAACAAGAATTCACACACTTGAAAGAATTGAACATAGTAATTCATATGTTTTATATAGATTTTTACAACCATGAATGGAGCAAAATCATTTTGAGTCATATTCATGAACAAATGTTTTGGGTTGGACATGTTTCTATTATGATTGACAATGGCATAATTCATAGGTTAACTAGTTTAAGAAATGAAGGCATAAACCTAGTCAATGAGAAGAATGTGAAGATGATGGAAACCAATTCGAAGACCAAATTAGATGGTACAAATATGAGGATTAACCTCATAAAGAAAATAGATGTGAGAGTGATCAGCAAGATCATTGGTTATAAAATGAATCGAAGTTCAAGATTGAACTTAATACTTATTGGATTCTTACATGCAATTTACTTGATGAAAAAAGAGAAGCAGAAGGTTAATATGTGTGACAATCTAAGGCATCAACTATTGGACAACATAGAGAAACTAAAGAAGACACAAAGTGTGGTGTTTAGGTTTGAGTCACTACTGTTACTCTTATTCTTCCAAGCTATTAGGAAATTCCCTAGTATGCCTAATATGGAATGAGATAATAACAACCAGTGCACCATGAACTTGGTGACATACCACTATAGGAAATAGTCTAAGGAGAGGATTGTTGAAGAAATAAACAAAATGATGAAAATCTTTCAAACTGCAATGAAGCAGAGATTCAAAATACCACCCTCACTATTGGAAAGGTACAAAGAAGACATATGTTTCATGGTTAAAATAGATGTAACCTATATGGAGGTAGTTGTTCTGAGGGTTAAGTTCATAGTCCCTATGGGCTATGAACAAAGGGTATACGAAGATCATACTCAACTCTAAGAAGGACAAAGATACTCCTAGATGGGGAACCTATGTAGAGAAGATAAGAGAAGTAGAGATCAAACTCTACATCAAGGAGATTAAGAAGAGTGTTGAGAATAAAATTGAATTAATTATCAAGGAATGTCAAATGACCAAACAAGAGTATGAAGAAGTGAAAGGTTTAGTCTTGGAATTGAAGGCTAGTGGATAGACTGAGCTATTTGTGGCCAAACCTCTAGTAGTAGCAGGACCTTCTGAAGGAGTCACCATAGTAGATTCATCTTCGCAGATACTTGTTGTGCCCTATGCTACAGTGGCAAAAGTGCAACTTAATCAAGTCAAAAGTTAGAAGATTGAAGAATAAGTACAAATTGATGAGGAGAAATCCACTACTCCTCTAAGAACCAAAAAATTAGAAAGATTCACCAAGGTTAAGGTTGAACCTACAGAGTCTGCAAGTAGAAAAAAAGTCAAGCAACAAGCTAAAGGACTTGGCAAGAGAAGAAAGTCCCTTAAGATTGTTGAATATGAATCAAGAACAAGGGGATGAAGAAGAAATTAAGGACAAGCCTACAAAGAAGGTAGTAGGTGAAGCCAAAATTTTGATAGGGAAGAAGGCATGGAAACCAAAGGTAGAAAACCTAAATGTACAAATTATAGATAGTGATAATTTCATTCAGTTGAATAAGTTTTATAGGATATATAGCAATATGGATAGAATACAGTTAGAGAATTCAGTGGTAAAAAAATATGATTTTGAAGAATAAAATATTTGAAGCTATACAAAGATATATACCAAAGGACTTGTATAATAGATTGATAAATAGGAGAAGAAGAACTATAGATGAGGATAAGAAAATAAGGGAGAACATGATCAGAAAACTTTCTAAAGTCAACATAAATGATGACTGGGTCAGTATGATGAAAGGTATTGAACCTTTGCTAAGAAGCAAATGAAGATCAATTCTTTTAATGGGAGGAAACTATGAAGAGATAAACAAAGAAACTCAGCCAACCATCATTAAGTATATGACATGTATGCCTAAGATCTCAGAATAGAGCGCAAAGACATGGGGGGGATTTCTTATGACTATTGAACAAACTACTTCAAAAGCACTAGAAGCAAAAGTTAAAGACACCTAGATGGTAGATCTATCTTTTCAAATCTCAATTAGGCCATATACCATGTAGATTGGTCAAAAAAAAGTAATAGTGAATGTCACAGAGGATCCTTTCAAGGATCTTTGGCCAAACATTGTTGAAAATTTTATTTTTAAAATAGCAAAAGTCATGAAAAAAGAAAAGAAAAAAGTGAAAAAAAAGTCATGAAAAAATAGATGCCTTGATGAAAACCTAGCAATCAAGCATCTTGGAATGAAATTTTGAGTCAAGAGAAAAAATCTGTCCAAAAATGAAAACTTGGAAAATAGGTGCTTTGGGCAAGTACCATGGTGAAAACCTAGAAAATAAGTGCCACGTGTAATCTGTTATTACTCCTCCATCTATTAGGATTCCACCTAGTTTTTATTCCTTTTGTCATTCCCTAATAATATCCTTCATATTGCAAGACATCCCTAGTCTCTTATCATGGCCCATGAACTGGTTAATATCCATTGTTATCTTATCCAAGCATCACTAGTCTATACATACCCTATCTTTGGTCTTTGTACATAAATTGCATCTTATTTGAGGCATGTCACCTACACAATACATGAGTTTGAAATTGAACTAGGGGCATATCCCTAAGCACATCTTATCCATTGGATTTATCGCATATCAGATTGGAGCTAACACTTGTGGATCCTTTTACGATCCTTAAAAAATCCTTTAAAAAATCAAATATGATCCTGGAAAACTACTAAAAAATCATATATAATCCTAAAAAAAATTTAAAAATCATAAAATCTCTTGAAAAAATTCATAAAAATTCATATATGATCCTGAAAAAATCATAAAAATCATAAAATGTCTTGAACAAATTCATAAAAAAATCATAGATGTCCTAAAAAAAAAACTAAAAATTGTAAAATGTCTTCAGAAAATTCATTAAAAAAATCATAAAATGTCCTGAACAAATCACTAAAAATCATAAAATGTCCTGAAAAAATTGATACAAATCATATAATGTCTCAAAAAAATCACTAAAAAAATCATAAAATGTCCTGAAGAAACGAATCACACAAAAAACATCAAATATCCTCAAAAAACCCTAAAAATCACATAACCCGTCAAAAATTTGTAATACAGCTTGTACATATTCACTATGCATAACCACCCCTTCTTCTTAAATACTCACACTTTCAAAAACTAAAACTCAAAGCACTACACTTGAATGACAATCGCACTATCTAAGCTATGTGAATCAACAATCAATCCAACGTGTCATTGTGAACCTATCAACTAAATCAGCACACAAACCTACCACATGATCAACCTATCAAACACTCTTTGAAGACCTAAAACACTAAAAGCAAGTAATAATGAACAAGAATAGTTGTTGGCTCATGTTTTTTAATGAGTGATTTATTTGTGCTTTGTTTTTATTTGATCATGTTCCTATGCCACTCGATGGTATAAACTGATCTATGAGAGTGGTTGAGATGGTTCATGGTCATCTTTTGTTTTCTATCTACTTAATATGTATCTTTGAGATTATGGGGAATGTATATATCCCTTAGGAAGGAAAAGGTCATTCTCTGTCTACATCCTTCTTGTTTATGCAAAATTTCTACATTTATGCTCTGTCATCCTGCACTCCTACATCTGTCAAAAGTCTAGGAAAAAAAAAAAAGAAACCCACAGCAATACATATATGCATAAAAATCACATTCTTATCATTTTACATTTCATTTGCATTCATAACATTTCATTAGACATTGATTCATGAGGAAAACATGTGTCAAAAATAAAGACGCCATTTCCTAAGCATAACATGTGTTAAATCAACACATGATGTCATCATATAAAGTCCACATAGAAAATCTTAGCTACATCCATATAAAGCATAGAAATAAATGAATAATCCATCTCATATAATAACCATAACATTGCTACATCTCATAAATGTTTCACAAAAGTATTAGAGTACATGATCATGGTTTACATAAATTCTAATTGCCCATAGGCATGAACCATGAAAGAGCATAACAAAATAAAAAGAAGCCCCTCTATACAAGAGTGTGTTTGTGTTAACCTATGTTGTCTCAAGCCTCATGACCTTTATCTGGCCTTGAGGATCACCCCTCTATTGTCTATGGTGGCCTCATTGGCCCCATCACCCCTCCACTACTCTGTGTCATGTGTGTCCATCAAGAGTGAGTCCTTGCTAACTAATAGCTCTTTACTCTCTATCCTAATGGCATTGTTGTCTCATAGTGATCCCTCTAGTACTATGTCTCTGCATGTGCTAAAACTCTTGGAATTTTAGATCTCTAATGTTACTAATAAACTCTCTTGATCTTGCATTGTCATCTATGCCCTCTGCATTGCTACATCTTTCTTTGCAATAGCTTGATCCCTCTCTATTATCATCGTATCTCTCCCTACTATCACTACATCCCTCTCTACCACAACCCAGTCTAACTAACTTTGGATCCCTCTAATCACCTCCATAAGATCTAACTAGCTAGGCCCTGCCTGTATTAGTACTAGCATCCTCCTTGTGTCATCCACTGGATACCCCTCTACATCCATCACTGTTGCATCCACACCTATGTCATCATCATCCCCACCCTCCTCATAACCATCTTCATCATCTCCCCCATCATCATCCCCATCACCATCTCCACCCTCACTGTCCCCACCCCACCCCTCATCATCTCCCTTATCCTCATCTCCCTCATCCTCTCCCTCATCATCCTCCACCTCAACATCCTCATCATCATCCCCAACCTTAGCATTCTCCTCTCCATCCTCCCCATCCTCATCCTCATCTCCTCCCTCCTCATCATCTCCCTCATCCTCCTCCCCATCCCCCTCCTCATCCTCCTCATCATCATCATCCTTACCCTACTCTGCCTATGATCTCACTCATGGTACCAACACTATTGGATCTATCAATGACCTCAAATGGTGTTGCAAAAATCACCTATCATATGTCAATGTCATGCTTACATCCACCACAATCATTGGTGTTGCCCAAATCCTTGGCTATAGATCCTCCAACTGTGCATAAGCCACCTAAGTCCTCATAGGTGCTCCTCACTCTCAAATCTCTACTTTGGACTATACAAACAATGCCAAACCTTTTAACACTTCCTATCTCTCCCTAAAATGTCTTTGTACCCACTCTAGTAGGTACATCTCTATTAATAGGTGACCAATCACTATACACCCTATCAAATAGCACCCCTCTCTATAGTATGGTAGGTGAATATTATCATCATCCCACCCTAGGCAATCTTTGTATGGTCTCTAGATAAATTATGTCATGGTATCCAACTGATTCTTGAAGAATTGAGTGTACCCCAATGGTCATCGTACCAATATGCATCTATAGCTATAAGAATAAGGTATATCCTCCACTAGATCTCTCTCTCTCTACAAGTGGTCTGAATACTACAATGTGCTCATACACCCAGATCTATACTAGTGTACCTTTGGTACTGAATGTTAGTCCACCTCTATATGCCACCTAATGCAAATAGTGCTACAACATCCCCAAAATGCAAGGTCCCTATGAAAATATAGTCCCATCCATCACCATCCTCTCTAACACTCGACCCCATTCAATAGGGAATCCATGCCCTTGTCTATCTGGTATCAGTAGTTCTCCAACCCAACATATCACAACTATTAATTTCTCATTTCATGCCACCAGTAACTCCCATCCAATCTCATAATCTCGGATACCCAACTCCACATCTCCACATCCAAACAATCGATGTAGTGTCTCTTGCCCAATTGTGGGGTCATACATAGCTAACTCTCCATGAATTAGAATCTAAAGGATGCACCATACATCATCCAAGGTCATAGTCACCTCCCCCATTGGAAAATGGAAAGAACTAGTCTTTGAATGTCATCTCTTCGTTAGTGTTGTCAGTAAGGCTATGTTCCCTCTCACCTTAGGTATGAATGTGATATGATACAAGCCAAGTCTTGCCAAGATCTCACACTCACTAGTAGTCATCTACTGTCGCAACATCACACTCTCAAGCCTGTTTCACCTCGTCTGCAATCGGGGCAGATCCTCTTGTATAACCATGTAGCCTATGTTAACCTTCTATGGCTTTATACCCAATTTAACCTATATTTGACCCTAGTTTGACCTTGGTTTAACTTGTTCTAAGTTAGGGTTGACTAATTTTGACTTTTTTTTCAATGTTTTTTCCTAAGTTGTCCTATGTTCTAAACTTGCCCTATGGTTTTGAGCATGTGGTCCAAGTTTTAGGTCAGTCTGAGTCTGTTTGCACTCTTTTTGGCCCTTCGCATTGCTTTATGTCAGCATTCAACAGGGTTTGACTTAAACCCAGCTTAATTTTGACCATGTTTGATGAATTTGTCCATGTTTGACTAAGGCCTATCTCTCTTTTGACATCATCCTAGGTTTTTGCTAGTGTGCCCCAAGTTTTGAGTCAATCCGGGCTCATCCGGATCCTTTTTAGAGCCTCGAAGCATCTTAGGGCATGGTTGGGGCCCCCAACGATGCCCATGGCACACTTGGTCATGCCAAGTGCACCCAATGTGAAATTGGATGTGTTTTGGGTGTTGTTGGGGCATTTTGATGAACTAAAATAACCCTGGGACACTGAGTTGGCCCCATTTGACCTCCAACTGATCCTCAAATGCATGAAAATCATGGAAAGACATAAATTACACAAAGATAGCCTTGAAGTACTCATCATAGGTCCTACATATACCCATCATCTATAGGTACACATCCATTTTCCACAATGTTTCTCCCTCGGTGACCAATCCATTCTACTTGCTCTAGAGCTCTTTTCAACCAAATGTGAGGGTGAAAATGACTTTCAAGCACCCTCCAACCCCTTTTATAGTTTGTTTCTACCTAGATGGATGTGTAAGAGGCCCTTTTTGTGTTGGTTGTAATTCCTTTTTGCACTCTAGACCCCTTAACTTTCACATTTTAGCTCCAATTTGCACTCTGTCATTTGTTATTGCCTTGGCTTCTTGTTGTCAACAAATCGACCTATCATATGCCCATATTGGTCAATTTCTCAAAGGGGCACCCATATACACCACCCCTACTAGGGCATGCTTTTATTGCTTTTTTTTCAGTGCTCTTTGATACAACACTCTAAATCACATTGTATCAAAGAGGGGCAAAATGTAGATGCTCAAAAATGGTTCATGTCTATGGTTTAATCACATTTTCATACTAACTCATCTCATTTTCTCATTTAACTAACTTTGATCTTTTTGCCAACTTGATTATATCTCAACAATGTTCATCATCATTCATATCTTCTTTTATACCAATTGTAGATCATTTCGAAACCATTTCAAATCAGCCTAGAATCATATCAAATTACCCCAAATCAATTTTAATCAATCTGAAGCATGTCAAATATCTCCAATCAACCATCATTTGTCCAATCCAAGGTGTTGTCATGTCTCGCAGTGCTTTGTAAATCTATGAATCTATCAAACCTATCAATTCAACCATAGTACTTTCATGGCTCTCAATGCTAAGTCAAATTTTCATTCACATCATCTAATCTTTGACATTGTCGAGTCTCTCAGTGTCATATTGTGATATCATCAAATAAATTTAATAACATTGACAATGTTTGTCAATTTTATTATGATCAACCTTATCAACCATCTCTATCCTATAGCATTTACAATGTTAGTTAAATGTTACATATCCATGTCATGTGTCCTTGGCATGATTATTGATCTAAATCAATCATTCAATTTGACCAAGGCTTTGGTCTACCCACCATCATCCTAGTTGATCTATATAATTTTTGCATTTCATCAAAAGATATTGTCACACTTATCTCATCAAATTGGCCAATCATCTACTAATTTTCTATATAGGATTAAATAACCCATAATTTAATCCTATGTCATTTCAATAATTTTCATCATGCTTTACTAATCAATCTTCCTAATTAACATTCTCAATTAATTGATATTCATTAATTAATTGATTTGTCTGCTCAAAACTATGAGAATTTGCAATTTCCTAAGTCACATTTTCCACCTCTAATCTCCAAATCACTAATTCCCATTTATGTGGAATAATGAATTTTTAATTCAAATATTCCACACAATATTGACATAGTCTTGACATCATCATGACACATGGACATCTTACATCATGGATTCTATCCTTACACTTGGCTAATATATGTCATAATTCATAAAATTCTTATTCCTTACACATATCTATGTTTAGCCATCATCACCATAGATTCTTGGCTTTAAGTGGCTTTGAGGTGTCACATGACACGTCATAGATCCTCTTCCATTTATAGGCATGTTGACTTACATGTTTCATACAATCTTTCATTTGGCGTCTTGTGTCATATGTGTCATAGATTTCCAAGATGAATCTCATTCCAAGTTGGACATTCAAGGTGACAAGTCCAATGCTCTCCTCATGCATGATGGCTATAAATTAAGCATTCTTCCTCTCATTTTTGGTCCTTGAGTCCTAAGTCTTGAGTCCTCCAAGTACAAAAACCTAAGTCCATAATCAGTAAGCTTCAAATAACTCATCTAGTATTCTCATAGCATTATCATATCATAGTCTTTTGCTTTTTTATTGTGTGCATTCTAGGCAATTGGAGCTGCATCATATGGAGAAGAAAGAAGGACATGGGAGCTACAGCTAAAGAGGGATTTTTACTTTTTGTTTCTTTCTTTATTTTGGTTGACTTTCATGGTAGACTAGATGGTTTTTAATGCATGTTGATTGAGTTCAGTGATTGCTCATAGTATGCTAGATGTTTAACTCATTTTCTGGTCCTATATGTACAATAGTACAAGCTTAGGCCAAGCATCATGTGCAAATTTTTCACACTATCTATTAGAACATTAGGAATGATTTATTGACTCTTGATACTTTTATGAAGACATTAAGGAAATACGAGCTTGAAGGAAAAACCCTGTATGCAAAGTGTGCAATGTCTTCCTGTTTCACAAAAGACATTGATGTTGAACTCAAGAAGAAGAATGTAGAAGTTAAAGTTTTGGCAGATCAAGTGTGTCAACCTGGTGTAATGATTGAATGATTGAATAAATTGAATCATAGGTTACTAAGGAATATGATGAAATAAGTCTATTGGAAGATAGAAAGACAAGGATGACAAAGATGTTCTCACTTCTGAGAGAACACCTATCTATGAAATTAAGAACAATTGAACATCAATTGGAGGGATGTATGTTAGTCAAGACATCCTTTGATAGTTTTGTTTACTCATATTTGAATGTAGTAGAGATTACATCCTATGGATTATGCACTCTCCTTAGCATCTCAAAAGGAGTAAATGATTCATGGGAGAAGAACATGAAGAGTATGACAATCAGCTTTAGAGATTGTATTTCTCACTTATCAACCTAGTAGAGAGGTAATTAACTAAATTTTGACATGTAAATAATTTTTGACACCTTTTTCATTGATGTCAAAGGGAGAGAAGTATACAGGAAAATTGTATAAAGTATTAGGAGGTATAAGGTAAATATGGTAATATGTAATGATCCACAATTTTGTAATTTTGTAATTTATGTAAAGGCCAAGTTTTGAGGGAAAAAATTAACATTTTGGGAACTTAACCAATTTTCCCAAATTTTGCAATTTATGTAAAGGCCAAGTTTTGAGGGAAAAAATTAACATTTTGGGAACTTAGCCAATTTTCCCAAATTTTGCCATCAATGCCAAAGGGGACGATTGTTGGAAATATGGCTAAGATAGTAAGGTTAAGGGTTATCACTTATAGCAACATATCATTCTAGAATAGAAGGAAAGACTTGCGGCTAAAGAATCTGTGATTAGAGACAAAAAATTGTCTAAGTGTTAGACACTTTTGATATCAGTTCTGATAAAAATTAAATGTTGTGAAGTCTACAATTCTAATCAACATGTGTGTAGTTAAGGATAGGTAGAACAAAGTGTCATGATGACATACCTAAGTACACAAATTTGTATGATTAACATGAATGAAGTTATAGATAAACACCAGTAAAGCTAGTAAACTTAGCAAAATAGAGCATAGCAGAAATAGAGGAATAAAGTGTTAAGAAATTATTTTGGTCATGAAATAATTACTTAATAATGTGGGAGGAAATCCTAGATGTTTACCCTAAGTTAGCATAATGTGCATAATAATCAAGCCAACTACACAAGTGTTTTGTGAAAGTAAAGGGTATAAGTAAAGAGTCAATACTTGCAAAGTAAGTGTGATGTGGTGTAATAGGAATGTGAAGTATATTATTTATATGCAAGCTAACTATATGATATGAAAACTTTTATGAGAGATCTATGATGAAAATCTAATGTAAGATCAGAGATATGTGAAGTACAATTTTCAACAAATAAGAGGTTATTGTATTTATCCTATTTTGTTGAAGGTACTGAATTGTATAATTGCATGTTTGGGCAGTGAGCTCTTCTTGCATACATATGTAATTGTAATACAAACTCCTAATAGGGTTGAGGCTTTTAATAGGTCCTAGTCCTCTAACAAGGACCAAGACACTATATATAATTAAGAGACTCCTAATAGGATCAATCTTTAATAGGATTCTTTTGTTTAGTGGATCATTTTGTGGATTCCATCCCCATTGGGGTTTTCCCTTGGCCAAGATTTCCATAGTTAACAAAATATGGTGTTATGAGTTCTCTTTGTGGGTGGTTTTATTTTCTATTCAACATTATTGGTTTAATTCCATATGCATGTTGCAAATTAATTAATAATATCTAGTTGTGGGGAAAAAATTATTATTATCTATTTCTAACAAGAGCAACAATAACCTTGCACATTCACGTTGATGATTAACCAATTGTTGTATGAAGAATAATATAAAGCTATATTTCTTTAGAGGGTTGTCAAATATATCTAGAATTGAATCAAGCTGGCTATTAAGAGTAGGTCAAAATGCAAGTATGGACATGAATAATCTTTGTAGTTTTCAATGCAACCAGAAACCACAAATTTTCTAAATCTAGAAAAACTAGTCATGTTGTGGGGGACATAATATTTAATTTGATTTTTATATTGGGCTGAATTTTGGATATGGCTGGTAAAACCTAATTCTAAAAATCCTCTCCAAAATGGTTTTTCATTATGAATCAAAGGTTATTGATGTCTAAGTGTAACACTGTCAAAACTGTCAATAACAATCATAAAATAATGACAACACTTCATCACCAACAAATGCCACCTGTCCAAATCTACTTATAAATATTATAAAGTGATATTTATAAAAATTTAATTATAATATTTCTAAATTATTTATGTTATTGAAAAATGGGGAAAGGAAAGCCACTGAAGATAGTGACCATAAAAAGATAAAGACAAATTTAATTCATAATCTTTTTCGAGATTTAGTTATAAAATTGAATGATAGCATAGTGAAGTTTACTTATTCTAAAGAACTTGAGAAAAATGATCTCTTTATTAACATGAATGCTAATTGTATTCCTTTGGGGAATTATCCTAAGCATTGAATATTGGCTAAATGAATGACATGTTGCATTCATGACTATGTTTGTCATTGATGTCAACATAGTATTGTTTCTGTGAATATTGGCAGAGTAGCAGATAGAGAATGAGGTCGTACGAACTATGTATTGAGGATGAGGTCAAGTACAGTTGAGGATATGCTCTACATTGTGTCTTGATGAAGTGGATAAGTGTGTGTACTAAATTTTGAAGACATGAAAGAGTTATTTAACAATAATAGAGGATAGTGTGCAGACAAAGTACTTGATAAGTGGTTTATGATATTTTGATTGTATCTCTTAACAGGGATAGAATCATTATGAGTGAAGTTAGACAGTGAAAATAGATATCCTGTTGATGACACTAGAAAGTGCACAAGGTCAAAGGCTGCATGTGTGATAAGTTGTAAAGATTGTGAGCCAATAGTGATTTATAATTTTGAAAAGATGTAGATTTTGCAATATCTTAATGAGGTCCTATTATAATTAATTAGGAAAGCCTCAAGGATGGATCAAGGAATTATTATGAGGATACAGTGTAAAGGAATCTTATTTTTCTTATGATGATGTGTGAATTTTGTGTGAATTGTGAATTATACAAGTGATATGCAAAGTTGGTAAATGTGTGTAAGCAATCCACTGGATTACTGGATGCAAAGTTGGTGATATGATTTTGAGATATGAAAGAGGTATTGGTCCAATCAAGAGGATAGAGGAGTTCAACATCATTAATTTCTACTATTCTACAAGGAATAATACAAAGAATAGTTGGATAGCTATTTTGTGGTCTTTACCTTGAATTTGTTTGGACATTGGGTCCATCTGGCTTCTACAACTCATAACAGTGTTGGCACAACTCCTAAAAGGGTTGCAATCTCCTTATAGGGATTCAAAGTCTCCTAATAGGGATTGATATGTACTAAATATATTTCACTAGCTCATAACAAAGTCCTTCCTCTTACAAGGAACTTTTATATTAGTACATATTTTTGTGGCTACCATCCCCACCAAGGTTTTCCCTTTGATCAAGGGTTTCTCTAATTAACATATCTAGTGTTATTGTGTATGTGTATCTCTTGTGGTTGATGGTTATATTTTTTACATGTTTAATGATTAATAAGGTTGATAAAAAATTTAATGATTGGATAGCTAATTCCCCCCCTACCACCCCACTCTTAGTTACCTTGGTGGACTTTCCTTTCTAACAATTAGTATCAGAGGATCAGGTGATGGAAAATCTTAACAAATTAAGGAGATCAATAGAGGGTCACTTTGAAAAAGAAATCCCTAAACTTGATGGAGTTAAGTATGAAAACGTGAAAGATAAGATGAATACTGATTTACTATGTATGGGTCCAAGGTATTGGCTGATGACGAAGAATGGAAATAAGATTGTGGAATAAAGAACTTGAGGATTGTAGCAAAGTTGAAAGAGATTTTTTTATGTGCAATATGTTTGCCAAGGAGGCATTTTTCTTTCCTCTTCTGAGAGATAATATAGTAAGTAAAATCCTTAGAAAAATATCATGGAATTTAGAAAGCCTTAGATAAAGGTGATGTGCATGCTAAAAGAATCGGATTACAGAATTCAATATGTTTATTTCAAGATGCTAAGATGATGGAAAATGAATCTATAAGAAGCTATATTGCTATAGTTTTAGAAATTTTTGTAGGAATTAAGTCTTGCAATAGATCCAAAATTGAAGATGAGATTATTTGGATGATCTTGAAAACTTTCACTCCACCATTCAAGAAAATGTTGTAGATGATTGAGTTAGTGATGCCCTGCACTAAGAAGTTTACTAGACCGACTCCAGTTGCAAGATTGGAAGTAGTAGAAGTGAGGTTGAAGCAATCTAAAGACTATGCTAGCAACAATAGATCTAGATCTGGAAAAGATAGAAGAATTGAAGAAGGAATTGACCTACTTGTAAGGAGAGAAATTGGTGGTAAGAGAATCTTTAAATGTTGGACTTGCAATGAATTTGGTCATTATTCTTATAAGTTTCCTAAAAGAGAGAAAAGGTATAAGAGGAATTTCAAGTTTAGAAGGCCTAGAGATTGTTTGTATGCAAATGAAGATGATGAGTCTAAAGAAAGAGTTTAGAGTGAAAGTGATGATGAATTAGGATTTGTAGCTATAAAAAAATAAAATACTAAAAAAGAAGTAAGAGAAGAGAAAGCCCTAGTTTTGCAAGTTGAAAAGAAATCTGACTAGATTACAGATAGTGGTTGTTCACATAGTATGACTAGAGACATGACTAAGTTTATTAAGATCAATAATCATGATGGAGGTAGTGTAAGAGTAGGTAACAATGTGTCTTGTCATATCAAGGAAATATGATATATTACTCTTGATGGAAACACTAACACCGATGATGGGTTAAAGAATAACCTATTGAGTATTGAAGACTTTGTTGACAAAGGTTATTAGTTGTAATCAACAAAAAAGAAATGCATTATCAAGGATAAAGATGATAAGTTGATTAGCACTAGTACAAGATCTAGAGGTAATTTTTTTCAATTGAAGCCTATAGAGATGACATATTTGGTTGCAAATGTGGATAACAGTTGCTTATGGCATAGAAAATTTTGTCATACAAAATTTGATAATATTGTGAAGGATAGTAATACATTTTTTGTTAGATATTTACCTAAAATTGTGAAGCCTACTAATCTTGTGTGCAAAGAATGTGTTATGGCTAAGTAGAAGAAAGTTTATTTTCCTAGCAAGAAGTTCACTACCATAGAAAAATTGGAGATTGTTCATATAGATTTGAGTGGTCCTACCAAAATAAGAGGATTTATTGTGAAAGGTACTTCATGATTTTTGTTGATGATTTCACTAGAATCATGTGAGTAGCATTTATTAAAGAAAAGTATGAGGCATTTGAAAAGTTTATGTTGCTTAAGATTAGAGTTGAGAATGAATCTAGAGTAGAGATAAAAATTTTGAGATTAGATACAGGTGGGGAGTTTACCTTGAATGAGTTTAATATTTTTTTGTGAAGTGAATGGCATCACAACATTTATCCTCACATTTGCAATTGGTATGAAATATACTCCTCCTTTGTCTAGCTTTAATCTCACTACTTAGCAAGATCCTTTCGTTAACCAAAACCTCTCCTCTTTTTTGTATCCTCTAAATGTGATGATTTAACATCATCATCCACATGAGAAACCCTTGATTGAAAATCAACTATCCTATCCATTCTTCCTTGGCATTAAGGGAATCATAGGCACGATGGTCATCTTTGTTATAGTGAGAAAATGTACTACAGAAGCCTCGTCTTCCCAAACCTTGTCCATGTCCTCTACCTCTTCCTCTTTGATCTCCAAATTTTTGATCATAGGAGAAATTGAAACCCTCATTCCTCTAGTTTTTACTGTTAGCCACACCTTAATTTTTCTTCTAGTCCTCATTTTAGCATCCAAAATACCTACCACCACCCCTTCCTGCTTGACCATGCCCTCTTTGCCTTCCATCAAACCATTTTTTTAGATTATCCTCAACTTGCAAGGCAAACTAGTATGCCTCTTCAATGTTGGTCATAATAACTAGACTTAGCTCCTCTTGAATCCTAGGTCTTAACCCATTAAGTTAACATTAAACTTTCTCCTTGTTTGCTTCCATGTGCCTCATCCTAATAAGGACTCAATAAAAATCCTTTTTATATTCCTAGATTAATTTTCCCACATTCTTTAACCCTTGCATCTTCTCAAACAAATCAAGTTTGTAGTCAACAAGAATGAAGTGCTTCTTTAGTTTGTCCATCATCTGATCTAATCTCATGATTTTCTTCTTCCCTCTTCTATTCCCTTCTAATTGAATCTCTTGCCACCAGATCTTGGCATAGCCCTTTAGTCTGTCCTTTGAAAACTTAACCCTATCAAGGTCCTCAATATCCTCATACTCAAAATATTCCTCAAATTCATTAATCTAGTGGATCAACTCATCCAGGTTTAGATTTCTCAAAAACCATGTTGACCTCAAGTTTAGATATTTTTCCCATCTTGGCAATGGCCCTAAAAAGTGTCATGCCCAAAACTCAAAGGCAAAAACACGCACACAATTTTTTTTTTCAAAAACGATAAAATTACTTTAAGTTTGAAAATGATTGTGATTACAGTTTAAGTTAGTTTCCCTACATTACGTCTTAAGATTATAACATGGGGATGATTACATCGTTAAGATTAGAAACTTTTGCTATTGACATCGATAACTTATGTGCTTGCATTATCATTCAAAAATAAAGAACAATTATTTAAATGACAATATAAAAGTATTCAAGTTTGGATTCATTGAAGGTATATAATCGAAATCGAAAATCGACTATAAAACTCTTAGACAATTATCAATTTATAATTTAATCGCTATTAAACGTCACTTAAGGAAAAACAACTTAACTCGAATTAAAGTTGAACTTATGTATCGAATAATTTATTAATTTAAACATTCCGACTATTTGAACATAAAAATCAACTATCATAAACTTACAAATTTTAAATTTAATCTACTAACAACTAAATAGATTCTAACTAATATGAAATTTAAAGCTTCCTAAAATAATTAAAAAATTAACAAAAATCTTAAAACCTAAACTATCTAAATCTAATATCTATACTTAAATAATTTAAAACTAACTTCTCTTAAATTCATACAAAAAAAAACTCAATTAATTAAATTAATATCTAATCTACACTTTCTTAATCTAAACTAAAACTAACATAAAGAAAAATAAATTAAATTATAAATAACAATTAATCCGATGAAAAAAAAGACTAAACACTAATTTTAAAACTATCTTAAATTAAACTCAACTTATAACTTAAATACTAAAAACTATACTAAAACTAACCATATCATAAATTAACCTAAACTTAAATAAACTAACCACAACAATAAACGTACCTAGCACTAACCTATACTGACCCATCCCCAAACCTTAACACTAACTCACTAACCCACCCATCTTAATCCTACCTTCCCTCATGGTGGCGCCCAACTACCACGCTAACATCCATCATGACAAAGCTGGTAGCGCTTCCCAAGAATTTTCTAGGCTATACACTCTGCCCAAGGTGATTGGGTACGCTAACCAAGGTGAAGTGCAAGGATTTAAACAAAACGTAAGATCCAAGATAAATTTAAACCTACTTCCCCATGCGCTTTATCCAAATGCTCTGTCCAACAAGAGGCGCTCTGCCCAAGAGTACCTAGCACTGACCCCAACTCTAACAAGAGATGTAGCGACCAAGGTAAGCATGAAAACGAATGGGAGAAGGCATTAAAAAAACCAAGATAACCTCCTTTAACTACTGCAATCACAAAGCATGCCCAATCAAAGATATGGTAAGGCTGTGAATCCCATGAAGTGCTAGAGTGATGTCACCCAAAAGTGGTGTGATGGTTTGACTTTATAACCAAAAAAAAACTTTTCAAAGCCAATGCAAAATTTGGCACTCAGGTAAGGAGAAATTAACTTATTTTATTTTTTTAAAAGTTTTTATAGGTAAAAACAAAACTAGAGATAGTTATGACTTAAAGTTAAGTAGATAAGGTCTAGAATATTTTGAAAAACTTAAGTCTATTTCCTTTTTATTTTAAAATTTAATATTAATAAATTCAAAACAAGAATATTCAGAGAATCTTATAGATGCTCTGTTGTAATTGAGAGATTTATTCATCCTCATACAAAAAGCAGAACCTTATTTATTCATGCTCTGTTGTAATTAAGGGATTTATTCATCCTAATACTTGATTAGTTGATCTTCTAAATAACCTAGATGAAACTAAATCAAGCTTAATCATTATCATTTCCCCAACATAGTTTTTCACATATATCATACAAGGAATACTAAAAAAAATTGCTTAATTAAAATCATATCATCATAATTCCATCCAATTTTAAAATTTATGATTAAATCATATGACAAGCAATTTTACTCAACACCAATTTTATTGGCCAACCTGATTCAAAGGCTCAGTCGGGAAAGAATCAGGAAGAAAACCCGGCTTCGTTGCCATTTACAATAAGGTTTAAAAATACAATTTCATAGGATATCAATCCCAATTTCAACAATTTTATCCAATTTTCTTCATGATCATAATCAAGGAGTTTGTAATGTTTTCTGAATCTCATTTCAAGAACCATGGAGGAAACCAATAATTGATCAGGTGACAACCAAGCAGAACCAAAAGAACATCAAGCATTTATAATCATACATGGTTTACACAATAAGATTCACAATGAATCAAGACTAGGGAGAGGTGGATTCTTTCAATTGGAGAAGTCAAGCACAACACCAATTTAGATGCCCAATCGGGGCCAATAACCAAGAACTTTTGTTCTTCCATTTAAACTTGCCATACTCATACCAGGTTTGTGCTGACGAGTAGGGGCCCATAACACCCTACCCTTTATCCCTTTTCTCATCCTGAGAAGAGAATCTACACATGTTGGAGTCCAACTAAACAGACCTCTCCCAAAATTGGTCACTTCTGCCCTCTCCTAGGGTGAGTAATACCAAAACACCCATGCAAGAAAAATTTAAAATTTCAAACATAAACAAGAAAGGAAAACAACCAAAATGACATGGTTTACAAATCTTCCCAACATACCCACAACCATACAATAGTGAAACAACAACAAAGTAACAAGAACATGAAACAAAACATAAAAATTGAATAAGGGAGATGGGAGTTTCCTACCTTCACAAAGAGGTAATGGCAATGAACCAATTTGATTAGAGTATCCCTCCTTCCTTCAAGCTTCAAGAAATCTTCTCTAAATGTAGAGATTGGGTAACAAAACCACTAGACCAAGGAAGGCCTCTAAATAAGCCTCCAACTCAACCACCCAAAAAGGAGCAATAACTATTTCCACCCACTAGCCACACTAGAAACTCCTAACTCAACCTACACCATGGTTAAACCTTAAAAGGAGGTGGGGTAAGACAACTCATGACAACCACTTGCAAATTTTCGCACAAAGGCAAAAAGGGGACTTTTGAGTGACCTCAAAAGTCAACACAAGGGGCTTAGGGGTTGGAAAAGACCCCTAACCCATACCCATACCCCTTGGGTATAATTATTCCATGTTTTGAAGCCTTAGGAAAGAGGTTTAGAGACAAAATAAAATCTAGGAATAAAATAGGTCCATCTAACTACTCTATCTTGAAATTTAAGCACTAATCCGAATTAGGGATGACTAACCCTAAACAACACACTGAAGCACATAAACAATTTACGAGTGTCAAGCGACACTAACCAAAACATAGTTTCAAACATCAACATTTACTAAACACGGAGAGATACATACATACATCTCACAGAACAATACATGAATTACGAACAACAAGATTCCAAAAAAAATTAGCACATAGAGATCAGTCTTGTTCCTCCGTCGGTTTCCTCGACTAAAATATCTGCACACTCATTGCACACATCATTAGTCTCAAAAATCACATGTACATATATATGTATCAGAAATTTACATAAATTGAAACATACATAAATCAGGGTTTCTTGCATCCTACTTATATCCTTAATCATAAAGATTCCAACTCAATGTGTTAATCCTACATTTTACTGATTTCGTCAACATACATATACATGAACATTAAATGACAATCATCAAATATATCTACAAATGACATCACACAACATGAAATAATAAAATATGTTATAAGCATCAGTTACTGTCTCGACATCTCAAGTCGTGAATAACAAAATAAGGGTAATGTATCACTATGCTACGATGGGTCGGGGTGAGGCCTCACATCCTCCCCCACTAGGCATGAAATTCCTCCTGGAGTTCATCAAAAAGGTACGGGTACTAAGATTGCATCTACGCTGCATCCTCCCATGAAGCCGTGACCTCTTCGTAACAATCCCATTGGACCCTAACCTGGTCTAGCTCTCGGCCTCGAAGTGTTAGGGTTCGTCGGGCAATAATTCGGATAGGCTCCAGTGCTAGCTGTCCGTTTGAATCCACCTGTAAAGCATCCCAATCTATAATATGAGACTCATCATAAATGTATCCTCTAAGTACAGAAATATGAAACACATCGTGGATGCGTGACAGGCTAGGTGGCAAAGCTAAACGGTATGCAACAGGTCCTATCCTCTCAAGGATCTCGAATGGCCCAACAAACCGGGGTGCCAGCTTAGAGCCCTTTTCGAAACGAATCAAACTCTTGTGTGGTCGTACCCTCAGGAACACTCTATCACCAACCTGGTACTCTCGATCTGTCCTCTTCAAATCTGCATACTTCTTCTGCCTATCTTGTGCCTCTTTCAGGCGTTGTCTAATCAGGGTCACCTACTGCTCCATCTCGTTTACTAATCGGGGACCAATAGATACTCGATCCTCGATCCTATCCCAACTCAAGGGTGTCCTGCACGATCTCCCATACAAGGCCTCATATGGAGGCATACCTATGGAAGAATGATGCCCATTATTATAGGCAAACTCGATAAGATGAAGGTATTCCTCCCATTTGACCTGATGGTCCATTACGTACATACGTAGCATGTCCTCCAAAACTTGATTCACTCGCTCGGTCTAGCCATCAGTCTGAGGATGGTACGCTGTACTAAAATTGAGCCTAGTGCCCAAAGCCGACTACAACTCTCTCCAAAATGAAGAAGTGAACAAAGAGTCTCTGTCAGATATGATCTTATGGGGAACACCATGAAGTCTAACAATGTCCTGCAAGAACACCTAAGCTATGTCTCGAGCTATGAATGCAGTACGCACGGGTGAGAAATGGGAAACTTTGGTCAATGTGTCAACTATCACCAAAATGGCATCATGGCGATGAGATGACATAGGAAGACCAACAATAAAATCCATAGATATAGTGTCCCATTTCCATACTGCAATCTCATGCGACTGGAGAAGCCCGCTAGGATGACGATGCTTTGCCTTCAACCTTTGGCACTCAAGGCATCTCGCAACTATGCTAGCAATCTGCACTCTCATGCCTGGCCAATGATACAAATCTCTCAAATCTGCATGTAACTTCTTAACACCGGGGTGCGCTGCATAAGGTGCTCTGTGAGCCTCAAGTACAATGAGCTCGCGCAAACCCCCAATGGAAGGTACATACATACGTCCCTTATTCCACAAAAGTCCATCGAACTCCAAAGAATACTCTGCAAACTTCCCTTCCAAGGGTCTCTGAGAATGTACTAACTGACTTACTTCTGCATAAAGCTCATCAGCTGGTAAGTGCTGCAAGATCCGCTCTCTCAAGTCAGTGCAAGTAGTCACAGATGAAAGCTCATGGCACCGTCTACTCAAGGCATCTACAACCACATTCTCTTTTCCCTTGACGTAATGAACATCAAAATCATACTCACACAGGAACTTCATCCGTCTTCTTTGCCTAGCATTAAGGTTCGGCTGAGAAAATATGTACTGCAAGCTCTGGTGATCGGAATGAAGCTTGAATCTATGACCCAGAAGGAAATGTCACCATCTCACCAAGGCATGAACCACTGCCGCTAGTTCTAGGTCATGAGTAGGATAATTGAGTTCATGAGTCTTCAACTTCCTAGACTCAAAGGAAATAGGTCATCCTTCCTGCATAAGGACTACTCCTAAACCATCTAAAGATGCATCGGTGCACACCACAAAATCTGCAACAGGATCTAGTACTGCAAGAATTGGTCCACTCGTGAGGGCTCTCTTAAGCTCTTCAAAAGCTCTACAACACTTCTCCGTCCACTCATACTTCTTCCCCTTCCTCTGAAGCGAAGTGATGGGGTGTGCCAATCTAGAGAATCCTGAAATGAAGCCTCAGTAATAACCTACTAGCCCCA
Source organism: Cupressus sempervirens (assembly GCA_028749045.1). NCBI lineage: Eukaryota > Viridiplantae > Streptophyta > Pinopsida > Cupressales > Cupressaceae > Cupressus > Cupressus sempervirens. Next base: position 160,547,895 of record CM053787.1, read on the forward strand.
TAAAGCTTCTCACTTCGGTAACACTGGTGGGTGCTGGCCAATCCATGATAGCCCTGATCTTTGATGGATCTACTGAGACACCATCACCCGATATGACATGACCCAAATGGTGTATCTCGGGTCTGAAGAATGCACACTTCAACAAGCTGCCAAACAACTGATTCTCTCTCAGCCTCTGCAATACCTGTCTCAAGTGCTCTTCATGCTCTCTCTCATCATGAGAATAAATCAGAATGTCATCAAGAAACACAACCAAAAACTTATCCAAAAAGGTACGAAATACTCCATTCATGAGGCTCATGAATACAGCTGGAGCATTCATAAGGCCAAAAGGTACCATGGTGAACTCGTAGTGGCCATACCTAGTACGAAAAGCTGTCTTGGGGATATCACTATCCACAATCCTCAACTGATGGTAACCCAACTTTAGGTCAATCTTTGAAAATACTCGGGCACCCTGCAACTGGTCAAAGAGATCATCGATTCTGGGAAGATGATATCGGTTCTTGATGGTCACCTTGTTCAATTGTCGATAATCAATACACAACCTTAGTGATCCATCCTTCTTCTTGACGAAGATCACCGGTGCACCCCAGGGTGACACACTAGGTCAAATATGCCCCTTCTCCAAGAGTTCCTCCAACTGAGTCTTTAGCTCACTAAGCTCATGAGTAGTCATCCTATAAGGTGCTCTTGAAACTGGCTTAGCTCCTGGCACTAGGTCTATGTGGAAATCCACTGCCCGCGGTGGAGGCATACCAGGAAGCTCTAAAGGAAACACATCTGCAAACTCTTGAAGGATTGGAAAATCATCAAGGGATGGCTCCCTTTCTGAATCTTCCTCTCGGTCACTGATAGTGATAGAAAATAACTGACAACCCTTTCGCATGCACTGTCTAAGCTGCATAGCGGAAATCATACGAAGGGACACTGGTCTCTTCACTCTGAAGATCTCCCTAGAGATACCATCATCATCCACACATTCCACCCTCTTCTATCGACAATCCACCTTGGCGCTGTGGGCACAAAGCCAATCCATGCCAAGGACAACATTATAAGAACCTAGATTGGTAATGCGTAGGTCAGTCCTAGTGGACATGTCTCCAATCTACATCTGACAACACCGCACCATGGAACTAACTGACACTCTAGCTCCCGAGGCTAACTCTACCTCCCAACTAACATCCTGTCTAACTGCCACTAGCTCGCAACGCTCCACCACAAATGGAGATATAAAAGAGTCAGTAGCTCTGGAATCAAATAAAACTGCAACCATATGGCCCTGTATAATACCTGTAGCCTCGATAATTGTAGCCTGATGCTCAACCTGGCGGTTGTCAACCGCTGCAAAAACTCTATGGGATCTACCCATGTCACCAACTGTCGGCTCTGAAAAAGCCCTGCTCTGACCACTAGATGCCTGTCCCTGCGGACACTCCCTAGCTATATGACCCATGCCACCACAAGTGTAGCATGGTCCACGAGTATAAGATCGTGCACCCTGTGACCCAGACTGCTGTGGGCCTCCTGATCTGCTAGATCCGCTGAATCCTCCCCTAGAAGATTGCTGAGTCTTCACTGACAGAGACTGTGGGACCTGTACTTTCTACTCCTACCTAGGACCCTGTGACTGCCACTGCTTGGGCTTAGAGCCCTAATAACCATGAGAAGGTTTCTGCTGCTACTGCTGGGGTTTTGGCTGCTGAGACTGTTGGCCCCTAGAGGACCCTGCTATATAATTCTGATTCCCTTTCCAAGGGGGTTTCTGCTGGAAGGAGTTTCGGTTCTGAGGTCGATCCCGTGACTCTTGCCTACCTCAAGTATCCTCAGTAACTAGTGCTATCTCAACTGCCTGTCTGAAGGTGGTAGGGAAGGCCATCCTAACGGGGCCCTGAAGAGAGAAATTCAGACCCATGATAAAGTGATGCACCCGTAGTTTCTCGTCCTTCATGTATTCCACATAGGGAAGGAGCTCGAGAAACCTACTCTCGTACTGAGCCACTATAAGGCCTCTCTGATAAAGAGAATGGAACTCCTCTATCTGCTTCTGCCGAAAATGCTCTGACAAGTATCTTTCTTGAAATCTTTCTAGGAAAGATTCCCATGTGAGGGTGTCCATCCTCACTCCACCAATGATCTCCTCCTGATGCCACCAGTTGGAGGCATCCCCTCTCAACTGATGAACTGCAAGTTGTGCTTTTAGATTACTCCCATAAGGGCGTAACCCAAAGCACCGCTGTAAGCTCTGCAACCATGCCTCTGCTACTGAACCCTCAGTGGTACCGATAAATAATGGTGGTCCGAGTCGAATCAATTCCCTGATGTCATCCCCTACATGTCTAGGAGGTCTGTCAAAAGGGGGTCCTCTCTGGTGTATGGATTCTTCCTCATGATCACCCTGACCCTCTATCTGTCTCGGTGGGGGACTCCTAGTCCTCTCTCTAACTCTGGGCCCGCCTCCTTCGGGTCCCTCTGCTTCCACTACTGGAATCTACTGGACTAGCTGAACTATAGGTACCACTCTTTGTTGAACTACACCGATCAAAGTCTAGAGTGCATCAATAATGTCCTGATTTGAGTTCGGTGGTGGTGGAGGTGGTGGTGGAGGTGGTGGTGGTCCACCCTCCTATCCCGCTCTACCACCCCCAATCTTATGACCTCTGCCTCGCCGGTTGCGAGTAACAGGCGGCATCTACACAATTAAAAGTTTGAGTTAAGTTTCAGAAGCGTAAGGGTTTAAGGTTCCTAGTGTTGAAACATAGGCTCTGATACCAAAATGTCATGCCCAAAACTCAAAGGCATAAACACACACACAATTTTTTTTTTGAAAAATGATAAAATTACTTTAAGTTTGAAAATGATTGCGATTATAGTTTAAGTTAGTTTCCCTACATTACGTCTTAATATTATAACATGGGGATGATTAAATCGTTAAGATTAGAAACTTTTTCTATTGATATCGATAACTTATGTGCTTGCATTATCATTCAAAAATAAAGAACAATTATTTAAATGACAATATAAAAGTATTCGAGTTTGGATTCATTGAAGGTATATAATCAAAATCGAAAATCGACTATAAAACTCTTAGACAATTATCAATTTACAATTTAATCGCTATTAAACGTCACTTAAGGAAAAACAACTTAACTCGAATTAAAGCTGAACTTATGTATCGAATAATTTATTAATTTAAACATTCTGACTATTTGAACATAAAAATCAACTATCATAAACTTACAATTTTTAAATTTAATCTACTCACAACTAAATAGATTCTAACTAATATGAAATTTAAAGCTTCCTAAAATAATTAAACAATTAACAAAAATCTTAAAACCTAAACTATCTAAATTTAATATCTATACTTAAATAATTTAAGACTGACTTCTCTTAAATTCATACAAAAAAAAACTCAATTAATTAAATTAATATCTAATCTACACTTTCTTAATCTAAACTAAAACTAACATAAAGAAAAAAAATTAAATTATAAATAACAATTAATCCGACAAAAAAAAAAGACTAAACACTAATTTTAAAACTATCTTAAATTAAACTCAACTTATAACTTAAATACTACAAACTATACTAAAACTAACCATATCATAAATTAACCTAAACTTAAATAAACTAACCACAACAATAAACGTACCTAGCACTAACCTATACTGATCCATCCCCAAACCTTAACACTAACTCACTAACCCACCCATCTTAATCCTACCTTCCCTCATGGTGGCACCCAACTACCACGCTAACATCCATCATGACAAAGCTGGTAGCGCTTCCCAAGCGTTTTCTAGGCTATACACTCTGCCCAAGGTGATTGGGTGCGCTGACCAAGGTGAAGTGCAAGGATTTAAACAAAACGTAAGATCCAAGATAAATTTAAACCTACTTCCCCATGCGCTTTATCCAAATGCTCTGTCCAGCAAGAGGTGCTCTGCCCGAGAGTACCTAGCACTGACCCCAAATCTAACAAGAGATGTGGCAACCAAGGTAAGCATGAAAACGAATGGGAGAAGGCATTAAAAAAACCAAGATAACCTCCTTTAACTACTGTGATCACAAAGCATGCCCAATCAAAGATATGGTAAGGCTGTGAATCCCATGAAGTGCTAGAGTGAGGTCACCCAAAAGTGGAGTGATGGTTTGACTTTATAACCAAAAAAAAACTTTTCAAAGCCAATGCAAAAGTTGGCGCTCAGGTAAGGAGAAATTAAGGTATTTTATTTTTTTAAAAGTTTTTATAGGTAAAAACAAAACTAGAGATAGTTATGACTTAAAGTTAAGTAGATAAGGTCTAGAATATTTTGAAAAACTTAAGTCTATTTCCTTTTTATTTTAAAACTTAATATTAATAAATTCAGAACAAGAATATTCAGAGAATCTTATAGATGCTCTGTTGTAATTGAGGGATTTATTCATCCTCATACAAAAAGCAAAACCTTATTTTTCAAAGGATGGGCAAATTTTCTCAAGCCCAGATTTCTTCTAAGTATGGGTTTTTTTGAAAGGTCTTAATTTTGCTAAGTATAGATTTCAAGAAGATATATTACCAAGATGGAATATTTATTTGTAAAACTAATAAGACTTCTTGCAACTACATAAACCAAGGGATTTAATTGTCCATTTAAATCATAATGCAAGAATTGAATTAATTCCGACAATCACTAAACTGAACCTTCATTCATAATACAATTTCTTATCACATCTAGAATAGATTAACCAAGGACTAAATTTGTCATTCAATTCACACCAATTTCATGTAGGAGCATTCACCGAGCATACTTTGATCAATATCCTTCCATTGCTTATACAAGGGAGTAGAATTGAATGGATTCAAACATGGTGTTAATAATCTTGTCACAATAATACTTGATTAGTTGACCTTCTAAATAACCTGGATGAAACTAAATCAACCTTAATCATTATCCTTTCCCCAACATAGTTTTTCACATATATCATACAAGGAATACTAAAAAAAAATTCTTAATTAAAATAATATCATCATAATTCCATCCAATTTTAAAATTTATGATTAAATCATATGACAAGCAATTTTACTCAACGCCAATTTTATTGGCCAACCTGATTCAAAGGTTCAGCCGGGAAAGAATCAGGAAGAAAACCCGGCTTCGTTGCCATTTACAATAAGGTTTAAAAATACAATTTCATAGGATATCAATCCCAATTTCAACAATTTTATCCAATTTTCTTCATGATCATAATCAAGGAGTTTGTAATGTTTTCTGAATCTCATTTCAAGAACCATGGAGGAAACCAATAACTGATCGGGTGACAACCAAGCAGAACCAAAAGAACATCAAGCATTTATAATCATACATGGTTTACACAATAAGATTCACAATGAATCAAGACTAGGGAGAGGTGGATTCTTCCAATTGGAGAAGTCAAGCACAACACCAATTTAGATGCACAATCGGGGCCAATAACCAAGAACTTTTGTTCTTCCATTTAAACTTGCCATACTCGTACTAGGTTAGTGCTGACGAATAGGGGCCCATAACACCCTACCCTTTATCCCTCTTCTCATCCTGAGAAGAGACCCTACACATATTGGAGTCCAACTAAACAGACCTCTCCCAAAATTGGTCACTTCTGCCCTCTCCTAGGGTGAGTAATACCAAAACACCCATGCAAGGAAAATTCAAAATTTCAAACATAAACAAGAAAGGAAAACAACCAAAATGACATGGTTTACAAATCTTCCCAACATACCCACAACCATACAATAGTGAAACAACAACAAAGTAATAAGAACATGAAACAAAACATAAAAACTAAATAAGGGAGATGGGAGATTCCTACCTTCACAAAGAGGTAATGGCAATGAACCAATTTTAGTAGAGTATCCCTCCTTCCTTCAATCTTCAAGAAATCTTCTCTAAATGTAGAGATTGGGTAACAAAACCACTAGACCAAGGAAGGCCTCTAAATAAGCCTCCAACTCAACCACCCAAAAAGAAGAAATAACTATTTCCACCCACTAGCCACACTAGAAACTCCTAACTCAACCTACACCATGGTTAAACCTTAAAAGGAGGTGGGGTAAGACAACTCATGACAACCACTTGCAAATTTTCGCACAAAGGCAAAAAGAGGACTTTTGAGTGACCTCAAAAGTCAACACAAGGAGCTTAGGGGTTGGAAAAGACCCCTAACCCATACCCATACCCCTTGGGTATAATTATTCCATGTTTTGAAGCCTTAGGAAAGAGGTTTAGAGACAAAATAAAATCTAGGAATAAAATAGGTCCATCTAACTACTCTATCTTGAAATTTAAGCACTAATCCGAATTAGGGATGACTAACCCTAAACAACACACTGAAGCACATAAACAATTTACGAGTGTCAAGCAACACTAACCAAAACATAGTTACGAACATCAACATTTACTGAACACAGAGAGATACATACATACATCTCATAGCACAATACATGAATTATGAACAACAAGGTTCCAAAAAAAATAAGCACATAGAGATCAGTCTTGTTCCTCCGTCGGTTTCCTCGACTAAAATATCTGCACACTCATTGCACACATCAGTAGTCCCAAAAATGACATGTACATATATACATATCAGAAATTTACATAAATTGAAACATACATAAATCAGGGTTTCTTGCATCCTACTTATATCCTTAATCATAAAGATTCCAACTCAATGTGTTAATCCTACATTTTACTAATTTCGTCAACATACATATACATGAACATTAAATGACAATCATCAAATATATCTGCAAATGACATCACACAACATGAAATAATAAAATATGTTCTAAGCATCAGTTACTGTCTCGACATCTCGAGTCATGAATAACAAAATAAGGGTAATGTATCACTATGCTACGATGGGTCGGGGCGAGGCATCACAAAAAGCTTCTCGTCTACCTAGTTCAAGACTTCTTCTTCCCCTTCCTACACAACATTTCTTTCTTCATATTCCTCCTCACTCTCATGCCTTACAAAAAGATTCATCCCTCTATGCAACTCCTCTTGCAATGCCTAAAATTGTCTTTGGAGGGCTCTAACCTCAGGAAGAACACCTTTGATCCTTCCACCATGCTCTCTTTTTGTGGAGGCATCTTCACACTATCTCAAAATTCACAACCACATAGTCCTAGTACAAATTGCCTCATAGTTGATGCATTGTTTGCACACTCCGGAACTCTTTCTCTAATACCACTTGATGAGGACATAGCCTAGAAAAAATGAACACAACATGAAAAGTAGAATTTTATTGTTAAAAATGATATGCTATCACATTCATTACAGAAAAAATAGACTCAACTACATGTCATATGGGCTTACAACGTTATCATAATCTAGAACAAAACCCTTCTTATAACTCCACAAAAACTTTGTTTACAATGCAAGAAATGGCCTTAAGTAAACTAAATTAGGATTATGGTTAGGAATACATTTTAGAATATGCCATTTGAAATCCACCATCAAAGAAGAAGATTCTAGAAGACATGTAAGAAGTCGGTACAAAATTAGAAGAATCCAAAAATGGTAGTCCAACTTCTAGGAGGCATAACTTTTGAGCTAGGACTCTAATTGATAAACCATTGACATTTTAAGAAATCTTTGGACTCATACGAGGCCATTTAGTGCCTAAAATCTGACTTTGAAGTATTCTTAAGGGGTCTCTAGGAAACTTAAAATTGTAATAACTTTCAAATTGTAAAGCCTTTTGACCTCATTCTTTTTTTAGAATGCTTTAAATTACAAGTAAAATCATCCCTCAAACTAAAACCCTTTAAATCGTCATAATTATGGATCAATTACAAAAAAATCTATTTTCTACATTGGCACATATCACAAGGTGCTAAAAAACACTAACCCGAAAAACCAATAGTAGAACTATGAGAGTTGGAATATCTATTTGGCCCAAAAGGGTATCCAGAAATAAAAACACATTAAATAGAAATTAAAACTAAGCATATTTTTGGGTTATACAAGATTGCCCTTACAACACTGGATGCTCCTGCATAAAACACCCAAGGTAAATTAAAAAGTAACCTGATCACCTTATAGATGCTAGAGGAAAACCCAAATGGGAAACCTCCATCTTGGATAACCAAGTTGAATCTTCCAATGGCTATCCCTTCCACTTCAATAAGTACTCCTTATACTACATGTTTCTAGTGCTCCAGCCTACAATACTATCTAGAACTTCTTTAATCTCCTTCTTAGAAGTAGGAAGGGGACATGGATCCAATATCAAATCCTCCTCTGCACCATCTTTATGATATTTTGTTAAGTCCGCAATATTGAAAATAGGGGAAATATGGATCCCATATTGCAACTCCACTTCATATCTATTTCTTGAATCATGTTTCTTCAAAATCTTGTAGGGACCAAATTTCTTCATCTTTAGCATGTTGTAGGTGCCCACTGAAAATTGTTCTTTCCTCAAATACACCATAACCAGATCCCCAACTTGGAACTCCTCCTCGTTTAATCTATTCTAGCCTTATACCATAGGTTTATCTTGGTAACATGTGCACATACTTTGTAGTGCCTCTCATGTTTGCAGTCTATTCCTTATTTATTTTGATTTGAGAAATACTTGATACTCTTATTATATATACTTCGAGATGACCTGAGGGTCGGATGTTATACTTTTTTTGCAGTACTATCGATGCTATATTGCTATGTTGTTCAATTTATCATATTTGCATTTTGATGCCATTTTGAGATGATAATATATTCTATGATGATATCTAGTTATCTAGTATTCTGGAAATATCTATGATTCTATAATGTGATGGATTTTATGATATGGTGATTTACTTCGTTCTTGTTTCATTATGCTTTGTGTGAACATGAGTGATGCAAATGGTTAAATTATGTATTTAATGTGTGTATTGCCTCAATTATGATATTATATGCAATTGCACTTGATCATGTATTTTAGTGTGTAGGAATTATATCCATGGTAGTGGCACATGGAGTTAGTGATTCTGTTGTTCATATTTTACCAATATCACCCTATATGGTTGACATATTCATATTTAATTATTTAAATTAAACCTTTCAGTGATTATTAAATCCAAATTCATCTACATTATGTGACTAGACCAGTGAGTGTGTCTATGCATTTAGAGGTTCACATTGTTGTGAAAGTTGTTAAGAAAACTTCTGTGATTTTGGGTTTTCAAACTTTAAATTTTATTGAATTTTATTGTAGCTTCGCCATGGATGAATTCCTATTTCTAAGAAAAGCATGTTTTTGTTTGGGTTGATTCAGATTTTAACTAGTCTAACTGGCTATTTTCCCTAATCGATCATTCACTCCAAAAGTGAATAAGTATGGAAAGAGGAATTTAATTCCTCACTTCTCACTTTTGCAAAACACAAATTTGAGAGATTTTTTTAGAATCCCCTTCTGGAGGATCACATTTTTGTTCATTATGAGAGCTATAGGTGTGGGATCTTTGCAAGGTCAGTCTTGTTGGATTTGGCTTGTGTAGACCTTGCTTTGCCAAAAAAATTGGTAGTTTTAGTAGATGATTTATTTTACTATGTTGTTTCTTATTTCAGCCCCTGTAGCACTCTCTCAATTTCTTGTTTTAGCTCAAATTTTGTATATGCTTTTGGTAGTTTTTTGTCTGGAGGTTGTGAACTAGTGTTCCCGTCCATTTCTATTTACTAGTTCTACATGGTTGGTTAGGTATGAACATTTTCTCTATTTTTGGGATGAGAGTTTGCGGTTTTATACTGTCATACTAGTCATTTTTGCATATAGTGTCTGAACCCAAATTTTATTGGATTTTTTAGGCTTTTGCACCCAAAGGCCAAATGGATTTTAATTTCAAAGTTTTCCATTTTTTGGGGTTTTTACCTCATTTTGCGTGCCCAATTATTTTCTCAAGTTTTCTTGTCATGATGTTGGTCATGGATCTGGATCATCTATTTGGATGTTAGTCGGACCAGTGTTGTACTTTTATGTTGCATTCAGATGCATGCCACATCTATCCTCCTGAGCTATGTTGGTTGAGTGATATTTTGCTTGTGTTCTCATCTTGTCCTTGTGTTATGATCTTTGTGATGGTGGTGCACCACACATGAGTACATACGCATACATTTGTCTAGTGACTTGCAAGGCCCGATCTTCTACAGTACTGTCAAGAATTATGGTCATTGGGATTGGGTTGGGAATGTGCATGCCTACAAGCACTCATAGTTGGATGAGCATGGGTAGGATAGGGTAGCACATGGAGGGGCTTCTATCTTGCAACTTGGTGACTATTTCTCATTGGTTGGTAGAGGAAGTTTTATATAAGCAATAACTAAATTAAAATACTAGATGGTAATAAATATAAGATAATTAAAAAATTGGGAAGAGTACCAACTGTTGGGAAGAGTTGCCACCCAGAGTGTGTGTTTTTGGTTGGGGATTTCAGCTACCAAAGTTTTCTTGGGATTTTGGATACCAAGCAACTCTCCATGATGTCAGCCCCTACATAGTAGCCCATTGAGTGTCTAACCAGGACCTATTGTGCTAGCATTATTCTTGATCTTGGTTTTAGTCATCATTACTCTCTAGCATGAGTGTTAGCCATGGATGTTTTCTTTATGTGTGTTTGTGGTTGGATCATTATCTCCATCAACATGGTGGGAGTGTACCTATGGGTTCCACATGGTTGGGAGGCATAGCTACCTTCAACACTTTTGGGGACTAGTGTATAGAGATGGTCTATTGTCCCATTGTGACCTTTACTGGATGTTTTCACTTGGTACTTTGAATTCTGCAGTATGCTTCCTTGTGATTTATGCTTTCATAAGAATGCTTCTATATCATGTTTAGATGATGTTACTGTTGATGCATTTCCTTATTATGATGTTTAACATATGATGTTATGATGTTATCTGCTTTATTGGAGTATCTATTGCTTATGTTTTAGCATGTTAGATTTTTTGTTCTTATGATGTTATTACACTTTAGTAGTGATGTCTTTATATGACATCTTTGACTATCTAGTTGGCATTTTGGGATGTTACACATGGGAGATGGTTAGTACCTTCGATGTCTCATGATGTTATTACAGTTGGGAGGAACCATGCACTTAGTTTGTTGTTTTAGTTCATTGCGACGTTGCTTCTATACACTATGATGTTGCTTTTAGTTATTCCCCTTGACTACTTTGTTCGATGTTTAAATTCAATATTTTTCTTTTCATCTTTCAGTTATTGCTTGAGTGTCCTTCCTCAAAATGTGGATCCAGTACTCCCTGGTACGGAAGAAATTTCTTTCTTAGTTTTTTACCTTTTTATCTTCTAGCGTGTTGTTTTGGATTCTCACATAAAATTATACATTCTTGTATGAGAATGCAAAATTTTGTGTGGTGTGTTGGGTTTTCTCATGTGGCTTTTGGCACTTTCTCACATAAAACCCCACACTAGTTTTGGGTATTTTGGCTACTGGACCAAGTACTTCCTCACATGAAAGATAGCTTCTCACATGGCATGATGTACTTCCTCATGTAAGATTTTTTTTTAATGTTGGTCCTCGTGCAAAAAATGGGGAGTATCTCCTCTGGCTTTTGGGGATCAAATTTTGGTGTTTCTAGTACCCTTTGGGTTTGCTAGTATTTTCTTGCTTCTACAGTTTAGAGGTTTTAGGTTTTGTTGTCATAGTGTTTTTTCATCCTTCAATTTTTCATGTCAGTTTGGGTAGTGGCATTTGGAGATTTTTTGGTTGTCGGGATGGTGGTTAAGTCTTCCATTGCAATCTTTTTGATCCGTGTATAATGTATTAGAGCCCATGTTGCAACATTGGGATCTTTGCATTATGCTTCCACTATGGTTTTTTTTTTTTGTATGTGTATTTTTAGTTACTAGTTATTATTTTGATATTTTGTTGTGACTCTTATGCTTGTGACTCAATTTTTCTAACCTTACCTTGTTGCTTCCATAGTGATGCCTCCTATGTGTAGACCTAGTGGTCAGGATGGTACCCATAGAAATAACCATGAAGTAGAACACCAAGAGGAACAACATCAGGTTGGTGTAGGAGATCAGGGTAATAACAATCAGGGTGGAATTGAGGTATTGATGCCAATGCTTTAGGAAATTCTTGCTTGGTTGGGCCCTTCTATAGAGGAATGCCAATAAGATCATGACTAGTAAGAAGGATCCCATCATGGGGATTCCTATTAGCTAGAGAATAAAGACAAGGAGTGTGAATGTGAACATTTTTGTACTCTACCATGTGGTCAAGGGAACCATTAGGGTGGTAGGGACCACAACAGTAAAGATTCCATATGTTTGGATATCATGAAGTCTCTTCAACAATACAAACTATCATTGTATGACAGTAAGGGAGGTGGCCTCAAAGCGAAGACTTGGTTATTGGACATGGAGCATGAATAATGTTACAGATCTCACCTAAGAGATCTTTGAGGAAAGGTTCCAAGAGAGATTCTTATCTCCTCATTTCAGAGAGGCCTATGCAGATGAGTTCTATGAGATCAAACAAGGTAACATGACAGTAGATCAGTATAAAATCTAGTTCTTTGATCTTAGGTAGTACTCATGCTACAACCATGATGATTTACTCCTAACTCATCATTTCATTTGAGGCATTAAGGATGACCTTATTGGAGAAGTCAGTATGCATTAGCCCAAGTCTCTTATTCTTGTTGTCAAGAAGGCATGTATTATTGAGAGTAACTTGGCTAGGGGCTATAGTGTCAATTTTGGTTCTCAAAACCAAAGTGTATAGAATTCAGGATAGGATGCACTATTTACCTAGTCCTTGGGGAAGGTCCAAGCCCAATAATCACCCTCACCAAGTAGTGGTGGTCATTGATTTTGATTGAAAGGAAAATGGCCTAAAGGTGGACAAAGTACATGTGACTTGGGAAATAAGGAGATGACTAGAGTTGAGGTCAAAAGTTCTAGAAGGATTGCCCTCCTTAGAGCAGTCAACAAAACTCTAGTAGGGGTAGTGCACCTTATTCTAGTGCTACTCAGGATGCCCATAGAGTAGATTCCAGCTTTGTAGGAAACTATTATTCTTGTTGTCAGCCTGGTCTTAGATCTTTTGAGTATTTTGTTAAACCACCCTCTTCAAGACCTAGTAGGAGTGTAGCTAGATCCAAGCCTACAGTGGGAGATGCTAGAAGGAATCATCGAGTCTTTGCGACAGTTGACAACTTTCAAGTTGAGTATCAAGGCATGGTAGTCGAGGCTATAGGTACATTGTTTGGAATTTCATCTTTGGTCTTGTTTGACTCTAGTGCTTTAGGTCTTTTCTTTCACCATCTCTTGTTTAATGATGTGGGCTAGTGGTAGTGTGCTAGGTCAAAAGGTGACAGGTTGAGTTAGCCCAGGTTCCAAAGTGGATGTATATTCATTGGTAAGTGCTTGTGTTTTGAATTTTGGAACCATCACCATTACAGTGGATCTTCGTATCCTACCTTTGGGATCATATGACATTGTGTTGGACATGGATTGGTTAGCTGACCATCAAAAAAATATAGATTTCCTCCATAAGTCGGTATAGTGTGTTGATGACATCGATGGGCAGGTGGAACTTTTGGGGGTTCAAAGACCAATCTCACTCCAGTTGATCTCAACTAATGAGTTGAAGTAGAGTATTCGAAAGGGTTATCAATTATTTCTTGTTTCTTTTAGTGATCTTGAGGAAGTTGTGAGCCATACAATGACACTTGATGATCACCAACTCCTTCGTGAGTATGTAGATGTTGTTGAGATAATGGGTGTTGCACACATTACATAATATTGTTATATTGTATTATTTTATTTTATTATGTAATGTTGCACATAGATGTACATACAACATGGAAAGATTCTATGGGATATACTTGATGAGTTGTATTGTAACATTGTGATAATATTTCATGTAATTATTTAATATTGGGGAAAAGAATTAAAATTTTAATATTAAATGTGGAGTCAAGGGGTTAGGTAGCACATGGTTTATACCACTTGGTGGTTTTGTGGGACATGCTACTATATAAGCAGCCACAAGGTAAGTTGTTGGTACAAGTGAGAAGACAAAAGACAAAAGACAAAAAGGGAAAGAGTCAAGCGAAACAAGGTTTGACAGGTTAGCCAAGGGAATGTTTGTGAAGGTTGGAAGCATGGTATGGAATGTGTGGATTCAAGCTTATTCACATGGATTTCTTGGTTGTGGTTATGGCTTTGAAGGCTTTCATGGTTGTATTGCAATGGTATTTGTACTGAATAATACATGCTGATGGATGCTTTTGGAAGCCAAGTTTTTTCCTATATCTTGTGTCACAATTTTTATGGGTATGTTTTATATTCTCTTACATGTAGATTTCCATTGCATATTTATTTTAGATCTATTATGAGTTATGTGGAAATAGTTATATTCTTTGTTACAAGTTTCCTTACAATTGGTATTAGAGCTATGATTTTATTGTTGTAACCCTAGATTGAATCCATGGGAATGCATGAAAGGATGAAAGAAAGGGAAAGATATTGGGTTTCATAGGTTGTTGCAGATCTAAGGGTTTTAGGTTTGTTGTTGTGATGGGATATTGGTAAAAAAATTTGGGCATGTGAAATTGTTGGACAAAAGGGTTTTTTGGATGTTTCATTTAAATGAGGGTTTTAAGGAGGAGCTTGCAGAAATGACCTGCTGAGTTTTAAAAAAATCTCACCATTGGATATGGGTCAATATTTTCATAAATTTTGATATATAATATGCCATAGTTTGGCCATGTTCAAAAGAAATTTAAAAAAAAATAGTTTCAACCTGTGATGGCCATCAAAATTTTCATCACAAAAAAAAATCACAATGAAAATGGTAAAATGATTGTCTTATTAAAATGGCCATAACTTTCTCTTTGGATATCAGATTTTAGACTTATAAGTGTTGAAAAACTAATTCAGAGCACTACAACTTGGTGTAGGTTTGGTTCTATTATTTTGACATTTTGTTAGGTTTTAAGAACCTGAAATTTAGATGTTGTTTGTTTTGAGCATAGATTAGGAAATAACTTGGGCATACGGAGTTAGATTTTAGACTTTGAGTAGTCAATGGAAAGCTCTTGAAGAGCTCTACACATTGCATCAAATTTGGTGTAGGTTTGGCATGATTTATTTGATGATATATTAATCTAAACAATTAATGGTATATATTGACTATGGTAGCATTGTGAGTTTATGACATTGTATATTTTAAAGATTTAAGATTTGATGTCATTGTATATTCAATTATATTTTAGATTGGTCTCATGATGATATGGTTCTCAGTGTATGATTTGGATATGTATGATGACTTGTTGGGTCTGCAAGTTGTGCAGTGTTGTAAGCGGTCTATACTTATAAGTTGCATTTATAGCTTTGTTATAGGTTGTTTTTGCCCATTTATCTATCATTATTGATGCATATTCACATTGGTGGCTTTTAATTGGGTTATCCATGCCCTAAGTCACATGATTTGCTAATTTATTCTTCATATAGAAGGGATGAGATGTTGTTACCAGATATAGTCATGATGGAGGATTGTGGTTGACTATTTTATGTTGACAAGTTGGACATATTGAGAGTTAGTTGTTGGGTTGATGGACATGATCATGGTGCCATATATTTTGGCATGACATGATTGGATATGCAGGTACATCCTTGATGTTCATTGGTTTAGATTCCTGATTTGGTTATGGTTGTATATCTTCTTGGTTGAGGATCATGGTTATTTAGTT
The DNA here is from genome assembly GCA_028749045.1 of Cupressus sempervirens. Lineage (NCBI taxonomy): Eukaryota > Viridiplantae > Streptophyta > Pinopsida > Cupressales > Cupressaceae > Cupressus > Cupressus sempervirens. The sequence goes on from CM053787.1 coordinate 160,563,634, forward strand.
TCTTTTGAGGTGTTCATGACGTGCACTTGGAGTTCTTTGGTGGTTTAACGCACTGGTTGATTCTCATAGTTAGAGGATGGTTTTTCATCATGATTTCATTGATAGCTTAGATACATAGTTTAATGGGATCTTGTGATAGTGATTAAGTGACAGTGCAGAATTAGTTCCTAGTTTGATTTGTATCTTCTTGGTTTCACTTAGTACTAACACTTTGGTTGTGTGAGTGTAGACCTAGAGGATCTTCATGTAAGAGATGGATTTTATGATGCCATAGGTGACTTGGTACCATGATTGAGTGGGAGTTTTTTGGCATTGATATATTTATTGTGTTTGCAAATGTTGGAGGTTTGTCTTAGATCCTATTGCTACAAAAGCATCTTTGACATTTTCATGGTGCACTTGTTATCTTTATGGTGTGTGAAGATGGTTAGATCTTGAGGACTCATAAGGTTCTTGGTTATCTTCATGGTGTGTGGAGATGGTTCTTCATGGTATGTGATTTGGTTTTTTTTATGGTGTGTGGAGATGGTTGCATCTTAAGGACTAATGGGATTCTTGGTAAAGGTGTGGTTTATGCTTTCATTTGACATGTTATCCTTGGTATGAGGATAGTTTTATTATTATATCATGGTATACTCTTGATATGCATTAAGAGTTTTGACATGTTATAAAATGTTCATATGGAGCATGTTATCTCTTTGGTTGAGATGTTTTAGATCACATTGTCATATTTATGTTTCTAAGGCCATGGTTGGAATATTGACAAAAATCTTGGTTTAGTTTCTTGGTCTTGAGTACATTGATCATAAGCTAGATACTTCATGATATTGCTATGTTTCATTTTGATTTGGCATGGATTGATTGGTTATAGGTGCTCATGGATACTTAGAGAGGTGGTATTGCTGATTTCTCTTGGATTAGAGAAGTATTTGTTGGGATGGTTGTTTGGTTTCAGCAGGAACTCTGAGGGGCATTCACCTAATATGGACTTGAGAGGAGATTGTTCTTAGATGAGTCTTGGTTGGAGACTTGGATATTTTGATGATCATTCTCATTCCCCAATCTTGGTCTACTCAGTGGTTTATTGCTTGAGAGATATAGTCCATTGTTTCTCTCAGGTGCATTATGTTTATGCTTTTCTTTTGTGGATATAGATCTTGACCTATGGTACATGAGTTAGTTCTAGAGGGTTCATTTGAGAGATGGTTTAAGTTTGGTTATCTCCATTTTCATATGTTGTTATACTAGTTGAGATTGGGAGATGGTTTTATATTGTGCATATTCATTATATTAGGAATAGTTTATGAGTTTGATCTTCTTGTGAGAGGCTTGTATCCATGATTGGTCATATGGTTTGGGTGTTTTTGAGGCTTCTTTCTTGGGGTTTTATGGAGGAGATCATACTAGTACAATTTACAACTAGAGGTGTGTGTAGAAGGATATGATACAAGATATGATTTGCATGGTTTCTCTTTGGTCTTGGTTATCTTCCTAGATGTTCAATTTTGTTTACATTGGATTTGAGATTGGTTAGAGATTGTGATCACTGGTATGTGCTCATGTATGTCATGTGAGAGATGAAATGGTGATTCTTTTATCTCTTTCTTTTGTTGGTTGTGGAGAACTTGGGAGAGTTTTGGAGACTTCTTATGAGAGTGATTCTTGCAGGTTACCGGTTTATGTGTTGTAGATGTCCTTGAGACTACATGGATTCGCTTCTTTGAGATGTTGTGAGTGGATTAGTTATAGATTTGAAATTATCTTTTGCAATGGGGGCTTCTTGGTATATATGTGGTAGGTATTGCTCTTGAGGTTTTTGATTACATCTTATGGATTGGATATGTTGATGATGTGAGATTCACCTGGCATACCTTTGGAGATATGGATAGTTGGATGGGTTTGGCACTTGTTGTGGGTGCTATTTCAGCTATGGATATTTTGACAACTACAGATATATGTGATTACCTTTGGATTAGATTTTTTGTGCTTCAAATTTTAGTTGGTATAGGATTTTATGATCTTCTAATGTGACAGGTTGGGTGGCTTTCTCTTTGGATGGCTTCTATGTATGTTTGGTGGTAGTGGCATAATAAGAGGTGAGATCATTCATGTTTGAGATGTTAGATGCTTTGATTTTTTTGCAAGTACGAGGATGGAGCACTTCATATACTTTGATACATGATGGTGGATGTGCTGGGAGGGATTGTTCCCTTGTTTATTTATATGGCTAAAGATTTACCCTATGCAATGTATACAACAAGTGGGATATTGTTGAGATAATTGGTGTTGCACACATTGCATACTATTGCTATATTGTATTATTTTATTTTATTATGTAATGTTGCACATAGCTGGATGTGCACCATGTAAATATTCCCGTGGGATATACTTGATGAGTTGTACTGTAACATTGTGATAATATTTCATGTAATTATTTAATATTAGGGAAAAGAATTAAATTTTTAATATTAAATGTGGGGACAAGTAGTTAGGTAGCACATAGTTTTAGCACATGGTTTATACCACTTGGTGGTTTTTGTGAGACTTGATACTATATAGGCAGCCACAAGGGTAGTTATTGGTACAAGTGAGAAGACAAAAGATAAAATGACAAAAGGGATAGAGTCGAGCGGGACAAGGATTGATAGGTTAGCCAAGGGAGCATTTGTGAAGGTTGGAAGCATAGCATGGGATGTGTGGATTCGTGATTGTTAACATGGATTGCTTGGTTGTGGCTATGGCTTTGAAGGCTTCCATGGTTGTATTGCAATGGCATTTTTGCTAAATAATACATGGTGATGAATGCTTTTGGAGGCTAGGTTTTTCCCTCAATTAGGTTTCCCAGGGTATATCTTGTGCCACATTTTTTGTGGGTATGTTGTCTATTCTCTTGCATATGGATTCCAATTGGATATTTGTTTTAGATCTATTATGGGTTATGTGGAAATGGTTATATTCTTTGTTGCAAGTTTCTTTATAGATGTGTTTCCTAATGAGATACCTGGTATGCCACCACATTGTGACATTGATTTTTGGATTAATCTTGTACCAAGAGTGAAGCTGATTTCATGAGCTCCTTATCGCATGACTACTTAGGAGTTGAGTGAGCTAATATTGCAATTGGAGGAATTGTTGTCCAAGGGCCACATTCATCCTAGTGTGTACCCATGGGGTGCACCAATCATCTTCATGAAGAAGGATGGATCTTTACATTGGTACATTGACTACCGACAGTTGAATAAGGTGATGGTGAAGAACTGGTATCCTTTGCCAACGATAGATGACTTGTTCAATCAGATGAAGGTAGCATGAGTGTTCTCAAAGATTGATCTAAAGTCAAGATACCATCAATTTCGTATCCAGAAGGCTGACATTCATCGAACAGATTTTCATATACAGTATAGACATTATGAGTTCACATTTGTACCCTTTGGGTTAACCAATGCACCATCAGTGTTGATGAGTTTGATGAATGGAGTATTTCTCACTTACCTTGATCAGTGTGTGATTATATTCCTAGATGACATATTGATCTATTTAAAGACTGTAGAGGAACATGAAGTCCATGTGGGTTCTTCTATTTAGAGGTGATGTATTTGGGACATATCATCACTGGTGGTGGAATTGTAATGGATCTAGAGAAGATTCATGTTATCATGGATTGGTCGGTACCCACTAATGTCTAAAAAATTTGAATTTTCATGGGATTTATAGGTTACTAATGTCACTTCATGAAAGATTTCTCACAAGTAGCTCATCCCATCACTTCTCTTCAACAGAAAGGGAAGAAGTTTGTTTGGTTGGATCAGTGTGAGGTAGCATATAATGCTCTTAAGAAGTGTTTGACGAGTGCACCAATCCTTATAGTGCCTAATCTTGTAGGTGACTTTATGGTTTGCACAGATGCTTCGTTGGAAGGCATGGGTGCAGTTTTGATGCAAGATGGTCGCATGATTGCATATAAGTCTAGAAAACACAAGGACCATGAGCTTAACTACCCCACTTATGATTTGCAACTTGCAGATATATTGCATGCTCTAGTTCATTGGAGATATTTCCTTTTGGGACATAGGTTTGAGTTGCATAGCAATCATAGGAGCTTGTAGTATATCTTTACTCAACCAAACCTGAATGCATGAAAATGTCATTGGATGGAGTTCCTATGTGAATATGACTTTGATGTTCATTACATTAAAGGGAAGGAGACTATTTTCATAGATGCCTTGAGTAGGAGGTGACATGAGGTATCAATGATATCTTTAGGAGTGAATTTGTGAGGTCGTATCTTGGAGGATTTTCCTAGTGACACTTGGTATTAGGAGGTGGGAGTAGAGATCAAGTCTAAGCATACAGTTGAGGAGAGATTTTCAAGTTATATCCTTGAGTCTAATAGAATACTATAGCACTTGGGGGTATCTATGTACCTGTATTTGATGATATTCATACCTTGGTTTTGTTGAAATCATGTCATGCATTGTATTCCACACATCCCCATGTCAAGAAGATGCATGTCAATCTTTAAAAGCTATACTTTTGGGCAAGGATGAGGTATGATGTTGCTGATTTTGTTGCTGGATGTCTCAAGTGCCAGAGAGTTAGGGTAGAGCAATAGCATCTGGCAGGTCTTTTGCAACTGCGTACCATTCTTGAGTGGAAGTGGGATACAATATATATTGATTTTATCATAGGATTTCTTATGTCATCAGGAAGGCATGATTGTATCATGGTGACAGTGGAGAAATTGTCCAAGGTAGCACATTTTTCAACAATGAGAGCATCCTACATAGCTTCATTTGTAGCACATGTTTTCTTAGAAAATATTGTACATGTGCATGGGATCCCTTGTTGGATTATTTTAGATAGAGATCTAGTGTTTACTTATGCACTGTGGATGTCTCTCCAACATGCTTTGGGTGTGCAACTCAATTTTAGTTTGGCTTATCACCCAAAGATCGATGGTAAGGCAGAGAGAGTGAATTAGGTTCTAGAGGATATGCTTTGCATGTATGTTATGGATAGGTAGGTGAATTGGGAGGACTATCTATACCTTTTTGACTTTGCATACAACAATGGGTATCATAGTTCTCTTGACATGTCACCTTTTCAGACCTTATACTACCAGTAGACCATATCATACCCCTTTGAGTTGAGATTGTTTAGAGGATCGAGTTCTTTTGGGTCCAGAGATGCTTTAGCATATGGAGTAGTAGGTTATTCATATTAGGGATAATTTTGTTACTACTCAGGATAGGCTAAAGAAGTATGTAGATACCCATAGGTTGGATTGTCACTTTTCTATTAGTGACAGGGTGTTTTTGAGAGTGTGGTTAAGGAAGAGCCTCATCCATTATGGGAAAGGCTCTAAGTTGGCACCACATTTTGTTGGACCATTTGAGATCCTCAAGAGGATTAGTCTTGTTTCTTATCGACTAGCATTTCCATCTAGCCTATCGTGCACCCATGATGTCTTTCATATTTCTATTTCTAGACAGTATATTCTCAATGTAACCCATGCTCTTGATTGGGATGCTTTGTAGGTAGCGGATAGGAAGCTCACTTTGAAGCCCATTCATATCCTATAGTAGTGGAGGTTGACCTTGCGAGGTCAGGATATCGAGTAGGTAAGGGTCTAATGGGACTAGAGTGATGAGACCTTTGTGACTTGGGAAGATGCTACATGACTGAGGGGATTGTACCCCTATCTATTTGCCAGCTTCTAGGAGGAAGTCTATGCTAGTGGGGGAGGATGTAGTGCTTCTCATGTGTGAACATGAGTGATGTAAATGGTTAAATTAGGTATTTAATGCTTGTATTTCCTCAGTTATTATATTATATACAATTGCACTTGATCATGTATTTTAGTGTGTAGGAATTATATCCATGGAAGTGGCACATGGAGTTAGTGATTCATCTATTCATATTTTACCAATGTTGTCCCTGTATGGTTGACTTATCCCTATTTAATTGTTTGAATTAAACCTTTTAGTGATTTTTAATTCCAAACTCATTTGCATTATGTGACTAGACCAGTGATCGTGTCTGTGCATTTAGAGGTTCTCATTGTTACAAAAGTTGTTAAGGAAATTTTTGTGATTTTGAGTTTACAAGCTTTAAATTTTATTGAATTTAATTTTAGGAAACTTTTCCATAGATGAATTCCTATTTCTAGTAATGGTCTATTTTCGTATGGGTTGATTCAGAGTTCAGCTAGTCTAACTAGCTATTTTCCCTAATTGATTATTTACTCAAAAAGTGAATAAATATGGAAAGAGGAATTTAATTCCTCACTACTCATTTTTGCAAAACACAAATTTAAGATTTTTTTGAGAATCCCCTTCTGGAGGATCACATTTTTGTTTGTTGTGAAAGTTGTGGACATGGGATCTTCACCAGGTCAGTCTCATTAGATCTAGCTTGGGTAGACCTTGCTTTGCCGAAATTTTTGGCAGTTTTAGCAGGCAATTTATTGTATTGTGTTGTTTCCTATTTCAACCCCTTTTGTTGTCAGGTATCTCTCGATTTCTTATTTCAGCTCAAATTCTATATTTGTTTTTGGTAGTTCTTTGTCTGGAGTTCCCCTCCATTTCTATTTGTTGGTTCTACCCAATTAGTCAGAAATGAACATTTTCCCTATTTTTGGGATGAGGGTTTGGGGTTTTTTTGCCATTACATTGGTCATTTTTGCATACGATGTCCAAATACAAATTTTATTGGATTTTCAAAGCTTTTGTGACCAAAGACCAAATGGGTTTTAATTTCAAAGTTTTTTAGTTTTTTGGATTTTTACCTCATTTTGCGTGCCACCCTATTTTCTCAGGTTTTCTTGGCATGATGTTGTTTGTGGACCTAGATCATCTATTTGTATGTTAGTCAGGTCATTGTTACACTTTTATGTTGCATTGGGATGCATGTTGCATCCGTCCTCCTAAGTTGTTTCGGTTGAGTGATATTTTGCTTGTGTTCTCATCCAATCCTTGTGTTATGATCTAAGTGATGGTGATGTGCCACACACGAGTACATGCATGTATATTTTTTGGGCGACTTGTGAGGCCCGATCTTCCATGGTACTTCTAAGAGTTATGATCATTAGGGTTGGGTTGAGAATATGCATGCCTACAGGCACTCATCATTGGATGAGCATCAGTAGGGTAGGATAGCACATGGAAGAGCTTCTATCTTGCAACCTGGTGACTATTTCCCATTGGTTAGCTAAGAAAGTTTTATATAAGTGATAAATAAATTAAAATACTAAGTTGTAATAAATTTAGGATAATTAAAAAGTTGGGAAGAGTACCTTCCATTGGGTAGAGTTGCCACCTAGAGTGTGCATCTCCCGTTGGGAATCTCAGCTGCCAAAACTAGCTTGGGCTTTTGGATGTCAAGTGACTCTCCATGATGTTAGCCCCTACATAATAGCCCATTGAATGTTTGACTAGCACTTTTTTTACTTGCATTATTCTTGATCTTGGTTTCAGTCATCATTATTGTCTAGCATGAGTGTTAGCCATGAATGTTTACTTTAAGTGTGTTTGTGGTTGGATCATTATCTCCATGAACACAATGGGAGTGGACCTATGGGTTCCACATGGTTGGGAGACATAGCTATCTTCACCACTACTAGGGACCAGTGTACAAAGATGGTCTATTGTCCCAGTGTGACCATTGCTGGATGTTTTCACTTGGTACTTCAAATTCTAGAGTATGCTTCCTTGTGATTTATGATTTCATTGGAATGCATGTATATCATGTTTAGATGATGTTAGTATTAATGAATTTTCTTATTATGTTGTTTAGCATATGATGTTATGATGTTATCTTCTTTGTTGGAGTATCTATTACTTATGATTTAGCATGTTAGATTTCATGTTCTTATGATTTTATTACACTTTAGTAGTGATGTCCTTATAATAAAGCTTTGACTATCTAGTTGTCAATTTGGGATGTTACACACTGAAATGGCTAGCACCTTTGAGGTCTCATGATGCTATTATGATTGGCAGGAACCACATACTTAGTTCAATGGGATGTTGCTTCTATACACTGCAATGTTTCTTTCAATTATTTCCCTTACTGCTTTGTTAGATGTTTAGATTTAGTATTCATCTTTTCGTCTTTTAGTTATTGTTCAAGTTTTCTTTCCTCAAATTATGGATCTAGTACTCCCTAGTGTGGAGGAACTTTCTTTCTTATCTTTTTAACTTTTTATCTTTTGGCATGTTGTTTTGGACCCTTCTGTGAAATTGTACATTCTCGTGCAAGAATGCAAAAGTTTTGCATGGTGTGTTGGGTTTTCTTGAGTGGCTTTTGGTACTTTCATGCACAAAATCCCACACTAGTTTTGGGTATTTTAGTTGATGGGCCAAGTACTTCCTCATGCGAAAGAAAACTTCCATGTGGTGTGTTGTACTTCCTCGTGCGAGATTTTTCTCTGCTATCAATCCTTGTGCAAAAAAAGGGAGTATCTCCTCTAGTTTTTGGGGATTGAATTTTGGTATTTCTACTACCCCTTGGTTTTTCTAGTATTTCCTTGCTTCTACAGTTCGAAGATTTTAGGTTTTGTTGTCATAGTGGTTTTTCATCCTTCATTTGGTCATGTCAGTCTGGGTAGTGGCATTTGGAGATTTGTTGGTTGTCGGGATGGTGGTTAATTCTTCCATTATGATATTTGTAATTCATGTATGATGTTTTCATGTGCACTCATACTTGTAAAAAAATAATTATCTTGGCTTGTATTCTATCCTTGTTCCAAGGATCTCTGGGTGGGACATTACATACTTCTTGATGTATGTTCTTAACATGTTCAGCAAAGTCTTTTGCCTCAATAGATATCCTCTCTCCTTGCTCCATCTTCCTCAACTTTGGTGCAGTGCTTAGACTACTTGTATACACAATTTGGAATGGTGATCTACCACTACTCCTATTCATAGAATTATTGCAAGAAAACTCTACTTGTAGTAGAATCAAATCCCATCCCTTGGACTTATCTCCTACTAAACACCTCAAAAAATCCCCCAAACTTCTATTAACCACTTATGTTGGTCCATCAGTCTATGGATGATGTGTAGAACTAAACTTCAATTTTTTCTTCAACTTCTTCCACAAAGTCCTCCAGGAATACCCAACAAATTTAATATCTCTGACAAAAACAACACTTTTTGGGAGACCATGTAGCCTCACCATCTCTCTGAATTTATTTTTTACAATATGCACTACATCATGTGTCTTGTGGCATGAAATGAAATGCATCATCTTGGAGAAGCTATCAACCACCATAAATACTAAGTCAATATCCCTGTGTGTCCTTGGAAACCCAAAGACAAAATTCATACTTATGTCCTCCCAAGGCTTTGATGGAACCGACAGTGGCTAATACAGTCCAGTATTCTAACTGACTCCTTTGGTTGTCTAGTATAGTCAATAAATCTACACAAAATTATTCACATCATGTGACAATTGAGACCAAAAATGATATTCACTAATAATGGAAATGGTCTTATCTCGACCAAACTGTCTTGTCATCCCTCCACTATGTTTCTCCTTGATCAAGTTATCCTCGTGGAAATCATTGGAATACACAATTGACTACCTTTGAAAAATATACAATCTTGGATCATGTAATCCAACCACCTAGTCCTATCTAGAGTAACATGTTCTTTAGAAGCCTTTGCAAAGTCAAGATCCTCAAGGTACATATTCTTGAGTTCATCACACCCAACCACTTCAACCTACATTTTTGTCAACAAAAAGTTTCTCCTACTTAATTCATATGCAACCCTATTAGATCTTCCAATTCTATATTTCAATACAAATTTATAGTTCTACAAGAACTCTACCCATTTCAAATTTCTTTGATTCAATATACCTTGGTTATTTAGGTACTAGAGTGCCTGATGATCAATATATAAGAACATTCTTTTGCAAATAAATAATACCTCCATTTCTTTAAGGCCTGAACTATTGCATAGAACTCCTAGTCATAAATAGAATAATCTTCTTTTCATCATTCAATTTTTTTCATTATAATAGGCAATAGGCTTATTCTCTGGGCTCAACATAGCCCCAATAGCACTATCACTAGCATCACAAACCACTTGGAATAATTTATTAAAATCAATAAGTCCCAATGTAGGTTGCTTTATCACCTTCTTCTTTATAAAATCAAAACTCCTTCCATCTCTTGTAGTCCACTTGAACTCTTTTCTATCCCCTCTCATTGTTTCAATTAGAGGTTCACATATACTATTGAAATTCCTAATGAACTCCCTGTAAAAACTAAAATGAACTTCCTATAAAAACTAACCAAACCATGGAATGACCTCACTTAAATAGAAGAGCTTGGGGAAGGCCATTCTAGGATGATCTTCACCTTCTCTAGGTCTATTTTGAGACCTTCAATTGATACAAAAAAACCCAAATATACTAACTCATTTTTGACAAAGCTCCACTTTTTAAAATTAATCAAAAAAATTTCTTCCCTCAACCTCTCAAGAACACTACAAATGCGCAAAAAATGCTCATCCAAAGACTTACTAAAAATCAAAACATCATCCAAATAGACAATAAGAAATGTTCCCAAATTTTTCTTTAGTACCTCATTCATAAGCTACATGAAGTTCCTCAACGCATTGGTCAGTCCAAAGGGCATGACTAACTAATCATATAGATCCTCCTTGGTCTTGAATGTAGTCTTTCACCCATCTCCCTCTCTTATTTGTATATAATGATAACTACTCTTGAGATCTATCATTATGAAGTATTGAGCTCCACTCAAGCAGTCCATAAGATCATCCATCCTTGGCAAAGTAAACTAGTACTTGATGGTTATATTGTTTATAGCCTAAGAGTTTGTAGACATCCTCCACTCTCTATCCTTCTTTGGTGCTAGTTTTGTAGGTACTATACATGGTCTTGGGCTCTCTTGAATCATAAATTTCCTCAACAACTCTTGAACTTGTGAGTTCAACTCCTCAATCTCACTAAGAGTCATCCTATGAGAAACCTTGTTAGACAAACTAGCTCAAGGGACTAAATCCATTTGAAGACTAATTTTCCTTACTAGAAGAAACCCTTCTGGGACACTATTAGATATGATATCTCCATACTCACTTAATAGACCCAAAACTTCAACTAGAACTTCACTAATACCTTCCTTATCCTTTCTAGGAAATAAAGCATAACACATATGCTGATGTTTCATGCCATACAAAAAAATTCTTCCATCAACAAGACATACCCTAGCACTATTGCATACATTTTCATCCTCCTTTATCAAGGGCTTCAACTTGTGATGAACTCCATATTTCATCAGGGAAAAGGTATTTGCACAAGCATCATGTATAGCACACCTATCATACTGCCATAGCCTTCCCAAGAACAAATGACATAGATCCATCGGGGTGATCTCACAAAGAACCTCATCATGATAACTCCTAATCTTTAACTTTACCAAACATTGGCCACTAATCAGAACCTTATGATCATCCTACATCCAAGCAATCTGATATGGATGGGGGTGTTTCTCCCTCTTGAGCTTTAACTTTGAGAGCATCTCCTCTAGAACCAAGTTTTTAGTGCTCCCACTATCAATAATTACACCACAACATTTACCCTCACATTTCCACTTGGTACAAACTCTTCCTTTATCTAGGTTTAGTCTCACTACTCAACAAGACCCTTCCATTAACCAAAACCTCTCATCTTTCTGTATCATCTGAATGTGGTGACTTAGAATAATCATCCACATGAGAAACTATTGCTTGACCATCAAATCTCCTATCTATCCTTCCTTGGCTTTGAGGGCACTCATAGGTGTGATGGCCTTCTTCATTTTAGTGAAAACATATACCACAGAAGCCTTATCTTCTTGAACCTTGTGCATGTCCTCTACCTATTCCTCTTTGGTCTCCAAACTCTTGATCATGGGAGCAGTTGAAACCCTTATTCCACTAGTTTTGATGGTCACCCACATCTTCATTTTCCTTGTGGTCCTCATTTTGGCCTCCAAAAGGCCTACCACTACCCCTTGCTCCTTGAGCTTTCCCACTCTCTTTGTCTTCCATCAATTTTTTTGTTTTTCTTCTCCTCAACTTGCAAGACAAACTAGTATGCCTCTTCAATTTTGGTCATTCTATGAATATTTGACTCCTCTTGAATATCAAGTCTTAACCAATTAATGTAATGATAAACCTTCTCGTTATTTTCTTCTACATGCCCTATCCTAATAAGGACTCATTAAAACTTCTTTTTATATTCCTAAATAGATTTTCATGCTTGCTTTAACCTTTGTATCTTCTTGAACAAATCAAGTTTGTAATCAACACAAATGAAATGCTTCTTTAGTTTTTCCACCATGCAATCATATCTTGTGATATTATCCTTCCCTCTTCTATTCCTTTCTAATTGAATCTCTTACCACTAGATCTTGGCATGGCCCTTGAGTTTGGCCTTTGCAAACTTAACCCTATCAATCTCCTCAATATCCTCATACTCAAACTATTCCTCGATCTCAATGATCTAGTGGATCAACTCATTCGGGTTTAGATTTCCAAAAAAACATGCTGACCTCAACTTTAGATCTTTTAGCCAGCTTAGAAATGGCCCTAAAAATATTCTCCTCCACCTAGTTTAGGATGTCTCTTATTGTTCTTCTCATTCTTGCACAACATTTACTTCTTCATTTTCCTCCTAATTTCCATCCCTTATGAAAAGATTCATCCCTCTATGGATCTCCTCTTGTAATGCCTGATCTTGTCTCTAGAGGGCTCTAACCTCAAGGAGAACCATGATCTCTTCATGGAGACATCTTCTCACTATCTCAAAATCCACAATGACACAATCCTGGTGCAAACTAACTCACAGTTGCCACTTTGTCTACATACTCAGGAACTTCCTCTCTAATGCCACTTGATGAGGGCACAACCAAGAAAAAATGGAAAAGGATAATTTTATTATCAAAAATAATATTCTATTACATTCAGTTTAGAAAAATTACACTCAATTACATGCCCTATGTGCTTACAATGTTATCAAATTCTAGGGAAAAACTCTTCTCATAGTACCTTTTCCCAAACTACATAAAAACTACCTTTACTATGCAAGAAATGACCTTAAGTAACCCAAATTAAGTTAAGAGTTAGGAATATATTTCAAAATATTCCATTTTGAATCCTTCGCCAAAGCATAAGGTTCTAGAAGACACATGAGAAGTCAATGCAAAATTAGAAGAATCCTAAAATGGTAGTCCAACTTCAGCAAGGCATAACTTTTGATCTAGGACTATGATTGAAAAACCACTTACATTTTCACAAATCTCTCCAAGCTCTCTATAGACCTATTGAACAAATTTTATCATCTCCCATTTTTTGGGCCTGTATGAGGTATTTAGTGCCCCAAACCTGGCTCTGAACCATTCTTAGAGGGTCTCCAAAGATCTTAAAACTATGACAACTTTCAAACCGTAAAACCTTTTGCCCTGATTCTTTTTCTAGAATACTTTAAATTAAAAGTTAAATAATCCCTCCAATTTACACCCTCTAATTCATCATAATTATGTCTCAATTACAAAATAACATATTTTCTACATTGGCACATATCTCAAGGTGCTAAAAAATACTAACCCAAAAAATCAATAGTGGAACTATGAGATTTGGAATCTCTATTTGGTCCAAATGGGTATCTATAAATTTTTTTTTTTTTTTTTAATTAAACAAAAACTAACACTAAGCATATTTTTGGCTGATACAAGATGTCCTTACACCACTGCATGCTCTTGCATCAGACACCCAAGGTAAATTGAAAAGTGGTCTGATCACTTTATAGCTAGTAGAGTTTCTAAAATGGGAAACCTCCATCTTGGATAACCAAGTTAAATATTCCAATGGTTTTCCCTTCCACTTCACTAAGTACTTCTCATGTTGTATGTTTATGGTGCTTTGGCCTACATAACTATCTCTAGAATTTCTTCAATCTCTTCCTTCTCAGAACTAGGAATGGGACATGGATCCAATATCAACTCCTCCTCTACACCATCTTCATGATATTTTTTTAAGTCTACAATTTTTAAAACATGGGAAATATGTATCCCATTTGGAAACTCCACTACATAAGCATTTCCTAAATCATGTTTCATCAAAATCTTGCAAGGACCAAATTTCTTCACTGTCATCTTATTGTAGGTGCCCACTAGAAATCGTTCCTTCCTCAAGTACACCATAACTAGATCCTTGACTTGGAACTCCTTATGTCTCCTCTTTTAATCTTCTTTAGCCTTATACTATAGGTTCATCTTGGTAATATGTGCATGTACCTCTTCATGTAGCTTCTTGACATGTTCAACAAAGTCTTCTAGCTTAGCACAAGTACTATATCCTTGCTCCCTCTTCCTCAATTGTGGAATAGTCCTTGGACTACTCCCATACACAAATTAGAATGGTGATGTACCAGCACTCCTATTCATAGAGTTATTATAAGACAAAATTTCTTGCAATAGAATCAAATCCTATCCCTTAGGCTTATCTCCTACTAAACACCTCAGTAAATTGTCCAAACATCCATTCACCATTTCTATTTTTTCATCAATCTATGAATGATGTGCAAAATTGAACTTCAATTTCATCTTCAACTTCATCCACAAAGTCCTCTAGAAATACCAAACAAATTTAGTATCTCTATTAGAAATAATACTTTTTGGGATACCATGTAGCGACACCACCTCCCTGAAAAACAAATATGCAATATGAACTACATCATGAGTCTTGTGGCATGGAATGAAATGCACCATCTTGGAGAACCTATAGACCACCACAAAAAAAGGAGTCATTAACCCTTTGTGTACTTGGAAACCCAAGAACAAAATCCATACTTATGTTCTCCTAGGGCTTTGATGGAATAGGTAGTGGTTGATAGAACCCATTATTTTGACGGGCTCCTTTAGTTGTCTAACATACTCGACAAATTTGTACAAATTTCTTCACATTGTGTGAAAATTGAGGCCAAAAATAATGTTCACTAACAATGGAAAAGGTCTTATCTGGACCACAGTGTCTTGCCATCCCTCCATTATGTTTCTCCTTGACCAAGTTTTCCCTCATTGAACTCCTTGGAATAAATAGTTGGTTTCCTTTGAACAACATACCATCTTGGATCATTTAGTCCAACCACTTGGTCCTATCTAGAGTAATAGGTTCTTTACAAGCCTTCAAAGGCTTTGAAAAGTAAGGATCCTTAGGGTACATATTTTCAAGTTCATCAAAACCAACCACTTCATCCTACATTTCTGTCAGCAACAATTGCCTCCTACTTGATGCATCTGCAACCCTATTAGATATTCCACTTCTATGTTTTAATACAATATATAGCTTTGTAAGAACTCTACCCATTTAAAATGTCTCTAATTTAATTTACCTTGGTTATTTAGGCACTACAATGCCTGATGATCAAAATACAAGAAAAAAAAATTTTGGCAACAAATAATGCCTCCATTTCTTAAAGGCATGAACTAGTGCAGAGAGCTCCTAATCATAAACATAATACATCTTCATTGCATCATTCAATTTCTAACTAAAATAAGCAATAGGCTTACCTTATTGTCTCAACATAATCGCAATAGCACTACCACTAGCATCACAATCCATCTAAAACACTTTTTTAAAATCAAGAAGTGTCAACACAGGTTTCTCTATCATCTTCTTCTTTAGCAACTCAAAACTCCTTGTAGCTCATGTAGTCCACTTGAACTCTCTCATTGTTTCAGTTAGGGGTGCACATATAGCAATGAAACTCCTAATGAACATCTTGTAAAAACTAGCCAAACCATGGAATGACCTCACCTCAGTGGCAGACCTTGGAGTAGGTCATTCCATGATGACCTTCACTCTCCATCCTTCTTTGGTGCTAGTATTGTAGGTACTACACATTGACTCAAGCTCTCTCAAATCTTACCTTTCCTCAACAACTCCTGAACTTACATTTTCAACTCCCCAATCTAAGTAGAAATCATCCTATGAGCAACCTTGTTAGAAAAACTAGCTCCAAGGACTAAATCTATTTGATGACTGAATTTCCTTACTTGTAGCAACCCTTCTAGAACATTATCAATATGTTATCTCCATACTCACTTAATAGACCCAAAAATTCAACTGAAACTTCACTACAATCTTCCTTATCCTTTCTAGGAATTAAAGCATTACACATATGCTGATGTTTCATGCCATCCAAAAAATTTCTTCCATTAATAGGACATACCCTAGCACTACTACATACCTTTTCATCCTCCTTTATCAAGGGCTTCAACCTATGATGAACTCCATCCTTAGTCAGATAATAGGTATTTACATGACCATCATGTATAGCACACTTATCATACTGCATGCATCCATCGGGATGATGTCACAAAGAACTTCATCATGATAACTCCCAATCTTGAACTTTACCAAACATTGTTAACTAACCATGACCTTATGATCATCCTACACATAGGCAATTCTATATGGATGGGTGTGTTGCTCCCTCTTGAGCTTTAACTTTGAGACCATCTCCTCTAACATGAAGTTGTCAATGCTCCCACCATCAATAATCACATCACAACATTTACCCTCACATTTTCTCCTAGTATGAAATAGACTCCTCCTTTAGCCAGTTCAGTCTCTCCACTCACCAAGACCCTTTCATTAACTAGAAACTCTCCTTTGTCTACATCATTTGAATGTGATGACTTAGCATCAGCATCCACATCAGCAACCCTTGCTTGACCATAATCCCTCTAACACATCATAATTATGGCTCAATTACAAAATAACACAATTTTTCTGCATTGGCACATCACAGAAGGTACCAAAAAACACTAACCCAGAAAACCAATAGTAGAACTATGAGAGTTGGAATCTCTATGTGGCCCAAATGGTTATCCAAAAATACAAACACACTAAATAGAAACTAAAACTAAGCATATTTTTGGGTGATGCAGGATTGCCCTTTCACCACTACATGCCCTTGCATCACTTTTATATTAGTACATATTCTTGTCGGTAATCTCCATCGGGCTTGTGTATCTTCTTATGGTTTCTAGTTATACCGTTCACACGGTTAAGGATTAATAAGGTTGATAAAAAAAATTAATGATTGGATAACTGTTGGAATATTCAAATGGGAAGAGTACTTTTGAGAGGGGGGGTGAATCAGAAGTAACTAGTTTTTATCCTTTTAAACCCTTATTAACACATAACTGAAAGCAATGTACATGCATATAACATATAAGCAAACATGAAATGAAAACATGCGTCAACACATAACACAAGGATTTGGTAACCCGAAAACCTTCCAGGAATAAGAAGGTAAAACTGAGGTGGGGATGACACCCACAAAAATAATTGCAGCAATCAATGTTCAACCACTTATAATGGTCTTCCCTGTGAAAGGCCTACCCTGTTAAAGGCTTTACACTATGTGAATAGTGACCTGGTTAGAGGATTTACAAACACTTACATCAAGTGTCACCTTGTCAGAGGATTTACAATGGGTTGTTAAACCCACCTAATACATAGGATTTTCATGTACTTCTCCAAAGGTTCTCCTACCTAGCTATTAAGCTAACCTATCAACATAGGATTTCAACCTCTAATACAATTGTGAGAGAGTATTAGAACATTTGACCTAATCGAATGCAATCTCAAATTGTTAGATTTAGGTACTAGATCTGCTCTTCTCATTCTAATCCTTGCTTGATCTGATCTATGTATCTGTTCCTTGTCCCTTGTGTTGTTCTGATCAACTCGATATAAAATTGTTGTACTGTTCCTCTAAGTCTTTCCTTCTTCTCATTAAAATTTCATTATAATCTCCTCATACATTTTTTTCATCCACACATGCAATGGGTTTTTGACCTCCTTTTAAAGAATGTGAAGAGTTAGGGTTAGGTATGGATCTACGATCCATATTAAATCTCAAATTCCCACTCATACCTTGGATTTTCCTCATTGGTTGCATGCCTTCTCCATTTTTCTGATTGGCTGCATGTTGATTGCATAGGGAATGTAAATTATTCATCCTTATCCTTTGTCTCCTTTAAAATCTCTCTAAGTTGACTCCAAAAATGATTTACATCTTAGTTTGTGAAAGCACAAACTCTTATGTTGATCCTGAGTTACTCGGTACTCATTACATTACTGATGCTTGGCATGAATTGATTCTTGGATTGCTCGGCATCTATTACTTTCGTCATTTTCTTGACACCCGTTACACTGTATTTCTCGACACATGTATGTTCTGCATTGCTCAGCATCTTAACATTTCTAGATCACTCAGCACATGAACATTTCCTGGATCACTTGGCACATACTACATTTTGTCTTGCTTGACACCAACTATGGCTTGGCACCTATTGAAATTCTAGCTCGGTATACATTGTGTATTCGACATATATAGTGAAAATGGTTAAGTGTGTTGACACTCAATTGTCAAGACTGTTCTTTTGACCAACAATCTCCCCCTTTGACATGAGTGTCAAAAACACTTAACTAATCATTTATGAACTTAACGTTATCGAGTACATTCTTTCTCTACTTGGCATTCATGCAAAATTTCAAAAATATTGTGAGTAATAATATACCTTATGACTCCCCCTGAGTTGATTATGCCTTGTCCATTCTTGAGACTGAAATTTAGTGCTACTGTGCCTAATTCTCTCTACCCTTTGTCCTGTATCTGTATTCTGAGCCTGTGTGTTGTATCTAATCTATGTGAAGTTCAAAATTTTGCATCTCCCCCTTTCTCCTTATTACTTTACTCCCCCTTTTTTGGCTATTTACAAACTTTCCACTCTATTCTCAAAACGAATGAAAGAATGTAATCAAAAATAGTTCAAATTTTGGTATTCTCGTATTCTTCCATAGTATCTGCATATATAGATATCTCCCCTTATACATATACCTCCCCCTTACTTTATCTCCCCCTTTTTGACACTGATGTCAAAGGCTTCTATGGAGTAATACCCTGCTTAGCCAAAAATGTGCTATTTACCTCCAAGAGTATCTTTAGAGTTACATCCTAATTTTCTAGTGCAATGTCCAATGACTTATATTGGATGGCAACCTCTGCTACTAGATGTACAACTCCATCTGAGGTAGAAAGATTTGAATATTTCTTGAGGATTATTTCTGCATACATTTTCTCCTTATGGAGTATCTCCAAGTGAGGGGTTATAGAGGATTGGATTTACATCAACTTAGCTTTTGTATTTGCTTCCTCTGCCATTAATACAACTAATTCTCTTTGTGTGTGAAGCGTTTGAGAAAAATGCTTCTCACTCTGAGCTTCATTAGTTGGGAGTTGCATACTATAAATCTTTAGATTTCTCTCCAAGCTCAGTATCCTCTGGCTAGTCTCCTATGTGAAGTTGGAAAAATCACACAACTTGTTGTAAAGGGAGAATATATTCCCAAGTACAATTTTTAGTCTATCCAATTTCTTAGCCAGCTCAACTTGAGATAGCACTATATCACCAGATATTTTCTCATTTAGCTTTCCTTGGAACTTCCTTTCCAACCATTCCATTAATTTTGCATTTGTATCATGCTCTTCATTTGTCACCAGGTCAACTATGTCAAATAGTTGCTCTACTATTGGCCTTGACTCATCAAGTGTCTGCAAGCTGAAGGCATCCATAAAGATGTCCTTTATCTCATTCAGCACTTGCCTATATTTATATTCTTTTCTCAATACCTCTTGTCTTCTTCTACAATCCAATGCATTCTATATTTCATTAATCTTCTCCTTAGTGAGAGTGCTAGATTCATAGTAAGGTATTGTGATTTCCTCATCAAGCTCAGGAATTCCATATTGAAGTTTCCTAGCTACTTTTGTTGAGCTCGAGCTTGGTATTCTAACTTGCAATGCTAGCATTTCAATGCTTGGCTTTTGAAGAGTTTGAGTGGGAGTACCTATTTTTGGTAATTCAACCAAAGTTTGTATTGTAGATTCTTCCTATCTCTTGTCTCTTCCTTCTCTTCTGCTTGTTTCTCCTTTTCACTATTAATGGTTGGGTTTGTACCTACTAGCTGTTCTAATTTTTCTTTGTCTTCCCCTGCTACTACACTCGGCACTTGAAGTGCATCTATTATTGTTTTTGGTGGAGATGGAAGTGGAAGCAATAAGAGTCCAGTAGTTTGACTAGTCGAAAGTGTTTCTTGTGTTTGCATCTTGACTTCCTTTGATTTTACTACTACCTTTTGCAACTCATCAACACTAACCAGTATTGGGCTTGAACATAATCTAGTTGCTTATGTTGATTGGTCAAGGATTTTTGCTAGATCCTCTACCATTAATGGATTGATGTTTTGACCAGAAGTGTCAATAACATCCTTAATCTTGATAATCTCTACAGGTGTGATGGTAGCATGAGGAGGGCTGGGAGGTGATAGTTGTGTGTCTTGCATACTTTGTTCTTGTTACTCATCTGTACCCTTTTCTTTCTCTTTCTCTTCTTCATTCTCCTCTTCATCTTTCTTTTCTTCTCCCACTTTCTTCTCTTCCTCAACCTTCTTTTCTTCTTCCTTCTTTTCTTCTCCATTTTTTCCTATTATTTTTATTTCCTTTATCTTGGCACTTGCTTCTGTCTTGTATTCCTCATCAAAAACATCATCAATTTTCTTATAAAATATTTTCCACAACTGTGTGGATTTGTTCACAACATGTTCAATTTTATTTTGCAAAATACTAAATGCACTATGCTTTGGAGTAAATCTACTACTGTGCCTCTTGACTGCATTAGTTATTTGACCTTTAGTCAAATCAGGCAACAATCTAGCTAAAGTAGATTCCCTTATTTCCTTTTCCATTTGTAGATAGAAATGTCATTTGTTGTCTACTATTTTATACAATTCTTTGGGCATTGAGCCATCTATCTCTAGAGGTGTGTGCTTGTACTCGGCCATCATAGCATACACAAATTCCTTTATTTTATTTTTCTCTTCCTTTGTGAGCTTATTAAAATCTAAATTCTTTAAATCTTTCAAGTCATCAGTTCTAATCTTTGTACACAATTTATCTATGGTAGACTTGGGTGGATGACTTACCACTTTGAACTTACTATTATCATCTGAATCTATCTTTTCTTCATCTAAGTTAGGTTGAGCTACATATTTCCTTCTCTTTCTTGGCTCCTCATCAGTCCTCTTGGTAGTTTTCTTCCTCTTCTCTGGCTCTTCTTTGGCCTTTTGTGTTGTAGCTCTAGTGGTGGCTCTGGTAATAGGCTTCTTCAGTGCAGGTTTTACCACTTTCTTTGCTTTGGGTTGAGGAGTAGGTGGAGTTTTAGCCTTCCTCTTGGTAACTTTAGTTCTAATAGGTGCTTCCTCAGCTTCCTTTTCCTCAACACCTTCTTCCTTGTCCTCTCTTAAGCCCTATGTCAGTTCTAATGGATCTTGCCCTTGCTCACCTTCTTCCTCACTGCCTCCTATGGCTTCTTCTTCCTCTACTACAGAGCCCTCTACATCTATATCAGCTCCAAATGTTTTCTTGAGATTTCATATTATTTTGTCTTTCTTCTTGATTGCAGTGGCCATTTTAAGGTCTGTGACCACTCTAGATTTAACATCATCATAAGTTCCAAAATGAGAAGCATCCTTATCAATTTATTTTGCAAGTAGTTTTGTTATTGCTATTGAGGCTTGATCAACATCAAGTTCATAGCCCAATACCCTAAGCCATCTCACTCTAGGTACGACTGCTTGGATATAAGTGTAATCAATATCCACTAGGAAACAGATGTCATTTACATGTTGCTCTACCAGTAAGACTGGTATCCTCATCCTCTATTTCATGGACTTCTTAAAGTCCTCAAAATAGCTAGTCATTTGGGCGTCAAAATTCTCACCCATCTGCTCAATGAATCCATTTATTTGCTCAACAATGGTCTTATTTGGATCTCATCTCACCTTGCCTACTGAAGGGAATTTTTTCATAATATAGAAAAACATACAAACTAAAACTAAGAAAAATTTGCATTGAGATCCCTTAGACTTCCTTATAGCTCCCAAATTCTCATTGATCTACTACAACATGAGCTCTGCAAGATCATATGTATGGTCTTTCTTCACCAATTTATAAGCTACATCCACTTCAATACATGGTACATTGTTTAGTCTGCTTGACTGGTAGAATTTATGGGATATGACTATCACAGCAAAATCTAGTAGGGGTTTTGTAATGGTGTCTATTGTCATTTCCCTATTATTCCATTTTACACCTGTATGCTTCTCTATGGCTTCCTTTTTTATCACTTCTCAAGGTCTTGGGCCGATCTAGGGTTGGAATACCAGTAACCCTATGGACAATTTTCTTTGTAAACTTCACTAGCCCTGTCTCTAACCAAAAGGCTCCATCATGGATTCTGCTCAACACTATGTGTATCCATTCCATTTTGAAAACAATAGGGAAAACTAGGGCTTTGGTCAAACCCTTCTTCTCAACTATGGAGAATTCATCTTTAAGTTTTCCTTTATCACATAGTTTATCAAATGCATTAAAATGGGGTCATTCTTATAAGCAACTTCAAGTATGTGCCTAAACTCTAGCTATTTGACTTCATTATTGACTAGTTGAATTTCAAGACCTTCCTTTCCTTTGGTAGATTTTGACCCAGATGCCATTGTATACTGAACTAGGGTTTAAAATTAAATAATCTTTCAAGTTCTACATAGCTTGGCACTTGAGTGAAATACCTATTGGTCAATGAACTAGAGTTGAATCATGGTTGAAATTGCTGCAAATTGTTGTTTGATCACTATAGAACACCTCTTTGCTCTACTCAACTTTGATGTGTTCGAATGGCTTGAAAATGAATGATTTTTACCTTTATTAGGTTCAAAAACCTAGCATTTATTGCATTTGTGCTTACAGTTGTACACTCGGCTTCCAAATATTTTATTAGCTCGGCTTCCACTGAAGTTCATCTACTCAATAGCTACTATCTAATTTCACTCATTACCAATTGAACTTTTCAATTGCTCGGCAGTCACTAACATATCTTACTCGGCATCCACTAAACTATTCAACTCAGCATACACTGAAATTTTACTTGGCAACCAAAGGTAGCTTGGCATCATCTTCTAACTTTTAACTTGGCATTTTATTTTATGCATATTTCTTCTTTGCAGTACTTCTATGTTTTCTTGGGCTCATGTATGATACATCTTTATATGTATCAGCCCCATGTATCTGTCTTGTGCTTCATTGGATGAGGTGTGATCACTTGACCTCTTGGGTGAAGTGATCTCTCCATTTGGTGTGTTGCATTCACCTTTCTTCTTCCATGTCTTGTCATTTGTCCTCTTATTTGTTCAACATCAATCTTCTATTTTCTCTAGTTGACTTCAGTCTTTGGTGCTTTTGACTTTGTAGGATAGTTTTCACTGATATGACTGGTCTTCAAGCAACTAAAACATGTAGTTTGGTTTAGCCACCTACTGTAACTTCCCTTGAAATGTGTCCTTATGTAATTTTCAAGAATGTGTCCATGCTCCTGACAATAGTGATAGCTATACCTAGTATTGTAATCCCAATTGTAGTGATGTGCCTGATTGATTCCTCTTGCAGGCTGATTAGGTGTCCACATACGATTTGATCTACATTCAAATGCTCTATGTCCATACTTTTTGTAGTTGTAGTAGTGACCTTCAAATCTTGGTGTCCTCATGGTCTTGGTTCTACAGTCTTGTGTTGAATATCCTTGCTTTTTGCACTTGTGGAAAAAGTTTGCATTTGTAGGCTTATCATGTTGATGGCTATTCTTGCTTCTGCACACATTAGAGGTATGTCTTTTTTTACCACAGAAATGACAAGTAGGTTTAGTGTACTTACCTTTGTTGCTTCTTACTTTTATAGTCTTGTATGACTCTCCTTGTTTAGTGCTAATGTAGCCAAGTCCTGAAGTATCATTACTAGTCCTTGGTGATTTTAGCAATTGCTCAAAGTACTTGATGGCCTCATTGGGTTTGTTGTAACTTTCTGCTATTTCCTTTTCTCTCTTCAATTCATTTTGCAATTTTTCATTTTGCATCTTTAAAGTGGAGATCTCAATGTCCTTCATGTTTAGCTCATGATGAGCATTCATCATCTGGATTAAGGTGTCTAGCTGCATGTTTGAGATCTTTTCAAATTTAATTGTCTTCTCTTCTAGCCTATTGGTGAGAATTCTCTTGTCATCTTCTATCGTGCCCTTGTCTTCAATAGCTATTTTGTTTTGTTCAATCACTTCACAAAGCATTATGGCTTATGATTCTTGTTCAAGCTTGAGTAATCTGATTTCTTAAGTTTGTGCTCTATTTTTCTCCATTAATTCTGCTATTGTTGCATCAAACTCCTTGGATTCTCCATTGGAAAACACTTGTGTAGTGTCAATCTCCTTGTAGTGTTTGTCATTTTCAGCTATGGCTATCTCCTTTCTTCTTTTTGAGGATTTTCTAAGTTCCTCTCTGGCTTCCTCTACTTTGTGTAGAGCTAGATGCACATCAATCACCTAATTGTTAATAATCTTCCCAAGTTTGAAGACTTCCATCTTCTGACCTTTTTCTCTAAGCTATTAGGCTTCTCCTTGTGAGAACCAATGCTCTGATACCAATTGTTGGAATATTCAAATGGGAAGAGTACTTCTGAGATGTGGGGGTGAATCAGAAGTAACCAATTTGTATCCTTTTAAACCCTTATTAACACATAATTGAAAGCAATGTACATGCATATAAACATATAAGCAAACATGAAATGAAAGCATGCATCAACACATAACACAAGGATTTGGTAACCCAAAAATCCTCCTGGAATAAAAAGACAAAACTGAGGTGGGGATGACACCCACAAAAATCACTGCAGCAATCAATGTTCAACCACTTCTTATGGTTTTCCCTGTGAAAGGCCTGCCCTATTAAAGGCTTTACACTATGTCAATGGTGACCTAGTTAAAGGATTTAAAAAAACTTACATGAAGTTTCACCCTGTTAGAGGATTTACAATAGGTTGTTAAACCCACCTAATACATAGGATTTTCATGTCCTTCTCCAAAGGTTCTCCTACCTAACTATTAAGCTAACCTATCAACATAGGATTTCAACCTCTAATACAATTGTGAGAGTATTAGAACATTTGACCTAATTGAATGCAATCTCAAATTGTTGGATTCATGTACTAGATCTGCTCTTCTCATTCTAATCCTTGTTTGATTTGATCTCTATATGTGTTCCTTGTCCCTTGTGCTGTTCTAATCAACTTGATATAAAATTGTTACACTGTCCCTCTAAGTCTTTCCTTCTTCTCACTAAAATTTTGCTATAATCTCCCCATACACTGTTCTCATCCACACATGCAAATGGGTTTTTGACCTCCTTTTAAAGAATTTGAAGACTTAGGGTTAGGTATGGATCTATGATCCATATTAAATCTCAAATTCTCGCTCATACCTTGGATTTTTCTCATTGGTTGCATGCCTTCTCCATTTTTCTGATTGGCTACATGTTGATTGCATAGGGAATGTAAATGATTCCTCCTTATCCTTTTTCTCCTTCGAGATCTCTCTAAGTCAACTCCAAAAATGGTTTACATCATAGTTTGTGAAAGCACAAACTCTTATGTTGATCCTGAGTTGCTCGGCACTCATTACATTACTAATGCTTGGCATGAACTGAATCTTGGATTGCTTGGCATCTACTACTTTCCTGGTTTTCTCAGCACCTGTTACACATTGTGTTGCTTGGCACAT
Organism: Cupressus sempervirens; assembly: GCA_028749045.1. Lineage (NCBI taxonomy): Eukaryota > Viridiplantae > Streptophyta > Pinopsida > Cupressales > Cupressaceae > Cupressus > Cupressus sempervirens. Next base: position 160,589,375 of record CM053787.1, read on the forward strand.
GTATGTTCTACATTGCTCGGCATCTAAACATTTCTGGATCACTTGGCACATCAACATTTCTTGGATCATCCGGCACATACTACGTTCTAACTTTCTTGGCACCTATTGAAATTCTAGCTCGACATACATTGTGTCCTCGGCATATATAGTGAAAATGGTTAATTGTGTTGACACTCAATTGTCAAGACAACACTTTCGACCAACAATAATTGGCTCACCCTCCCCCCTGCCCCCCCTTAGTTACCTTGGTGGACTTTGCTTTCTAACACTCTTTTTCTAGAAATATTTGGGGCTACATGAAGGGGAGATTTTTCTATGTTGCTTCAGATTGTAATGTAGGCAGAAAGATAAATATTTTGATTTCAAACAATGATCTATATACAAAGGAAAAAATAGCTTTGGTGTCTTTTTGTGTGTTCACAGAGGGAAGACGTGTATATCAAATATTTTGAGTTTGGATATTTTTCTTCTGATTGAGATTTATCTTTAAGTTGTTCAGGTCTTCTCTGAATGTAATTCTATTTCATTTGATTGTATACATGTTTATCGCTCAATCTTTGGGTCTTGGTTATCCATTTATTTTGAAAGAAAAGTATACCTCTCTCCCTTTTTTTTCTTTGTAGTGTACGGTTTGAATAAATGCTTTTTGATTCCATGTTTATGTGTAGATGTGTGTGCACCTTGCTTGCTTTCAAGTTAAAAGAATTCTTCTTTGTAGCTCAATGATTTTTTTGGAAATATCATAGAGGGAGTTGTTCCCAAGATAATTCAAAGGGAAGAAAATCATCACATATCTTACCCAACTACTAGTTGTAGATTGTGTCTTCTTTATTGGGCATTCAAGAGCTAGTTTTTAAGTTTTTCTTGTTAAAAGACAAATTTGTTCACTAACAAGCTACCTTGATCTCCATAATTCATTTTCATGTGTGTCATTATCTAAATTCTTACTATTTACAATTTTCAGTCTATAATTGGACTCTATTTGCATCAGATTCAAGATTTCTTTAATGTGAGACCCAATCTAGGTGTGTGTCAATGTAGAATTGTTAATTTTAATCTATGCAATTAATAAATTTATGGAAAGATATTTTAGTCTCATTTTTCTCAAATTATTTTCCCTTAGAAACTACAAATGGACTATAAGAACTCTAGTTGAATAAGATTTACTAAGATCTATAAATTAACAAGGTTTACTAAAAACTCTAGCACCCACTTAGAAAAGGTGTTATATGGGACAAGCCTTAAGATTCTTAGGAGGATATCATTTTTCCATTTACTTTGTCTATTGTTCAAAATGATGCAGGGTATTTGTTACAAATCTAAGAAAATAACTTTATTTACTTATTATCAATGGGCCCTTGGCCTAGTGGTAAAGTTGAATGGCTCACAAAGAGTCCACTAGAGATCAAGTCTTACTAAGTGAAAGGCTCTGACATCATAAGGGATGAGGCAAGGATCTTGCTCGAGGCAATTTTGACAGTGTGGATACCCCTCAACCCTTGGCTATAAGGTGAATATGTGCACATGTGGGCCCCTTCACTGGTTGGTATCTCACAGGTCTAAAACCTCCATAAAAAAAGAGTTTACCTACATATTATTTTTTCTGTACAATGTGCATAGGTAATATGATGTATTTATTGGAGCCTTAATATATAGACTGTTCAAAGATAGGATATTTTTCCTTGGTAAAAATAAAGATGTTCACTCTTTGGATAGATATATTAATAAAAAAAATTCTTCTTTAGGTTAAAATATAACAAAAAAAAATGATTGTATAACATCCTTATAAGATAGTCATTTTAAACTAGATTTTTTATGGAGGAAGAGGAGGAAATTTAGGTTTGGCAAGTGTAAGTGTTCATTTCAAAAGATGAAAATTACATGTTTATTAAAGAAAAAGAAAGTAATGAAGTTAAATCTTTTATTTCTCAAAAAAAAAATATTGATTCTTCTGTGTTATTGGAAGTTTGAAAAACAATACTTAGTACTAGAATATAAGATATTAAAAGTTGAAGGTGATTCTTAAGTTATTATTAAAAAAATTCTAAAATAATGAATTAATGATTGAAAGAAAAAAATTAAGTTTATTTGAAAAGGCTTGATATTTTTTAATATTAAATTTATTGAAGCTTTCATTTTGAGAACCGAACACAAGACTTTTCTATTACATAATATGAAGAACTAAAGTAAATATAGATCTAATAGAATGGCAATTGTATACAATTAAAAATGTCATAGTATATAAATTTAATTTTTATTTAATTAATTAATAGTTATTTCCTCTATTGGCTAAATAAATTATTCAATTTTTCAGTTAGTTCACCTAGCCTATTCATCTTATCCCAAGTCTCTCAATTAGTCTTATTAATTAATTTTATCAATTACTTAATTACACAATCATATTGTTGACTAAGTCTTCTAGTCCACATAACTTGTTTAAGTCATGTGACACATCACAATTGATCTAGTAATTCATTTAAATTAATTATTAAATAGTCCTATTTATCATCATCCACATATCGTATTTTTAAGGAGTATGTGTCTTCATGTGACTTAGTCTTATGGACACTTGTTTTCATGTAACTTAGTCCTATAGAAACTTGTCTTCATGTGACTAAGTATATGTCACCTTGCCTATAATATAGGGGTTGGTCAAGCTACCTTACATGGTCAAGGGTGACTTACAGGACACTTGTACAAATAATCCCCATGAAGAGTCTCACCATATTATTCTCAAAAAAAATTGTGACGTATATAACACACATCTTTCCCTTCCACATTTAACTCTTCTTTGTCAATATGAGAGGAATATTAATCTTATTAGTCCTCTCACATTCCAACCAATTCTTCCTTCCCCTCAACTTCTCCAACCCAGTCAATTGTAGCCTTTAGATTCTATATCTTTCAATCTCTAGCATTGGATCATACCACCTAGAATAGTGCTTCCCAATACATTATAGACACATCCTCTCCCTCATTCAAGCTAACTAGAAACCTTGTGTTAATTAGAAATCTAATAGAATTTTATCATTGTAATCAGTCATCATTCCATATCTTTCATAATTCATTTTCATCATAGAACTTTAGGAGCATTCTAGGAATTGTCTTAGCTTGCATTAGAATTTCAATTCTCCAACACTTCATTTGCTCAAATCTGAGAACTTGACAAATCAGACACCTAAAGCTAGGAGGACAATGGAGACAAAAGGCATTGGTAAGTGAAAGTAAAGATTTTATTTTTCTCTTGCTTTAGTAATATTCATTGAGTATGCTTAGTGAAATAATCTAGTTTGTTTATTGACTTTTTATCGTTAGACAATATTTTTGCATACTTATTCGACGCCTACTTAGGGCCTACCCCCATTTAAAGAAAATTTCTCTTTTTAAAAGAGCTCCATTTTTTGAAAGTTTTCTTTTTATAGAATTCCATTTTTGAAAATATTTCATTTTTGGCAAGTTTCAAGGAAGTTTTCAATTTTTGTAGGTTTCCATTTCAGCAAAGTTTCCATTCTGATAGGTTTTCATTTTGAGAAAGTTTCCATTTTTTACAAGTTTTTATTTTTGGAGAGTTTCAATTTTTAACAAGTTTCCATTTTGGGAAACTCATTTTCAACATGTTTATATTTTTGGAGACTTTCAATTTTTACTAGTTGCTAATTTTAGAAAGTTTTTATTTTTAGTAGGTTACTAACTTTAAATAGTTTCTTTTTTGGTAGGTATTAATATTAGAAGGTTTATGTATTTAGCATTTACTGATTTTAGAATTTTTTTGGTTTTTAGTAGGTTGTTAAGTTTAGAAAGGTGTTTTTTTTGCAAGTTTCTAATTTCACAAAGTTTCCATTTGTAGTAAGTTACTAATTTTAGCAAGTTTATTTTTTTAAAATCTATTTTTTCTTTTAAAAAAACCAAAAAAAATCATTATTAATTATTTTTCTTTACATGTTTAGTTTTTGTTTTCAACCTAACTTGCTAATGTGTTGTGGTTGGTTAATTCACTTATCTAGAAGCTAGGCTATTTTGAAGCCACGTTTGATGAAAGCCCCTTCAAAAATTTTGGAAATCTAATGGGAAAGCAAGCTACTGAGAGAAGGGGGGATGAATCAAGATCTATAACACTTTAACACTTCAAACAAATATCAAATCTAATAGCTTCACCATAAATCGTTATCTCAACAATATCATAAATCAAATGAACATTCATTGCAATGATGTATCAGATCTAACAACTAATAATGCCAATAAAACATGTAAGAAAATGATCAACACATAACATAAATATTTGGTTACATAGAAACCCTCCATAGTGAAGGTAAAACTATGTTGGGGATGACACCCACAAATCTTCACTACTGTAGCAATAAAGTTCTCTTGTTAGGGCTATGAGTTTCATCACTTCTAATGATCTCTACCTTGTGAGGGTCTTCTCTATTAAGAGCTACAAGAGTTATCTAGTCTACCTTGGTTAAAGGATTTAACCTTAAAAATAAGTAAGTACTCTGTTAAGATATTTACAAAGGTCTATTAGGACCTTTCTACTAAGAGATTTAAACCCTGACTATACTTATTAAAATACATCAATACCTGATCCTTCAATTTACACCAATATGTGGATAATATATATATTCTTTGTAGAGTAAATGATCACCTCTTTGATATCATATATGTCTTTATCTTTGAACTTCACTGCTCTGCTCAATCTCTACACTCTATCTAGTCCACCTTCAACCTTGCATGCATCCAATCCTTCACACTTCTCATGCACACAACAAACCTATGAATTAGGTCATAGACCCTCCTTAAATAGATTAGTGGTGAACCTTCTAGATCCAAATCAATGACCTAGCATCAATCTTTTTTTTTCATTTACACCTTGCAATTTTTTGATTGGTGGATTCCCTTGTCTAGGGATTAATGATCCTCAACAAAATGTGTAATCACCTCCTTGATTACGTCCCCGATCTTTAAAACACTCTTCCAACTCGATAAAAATGGTTAACATAGATTTCAATGTCATTCCAAACAAAAATGTAAAACTGTTACTCGACACTTTCAACATATTGGCTCTTGACATAAATTGTTTCTTCATGTTGTCCATTGGCCTTAAGTATGCTTGGCATGTACCAAAAAACACAATCTATATAACACTCAGATTTCACTAAATTCTGACTAATTTGACATTCATTATATCTCTAAATAGCTTGGAAATCATGTGAGTACTCAATGACCATTAGCACACTCGGTACTAACTACTTCTCATTACTTGTCTTAGAATATTTACAAGTCTTCATTCCTTTGCTTGACCTATATAGGATGACTCGATCACAGTGATGACCAAATGATCCTACCTTTTGAATGACTAAGTGTTTAAAACTAATAGACAACATGAATTAGGGATTAAAAATCTCCCTCTTTGACATTAGTGACAAACATTTTTTCATGATCAAAATATGTTCAATACAAAATTGAAATACAAGTACTCACCCTAAGAATCTAATCCATACCTCACACACTCTACCACCCGATATATATGTGCAAAATTTCAATAATTGAAAAACTATTTTCTATTTCTCTATAAAAAAATCCTTTATTCATCTTATCCCTTTGTTATTCATCTATCCATTCTTTATTCATCTAATGATCATGTCCATTATCCCCCTTATTTTAGTCACTCATGGCTACTAGGGCAAAGTAATGGTAATGTCATACTTGTCTAAAAATGTCTTGTGAATCTAGGTTATCATGGCTAGAGCATGATCCCAACTTGTCATTATAGACTCAAACTTGAATTTTCATTTCTAGCATAGCAGCTAGATCTACCAAACTATCAATAGTAGAGAGATTTAGATCTCTTTGTACCACCTCCTTTTCTGATTGAAGTTTTTTTTGTATGACCTCTAAGTGAGGTATCAACATTGTTTCAACAAAGATAATATGAGCCATTATTCTTCCAGCATTAGCCATCCAATTGGCTAACCTAGCTTGGGAAAATGTTAATCTATTAAAATGAAATGAACTTGAACTTGTGTCCATGCTCAATGAATGTCTTGTGGACTTTAAATTTTCTTGTTGTTTATCTATAATCTCTTGATTTTCCTTTGTAAATAATGTAACATCACATAAATTTGTGTACATAGAATGAATATTCTTGAAAACTTCTTCTACATTATTTACAAGGTGTGATAAATGAACTTTCCTTATGCATTTCAATGGAGACTTTTTTAATAACTCTCTTCTCAAACTTCCTTGTTGTCTATTGCATCAACTTCTCATTTGAATCAACCTTTTTATTATTGACCTTCTCCATAATTTGAACTAGCTCAACCATAACAGGATCCTTCTCATTAAAGTTATCCACATCAAAAGCTTCAAGGAAAATGTCCTTAATCTCATGTAATAGTTGTTTTTTTTTCTTGCTCCCTTCTTGGCTCTTCTTGTCTTGTCTTCCTTACAAATAGGTCTTGCAAGGTTATCATCTTATTATATGTTAAGTTATTAGTGTTCCAATTAGGAATCATAATAACTTCATCCAATATCACTAGTTTTCCAGGTGAATGAGCCTTCTTCTTCTTGATCCTCTTTCCTTTAGAATCTAGAGTACTAGACCTCATAAATTATAATTGCACATTTTTCAATTTGGATCTCTAGAATTTTTCTTTGAAAAATAGCTTGTGTGCTCTCGACAACTTTTTTCTCCTCAGCGGGTCTATGTTCCTTGGTCAGTGTAAGTTCACCAGTGGAACTTGGTTGCACTGTAAATATGATTAATAAAATTAATTTTCCTTGATGTAATTGTGTTCCATTCCTTTTTCTACAAGAATATTCTTCTAGGAAAAGAAGAATGATGCATTAGGAATGGTTTTGAGTTATAACATACAAGACTATAAAACAAAGATAAGAGAAGGGGACCTTTCATCGAGAGGAACAAGACTACGATGGAATTTTTCTCTAAGATCAAGATTGGTCACTCAAATGACCTTATGATAGTAGTTCAAGAGGGAGTAACTAGAGGATCTACTTTAGTTGACATTAGAGGATCTTGGACATCTTGTTTCAGAGGGATTCTAACAAGAAAATTTGGACATAAAATTCAATAGATTGAGATCTACTTAATGAGGAAGATATTCGAAGTGAAATTTCCTATAATTCATTTTTCTCTATAAGGGAGAAGCTTGAAGTAAAAGCCTTTATTCCAACCTCTAGGAGCAGCTATGGTGGATCCACCCTCTGACATGGTTCATGGTGGATATCATTTGAGTTATTATTTTACATATGTGGATAATGTCATGAAAGGTGACAATCTTTCATTGATGTGTTTGTGAGGTTGCTATTCTAAGGTGACAATCTTAACAATATGGCTTAAGTTTTATCATGATGGACTACATTAAGTTGACATCCTAGAGCTCTTGATACTTGTCATGACAAACTACATTAAGTTTTTTTCTTGAGATCATGATTGTTATCTAATAGACTGCATTCAGTTGTTATCCTAAAGTGTGCTAGAGATCATATAACACATATCCTTCTAGAATATGGCATATTCTCTTGGTAGGCTTCATGGACATGATGCTAGCACACATACCAAGAGAATATAAGTATGATGAATATCATATGGTTGATATTCCTTGTTAAATCATACTTTAGATGATATCAAAAGATAACATTTATTTTGATGAATATATGTTGATATCCTTTAATATTTATTTTCAAGAATATCTTATTGAGATGATATCTCTATATATGCTTGAGAGCATAATGTTTTCTATAAAAATTCACCCTGCCTAATAGGGAGTGTTAATATTGTAGCTTTCGTTAGATTGAATTGATCTAGAGTTAATCCTCTATAGTTATTGGTTATTGCATTTAATTAATCATCATTTTTACATGCACACATACATGTTTGTGTGTGTGTGTGTATTTGTGTGTGTATATGTGTGTGTATATATAAAATCTATCTATCTATATATCTATATAGACACACACACACACATCTTTGTGTGTGTGTGTGTGTGTGTATGTATAACATATATATATATATATATATATATATATATATATATATATATATATATATATATATATATATATATATATGTTTGGAATCACATTGGAATGAAAATAATCTACCTTGTCTGAGATATCTAGGACCAAATTAAATTCAATGGTATTTTATGGTCTATTAGAGATGACTAGACAATTGTGGAAGATCAATGAATAATATAAGTCAAAAATAGGAGAAACGAGGATTTTAGCATGTATGGGAAGAAAAAAAATAATGGGTGAATTTTGGTGGAATATTCAATCTAAGCTATAGAATGAATTTCATACAAACTAGGGGGACTTAATAGTTTAGAGCAACGTGATCATAGGAATGGATTGGCTAGGAACTTGCTCCTAATAATCTTTGAGAAAATCACTTTCTAATTGTACATCTCTAGATACTCAATATGTATCTTTTCAAGATCAATACATTCAAGCATATTCATAAAATCCAAAACTAGTATCCACATTTGCATCTCTCTCTCTCTCTCTCTCTCTCTCTCACTCACTCACTCCCTCCCTCTCTCTCTCCTTAAATATATAGATACTAAATATGTATCTTCATCAAATTTAAAGCCAATATAAGAGGGCATCTAGAGATAGAGAGAGAGAGAGAGACATTGTCTTGCAGTGAATCACACAAAAGGAAAGCACCACAAAGATGGCACTAAATGGTCTACAAAGATATGCTATACTAGTCAATCCATTAAAAGTATTAGGCCACAAGGAATGAATTGTGTCCATTAATAGATCTAGTAAGGGAATGATTAGGTGTAAGTATTATCTTCTTACAAATCAAACAGAATGATCAAGGCTAAGGAAAGAATTGTCTCCTCAGGGATCAAAGAAGGAAGCAACCAGGTCTAAGGAAAGAATTGTATCCTTAGGGATCAAAGAGGAAAATGATCAGTCCTTATGGAAAGTTTTTTATATTAAGAGATCTACTAAAAATGATAAAGATGGGAAGTTATTGTCCCCCTTGGTCATTTGTAAGAGATATATTGCATCAAATTGTTATCTATGTGTGGACAAAATGTAAGATAGAGAGGATTATATTCCCCAAAATTGATGAGATTGAAAATGCCTTAACATGAGAAATGGCTTTAACAAAGTATACAAGCACACACAAGAAAAATTTCCACTATGGAATAACACAAGAAAGGACAAATAAAGGGAAATCAGCACATGAAAAAGAAGAGGGAGGAGTCACTGAGACAGGAGGGGTGAATCAGTTACTACACAAATAAATCCCACATCCCTTTTGACGTCTATACAAAATGCAAACAAATAACTGAATATTGTTGATGCTCGGTAAACACACAGAGTGTTGTAACTCAGTAGTAAATGGATTAGCTCAGTAAAAGATTAACATATAAACCATTAGATGTTATTTTTTATTACCATTACTTTAACTTAGTTGCAAACACATAAAGAAAATAGCATGAACACATTTGACACTAGGATTTAATGTGAAAACCCAATTTAGGGAAAACCACCAATAGCAACAAGTTACTAATTTTCACTCTTCTGAAGTGAACCCTGTTAGGAGCTAACCCTATTAAAGGTTACGAAACACACTATTAGGTGTGACCCTGTTAAAGGATTTAATCACCCTATTAGGAGTGGCCTGGTTAGAGGTCTTGAGAAAAATTCAATTGAATTTCCACCTTGTTAGAGGATTTGCAAATAGTTGTTAATCTTACTCTGTTAAGAGATTTAGATCACTGCTAGAATGGTTAGAGAGTAACAATGAAATGACCTAATTTGAATACAACTTAATTACTGATTTCAGATCTCTATTATGGCTTGTACTTGATCCTTCTTGATCGAATATGACTTTGTTGCACCACAAGGATATTCTACTTATCCTTCAAATTTTCTTCTTCTGCTTACCAATAGATCATCAATTACATCACCATAATTTGCACATTCTCTTGCACTCACTTGCACACTTTGAAATCACAACCTGACCTTATACCTTCAAGTTTGTCAAGTCGACTCAAATAAAACTTACAATAATCAATATTTATCTCCTTAGTCGGCTGGAATTAATAAATAGATCAATTAAACTCAATACAACAAAATAGGAAAATCCTTTGCTAGCTGACCCTGCTTGGTGGAAACTAACTCTGAAACAATTTCCTTCATTAACCAATAGAAGCTCAGTTAACACTACAAACTTATGAAAATCCTTTGGCAATCGAGTGAGCTCGGTTAACACTTTGTTCTATCCAACTTTCCTTCGTTACCCGAGTGAGCTCGGTTAACACTCACTTTTTGCAACTTTTCCTTCGATGCTCGAGTGAACTTGGTAGACACTGCCTTCTGAACTTGGCAAACACAAGAGTGCTCAGTAGACACTGAAAACTATCTTCACTACCCAAGTGATCTAGGCATATATTGACTAATAATGATTATGACATTTGTGTAACATAAAAGACAACACACAATTAACCAATTGTATCTAACAATCTCCCTCTTTGGCATTGATGGCAACACAACATGTCATAGCACAATGAAATTTTGCATTTTGAGAACTCCCTCTATCAGTATGAGCTTTTCTTTTTTTACTGAATTCTAACTACAACAGCTATTACCAAGTTCATTCAAAACATTCTCCCTCTTTCAGCATACTTCATCTTTTAGAAAACTTCTCCCTCTCTGGTTTCTGACTTTATTTTGGTTCCAAAAATTTCTCAGATATATGACCTTAAACTTCTCCCTCTTTGACAACACATGCCAAAGAAAATAACTCTGTAAATTCCAATGTACCTTAAATACTAATTCATTTGCAATATGTCCTTTCCAATTCTGCACCAATTGATTGATCTTCAATAGGTTATGGTTGATGCATTTACTAAAGTTCATTTAATGAATTTCAGATAGAGGAATGACCCCTAGCTTACCTCTTAGATACAGAAATGCATCCTTAGGTAATGGTTTGGTGAATATGTCTGCAATCTGTTCCTTTGTATTCACATATTCCAATCTGACTTCTTTATCTTGCACCAATTCTCTTAAAAAGTGATATTTTATAGCAATATGCTTTGTTTTGGAATGCATTACTGAATTCTTTGATATGTTGATTGCATTGGTGTTATCACAATATTTAACAACTGGATCTTTGATTTCTACCTTCATTCCTTCCAACAATTGTTTGAACCAAACAATGTTAGAGCAATTGATTCCTACTGCTACATATTCTACCTCTGTTGTGGATTGAGAAGTACAATTATGCTACTTGCTTGTCCAAGATACTAGTCTTTTACCAAGAAAAAATGCTCCATCACTAGTGTTTTTTCTATCATCAAGACTTCCTGCCCAATCAGCATCAATAAATACTTTTGAAGTCCAAATTGCCTCCAAGTTTGTACCATAAACCATAGTCTTTAGTACCTTTTAGATATCTCATGATTCTCTTGATTTCCATCATGTGATTTTCTTTGGGATTTGTTGAGAATCTTGCCACTATTCCAACTGCTAGAGAAATATCAGGCCTTGTGTGAACTACATACTAGAATTTTTCAATCATTGATCTATAAGTAGTCTTATCTACTTCTTTGAAATCATCATTTTTGGAAAGCTTATGTCCAATAGACATAGGTGTTCCAACTGGTCTTGAATCTTCCATTCAAAATTTCTTTAGTATCTCCTTGATATACTTAGATTTAGTGATGTAGATACCTTTCTTATTATGTTGTGTTTGCAATCCAACAAAGAATTTTATTTCACTAAACATGGAGATCTTGAATTCTTTGCTCATTTCTTCTGAAAATGCTTTGCATAAATCATCATTTCCTGTAAATAAAGTATCATCAACAAATATTTCTACTAACACAATCTTCTTATATAGTCCTTCCTTGATATACAAACTACTATTATCATTAGTCCTTTGAAAACTAGTCAACACCAAGTAATTATGGATTCTTTCATACCAAGCTATGGGAGCTTCCTTGAGACCATATAAAGCTTTATGTAGTTTGCAAATCATGTCTCCTTTGCTAGGATCTGCAAAACCTTCTAGTTGCTTGACGTGAACTTCCTCATCAAGGAGTCCATTCAAGAATGCAGATTTAACATCCATTTGATATACTTTAAATCCTCTATGTGCCGCATATGCTAGTAAAGTTTTAACACCTTTAAGTCTTGCTACAAGAGAAAAAGTTTCACCATAGTCGATACCTTCTTCTTGAGAGTAACCTTTGAATACCAATCTTTCTTTGTTTCTTGATACCTTTCCATCTTTATTTAGCTTATTTCTAAGTACCCATTTTGTACCAATTACATTTTTATCCTTGGGTCTAGGAACAAGAGTCCAAGTTTTGTTCTTCTCTATCTGTTTTATCTCTTTATTCATTGCTTCAATCCGACTTTCATTTTATAGAGCATCTTTAACAATTCTAGGTTCAAATTCAGCAAGTAAACATGTACCTTTTAATTTGCTTCTTGTCATTGTTCCATCTGATTTATCACCAATGATCTGATTAGGTGCGTGATTTCTTCTGACATATCTTGCTAATACAGGCTCCTTGGTCTTTGAATGAGTTCCATCATCTTCTTCTTGAATTTTAGTTTCAAGCTCGGATCTTTCTATTTGTGACTCAGGTCCGCAGGCTTAGTTTGAACTAGTTGGGCCCTATTAGGAGCCAACCCTGTTAAAGGTTACAAAACACACTATTAGGTGCGACCCTGTTAAAAGATTTAATCACCATGTTAGGAGCGGCCTAGTTAGAGGTCTTGAGAACAATTTAATGGAATTTCCACCTTGTTAGAGGATTTGCAAATATTTTTTAAACCAACTTTGTTAAGAGATTTAGATCACTGCTACAATGGTTAGAGAGTAACAATGAAATGACCTAATTTGAATGCAACTTAATTGCTAATTTCATATCTCTATTCTGGCTTGTACTTGATCCTTCCTAATTGAATATGACTTTGCTGCATCACAAGGATATTCTGCTTATCCTTCAAATTCACTTCTTCTTCTTACCAATAGATCTTCAATTACATCACCATAATTCGCACATTCTATTGCACTCACTTGCACACTTTGGAATCACAACTTGACCTTATACTTATACCTTCTAGTTTTTCAAGTTGGCTCAAATACAACTTACAATAATCAATATTTATCTCATTAGTTGGCTGGAATCAACACATAGATCAATTAAACTCAATACAACAAAATAGGAAAATCCTTTGCTAGCCAACCCTGCTCAGTGGAAACTGACTTTGAAGCGATTTCCTTCATTAACCAAGAGAAGCTCGGTTAACACTGCAACCTTATGAAAATCCTTTGGCAACTGAGTGAGCTCAGTTAACACTAGTTCCATCCAACTTTCTTTCATTACTCGAGTGAGTTTGGTTAAAACTCACTTTCTGCAACTTTTCCTTTGATGCGCAAGTGAACTCGGTAGACACTGCCTTCTGAACTAGGCAAACACAGGAATGCTTGGTAGACATTGAGAACTATCTTCACTACCTGAGTGAGCTTGGCATATACTAATTGATAATGATTATGACATTTGTGTGACATCAAAGACAAAACACAATTAAACAATTGTATCCAACAAATAACATAGTAATACATGAGATTTTATTTGAGATTTCATCATCCCCACAAACATGAGATATTATATGGGGTTAGTATGATCATTAATTTTTTTTGTTTATTAATAGTGTACTAACAAGGAAAATGTTTTATAAAATGTGTTGGAATACCTAATCCACTCCCCCTTCCCCCTTAGTTATTCAACTTGTTCAATAATTGGTATCAAATCTTGTTCCCTTACAAAAATATCTTAATTTTTTGAGGTAAATCTCGGATGTTTGAAAATATGGAAGGAGGATACTACACTCAAGAAGATTGGAAAATCGTAATGAGTGATATTGAAGGCACTAAATTAGAAAATTAGGATTTGAAAGAGAACCTGGAAGAAGAAAATGTTTGTATTGCAAAGGTGAGAGATTACATTGGAGATTTTAAAGGAAGACACGAGGAAGTTATTTAGGAGCTAATGGAATTGAAAGATAAAATTGCATATCTGGAATAGGAACTAAAAGAATTGAAAAACTCAAAAGGAAGTGGTGAAGGTATGGTTCAAGAACTAAGGGAAACAAAGGAAAAGATAGAAACTCTTGAAAAGAAGTTGAATGTAAAGATACAAAGGAAGGATTTTATCAAAACTAGTTTGAGGTATGAAAGAAGAAGTGGAAAAATATCAAAAAATGAACTTGAATTGGATTTGGAAGAATAGATTAAATCTAAAGAAAATTTCAAGGTGGTTATTATGTAAATTTATGAACAAAATGAAAAGGTAGAATTAGAATTGATGAAGTTGGGGTAAAAAAAAGGCATGTGAAAGAAGCGTTATTTTTTATTAATTATTGAGCATGTAGAAAGGTCACAATGATAAACAAGTATTAGGTTCTACTAATAATTGTTCAAATCAAAAATGACAAAGTCAAAGTGAATTAGTTGAAGATGATGTAAAGGTTGAAGTGATAAGTGGATTGAAGAAGAAGCATACATCTACTAAAAGGCCTCCAATAAGATAACAAAATTCGCAAGGTACTTATCTTTAAATGGTTGTTATTATGTTCTTAATAACATTGGTCATAAGCTAGTTGATTATAAGATAAGAAAGGAAGAAAAGATTTAATGCTTTAATTGTCATAAGATTGGTCATAAAGCAAGTTAGTGAAAGAGCCTACTTCAAATCAAGAAATGATGAATGCAATGAGTAATATTTATTATGTGAATAGTCATTAATATTAGTACTTTGGTCACAAGGCTAGTCAATGCAAATCTAAGATTCAACTAGTGAGATCAAGTACAATGAATGTTAATTATTTTAAATGTGTTAATATATTTCATTATGCTAAATAACAAAGATATAGTACTTTTTTGGTAAATATTGGAAATGATAATCAAATTGCAACATCTACTAGGTCACAAAAGTAGAAGACATAATGGTGGAAGAAAACTAATAGTGTGGAAAGTTTGTGAGTACCATATCCCAATGATATCTCTATCAATAACTAGGCCAAATGCTTTGTCTCAGTGGGAGTTTTAACATTTCAAATCTTACACGTCCATTGCTCCAAAGAGGTGTCAGTTAAAAATAGGTTTTTATTGGAAGATAGGATGAGGTATTAATGATGACAAGATGTTTTGGATGATTCATGTGTAACATACAATCTGACTATGTTAGTATTAACTACTTTGAGTGGGAATTTTGATTATGGTTTTTTATGACTATAAAAGGGAAAAAATTAATCATTTATCACGATAAAATGAAGAGAAAATTTTGCAAGTTTGTAGAGAGCTTAAGAAAACAAAATTGTGATGACTTATAGCACCCAAGTCTATTGTTCAAAGTACCAATTGTTCAAAGTACCAGTGTATATGCAAAAAGGAAAATGATGAAGGAAGTTGATCTAAATATTGTACTTTGAATTGCATGTAGAGTGTATGTATAGAGTTAAAATTATTAGACTTGATATGTGAGAAGAATTTGTGTGGTGTGATGATAATGAGTCCATTTTGTTTGTGTTGAGTTAGTTCCATAGTCAAACCTTTGTCTTAGACAAACAATATGTTGTGTTGAAATAGGTAATTTAGGGAATTACTAGATTATAGAGTGTTTTTTAATTGCCTAGGAAGAAGTCAACTAGTTATTAGGAGGTAGAAGCCCTAATTACAATTGGCAAGGATCATATTACATTTTTTTATTAATTATCATAAGGAGCTAATTTCAAGGTGTGCTTCTTATGGTATTTCATATAAGATATACTTCCAATATCATGATGGTTCAACTTCTACTTTAGTAGAGAATTATAAATCTTAGAGTTTGGATTTCCTATAGAGGATATGCAAAGAGTCAAAAATATTGGACTCAATATCTGAGAAGAATATATGTGGTTTGATGATAGTGAGTTGATCTTGTTTGTGGTGAGTTAATTTCAAGGTCAAATCTTTGTGTTAGATAAACCCTATATTGTGTTGAAGGAGGTAATTTAGGAAATTATTGGACCATGCAATGTTAGTGAATTCCCTCGAAAGAAGTCAATTAGTTATCAGGAGGAAGAAGTGCTAATGATAACTAGAAAGGATTAACATGAATTTTCTAATCAATGCTCTTAAGTATATGATTGTAAGGTGTGTTTCTTATGGTATTTAATATAAGCTATAGTTCCAAAATTAGGATGATTCAACTTCTACTTTAGTTATGAGTATATCACACAATATTTTGAAGGATAATGTACAAGTGGATTTGTGTAAGATGTTGGTTCATAACCTTCTATTAAATGTAAATACGTCCATTGAAAGTGGATATGCTTTCAATATTAGGTCTTTGGTTATGTTATTTGTATTTGTATTTGTATTTCATGAAGTCTTCGCTTGGAAAGGAAAATGTTGAGGGGGGAATCACAATTCCTATCAGTAAGAAGATTTTGAGGTATTTGGATGTGTTGGAGAGTAGGGTATATGCATGTAAGGAATACTTCTTGTCTTTACAGAAGAATATTGGTTCTAGCTAAGTTGTTTCGGACCGCTTTACTGGGAAGTCATGTTGAAAAAGGTCACTTAAGGAAGATGATTACAAAATAAGGTATAAATGGTTCATCTCTTGAACTGAAGAAGAAGAGGGCTAGTAAGAAAGGAAAATGATTTATCACTATTTTAGAGGATGAAGAAGATGAAGTTAAAGAAGAGACAGAACCTTTAGAAGAGAAGAAGAAGATGTGAATAAAACTAAGCTTTCCCAAATAGTTTCTACTCTAGTATGGTCATAGCTTTTCTAATATGGTAGAGTTGGTGGCCTATGGCCTGATATTTCCTTGGTGAACAAGCCCTCCTTCTTAAATTATTGACTAATAATTTAATCAATAAAATCATCACATTGTCAAGTGTATATGGTATGTTAGCTATTGATTTGGTTTTTGTGGTAAAGAATAATTTATTGTAGCTCAATGTTGATCATTAGATAGTTTCAAATAAGATAGAAACTAAATGTGCAAATGTGGAGAAGAGACTATCTTAGGTTATCAATGAAATAAGGGAATGCATAAAGGATATCACTACCATTTATCAATGTTGTCTTTAATGGCCTATAGTTGTTAATAATTTCAAAGGTTGGATAGTAGAGATTGAGATACAGATGAATAAAATTGGGAAAACATATGATATATTTAAGGAAAAAGATGGAATACAAAGAATCAGGATCAGTGAACTCAGGAAAAATGTTGTTGTACCAAAGGTTGCTTAATATTTGATTAAAACACTTTGGTTGGTGAAGGACATGATTAAGGTTTGGTTGGATTTTGTTTCTCGCATCCTAACCAATGTAAAGGATTGTGAGAAATAGTGTCAATTTTTGGATTGGATGAAATCTTTTGAAAAACTAGTCTAGCATGTTAGATTGTGTTCACCAATGTAGGTGGCTATTGTTGAATGGAAGGAGCTTCCAATTCTAAAGGAAAGGTACTTAAAGTCTTTAGTTAAATAGGTTTTCTTTCTTTGTGTTAAGATTTTTCTACCCTTTATCATTGTGGTAAAAGGGAGAAGAAACAGGGAAAAACTAAAATATGTTGCATCTACTTAGGGGTTTTTTTTTGAGTTATTTTTGTTATGGAAAATAATATTTTAGAGATCTATTATTATTGAAGTTTTGGTGTTTTGATTTGTTGTTGGCATTGATTGCCATTGATGTCAAAACCTCATACCGACACTTTGGCGATATTGGTTAGTGGGCAATTGTGGACATATACCTATTAATTATTGATTGTCAAACAATTTTTTTTGTTATGCATAGGATAGGATCAGTATGAACATCTTTGGTCTTTATGGTGTTCCATGGCAAGTGTACATTCTTTCACTCATGGTTCCTTTTTTTTTGGTGTTCTTATATGCTTTTGGTGTATGGAATACTCTATCAGTTTTTGGTGGTTGTTGTGGCTACAATGCTCTTCCAAGTGTTTCATATGTTTGGATTGTAATACATTTCATTACATGATTTTGGTGTATCAATTTCATTGCATTCTACACAAGTTTTATCAAGTTTCGTCTATCAATGGTCTTTGTTATTTCATGTTTCATCTTTTGGTGTTCTCAATAATTATTCTATGTGTTGTAATTTCCTAAGCTTGGCCTATGTGTGGAACATGTTGTAGTGTGTGGTTAAGTGCTCTTGAGTGTGTCCTAGACTTAAGATTGATGTTATGTATTAAGTGTAAAGGTAATACCTTTTTCTTTTTTGTCATTAAATGCATTTGTTTTAGGAGAACATATGTATTAGTGGATACTATTATAAATAAAGATATTTTTTATCCAAGTGAGGAAGAGTGCATATGTGTGAAAGGATAGTGTGAATTGGTGGCAATGTTGTACGTGAGTAAAAATAACTAAGGCAAAAAATGGAAGGTCAAGAAGAGGCTTACATATTGATAGAAGTGGATGAGACAATTCCATACAAAGAAGAGTTCATCATTCGCACTACTAGTGGTTGTTGTAACAGGACATAATTGTTGAACTATTTATGCATATTCAAAAGCAATTCTCTATGCTCATATATTTTATATATCTATTTTAGGTACCACTATTGTACAAGGATAGTTGACTCAGTTGGTAGGGAGCCAAGTGACAATGAGGCAACCTAAAGTGAGAAAAGACAACAATGAGCCTTTCTAAAAATCACCTTAAGAAGTGTCATTCTCATTGCAGGTGTCCATTTTATGAGAATTATCTTCTCTGTTATTTTGCTTAGTTTGGGTTTCTATGTAAATCTTGGTGTTCTTTGTGTTAATGTTTTCGTGCTTTCATGCTTACATCTATTGTGAATGTTTAATGTGCTTAGCCTATAGATCAAGAATTTTTATTGTTGTTTCTAAATAGTTTACAAATAGAGAAAATGTTCTATAAATTATGTAGGAATAATTGATTCACTCGCCATCTCAGTTATTCAGCATGTTCAACAATGTTTTTTTCTAATATAATTATACTTGATTGTGTTAATTATTTTATTTTGTTTCAAAGTAGTTATAGGTGTTGATATATGGTTTTCTTCTTCTTGACAACAATTGAATTGTTACATGACCTCAATTTGTCTTCTTTGGTTTATTTATGTAGTAACTTTAGCATGAATAAAGTCATACTTTTACTCCTTTTTTGATAGTGTTTTCATTGTGTTATTAATTCAAATATTAGTTTTATCAAAATGAAGGAACAAACATCTGACAACATTGTTTTATAAGTTACGAGTTGTATTTAAGAGATACATATACTTGGGCCCCAATAAGGGTGGGAGGAGACCGCAATGTGAGGTCAAGGCCAAGAGATTAGTTGATCTTTGAATATCAATAGATCAAGAATTTTTCAAATAAATTCCATCTATACAAGTTCAAAGTCAGATTAAATCCCAAGAAAAAAGTTGAAATCCAAGTGTGAGGCTATGTCAAAGTTGTATTTGAAAAAATAAAAACCCCTCCACTATGAGGAATGATGCAAGGGTAGAGTGGTAAGAGATAACAAGGCATCCTATCTAATAAAGCATGGGTAGATCTTTTCAACCATGTGTAAAAACTACTAATAGTGCTAATATATGAAGAAGAATGGGAGATATAATTTAAAGACTCATTGACTGTATGAGATTAATCTTCAATTTATTGAAAAATTTATGATCGATGGAATCAAACCAAAAAACTTTTGGGTTAATTTACAAGAAAGAACCTAAAGGAAATCAAGTGAGTGGAATGCTAAAGTAGGATGAGTTGAAGATTCACATGGAAATCAAGTGAGTGGAATGCTAAAGTAGGATGAGTTGAAGATTCACATGTGATTGAGAGAAGCAATGAAGGATCTAAAAAGGAAAAATCACATAAGTACGTTCTAAGAATTGATGTTGTATTATGACATAAATATGGTGATTCCCCCATCAATTCTTAATATTAAAAGGCAAATTATCCAAATCCATAGGTAGTGGATCTCATGATCTTGCAATGTGTTACAAAACATAAAAGACAACCTAGATAATTAAAAGTGCTAAGATGAAAAATCATATTGGCTATTGTCCTTCTCGGCAACACTAAAGGGTATAATAATGAACTAGTAGACAAAAATCAACCAGACTCCAAAAATTTCTTAGAATTTTTTTTTATAAATAAAGAGCTCAAGATACTACAAGACTATAATGACATACTAGCAAAGACTTTTAACTCTACAATCATGTCAGAACCTATCATCATAGGCTCAAGAGGATTTAACAAAGCATGGAAGGGAATTATTTAATGATATCAATAAGAGATGGGTCATTGACAGTCTCATTCCATCACTAAAAACAATGTAGTGTCGCTCTCTTCCTATAATTTCATTTGATGCAAAAATAAAAGCATAAGAAGATAATAGTCTAAGTGGCAATATTAAGAATAAATATGGAACCATGCAAGCCCTAAGAAAATATCTAATGTAAATGACCAAGGGGTTGATATTTTTCATTGATAATCTTGGTTACGGATTTCATTAATGATTTATGGTTACTCTTTTAACGGCGACAACTTTTTTAGGTGTTGACATATATCTACCTACTTGGATTGAGTTGTCCATTTGCACTAGCGTGCTCACTAAATCGCATGTGGAAAATGTTTGTGTTGACATCCAGATCATTTGTCTTTATAATATATTGTTATGATTATTACTGCAGGCATTAGACTTGTGTGTTTTTGACAGGTTTTCTAAATGGTTGAGACTCCTATATCATGCTCAATAAATGTCTACTCACTACACTAGGCACTCTATCGTCCCGATATTCCCTTTGCCATCATAGGATGAAACCAAGTTGAAATTGTTTAGCCATTTTAAAAAACCAATTATGATAATATCCCTCTGATATTTGATTCTGTCATAATCGGCTTTGTTTACGCACGTCTTTAAACCTCATACACTAAGAAAGAAATTAAGCTTGGAAAAATAAGTCAATTTTGACTATTTAGCACTTCTAATCTAAGAATCAAACCTTAATGTGTGATGTTTAAGCCATCCATTTTTTTATTGGATAATGTGTATGTGTCATTTTACAAAATACCTCTATCAAACGATTCCTACAACTTTTTTTACAATGCATGGATATGAATAATAACTTGCAGATGTCTGTTGGAGTCTAACCAAAAAAAATAGGTGGATAAGAAAGATACTATGTCACCATACTCAAATGTATGGATGCATTCGGGTATGAGGAATAAACAAGTATTGATGATGAGTGTTAGGAAACATATCTACAATTTGCAGAGGTAAATAAAAAACAAATTTTTTGAATGAAATGGGATATAAGTAACCATCACAAGTGTTCATAGAGGACACAACTATCCTCTAAACAAAATGCACCTTTGATCAAAATTCAATAATTCGAAAACACAACAGATTTTTCTGAATTTTTTTAGCATTTGTTCTTCATTATCTACATCTTTTGTAATCGAATACATCAAAAAAATTGAGAAAAAAAATTGTATTTTCAAGAATTGGAAAAAAAAAACAAAAAGATTGACTTTTGGTGCATTATGTTTGAAGGATAGTCGATCTGTGTGATGAGTTAAGATTATTTTTGGCCATGTTCATATTCTAAGATATACGTCATTTCTTGTATTTAAAAAAAAAAACAAAAAAAGAGGTTGGTGTCGAGTGGTTGTTGAATAAAATATGAATACCTTTGTGTTTGCACTGATACAAGTTTTTTATATACTAGTTTAACAATGAAGATGTACAAAAGTAATAGGGAAGTTTTCTTTGTGAGGCACCAGATCGGCTATGGGACAAGGTTTGAAAAATATATCCTTATATTGTTTAGAGGATGTTTAGAGACTTGTGATTGATGCACAACAAAGATGTAGCTCCTGAGTTGATCAAATTGTTTTCCTTGTTGAAAGAAATGTTTTTTATAAGCTATTGGTGATAGTCATAGAGTCGTCTTTGATTGTTGTAGAGGTTGCTGCCTATATGTTATTGTTGAGTTGAGTTGAAGCTCGTAGTTAGGTTGGAGCCTGAGCCTCAATCATGGAGATTTAAACTATTGGTGTACTGGGTTGCAACTCGTGTTAACTGATTTGTGAACGATGGTTTCTATCCAAAAGAGTTTCCACATGATAAATCTTGTGGCATTGTTTTAATGTGATCATCCAGTTACTTGTTAGTGATTTTAAATTTGTGCTAATTATTTAAAAATACTAATTCACCCCTCCTCAAATTTTTTTTAATCTTCACAAAGAATTAAAGCCAAAAAAACCATATAAAACAAATAAATTATGGGGCATAAATTGTAAAGGTGAGAATAAAAGTAATTATAAAAAGCATTGGTGATATTTTTATACTTGTGACTTGTTTAGTCAAAGAGTGACTGATGACATCCAACTAGGAGCACACAAATGTCATTTACACAATGGGAATAGTCCACTACACTTACCACTCCACCAAATCCATAGAATAAAAATAATGCATCTCTAGGTGGCTATTGAAATCAAAGAAAGAGAAGTCAAAGTCAAATATGGTAGAACTTTGAAGGTCATCATATTGTATAATGTCAACAATGTGATGAATGGATACATTTTGCAAGAAACTACTAGAGTAACCATACATATAGTGGGATTACTATACAAATGGTGTTGATCCAGAGATCATGAAGACATTGTATGTTTGAAGCAAAAATGATTTCAATATTATTGTTAACAAAAATGTAACAAATGGGAATTGATAATGGAGCCCAAGCAAAGAAGGTTGTACACTTGAACTCGTGTATATGAAAAGAAAGATTGTGGATTGTGTAAAACACGAAGAAAAGTAGAGGATGTTATAGCTAATGAACATTGTCGGTTAAATATGAATGCAAAGCACAATAATAAACCAATTACCATTTGGTAGAAAACATATTATAAAAATAGCACTTCAAACTATCACACCACTTAAAATAATCAATTTATTACAAAGTATTCCTAAACACTAAAATGTTATGACCAATAATGCATCTAGTGAGAATGGGATGGCCCTTTTGGAATCTACAAAGAATGAAAACCCAATCAGCAATCTTTATTCTTAAAGATCAAGTGATTGGTTGAATTTTACTAATAGTTAACATGGTAAAGAAATAATGATGGTGAATATAGAGATGGTTATCGAAACCTTAGTATTTTTGTTGAAATTTGTAGTATTTTTATCATGGGAGAAGCAATACCATGTTGTTGGGTTAGGATTGTATGGTATTAACCAATCTGACCAAAACTAGAAAAGGAATACAATCACCTTTGAAAATAAGGTGTGTGTGTGTGTGTGTGTGTGTGTGTGTGTCTATATATATATATATATATATATATATATATATAAACCTAAGTAATAACTGAAGAAGTAACTTTATCTAATTCATTAAATTTGAACTCCAAGAAAGAATGAACAAAGACAAATGAAATCAGTTTGCAAGTCTAGTGGCACATGAAATTTGTGTTAGGAATAACCACAGACAGAAATATCAATTACATGCAAATATAACCAATATCAGAAAATAATAAATCACATAGAAGAAAACACGAGTCCAAGATTTAATGTGGTTCTCCCAATCCCTGGGTTACATCCACCAGCAAGAAGTCTAATATTATTATTGACTACAATCTGCAATTTCTTACAACTCTACAATATCATTATACATAATGAAATCCCTAACCCTAAACTATTTTATACAAGCATTTCTTGCTTACAAAATTAGGACTATAACAAGTCATCCAATAAAAAAAAAAAATAGTCGACGCCTATTACAATAGTAGTAGTCATTTTTTGCTTCAGCCCCCACGGAGGCATTGCCCCTCGACCCCATCATGTACCGCAACATAGAGTGCAACTAGGGCACTACCCCTAAACCCTCGTAGAAATAATCTAAAAGGAAATTACATCGAACAAACCTATGGGTCTGATTAGGCTCCGCATCACAACAATCTCTCACTTGGAGACTAATCAGACTCCAACACAATAACCTCCCACTTGGAGATTGATGATAGCACTACTAAATCTATAGGTCCCATTGGAATATCAAACCACCACTGTTGTTCTTTTTTTATGTTAGGTCTAGAAGACTAATTGAAGCTAAAGAGGAGTTCAACTTCTCCCTTGTGACTGCTTTTGTAAACATATATGTTAGATTATCATTTGTATGTATCTCTCCAACTTTAAATGTCCATCATCTAAAATTGACCGAGTGAAATGGTACCACAACTGAATGTGTTCTGTCTTTGAATGAAGAGAAGAATGATTGGCAAAATGAATGGCACTCTGGCTATCTGTAAACAAATAATTATCCCTATGTGAGTGTCTCAATTCTTCTATGAAGAACTGAAGCCATATCATATCCTTGGCTACCTTTGCAACAGCAACATACTCTTCTTCTATAGTGGATGAAGTTTTAACCTTTTGCAACCAAGAAATCCAACTCACTAATGTCCCACCAAAAGTTAATAAATAACATGTAGTACTCTACCTGGTATTAACATCCCCTGTCAAATTTGAGTCAACATGGCCTTATAAATTAGTAATAGAGCCCCCAAAATGTAAACACTTACTAGATGTTTCTCTCAAATATTTGAGAATCCATTTAATTGCATTTCAATGCTCAATCTTTGGATGACTCATATACCTACTAACAAAACCCATTGAATGTGCAATATCTGGCCTAGTACATACCACATCATGCATTAAGCTCCCTACAGCTGAAGCATAAGGTACCTTGGACATTTTAGCCTCCTCTTTTGATCTCTTTGGATACATCTCCTAGTCAATTTCAAATGACCAGGTAAAGGTGTGCTAACAGTTTAGCATTCTCCATAGAGAAACACTGCAATACCTCAATATAATCAGTCTGAGATAATGCAAATTTTCTATTCTTCCTATCTCTACAAATTTACATATCGACGATTTATTTTGCTGCCCCCAAATCCTTCATAGCAAATGAATGTGTTAACTGTTCTTTTAACCCCTTAATGTGAGCCATGTTAGACCCAACTACAAGCATATCATCAACATATAAACATAAAATAATGTAGTTGTCATCATCTAACCTCTTAAAATAACACACTGGTCACAATGACACTGAACACAATTATGTGCATTCATAAAACTATCAAATTTAAGATACCATTGTTGAGATGCTTGTTTCAAGCTATATAAACTTTTCTTCAATCTACACACTAAGTTCTCCTTACCTTTGACCTCAAAACCCTATGGTTGTACCATATATATTTATTCATCCAAATCACTATAAAAAAAATTCTAACATTAAGCTGCTTCAATTGCAAATCTTCAATAGCCACAATACTTAAAACAGTAGGAATAGAAGTTATTATAATAACAAAATAATATATCTCATCAAAAACAATGCTGATTTTCTGTACAAATTCTTTTATCACTAATCTAACTTTAAGTCTTTTGTTACCTCCATCATCTTCTTTCAACCTTTAAACTCGTTATGTAAAACTCATTTACCTGCAAATAACTTACATAAATCCCAAATCTAATTTTTCAACAAGGAATCCATTTCTTTTGTCATTGTTGACTCCCATTGAACCTTTGTATCCACTTGCATAGCTTCATCATAACATTCAGGTTCACTAACATTTGTTAATAAAATAGAACACAAAAAGGGAAAAAATATGGTTGGGAGTCTACTTAACCTTATTGACCCTCTAACATTAACTAGAGTGTGTGATATTTGTTGTTGCAGTTGTTGTAGAGCATGAGGCACTACTGAAACGTCATCCTTATGAGTATCATCTAGCACTACATTATCGTTTTTTTTCTTCTCATGTTGCTGCAACAATCTTTGTACTACACTTTTTCATTGAATATGAAATCATTGCTTCTTACAATTTT
Organism: Cupressus sempervirens; assembly: GCA_028749045.1. NCBI lineage: Eukaryota > Viridiplantae > Streptophyta > Pinopsida > Cupressales > Cupressaceae > Cupressus > Cupressus sempervirens. The sequence goes on from CM053787.1 coordinate 160,615,308, forward strand.
ATGATTTGCAATATCCCAGAGCCTATAACCAAATTCATTAATGTCATATCCAACAAATATACATTTCTTTGACTTAGCTTCCTACATGGTTCTATTTTCCAAATCTATATGTACAAAAGCTTCAAAGAAAAAGAATAACTCACCTTCTCACTAGTCCATGCTACCTATGGAATACCATAGGCCAAAGGAGTAGAGGGATCTCTATTGATCAAATATACAGCAATACTGGCAATCTCAACCCACATATTAAATGACAGTCTAACATGCAACCTCATGCTCCTTGCACGCTCCATTATTGTAATATTCATACATTCAGCCACTCCATTTTCCTGTAGAGTCTTTCGAACAGTTTTCTGCCTACAAATATCATTAGATCCAAATGAGTTTTTCCTATGAGTTTTCTCACTCAGAATAACATCAATCACATTCATCAAATTTTAGAGTATTAGATCCAGAAACATAATTATTTATAGCCATTACCAAGTCATTCCAACTTTCAGGCAAAGAATACAAAATCAAAATAGCCCTAATTTCTTCATAAAAAATTACATTCACAGCAGATAACTAACTGGTAATCGTATTAAACTCATTTGAATGATCTGCAACCAATCCACCTTTTGTGATCTTCATATTAAATAAATGCTTCATGAAAAAACCTTATTTGAAGTGGAGGGTTTTTTCATATAGTTTCACTAGGGTTTGCATCAACTCTTCAGTCATCTTTGCTTTTGTAATATTAAACGTCACCGATTGCATTAGGCATAAACGAATACTTCCAAGTGTCTTTCTGTCCAAAATCTCTCAGTCCATTTGCAATTTCTTTCTTATAGCTTTTCCTTCTAATGGTTGTCATAAATCCTTCTTATAAAGATAGTTATCCATTTGCATCTTCCATAACTGAAAGTTCTGCCCATTAAACTTTTCAACTTTCAACTTACCCTCGTCTGCCATCACTCCCACTCAACCGTGAGACCTACTTGCAAAGGATAGCTTAAAAAAAAAAAAAGACACCTCACTCTAATACCACTTGTTAAGAATAACCACAAACATAAATAACAATTACATTCAAATATAACTAATATCATAAAATAATAAATCGCACAAAACACAAAATACAAGGATTCAACTTGGTTCACCCAGTACCTGAGCCTACGTCCACGAACAAGTCCAATATTATTATTATCTAATAATTACAATCTGCGATCCTTATAGCTCACTACCACCGCAAGAAGCTACAATATAACTGTATATAATGAAATCTCTAACCCTAAGTCATTTTGTACAAGTTTTTGTCACTTACAAAATTAGAGCTAGAATAAGTCGTCCAATATAAAAAATAACAACCCACGCCTTTTACAATAGTAGTCATTTTTTGCTTTGGAGGCGCTAGCCCAAACCCTCGTAAAACTAACTTGGGGGGGAAACTGTGTCAAATAAACCTCGAGTCTGATTAGGCTATACATCAAAACAATCTCCCACTTGGACACTAATCAAAGTCCACAACAATAACCTCCCACTTGGAGATTGGTTATAGCACTACTAACCCTGTAGCTCCCATTGGATTTTTTTGTAAATCCAATTAATGCGTTAATCTTTTATAAAGGTTAATATCAAAATACTTGCATATTTCATAACTATGTGTAGATCTAATTTAACTGCTAAGGGTTTTTGCAAGTACTTTTCGAAACACAGAGTCGTCAAAATTGATCAACTAGTATGAACCCACTAATGGATATATTTACACAAATTCATGCGTTCTTACCAACAGCTATCCATTTTTAGAGTCTCAAGTATATATTGCATTGGCTAGATGATAGCCATAAGCTTTCTGCACTATAGTCCCTCAGTTTTGTTGTCAAAGAGCACAACTTAACCCATACCACAGCAGTACTAGTAAATTTCCCTGCGTGAGTTCAACAATCCACTGTTTTATGAATTCAACTGCTTTAATCATGGGAATAATTGTCTTCGAAACTTGTTTCCCACTATTCATTGGAACGATTAAAGGGCGTCAGTATCAAAAACAACTCACTAGATTCATTGACCCCAATTTTTCATTTAATTTCAAATTAGTTTCAATTATCCAATCCTTGAACCAAAAGGATAAATGTAACTAAGAAATAGGGTCTATTCCTTGAATCAAATGTGGCATTGGACTACATTTGTTATTGAAATGCCACTAATGGGTATTAATTTCAAATTTCTGATTTGCATTTCCTTCAAAAAATGAGCCATGGCATTGGACTTGATTTCTCATGGAATATAAATGACGAGGACTGAATTCCAATTTCTGATGTGGTATGGGAACTACCTCCTACCAACAATTTGTTGTAAGATGGAGAGGACTTGGCAGTAGCAAATACTCCAAAAGATCAGAAATGTCAAATGGTTTTAATTCATTGTGTGTGCCATGATTATGGTAAGAGAAACTTTTATGTAAACAATTTGAACATTGACAATTGATGAAGCGTACCCCATAAAAAAAATCTCTATACTCTTGCAATATGAATGTTAAACTGATGTCGGCACCTCTGATGCGATGTTATACATTACAACACCCAGTCAGCTATGGACTACCATTCAGACTGTTTGTCCAGTTTCTGTTACAAAATCGAATAGACCTGTACAAATTGTGGAAGTAGATTTTTTACTGAAAATTGAGATCAATTGGATAATGCATAGACAATACAGAAACAAGTGAGCTGAAACTTTTTGTCAACTTTAATGACAGGCCAGAGAAGAGTGTTCCCATTATTGTAGAAAAAGTTAAAATGAATTGATGCATCAATCAGTCAATTCAACAAACAATTAAAATGTACTCAGGCTGCTACTGGTCATGCTAAGATAATTATATCAGCTACAAAGGGCTTCAACAGCTAAACTCTTTGAAGTCCCAGGGCAAGGATCCTCTCCAAATTTCTCTACTGAAAGTGTCAACGAACAAGACTTCCGTCCAATACAGTCCTGAATGCATATCATCACAGAAAAATCAGATCAAATTTAGCCAATAATAAAAATTGTATATGCAGACAGCAGTAAGTTCAAAAAATCTGAGTGTACTTATAACAGTTCACCTTCTCTACTATGGAAGAAGACTGAACTCCATGACAACTGCCCTTCTCAAAAGCTCCGCAGGTTCCTTGAGGATTGCCAAAGCTCACAAAATTAATGGATGATATATGACTTCCCTCTAGACATTGAAGGTTAAGAGTTGGTCTGGCTGTATTTTCTAGCTCTATGCTATTGGTTGTTTTCCTCCAATATTTAAGGTGTGGAGGATGTGCATCAGAAATGATGCCACAGAGTTTTATTGCTTCTCTTTTAACAAATCTGACCTCGGTTGGATCACCACCTTTATCCTCAAAAAGTACAAGTAAATTGTCTGTGGGATTAAACCAAGACCTTGGAACATGATACCTGAAACCAAAAATGCTTATTTATTTCCAGAATAATGGTTGGAAGGGGAGAAAACTTCTACCGAAATGCAGGGATGGTACACAGTGGCATTTACAAGATAAATTGATTAAAGAATTTACCATCTCTGTGTAGGCTTCCCACAATCTGTACTGCATTTATTTGGAGAGAATTTTCCTCTATAGTTGCATTTACTAGGGCAACCCGCAAACGGAGAGCTAGGTATTGACCAGTATCTTCCAATCATACGACCATTTAACCATGCTTGGCCTTTACCCATACTTAACATATCCAAAGCTACAGGATCATTTCCTGGTGGAGCATTTATTCTAGCCTGCAAATATGAGCAATAAAGCAAGAAAAAATTATGCATTGCTGAATTTATCACTTGAGCAGATTGATAGACACGGCCTAAAAAAAATTAAACTTGTCCTGTGTGCTTTCCATATTCACTTTTTCTAATAATATTAAGCAAAGTTCGCAGAGGTACTTGGACCATAAAATATGCCCGTGGCTATACAGCCACAAAAATGCACTTCCTTTACATTGCTTTTTCAAACTTTAAAAAAAAAATTCCAAGTCCTCTCCTTCGTAAGGAAGTGCATTTTCGTGGCTGTATAGACGTTGCCATAAAATATACTCTTCCTTATTTCACAAAAAGTTAGTATAAAGGTTATCACAATAAATCCGACATGGACACAAGAAATAGCTGGGGTATTACGAAAATCCAACTCCAAAAGAATTATATGAATCAACAGAGTAGGTAGTTCGAGCTCTGTAATATATTTGCTGAGAGTTGTCATACATGTCTGATAACGTTATATAAACACTACAGCACATGTACATGCATCTATAGAGGATGTTGTCATTTTTATGATAACTAAAATGCATATATTATCAGAAGATAAACTATATTGTAATATGGATCACAGATGTTCTTCACACTGTATCAAGAATGCTCAATTTTATAACAGAAAACAGTATGAACTCTCACAAATTAAAAGAAGATACATTGCTCTTGAATAGTGCTATATATTCTGTCATATGAGGATTGAGAAAGTTCCCTGGCTACTTTGTGAAATTATGTAGACAATGGTATTTGGAGCTTTGCTCCCAAGAGTCCAAAACATAAAAAAAATTCTTCTTTATGTCTATTTCATCCATTGCCAGTGTTACCATTTTCTTCCTTGACCATTAGATAGATACATGAAACAAAGTACCACTAGGAATTCTCAAACATTGTACTCACACTCAAAACAAAGAGTCAGCTACCCAACCTCAGACACATCCCGGATTCCAAACTAATGGGACAGATGCATATTTTAACTCTTTATATCTAAAGAAGCATCAAATATAATGCTGGGAGCAATATAAAAATATCCTGACTCTGGCTCAAACAGGGTCCTTAAGTTTAGCACACTTATACCAGGCTACTCCCCTGAGAACATAATTGAACTTTGCATTTGCCCATTTATAATGATCAAAGAGAAGGTTTTTCCTTCTGCTCTCGAATCTAATATAGACTCTGGTATTGCTCTACATTGCCCCAGTCTGCCTCACCTTTTTTGGAAGGCTAGTAATTCTCCATAATTCTTACAGAAGATTGCCCCGCTGCTCTGTGCTAATTCTTATGGAATACATTTATTGATCAAATTCAAATTGAGCGAGTTCTATCAACTGACTTCCTCTTTATGTTTTTGAGTCAAATTTAAATTATGGAAGTTGAGATCTAAACTCAGGACTGACTGCAATCAAAGATAATTACTGTTGTTTTCAAGTTTGAGCACGTAATCATGGGAGATGAAGGAAGATTATTTCTAGTTGTCTAGTCAGGGATGGTGAAGACTGATTAGTATAACCAACAATTTAAGACTTAAGTGAAGTGGCATACTAGTGACCAACAATTCTATAAAGGATGGTCGCAGACTCTTAGCCAGCAATCCTATAAGGGATGACAGCTCATAACTTGCAGTGCTGTAAAGTATCCTAATGAATTATAATCATTTTTTTATTTCAGTAAATATGGTGATTAAAAAAGGCATTACAAATAACTACATCCAATCACAAAAGTCATTGAACTGTAAGTAGGGAGCCTTTCACAATTTCATTAGAAGCCAGATGCAAATAATTAGAGGAAAGAGCATTCTTGTAGATAGTATCCAGTACATAGATATAAGGGTATCTCAATTGATGGTACCAGGTTGACTAATGGTGGAAAAACTGCCTACTGTAAGAGTCGTTGGCAACAGATATATATTGACAATCGAAATGTCAATGGTAATTGCTGAAAAAGATGTCGAAACAAATTGTTTGAAAGCTGACATTGTATGTCAGGGTACAATTGACATGACATAGTCATTTACAGGATCTTGGCTGATTGTTCCTGGGTATTATGCCTGGAGTTCAGATACAATTGAAATATGATAACTTGTCCACAGACGCAGTCGTCTGACTTCACATTCCTGTTGTTGTTTCTCCACTGCAGGATTGGACTACTGGCAAGAATGTTGTGATGAGCTCTTCAATCAGCTATCAAATGATATCATAAAGTCCACTTTTTTCTAGAATTTGTATACTTAGTTTCTGCAATTGTGGGCTCCTTCATACAAGGGCTATGCATTTTACTTATTAAGCATACAGGTTTGCCAAATTTACTAAACCTTATCCTATGAGAGATGCAAGGCCTCCATGCTCTCCTATTTTCTGGTCAAATCTAGTGAATTTGAAGATAGTCAGTTCTTTGAATTCTTTCTTTAAAACTATGTAGCTCTTTGGCATATCCACTAAAGAGTTTTGGATGAACCTGGCGTTTTTGGGCTTGGGTTTTCAATCTGGCCTACCATGTGGAAGTGGATTGAAGTGGGCTTGAGTGCCAATTTTAACACTGGTTATGGGAGGCCTGTGGAGTGTCATGAGGTTTTCCATTTGAAGACTGATTTGGGGAATGCCAGTTAAATATCTAGTAGATAGAACCAACGTTTCATTATTTTCCTAAGACTTAAACTGTTCCTGAGTACTTGCAATGTATCTGCACTACTCATGAGTATATGTTAGGTGGCAAGCAACTTGTACTCAGACTTGTCTGTTGCATGCGAAGAAGTCTATGCCAGGTTCTTGTTAAGTTTTTTGGTGAGTAATCAGCATGGTCTTACCTGCACATCATCCAAATATGCTCAAAACTCACTTCAAATGCAAAAAATTGCTCTATTTCACTTTATTCATCCTTCTTTGTCACTCAGTCTCTTTGAGGTCATGATTGAAGGAATTGAAAGAGAAATATTATCATGGTTAAAGATGAGGATGGTCCTGAAGAGCAATAATTAAAGTTGAGTTTGAGAGCAGTGTTCAAACTTGATGCAATGACCTACACAGAGGAATGGGACCTGAAACATACGATATAAATGGGGAGAAGAAAAGTATAAAATATTGTAACTTGGACGAAATTATATACTGTGAATCTTGATGACGACTTTTAATCACCATGTGTCACATCATATCATCTAAGTTTTATATATATATATATATATATTGTACTCTTACTTATTCATATCTAAAACAAATTACTTGCCAACGGTCTACAGACGCATTACATGTGTCATGTTATAACTGTATTTTGCTTGACATTTAGGTTTTCTTAATGATTTTAAATTTTCTTTAGTAGTCGTCAGGTTTTTGTGAGTCAAAATAAACTACTCCTGCCAAGTTTTGCTAAATTTCTAAAATTACTGGTAGAACCATCCATTATATTTGAGGCTGCTTATGTGATAGATTGTGTGTTTGGATTGTCATGGGGGTTGGCATTGGAAGATTAATTTGGAAAGCGCCAACTACATATCTGATACATGTAGTTAGAACCATCTAGTGTATAAGAAATTGGTTATGAGATGTATGTTCATTGTCTTGGATGTTGACTTATTAGATTGATTTGGAGAATAACAGGGAATGAATAATGATGTTTTATAAGAATCATTCTATCAGCTGTGGGGATGAGATCGAGGAGCTTGCAGACCAACTAGACAATAAAGTTTGTGGGATAACAATGCTTTGGAAAAGTTTTATCAGAAAAATATGCAGCATCAAGACTAAGGCAATCATAAATATGCAATCAATTTCAAAATCGTGGGAAATGTAACAGTTTGTAAAATCGTGTATGGTTGAGATTCAGAGCAATTTTGAAAAACTTTTTAAATTAAATATTCCTTGTGGTTAGGTACATTAAGAGAGGCCGTCGGTTGAGTCATATTTTGTGTTTTTGTTATTAAATTGAGCGATGTGTGTATGTACTTTAAGTGTGTAATCTTATATTTCATTCGTGTAACTGTAAGCATGCTGTGAAATGGTCCAAAACACAATGCTTAATTAAAATAATTACATATAAAAAAAGTGATAAAACAGTCAAAGATAAAAAAAATTCTAGAGCAGAACAGACAGATTCTGGATTCCTAAAAATTTACAAATACACCTTGAGAACAATGAAGGTTATTTTCCTATCAATTTGAAAAACTGACTAGAAAACATAAACTATTCTGGTTCCTTCCACTGCAAAAAAGCTATTCATGGATGTACATCAAAAAAAGTGATAAAACAGTCGAAGATTAAAAATTTCTAGAGCAGATCAAACAGATTCTGGATTCCTAAAAATTTACAAATACACCTTGAGAACAATGAGATAATTTTCCTATGAATTTAAAAACTGACTAGAAAACATAAACTATTCTGGTTCCTTCCACTGCAAAAGAGCTATTCATGAATGTGACACTTCAGTGTATGAATATAAAAGCTTCTCAATTTTCTGACTTCTCTGGAATTTGTTTATCATGAAATACAAATACAAAACCATAATATCAAAACATAGAAATACTATCAGAGGAGCATACTGATAGAATCTATGATATATCCATTATTTATATGGAGAGAGAGAGAGAGAGAGAGAGAGAGAGAGAGACAAATCCTTGATTGGGCTTTGTTCAATTTGGCATCTTTCTGTCTTATAAATTTGAGACAGGAAAATTAATCCTTTTGTGGAGATGTCCTATAAGTAAATCCTCATGGTTATCTCACATTTCTTTCTCACACATTCATGTATATGCTTGCATGTGCGTGGAAGTCCATGTATGCCTAGACATGGGTTTGGATAGCCATGCATGCACACACATATTACATTGAATATCCAATTTAGTTGTCCTATATCACAATTGCATACGTCAAGAAATAGTTCTCATTCATAATTGTCTTAATTTTTAATTATTCTCAAATCTCAATATTCATCCACATAAGCACTTTGAAAATTTGAACTACGTATGTACTTCCCTGAAGAAATTTAATTTTCTGAAAGTTTCAAGTCATTCTTGGATTATAATTTTTCTTTTTGCTCTTTCTGTAAAGATATGCCTGACAACATTATTTCAATAGTAAACTATCATAAAAATTACCTTATACCAAGTCAAAGCTTGATTCTTAGGAGGACTAGCGGCTTTTTCCCATTGCACATTTCCTATTCCACTCTCTACATAAAGATTCAATTGTTCACCTTTCAACCCAATCTGCAGAATCATGCAAAATCAGAATGAGATATCAATCAATTAAAAATAATGCAAAATATGATAGGTTTTTCTGTTCATGAACAGTAATAATGCAGCTAGAACACTTAGCCTGCAGAAAATTAATGGTTGCAGTTTTCTAGTGGTATTAACAGCTTGGTTATGGGTACAAAAGTAGGTCTGATTGGGCAACGAAGAGAAAAAAAAATTGTAATAGGCGTATCCTTCTGTGACTGATTTCTTTCTGCCTAAAAGGACTCCTAGGCCTTCTCTCCGCTTCTCTTCTTTTCTTCTTCGTGCTTTCTGTTTTGATGTTTGCTTTTTGTTTCCGGACACCGTTGGGTGCTCCTACTGTTACCTGCGTCATTGTTGTAATCCTCTAGTCCCATAAACCTTTTGGTGGTCTCTTGTTGGACATTAATATCATTATCTTATCTTATCTTGTTAGGATATAAGTATCCATTCTTTACGTCTGCTATTTTTTTTCCATGCAATAGAAAAGTCTCGGTTATTTGTCCCCCCCAAAAAATGAAGACATAATAAATCAGCAGTGCGAAAAATAAGAATGCAGGGCCCAAAGAAATTTTTGAATTGAATAGAGACTGGAGTAATGAGCATAACATTTGAACTAACAAACAAAGCTAAACAAGCACATTGAATGGCATGTACTTTTTAACACCTTTAATTTCATAAGAGTCAATTTGCTACATAACCTTTTGTATAACTATAAATGGAATGACCAAGCATGTCGCTGATACATGACATCACCTGATATGTCCACGTATTTGTGGACAAGTCTATTGATCCATCTCGAAAACCTTCCAATTTGACCTTGGAAATGCCTGCTCCCACAAAGTCATAATGTGGTCCACCATTCTGTCACCAAAAATTACCCATGAATAGGATGTAAGACCATGATATAAATAATATTTTTTATAGAGGGAATAACTCCAACACAAACCAGGTCAGATCAAAATTGTGAATAATGATGCCATACTAAATACTAGGATTGGATGGTCAGATATTAAGAGCCTGAGATAAATTAATGTGTTGGTACCATTATGGTGATACTGACAAGTGTGCGTATGCATGTAAGAATGAAGAAATCTTAATTTGAAAAGGTCTCTGGTTTATCCAAATTCATTTCAATGATAAGATTTAATTACACAGGTGACTCCAACTATTTCCTGATATATTGCTTACATAGTCTAGTATTCTAAATTCATTATGTTTAGTAATAATACAAGTGTTGAGAGTTCTCAGTTTACAAGTGTCTCTTTTCAGAATCCTTACCTGTAAACCCACTGTCATGCTCAAGAAAACAATGTCATTTTTTCCTGCTCTTAAATGAATAGCTTTTTCATACTTGAATGTGATATCATCCCCATTACCTGATGCAGTTCCTGCAGCAAATGAAACACAGTGCATATATGAGCATGTGCCTTCTTAAAAATATGAAAAAATGTAATCAGATGAAGTTTCACTAACACGTTTCTAAAATATATCCTCGTCTGCTCAGCATGTCTCTTTGCAAGGATGACATCCACAAGTTGATGACTCAAAACTTATTACATGGATATACGATGAATATTAGGGTTAATCAAACACAACCATTACCCTAGATTGACAAAAATTTAAACTTTTCGTATCCTGTGAATCTTGAGAAAATTTTGAAAATTTGGCATAACTAATGAATTTGCTCTTTATGATTAGACCTTGCTGTGAATAATTGGCATAACATAGCCGTCCTCAACAAATATATAAGACAATCAACATTGCACTCCCAATGAACCTAATCATACAGAACATTGCACTCCCAATGAAACTAATAATAACAAACCTTTTTATATCTTTTTCTTTCTGAATGATAGGAAATGTAATTCTCTCAAGGAAATGCAAGGCTGCTAGAAAATCATTCATAACACCATATCTAACAGAGCCCATTGCAGAAATGTTGTGTTTTTTAGTAGCAACTATTATAAAGTAATAATAAGATTATAAAACCATACCTTCAACTTCAAGAAATATGTCAAATGCATGTAGCCTTTGCAGTGCAGTTATGCATATGCATTGGCCTTTAATTATACATACCAAAGACTTGCATTGCTAGACAATGGACAATTTCACTGAATAATAAGATTGAAAAATCGCATCAAATTTTGAAATCTCAATCTAGGCTATAAATGTTATTCTTACAGCCTGTTGGTGCTCTCAAAATCTGAAGAAATTTGATGTGCACATGTAAAAAAATTGTTGAGGCATCATAAAGTGCAACCCTAAAATTTGTTTGACGAAGCCTAATTTGAGAACAATTAAGTTTGATCCCCATTGAGTTTTATGAAATTTGGCCTTGGAATTGTATTCTTCCCTTTGAATTGGATATATTTGATCATCTATAGCCTCCCATAGTCAGAATTGATCAGTATTTCAAATACCCGTTTAGAGTGGGCAACATATGTCTGCACTTTGCACATATTCAGATTTAGTAAAATACCCCACTTTGAGGTTTCACATTTCACACCCAGTTGATTGCTATGACATGAAGAGTGTTCCACCATATTATAGGCATACCAAAGATCCCCCAGTTTCATTTGAGACCCCAGTGACCTTGTTTGATCTATTTACCAAGCCCAATCGAAACAGAATTTACTAAGTGTTCAGTGTGTGCATCAATAAAGTTTTCCAAAGGGCCAACTTTAAATGTCAATATTTTAATGCCAGGTGATTCTCATAACAGATGAGTCAATCGTTATACTCCTTGCATGTAAATCTACTAACAGGGTCAGTGGCAAGGTCTCAGGACATTGTTTGGTATGTTTTCAGAGCAAGTTCCAAATGCAGTTTCTACTGATTTTTGGTTTTCACTATGAGGTATCTTCCAGGTAGTCAACTTTGTGGATTGATGTCTTGATATCAGATGGCTGTCGTACTAAGTAAATTCGTCCACTGTTTTGTTTACATCTAAATGTACTACCAGGACAAATTTGAGGGCTTTAGTGCAAGGTTTGATATTATTAAGAAGTCAGTTCCAAAATCAGTTTGTTTTAACATGTGAAGTTGCAGAATTTTGTCAGTTGTCAACTTTGATGGTTAAAATCTCTTGCCACAGAAGTGTCGAGAAAAGATATTTTGCAGGATGATTGCTGACACAGCAATCTGCGACTTCACCAGGTTGCAGGGCCCCGTCTCATTATTTTTTGTCGGTTTTCCAGGTTAGTTCCAGGGGTCACATGTCAGTTTCAGGTCAAAATATGGATTTGCTACAATTGACTCTGAACAGTTTGCCCATTCAGCAAAATAAAATGTCACATATCAGTTTCTCACATCCTCGCAGGCATTCCCTGAAAACCCTAAAATGGGTAGCCAACATGCGAGAATGCAAGGTGAAAGACGGGAGTTGAGCATGAAAATGAGGGAAAGAGCAAAGTGAAATAATTTTAGGGTTTTGATTGTTTGTTTTCCTTTCCTGTGCCACCATAGAATGAAACCTTCAGAAGTAGAATCTGCATAGAATGAAGAATGGAGATGTAAATCTCATACATTGATCTGCAGGGTGCAGTTAAAATGGATTTTCTAGAAAGATTTTAAGATTATGAAGCATATAAACTGGCAGGTTCAAAGCTAGATTCAATAATTGATACCTCTTCCTTGTTGCCGAGTGTGGATAGGTGTTTGTGGCAGGGCATGACAGATTGTAATTAGAGAGCCTCATCACAATGTGCTCTCATTATTTGAAATAATTTCAGATTAAGCTTTGAATTGGAAAGTTTTGTCTGTAGGAACACAAACAGATTTACTGAATGGGGCTTTTAAACCTTCAAGCATGTGTAGCTGGTGTGCATAAAGTTAAGTTACCGGATTCACGCCCAAGACCCTGGAACTGGGTTCAAGTGCGTACCGGGTCTGGATTCACGACTTGGTCCATGCTGGGTCCACGCAGGGTCTGTGTTCACTTTTTTTTGTACATGTAATGCATATATATATTTTTTATAGTGCATATATAATTTCTTTTATTCTGTTTTACATATAATGCATATTGATATATATTTCTCTTTTTTTTGTACGAACCCATACAAACCATATTGGAAACGAAAATTCACAAACCCACATACAGGGTTTTCATACCCAAAACCATCCCCAAACCTGAACTGGTAACTTAGTCATAAAGTTACCTTCCAAAACCCTTGTTAGCGTTTAACATATCTGTGTATGCCAAAATGAGGAAGCCATGACAAGGCACATGAGCTATTCACAGATCGCAGGGAAAACAAAAATAAGATGTGACTGTGTTTGGGCAGATTCCCCTATATTGGGTGTGTTTCCTGATTTTTAGGATACATCAAAGACCTGTCCCACTGAGTGCGATGACTGCAGGATAAGTGTTAAATGGAGTTTTAAAATAGGGCATGGTTTGAACACAGAGTAGCGAAGCATAAAGTAGGCAAATGGACTGTTAAAAAACAAAGCATAGCTAAACAGGAGCTGTTGAACAAAGATGTGCAACGATTTGGCAAATGTTAAAGCTGCAATCTCATGGAACACAATGAGTACTGGATATGCGAAATACAAAATGGATTGTTGAAATGGCTTTATAAACTGTAAGAAAGTACAATATGCAGGAGGTAAGAACAGATTGACAACCAGTCCCAGCATTTTCCTAGATAATGCCAACATGGAAGAAAAGAGGGCACATAAAGTTGAGAGTTAGGAAACAGAGAGAGGGCATTGCTTTTTACAAAACACTCTGCAAGATATATTATCTTATGAAGTAACATGATTGCAGGATCTGCACAATATGCATTTCAGAATGGGGCATAGGACTTTTGAACAGTATGAAGACATTCATCAATGTATGGGAGAAATAATCTTGGAGCAAGGATGAAGCATGCAAAAGGGGATTTTACCTTTGTAAAGTATTAATTGAGAAAATCACATTTGTTGGCATACTTCATATATGGGGAATAGTTGATCAGAGAAAGCAAGACACGGGCAACTGCTCATTTGTTGTGACAATGTTTATTGGGGGAAAAAGTGCCTTTGAAAGACAAAATACAATGACAAAGGAAAAATGAACATAAGCAAAGAAGTCAAACTGGCATATTAGGTGGAATAATTGTTTTTACTGGAAAGAGCAATTATTTTCACTCAAGGTGTATTTTTATGCGCACTTGTTTCTAATGTGGTAGTTTGCTTTCACCAAGGTTGCATGGGCACAGGTACCCAGACCCCCAGTAGACATACCGGGTATTAGTACACATATCCTGTACCTGATACTTGCCTGAGTACATACCCTGCAGCCAGAAATGCCACATCAGCTCACAAAATTTTTCCCCCTTGCAAAACATTAAAAAAAAACTGCCATGTAGATTAAGATGTCCGACTTTTTTTCAATTGTTCATTTGCGTATCAGCTTGTTGTTTATCAAGCTTAATTCAATATGTAATCAGTTTAAAACTTTGATAAAATATTGATTAATAGTAAACTACTAAACTTTTTCTGATTTTGCTATCCAAGTTAGAACTAGAAGTTTATCATTTGCAGTATGTCATATTATTATGATCTTGTTCATATTTAAAGCTTGCCTTCTATGTTATGCATCTGAAGTTTAAACATTCAGCATATATATTATGAGGCACGGCTCATATTTTCTGTTTTTCTATAAATATCAAAATATTACACTAAAAAAATTTAGTCATACCCACGTACCCCTGTCCCTTGTTTTGAAAAATACCCGTACCCGTACCCAAGTACCCCCATACCCGTGAAACCTTGGTTTTCAGCAAGAAGGTGAAAAATTGAAATGAGTTAAATATTTGAGTAGAACTGCTACAGAACCCATGTGTGCATCTATCAATCTGATTTCACTTGCGGGTGAAACTACTTACACAGGTCTGAAAGGGTGAGTAACCATTGGTGAATAAAGGTACTTTGCCATAAGGAGAAACTAAGAATAAGATTTATTTGAATCTTTTGCTTATGAGGATATGCAGGGATAAAGGTAACTATATGGAGTAGATGAGGGAATATTTTTTAATAGAATTAAATTTTAATAATGTTCTTATCCCAACTTTTGCTTCAGCCAGAGGTAAAGAATTCGAAAGACAAAACTTAGGGGCTTTCAGATTAATCAAAATGACAGAACAAGCTTGAAGAGTTTTTATTTCCTCCAATAGCATAACATATTTATTATTTTACCTAAAATGTGAAAATGGGGAAAACATGACACTGAAAAAAGCATATGATAACCTTATCCACTGTGAAAAGTGTAAGTTACAATTGGCAAGAATTGGGGAACAAATTCAGTCATAAAACAAGGTGCCTTCACATAGAGAATCAGATTTTTTAGTGGAGGCAGTATGATGTGACAAGATCACAAAAATGAGAGATATTTCAGTAACCGTTCAGAATTGAATATGGTTAAGGCAGAAACATTTCAGTTGCATCAACAGATTGGACAGGTGTTCAGATTAAGTGAGCAGAATATTTTTCAGTTTGAAGAGAAGAGTGACTGTAGAAAACAGATTGGGGAAGGAAGTGTTGGCAATTTGACTAGGTCACATGGCATGATGTTGTCATTTATGGCAACATATAATCAAGATTAAGTCAGCAGATCTTGGAAGTAAAGTTTTGTGATAAAGACTTAGAAAATTGTCCAAGTACAACAGAGTTTATCTGTCAGCACAAAGACTATTTTGGCTAGCACAGTTCGCAGAAGCATTTCTGGCATGTGCGCATTTACCTGGAGAAAGTGCATTTACCTGGAGAAAGTACAGTATATCAGGATGACGTTGCATGAGCGCAAGACAGTACGGTGAGGACGGACAGAGATATTTGAGTTTTACAGTGACAGTGTTGAGCCTACAAAACAGGGTAATAGATATGGAATCAAATATTTTGTATTAAGGAATTATTTTGTTTATCAAAATTATTACTTAACTAATTAGGGACGACATCCTAGATGTTAACCCTAAGTGAGCAAGAGTTAATTTTGTAATTTGGAAAGCGTGTGGAGCAATGAATGGCGATAGGACAAAGAAATAAGATATATAAGAAAAGTTAAGATGCAAAGTTAAGTGTGGTTTTTGTGATAAGGATGTGATATGTTTTGAGATGCGAATTCTGATGTAAGATCGAAGCAATGCGAATTTATGGTCAAGTTTATGTGAAGAGCAGCAAAAGGAAAAATCAGATATTGAAGATATTAGCAGCAGTAAGAGGTTTTTGTATTTATCTCTTATACTGAAGAATATTATTGTATATTGAATGTTTGGGCAGTGAGTTCATCTTGCATACTTTATGTAACAACTCTTAATATGGTTGAGGCTTCTAACAGGGCCTAGTCCTCTAACAAGGACCAAGACACTATACGGATGTAATAGACTCCTAACAGGGTCAATATCTTTCACAAGATACTTTTGATAATTGGATCATCTTGTGGGTACCATCCCACCAAGATTTTCCCTTGGCCAGGGTTTCCCTAGTTAACAAAATATGGTGTTATGTGTTGCATTATTTTATGGTTGTGTTTACTGTTCAGCATAATCAGTTTGCTTTCATATGCAAGTTATAAGTTTGTTAATGATATCCATAATTGGGCAAGAGTTTGTGAATTACTGATTTAAAATATTTTTCTTCTTTCTTAGATTTACTTAGAATGATTGAGTAAATTGTTTTGGATTGTTATATGTGAGGCATTTATATTGCTATCATATCAGTTTGAAGAATTCCTAATGCAAGACTATCGTGTATTATTCTAAATGACTCTGCTACCCTTGTTAAGGCACTGGGAATTTTATGCAAGTTCTATGTTAAGCTTGGTTACATCATTCAAAATCAATTATCATTTCACCTTCAAGTTATTAGAAGTAGGTGTACAGTAATTTTGGTTCTCAATGAGATGTGAAGTGAATATGGGATTGTATGTGAAGGTAGTAATACATAAAACACCCATGATTTTCGAGTCTCAAAACTATCCACATATGAAGGTATGTAGTGCATCAATTAGTGCGAGTTTATTAAACCTAGAAGTAGGTACAGCCATTGGGGTTATGTGGAGCCCAAAGTGAAGAAAGCTTGTATGCCTTGCTAATGTTGGGTTTTCTTGTCTTTAGTTTGTTGAGGGTGTTGAATATATGTTCTAGGTTTCAAATCCCAAAGTCTAGATCATTCGTTTCACCTAGGATTGGAAGTAGCAAGAAAAAGAACCAACATAGCCCAAGACTTTTAAAGGCGCAGTTTGAACATTAACCATAACATTGTAAGTCAAGATACCTTTTCAACAATATAATAAGCCCATGTTTAACAATAGAAGCCTTGTTAACCTAAAGAGTCATCCTATGGTCCTAAGCAAAAATTCTCAAACAATGGAGCTTGAAAAGAAGCTAGGGTAGCAAAACAACTTCCTAACCTAACCTTGAGAGGAAGGTTATGCAAAACTGTTCAGATATTTACAACAATTAAAGAAACGAAACATAAAATAGCATGCATACCACAACACAATGATTTGCATGTGAAAAACTCTTTCAAGAAGAAAACACACTCCGAAATCCGCTCAATATCTTATTCAGAAATCAACAATAGAAGATAATATACTCAAAGAGAAAGCTTCTCAAAGGAATGTAACCAGCCAAAACTTTGGAGGTAACTCAACAACTAAAAGACTCTTACACACAACCTCCATCTTGTGCATCTAATATATAGGAGATACAATACATGAACCGTCAAAGATATCACAAAACCAAGAGTTAGAACTACCCAAACAGTGGCACCCAACTGATCTCCAATCCACGATGCGCTAAAATGTGCCAAAATATACACCAACATGTGTAACTCCTTTTACAACTCATTTAAGTGTCCCAACTTGTTTATTACAATGTCACCCCAAGCTTCTGGTACGGTAGGGGATAAGGGGGGACAAGTTTCTAGGACAACAATTTTTTTTGCCAATTTTGGAGATAACTAGAGGACAGCTATATAATAATAGGGGAAATCAAAATATATAGAAATAATTTATTATATTTATATGAAAACATGGATATAGCATGCACTTATACATAATAGAACCTTAAAACATAAGAATTAGCAGAATTCATATGCCAAGTTTGCATACTTTGAGAGTCAAGGTCAAATTTGTTCTCAAAGTCGAAGTCCCCTGGGCATCCCCAAGTCCCCAAGACATTTCCAAGAGATAGACGGCTAAAAAAAAACCAGGGATGCATTCCCGATAACACTGGTTTTACTGTTTCCCATTTCAAGAGACCCAAATCCAAAGTCCATAACTTTTGACCTAAGCATCCAATTGATGACCATTGTAAGAATCGAAGAACTCATTAAGTGATTTATAACCTACTATGCTAGTGATAACCACTTTTGGGCCCATTTGGAGCCCCTAAGGCCTTCAAAATTGACTTTAGAACTTTCAAACAAAACTCCAAAAATGGAAAGTTCAATAGACTCACATATAGATGTGATCTTTCAAACAGAATTTACAAGCATGCTTACTCTAGCCTAGCCGTAGCTTTGGGGTAAATTTTAGAGCAATCCGTCCTCAAATGTGAACTTATTATAAATAGTAACATTATGTAAATGCAAGGTTGAGATGCCATTTTCTGAACATTAGAGAGGTATCACTATGTCATATGAAATTGCATCTTAATAACAACTTAACAACAATATATTGATATGCTTATTTTTCAGCTAAACAACACCCGTGAAGATTTTCAAACAAGTTTATGAGTTGGCTAATCAAATGGATAATTTTCTTCATACTACTCTTATTGTAAATGGTTATTTAGCTAGGCCTGACTGGGTTTTCTAAGTTTGGTCAACCATAAAGCTATTCTTATATTTGATCAAATTAAAAAATGAAAATGATGACTAAAGAAAAAGGTATAAAAGATAAAGTGCATGAGCGAAATTAAAAGGGTAGATAGGCACATAAAGGCAGATGTGGCTATTCTCCATACAAAATGAACTTATATAAATGTGGAAAACAACACAGATTTTTGCAAAATTATTTGTTTGTCATGATCTGCATCCCCTGTACTGTAAATCCATGAAGAATCTGCTGAAAAAAGGTGTGTTTTTTACATTTTGTACATTTTATGGGAAAAAAAAGTGTCTTTAGTAAGTATTGTATGGAGGTTAGCCAGCGGGCATAAAGACACCTACATTGGAAGGGTTGGTAGACATACAATTACTAGTCAAAAGGAGACACCTAAGGAGAACAAGCACAGAAGTTAGTTCATTCCATAAACCATAAAACCTATGACAATGGGTTCTCTCATAATCCCCCTTCCACTCACCACCCAATCCATATAGGTCCAGCCAAAAGCCAGCAAGCCATTGGGTCCACCCGAGGTTCTACACTAGCAAGACCATCCCCTACCCAAGGGCTGTGCAAAGAAAAGGAAAAATCACCTTTTTAAAACATTTTTATAAACAAAATAAAAATGTTAACACCTATTTTTTCCTTCAGTGATAAAATTGCAAAAATTGGTGTGTGCCATGAAAGTTTGTGTGGTCTTAAAGGACTTTGCATCTTGATTCTCAACACAATTGGGGTTACGACTCCTAGAACCCCACTAGCTATTGGGATTTTCTTGTCACATAAGAAACCTGATTGCAATGGGAGGATGACAAGGAATTGGGATCTATATCTTGAAAGTGCCAACTTAGATGTTAGCATTAAACAACTTGCCAAATTTTTCTTTAGATGAGACAGCCTCTAGATATGACATGAGTAACAAAATCGCATTGTAACTCATTGAGGTTCAAATAAAATTAAGAAAATGTTTTGACTTCAATGCTCTTAGCAAAGAGTACTGCGAAGTAATTTGCATTGTGTATTGACCTTTCACAAGTCACTGAATTGTGAATTTGAGTTTTTGTTTTATGCAAGATATGAGGTTTTAAATATTTTGTTCATCATCACTGTTTATACTATACAGTTGTACCTCACCACACCACAGCCAAGAGAAAAAAAAATTACTGTACCAGCATACCCCAACCTGTACCAGAATCAGCAACCTAGCATAATACAAAAGACAGGATACAAGAAATGATTTTAACCCATCTCCGTTGATCTTTTTTGGGAAAAATCCTCCTAAACAGCTGCATTTTATTTTTGCATTCTGGTATATTGGTTGCAGCCCAAATTTAAACAATGTGCACAAATAATTTTGCAATGTCACCTCCCAAAATTCCATTGAATTGCTCAAACAGAAACACCTTCAAGAATTGCTGCTTAAATTTATCAACCTCTACAGCATTCTAAAATTTATCAGCTACCCAGTCACTGGTGCTTTCACAATGAAGCACAGCAATTTCTATTTACTAAATTCAACTGGGAATCATGCAGAATGAAACAAATGTAACAAATATGGAAAGCATCCATGCGCTACAAAACCAATGTCAGAGTACAGAATTATGAGATTAAAATAACAAAACAAATGTTGAAATGCAGAATAATAGGATTGGAAGACCAACATGATCATCTTTAGGATATGTTTTAATGCCAGTAGTGCTTCACCAGTGTCAAGTTTGGGGCGGAAACACATCAAGAAATTTGAGTTTTTTTTTTATGCAAGATATGAGGTTTTAAATATCTCATTCATTGCCAATTATGAGCATCACTATTTATACTATACAGCCATAACTCACCACACTATAGCCAAGAGGAAAAAGAAATTACTGTACCAGCATACCCCAACCCGTAAAAGAATCAGCAACCTACCATAATACAAAAGACAGGATACAAGGAATGGTTTTCACCCATCTCTGTTGATCTTCCTTGGGAAAAATCCTCCTAAACCGCTGCATTTTATTACTGCATTATAGTAAATTGGTTGCAGATCAAATTTAAACAATGTGCACAAATAATTTTGCAATGTCACCTCCCATAATTCCAATGAATTTCTCAAACAGAAACACCTTCAAGCATTGCCACATAAACTTATCAACCTCTGCAGCCTTCTAAAATTTATCAACTGCCCAGTCACTCTGGTGCTTTCACAATGAAGCACGGCAATTTCTCTTTACCAAACTCAACTGGGAAACATGCAGAATGAAACAAATGTAACAAATAAGGAAAGCATCCATGCTCTACAAAACGAATGTAGGAGTACAGAATTGTGAGATTAAAATAACAAAACAAATGTTGAAATGCAGAATAATATGATTGGAAGACCAACGTGATCATCTTTAGAATATGTTTTTAATACCAGTCGTACTTCACCAGTGTCAAGACACATCATGTACAAAATGGGAACAAAGGAAGAAAGGCAAAATCCAAAAGTGCTCAATAATAATCAGTAATCACAAGTTCCCCTATAAGGTTCTATTGCCAAAATGAAGCACATTTCTTTTAGAGGCAACAGCTACAGTCTTCCTGCTATTATAAAAGAAGAAAACGTTAGGCATGGAGAGTAAAAGATGGCTTAGAATAGTAGTAGGTGTTGGGTTGAACAAAAGAAAGCTACGTAAATCAAAGAAAACAGCACATGGATGAAGAAATGGTGCATGGTTGTCAAATACTGATTTAGAAACCAAAGAATATGTGTAGAAAAATTTAGGCTGACCATGAGGACAAAGGAACTTGGAATGAAACAATCCCACTCCCTCAACGAACTCAACCCCACATATCTGCTCTTCCAGAAAGTTTAAATAGAAACAGAGATCCAGTAGAGGGCAAAATTGTTCGTAGCCCAACTAAGAATGAGTTTAAATCAACTAAAATTATTAAACAGTCAATGAACATTAACCAAGGAACACTAGGAATAGAGATTGTGTTTGTTTTGCACTTCAGAGTTGCCACAAACAAAAGGGACTTCAAAATTGATTGTTCTAGAGTGGCATTCGGTCTGTGTCCAATGTTCCTACTAAATTAGACACAACCAGACAATAGAAATGATATCAGAAGGAAGTGTACGCAATGAAAATGGACCAAACAGATATTACATAAAGTGACAGTGTCTAATATAATTGTTGTGTACTCCATGTACCACAAAACGATGTCCTTCACTTGTCATAAGACTTAGTAATTGAATGTTAAGACTTGCGCTTATTAGTCTATTACACAACCACCAATAACCAAAGCACAAACAGTTATTACCTAGTGCTGACAAGGATCAACATAACAAGCCAAATGAGAAACAAACATCATTTGTTGCCACAGTCTACATACATCAGTACCTTGAGGCTTGATTTATGCTTAGACTCCTCAAATAAGACAGCCCTGAAAAAGAAGGGGAGTCCGCAATCAAAATTACCTTAGTTCCTCGATTCATCCTAGACAGGCCGGATCCAGATTCGGATCCGATCCTGATCCGGATTCGTGCTTGGATCCTTGAGGGCAGGATCCTTGATCTGCCTGTGGATCCGTCAACAAGCAGAATCAAGGATCCTGCCCAGATCCTCAAGGATCCAAGCCACAGCCTCAGGATCCACAAGCAGAATCAAGGATCCTGCCCGGATTCTCAAGGATCCAAGCCACGACCCGAGGATCCTCAAGGTCACAATTATATTTTGTATTTCAGTAATTCAATGTGAATGCATTGATTTTTTTTATAACTGTGAAAATAAATCAATTATCAAGTATACTAGATTCATAGATTCATACTATGAAATGACTTAGTTTTAGAATTATGTATATTTCTCTTATTTTTTAGTGTGTATATAATACACACACACACACACGAATCCTCCACGAATCATAATTAGGAGGAAAAAAAACCGAATCCACGGATCCAATTCACGTGCCCGAATCGGATTCATTTCACAAATCAGCAACTAAGAAAGTTACAAATAGAATGCACAGTGTACAAAAGGCAGAAACCCTAAAGTCCACATCAGAACACAAATTAGACTGTTGGGTTCCATATAGGATTTTGTTCTCATGGATGTTAATACAATCATTTCATTTCATTTGCATCCTGTCCAAAAACAGAAGCAAATGAAGGTGATCTTCACCCTTGTTGGCTAGAATTTTAATCTTAATCAGATTTGTAAAATGTAGAGGAATCTAACATGATCATCAATAACAGTTCAACTTTTATACAGGTTTTCAATATCCCAGCATGTATTTGGTCCTGATGCATCAAATCTATACCAGTAAAACTGTCTGAAATTTTAGTTTATTATTTTGTGGTCACTTGCATTTTCTCTAATTGGATTGTTTGAAACTCTCAGAACTATACGTTAAAAAAGTCATGTATAAGCAGCGGAGAGATTTACCGCCTTATGCTATAAGACTATCCACTGCAGCCTTGTGAAGATAGATATATTGCAACATGTTAGAATTTTAACTATTGGTCTTTCAGGAATATATGTTGCCCCCAGTCTGTTACGCTTCATTTAAAACCCCATAAAAAGATTATTTTTTGCCTAAATTCTAAACCGATCTGTTTTTGGACTGCACAAAGAGGTAATTTTTTTACAGATATCCTTCTGAAATACAATCCTAATGTTTCTTGATGTCTTCCTATTTATGTAAGTTCGATGGATATGGAAAGTTCATTGAAAGCATACAATATATAAGCACAACCTCCATTAGGAGGCTAGTAATGAATGCTAAATGTCACCTATCACTAATGTTTTGTAATAGCTATTCTCCAAACCTCACTCTAAAGTTCTTGAAGAGTCTTCATACAGATTTACCCCTTCTACATCTGCAAGTGGCATCATTACACTGGCAATACACTGTGTACTTGCACATGTATTTGGCTATGGTTTCCTCAAATCAGGTATGTTAAAGCCATTTAGGACATCAATTTCTGCATTTTATAAGCAATCAAAAGATCTTCACTGGAAAAAACAAACCAGCCTTACGATAAGGAGTGCAGCTTACAAAAACAAAATAAGTATCATCCTATGATAAAATTTAAAAAGTTCTGTATTCAGAAAATTAGGATTTTTGTTCAATGCCAAATTGAGAACTCCAAAACATAAATCTAGTTTGTAAAGAACCATCTTCATTATGCATCTTAACACAAACCTATAAACTCATTATTGATGAAGACGTGCATTACATGTCCCCTTGACTCAACAATCAGCACTGGCAGCAACCCATTGCTAAAAAATGGCTCCTTTTCATCAACCTGCAGACTGTCAGTCATAAAATAAATTGCATTAGTAACTGTTCTGTGGTGTAAAATCTTATGAAATCATTTTTCATCATTATAATAGCAATTCAATATTTGATGAAGTAAATTACTAATTAGGTTTGTATTGATAATAATTCGTATTAAACCTGATAAATATTTGTTAAGGTGTATAAATCACTAAAATAAGAAATGGAAATGAAGAAACTAATCGTAATCCTGCTGGAAAAAGCTGTACAAAACTGGCACCACCAAACCAAAAAAATATCTAAACTAAAGTAACCTACAAGATTAATCTAAGAAGTGTGACTGCATATGAAAATCAGATATAAGCTTATAATCAACTATTAGATATGATTTTTCAGTCAGCTGCATGAGAACTGCAACTGGATCTGTCTAGATGAAATGATATAAATTAAGCTACCACATTTGCCTATCCAGACTAGAAGTTGCAAGTGTATTCGTAGGTCATTAACATTCAGTTCGAAATCGCCAAAAAATTGTGGACAGACTGAGACATTTGCCTTGAAGTTGTAAATCGGGACCCCAGACGACTTTGGAGCGATTTGCAGCCACTTTCATTCTGTCCGTGCTGTAAGTTTTAATAGATCTTAGTTGGTGTACACTTATCAAAGTGTTTAGTCTGTATTCTATGTTATAGCTGACTGGTGTCTTCTTTATATAATGTCAGACTTAAATATTCTTGCTGTGATAATATCAATTCTTATCTGAAATCAGTATGTCGCGTTTATTGATATGATCTGCAGAAAGAGAAATGAATCTTGTATATATATACATTGAAACATGATCAAGTAGGGGCATGCCCCTATGTGGTCATGCCTCAATCTATAATATACTAATTGTATTTGTTCATAACTAATTGCTAACATATACTAATCACAACCGATGGAATCCCTTTAATATAATAACTATTGGTTAAGGTAACTCCCAATTATCAATCGATGGAAGTAATGCACTGCCATTCTCCTTTATATGATCG
This sequence comes from Cupressus sempervirens, assembly GCA_028749045.1. Lineage (NCBI taxonomy): Eukaryota > Viridiplantae > Streptophyta > Pinopsida > Cupressales > Cupressaceae > Cupressus > Cupressus sempervirens. The sequence continues at coordinate 160,640,360 of CM053787.1, forward strand.
TCAATGAATATACACCCAATACTAACCAATGTTATAGTATATTGTCAAGAATCGGAGAAGAAGAATATGATTAAGCCCGATACACTAGAGATTACAGAAGGCAATGTAAGTTATGCAATTCGATTTGAAGATTGTCTACCACAAATAGAATGTGCTTAAATTTCCTTATTTCAAAATGACAGTTTGTATAATATATACACTGTTAATGCTTATGAAACAGTGGGTGTTTCTACACACTAAACGCTAACATTCTTAACACGCACAAGCCCAGAACAACTTTTGAGGAACTAGGCAACGAATTTGGGTCACAGGTTGATATTTAACTTTAAAATAATGTTTTTAACATTTTTCTTTTTGCACACAAGAGTAACCTAAACACGCACGGCATTAATTTTAGGTAAAAGATTACCTAAACGCACACAACATTTCATTTGGTCTTACTCTTTGATGACGGCACAGCACACATTCCAGTTCACAGCAACACCAACAGAGAGCACCGAAATAGCAATAGAGGTTCCAGACGACTCAAAGAGTATTGAGATCCCACTCATTTATATTATCACTACCATAGTGAACATGGAAACAAGAAGCAGGGTGCTTTTCACAGGGCAACAACAAGCAAAGGAAGGCTTCATAAACTTTGTTGCTACCATACACGGCAATGATAGGCCCTGTTGGCTCCTAATTTAACATTGATTATTATTACCAGTGACAACAAAATGTATTACACCTAGAAGTAGCCAATACTCATGATTAGTATAATATACTATATCTTTGGGCCAACAGCATGAAGCACAATGCTTCCTACACTTCCGGCTCTGCAAAACCAACGTGGGAGTACCTTAGGGATTCAATTAATTTCTTGACTCTTACCCTTAATCCCTAGGAATAGCAGATATGGTCCATTTTCTTTGATATATGCAAAACAAACATGAACTACAGCAGCTAACAATATTTCATGAATTTCCACACATAGAGGATGACCACCCTTCTACACTTGATAAAAAATTTGACTGATTTAGATTTGAATAGATATTAGATATGTGCAGCAGAATTTACTTCAATTTATCTCTGATTTATATGACCAATGCATTATCCATTGTTACACAGAGTCAACCACTCGCAAGGGATCTAATTCAAATAACTTGTAAATGAATTTATCAACTAAAATCACCAATTCCCATCCTTATGAATATCCCTTCTATAAACTCACAGACCCTACTATTTATTGAAGCACTTCCTTAATTCACTGAATCAAAAGCAACAATAAAATCAGTATACAACCTATCTAGATTTCATTCACTCAATTAAACCTTATTTAACTGATCTCAAAGTAAACAAGCTCATAAAATAGAGACAGAAATTGATAAGACAGATATAATGTAAATACCCTTTTGTATTATCCTTTGAATAGATTGATACAATAACCAATAGAAACTCAATGAAGCTTAGGATATCTTGCTGATCCTGTCATCTATATATAAACATCAGAGAATACACAACTTAAAAGTAAACACCAAACAACTACACACAAGTGGATCGACTGTACTTTTCTTGAATAAAGCTAAAATTATACAAACTCTCAGGGGGGTCACAATGCTTTGAAAACTCATTTATATAGGCATGAGTTGCAACAAGCAAAGGGCAAATTGTGACTGACAGGTGTCTTTAACAAAAGGAGTACAAAGATGCAACAAAACTTTTACAAAATATCTTTGCACTCTCAACACCAAAAGAAACAACAAAAACAATTACAAACATAACAGCTGGAAGCATGAAATCTTCAATTTGTTTTTTTCTTCAATTTGATTCTTCATCTTTAACTGCCTCCTGTTGGTAAAACCTTAATTTCTGCAACTACCTCCCGGACAATGATTTCCCTTTTAGTTGGCCATTCGCATGCTTTAATTGTTACTGACTCACCAACAAACTTATGCCACCTAGCATTTGTAATTGCTTTCCCCTCTATTATGAATTTGTTCATTTCATTTTCAATTTTAAATAGAGTATCTATGAGTTCATTGAAAGCAAATTCATTAGTATCACCTTCAAAAATTGATGCCACTTGTGGCAAATTTACAATAAGGTCAAAAGAGTTAGACCATTCACTCCAATCCTTTGTTTGGTTATCAGAATTAAGAACAAAAAGAATTAAAGAATAAAAACCATCTACCAACACCTTCATCCTATTCTGAATTGCTATCAATCTTCCAGAAAAGAAACCTAACAAATCCGCTACTTTATCCATGCCTTCCTTAACTATAATGACCTTATCAGGAAGCTCTGGCTTCTTGGCCAACAGAGGTATCAATCTGTCAAAAAATTGCATGTATGACCCCCACTGCTGGAAAATTGGGTCTACCCAGGCTACTACCTCTTTGCACATCTGTTCAGTAGCTTGCAAATTAGTGGATGCATTGTATGCATCTTGAGAGATTCTCTTCAAGATGCCTATCCTGTGATTCAGCATGCTCTGCATTACACCTCTTTTTAATGCACCATCAAATTTAGGGATTTCACCCTCCAAATTAATCATTAGTGCTTGCACTAATACCCCCATGGGTATATCATCTGTCTAAATCTCCACTTCAGTAGTGGACCTGATTTCTTCCACATTTCCTTGTGCAGGCTCTACCTCTGTTGCAGCTTTAAGTTAGTCTTCTAGAGATAAAATCTCCCTTTCTAGGCTTTGAACCTTGCCTTCCAACTCTTCTATTCTCTGTTTTTACACATAGCTTGTCTTAAGTTCCTCCTCATATAATTTTCTAGTATCCAAGCATTCAGTGTAGGCAGCAGCAAGCCTATCCTCAATTCGTTCCATCTTTGCTTCATTCATGAATGCAAAGTGTTTCATCACGCTGGAGACTTCCTTGCCTGTGGTAGTATCTAATGTCTAGGTAATCATATTACCTTGAGCAATTTCTTCCACATTCATCATTCTTGGCTTATTTGTATCAGGGACAATACTCTAGATCAGTTAGGGTCTTAGTATCTATATTAAAACCTAACCCTCTTTTCAAACCATCACTATTGGTAGCCTCATAGTTAATTGCCTCGTCTTGTCTTCTGATCTAATCAAGTACACAAAGGCCCTTTCAATGTCCCGGCCTAGCACTAAAATCATGCCACTTCTCTGTACTAACTCCCTGGCCTCTACAGGGATCATTGTCTCACTGTTTGAATTATATGCCAACAGTTTATCCACCAGTTCCTTGTTTTTCTCAAGATCTTCTCCTAGCATAAGGCTCAATGTGAGCTCATTTTGTTTAACTTTATGTTAAAAAAAATTTTAATTCTAATGATTTAATAAAATCATCTTCCATTAATTTTTCAGATTGGATAAGTCTATCATCTGTAATGTCCCCATTTTGGTTGACATCGTTTTGCGTGCCAGCTCAGTCTATCATAGACTCTCGTAGACGGGTGGTTGTGATGAGAGAGTCATTTTGGCGTTTATTTGGGGATTGGATGGTTTATTATGCTCTTGGAGATATTATTTATATTTTATCATTACTTCTTATATTGGGTCTACATGTTATAATTCTAAGTTGAGTTGCACTTTTTATTTTATAAAGTTATTTTATTATAAAAGTGCATTATAATGGGATTTTATAATGGATGTTTCTAGAAGTTCTTAGTAACTTCTTAGAAAAGGATGCTGCTAGAAGTCCTTAGTAACTTCTTAGAAAAGCAAATAAATAGAGGGCTTGGCCTCTCATTTGGATAGACGGGAATTGATGATTCTACTACCATTCTCTTTGAGCATTTGTGGCACCATCCAGGTCTGCAAATATTCAGCATAATCCTTGAGAACGATACCTCTCAAGAGATTGCATAACTGAAAAAGTGAAAGATCTTCTGAAAGGTTGCACTTTGGAAGTGGTATTCAGCCATTTCAAGTTGAGTTTAATTTGTATACTCAGACTACCTGAGGGTTTGAGTTTTTGAAAGCAGTGCAAAAAAGCAGGTCCGAAAAAGCAATCAAAAAAAGCAGATCCGAAAAATCTGTTTGAAAAAGATAAGCAAAAAAAGCAGATCCGAAAAAAGCAAGTGAAAAAAAGTAGAGCAGAAAAAGCAAAGCAGAAAAGGCAACATTGGAGAAAATTATTACAGCCATCTACAATCAGGTTCCTTTGGATATTAATGCATTGTTCTTATCATTTAGATGCATATTAGGAGGTAAGGCTGTAGGTGAAAATTGTAACAGATTTAAGCATTATTCATCCGGATGTAAGCCAAGAGTATTGGCCATTTCATACTAGCATTGTAATTGACATTTTAGGTGCAATAAAGGAGACATAAGTTGCTGGTCTGATATAGTGTAATTGAATATGTATTTATCATTTATGAACAGCTTATTAGTTTGCATGCCAATTGTTTGACAAAATGTCAATTGGCTGTAGGTTCTCTTTTTAGGCATAAATAATGTTATAATTTTGCATCCCAAGTGTTTGTCAAAATTATTAGTTGTTGTAGCTGCATATTGCAAGTAGTTTCAGATATTAAATATTGTCAAAATAAGTTGCACATTCATGTTAGGTCATTGTTTAGTCAATTCAGAGTCTGCTTGCAAGCATTCTTATTGATGTTAAGTGAAGGAAAGAGCCATAAAAGCAAACTGAAATTTTATATGAGTCATATGACCCTTGTATGCAAAGCGTTTTCTTGAACCTTTATCAGCATTTTGGGATCAAATTTGAGCAGATTACATCATCCAACCTGGAAGCTGCAATTTGCAAACCAGTAGAGGCTCTACCTACCTCTGTTGCCCTCTCATGTAAATAAGTTTGCCTAATGTTAGCAAAATACTGATCATTACTTGGTATAACCTGCAAGGCTCTATTCACCACCCTCTCTGGGATGTGCATCGTTTTTCGCCTTTTATTTCCTTTAGCTACCCATGTAGATGATGAAGGTTGCTCCTCCTCCTCAATGTCAACCTCTAGTTGAACATCTAGTTCAAGGGATTCTGGATTCACTGTCACTTCCCCTCCTATAGGCTCATCTGGAATCTAAGCCATGATATTATCAAAATTTTCTATCATTTTCTTCAAATTCCCGATGTATGGGACCTCTATGTAAAAACCTTTGAAATCTGGATTGGTCCTTTTCAAAGCATCCTCTACCTTTCTGATTTCACCATATTTTCTCAACAACTCCTCAGACTCTCCTGTTGCTACTATGTTTGCAATTAAGTCTTCTACAAGGATGGGCTTACTGGGAGGTAAAATATAACCCATAATGGCTTTAACTTCATTTGTCACATAGTTATCTGGGTCATATACCCTGTAAGGTCTAGTGGCAAATTTGTACTGACCTAAATATTCACTGAGCTCCTCAAAAGCATTCTTCCCATTTAAAAAATCTCCTACTTTAAAACATCTACACACAAATGTAGTTTTATGTAAGGAAGGAGGAATCATCTCTCTATTCATCAATAAAAATTGCCAAAAGAATTCAATAATAGCTAACCGAGGAGGCAGATACTTAGGTAGTATATGAGGTGGCTAAGGGCATGCATAAACCCTCATTAGGGTACATTCTTTGAACAAAAATATGTCACCCCAATTATGATCCAGTTTTATTTTATCATCTAAAAAGAGAGGTCTGAGTAATCTTCTCAAAATGGAGGGAGCCCTAAAAAAGGTATGATCTACCATTCTCATAATTACAGCACTAAACTAATTGAAAAATACAATAGCATTTGAATAATGAAAATTTTTGTCCCAAATACAAGTCCACAATTGAGCAGGCAACTCACCAAATTCATCAGATGTCTGATCAATGAAACCCTGACTGATATAACCAATGTTTTTGTACAGGACCAGATGCATGAGCAATGAGTAGTGATGGAATTTGAAGTCGCATAGCTCTCCTTTCTTGGCACTCATGATCTGATGGTGCATGCTTTCAATGATGAACCCTACATAGTCATATTCCCTGTTGTGGAAGGGGTCTTGTATATCACATGCCATCAAAATAATGAGCCATATACACAATCTTCTACACCATCACTTCTCAGGACTTTGTGTAATCCATACACAGTATTCTTAAAATAGCCCTTTAATCTACTAGGTGACAAGTGCTCTTCTACCTTCCTTGGTATTTTCCCTACCTTTTTTAACATTATAGGGAATGTGAGGCAGCATCACATTGTTCATATAATGAGTTTTATTCCTTCCAAATTTGCTCTGTAGGTCCTCAATGTCTATGGGCACATCCATGTGCATCTCTAAACCAAAAGCTTCTATAAAAGAAGTCCTATCAATTGTACACAATATGCTCCTATTGTGTCTGTGAAATGATCTGGTGACTGGATTATATGAATTTATCAGAGCCTTCACCAAATCCACATCAAGAAATACTTCGGGAAATATTAATTTTACCAGATTCCCGTTCCATGGGTTACATATGGGCACATTTTGGGTTTAGTTTTTATAGAAATACATAAACAAGTTAAACCTATCAGTTTTGGGGCAAATTGCATCTTTGCACAAGAAGTAAGGGTCTTTGAATATATGGTTGTTAGCAGAAACTGCATTGGACGACCCTGGGAGAATCTTCATCCATTCCTCTACATATTTGTTCGATTTCCTGACCCTGGTTTTCTTTTCAGCCTTGGCTTTCCCCTTTTTCTTTTTTCCCTCGGCAATTACCTCCACAACATCTTCTTCTTCTTCTTCCACTTCTACTTCTTCTTCTCTCTCATCAACAGAGATTTCCTCAACATCCACGTCTGCCATTGTCGTCTGAAATTCTATACCTCAAACTTCTGCAACACTACCACAGAAAATCGCAAAAGCTATGGATATTTTGAAAAACTTCAGAATAAAAGATACAAGCTCTTGGAAATGACAAGTATTTTTAAAATTTTCAATCAAAAAAAACTTTATGCTTTCTTTACATGATCTACCAGCTTCAATAAATTCTGCATGCATGAGCCTTTAATGATTTTCCCCGTAAGTTGTCAGCAAAAGAATGTCAACCATGTAATATCACCCTTACATACCTTTTCACTTTATATTTTACTTGGCTACGTGGGATTTGTCCTTCTAACCTAACTGGCATGACACCTCAGCTAAGCTTTTTCCAAATTTAGTCTTTCGCTTCTACACCGGGTCCAAACTTTCTAACCTTCGTAACCTCGGAAAAGCAAATACCAGAGCTTTACAGCTATCCGGTAACACTTCTAAAATCTTCAAACGTAGAAATGAAAACCATCTCTTAGCATTGCTTCACAAGCTACTTTACGCCTATACAAGGCTTCCCAATCATAAGGACTCAAACTTTCTCAACTTATCTTTACGCTTCTACACCTCGCACCATCGAAAACACACACATTCTTTTATACCCTCGCGGCCTTTACGCCCTTACGCTTAAGCGTATGGCCTTGAGTCTATCTAAAATTTCAATACGCTCATACGAGCCTTCTTATCACGTAACCACGGATATCAACACTAAATACCTTCACGTTCTCACGATACACTTTATAAACTTAAGAATGTAAAAGAAACTCTTTGGTTAAAAGATCAACGCCAGATTAAAACTAAGAAATAACATCCACCATGGATTTAAACACCTGCAAAATGAGTCACTTAAGTTGTCTTCCACGTGGGCTGGACCCACCTAACACATCTGACGTGTCACAATCTAATTCATTCATTTTAGGGCCCAAGTGGCAACCGACCAAGTCCCATACAACAATTCATTTTTTATAAAATCCTTTTACGGTTGTCCGCTAACCAAATTAGCGTGAGCACGTAGAAGAAACAAAACTTCACTACACTTATACGAGCTCCCTTTATGCATAAAGTCGTAAACATCACAACATCATTTTAAAAGCTCTTCATGCCACTATGGGCCCCACATTCTTACGCCTAAAACACAAACGTAAGAACACAGATCAAACCAATGAACCCTTGCACCCGTCCGCTCTGCTTGGTAACTGTACCCCCGTGAAGCAAGGAAATAGAACTGTTTAAAAACACATTACGCTCATACGCCAATATGAAGAACGTATAGTCGGAGATGCTTCGAAGAGAAGCTTTCATTCATACAGGTTAGCTCATCACCATAGAACCGTAAAACATGCTTTTAAAAAACTATGATAGCCTCCTTACGCATCTTCGCTCAAAGGTTGGACGTGAGACCGTAAACTCAAAGACTTACCCTTTCGCTGCTACGTGATGCATATTCAGCCTGTAAGCAGAAACTCAATTATGCCCACGCGTAGGAAAGGAAAGTGTAGCACCGAAGAACCAAGATTAAAACCATCCCGATCTTATGAGAAGAATGAAAACCGTAAGACCGTAAGAGGTAAATGAACTCAAAGTTTTTGAAAACATTTTCAAATATTCCAAACAAACCTAGGGTTTCATGACACTTAGAACATTCTAGCAACTATGTTAGTGACAAACCTTGAGAATTTAATAAATTTCAAACAACACAGAGATCAAGGCACAACTAGGTTAAACACAAGATTCAAAAGATGGTAAGATAAAACCCTACTTTGCAAAATGCACAGAGCTTATCAAATTTTCACACATATTTAAGAAATTCTTTGCCCTATGAAAAATCAGACCACCAAGCACTTCTAGCAACCATACACGGCAGTTGTAGCATTTTCTGGACCTCTTCAAAGATAAGGTTGTTGTTTAGCCACTCTTATAGAGAAAAAAAAAAAAAAAAAAAGAGCTTTCCCATTCTCATTCTCATTTGTATCTGCTGACTGAGATAGTGTCTTTTTACATAGTTAATGTCTTACAAAATGAAATGAGCTTTCTTCACTTTTTTGGGGTTGCCTTGTTTGTAGATTCAAGAATGGCTGCAAGCGCTTTCAGCAGCAAAAACTCTCACTTTAAAATAGATAGATGCTCTCCACTATGGAAATATGTGGAAATGTTTCAATAGTGCCAAGTGGAGGGGGTTATGTGTAGATTTGCAGCCATTGCAAAGAGGAATTTAGTAGCTCTAATGGTAGAGTGAAAGCACATTTGTGTTTTATTCCTCAAAGAAGCATTAAATTTTGTAAAGGGAAGCCATTAGTTGATGGGATGCTACCTAAAACCTTTCTTCCAAACCACATTGTGAATAGATATGTTCAAGAACAAAAACAAGCAAACGAAACAATCGAGAGGGAAAATTCTCATCCTTTGAGAAATTCTAGGAAAAAAGCAAAAACATCATCTATGGCTTCAGCATTTACTCCCAATGAACCACCTATTGAGGGCCATCCATTCTTACGTGCTCAAGAACCGGTTGCAAATAAGAGAGCAATGGGGCCCTTGGGAACATCATTTCAAAATAATGAAGCTAGAGACATTGTGGAAGAAGTCATAGTAAGATGCATCTATGCAAATGGATTGTCACTTAATGTTGTTTGCTCAACATATTGGCAAGAAAAGGTGAGAACGATTAATCAGGCTCCAAAGGGGTTCAAGGGCCCAAGTTATGAGAAGGTCTGCACCACTTTATTGGATAGAAAGGTGATCAGTATAGAGGCTTCCATGCAGCCCATCAAGGATTCATGGATCAAAACAGGTGTAGCCATAGTATTTGATGGATGGAAAGATGTGATAAATCGTCCTTTGGTCAATGTTATTGCATTGTCCACAAGAGGTGCAATGTTTTTGAAAGATGTGGAATGTGAAGGAGACGTGAAGGACAGCCCTTTCATCACATTCACATCCAAGACACTGAGCAATTTGACCCTCTAAATGATGTTCATGTTATAATTGACATTCCAAGAATTGTAGGGTTGTCGACTTATTGGTTGAGGAGCGTTTCGAACACATTTTCTGGACACCTTGTGTTGTGCACTCGCTCAACCTAATGCTGGAAAAATTTGGCACTAAGATTGAATTAAAAAAGTGTATCAGATGCACAAGAGATCCAAATGTTCATCACGAACCACCATATGACGCAAGCCATATTTAGACAATCATTGTTTGAAATTTTCAACATGTTTTAGAAATCTACTCACTTTAGTTTAGTAAACCTTCTATGTTCTTAAATTTAAATTTTTATATTGATTTTAATTTTTATTAGTTTTTTATTTTAAAATAGGTTGTCGAGACCTTTGCCTCCAACACTATTGTTTTGAGGAACCTTGTCAAGGTTAACCTAAACGCACAAGGCATTAGTTGTAACTTTAAGGTAACAGATTACCTAAACACACACAACATTTCATTTGGTCTTACGCTTTGATGATGGCACATCAAACATTCCAGTTCACGACAACACCAACAGAGAACGCGACAACAACAATAGAGATTCCACACGACTCATGAGTACTGAGATCCCACTCATTTATATTATCACTACCATAGTGAACATGGCAATAGCAGGCATGGTGCATTTCACACAACAATAGGCAAAGGAAGGCTTCATAAACTTTGTTGCTACCATACACCGTAACAATAGGCAATTCCAGCAACCATACCCAGAAATTGTAGCATTTTTTAGACATCTCCAAAGGTCAGGTTGTTTAGTAGCTCATACAGAAAAGAAATAGAACTTCCCATACTCATCTGCATCTACTGATTGAGAAAGTGTCTTTTTACATTGTTAATGTCTTACAAAATGATGAGCTTTCTTCATATTTTTTTGGGTTGCGTTGTTTGTAGATTCAAACAATGGCTACAAGTGCTTCTAGCACCAGAAACTCCCACTTTAAAAAAGACAAATGCTCTCCACTGTGGAAATATGTGGAAATGTTTCAACAGTGCCAAGTGGAGGAGGTTATGTGTAGATTTGGAGTCATTGCAAAGAGGAATTTAGTAGCTCTAATGATCGAGTTAAAGCACATTTGTGCTTTGTGCTTTATTCCTGAAAGAGGCATTAGATTTGGTAAAGGGAAGCCATGAGTTGATGGGATGCTGCCTAAAGCCTTTCTTCCAAACCACAATGTGAACAAATATGTTCAAGAACAAAAACAAGTAGACAAAAAAATTGGGAGGACAAATTCTCATCCTTTGCAAAACACTAAGAGAAAAGCAAAAACATCATCTATGCCTTCATTTTCCACTCCCAATGAACCACCCATTGAGGGCCATACATTCTTACGTGCTAAAGAACCAGTTGCAAATAAGAGAGCAAAAAAAGGGGTTCAAGGGCCCAAGCTATGAAAAGGTCCACACCACTTTATTGGATAGAAAGGTGATCAGTGTAGAGGCTTCCATGCCATCAAGGATTCATGGAACAAAACAGGTGTGACCATTGTATTTGATCGATGGAAAGATGGGAGAAATCATCCTTTGGTCAATGTTATTACACTGTGTACAAGAGGTGCAATGTTTTTGAAAGGTGTAGATTGTGAAGGACAAGTGAAGGATGGTTCTTTTATTGCAAAAATTCTCATCCAAGTCCTTGAGCAAGTTGACATTCAAATTGTTGTTCTAGTAATAAGCGACAATGACAAGGAGTTTAAGGTTGTCGGCTTATTGGTTGAGAAGGGTTTCTAACACATTTTTTGGACACCTTGTGTTGTGTTGTGCACTCACTCAACCTAATGCTGGAAAAAATTAGCACTAAGATTGAATTAAAAAAAATGCGTATGAATATAGATGCAAATGTTCATCGTGAACCACCATATGACACAAGCCATATTTAGACATTATTTTTTAAAATTTTAACATGTTTAGAAATCTAGTCACTTTAGTTTAGTAAACCTTCTATGTTCTTAAATTTAAATTTTAATATTGATTTTAATTTATTATTGTTTTAATCTTAAAATAGGATGTTGAGACATGCTTTGCCTCCAACACAATTGTTTTTAGATGCCTTGTCAAGGTTAAAGAGGCATCATCTAGAATGGTAATCAATGTTAATTCAAGCATATGGAGGCAAGCTAATAGTGCCAAGGCAACTTCCATTAAGGCCTTGATACTAGATGACTCTTGGTAGGATCATGGTAAGTGTAGTTCGAACTATTGCAGATAGTCTACAATAAGTCTACTTATTGCAAATTTTTTTGGCTCTCGAGAAGTAACATCAACTTATCATGGCTATGTTACTACAGATAACTTGGTAAAATATCAATGATATTTCTTTGTTTTATCATGATAAATAGCAGACTTAGCGACCACGAGTTTATTATAGGTAGGGATGGCCTAGAAAAGGGAAAAACACATTTTTCTAATTGGAAAAACAAATTTGGAGAAGAGAGAAATGAAAAAGAGGAGAAAGAGAAGGTTTCGTAGAGATTGGAAAAACAAATTCTTGACTGGAAAAATCGATTGTAAGATCCTGATATTTTCCCAAGAAGTTTCTGACTAATCCCTGATAATCCCCGACATCCATTTTTTTGCACTCAACAATAAGTTGTCGTTAATGATATTTTGATCTATGGTGTTGAGTACCTTTTGAAGTTCACTAAGCCTATATTGAGCATGATCCAATACACTAATATGGACAGGCCTTGCTTATGTAAGGTATATGAAGGCATTGACTTCATGATTGAGGATATAAGAAATATCATAAATGAGAGCGAAGAAGATCTTGATGAAAAGTTCTTCAAGGAGCTACAAGTAATCATGGTAGATAGATGGAACAAAATGACTACTCCTTTGCATCTACTTGCCTTTGCATTGAGCCTCGGGTTCTATAGTCAATCGATCCTCAAGGGGAGTACCACTAGAGTTGCCCCATACAGAGATCTGGAAGATGCTCAAGGGTGCAAGGCAGCCCTTTTCCGAGCACCTACAACATGCAATGAGGTTTAAATTCACAAGTTTTGCGATGACTTATCTCTCATAATCCCTGATATCCATTTTTTTGCACTCAGCAATAAGTTGTCGTTAATGATAATTTGAACTAAGGTGTTGAGTACCTTTTGAAGTTCACTGAGCCTATATTGAGCATGATCCAATACACTATTATGGACAAGCCTTGCTTGTGTAAGGTATATGAAGGCATTGACTCCATGATTGAGGATATTAGAAATATCATAAATGAGAGTGAGGAAGATCTTGATTAAAAGTTCTTCAAGGAGCTACAAGTAATCATGGTAGAGAGATGGAACAAAATGACTACCCCTTTGCCTCTACTTGCCTTTGCATTGAGCCTCGGGTTCTATAGTCAATCGATCCTCGAGGAGAGTACCACTAGAGTTGCCCCATACAGAAATTCAAAAGTTGCTCAAGGGTGCAAGGCAGCCCTTTCCCAAGCACCTACTATATGCAAGAGGTTTGAATTCACAAGTTTTGCGAGTACTAATGATTGTGGTCTTCAAGCTCTTGAAAACAAGAACAATGTCGATGCTCATAAATGTTGGTATTTTCAAGGACAAATGTACAAGCACATGCAACCCATTGCCATCAAAATTTTAACACAAGTTCGTTCTTTACTCTTAAGATTCTAATTTCTAAATTCTTATTGATGAATATTGAATTTTTTTTTTTTTTTTTTTAAATTATTCAAAACTCTTAACTCTCTAATTTCAAAATTGTGAACCTTGATAGATTCCTAGTTCATCATCATCTAAGAGGAACTGGAGCACATACTCCTCCCATCCACTCATTAAAACACAACAGACTAAACTCCGAGAAGGAAAATAACTTGGTCTTTGTGCAATCAAACTTGAGGCTCGCGACACACAAAGACAATACTTACAAAAAGGGGAGTCAAAGAATTGGGATGTTGAACCAGAGTCTATGGAGTTGGAAGCCCACTTTGATGCACTTGCAATTGATGATGGTGATTGCAAGCTACTTAGTGATGCTGAGGCTGATCCTAAGGCTGCTAGACTGATGCTAGTGGCACTATTTTGATAATATTTGACCCCTAATGACAGATTATTAATGTTGACATTATTGTTTGTGAACCGAAAAACTGATAAGGAGATGTATTTTGGCATTTTGTTATGTCATTTGAACTAAAATGTTAATATATGTGGTGGTGTATTTTGCTAAGTTGCTTTAATATCAGCATAGTGGTGTATGAACTTATTTGCTGCAGCATATTTTTACATATATATTCTTTAAATTAATAAAAAAAACTTGTGCAGACAAACCCAAACCCAACCCAAAAAAATTTGGACGAGTTTCGAACCCGCATCCATACCATGCTCGACAAATTTAGCATCACCTATGAAGAAATTTATAAATCAGCAACTGAATTCGAGGGTTAAGAATAAAGATTGAGAAATTCTTCCTCGCCTTTATTATTAGCCAACACAGTTTTTATTTGATTTTCTTGTTGCAGCATTGTTTATCTTAAATTGATTACTGCCAACAGAACAGGAATCCCTGAGCAGTCTTATGAGTGCCAGAATTTTTTTTAAATTTACATTGTTAGCATGAGGAGGGCCCGCAGAACCAGAAACCAATAGAGGTTGAAACAAAGATATAGTGATATGATCCTTCAAAACCAGTTTCAGTCCTTTGCTATTTAATCCAACTTGGCAACATGGAGTCCATAATTTAACCTTCGTTATATTGGATTAAGGCAAGGCATTTCTAGAAATGAAATTAGAATGTCTAGTCCGTGTGTTAAATTGGTCAGGGAAAAAGGGCCGTCTGTCAACATCAAGGATTGCAGAAAACAACAGGTTTTGAGATTCCAAAGTTAAAGAAAAAGTTTTCACATTTTTAGTGTCTTTCTAACCTGTAATAGGGTGACCAAAGTAACATCAGGGTAATTAAAACTAGAATTGATCCTTCAAGTGGCATTTTTACTTTTTATAATTTTTATTTGCTAGAAACTGGAGTTCTTTAAGAGGTTTTATGTAAACATTTAGAAGCAAAGCTAAGTCATGATTAGAAGGCACATGTTTGTTCTTGGAATTCTTAGACAACCTATCTAATTTATGCCCATCAAGGTATATAACTATAGCAGCATACAACAAAAATTGGAGCTCTACCAGACAAATGGAAAGGCCACAATCAAAGGGTATAAAGATGGAAAAGCAAACAGGCCAAGATGATTGTTCAATTTTCAAATTCTTCTAGACTTCCATCATTCCTCTACAACTTCCCACATCTACCTCTCAATAAATGTTTAGACACTTCTGACTTAAGCACAATGGAAACCCATCTAGAGTGTGTGTGCGTGCATGTGTGTGTGTGTGTGTGTGTGTGTGTGTGTGTGTGTGAGAGAGAGAGAGAGAGAGACAATTTTTCAACGAGTTGTTTCATAAAATTTTCCTCTATTTAATTGAATCAACCTATCCTGATACATTGTTAGCATAAGGAGGGCCCGCAGAACCAGAAACCAATAGAGGTTGAAACAAAGATATAGTGATATGATCCTTCAAAACCAGTTTCATTCCTTTGCTATTTAATCCAACTTGGCAACATGCAGTCCATAATTTAGCCTTCGTTATAAAGGATTAAGGAAAGGCATTTCTAGAAATGAAATTAGAATGTCTAGTCCGTGTGTTAAATTGGTCAGGGAAAAAGGGCTGTCTGTCAACATCAGGGATTGCAGAAAACAACAGGATTTGAGAATCCAAAGTTAAAGAAAAAGTTTCTACATTTTTAATGTCTTTCTGACCTGTAATAGGGTGACCAAAGTAACATCAGGGTAATTAAAACTAAAATTGATCCTTCAAGTGGCATTTTTACTTTTTCAAATTTTTATTTGCTAGAAACTGGAGTTCTTTAAGAGGCTCTATAGAAACATTTAGAAGGCACATATTTGTTCTTGGAATTCTGAGACAACCTATCTAATTTATGCCCATCAAGGTATATAACTATAGCAGCATACAACAAAAATTGGAGCTCTACCAGACAAATGGAGAGGCCACAATCAAAGGGTATAAAGATGGAAAAGCAAAAGGGCCAAGATGATTGTTCAATTTTCAAATTCTTCTAGACTTCCATCATTCCTCTACAACTTCCCGCATCTACCTCTCAATAAATGTTTAAACACTTCTGACTTAAGCACAACGGAAACCCATCTAGAGTGTGTGTGTGCGTGCGTGCATGTGTGTGTGTGTGTGTGTCTGTGTGTGTGTCTGTGTGTGTGTGAGAGAGAGAGAGAGAGAGAGAATTGTTCAAGGAGTTGTTTCATAAAAAATTTCTCTATTTAATTGAATCAACCTATCCTGATACTTTTAATGTTTATGGCATTAGAAATAATGAGACAGAAAACTTCATGTTCAGTAAGAACAAGCTAGATTTTATAACAAAGGAAAAGATAAAAATTTGCAAGATTTATAAAGAGATGAAAATCATGGGCATGCATCCAAGATAGCTTCCAACACTTACATGAAAGGAGACATTCTCCTTAATAATTTATGGATTAAATTAACTGTTAATAGAAGAGAAAATTGTAAACCTGGTTGTGGGCCACAGATAAACAGTGAAGTGATTTTAAAAACAAGATATACAGAATGTTGCAAAATTCACATCATTGTTAGGCATTAAAATAATTCTACATAGAAGAGGAGATTACATACCTTGTTGTGTACCACAAATAATCAGTTGTGTCTTTTGTTGTATTAATTTGGTCTACAAGAGTGTTAGCAGTAAAAACACCATTTCCCCAAACTCCAATCTTTTCCTTGAATGTCTCCCAACGTATCGCTGCATTTGACTCGTCTTCCAGCAAGGAATTTGCAGACATCATATCTATAGGCTGCATTTCTACGATAGAAGTCTGCACTCCAACCTGTAACAAAACATTCCATTTGGCCTGTACTAAGATAGATGAAATTCTGAAATCTATCTATTCCAAGAAAATTTTAAAATTTTCATACTCTAGCAACAGAAAATAACTTCAGTGTAAATATTTAAGTGGCATTATGAAAACAGGGTAATTTGAAACTTGCCTCCATATGTAGCAAATATATTCAATTTATTCTTTAAGTCTAAAAATAATAAGTTATAGAGGGGGGAAATTTTAAGGAACATGATCATTTTGGACTTCTTCAAAGAAATAATGTACTGTTTCATTAGTAAAGTAATGTGTCACTATTAAGGCAAGCAAAAGTGATCAAGACTGGTAATGCAAATCACATAAATAGAAAAATGAAGATAACAAAAGTGATCTATATCATATGTACGAAGTAACACCATGACTAGCAATAATAAGCAATTTAAATTAGTAATCAGATGTCCCTGGTAAAGTGGTAATAAGTAGCACTAGAATATCAATAAGATTCAAAAAATGATGTCTAATAAGTAAGGGTCGTTCTAAATGTTGTTGTCTCTGCCTCATTAGGTTGTTAGTAAATTGCTAAATCAAGCTTTGAATCTTGTCAAGTAGGTGGGTTTTTTTGTGACACACCCCCGAAAAACCTCAAAGTACCCGTCCCTAAGACATCCCCACACTAGGTACTTGGAGTACATGAGTACCCCCACCTCCACCATTCTGCAACCATGTCGTCACCGAGATGGGTACTTGAGTCAATAGTTGAATTTTGATTTCTGAATGTTACTATTGAGTATGTACTATATTACTATGTTAAATGTTCAATGGTTCTAGTTAGTGTTGCGATTTTTCTATGTTCAACTATTTCAATTTGGTATGTCATACTGAAACATCATTTCATACCTAGCATTTCGAGTTCTACATGTAAAGTATACAACACCTCCTACATCCCATTCACACCTTGTCATTTGTCCCCCAACCATCCTCCTATCATCCTGAAATTGAGGCCTTTTGTCCCTCCATCCCAAAAACTTGTCTCAATGTCCCATTGTACCATATTGTTGGTGTTACACTGACATTTCATGAATAGTAGTTCACAAGAACCCATATAAGATATACTCACTAGTTAATTACTCTTGGAGTGAAGAGTAGTGTTGGAACAAGTGAACTCCTCGAAGGTCCATATGCTTCATCCCTATAAGCTAGGTCATAAGGTTTGAACTCAAATTTCAATCGCAAAATTTGGATGAAGTTCGGAAAGGGTTAGAATTCCAAAAAAAAAATGACATGAAACTCTCCTTATATAAATTTATTTAATTTAAATATAAGTAATATATCCACCAAAATGTTAAAATAGTTTAATATTGCTAAATTTCCAACTAAATAGCTCAATATTATTTTGAAGTAAAATAATATTATATTAAACATTATAAAATTTGGATGAGTTAGACACAAATAATTTTTTTATCAAAATTCAAATGTTATGGATGAAGTTCAACGTATGCTATGACTTGGCCTATAAGCATCACCTATAGACAATAAAAACTAAGTAGGCCACTCAAATTCATGATGGATGGATACTTTTGAACAACTACTCGTGAATCATATGTCAATCAAGATGACTTAAGATTTATACAGTTGAATCCTAATAAAACACCACATAAAGTTTGAATAACCTAATCAATTAATTAATTAAACAAATAATACGTAAAGAGAAATCTATATAAAAAATTAGAGATCGGAATATTTGTATAAGATAATAATACTAATGTTTTCTTTGCATCCATGTTGTATTTAAACAAGAATCTATCACCATCCTCATCTCTAAGCACAGACTCAATACTCAATGATGAGCCTAGATATGTGAACTAAAAAATTCAGACCTAAAGGCTAAGTTACTGGTTCAGATGCGGATAAGAACCTGGTCGGTGGATGTGTGGAAAAAGAAATTGGGGTTTTGATATGTTTAGAGGTGTGTGTGTGTGTGTGTGCATACATATATATTATATATACAAAAAATGTATAGAAATATACAGAATTGTCAAACTAAATCATATGATAGTATGATACTTCATTATTGAACAATGCCAAATGCCTTTTATTGATAGTTGAAGAATTTGCAAATAAGCCATATCCACAAACACATCCACATTCAGACACGCTCACACCCTCATCCAGACTCCAGGAAGCACATCCTGCAACTTAGCTTAAAGAATATACCCAGCTCTGTCCAGAATAGTTTAACAAGATGTAGCACTGCAGACAAATTTTTAAATCCATAAAACTAGAGTAACCAAAATTATGATCAGAAATAATTGTTGCGAGTCCCTCAAAAACATTAATCTGGAAAAAGCTGAAAATTGGCAAATAATTAGAAATAAAAAATGATTTTTTTTTTTAAATTTCTATTTCTTTCTGAACAATAGGATCTTGTCTCGAATTCAAAAAGTGCTTTAGGAGAAAGCATTACCAGACAATAATAATAATTTTCAATATACATTCAGTGTAAAATTATCATATAGTCGGTACAGAGGAATGCAGCAAATTGGTTTGTGATCTATGTCCCTAATAGAATCAGCAGAAAATATTAAAAGACACCAAAATATAGTTATCTAAGATGTTTGCCTCAAATCCTTTTCTATGGGTGTTTACTACGAGTTTACTCATCATTTTTCCATGTTACATGAGCAGGCCCAACCTGGCATGCTAAACTATATGTTTCCAATTCTTTTGCTTCATCTATAATCCAATAAAAACAAGACCAATCCATAAGGATTGTAGCTGGTCTAAGGATGAAACACAATTATATTAAATCTTAAGTCTCTAAACACCCTAATATTAGCATACAATTTAAATTAAAACATTAGATGAAATCTCAAAAATATCAAATCCAGGCTTTCTCATCATAGGCATATAAGGAAATTTTCCATTTTTTTGTGATGATCTTAGCATGAGCAAGGTGCACATAAGCATACACATTAGATGAAATCTCAGAGATATCAAATTCAGGCTTCCCTGTTGTAGACTTTAAAGGAGATTTTCCCTTTAAAAGAGATGATCTTAGCATGAGGAAGGTGCAAGAAGAATTCAATTCTGCATAATTATTAAGGATTCCATACCTTCTAACACCATTCATCATCAAATTCACCTGATCTTTTGACGAGGAAAGAATTACATGATGAGGGTGATTCAAGTTCTAATTATATTCCAAGAATACAAATAAGACGCAATCCCTATTTTGAACATATATTTTTGGTTGGACAATGTCATGCTTTTTTATATATGTTAAAAAAAAGAACTTTTCACTAGTTTTAATTCAAAAGAAAGAGTTATCTCACCTTTGCTGTATTAAATGCCACATTTTTGCAGTCTGGAAGAATGCTTACAGACCAAGCAGGTAGATGGTATGATTTATTTTGGAAGATGACATCTTTATCATGCTCCTCATCGGAGTTTGAAAGGAATGCTGCACAAACTCCTTGACCAGTATAAACATTTGCCTGCCATAATACAATAATGTTAAAGTTTAAAAATCATTTTATCCCAACAAGAATTCCGCACATAAAAATGAAAATATTTCACAGATATACCCATAGAGTATTTCCAGATTTAAAAAAGAACAAAAGTAAGCTAGGAAGTTATTGTATTTAATATAGACAAATAATGCTCATTACACACAAAAGAACTTGTAAAGTGCTATGGTAATATGCACAAATATATGGAGCTCTACAATTTAATCTTCTTACAAAGTTCAATTTAGCAGACAAACAGCTATACTACAAGTAATACACATAATTAAGCAACAGTGAATTGTAATCCTAGTTATTAACTCGGGAAAATGAACACTGGTGTTCTTTAGTGCATCATATGTAGGAAAAAAATCATGCTTCAAGAATAATTTTTAAGATTTACAGACAATTCAAGGTGACATCAATTTATTGGATAGTTTCTGTACAAGAAGCTAGTTTGGAAGTGTCTACACTAATGGCTATGCTGACATTTATAAGAACGGTAGCCACATTATATCTTATAGTTATTTTGAATGCAAAAAGCAACTATATCCACTGTCCCATTCAAAGTTCCTTGCAAGGATTGCAATATCAAGTCACTTTCATATTATTAAAACTTAACATTTGGTGTGTTATCTCAGTATATAGATTTCGGTTGAACATATGAATGCTTAACTTCATTTACTTTTTGACATTGCCAAACAATGTGAAGGTGTCAGATAGGGTTATGGTCATACTTATTTTCATAAATTGGTTCCATTTCAATTCATAAAATTTTATCTAATGAATTTTCCAAGATGTTGACTTCTTTTATTTTCCTCATTACAAAACTGCATATGATATATTTTTCTGCATTTCCCATGTCATATGTATTTTGTGTTTTATTTTTGGACATGCTATTAAAATCATTTATGAATAACTTCTATAATTTGTCAACATATCTGTTTGTCAACCATCTATATTTCCAAATTCAGTGTTTTCATCTCCGCCCTATGATGGCATATCTAAGAATAGTTGCCACATTATACTTTGATTAGAGTTCCTTGAAAGGACCGTATTTCAAGTCACTCTTATATTATTAATCTTTAACATTTAGTGCATTATGTTCATGTAGAATTTAGTTGAACCTATTTATTTTGCCATTGCCTGACGATATTAAGAAGTCAAATAGGGTCAAGTAGATACTTATTTTCATAATTTGGTTCCATTTCAATTCAAAAACTTCAACCTAAGGAATTTGTTGAGATGTTTAGCTTTTTCATTTTTCTCATTACAAGAACTGTGTATGATAATTTTTTCTGCATTGCCCATGTCAATTCGCATCTTGTGTTTTATTTTTGACTATTCTACTAAAACAAATGATTTGTATGTTTTGTCAACATTTCTTCTTGTCAATCATATATGTTTTCAAACTTAATTCTCCTTCTACATCTTCCTTAGTCCATCAAGGTTACTTGGGCCTTCATTATAAACTCTTTCAGCCTCAAACTAGCTTTGTATGCTGATCATTACTAACCAGTTATTGATGAGACCATTGTTCAGCAGCCAGCCCAGCTATCTTTGGCATCATTGTTCTCACGGTTTTAGGGTTTCCCTTGGCTAATTGGTGGTGCACTCCCATTAGCAGCAAGTTAAGACAGACTGCCATATTTTGTGTAGTGTGAATTCATGGTCTTTGGTCTCTCCCAAAGGTTAAGTCTAAGGAGTTTTTATTTTCTAGTGTACGGTCTACTATGAAATCCATGGGAGGCAGAACTGTTTATACAAATATTATGGTGATTATCTGTCCATTTTTTTCTTCTATCCTGATCAAACATGCTTCACTGTAGTAGCTACAGATCTACAAAATATTAAGTGTATTAAGTGTGCTTTGGATACTCTTATCCATATACAGATTGAAAATATCAGCAAGCCATTGCTCATGTTTTCTGTGGTTAAGGCTCCTTGGCATCCCAGCTCTCATTCTAATCCTTGTGGCTCTATCTCTTTTAAACATCAATGACTCTGTCACAGCTCTCTCCCAAAACACATACCTCAAAGGGAACTCACATCACCAGTTCTTAACCATCAGCAACTATTAAATTTTGAGAGTTAGAAAAGTTCTATGCTGAATCACATTTTAAGCTTAACAACCTCAGCCATAGACATTCCCAAAGAAGAAATCTAAAATTTCCATTCGTACAGCTATAGTGATTGATGATAATAGCTTTGGACTCTCCAACAAATCCCAAAATATGGATGGTCTTCATCTCCTCAGAACAGTTTACAAGGTTCTCCCTCACACTTCTATTTATAGTTGTACCATTTTGGGTTAATATTTCAGGTTAGCCCCCATGTGACTTTATTTGTGTTTTCCTTCTTTTCTTGCTTTATATGATTTTCTTCAAGTCTAGGGTTATTTTTGTCCTACTTATTTTCTACTGTAGCTGCTATACATTCCAGTCCCTTTGATCCATTCTTGGTCATGCATGGTCATTAGTATAACTTATTTCTTTCCTTTTTCCTCTCTGTTTGCACAGAAGTGCATGTGCAAAAGCAAACAAGCATACATGAATATTCTAGTTCTTTGAAAAAAAAAACCACTCTTCTAATTTTGGGGGGATTTATACATCAGTCATCTATCTCATATGTCATGCTTGTAGGGGTTTGATTGTGTGTGTCCAATTCCTTTTAATGTTTTCCACTTTAAGTTCCTACCTACCAGGTTTGGAATGTCAATTTCAAAATGCTTAATCTTACCTTCATTTCGCATAAAAGCACACATCATATTGTTTTCAGGAATTAAAAATTTAAAAATAAAAAAACCACACCCAAGGTCTTTTCATTAATTGTGGAAAAGGCAATTACCTCTTGTAAAGAGCCAAGGGACAGATTCTTTTCCTCCCCATACAGCAGTGCAGAATCACACAACTTTATTGCTTCATGTAATTCTTTGAGATGGCCCCATTTTGGCTGTCTTAGCAATCCTGCACAAATGTGTTTTAACTTTTTGTCATCAAACACCAAAAGAAAACAGTATTGCAAATGATTACAAATATCTCATGATCATCGTTATCCATCTTTCCCTGTTCATATTATCACCCACAGTCCTGATTGATCTTGTGAATATATAGACATCAAGAAAAGAAATACAGACATACCAAATTCATCTATAGGAGCATCATAATCATAACTTGTTGTGATGAATGGCCCTCCAGCTGTACGTGCAAAATTGGTTCCTCCATGATACTA
Organism: Cupressus sempervirens; assembly: GCA_028749045.1. Classification (NCBI taxonomy): domain Eukaryota; kingdom Viridiplantae; phylum Streptophyta; class Pinopsida; order Cupressales; family Cupressaceae; genus Cupressus; species Cupressus sempervirens. The sequence continues at coordinate 160,663,693 of CM053787.1, forward strand.
AAACACTCAAATATGCATTCTTCCTAAGTTTGCATTTTTGGAATGAAGATGCTACCCAAGAAAATAATAAGCCCGTTCACTGTGAAGTTAATATGCATATGCCCAGAAATATTAAGTTTATCCATGGTTAATCTAGGTCCACTATTTGAATTTAAAAATATGATCTCTTTATAATATTAAAACACATGTACCATATAATAATTTTGGTAGGTTCCCCCCTTCTGAAAAAATCGAGCTACACCAAACGCAATGTCCTCAGCTGGCCTGTGAGGATGACGACTTCCAAAAGTTTTGAACCTGATAATGTAAAATTATAAATAGTTATAATTTCTATTTATAAATATAATGGATGTTTTCCTTAAAAGATTTGGTTGCCCCATGTCTTCAAAGGATTTTTAATCTAAAGAGATTCCTTTCTGTTGGAAATAGAAATTATATTAAAAAGATAACCACGTTATGTCAAAAATTGTTATCTAATATAAACCAACTTGTTTGCCTACATGGATAGACAAAGGTAATATATATCAAATACATATCAAAATGTATTTATCAAAATCTGTGATTAAGAGAATGTGCCAGAGAGGACAAAGTTATAACTAATTACTAGTAATTAGTAATCACAGAAGAATTTTTATAAAAGAGCAAAGCACAAATGAAACCCAAACCACTTAATATCTCTTAACCACAACATGTCAATATGCTTAACTATGAGAGAGAAGAACCCCTGACTAGGCAATGAAGCAAGTAGTTGAGGAAAACCAGAACTTGTGACCCAGGATTAAAAAGAAAATTGCCAAGCGTGTGCACATGTGTGTGTGTGTGCACGTGTGCATGTGTGTGCATGTCTCACACAGTTTGCAACACAAAATCTAGAAACAGTATGGCTAACCACGTGCATGTGCACGACTGTACATGTCTGCGTGCGTGTGCATGTCCCTCCTACAGTTCGCAACACAAAAACTGGAAACACTATGGCTGACCACAAACACTAAAATATGTCATAACCATTTCTACCAATGTTATTCACAATATCTTACAGAAAGAATAGAAAGGAAAAAAAAAGTTAATTTTCATTGGAAAAGCTTATTCCTAAAAGTACAAAACAACTATGTAATTTAAGATGTACTACCTTACAGAAAAGAATGTAAATGCATCTATTTATTAGCTACCTTTACAATTGTTATGCTCCATTATTCTATCTCAAGCGATGCTTGGTAGTTGTATAAATGGCTTAAGCATATGTATTCACACAATTATCAACATTCATAATCCATATGACTCCTTTACAACCAATCCACCAAGTAAGATATCCAAAACATAGTTCCCAAACTTGGACTCGACACAAACTCAACAAGGCTAACTCAACTTGAGACTAGGGTCTCAGCAAAAACTCGACAATACTCAGTAAAGTAAAAAAACTCAAGAAATTTAGAGATTTTTAAGGCCTTAAAATTTGTTTTATGCAACCTTTATTATAAAAACCTTTAAAACACAATAACATGATCAAATAGAAGCCAATTTGATCACATGCACAAGTTTACATCAACCACATAGATATAAACTATAAACACAAATTGTAGCTTCAGGCGATATATAAATATTTTCAAATATATACAATTCTCATGGAATATGAAATCTGAGGCATCGAATGTTCCAAACAAATATTAAAACAAAAACTACAAGTCTATGGCTTAGTTGCTCAAAGGAGCAAGAATCCTTCCTAGAAAGGCATCTAACACAGATCGTGGATGATATAGCAGCCATAATATTTTTTAAACTATGAATATGCAAAGATTTACAACAAGGGATATGTATTATGTAGAGTTTTATGACTGTGATATATCACTGACCTTTTACTTGCACAGGCTTATAGTTTGATGGTAGTTTGGGGAACACCAAAACAAGGTTGTCTAGATCTCATAGGACAGAGGTGTAGTGCCTCTCATGTTTGCAGTCTGTACCTTGTTTGTTTTGATCCAAGAGATACTTGATACTCATGTTATTTTTACTTTTGAGATGACCTAAGGGTCGGATGTTATACTTTGATTTCAGTACCATAGATGTTAGATTACTATGTTGTTCAGTTGATCATATTTGCATGATGATGCCATTTTGAGATGACAGTATGTTTTATGATGATATCTGGTCATCCGGTATTTGAACATATCTCTGATCATGTTTATGTGCTGGATTTAATGCTATGGTTATTTACTTCATTCTTGCTTTGTTATGCTTTATGCGAACGTGAGTGATGTAAATGGATTATTTCAGTATATTTGAATAAATGGTTAAATTAGGTATTTAATGCATTTATTGCTTCGACTATGTTATTATATGCAATTGCACTTGATCATGTGCTTTAGTGTGCAGGATTTATATCCCTGGCAGTGGCACATGGAGTTAGTGATTCAACTATTCATATTTGCCAATGTCGTCCCTGTATGGACCTTCCGATGATTTGATAAATCCGGACTCATTTGCATTATGTGACTAGACCAGTGAATGTGTCTGTGCATTTAGAGGTTCACATTTGTCGCGAAAGTTGTTTAGGAATTTTTGTGATTTTGGGTTTTCGGGATTTAATTTTAATTGATTTTAATTTCTAGTAGCTTTGCCATAGATTAATTCCAATTGCTTGGAATACCCTGTTTTCGTGTGGGTTGATCCGAGATTTAACTAGGTTTCCAACTTATTTGCCCTAATCGATTATTCACTTGAAAAGTGAATAAGTATACAAAGAGAAAATTGATTCCTCACTTTTCAGTTTTGGAAATTGCAAATTTGAGAGCTTTTTCCAAAATCCTCTTCTTGAGGATTGCGTTTCTGTTCATTGTGAGAGCTACAGGAGTGGGATCTTCGCGAGGTCGGTCTCGTTGGATCTAGCTCTGGGAGACCTTGTTTTGTTATGACTTTCGGCAACTTTTGCGAGTTATTTATTTTATTGTGTTGATTCCTGTTTCTGCCCTTTTGGCTATCAAGTAAGGCTCTCCCTTTTTTTAATTCAGCTTCATTTATACTTTTGTTTCTGGTAGTTGTTTGTTAGGAAGCTGAGAACTAGTGTTCCCCTCCGTTTCTAATTGCTAGTTATGTCCGGTTGGACGGGTATGAACGTTTTCCCTATTTTTGGGATGAAGGTTTGGGTTTTCGCACTATTATGCTGGCGGTTTTTGCATACGGTGTCCAAACCTGAATTTTATTGAATTTTCATGGCTTATGTGCCCAAAGACCAAATGGGTTTTACTTTTGAAGTTTTTAAGATTCGGGGTTTTTACCTTGATTTGTGTGCCACCATGTTTTCTCGTGTTTTCTTGACATGAGGTTGGTCATAGACTTGGATCATCCGTAGGATGTTAGTTAGACAATTGTTGCAACAACGAGCTTGTTTTCGGTTGAGTGTTATTTTTGCTTGTATTCTAATCCAACCCTTGTGATTTGACTTTCATGATGGTGGTGCGCCCACGCGCGAGCACATGCACATGCATTTATTGGGCGACTTGCAAGGCCCGAACTCCTGGTGGTAATTCAGTTGAGTTATCTCTTTTGGGGTTTGGTTGGGAGTATGCATGCCTACGGGCACTCATAATGGGATGAGTATGGGTAGTAGGGTAGGCTAGCTTCATGGAGAGGCTTCTACCGCAACCTTTGTGACTATTTCTAGGTTGATGGGGAGAAGGATTAATTAAGTGACAACTTAATAAAATACTAGGTGGTAATAAAACTTGAGATAATAAAATGTGTGAGCACCCAATTAAATTTGAGGACACAGTGCATGAGCCTTCCATTGGGAAGTTGATTCAGCACCCCGCTATCTTGGGCTACTTGATGCCAAGCTATTTCTCCTCTAGGCGAGTCCCTACATAGTAACCCACTGAGTGTCCGACCAGGACCTATTGTACTTGCATTCTCATGATCTTGGTTTAAAGCCATCTTTACTGTCTAGCGTGAGTGTTAGCCATAGACGTTTTCTTTATGTGTGTTTGTGGTTGGATCATTATTTCTATCAGCACAGCGGGAGTGGACCTACGGGTTTCATGTGGTTGGGAAGTGTAGCTACCTATACTATTGCTAAGGACCGATGTACAAAGACGATCTATTATTCCAATGCGACCAGTGCTTGATATTCACTTGGTATATTTGGGATTCCGGAGAATACTTCCTTGTAATTTATGCTTTTTTTGGAATGCTTGGATATCATGTTTAGCTGTATTAGTTATTTTACGCATTCTTATATTATGATGTTTAGCATATGATTAGATGATGTGATTTACTTAGTTGGAGTATCTATTGCTTATTGGATTAGGAAGTTAGATTTCTTGTTCGTATGATGTTATTACATTTTAGTAGTGGCGTCCTCATAAGATAGCTCCGACTATCTAGTTGGTAGTTTGGGATGTTACACACGGGGGATGGCTAGGACCTTCAAGGTCTCATGATGCTATTATAGTTGGGAGGAACCGCGCATGAAAGTTTGTTATGTTCATTCATTGCAATGTTGCTGTCAGTACATTTCCTTTACTGCTATGTTTGTGATGGTTAGATGCAGTTCCATCTTGCAATTATTGTATTCAAGTGTCTAAGCCTCGATTTGTGGATCTGGTATTCCCTAGTGTGGAGGAATTGTTTTCCCTATCTTCTCGTCTTGTGTTTTTCTTGCTTGTTGTTGTGAATCCTCGCGCAAGATTGTACTCTCTCCTATGCGAGATTGTGCACTCTCCTGCAGGAGACTTGGCGTTTCCTCGCGTGGAATGTTGCATTTCTTCGCGTGCTTCCTGGTACTTCCTTGCGCGAACCTTGGCATCAATGCAGTGGTTCTGGCTACTGAGCCAGGCAGTTCTTCATGTGAAAGGGCGATTTCTCACATAGCATGTTGTACTTCCTTGTGCAAAACCATCTGTTGTGATCTCTTGTGCAGAAAACAAGGGCCATCTCCCCTATTTTTCAGAGAACACTTTTTGGTGTTTCGAGTACCCTTTGGGATTGCTTGATTTTCCTTGCTTCAAAAGAGTCGAGATTTTGAGTTTTGTTGTTGTCTTTGGTTTTCCGTCTTTCGGTTAAGCCTGTCAGTTTGGTAGTGGCATTTGGAGATCCATTGGTGTTTGGATGTTTGTCTAAGTCTTTTGTTGTGATCCTTGTGATCCTTGTATGTTGATTGTCGTGTGCATCTATACTTGTTTTTAAAAAAATATCTTGTTTTTTTATCTATCCTTGTTCCAAGGGACTCCGGGCGAAGCATTACAAGAGGGGAGATCAAGATAAAGAGGGGTAGAAACAGGAGATAGAGGAAGAGTGATAGGGAGAGACAACTCAAGAGTTCAAGGCAAAGAGAATCAAATAGAGAGAGCAATATAATGCTAATAGAAGCTTGGTGATTACTGAAATTTGACTTTAAAAGATCTTCTAAAACTTAGAATTTGCATTGTGACTCCTAGAGATCTGAAACCACTCTCAAATATCCTAACAATATATACATGAAAAATAACTTGAAGTATAAGTCACCTTTTTTATACTTAATGTTACATTTCATGTATATATTCTTCTGAACTAAAGAGAATGAGAATAACTTGAAGACAAAGATAGGGACTTAAAATGTTACATTTCATGTATATTTTGGAACCATAAACCCAAAAAAATAAAAAATTTGAGACTTGAATGGAAAAAAATTGTTTTCACCAAGTTTGAGAATCCATACTCGCTCAAACTCGACAACTTTGGCTACCCTCTGAGACTCAACGAGTCTTGCCCAAGACTCAACTGAGTCCAAGTCCAAGGGTCACCCGGTTTGAGACTTGCAGAGTCTTGGCGAGTCTCAATGAGTTTGGGAACTATTCCAAACCCTTTAACTTCATTCCTCAAAGTTTGCGGGCAGGTTTGACCCCACTCTCACTATCTTGGTATTTTCCTTGGATTTTTTACTGCTTCACAATCTCATAATATACAGATCTACTGACCTACCTATAGGATGGCTCACCAATCAGCATCCACTTGGTCAGTCTAGATGTGATATCCCCATTTCAGTATATAAATTAATTATACATAAAGAGTATATAATATTAATAATCAATAATATTATAATTATATTAAAATATAATTTATAATATTATAATAATCATATATTATATAATTTATAATTATATATTATATAATTATAAGTATTAATTATACATATATATATATATATATCTATGAGTTAGATATTTATATGCCATAGATAATTAGTACATATCTGTATGACAATAATATATGATATTATATCTTTATTATATATTAAAGTAATATTTAATTATGATTCATATATAACATATAATCATATATAATACAATAATATATAATATATAGTCATTTATTATTATGGTAATATATAATCATATATTATTAATATTAATATATATTATTAATATTAACATATATTATTAATATATAATTATATATAACTATTATAATAATATAATAACTACCTTATTAAATATATTAATGAAAAGACGCAACCCTATGAAGTGTTGATATATATATGTGAGAATTTCAATCGTTAAAGGGGAATCAGATATGAATGATCATGAAAGCTTTTGGGAATAAAGAAGCAAATCAGATGAAAATCTAATGGAATCTATACAAAATGGAGAAAAACTGAAAATGTCCAAAAAGGTGACATTACAAATGCTATCAAAGCAATGTTCCTGCCAGCCTGAGGGATGTGTGGAACACCAACCAAAAAAAAATGGAAGTCATAAGAGGTTGTACGACAATCATACTTTTGTAGAAATAATTGTATCAGCAAAGAAATATTAGCAAATCCAAGGGAAACAAGGCCTGTGTAGTGACGGGAGCAGCTGAAAACTGACAGAATTTTTGCAAGCTAAAAGACGACCATAAAGGGATAAACAAGGTGATCAGTTGGGTTTGCTATCTAGGTGCACATCAAGACCACTCTGCAGTGCAACAGTCCATAGCAATTGCCACATCACTCCAAGGTGCACAGTCAGCAATTGACTTCCCAAAGCAGTGACATTTTGGAGTCAATTATGAGATCTCAAACAAGCATTGTCTTATAATTATAAAAACTCTATAATGCTAGATCAACGATACCTGTTCTGACATTAGAAAGATAATAATATATCATATATCGAAATAATACTCAAAAAAAGGATCCCTAGCCACAAAAGAACACAAGACACCGGTCGTAAGGGTAAACAAACACTCGTGGTTTGTATGAAGTCACAGTACTCAAAATGTCCATGGTAGCAAAAACTACATGCGCAACTGAAATGAAAGGCATTCTATCTGCAATATTAATTTAACCATAAATCCTAAATAGCACAGCACAGACAGTTACATTGCATCAAAAGGGGTGCAATGTCAAATGGTCTCAGTTTGAAATATTTTCTGAGTGCACATTGTTTCTTATTAATGGGTTATCCAATGTGGCAAATCACCAAAAATGGAATTCACCTGAACCATCCTCTTCTGAGTATTGAAAGTTATCCAAATATATGTTCTTTGTAAGTTTTCAACCGTGCTAGCAATCAAAATTGTTATATCAACATACACATGCTTATATTGCTATCCAAATATAAACCTCCTGCAAGCATCATTATCTCATGCTTCTCCATACTTATCCCATGAGCCACTGCCTATATTTGAATTCCTCAAAAGAAATCTAATGCACCCATACAAGGGCTGGTTTCTATTCACATCTATTACAGTGGTATATTGATTAAAACAGAGGTGCAGATGTTCACTGGTTGTGCCCTTACTGAAGCCAGGCTGTACTTTGTCGTTTCTGGGAGAACCTATGCATAGTGAAGTGATGGAAGGAAGATGCACAGCACAAACAATGAACTAGATAAAAGCCTGTCCGATGGGCCATGATAGATGATCTAATGTTCGATTTATGCAGATGACTATTTTTTTAAGAAAAACAACAAGAACAATTTTGCATTGCTTAATCTACATAGAAACGCATATTCGATGAATTTGCAATGAGTTTAAACAAAAACATCACAACTTCTATGAAATTGCAGACAGAGGGAGGATTAAGAAAACAAAGGTAGCAAATCCACATGTTGGGGAAGACCGGATTTGATGTCACTCCGCAAGAGGAGATATTTTCCCCAGCAAATCAGATTGTGATATATCTACCACCCGTCCCGATCCTTCGCGCCCTTCGTACGTCGTCCCAAACTGAAACAAGTTCAAAATTATCTCTGCTAACAAAGACAACAGTTCTGCATATCAGGAGTTGATCAGTTACAAGAAAGAATTACTATAAAAATAGCTAGCATGGATAGTACAGGGTGTACAAAGCAACATCAGATCGTGCACAAGATCGGGTTCCACGTCAAAGAAATATAGTGATGCAGCGAGAGAGTTTGGCACTCCATTAGAGGCAGCATTGGATGAGGAGCTGAGATGATTTATATTCAAAGGAAGATTTTACTGATTGAATAATTTGTAATTGAACCTGTCTAACACATGTTTGGGAGTGATTTGGGGAAGCTAATTTTGGTTGACAAGGAAAGCACGGGAAAAGATTAAAGGAGATATTGTTAGAAGAAAATTCTTTGAATTAAGGCCTCCATATCGGCTTGGCTTTGCCATCGTATAATGATCTTGAAGTTGGTATGATGGGACTCATCGCCTACCAAGCAAGAGTTAAATGAGGTAAAATATATGTTTCCTTCATATATTATTGTTAATGTGCTTGTTATTATTGACACATTTTGTTATTGTGATAGTTTAAATACTTACTATCAATGGTTCTAATCAAATAATTACACTATCAATGGTTCTAATCAAATAATTACAAGGAAATGACATTGATTTTTAGGTTGACAATAACCAAAGAATGTTGTTAAAAGGTCATCATCTTCCAAGATAAGGTAAGGCCTGCGGTGGAATAGGCTGGGTGACATCACGCAAGGTACCGAATAAAGCCTATGGGTACCGGGTAAGGCCTCGGTGACGGGATATCTCAGGGTACATCATACAAGGGCACTATCTTGGAGATGATGGTCGGAGAGAGAGAACAATAATGAGGGAGAACGGTGAGGCCCACTGATTGGATAACAGGGCACCCCATTATGGTTTCTCCTCCCATAATTGAATGATAAGTATCTGATATTTCAAAGATTATGCTTTAAAAGACTTCTTATTGGAAAATAGTTGATAGAATCACCTTAAGATCACGATTCTCCAAGTCGAGATAAGGCCTACGGTGGAATGGACTGGGGGACATCACCCGAGGTACCAGATAAAGCCTACGAGTACCGGGTAAGGCCTCGGTGATGGGACATCTCAGGGTATATCATACAAAGGCACCTTCTTGGAAATGATGATCGAAGGAAGGTAACGATAATGAGGGAGAACGGTGAGGCCCACTGATTGGGTAACAAGGCACCTTATTATGGTTCCTCCTCCCATATTTAGGAAATGATGAGACTATAAACACCCTGTGAGGAGATTGATTTATATATAATGTGTACTAATGATTTTTTTGGTTGCAAGTTCACAATTAAAGAAATGGATAATGTGTGTCTTCTGTGTTTGCATCGTGTTTGCTCCGTGTCTTCATCTGTCTGCATCATGTCTACTTCGTGTTTTCATGATCTGTCTACATCGTGTATGCTTCGTGTTTTCATTCAATATATATTTCATAAATCTTTTTGGTATTTTAAATGCAAGTATGTTTTATGTCTATGACAAAGCTTGCGTATGAATGATTTGCTTGAGGACAAGCAAATTCGAGAGGGGATGGCTGTGATATCCCCATTTCAGTACATAAATTAATTATACATAAAGAGTATATAATATTAATAATCAATAATATTATAATAATCATATATTATATAATTATAATCATATATTATATAATTATAATTATATATTATATAATTATAAGTATTAATTATACATATAAATCTATCTATGAGTTAGATATTTATATGCCATAGATAATTAGTAAGATATTTATATGCCATAGATAATTAGTACATATCTGTATGACAATAATATATGATATTATATCTTTATTATATATTAAAGCAATATTTAATTATGATTCATATATAACATATAATCATATATAATACAATAATATATAATATATAGTCATATATTATTATGGTAATATATAATCATATATTATTAATATTAATATATATTATTAATATTAACATATATTATTAATATATAATTATATATAACTATTATAATAATATAATAACTACCTTATTAAATATATTAATGAAAAGACGCAACCCTATGAAGTGTTGATATATATATATATGTGTGTGTGTGTGTGAGAATTTCAATCGTTAAAGGGGAATCAAATATGAATGATCATGAAAGCTTTTGGGAATAAAGAAGCAAATCAGATGAAAATCTAATGGAATCTATACAAAATGGAGAAAAACTGAAAATGTCCAAAAAGGGGACATTACACTAGACTCAATGCACAATTGATCCTCATAATTATCTCGCATTGTTGTAGTTGTCTAGTTACCACTTGCCATTGATCTGGTTCTTGCAATTGCAAATAACTAATTCCAAGGTAAACATGTGAGTCTTCTATTGCTCATCCATGTCTCAGCGTTTGGTATGCATTGGTCTTAGGCTCTTGAACTCAAAAAACTACAATATACTTGCATACGATCACATTAAATAATGAGCAAAATCTCCAACAAGTAGATTTACATTGAATAATAGAACGAATAGGATGAATGTGAGTAGCATAAAATTACACAAGATATAAATAGACGTATTTGAAGAAACACAAACCTTGCTAAAGATATATGCTCAATAACTGATTACTGGTGGCATCGCAAGCTCCCCAACTTTCAAGACTCACAAAGATACATGAACCAAAAATTCAAATTTGAAGGTGCACTAATGCATTGAATAAAGGTCAATTCACCTAAACCAACTTAAAGAGACATTGTATTTTTTAAAATGCATTTGAGTGAAATTAATTCCAAGATATAACCATATGTGCATGTTATTGGCAAAGAAATCTGTCTTGACAAAAGTGAAAACCTTATTCTTTCTCATGATGGTGGAATAATCTGTATTGATTGTCAAAAATAGCCACTTGCATGATTAGGTTGACAAAATGGTTTGTCTTTGTGAAGCATCTTAGACAGAATCTAAGACACTCGTCCTTCATTTTTTGTTTATTGTCTAGGATTTTTACAACAGCCACAACTATTGTGGCTACATCCACACTGAGAGCAAAGCAAATATATTATTCAGTCATCGCAGCTTGCAGCTTACGTACACAAGGCTTTGCCCTTATATTTATACAATAGTCTTCAACTAAAGACAGACACAAATAAGAGGAATATGAAATGAACAAACATGACAAATGGACTTCACATCCAACAACTACTACATAAATTGCAATGAACCCAAATACTTTTTCATTCCCATTCTACATGCTCTATGTTGATAATTACAATGCAGTTTCAACTGGACTTTCTATCATTTATGTGTTGCATTTCATGGTTAGAACTTGGTTATGCTTTGCCAAACAAGTAATAAACCATCAACCTTTATTGGATAAACTTCTGTCAACTATTGCTTCATAGTTTCCCATATTTCCTTAAAAGTTTATTTTCAGCCAATAATTCTTGATTTCAATTCTTTAATCTTGAGATGATTATTTTATTTTGTCAAGTTTGCTCTTACAATACAATATCTTTATCTAAGCTCTTTTTTTTATGGAGGCCACAAAATATTTGTAGCTACCCGATATGGGAGCACAAGCCTTATGGCTGAACCTTTTTGGCTAAGAGCCAAGGACTAAGGGGTATCCATTCCACCAAATTCGCCTGGGGCACAATCCAAGCCTCATCCCTTTTCAATGTGGGGCACTCAGCAAGACTTGATCCTTGGTGGGCTCTTTGAGAACCTTTCAACTTCACTGGTAGACCAAGGGTCAATTGACTTATTCAGTATTTTCAAAACCATCTATATAAGAAAATATGTTCTCTTGTCCCATGTTAATTAATGCTTATGCATTTATATGTGTATTTGTGTGTGTGTGTATTCGTGTACCAAGCCTCTGCATCTTCATTTTCTAGAAAAATAATGCATAGGATTACCAGCTCTATTGTTCAGCTCATAAATCCATGATTTCACCCATTTAAAACTTAAATACAAACAAACGTTTTTTTATTTGTTTCCCTTGTTAACCTTTTAAGCACCAAACACTCATAGCAAGTTTCTATATTTAAGCTAGGGCCTTGAAAACTTGTTTTAATTTATAAATCAGTTATTTTCTCAATAATAAATCATTGTTTCAATCTTTAATTGCATAACTTTGGCTGTTCTTGAATGGGTCAAACCTTGATAGTGATTGATGTTTCTAAGCCAATGAGAGAACTACTGAAATTTAGAATATGCCAAATTTGATGTTTTTTATTTCTACATTGCAAATTCTAATATGATTATCATATGTCTATGGCAGAAAATTATATATATACACAATCTTATACCCTAATACATGATCCCACATAAAAATAGAATTCAGTACAACTGAAATTGATTATACTCATGAATGAGATGCAAAAAAATATTCCAAACAGTATTTGATACCATTACGTGCAACAATTATTCATCTTCTTACTGTACTAGAATGCCCAGTGACTTACACCAACAATGCACTAGAGGAAACAATGAAAGTGACTGCAATGTTCAACACAACGAAACTATTCCCATATAAGAGCACAAAAATTTAATCTCGAGCAGCCAGATATGAGAAAGAAATCAGCTATTTACTATATTTTGCTCGCCATTGGAAATGCAAAGAGGCAGCTATTTACAACTCCCAACAATGGAAAGAGTTACATTACAATTTACAAGATGTGGACGATGTTGTTCCTTTCCACTCGCATCTTCCTGACCCTCGATTCATGCATGGATGTAATTGATTGGTTCGCAGATGACTTTGAAACTTCAATGTTCTATAGTCCATGTATTTGATTGGTTTGACCTGCCTTAAAGGATTGATTGGTTCTCAGGCTTGTCGTGACAAATCATACCTTGCCCCAAATCCCAAGAAAGACAAAAAGAACATATCGAGGCATGTGGCTGCTATAATAAGGTAATGGAGGATCAAGTTGGCGAAATTTGAGAAACTTTATTGCGCATACTATTAGAATAATAATCAATAATTATTAGAAGGCAAGGCTTACAATTGTAAAAAAACACATTAGTGACATGTTTTTTCTATTTTTAAGATCAATATTTTGGGTGTTGGGTGAGTAATGTCGTGTTCATCCTCTAGCATAGTGTCATCCTCCATTTGTCATATAATGAAAATCTCTTTGTAATCAGCATCTTGTTATTGAATATTTAAATATTGTGTTCTTACTTGTAACTTCTATTAGGCTATACAGTATTGTATTAGAGAAGGGAATTACATGAAAAAAAATCTATTTTAAAAAGGTGGTGCAGAAGATGCAAGTGTTTGAAGATTTATTTGCATGGTGGGTATTTCTAGATAAATCATGCCAATTTATCAAAGGAAATCACCACTATTTTATAGGAAAGTGAATTTTTTTTTTTTGCAAAAGCGGCTAGGTTTAGAGTAAGAAATCATGTTCAATTTTAAATCACACCCCAAATAATTTGAAGATTCATGGGTTAATTTTTATGCAAAATTGCATTAAGTTTTTTAGAAGAAAAATTAGAGGGTTTACATTTGCAATTCATACATCTCACAAAAAGAAAATCGTGCCAAATTTTAAGGAAAAAAATGCACAACATTTTCCAATGTCGAGGCTAGGGTTTTTGAACTCTAGATAAGATAAGATAAAGATAAGATAATTTATTGATGTCCAACAAGAGACCGCCAATAGTGTCCAAGGGACTAAAAGCTACAAACAGGGAAACAACTAGCAATAGGAACACCAAATGGTGACCAAGGAAAAGAAAAACAAGAAGTAGAGGAGAACAACAAGGAGAGGATTGTAAGTCCTTCCTTGGAAAAGAAATCCATGACCGAAGGGTATGTACAAGGGCAACCAATCCCGGGTCGTCTCTAAGTCCTGTTGGAGGTAGAGTACTATTGTCTGGTGAACCCCCTGTAAGGTCTCACGGATCTGGTATGCCTCGAGACTAGAGTACAAAGTGGTCGCTTCATGCCTCTGGCGAGGGACGCAGATGAATAGAAGTCGGATATACGCTGATCCAAAACCTGCCTATGGGGCAAGACTAGCTTTAAAGTGTGATCATAGAGCTAAGTATTCTACACTAATAGATGTATTTGAAAAAGGTCAACAGGGACCTACAGTCTCTAAAAAGACAATGAAATCTCCCTCTAATCTCATAGTAGGTGGGACAACAAAAAATGTAGCGGGTCACTATTTCAATCTCAGCTAAAGTGCAAAGACAACAAATCCGATCTCCTATGTCAATGTGGTGGTATGTTTGAACTCGGAGCCAATGAGAACCAACTCAGAAGGAACCAAGAGAGATGCGGAGGGCATGACTCCACCGTCAGGCTAAATAGACAAGACGCACAATAATCCCATCCTTGATCTCCAAGAAGTGCTCCGCATAAAAGGCCAACCATGGACGCAACCCTCCTGAAAGGCTACTCCAAGTCGAGATAATGTACTGCCTATACATGTCAAGTCTTACATGCTCATTCAACTCCTAATAAGAGGGCAAGAGGTGGGCGAGGGCATCTAAAGAGCAACTAATAAGGAGGGAGACGATCAATCTTAATACCAACAAAACCCAATAAAGTAATGGCCTAGGTGTATCAACAAAGAGCTCTAGAAGTCAGCAATTATGACTAAAGAGCAATACACCAAGTATGAGTGCCTTTCACGACCATCCACCAAGTCAGCAAACCCTCAAAGGTGGTGAATAAACCAGATCAAATTGAAGATGGCCCTGAGTTTGAAGGAATGCACCCCAAACTCGGCCAAAACGACACTAAGCGAAGTGGATCTATAGCATCTAATAATACGTATGAGCAAGAGAGTCTGAACTCTTTCAACCGAATCCCAATTGGAAGCTAGGAAGGAAGGTCCCCACACCATAGAGCCATATAAAACTATCAGTCTGACCAAAGAGTCCAGGAGGAACAATTTAGAAGTAGAATCCTAAAAGTGATGTGCATTAATTGGATTTTAATATGGATAATGTTTATATGATATTGTTATGCATAATTTTTAGTCAAAATATGTTACCTTGGCTTATGGCTTCATGTCAATTTCTAGTGACTAATATTGTCTCCAAGACCTAAACAGAGAATATTCTTAAGGGCATTTCAATTGGTAAATTCATATTCTAAAATTTCTTACCTTAATTTAAATTTAAATTATGGTTTCAAGGCAAAATTTAGGAAAATCTTAGAAGGGGACATTACAAAAATAGAACTTCCATTGTCAAGATAACAGCATTGAATTTATGACAGGTCCTCATTCTAATAGAAAGAATTGCATTGAATACTATGTGCACAAGCATTGTATTAAATATCACCTACACAATCCAAGCACTACTCTCTCTGTCATGTCCCCATTTTGGCTGACATTGTTTAGCATGCCAAATCAGTCTATCACAGGCTCTCGTAGACTGGTGGTGATGTGGAGAGAGTCAACCAGCGACTATTTGGCAGTATTTTGTCCATACAGTTGATTAGTGATTTGGGCCTACATTTGTTATAAAGTTACTTTATTTGGGCCCAGTTTTATAATTTGATGTTGGGATGCACTTTTTATTATAAAGTAATATTTTATAAAAGTGCACTTTATTTCATAAGAATATTTGGATGCTTCTAGAATGTTTAAGTGACTTCTAGAGGAAGCTACTAAAAAGTGAATAAATAGACCCTATGGGTCTTGCATTTGATCATCCAGTTTTGTATTTTCTCCCTTGACATCAAATTGTGATTTAGTCACATAGTCTATTATGGAGCCAAGTGGTTTCAGATAGTCACTAGGTCTTTGGGAACGGAGTCTCCCTTGGATTCGTATAACTGAGGAGGTGAAATATCCTTTGAAGGGTTGCACATTTGGAGGTGATACTACAGTCACTTCAGCTAGGGCATCATTGGGCCTAAGGCCATTTTCAGCATTTCAGCATTTCAGGAGGCATTTTTAGTAGGGCCGAAATTATATGAGGCCGTTTTTAGCAGAGCCGAAATTATAGGAGGCCGTTTTTAGCAGGTCCGAAATTATAGGAAGCCATTTTTAGCAGATCCAAAATTTTAGGAGGCTTCTTTCAACAAACCCAAAATTATAGAAGGAGGGCATTTTCTAAGGACTATTCATTTTCAGTCATGGATTGATTGCAGGACATCTTTAGAAGGCTTAATTGGGGTGGAGAAAAGATTTATAGCTACTGGTTCGTTTTTGCTACAAGTCTGATCCAATTTTCAGAATTTCAGGATAGGGCTTTGGAACCATATTTTTATTCATATCTTCACTTAGAGGCATGTGATGATTCTGGGTGTTGTTGCATTCAATTTCTATCGTCAAAACAATCATTTCAAGGACAAAATTCGAGAAGCTTAGAGGCTGCATTTTTTTTTCCTAAAGTATTGTCAGGCAAGAACAGGGGGCGGCTAGGTGAAAGCATCGATTGGGCCTAAGAGAAGTTCATTTTGCTTGAAACTTGATTCTTTCATCAGCTCTTTTCTAAAGCATCATCATTTCTCCAGGTTCCTTTGTTTATCATTCATGTTAGCATTGCATTTTAGGTGTTATAAGTTTCAGCTGTAGGTGTGCATTATACAAACATTATCATATTTTGTAATCCATGTAAATGCCAAGAGTCTTGGCCATATTTCATGAGCATTGTATTAGAAATTTCATTGCAATTAAGGAGATAATAGTTGCTGGTATCATTTGAGCAATTCAATATCATTTATTATCAACTAGTTAGTTTGCATACCAACTATTTGTAAACATGCCAATTGGTTGTAGGTGTTCATTTCTCATGCTTAGATCATATATATGCATTGAATATTGCCAAAATTAGTTGCACATTCATGTTAGGTCATTGTTTAGACAATCTGGAGTCTTCTTGCAAGCATTCTTATTGATGCAAATTGAAGAAAAGAGTCATTTTAGCAAACTGAAATGTTATATATGTCATATGACCCTTGCATGTGAGTTGTTTGATGAAATTCCTTGAGCCTCCGATCAGCATTTTGAGGTCAGATTTGAGCAGAGTCATTACACTCTCTTTATATTGTTCAATAATATCTCTCTATATTGTTCATCAATATGATTTTTAATTCCAATCGTTCATCTATACTACAACTCATAGTTTAAGAGTACATATTTATGGTGAACACCTATTATAAATCTTTTCACTAAAAACTTGTTAATCACGTCTCTTAAAAAATAAAGAAAAATTATACATTTTGTCCTTCCACATTTTCTATATGGTTCAATCTATAGGCCTCTAATATATATGACACTCGGTTGCTTTTGAAAATCCTTACAACTTCAAACCCACTTCATTTCCTTTTAGTACAAGGGCCTTAACATATCAATGTTAAATGGAGCCAACTTTAAGAACTTCACATTGTAATTAAAATTCATTTCTAAAATGTCCCTTTTATATCATATGCATTTTTGTTGGACAATAATAAACATCTTTTGGGCCACTATAGTGCTTCTTTATTTGACAAGTGCAAGGGTAAAGGACCCCAAGCTATGAAAGTAACTAAGTCCCCAGCCTAGCAAGAACAAATCTTCAGCATTTCATCAAGCCACAATTTTGGAACATAGCGAAATTTTAGTTTTTCTCCAACTCTAAGAAAGAAAGATAAGTAAACAAGAGCTCTTTGAGAGCTGGAGTCCCTGCCTCTAGGGAAACAAATTGGACGTAATATTTGTTAAAATTATGGTTTTGAAAAGAGAAGTTATAAATTTTAGAAAATTTACTTTAGATTTTTAGTTAATATTTTAAATTTTAATTTTATAGAATAATGTGGCGACTACCCATTGTCTAAAAATATACAATGTAATGTAATGTATTGTAAAATTGCGAGATTTGAATGAATAGAGTTTTAACTAAGAAATTTAAGATTTTTAAAATTTTATTACATAAGTTAAATTTCGAGATTAATTGTTTTTAATTTTTTTATAGTAAAGTTTATATATATAAAGCAATACAATTCTTAATAGCAATAATATATTTTAATAAAAAATCAAATTTAGTAATTATTGATTTATATAAAACCAATTTTTAAAATAATATAAAATATATTAACATTTTTAAATACTATATTCAAAACTAAAAATTGTGATATTAATATTGATATAACATTATTTTTGTTGTGAAAGATAAAAACATGATTTTTTATTAATAAATCTAATCAACTTGCGACAAATATTTAAAAGATAAAGTTTTAATTATTTTATGACTCTAATGAACTTGTGACAAATATACAAAAGATAAAGTTGTAATTAATAATGAAGTTGTCACAAATATGTAAAAGATAGAGTGCAATTAATGAATTCATTAATGCATGTTAGAAAATATTGTATTTTTTGAAATGGAAAAATAAAATAAACCCCACCAAAAATGTAATGGACCAATTAGAAAAAGGTAATAAATCAACATAAATTAGTTTTAAAATAGAAAGTTTGTTGAACTTTAAGAATAACTTTAGAAATAGAGTAATTGTTGTCAAAAATTAATAGGGAGGGGGGGTTAAAAAAAAACATTAGTATCCTGCCTATTTATAGGCAGGGACTAACAAACGGAAGAGTGTTTACAGTAAAGAATGGCTAAGGAACCAAAGCTATGCTGGAAAATGAGTGCATCTTTGATAAGGTCAGTGAAAATTTGACAACTCTTCTTTTGGCAGACTCTTCACAGTGCATTATTGTACTGTATTCAAATCTCATATCTAATAGTTCTGTTTATTAAGAAAGCATTCTAGATCAGTAATCAGCCATTCAAAAAATTGTAGACCCTAATTCAAACACAGGCTTCTAAGGCCTTGTGCACTCTACATTTCAAACAGCCATGTAAGCCAGGCATGCAATCAATTCCAGCCATGTCTGAAAATAATGGAGATTTTGTTTAATATAAATTACATCAGAAAAAGACCAGTCAACCAATTTCAATATTGTCAATCAGGAGAGGCAAGAAAGGACCACCACTTTTAGCAGTTCCACCAAACATTTACAGTGAAATATAGGCCAAAAGAAAAACTCGGCAATACAGACAGGCAAGACATCTTAATCCATAATGGATTCATAATTTGGAATACCACGCTGTGTACTATGTTAAAAAGAACTTTCAAAGATTATCCTCTATAGAAGAAAAAACGTTCTAGAAAAAGCAAACAGATGAAATGTATTTCCACAAAGAATTATCATTGAGTACCTACCAACCAGGCCAGTTCTCTGTCCACATTTTAGGCTTACTGTAAGAGTTGGGTGTAAACTGGTCACAGTAAAACTGATTGCAAGTATTTATCTGCAAAGCACAACATACATATTAAGTACCAAGAATAATTTAGTTGAAAGTTAAAGAATTATTTCTCCTAAATAATGGCGGCTGAGGATATTTATAAATAATCTTATAATAATAATAAATGAAAAAACTAACAAATTATTTATGATCATTTTCAGCCAGAAGTTCCACTATATTTGAAGTCCAATAAAATCAATTTGTCGAGCCAGCATTCTTGGCATTATAGTTAACTTGCTTATCACAGTTTTCAAGTATAATTTAGTGTTAGTTTCTACAATATCAAGACTAAGGACACACATCTTGAATGTTTTTTGTAGGCATACTATTTATTATTCTACAACAATAGACAAATCATACATGTTCTTCTGTAATTTATATACTGGATGATAAACCCCATGCAATGTTTAAGTCCCTTAAATAGTACTAAAATTGTGATGAGCACACAAAATATCTTGCTGCTAAAAGAAAATATTTGAAATAATTATTTTACCACTGGGTCAGGAGCATCATATTGTTGGCACATTATCCAAGGCACACCTATATTCTGTGACAAGGCCATTTTTGCTGCCCACATTGCATATGGCTTTGCACCTTCTCCATAGTTACTTTCCATATCACCATACTCGTTTTCTATCTGTCAAATGGAGTGCAAAAGATCTGTCAGAATCACATTAAATAATATATCCATGCAAAAAAATTAATGACAAACAAATCAGTGACTAATCAAGGAGATCAAAACCTAGCCAACCCCGTCTATGTACTACAGCTGTCAAACATGTTTTCAGTTCACCAGATGTTGAATGGAGAATATAGCCTCCAGTTCAACCAAAAGGGGCTTATAGCCTCCAGTTCAACAGTTGATCACTAGAATTTTAGCATCGAGGTTTTGTACCATCAATGAAAATGAAATTTTGAAAGAATTGGATTATAATTTTGTATATTATGCTGGAAAATAAATTTTAAGCAACTAGAAATGCTAGAATCTAAATCTAGTTCTTCAATAAAATCAAGATTCTAAATTCTTTCTCAAAGCAATGAAAAGAAACAATTTCTTGAAGTGAAGCTTTCTTAATCAAGATTTAGATTCTAGAAATGCTAGAATCTAAATCTAGTTCTTCAATAAAATCAAGATTACAAATTCTTTCTCAAAGCAATGAAAGGAAACAATTTCTTGAAGTGAAGCTTTCATTCATTACAAGAGATAAAACCCAAAAAAGGAAAAAATGAGTTCAATTCCTCTTGAACAGAGATATCAATTTTCCACAATCCATCATAATTGTTTTCAGAGATTTCTGGAGTCAATTGTGTGTGTTTTTTAGCATCAACATTCAGGATCACACTCTGTGATCCATCATCAGGATTAAGCAAAGCAAGAGATGCATAATAGAAAGTCAATGCTAATGATGGATCTCTTGCTTTGCTTCATCCTGATGATGGATCATGGAGTGTGATCCGAAACATCAATGCTAAAAAACACACACAATCAAATCCAGAAATCTCTGAAAATAACCAATTCCCCTTGATTAACTCATGTTGTAATACACAAAGAATTGAGCCCATTGGTGCCCAAATGATTGTGGAATGCCAAAAAAAATCTCATAAATGCCCAACAAAAGAAACAAGAAAAGTCAAATTGTGATGAATTGCCTTTTATCAAGCAAGACCAAATTATATATTAAGGTGGACAAAAATGAAGAACCCACATTCAAGATTGATAAACTTCAAGTATTTATGGGACCTATTTAAAGTGGACCATAAAGCAATTGAACCCAAGAACACAATCTATATTTATTGGATGCCCCATTCCAGTTTCACTCACTATTAGTTTTTTAAATGCCTGCCATGTTTATTGGATGAGGAATCCTTATACTCTCAAAGGTAGGTGGTCATTTACAAGACTGCTAAAAATGGAAGAAATTAGCAAAGATGATATTCTGTAGATGACATAAGGGCCTTCAACGAGTATGGACTTTTACAAGTATACAGTGATTTGGAACCAATCTAAATCAAGTGGATCAGAAGTAAAATTATTGTAATCCAAGAGGATTATCATATGAGACATTGACATGTCTTCCTCGTACTAGGCAATTTTCAGCAAATACAGACCCTGGATCTAGCAATGACCACATAAGTTGTATGAAGGGGCAATATTTGTAAATTCCTTGGAATTGAGACGTAAATAACAAACATTAGTAATCCAAATAAGATTTACACTATTTTTTTGCAGACAAGAAACTGGGTCCACCACTCAGATAGAAGGTACCTCCTCTTATCGTAACACTGCCGTTGCTTTTCCTGTCATATGAAGCTAGTTCTATGAAGATGCATTCATCCCAAATTTTAGACAACCATCTTGTATTTATTATGTTAAACAAGCTTTCTATAGTAACAGCTTAAAGCATTTTCAATGATTTTAGGTAACTCTATGGAGCCTTGTTAAATTTAAGGATAGATTCTACCTCACACACTTGATTCAGTGATATCCAACTCCGGATTTGGGTCTGGTCCATAAACTGAGCTCAAAACCCAAGAGCAATTGATAAGCTTAGAGCACATTTCTTCAGAAAATGTTGATAAAGAATTCTGTTGGTGCATAAGATGGGGGCACTACAAACAACTATTGCAAAATACAGTTGTATGATGTTCTTATAAATATTCAAACAAGTTAGTGCCATTATTTTCTCATAATTAGCACCATATACTAATCCATGCAGACTTAAATGAATGTCCAACTTAACAGATCCATGCAGACTTTAATGAATGTCCGACTTAACAGTCCAAGGAAGCTGAAAGAAACAAGAAGTCTAAGCAAATAACGTGAACACTTGTATATATGCGAAATCAACACAACATATAGAAGGTAACTATTATCTTCTTATTTTGATCCTTCCCATGCACATCTGAGCAGTTGTCTGTGAGAGTGAGTCTAAGCTGAAAGAAACAAGAAGTCTAAGCAAATAACATGAACAATTGTATATATGCAAAATCAACACAACATATAGAAGGTAACTATTATCTTCTTATTTTGATCCTTCCCATGCACATCTGAGCAGTTGTCTGTGAGAGTGAGTCTCGGTTGTATGTGTGTTTGAGAGAGAGAGAGACCTGTGATAAAATTATAGGACCACCCTGTGATGCAAAAAGTTTCTCGCGCTTCATCAGATCGACAATAAATGTAGTGAATTTTTCCATGTATCTCTGAACAGATCACAAGCATATATTTTGTCAAGAGATAAGAAGTATGTATGTGAATAATATAAAAATTTCAGGCAAACACCATATATAGAAAAAAGTGTGTATTCCAATTCCTTGCAATATAGAATTTTCCCTCTCAAACAAGTCATCTAAATAGAAGCAAATTTAAATATCTGTTGTTCATTTCCAAACCTTAAAAGGCTCGTTATTTGTTCGAAAAACTGTCCCAGGTACATAATGAAGCCAGATTGGTATCCCTCTGCAATGCAGCAATATCATCCAATCAACTTAAAAGGCACTCTCTCTAGTACAGATCCAAGCATACACAGAATAATAATCTAGCCCTGCCTAGAGAATATATGACTATATGAACAAGAAAATCCAATTATAGACAGCATGATTGTGATAACAACACCAAATGGTAAGTCCTGATATGTGTTGGTTCGTTTAACTAGTTTCAATCCCACCACTTCACCACTATGAGCATTGTCTAGTGCAATGAATGCCAATGGGACCATTCAAATTTATAAGAAATTAGAATCAATCAGTCAAAATGATAAACTAATGAGAAATGGACCTTTAGAAAGTACAGGATTTTTAAATTAAACATTTATTTCTGGAAAATTTGTTGTATAACAGATACTTCAATTTCATTAAAAAAGAAAACAATTGCGAGCCTTAAAATAAATGGTTTAAAATGCATAGTGTTTCTCATATGTTTAGTAAATGGGTTAAAAAGCTAAGCATACTTGCGCCAGAGTTGTATTGGGATGTGTGACCACCTGTAAAGTCATGGTCACCAGAGACAACAATGGTTGATACTGTACATAGATTTATATAGCTAGTTTTTATCTCACTGCTTAACCCATGTATACATTATGTGACACAAATAGTGCAGTGTGGACCATTTGAACTAATCAGAATAATTCATCGAAGAAGTGACTACTCATCTGAACTGTGTCTCACTCGATAAAAAACTACAAGTGACTACTCATCTGAACCGTGTCTCACTCGATAAAAAACTACACTCCGTTTATCCCATTAACAATATCTTAAAAAAACACAAACACAGCAGAGATTCCAATTTTATTGAGCTGATAAAAGAAAATTTAACAAATTAGATGGGTGTATGTACAGTTGTTATAAAAACCAACTACTTGTGAACCCATGGCATTGAAGGTTATGCCAAATACAATTAGCTTCTCCTAACAACAATTCAAAAATATATATATATATATATATATATATATATATATTGAAGCTTCCTTTGCTCAGTGATATGAAATTGCTCCTATAGTGTTCCTAGGCCTTTCCATCAGAAGAATGAAGAATCCTACATGAATTTAAATGGTCATCAAAGACACGAAAGGAATTAAAAAACAAAATGTTGAACCATTGACTTGCACCCCATGAACTTCAAGATCCAAAGAGGTGATATAATTGACATCATTTTTACATGAATGTATAAGGAAGCAATTTGCTGAAGAGAGCAAGTTTATCTATCAACAATTACAGAGTACATATTTAAGCATGGGACCAAGAAGACCTTATTGCTTGTAACATGGAGGATTGCCTAAAGTTCAAGTCATATTCCAATTCCTTCAAATAATTGATCATTTTGTGTCTAAAACACATTCTTTTCAAGAAATACATATAATTTTGAAAGATGTGAAGCAACATTTGACAAGATTTTTAGGAGCTATATGCTATTTAGCACAAGCGAACCACTAAACAGGTAGCTATGGATGTACACACTGTTGCTTGTTCTAAATCAGCCATGATAATACATGTCCATGGATTTTCTAGGAAGCTTACCTAAGTCACAGTATCGTAATGAAGATCTCTGCAGTGCTCATCTACCTAAAAATCTTGCACAAATAATAACCTGCACAAAGACTATGAACCAAGAAGTTGTGAAAATGTTCTTTGATAATGTTTTCACACAGTAAATAGGTTCCTGTTCCTGGCTAGTTTTGGAATGGGTATCAGGAGGAACAGACACTCCGCAGAAACATTCAACAGTGTTTTATATGCAAACAAATAAATGCACAAATATTTAACCAAATGTCAGTTCATGTGTCATTAGAGTATCATAGTAAGCATCTAAAGACATTGGGATGAGCATCACATATCTTCAGTTTGTTACGATCATGTAATGAACGAATCAAAAATGAATGAATCCACCACCAAATTAAGTCAGAGACTCGTTTGGAATAAAGTCCTCAAGCAACTTTCAACATGGTACTTAGATAAGTTGAATGTCAATTGACAACCCATAACAGATAAAATCATAAAAGTGATCGCTTGGAATTCATGAAAATATCTCACATGGATACAACACATAATTCCCAAGTTATGGACCATTTGGTGCTACTACATATACGTACAATAATTGTTTCATCCAGCACCATGTAACACATCAGTTTACCATAGGACACATGGTATTTATATTTTGCGGGATAGAGTGCACAGGTATAGAACAAATGTAGAACTGTTTTATTATGTTCCATTCATGATCATACAAAGAGTTGTGGAGCTTTTGGTTGAACCTGGCAAGCTACAAAGTCATTTATTTTAGTAAATATAAAAAATGTAGTTATTCAAGCCATTTATGTTGAATGATGAAAATAAAATGGCAGTAGCATTACTGAAGGTTGAGGAATTAGTTCCAATGCTTGACAACTATTGCAGCTAGACACGATTCTGCAGTGTCAGACTAAGCTTTGCATCATTAAAGCATGTGTGACCAATAGTGGTGTGGTGTTTTTCACAATCAGAGTTGGAGTTGAAGTTTTAATGTTATAAAGTGGTTGAGACTTCAAATAAAACACATACTTTGATAGGAAAAGTTGATTGGGGGCCAGCAATGGTTCAAATGACGCCTGAACCATAATGAATCAACTGAACCAAATTCCAAGTTCTTCGAAGCACTCAACCACCCATCAATATCAATAGACAAGTCTGTGTCGGAGACTTCTCCAGTTCCATGGAAGCAAGAAAGGGGTTCTCACCAAAGCGTTGAGGCTGCTTCAAAGACTAGTCTGTCTTAAAGACAAAAAGCTCAAGATAACAAAATAAAAAATAGACATGGAGCACCTGCATCAAGATTGTGTTGACACTTGGTTTCTGCCAATAGATTATTCAAAGAATTCCACATAGCTGACTTATGGGAATCTTCAATACATAATTGTCAACGGTCATCTTAGATGAACGTAGTGTTCATATCATAAGTTACAATTTATTATAATTGAACTATCTTTAAACAATTGGGTTTGCAGTTTTCTATCTAAGATACTGATGCGTTCAGGAAAACCTAGGATGCAAGTGTGGATGCTTTTGGATACTCAGATGCGTTTGGCTGCTGCACAGATGCTGGCAGGAAGTTGTTTCAGCACCTGCTAATGTGCACGGGATGCGTCTGAGAGCATCCGGGGAGAATCTAGCAGCATCCAGGTGCATCTGGAGAGCATCCGGACTTTTTGAACGCCCAGTCATTTAGGTGACTTTAAAAAACATGTGTTTAATTGATTGATCAACATTGAACGATGAACTATGTTTTGATTTTGTAATTCAAATTGCATTGGAATCTTGAACTTGAGTAATTTACAAATTAGACTATTACTGTTATTTCAATTTGAACTATCAATGGTGAAGTATCATGACGTGGAATGGTTTATTTCTTAGTTACTGGATTTAGACCCTGCTGCCTGGATCCGGATCTAGGTTCGCACAGGTTCGGGTTCGCTGCGGGTTTGGGCAGGGGGTGGACCCACAGTCCACATTAAGGACCCTGCCCAAACCTGCAGTGAACCCGGACGGACCCATGGCAAACCTGGGAAGACCGATGGCGAATCTAGGAGGACCCACAACGAACCCGGGAGGGCCCACAACGAACTCTTATTTTTTTATGTATATATATATACTCACGAAACCAAATGGGAAAAAAAAAATTGCCCGAACCCACGAACCCGAACCCCGAACCCGTATGGGCAACTTAGTTTATTTTTGAATATTTCTTGCATTTCTTTGCATGCATAAATTATAGTATACATACATACGTGTGTGTATATATATATATATATATATGGACGCACCCAAACGCATCCCAATTCCCCCTAAAAAAATCCACACATCCACGCATCAGCATCAGAACCGGCATTAGTAACTTAGTTTTCAATATTTTAGGGATTTAAACTTAGCCGCATAATAGTGAAGAGCATGAATACCTATACAATCTAGTCCATTCTTCTGACAAACTATGTTACATGAAACCTGCATCTCAAAAGGATTTTATTAAAGTTAAATCTGTTCTAAATCGAGCTTCCTTTTTCCAAATGAATTTTGTGCACTGACTGACATAATTAAAGTTGGTACTGTAAGGTGCTTTAAACAGTAGAATAAGACTCACTGAATTAGACTACATATGATGTTTATGATGTTTAGAACAGATGACTTAGCCCCAATAAACAGATGAGATGATCCTCATAACTTAATTGTAAAGTTGTGACACCCAAATATGCTTGCCTCACAGCACACAAATTGACTCAATTTCTAATTCAAATAAACATTTACTCGTTGATTGACCTGTCATATACATGTTTGAGTTACTAAGCTAGAAAGCCAACACCTTACTATATACTCTTACCCCTAGTACAGACATCCCTCATATCTATATCAGGCAAACTGATCTTGTGATTTATTGAAATAACTATCTGTTGTGACTGCACTTTGTAATATAAAATTTGCCTACATGTTGCTGTGAAGCTGTTGGAGGTTCATAGTGTTTATACAGAAAATCTATTCTATTTTTTTGTCATGGCTGAGTTGGCATACTGCCTGGCAATCTTTGTAGCATGTTTTTTTGCAATGATAATAAGAGTATTCTTTGCAAGCAACAAAGCATATCAAATGTGTGTAAAATAATTATGTTCTCAATATGATGTCAGATGGTATTGGAAGGGTTGTGCTTAGGATATGATTTCACTTAGCATCCTCATCTGGAATGAATATTGTCGTATATACATCCCAGCAAAATGATCAAGATGTCTTTGGGGTGTCTCTTGTGGGCATGGACATTCGAGAGTACCCCATTTCAACAGCAATGCTTGAAAGTCTCCAGCCAGTGCTCTCAACAAATTTCCAAAAAACTGAATTTATTCTCACAAACTCAATGAAACCCTCCCACTTTACCCCCTTAACCTGAACCTAGAAAAATGGAATCAATAGAAATTTGTACCGCGAGGAGTGACACCTCTAAAAAAATTAATCTATTTTGGATATTAGGTTCTTCTAATTTGGCAGAACAGGCATGTTTTCTAGTTGCACGAATCTCTAGTTGATTGATTATGATTCAGTATGACGAAGTTCTGCAGGAGTAGCCTTCATCTAACTGAGGTTGCCAGTAGCAAGATTCCAAATATATCATTTATGGCACTCATACAGTATGGCCGGCATTCTGCCTGACAATCTCTGTAGCATGTATATTTGCACTAGACAATAAGTATTATTTGCAAGCATTAAGAATATCAAATGTTGTGTAAAATGAATATGTTCTCAATATGATGTTAGATGGTATTGGGAAAGTTATGCTCAGCATATGATTTCACTTAGCATCCTCATCTGGGATGAATATAGTGGTATGTAAATCCCACCAATATGGTCAGAATGCCTTTGTGGAGTCTCTTATGGACGTGGACATTAAATAGTACTCCATTTCACCAGCAATGCTTGGAAGTCTTCAACTGGGGCTCTCAAAAAATATCCAAAAACCTGAATTTTATTCTCACAAACTTAATAGAACCCTATCATGTGCACCCTTTTAACCTACACCCAGGAAAATAGAATCAATACAAATTTTTATTGTGGAACTGATGCCCTCCAGAAATGTAATCTATTTTGGTTATTAGGCTGTCTCCTAGTTGAGTAGAGCAGACATATTTCAAGTTGACAGAGCCTCCAGTTTATTGGTTAGGAGATTCAGGATTCAATAAGGCGAATGTCATGTCCCCTTTCTAGCGACATAACTTCTACCGGGGATTTGCCTATCATTGACTCTCGTAGGCAAATGATTTTGGAGAGAGAGTCATTCTGTTGACAGATGATTACATTCTTGCTCTCAGAAAGTTATTATCCAGTAAGTGGGGCCTACTTGTTTTAATGTCGAATTGAGATTGTACTTTAACTTTATAAAGTTATTTATTTAATTTTATAAAGTAATTAATAATAAAATACATTATAATAAGTTATTATAATAAGTTGTTCTAGAAGCTTCCAGCGACTTCTCAAAAATTAAATAAATAGAGGGCAGGGGGCACCCATTGGAGACAAGCGGTTTTGTGGATTCCACTTCTATCTCAATTGGAGCAATTTGTAGTCATTGGGTCTGCAAATTCTCAAACTATCCTTGGAAACGAAAACTTCCATGGGTAAGCAATTTTGAGGATGTGGAATATCATCCGAATTATTGCAATTTGGAGTGATATTGCAGTCACTTCAACAGAGCGAAAATCTGTGGCCTAAGGCCAAGTGAGAGATTCTTGCATTCTTGATTGACTAAGAGGAATAAATCGCCATCTTTCAAGATTATTGCAAGATTGGGAAAATTCGTAGTGGAAGCCAAAATATCGATTGGGATCAGACAAGAGTCTGATATACGTTTCAAGTAAAAGAGGCGGAATTACAGTCAGTAGACGGAATCACAAGCAGAGTTCTCCTTCTAGCTAATAACTGCGGGCCATCTGATCTGCCGGAGTCTCATGATTATCGGCATCTCATGATTCCTTGCAAAAGATTAATGGCGGGTTTCGGGTCGGACAGGAAATAATCGGCCACGCGATTTGAGTTAAAGTGAATATAATGGTCAAAACGGCAGCCACGACCACAGTCTGGGAATAATCGGGGTCATTCCTTGTGAGTCTGGGCATTCCCGACAATGAGCTACGCATTCATGATGTACGTCTGTTAATTTCAGCGGCTAAAACTAGGTGTTGTTTAATCCAATATTGACTGTGTTAAGAGATTAAAAGCGAATTTCTCTGGACTCGACGGAAATCGATCTGTAGCATGATTTGTATCAAACATTGGGCGACTCGCGGGATAGCTAGGAACGATTCTCAGATACCATTTTGACTCAGACGACCAGTACGCCATTATAACTAGAGCAAGATTGCACAAACTATAGCAACTGGAGACAGCATTCAGCACGATTTTCGTAAAGAGCCGACAGGGACAGTCCCAAATCCGTCAGTAACTTCATCAGCAAGTTTACAGTCAGACTTGGAGGAGTGTATTCATGCCTATGATGATTCATTGGAAAACCTCAGGTTCTTGCTGTTAATCTCATTGTATAAAAACTAAGTATGAACATTGTTATTCATTTACCTTTTTGATATTACCATTGAAGTGTCACAGATCTATTTGTTCTCCTGAACATTGTTGTTATTTTATTTATCAATACACCTGTTATATCCATTCTATAAGGTGGATCTGTTTGAGATTTAACAGTTACATATTAAGTATTTGACAAATTTGACATAAGCTCAGTATTAGGGTTTTTGGTGACCTTTATAATAAGGGTCATCTCAGTGGTATTAGAGCAGTATTCCTGCCATCCTATTGGGTAGAATATTTTATGCAACCATATTCCAGCTATTATATTCGCAAGAGAACAATATTTAAGGGCAGAGATATGGGTGAAAGACAGTCACAGAGTCCACCTAGATTTCCCAGAGTTGATGATGATGAAACCAGAGAGTTTTACAGAATCATGACTACCGGACAGCAAGAAATAGCTCAATCACTACAAGCTTTGACTGCCATAATGGAGAGAGTTGTTCAGCCCAGGATTCAGGAACAAGGTAGAGGTACACTTGATCATGATAATAAAAGTGTGGCAGGCTCACAGGGTGCTCCTAGGCGCAGATCATGGACAGCAAATAGGCCTACTCGTCCTACTTTTCTAAGGGAGGAGGCTCAGGAGATAGGAGAAGACGATTCGCCAGATGGTTTTCAGGATGATCTTAGAGCTGCTACTGCAGAATGGCAGGCATTACCCCCACATGTGCGTGAACTATTGAACTTTGATCGCTATCTGAACCAAAGGAGAGAGCACTTGAGGAGCAGCCGTCAGAATAGGAGGTCTAAAGGAGGTCATGATAGTGAGTTGCAGCGAGCTGTTAGGAAACTCACTTTACCATCTTTCGATGGTAGTGGTCAGAGGACAGCACAGGCTTGGGTTCATAAGTTGGATACCTTCCTAGCATTAAGGCCTATGTCTGAGATAGATGCCATCAGGTATGCCACCTTGAATTTGGAAGGCGCAGCTCATGATTGGTGGTCACATGGGATGGTTACTTTGCAGCACAATCAGGTGACATCCTACCAAGACTTTGTGGATAGATTGGTTGAGCGTTTTGATAAGAAGGATCCAAAGATTTATTTCCGCGACCTCGCACAGTTGAGACAGTCAAGCAATTTGGAGGTTTATATCAGTGAATTCCAGAGGTTGTCAATTATGGTACAAGATGTCTCTGAGAGACGATTGGTTATATTATTTACAGAGGGATTGTCTGAACCCCTCAAGGGGTGGATTAAGGCATTTGACCCACCAACACTGCAGGAAGCTATGAGGAAAGCACGGAGTATGGAGCTTACAGCACCTTCTAGCAAGTTCACTGCCAGGAGTACTACTTCTTTTAGAGACAATAAGAAGTTTAATAAGAATAAAGGGAAGAGTATTGATACCAAAAGAAAATCTACTACACCCCTGGATGCAGAAGCATTAAACGACTTGCGCATAAAAGAAACTATGCTTTTATTGCAAAGGACCATATGACAAGGACCATGATTGTCCTTTGAGACCTAAGGGAAAAGCCAATAGAATTATGTGGGCACATTACGAAGGATCAGATTCTGACAGTACGGCAAAAGAGGATGATCACAATAGTTCAAAACCTGAAGGAGAAACAGGAAATTCAGAACAAAAGGAAGAAATTGAGTTACATTTACAGCAGGGGCGTTTGTCTAGTACTCAGCAGGAGGGATCTTTTAGGTTACGTGGTGTTCTAGCAGGACAGAAGGCGATCACATTGGTTGATACAGGTGCCACACACAACTTCATTGATGCACGTCTGGTTGAGCGCCGTGGAATCAAGACAGAGGAGTTTGAGGATCTCCGAGTACAGGTTGCCGATGGATACACTCTTAAGTGCAATAGAATGGTCAGAGACATGCCTTTACGTCTGAATAATTATGAGTTTAAAGCAGATTACCATGTGGTCAATATGGGCGACTTGGATATCGTTTTGGGTATGGCATGGTTACGTTTATTGGGCGAAGTCACTTTCCGTCTCAAGGACATGGAGATCAAGTTTGAGGTAGATGGGAAGCAGCATGTGTTGAGAGCTATCAGGAATAGTGATATCCGAACTATTTCTCTCAGAAGATTGGAAAGATTGGTGAGGCATAACGATATTGAATGGGCAATCGTGTGTACTCTCATGCCTGCAAAGGATGAACAACAAAAGACAGAATATCATCCAGACATCCAGATATTGAGGGAAAAGTATAGTAAGGTATTCAACGATATTCCACCTGGTACACCACCTGATAGAGGGATTGAGCACATCATCGAATTAGAAGAGGGTGCTAAACTAGTTATGATCACTCCATACAGGCATCCAAAGAGGCTCAAAGATGAAATAGAAAAAACCATCAAGGAGCTTCTCGCAATGGGACACATTAGACCTAGTAGTCTCCTTTTGCTTCTTCAGTAGTTTTGGTAAAAAAGAAAGATGGTTCTCTTCGGATGTGCATTGATTATAGAATGTTGAATAAGAAGACCATTAAGAACAAATATCCTATTCCACGAATTGATGAGTTGATAGATGAACTACATGGGGCATGCTACTTTAGTAAGATAGACCTGAGATCCGATTACCACCAGATTAGAGTCAGAGAACAGGACATAGAGAAGACTACCTTCAGATGTCATTGTGGACACTTTGAGTTTGTAGTGATGCCATTCGGGTTGACCAATGCACCAGCTACTTTCCAGTCCACCATGAATAAGGTCTTCCATCATCAGCTGAGGAAATTTGTGTTGGTTTTCTTTGATGATATCTTGGTATACAGTCGGACATGGCGTGAGCATATGGAGCATTTAGAGACAGTATTGACGACCTTGCAGGCAGAGTCTTTGTATGCCAAAGAGTCCAAATGTGATTTGGGTATGACCGAGTTATTATACTTAGGTCATATTATCAGCAGAGAAGGAGTACGGATGGATCCTGCTAAGATTCGTGCTATTGTGGAGTGGCCTATTCCTGAGAACCTGACCTGAGAGGATTCCTTGGTTTATGTGGCTTCTATCGCAGATTTGTTTGCGGATATTCGCGACATGCAGCTCCTATGACAGATTTGCTCAAAAAGGGAGCTTTTGTTTGGACAGCAAAGGCACGGGCTTGTTTTGACAGATTTAAGGAGATCATGACTTCATGCCTGGTACTAGCATTGCCCGATTTCTCCAAGCCATTTGAACTTCAGTGTGATGCCTCAGGAGATGGTATTGGGGCTGTTTTGATGCAGGACAAACACCCTATTGCATATGAGAGCAGGAAACTCCGTGGGCCAGAGAGAACATTCAGCATTTACGACAAGGAGATGTTAGCTATCATGCATGCATTAGCTAAGTTCAGGCAGTATTTAGTAGGTGGTAAGTTTTGTATAAAAACTGACCACAACAGTTTGAGACATTTCCTTGGGCAGAGAGATCTCAATGATAGACAGCAGAAATGGGTGAGTAAGCTACAGGCATACGACTTTGATATATCATATGTTAAGGGCACTCAGAATGTGGTAGCAGACGCCTTGTCACGCAGGCCGCATCTTAGTGCGATGATTGAGATCTCTGAGGATTGGAAGCATTTGATTGTTGCAGAGTATGCTAGAGACTCTTGGGCATCTGGGATAGTTGATGGAACAATTGTTGATACCAGGTATTCACTTGTGGATGACTTGATCATTTACAAGAGCAGGATCTTTTTAGTCCCAGGATCGAAGGTGAAACGGTCTATTATGCGGACTCTTCATGATTCACCCATAGCTGGTCATCCCGAGTACTTTAAAACATATAGACAGGTGTGGGAACGGTTTACATGGAAAGGACTCAAGAAGGATGTATTGCAGTATGTTCGTCAGTGTCCGGTTTGCCAAAAGAATAAACAAGAGCACACTTTCCCAGCAGGACTCCTACAGCCACTTCCCATCCCAAACCAAAAGTGGGAATGCATATCCATGGATTTCATTACAAGGTTGCCCAAGGCTCAGGGACACAACTGCATTTATGTGGTGGTGGACAGACTAACAAAATATGCTCACTTCTTTCCCATCACCACTACTTATACAGCAGTACAGGTAGCTGAAGTTTTCTTCAGAGAGGTTTTCAGGTTACATGGGATACCCCGTAGTATTGTCAGTGACAGGGATAGTAGATTCTTGAGTCATTTCTGGAATGAGGTGTTTCGGTTATGTGGCACTGAGCTCACACCTAGTACTAGTTATCACCCGCAGACTGATGGACAGACGGAGATAGTAAACAAGTGGGTGGAAGGCTACTTGAGGAACTACGTGGCTGATCAGCAGAAGGCATGGGTAAGATGGATTTATTTGTGTGAATATTGTTACAATACCACTTTTCACATGTCAATTCAGATGACACCTTTCTGAGCATTATATGGGTATGATGCACCGAGCTTTATTGACTTGCTGATGGGGGATGTCCGAGTTCCACGTGCCGGGGATTTGATTCAAGAGAGTAAAGACATTATTAGCACTCTTCGGGATAATATCGCTCGGGCACAGAATCAATATAAGCAGTATGCAAATCAGAAGAGAACTGAGAGAAGCTTTGAGGTTGGTGACATGGTTTACCTCATGCTTCAGCCCTTTCGGCAATCTACTCTTAAAAGAAGTGGGTCAGAAAAGCTTAAGCTTAGATATTATGGGCCTTTCAGGATCACCAGACGAATAGGGGAATTGGCTTATGAGCTTGAGCTTCCAGCAGATAGCAAAATGTATAATGTGTTCCATGTGTCGCGCCTCAAAAAGGCGCTGGTACAGAATGTGGTACCTTCTACAGTATTACCTCTTTTGGATGATGAAGGGAAATTGATCTTAGTGCCGAAATTCATTTTGGAAAGTAGGGAAAAACAGCTCCGCAGAAGGGTAATCAGAGAATATTTGGTTAAATGGAAAGATCTACCAGTTGAAGATGCCACTTGGGAAAATGAAACAATTTTGCAGCATCCAGCTTTGGGATTGCTTGAGGACAAGCAATTTCAGGAAGGGCGAACTGTCATGTCCCCTTTCTAGCGACATAACTTCTATCGGGGATTTGCCTATCATTGACTCTCGTAGGCAAATGATTTTGGAGAGAGAGTCATTCTGTTGACAGATGATTACATTCTTGCTCTCAGAAAGTTATTATCCAGTAAGTGGGGCCTACTTGTTTTAATGTCGAATTGAGATTGTACTTTAACTTTATAAAGTTATTTATTTAATTTTATAAAGTTAATTAATAATAAAATACATTATAATAAGTTGTTCTGGAAGCTTCCAGCGACTTCTCAAAAAGTAAATAAATAGAGGGCAGGGGGCACCCATTGGAGACAAGCGGTTTTGTGGATTCGACTTCTATCTCAGTTGGAGCAATTTGTAGTCATTGGGTCTACAAATTCTCAAACTATCCTTGGAAACGAAAACTTCCATGGGTAAGCAATTTTGAGGATGTGGAATATCATCCAAATTATTGCAATTTGGAGTGATATTGCAGTCACTTCAACAGAGCGAAAATCTGTGGCCTAAGGCCAAGTGAGAGATTCTTGCATTTTTGATTGACTAAGAGGAATAAATCGCCATCTTTCAAGATTATTGCAAGATTGGGAAAATTCGTAGTGGAAGCCAAAATATCGATTGGGATCAGACAAGAGTCTGATATACGTTTCAAGTAAAAGAGGCGGAATTACAGTCAGTAGACGGAATCACAAGCAGAGTTCTCCTTCTAGCTAATAAGTGCGGGCCATCTGATCTGTCGGCGTCTCATGATTATCGGCGTCTCATGATTCCTTGCAAAAGATTAATGGCGGGTTTCGGGCCAGACAGGAAATAATCGGCCACGCGATTTGAGTTAAAGCGAATATAATGGTCAAAACGGCAGCCATGACCACAGTCTGGGAATAATCGGGGGCATTCCTTGTGAGTCTGGGCATTCCCGACAACAAGCTACGCATTCATGATGTGCGTCTGTTAATTTCGGCGGCTAAAACTAGGTGTTGTTTGATCCAATATTGACTGTGTTAAGAGATTAAAAGCGAATTTCTCTGGACTCGTCGGAAATCGATCTGTAGCATGATTTGTATCAAACATTGGGCGACTCGCAGGATAGCTGGGAACGATTCTCAGATACCATTTTGACTCAGATGACCAGTACGCCATTATAACTGAAGCAAGATTGCACAAACTATAGCAACTGGAGACGGCATTCAGCACGATTTTCGTAAAGAGCCGACAGGGACAGTCCCAAATCCGTCAGTAACTTCATCAGCAGGTTTACAGTCAGACTTGGAGGAGTGTATTCATGCCTATGATGATTTATTGGAAAACCTCAGGTTCTTGCTGTTAATCTCATTGTATAAAAACTAAGTATGAACATTGTTATTCATTTACCTTTTTGATATTACCATTGAAGTGTCACAGATCTGTTTGTTCTCCTGAATATTGTTGTTTTTTATTTATCAGTACACCTGTTATATCCATTCTATAAGTTGGATCTGTTTGAGATTTAACAGTTACATATTAAGTATTTGACAAATTTGACATAAGCTCAGTATTAGGGTTTTTGGTGACCTTTATAATAAGGGTCATCTCAGCGAAGTTGTGCATCCCCCAATGGCATAGCCTTGATCTAACTGAGGTTGTCAGTAGCAAGCTTCCAAAATTGTGTATCAACTATTATCTGCATATTAATTTACAATGCTTCAATGGAAGCTTAATCAGCAATTTGTTGTGAATTTTTAGAAGAAAGTTGCATATTGCATTCATCGTCTTCACTCAACCTATCCTGCATATAAATTTGCAATACTTCAATGGGAGCTTAATCGGCATTTTTTGGTGGATTGCTACACTAGAGTTGTATATTGCATTCTTGGCCTTCACTCAACCTATCCTGAAAGAAAATAGCAATGCATGAGTGCAAAAGGCAGAAAAACAAACCCAAAAATCCATTCTGCTGCTATAAATGGACCAATCCTCAGATTCACGTAAAGCCCTGCCTGCTGAGCAATCTTCACAAACTTGACCAAATCGAAACGGTCTTCAAAGTAATACTGCACAATCACATATATGGAAATTCTACTATTTTATTAAACTGCAGTTAGTGTGAAAAAGTGAAGCTTGCAGCAAAAGAAATCCAAACAGATACGAAGTGTCAAACAAGAACTTATTATTTTTAATCTGTGCAGTAGATAAGAAATGGAACTTACAGTGCCTTCTTTAGGTTCATGCCCATTCCAAAACACATAAGTGTCAATCACGTCAATTCCTCCTTCCTTGGCTTTCGCAATCAAATCTGGCCACATCTGTCCAACCCAAACAGCTAATCAGTACAACCTACACCGATATTTTTTTTTAAATTAACAGTAGGAAAACTTCTTTTGCTTAAATTAACAGTAGGAAAACTTCTTTTGCTTCACACTACACCTCAAGTTTACCAATTACAGACATCAATAAATATGAGAGTAAGGTATATTTCATGTAAATCAGTTTTATTATGCCACTGTATTAGATGTGTTAAGTTGCTTGTGTGATATATAAGGAATTTGCAGCCCTGGCATAGACATCTATTTCTCTCTTCCATTTCCTTTGCAATTATGTGATTCTCTCATAACCTCATATGGCATTAGATTTAATTAGTTGCCTGCACCATAAAAGCTGTCTAGTACTAACACACACATTGAATTCCATGTTTTCTTTGCTTGCACGGTAAGTTGGATAAATCTCTGCAGCTAGTTTTTCTCATTCGACCATGTGACTCAGGAATATCATACATACCATGGTTGTGGATTTATGAAATTGTCAGTGTCCCAAGAAGTTTGTATCCCTAAGACGACAATCAAATTTCTCTCTTCCTTGTTCGGTCAAGTTGTAGACTATAGTCTAATATAAAACCCAAAGTCTCCAAGGAAAGAAAAGAAAAAAAATTACCACAACGTCCATTTCCAAATAAGATTCCCCGCCGAATATGAGTGTGAACTCTTATTTCTCTTGATTTGATATAACAAGTGAATCAGTCTGAATTTTACTTCAAACAGAAATTTAAGCTCTTACCAGGTCCAAGTTGAAATTTACTGAACAACGGCCTATAAGACCTACTAGAGCTGAAACACCATTGCATACATGTGAAAACCAATGCAATTAAATGACAACCAAACTCCTGCCATGGTCCATCGATCATGCCAGTAATGTACGCAAGCTGGGAGCCCCCAATTCTAAGAAGCCCAAGAAAGTTTCAGGCATGCAAGCACCACTACCGGGACCACGGGTACATAAACTTACAGTTCGACTACACAATCCTATTTAGTACCAGAAGCACATGGCGGTGAACCAATTTTGACATCATCAGTTTCTTGCCGAACCACTGAATATCATTGACAGTAAAACTCCTAAACATGGATTCATCGAACATGTTAGCAAAATAGACAAAATAGACTCAGACTCCTCTTTTCTCTAATTACTTCCACAAGGAATCCAGCACCATTACCGCGATCATAGATAACTGAATGTGTACCCAAATCATACAAACCCATTCGGTGCAAATACCAGCTACATATCAAGGTTTGAATCACAGTTTTGCATCTCGCCAAAAGGTAAACATTATCATTCTTGTCATCCAGTAGCCTTTTCAAATTTTCAAGGCTGTCGGTATTTAGTGAATGTCAGAAGTCATCTACCAACACACAGCGTTAAAATTATCATTATCATTCTCATTGTTAAAAAGCCTCTTAGATTTCCACGGTTGTCTATATTCAATGAATGCCAGAAACGACCCCATAACAGAGTGCTAAACTGACTAAAACAGCCAACATCGCTACTGGGCTACCACAGACTTTTCAATGTCACGGTATACAAAAGTAAACCAATAAAACACCCAATCAAACTATTAGGCCATTAAAGACAACATTTGCATTATACTGAGGTATCTCAATGTGGGCTAGCCACTTGACTAATAGTTACATAAGCATACCAATTCATTCACTGCCCATCTTTAGTCTAAACTTAATATACAAAATTGTCCGAAAAGGAGAGATGCCATTGAACTGTATATTAACAATGACATAACATACTTTAATAAGTGGATTTTACACATAGCTTATGACCATTGAATTTTAATGTTAGCAGTGGCATTGGATTTCATGTTCGCGGAATAGTTTACATATCTTATGTGGAGAACAGAGAAACTCACTGCAGGAACGCTCCTAGGATAATGAATGGAAGCTGACATGAGCAGCTTCCTTTGGCCATCAATAATAAGAGATCTATGATCATATGAGACATTTGCAGCATATGCCCACTTAAGATCCACCACCGTAAATATGATGAAGACGAACAGCCACACTAAGAGAGCTCTTTGAGTAACAGTTGCCATTGTTACTACTCTCACAGACTTATTGGGCACTCCCCCATGCTAATATATACACATTTCTGTGGGTGTATATGTGTGGGGAGATCAAGAGACAAAGCACGTTATGGAATCGGATGCCTTGTGTGAGGATCAGTTTGGATGAGATTCAGGTGTATTGATTGAGTCGGTGAATTAAATATTGGCTTTATTCCTCACATAAAACTAAAGATTTGGTGATCTTTGATTTTGGGTAAATGTGGCGATTTTGTGAAGTTGATGCCAGCCGATCAATAGCAATAAATAAGTATTGTTGCCGGACATTCTAATACGTCGAGTGTTATTTACTGGGCTGGCTTTTAGCTGGCTGCACTGACAAACACCCAAGTCCAGTGGGGAAGTGGGATCAGCTGTAGCTGCTGTTTCTCATTTATCCAGGTGCCTATACTTGGACATTAAATTTTTGGCTTCAACTGGACTAACGGATTATCTCTTATTCATTAGTTCTCGTTACACACAGCTAAATTAAACATCGAGATTGAGGGCAATGATAATAAATTATTTTTTTAAAGAAAAAAAACTTCTCCCAATATTAAAAAAAGATGATTTTTCAAAGATTGGGAGTTTATATAAAGGCCAGAAATTATTAAATAAAAAAGACAACGGTCTTCATCTGGTCTTCAAATTTGTAATTTTTTTAACATGATATCCTAGGCTGAGCCGGATGCGCCCGAGGTAAAACAAATGAAATACTAATTTTCATATGCTATCAAATATTCCTAAATCGAACATGTTTTATTATTTTACTTTCTAATTATTAATTTTAAACTAGTTTTAAAAGATAATAGATGTACTAATAATAATTGATGGTTTTCTAGGATTTTTTTTTTTGCTCTGCGAATCCAGCAAATATGACGAAAGCAACAAAAATGACGAAAAACCTCGCAAAAAATGATCTCCCTAAATCAAGGTTTTTATGCATTTTAGCAGAAAACTGGATCTCAGCCTCCTTTGACGACCAATAAATATGATGCCCTTTCACAATGCAGTCACGCACAAGGCAACGCCCAGGATGGAAATAAAAACAAATTCAAATATTTTGTATGGCAACACGATGAACGAAATAAGGAGATTCAACACAATCGGCCCCTTGAGAAAAAAGATGGATGGCAGACGGCGCGCAAGAGGAAAAAGCAAGGACAATCTTGGCACAATCGAAATGGAAAAAGAGGAACGATTCATCAACAAGAATCCCTTTACAGTAACACTAGATATGCGGTGAAATCAAAGCTTAACCCTAACCCCAATCTGATAAAGCCAGAAAAGCCCTGAGTGGTGTCTAAAGCCAATTCTATCCCCTTGGGAAGGACTCAAGAAATAGACTCAAAAAACAAGAACCCTTCGGCACCCCCGAAGCAGTATTATGAACACATTTCAAAATTTAAAACTCTCAACAAGGGGAAAGAAGTATGCATCCCTCCGCACCGAAAAAGAGATCAAGTCGTCTTCAAACAAAACATGGAAAATCATTCAAAGTCAAGCTTCATGAACAAGAATACTTCTGGGGAAGAGATCATAATCAACAATGCCTACAATGAAGGGAGATGGAAAGACTGTGAAAGTAAGGGAATATATATGTATTGGAATGGTCCGTCAAGGCAAAGAGCCAGGCTGGTGAGCATTTTTTCAAAAATATGGAGCAACAAGGTAAGTAGCATTAACTCATTTAATGAAAAAATCTGGTTCATTTTATGCTGAAACACACAGGATAAAGAGGAAATCTTGAAATCAAACTTTGTTTTTTATAAGGGCCATCATGTTAAATTCCTAGCTTGGCATCCAAATTTCAATAAAGATCACATCAAAAACTTAGAAACTATAATCTGGATGGAAAGTATTGAGGTACCATCTGAATTAATGGAAGAAACAACAATTAAAAAGATAGCTAATTCATTAGGAACTATAATAGGTTATGCAGATAACATCTACAGATCTAATACAATCAGGGTGTTGGTTCAAACTAACCAAATCAATCAAACCAACAGGAAAGTAATTACTAATAGATCTATTTATAATCTAACTTTCAAAGAATATTCAGGGTATATTAACATAATAGTAGATCCAAATTATGCAACCTCAGATATAAAAATTAACATTAAAATTTGAAAAAAGAAGACAGGCAAAATAGATGGAAGGAAAGTTATGGAAATCAAAGAGACTCCAAATGCCAAAGAGTAACTGAATGAAAAAAGAGAGGAAATCATTTATAAGGAAAGCAGACCAATAAACAAAGAAGTATCTACGAACATCAGAGAGGACATTGAAGAAAGTTTGGAAACTGAAAGGAAAAAAGATATTAGCTACTAGCACTCATTAACCAAACTGAAAAACTACAAGGACTGTTTGTTGGAAAAGGAATTGATTGAGGAAATGGACTAGAATATTATGAAATTAAAGAAACTGATGCATGAAGTCCTATTGATTCAAAATGATCTAATAGACCAAAGTCTATTAGCTGAAGAATTCCACAGGGAACATAAAGGGAAGAAGATAAAAAGCATAGAGATAGGGGAGACCTCAGGAAGTGGTGATTCTCAAAAAGAGGAACAGGGAAGAGGTAAATATTTGAATCTTATAGAACAAAGAATAGAGAAGAAAGATGAGCAAAATTCAGATGTATTAAAAGAAAAAGATATTCAAAAGGAAAACATAGAGCAACAAACTATCATACCATCAGCAGACTCTGTCCAGTGGAGCAACATAACAATCAGGAAAAAAGGGAGAAAGAAAAGTTATAAATTTTGGCAAACTCCTAGCAATGGGCAGGACATGTTTAAATTAGAACCCAGAACAACTGATAAAAATACAAGGGAACTACCTTCCCCTTCAGATATAAATGACATTTGGTGGAATATGACCATGAACAGTCCTATCAAAGACAAGAGGGATATAGAGGAAGAAGCGTCAAAGGCCATCCAAGCAATACAGGAAGAGGATCGGCAAA
Organism: Cupressus sempervirens; assembly: GCA_028749045.1. Taxonomy (NCBI): domain Eukaryota; kingdom Viridiplantae; phylum Streptophyta; class Pinopsida; order Cupressales; family Cupressaceae; genus Cupressus; species Cupressus sempervirens. Next base: position 160,706,007 of record CM053787.1, read on the forward strand.
TTAGCAATTTGATGATTAAAGAAATCATCTCAGAGGAAAATCAGGAAGGAAGGTAGCAGCAGTAGCAAAAATGGTAGTAAATGAACAAAATCTTGAAAGAATAGGGATAGCAGTTAATCAGGAAGGAATGAAGACCCCAATTTGTGGAAAATCAAAACAGAAGAGGGGAAGGAAATCTCTCAAAGAACTCTGAGAAGTAGCAGGTCAGATCAAGGAACAGACCAAGATTCCAGATATATTATACAATGGGAAGGGGAAGTTCCTTCCCAAGGAGCAATGAAAATCACAATTTGGAATGCTAGGGGTCTCAATGCCCCTAGCAAAAAATGCTTACTAAAGCATAATCTAACTCTATTTGACTCAGATATTATATTAATTCAAGAAACCAAACTTAATAGAGATGAAGGAATAAAATTAAGTCAGAAATTGGGAAGATGGAAATCAAAACTACAACATTCACAAGGAGCTTCAGGAGGATTAGGAATCATATGGAACCCTCGACAAATTAGCATAGAATTATTATCCACCCAAACTAATTAGATGAGAGCAAGGATTAGTAGTACCAAATCAGACATTAGATTTGTAATTATAAATGTCTATGGACCAATCCCTACAGCAAATAAGCTTGCAGTTTGGGAAGAAATCAGTACTTTCATTAAAACAATGCCTAAAGAAATCATCATTATAGGAGGGAATTTTAATGTCATCTCAAGTAAGGAAGAAAAACAGGGAGGAAGCATCCACATAAGCAAATCAATGGAAGACTTTAAAGGTTGGATCCAGAAGGACTCCCTGATGGATATTAAATCAAAATATGGTATATTTACCTGGAATAATAGAAGAAAAGGATTCTGCTACATAGCAGAGTGTTTGGACAAATTTCTCCTCAAAGGAGAGCTCAATCCAGACAAAATGATTATTGCGGAAATCCTACCTATGGTCGGCTCTGATCACTTCCCAGCGAAGATAGAATTCAAAGAACAAACTAAACCCAACAGGAATCCTTTCAAATGCGAGAAAATGTGGTTTCAGGATAAGTCTTTTATGGATCATGTCAAAGAATGGGGGCAGGAGGAACAGTTCAAAGGTTCTAAAATGTTTTGCCTAGTTTCAAAATTGAAAAATGTTAAAGAGAAAATATTAAAATGGAACAACCAAGACTTCAAAAATATCTTCAAAGAGAAACTAGAAATAGAAGAAAAAATAAATAAAGAAATCATTTAAAAAGGAATGACTAATGAATCCTTTATCCTAGAAAAAAGAATATTCACTAAAACATGAAGAAATCTTAGCAAAAGAAGAAATATTCTGGAGGCAGAAATCCAGGGAGAAATGGCTCCTAGAAGGAGACCGATACACTAAATTTTTTCATAATAGTACACTATCTAATAGAAATCATATAAACATATCGAAAATCAAGATTTCTGAAGGGGAGCAAACCGAAAACCTAGTAGAAATTGCAAAAATCCTAACTAAACACTTTAGTAACATCCTTAACAACTATGAATTTTGTAATAAACCAGCCCAAGAAGAAATGTTAAAATACATTCCAAAGTTGATTACGAAAGAGGATAATAAATTCCTCTCAGAACCCTTCACCCTTCAAGAGGTAAAAATTGCACTCTTCAGTATGAACCCGGATAAATCCCCGGGTTTGGATGGCTTTCAAGCCTTCTTCTTTCAACAATGTTGGGACATCCTCGGAGAAGAATTATGGAAAGCCTTGGAAGCCACATGCAATGGTGGCACCATCCTAACCGAAATTAACCATATCTTCTTAACACTTATCCCTAAGAAAAGCAATAGTTTGGCACTTGGAGATTTCAGACCTATTGCATTATGCAACAGCATTTATAAGGTTTTTTCTAAAATATTAGCCAACCGCCTCAAGAGATTTCTTCCTAAACTTATATCGAAAGAACAAACTGGTTTTGTTCCTGAAAGATCTATTTTAGACGGTATTACAATTATACAAGAAACTATTCATTCAACAATTAAAAACAAGGAAGCTTGCATGTTCCTTAAACTGGATATCCAAAAAGCTTATGACAAGGTAGACTGGAGATTTCTCTGCAAAACTCTTGAGGCTTTTGGCTTCTCAAAACAATGGATTAACATTATTTATCAATGCATCTCGACTCCCAAAATTTCAATTCTTGTTAATGGTACCCCGGAAGGTTTCTTCAATATTTCCAGGGGCATCAGGCAAGGTGATCCTATATCACCCTTTTTGTTCATCATAATGGCAGAAGCCTTTGGTAGAACAATAAAAAAATCGCAATCGAAAGCTATGATTAAAGGGGTAGGAGTAACTAATGAAGTTGAGAACACCACTCACCAACAATTCGCTGATGATACCATTCTTGCTGGAATCAACTCTCTCCAAGAGGCAAATCATTTCCAAAATATTTTAGACACATATACTAAAGCCTCAGGACAAATGATTAATGCTAAGAAATCATAAATCTTTTTTCTCAATACAGTGGACAAGGTAGAAGACCAAATCTGTAATAAACTAAGCTTCAAAAAAGGAAAGTTTCCATTCAAATATCTAGGGATATATCTAGATAAAAATAAGTATTCGAATCCAGGTTGGGAACATATTATTAAAAAAATTGATAATCAGACAGAATCATGGAAAGGTAGGTGGTTAACAAAGGCAAGCAAGATGACCAAGATCAAACTTGTCCTATCAACCATACCTATTTATCAACTCTCCTGCTCTCTCCTCCCTAAAAATATCAACTCTAAATTAGAAAGAAAACTTCTTGACTTCTTTTGGAATGGATTAGAGGAAAAGAAAAAAGAAAACTTAATCAGCTGGTGTAAAATCTGTAAACCCAAAGAATATGGTGGATTGGGATGAAAAATCTAGAATGGCAAAATGAAGCCCTAGGGGCGAAGCAAGTTTGGAGACTATATCATGAAAGCAACAAAAAATGGCCTAAAATCCTTTATAATAAATACCTTAATCCTTTAGACAAAACCTCATTATTAAGAATTAAAAACCCTCCAAAAGGCTATGCAGGGTGGAACTTCATGGTTAATAGCAGAAACTTGATCACCAAGTATTTAACATGGGACCTAGGGAATGGTGATGAAGCTCTATTCTAGGAAGACTCTTGGAATGGATTTCCCCCACTTAGTCGTCAGGACTTTTCACTTGAAACCATCGTGTTCCTTAAGACCTCCCTAGGGATAAAGGTGAAAGATTACATAGAAGAATCGGATTCAGCTCCATATATTAAATGGAAATGGAAACCATTACCAGAAAATGGAATTACCTTGTCAGAAAAGGAAAAACTGGAAGACACCCTTAAAAATTGAATAACTCAACTTCGAGATAGAGAGGATAAACTAATTTGGGCAGCATCAAAGGATGGGATTTATAAAGTAAAGGAAGGGTATGGAATGATCACAAATTCGCTAAAATGGGAAATCAATACCCTCCCTATGGACCTATGTTGGGATCTTGCTGGTCTCCCCAAAGCAGGAATGTTCCTTTGGGCAGCAATGCAGAAAAGAATATTAACTGCAGATAGAATCAGGAAGATGGGATTTGAAGGACCATCAAGATGCATTCTATGCAAAGAGGCAGAAGAAAATGCAGAACACCTTTTATATACATGCAAAGTGGCACAGGAATGTTGGAGATGGCTTCAAAGCAAACTAAATTGGTCCTCTCCATTAGCCAGCAATTGGATAGATCACTTATTAGGATGGCCTAAAGGTTCCTCAAGAAAAATCTACGGGAAATTTTGGAACATTTCACCAGCAATAGCCCTATGGGAAATTTGGAAAGAACAAAACCATAGGCTATTTCAAAACCAAAACCTTTCTGAACAATCTCTCTACTCAAAAATAGAAGTGGCAATATCTAAAGTGATGAACAGTGATCTCAAGAAGAGACCTAGAGAAGGACCTTTTTCAGAATGGGATGCTAAAATAAAAGAAAGATGGCCATTATTAATAAACCCATCGCTCTACTACAAAAAGAATAATAACCTCGCTAGACTTAATTGTAAATGGGAACCCCCTCCACCTGGATGGAAAAAATTAAATTTCGACGGAGCCTCAAGAGGGAATCCTGGTAAAGCTGGAATGGGATGTATCATTAGGGATGAGTGTGGGAGATGGTTAGTTGAAAGATCCAAATCTTTAGAAAAAGTGACTAATAATATGGCAAAGCTAGAAGCTGTTGAAGAAGGCATTAATCTTAGTATTAAACTCAAAATTAAAAAACTTATGATTGAGGGGGATTCCCAAATTATTATCAATGCCCTCAGAAAGGGAATTACCCCTAATTAGGTTTTAAATTCCAAACTAGAAAACATCATCAAATCACTCTCTGTATTCGAAGAAACAAGATGTTCGCATAGATTTAGAGAAGGTAATAAGGAAGCAGATAAATTAGCTAATTTGGGTGCAGATGGTAATGACAACTTAACTTATCATCATATCGATATTTAAAACACATGGAAGAACTCTTCATAATTGAATTACACCTCTGTGTTTAAAGTGATTCAGTAGAATTGGACAGAGTACCAAATATTTATTATAATCTCAATTTCACACGATTGATATGTCCATGATGAAATCAAGAGGAAACTTAGATCATTAGGTTGTCATCGTAATCATTTCGCGTCTACAGTGTTCACTCGCCACTATTTATACATGCCTTCAGAGGCCTTTTCACAACTACATATCGAAAAGTGATTGATTCAGACTTTTTCATAGGTTTAGGTCCGACTTTGGCTGAATGGATTCCAACATTTGCCTATATCATGCATCTGAGAAGCGCACTATGGCCTTTTGTGGGTCGAGAACACTAAAAAGGTGGAATAGGCTACTCCAGCCTATTGATGACATGATTAGGGTAGTGGTTAGTCAGGCTATAGGTGAAGGGACTTTCAACTACGCATACTCTTGGAGGACCAATAATGATGTTGTTGGGATTTGGGTGGGATGATTAGCCAGGGCGAGAGTGGAGAAGTGGGATATCATTAGATTAACTTACAATATTTTTGACCCTTGCTGGCTAGTAGGTTTGGAGTTAGCAGTAGTCAACATAAACGTCGGGCTTCGTATCCCCCTCCTTGAGTATTATATGGAATTTGATATAAACAACCCAGAGATTGGTAGGAGTCCAAGGCGTCCCTATCTGGTAGTTAGGGATAATATCCAGTTCTTCCGCGAATGGCCAAAGATGGAAATGAGTATTAATTTCCTTCTGAGATGGAGGGGAATTATTGTAGATTCGGGTAGAAATTGGTTAATTGATTATCTGAGGACGTATGATGCTTACATCCACCTGGATGTAGACTTTTCAAATTTGGAAGAAGTGAAGTTCAGTTTGCCCAACTATGATAAATCCAGCAGGGGCAGGACAACCTTCGAATTCCCTCTAGGTTCAAAGGTCTCATCATTTCACGAAGCTTCATAAATTATAATGGTCTTTAAAAGATCCTGATAATCGTATGTAACGCAAGTCTCTGGGATGACAACCCAGAATTTTGAATATGGGTCATTTTGTAGGTTTTCTCGACCCTGAATTTTGATACTATAAGTATTTAGCAGTAAGGTCTTTCAATAATCTTTATTGATTATAGTTAAGAAAATCTAATGCATGCAAGACAAAATGTAATTAAGGCCCCTCCTATACTTATAGGGGCATTTTGCAAATGTAAATATCAAATAAATAATAATGATAATTATTATATAGCTAAGATTTTGCCTCATTTTCTGGTCTCGATGGCAGTTTTTAAATCGTGGTATTTATCAACAACTAGAAAGCATGAATTTAAGATTAATTTCTCGCAAATCTTCCTCATTTGGCATAAATTAGTTGATCCCTTTTGTGAATGCTCTCGAATCCATGTATAGGCAGGCATATGAAGTTTACCCCTTCTGCCTTTATTAGGTATTTTGAGGGACTATTCTTAACAATTTCTGCAGTAGTTTGCTCCCCCAGTCAGAAGTGTAATTGGATTTATTCTTCCGTATAACCATTCCTTTGAATGATGAATAGATTAGGCAATAATAATGATATAGATTACAAATCATAAATATAATTTAATCTCTAATAAAACTCTCAACAACTTGAAATTTAGTCAAGATAAGGAAAGATTAATTTAAAATACAATATTAATGCAAACCAAAAAATTAATTATTCTTATTAGCATTTCATGGATTGGGACAACCTGATCTTTTATTAAGAATATGATGGTTTTATTTATTTGACTAACCCCTAACGTTTGAAGTGATTATGAATGCAGAGATAAGATTCAGATTTCCTTTTATCCTCAAACAAGCATGATGGAATAGACTGGAAATTTGATCTACAAGAATGTAATAAACTGGGGTATGCCCCTTTTATGTATGTATAATATAGGACTTCGGTCCTTGGCAAGACTAGAGGTTTTCTTTCCCTGTTCTTTCCTACCAGTGCCTGTCAGAATGGAGGACAACTTGTAATTAAGTTTTATTTAATAAAAAGTAATCAAGGCTACTACCGTTTACCTATCAAATGTTTTTTTTTTTAATGATGGTTTTCTAGAATTTTTAGTTAACAATCTATTTATTTGTGTATATTTAAGTAGATATGAGAAAGCATTTTAAAATAGTGATATTTTTTAATTCTTTGACAGTTACAATTTAGGAGATAAGATAAATTTATTAATGTCCATGGGAGACCAACAAGGGTCTATGGGACTGGAAACTTATAGAACAATAAGCAAAGAACTAGTAGACTACTAAAGAGTGGTCACGAAAGCAAACAAAAGAGAAAAAAATAGATACAAGATGTAGACTGAGGGTTCTTTCCAGGCTGGAAGAAGTCCAACACTGAAGGATACAGACCCAGGTGAGGGAGAGCATGTAGTCGTCTTTGAGATAAGCTAATGGGCTTACGTTGATGAAGATGAAAATGGAGATAAGCCCTGCAGGGTCACACGGATTTGGAGTGAACAATGGTGGAGCTATCTGAGGGTCATTTCACACCTTGCCTAGAGGGCAACAGTGAGAAGTCTGTAATGAGCTTCTCTGCAGCCTGCTTCAGGGGGAATAGAAGTTGTAGGGTCTGATCACAAAGCCACATCGCCTCTCAAAGATAAAGCGTCCAACATCTTTGATTTGTGTAGCTGAAGAAGGAGGTCAATGAGCTGTAGTACTCTCTAAATAAACAATAAAATCTCCCTCTGATCTCATAATAAATAGGGCAATGCAAAATTAAGTGTAGTCAGTCTCAATCATGGCCAATGTGCATAGCCTACAAATATGGTCCTCTCTATTAATGTGGTGGTCTATCTGGGCACGTAGATGGTGGGAACCAACCTTGAAAGATCCTAACATGAACCAAAGTGCATGACACCAACTCTAAGATAAATATCTAGGTGGAGCAATAATCCCATCCTACATGTCCAGAAAGTGCTCAGCATAGATAGTCATCCTCTGACTCAACCCCCCAGGTGGGTTAGTCCACGTTGTAATGAGGTACTGTCTATAGATGTCAACTCTAACCTGATCGTTCATCTCCTGTCTGAAAGGGAGAAGATGAGTAGGAGTGTCTAACGAGAACCATTCATTAATATTAGAAACATTCAAATACTAGGAGTACTCTTCTCCTACTAAATAATTGATTATAATCTCTCAAAGTTTTAGGTTTATTTCATGTCATATATCATCATTGAAAGTGTTTTACAACAAAGGAATTAACTTCCAATTTATAAAATAACTTTAGGGCCCGTTTGGCGAGTGGAATAGGAATACATATCCTGGAATACGTATTCCAAAAATTTTGAATTCCTTGTTTGGATGCACCAAAATGGAATTGGAATGCGAAGTAAAATAGGAATACGTATTCCAATTTTGGCCCAAAAATGGGGTTTTCCAATTCCACCCAAGTAGGTGTTATTGGAATACGTATTCCTATTCCACTTTTTTTTATTTTTAGAAAACATAAATCTTGAGGTCCACGAATTCCCATCAAATATTGGCTGAACCAAACGGAGAATAGGAATATGTAGCCCCATTTTCTATTCCAGAATACATATTCTAGAATACGTATTCCTATTCCGCTCACCAAATGGGCCCTTAAGGATTGAGTGATGAAAAAAAGAGGGTATTCTATAATAATAAATTTGTTAAAAAAATATTAACAAGGTTGATAAATTGATAAGCATTTATGAGTTGTTAAGAAATGTAGTTCAAATTTCTAATAATTTTTAATAAATAATTAAATACATGTCAAGGTAGTGTGTTTTATAATTTAAGGATGTCCTTGTGATCTAGACCTACCCAAGCCTCTCCTAGAACTAGAATAGTCCCCTAGCTCCTAAACAACACTTATTAGCACTCACCAAATCATTATTATCACATGTTGTAATATTCTTATATTAGATTAAAAAAATAAAAATATTAATTTTAGATTTGTAAAGATATAAATCAGATATTAAATAAGAAATCATCTTCATTCCCATTGCTCATATTTAACTTAAAGATATATTAAACAAATCTATTTTTAATTAAAATAAAATATTTTATCATTCCAATCACAAATATGTAATTTTAATTTTATAGAAATATTAAACAAACTTATTTTTCATTAAACTTTCTTTTGATATATTAGTAGTGATATGCTTTTGTGGATGCATTATTTTTAAGAGATATAGTTTCATTTTGGTTGTTTGAAATGTTACTAAAATATCATATATATTTTTATAGTTTAGTATTTTTTTTCCAAAAGATACTAAAATATTATATATGTTTCTTATAATTTGATATTATTTTATGTAATTTTATATTTAATTACACTAAAAAAAAACTATATATATTTTAATACTTTAATATTTTTGTTACAAAATTTACTAACATATTATATATTATATATGTTTCTTATTTTTTTTACAATGGCACAGAAAGGGTGGAGTGGGATGATGTGAGTGTGATAATATTAACTTTTATCTTTCTAAATTAAATTTGACAAACATTACATATCAAAATTTGTAATGCCGATAGACATTCACAATGGTAGAATGGATGAAATGGGATGGTGTGAGCATGTTAATGTTATCTTTTATTCTTCTAAGTTAAATTTGACAACCATCTACATGTCAAAAGTTTAAATCTTATTATAAATAAAATATATTGTTTAAAATAATTTAATACCGCATAAAATATTTGTTTAAATTATAATATTTGGAGTATTCTTTTTTTTATAAATTAAAATAAATAGATTAAATTAGTAAAAAATAAATTTAAAAATGGAGATAAAAGAAATATAAATAATTTTTGATGTAGTAAATTAAATTATAATTATTTTGTAATGGATATCTATCAGCATTTCTTTAGTAGATTTATTTAAGATATCTATACTAATTAAATTTTAATGGTGATGAGCATTTTACATAACAAAAGAGTGGAGTGGGATGATGTGGTGTGAGTGTGTTAATGTTAAGTTTTATCTTTCTAGATCAAATTTACAAACATCTACACATCAAAAAAAATTCTTAAAATAAATATTTTTAAAAATAATTTAATAAAAAATCATCAATTTTCTTATAAATTAAAATAAAACACTTAAGTTAGTAAGTTAGTGCAAGTGTAATAAATCAAATTGTAATTATTTTGTATAGATAAATTTATTTAATTGCTTTAATATTTAATTACACACAGGAGATGGTCAAGTAGCGACTGTGTTGATCATTTTTTAACCTTTTTGGTTGCTAATTGGTTCGATTGTGCAAGAGGTGTTTTTTTTTAGTGAACAGTTATTGAGAGTGAATATAACAACTTTCGCACTCTACTAATGCTTGGTAAATGAGGTAAAGCCGAAAAATCATAAACATGTTTAAGCTGTTTAGACAAAGGTATAAGACCCTACCCTGTTGCAAATATTAAGTACTGACCGAGATAGGTAATTCCTCTGCAAATAAGCGTGGGAAATATAAAAAACAAGTGCCGCTGCCAATTGTTCATTTATGATTAACGCACGAGGATACCAATTTGTGTATGGAAAGACAAAAAGATAAATAGATTAGAGAGATGGAGAGAGATAGATTGTAAAAATAAAATATTAGTTATAATTAAAATAATATTTAAATAAAATAAATATGTAATACATAAAGATAAACTTGATAAACTTTGTGAATAATAACTACGTTGAGTCTATTTATGATGTTCAATGGTATTTATTTTCAAAATTTGAAGATATAATACAGTTTTTAGAAATAATATATTCAATTTTATATGAAGAATGAAAATTATCTTTCTACATTCTTCTAAGTTCTAATACAAGTGAACAACAAAGTTCAAACAATAGAATAATTTATTAGAATTTTCTATTTTATTTTATAATTTATATATATTTAAATAATATAATAGATATAATTTTTTAAATTTTTTTTTAAAAGGGGTAAACGCTTTGACCTAGAGCTATGAACCTCAGCCCCATTAGATTTGAACTTTGATGACAAGGATAACAATTCAACAACTTAACTATCACAACATGTCACTATTAGCAATATATATATAACTTACTGTGTCTACAGTTATGAATTATAGATGATGAATTGGATTTTTTATTCTAAAAATTATTTTGAAGAGATGTGCAAGATACATTAGAAAAATTTACAAATGTTTTTAAGTTCACATAATAAGAATTTGATTTTATGGTCAATGGTTTGATGCAATCAACAAAAAATGATAACATATAGTATATTTCTATTATTTATCAAATTTAATAAAACAAACATATGTGAATCATATTATATTTAAAAAATATGAAAATTTGTTGAAATGTTTTTAAAAATATTTATAATCTATATTTTTATTAATCATTGAATTTACTTATAAATAGATTATAAGCTATTATTTACATATATATTAATAAATGAATTATCTTGAATTAAATTAATTAATGTTGATGAGCATTCTACAATGGCAGAATGGGTGGAGTGGAATGGTGTGAGCCTGTTAATATTAACTTTTATTCTTCTAGGTTAAATTGGATAGTCATCTACATGTCAAAAGTTTAAATCTTATTATAAATAGAATATACTTTCTAAAATAATTTAATAGCCACATAAAATATTCATTTAAATTATCATATTTAGAGATATATATAAATAAATAAAAATGGAGACAAAAGAAATATAAATAATTTTAGATGTAGTAAATTAAACTATAATTATATTATAGTGGATATTTATCGGTATTTCTTTAGATAGATTTATTTAAGATATCTATAATAGTTATAGGTTTATTTAAAAAATAGTAACATTATATATATATATATATATATATATATATACACACACACACATTTGAAAATATAGTAAAATAATCATACAATATATTTTCTAAAATCATTAAATTTGTTATTATATATTCTAATATAATAATTACTAATATAATAAAAAATTAATTAATTAAACATACAGATATTATTAGGAAAAATAAATATGTTAATTTATTAAAAATTAAGATTGGATTCTACAATAGTTGTACAAAATTAAATTTTTACAATTTATAAGAATGAATTTGCCTATTCAACTATTATGTGCATGTGAAATCATACAAACTTGCTCATTTAAATCTTATTGATATATTTTTATACACAAATTGTACGTATGTTCCTCATGACTTAGGTGGATCATAATTAATAGTTGGAAAAACCATTTGATTCATTAAGATTGTATGACATAAATAATATTTTATACTATTTAAAGCGATGGTGACATTTTTTGGAATTAAAGTTGGAGAATTTTTTTTTTCATTGCTATTTTCTATGAGAACCAATAGAATTGTAAATAATTTGTATTATTAAATTCTTGTAAATATAATAAAATTATCAAATTATACTATATACAAATATGTTTTTAAAAAAACTTTAATTTGATTGGACAAAAATAAATATAAGTGCATGCAATGAATCCAATAGTTACCTCCTTTGGCAAGAACTAACAATGAGTTGGTATCAATATGAATGTTGAATATGAAACCTAGCAATCACTTGTTTCCCCTTCAATAATCCTTTGCCCTTCACATTTTGATTATGTTGTTATGTTGCCTATAGGAACATATGGTTATTGCATTGTATGCTGATTTATAAAAACGGGTAATAATAATAACATAACTATGCTTGAAAAGTAGATGTAGTCTATTTGGACAAGCCATTATGAAACTGTGTTTTATGTTTTATCTTTGAGTCTTTGTTTATGTTTCAAATTTGGATTTTACTTTGCTTCTATTTGTTTGAACAATTGGAATCAGAGTTTTGGTGGTGTTCAAGGAGATGAAGGAGAGATTCAAGTTTGAGTGGGAGCAGTGTCATTTGAATGAGAGATTAGAAATTTTGATGGTCATAAGTGTCAATTGTAGAAGATGAAAATGGAGGACTATTTGTATGTAAAATATTCATAGAGACCATTGTATGGTAAAGCAAATTAACCAACAACCACATCAAAAGAAGATTGGGATATTTTAGAGGAAAAAACACTCATATTCATTTGTTCATGTTTATCTCCATGAGTAGAAATAATGTCTAAGGCAACCATAACTTTTGATTTGATAAACGTGTTAAAGTGGTGTGAAAACCTTTAACATTTGAAAAAATTACTACTGTGTTTTGGGTGGTTGGTTAAGAATCCTCATTTCATGCCACCTCATGCAAATAATTTTTGAAAAACATGCAACTCAATGAGTTCATTAAGATTTTTCTTGGCAATATATAATTCTTACGATGTTATCGTAAAGGGGATGTTTTACTAAAACTAAAAAATGGAAATAGTTGGTTGGTAAAAGATGTTAGATATGTTCCTTAGTTGAAAAAGAATTTGATTTATGTTAGATGGTTATATTTTCAAGGATATGAAATTAGTTTTGAACCTAATAGATGGAAAGTACATAAAAGGATGTGTATTGATAATCGCTTGGGATAGCAAGATAGATGTTTTTTATGTAGTAGAAGGTTATCATGAAGTGGAAGTTGTTCTTCAACAAAAAGTAGTAGAGCATGTTGAAGAGGTTATTCTTTAAGAGACCTAGTTGTAATGAAAGAGTTTTGGCATTCATTTTTCTATTAACTTACGAGTCTTAGGATGTGTCATAGGATAGTGGGAAAATGACTAACAACTACAATGAAGCTATTGGCAGAGGAAGATAACAAGAAAAGGATATGCAAGTAGAGGTCTTGGTGAAGATGTTGTCATGGTGGGGCAAGGCATGGTGTCACTTATGTGGCAAAAGCAAGCAAAAGAAGCGGTCACCCTTAAACATCACATCCTAAGCAAAAATTTAAGCTTGGAAAAAGTAAATCAACTTTAAGTATTTAATATTTTTAGTTTAGAAATCAAACCTTAGTGTGTGATGTTTAAGCCATTAGATCAAGATGCAAAATGGAAGGAGAAAGGAAAGGATGGGATGAAGGTAGTGATGGTGATGGGGGCATCAACAAAGCTTGAAAGGGAGTTTATGGTAGTATCCATTCATAAGAATAAATTCCTCCATCCTTTGACATATGATTATTCAAGAGCTCAAAATCAAGATCTCCATTGTATGAATTGCTTGGGAATGCTTTGATAGAGTCGATGTACTTATTAATATGTTAGAATAACTTAATATTACCAAGTTGAAGGAATGTCCTAAAACTAGGAAGCCCCTAAAATAGTTTGAAGATGGGATCATGAACACATATGTTCTCATGGATAGTTACCAGGATAGGAGCTATATGTATTTGCTAGCAATGCGATGAAATACCAGAATAGAACAAGTGGAAATCGATATCTATATTTGAAGCTAATTCATTTCATCAACTTTGTAGACAATTACAAAGCCAAGGAATGATTGTAAAATATTGATGAAGGATGCTCCCCTTAATACCACAACAAACAATAGCAATACAAAACAAAAAAAATTGAGAGAACAAAATATGGGCTTCCTATTATTGCCGCAAATGTAGAATTACAAAATTACAATATGCAAACCTATATGGGTGCCTTCCCTATAACAATCTACAAGACAGAGTTGCAACTATCACCCATAACTGTCCTGGATAACTAAGCCTTAACCCTTGAGGCCAACCAACCTCATATTATATTATTTCATTACACTTTATTATATAGGATCGATTGAAGACAATTTACAAATTATATTTTTGGATGGGTCCACTTCTAGAGACCATAACTACCAAATCGTTGACCTGATGGGCTATTATAACCCTATTCCAGAATCCTTGGCTAGCGATCTATAATAGTTGATCACACAAGTATCCACTAGTCAAGGTTTTGCCTCATTTTAGAACTATTTAGGCCTTCATCGTTGGACTTGAAGTTTGGATAGAAAAAATTCATACTGAAAATCTGCAATCACTACACCAATACATATGATATGACAATAAAACTCAATTGGCAAGCTGATATGTTAAAGAAGAACCTCCACGTATGAGATTAGAACAATCTGAGCACATAATACCAACTTAGTAAAATTAGAAATCTCCCTCAATTAGAAACTATGTACAAGAATAGCCCTTATTAAAAATAAAAAAGTTGGAAAACTGGAAACATAAATATTTTTGGGTGATGCAAGATTGCCCTTACACCCGGGATGCTCCTGCATCAAACACTCAAGGTAAATTGAGAAGTGACCCTGTCATATCTCAAATAGTTAGAGGAAAACTAAGATGGTCAACCTCCTCACATGCTAGCGATGATGAATCCTCCATGGGCCTCCCTTTCCACTTGACCAGATACTCCTCATGTGTTTTGTTCATTGTGCTTCTTCCCACATGACTATCCAATATCTCCTCAATCTCCTATCCAACTGAAGTAGATGTCGGAATACTCCGCTATGCTTTTGCAACTTCATCTCCATCACCTCCCTCATAATACTTTGTCAAATTTGAAATGTTAAATACAAATGAAATATTTAGTTTAGCAGACAACTCTATGCCATAAGCATTTCAAGAATTGTGTTTTTTTACTATCTTGCATGGTCCAGACTTCTTCATTTTTAACTTATTATAGGTAACCACTGGAAATCTCTCCTTCCTCAAATGAACCATGACTTCATCATCATTCTGAAATTCCTTACACCTCCTTTTCACATCTTCCTTAGCCTTATACTTTGTATTAATATTTGTAATGTGCTTCCTCATCTCCTCATGGATTATCTTCAAATGTTCAACAAAATCATCTACTTCAACACTACTTATTTCTCCCTTATATAGCTACCTAAATTATTGTATGCAAATTTTGCTTGTGGTAAAATCAAATCCCAACCTTATGGCTTATCTCCAACCAAACATCTCGGCGCACTAGTAGAATTGGCCTCATTTTTCAATGAAAAATTGTTGAATTTTATATTCATATTGGTCGAATGATCTACAAATTATTCTGTCGTTATTTTCCTCGTCGAAACTTTGACCAATCCTTGTTAACATTATAATTTTGATGCAAATTTTGGTCAAAAATAACCTCCTTTGTTTACAAGAAGGTATGTCGAACTATCGACCAAACTTGGTCAAAATGACTCCCTTAATTGACCAGGATGCCAAACCCACGATGACATCCTAGTCGATGCTCTGGTCAAAATTTTGACCAATGTTGATTAGCATTGGCCGAACATTCGACCAACATGATTTGTTTAAAAAAAATTACTTAAAGATAAATATCCAAAGTAATCACCGACGACAACCTGGTCAGTGATTAGTTTGGATATTTATCTTTAGGTCTTTGGTGGGTCTACCACCACCTTGAGATGAGATTTCACAGACCTATATTGATGACACTTATAGAGAGATGAGATTTTAGTATGATGTTGTTCCATCTCCTAATTGGGAGATGTTGGGAGTTGGCCATTAAATTAGCAAACATCTATTAGATCCTATATATTCTCGTCCATGGGGAACAAGTTATTATAGATAAACCCTTGATAGCTAACAACTATGAGTCACACATCTATAAGGTTATGGTAGGTTAGTGGATGATAAAGGACATCTCTACTTTTGGTTGCTTGAGTAAGGATGATGCCTGATTCTATTGATGTGGTAAATTTTGATCATCACAGTGGCATTACAAGTGGCTATGGATGGATGAGGTTCCCATCTATCAGGGTGTCTCATTCCCTATATCTAGACCATGGAGAGGGAGAAAATATATGTTGGGGTCATAGCATGTTGGCCCACCTATACCATAATCTCAATTGCTACATACACCATGAGTACTGCAAATCAAAACTTACCAAATATATTAGGCATGGATGTCAAATCACATCATGTGCATTAGTCATGTGAGTTAACCTTATCCTATTGATGCTTAGCTCCCTCACACCCACATATGTTCATAAAAATCAAGATAAAAGGAACAAGGAACTAGTTTTCTTTTAGGTGAGATTGAGATAACACCTACTCCAAAACTAGTTTGACACCTTCATCTATTGAAATACATATCCTAAATAGGGTCATGATTGATTGTGAGAAAGTTCTCAGTAAAAAATACATTGAATGTGGGAATTTTTTTAGGTGAGAGAGCTTCTTTAATTAATTAGTAATCCCTTGAATGATTTCTATGTTGCAAACTTGAGCTTGAACCCAAAAAGGCACATCACCGACTTTTTTAATCTCCCTCAAATATTTGATTTGGAAAATAAATGCATAAGTAAATTGTTCTTAGTGAGGACTCATATTTTTGTATGTTGAAGGTGGTGCCTCAACTTCTGTGTTATGAAAACTATAACAAGACATTATTTTTCCATGGTAGAGTTACGAGAGTTATACTCAACAAGAACATGACTAATATAATAATAAACTTCATTTTCCCTTGTCATCATACTAAGCTAATAAAGTTGCTAAAGCATTGTGCAATGTTGAAAACATAAAGGGCCTATCTTACATAGTGTGCATCAACATGGAAGGATTAGCAAGTTTTTCTTTATGGAATAAAAATCCCCCTAGCATTCACCTCCCCATTTGAAGTGCACATCCTTCTTTAACGATTATGTGAATGGAGTAGTTAGCTCAACCAAATGAGAAAATAATCTTATTAAATTAGATTGTTCATGGCAATGTTACTTTACACACTTAATGCTCAACCTTTGAATCAACTTGACAACACTCAATATGGATTCAAATATTCTCCTTATACCTTGTCAGACATGACAAATGAAAACACAACCTTTGTTGGAAGACATCTTCTCATTATAGCTGTCATGTTTCTCTGTGACAATAAAATGACATATAAAAGAGTTCAATCCCCATTTTCCCATACTTCTATGTACAACACAAGCCTTGGGAAAGGCTACAAATTACAATACACTTAGGGAAATCACAATGTTGTTCCTCAAAAATCTTGATCCAATTTTAAATGAATAAGAAAACTAATTATGAGTATGATTGTTACTGTCCTTGTGATAATTTGATAGTGTTCCACCAAATGAAGATTTGGACCCACTCATGAAATCTCTGCCAATACAATAAAAGGTATATTTAGACTTGTTATAGCTCTAGCTGATCCTTCAAGTCATTGGAGGCCTCAAACAATACCATAAATTACTCAAAATAATGAAATAATTGCACAAATATATGAAAATGCCTTGACAATTGGGCGAGGGCTTTAAATATCTTTTTGAATAAACATCCATCTGAGGTGAAAGTTATTTGAAAGATCCAAGAGGCTAGGAAATAACAGAGCATGTGGTAGTTACAACAACTAGTTGATGAAGGACGTGTGTTATATTATTCTATTCAGCAACAATCATTGTCTTAACAAACCAAATTTAACAAATATACCCCCCAAAAATAGTTTCAAATATGTTAAACATATTATGGATATGTAAGTAAATAAGTATGAAAAAGAGAATAATTTCAATTCTCTTTGCAACTATCTTAAATGCCCAAGAAGGCAAACCACAAGAAAGTTGTTATCTTGAAACATACCCTCTCACAACAATATTCAATCAGAAACCAATTTTATGTGAAGTAAGAAGACAAAATCTCTTTAAACAAACTCGAAAAGACATTTTTATGTGAGGCTATGTTGAATTCAAGACTTCTCACAATGAATCAATCTAAACAAAGAAGACACTTTTATGTCTGAATTTGTTAAGCCTTGACTTCGTTAAATACACATATGACATTTAAGGATTTTGTTTGGGCAAGCGGGTGAGAGGTGTATGTACAAGAGGATAGAATTGTGTGTTCTATATAACCATGTTTCTTGATAAGTTTCTTAAGTATACGTTTTACTTCCTAGTACTTCTAATAGCTTTATGATTCAGTAAGATTTTATTAGATAGAGTGAAGAATGTGTGAAAATAGAATTTCCTCATCTATAATTGTATGTAAAGATATGTTATAATCTCTGCTAAAAAATAATGAAAGAAACATCCAAAGAATGTGTGATAAGGGGCTTTCCTCGTCTATTATTGTATGTAAAGATATTTTGTAATCTCTGCTCAAAAATAATGAAACAAACATCCATTTACATCATGGTGATTAGTGAGCTATCCCAATTCAGAACCTTATGTGTGCTAGAAAATGTGACCTGTTGGGAGCACGAATCAACAAACAAACATTAGTTAAAAACCTCAAACATGCATCAAAGACACAACAAAAATGAAGGAACATTAACTAACTAATGCTTGCTTGAGTTTTGCAACTCTAAGCAGCCAACAAACCAAATCCTCCAGCCACCTCTATAGCTCAACAAGGGCACCCATCATAGGCCTTCTTGGTGTGTTAAGATGGGGGGTATGTTTGGTGTGCTCTCCAAAACACAACAAAGTGTTCAATCTCTTGAGTGAATGTGCAGATGTGAGTGATGATGCAATATGAACCTAAACTGCAATGAAATGAAGAATACCTCAAGAAATGGCTATGGAGAAAGCTATACTTGAAGGCATTCAATGATGATGATATGAAATGTAATAAAGAGAAACTACACTAATATGCAAGTTAGACTAAGATGCCAATGAAATGGAGATGAGAAAATGCAAGCAAACTAGACTAATAATGCAAATGAGAAGCTAAACCAGCTACCAAATGGTTAGTATGCACCTAAAAATCACCATGAAAGCTACTATGGAAGCTCAAACTAACATGCAAACTCAATTATAATGAAAGCTCAAATCTCAAACCAACATGATAACAATGCAATAATGAGAGAGATCTAAATGCTTGAGACAAGGCCTCTATTTATAGGCTTGAGAGAGGGCTTGGTGAGGTGGCATCCATGTAGATGCCACATATGGTGACATGCAAGCCATGCAAATGGTCAAAAATTCAAAGTTTTCTCACACATGTGTGAGCAAACTTGAGAAGAAGAGTGGAAGACAAGAGTGCAAAGGGGAGTGTGTAGGCATGCCATCTCACACATGTGTGTGCACACTCTTAGGCTAATGAGGGGGATTAGGAAGGAGATTAGGATGATTAAGTGGGATTAGAGAAGAAGTAGGCTTAAGAAGATGAAAATGATGGGTGTAGGCTAGGCTTTAGGCTAGGCTTAAGATTAAATTAAACAATATTTAATTTAATCATGAGTTTAGAGGAATTAATGGGATATGAGGATTTAAATAAATAAAATTTATTTAAAAAGGGGGAAACATGGAGGATCATGTGTTAAATTAATTTAACACATTAGGGCTAGGAGTATTTAAATTAAATTTAAATACTTAAGAAAATGAACTTATTTAATTAATTAATTTAATTAAATAAGTAGAAGAATGTGACCAATATAATTAATAATTAATTACAATATCATGGGCAATATTAAATTAATTAATATAGTCTTTAGGGACAATTTTAAGCACCTACACCTTATTCTAAGGAGGAAAAGAGAAAATTTGAATGAAACTGCAAGATATTGAGCTAGTGAAATTGCTTATGAAGAAGTCTTCTCTAATCCAATAAGACTTAGTGTTTAGCTAGAAGAGATATGCAAGAGTCCCCATAATTGATTTGGTGGCCAAGGATGATAAACTCATTTGGGAAGAGTTAAAATGATTTATCATAACTAATTTAAGATTAAACTATTTTATTATTCCTTATCTTTGACAAGCATCTCAATAATATATGACAAAGAGTTAAAATGATTTATTATAACTAATTTAATTTAATTTAAATTAATCTTTAACAAATAATTATATATAATGGAATAACAACAATCATACCTGAGTTTGACTCAAAATCACATAGTTAAATCCTGATAGCAATATCACAACATTTATACCACTAGATCATGATAAAGTATATCAAACTATGTGAAAGGAATAGAAAAAGATTGAAAGAATATATGAACATGTTATTTGGAAAGGGCATCCATAGCTATTAAATAGCTAATTTCATGTACTCTAAGTTCTTAATAATACAGAGCTATTGTTTTGGCTCATGGAGAGTTTAAGGATTTTCAAAATCAATGAAGATGAATTTGAAGCTGCCATCAACATACTAGTTTATAACATAATCTTTGAAGAGGGGTTATGTTAATGAAAATCTCATATTAGAATAATTCCTTGTCAATTTAATTGTGATCTTCAAAAGAAAATAGATAATTATACTTAAAAAATCCTTTTCAATTTGATTGATATAATTGCCACGATGATTTGGAATCAAATTGTAAGTTAGTAATCTTTGACTTGTTTGATTCACTTGATCATGCCATATCGATATGTTTCATCATTCAAGTTTTTTTCCTTTAATTCATGTCATATGATGTGATATATCTATTATATGTGTTTATCTTTTCTTATAATCAACTATTGATGACACATGTCGGTAGTAGATGGTTATTTCAAATAACACTGAAGTTGTTAGTTTTGAATGTAATTTCTATGTTCAATATGAAGAAATGTGAGATGATGTGATGTATCCATAATAAGTCATGTTGGTAGTCAATATTTTTCATGCAAACGATCTTTGATTCCTTGATTTACTTGATCATGTGATCTAGAAATATCTCATCATTCAAGACTTTTTCTTCAATTCATATGAAATATTGTAACATATCCATTGTATTTGTTCCCTTTCTCTTTAATGGTCTCTCTTTTCAAAAATGATGACACATGTTAGTAGTCATTATTTTCAATCAAGTTGTGATGCAAATAACCTTTACTTTTTACTTAATTTGACTTACTTGTGAAATGAATGTGTTTCATCTTTTTCTTTTATTGACATGGCATGGCATGATGTCATATATCTATTGTATTTGTTCTCCCTTTGCTTATAATCAAATCTTGTGTAAGAGTAAATTCATTAGAGAAAATTAGTGATGGAGGCAAAGGAAGTGGCATGGGCAAAAACACACTTTATGTTGGTTGATGGAGGATTTCATGGAGCTTGGTGTTGCTACAAACTTCTCTCTCCTAAGAAAGACATGCCATGATGCCACTGCAATAGATCTTGCCTCCCTTGGAATTCACCCACTGGATTCCCATCAAATTCAAACATGGTCTAACATAAATCAGCCACTTATTGAGTTGTTAAACTCTCTTCCACCCCACCAAAAAGTATGATCTCTACGCCACTTCTTCTTTTTTTCTCTCAATAAATGATTTGTTTCACTTCCATATGGTTTTAATTTGTTGGGTGCAGGTAATGTTGGTGGATCACAGTGTTAGAGGCATGAATTCGAGCTCAATAATGGAGAATTTCCCAAAGAATATCAGAGTCATTGTATTTGTGACAACATTTATGCCTTTCAGTGAATTGTTCAACAAAATTAATGTTTTACAAGAAAATGCACATCAAGAATTGTTAACTTAAAAGCAAGAACATGGTTCTATATAAAAAGACAATTTTACAATTTATTTTTCTTTTTTTCTATATAATAAGACACTAATCTTCACTCCCATGGACAATTTAGGATAAAACCCTTATACTGGTTTGCAAGAAAATCTTCTTTGCAAAATGACACCCCTTTATTCCTTTTGGTGTTGGTGTCCAAATTGAATGTAAATTCTGGAAGTGGATCAAGAAAACAATTAAATAACTATGGCTCACAACCTAGTTAGTTCTATATGAATTATACTGCCAATTTCACAAACGACAAAATAGGCATTTGACAAATCGGGCAAGGAAGCCATAACTATTGTAGTAAACAACATTTAAACATTACACTTGATTCCGTGTATTTTAATGAAGAGATGGGAAGAAGGGTCTATGTTTAGTTATTCCCGGAAGCATATGCAATGCTTTATTGCCTCATGTATCCACATTTATAAGAGTTTGCAAAAATGCCAATGAGCAATTCGAATAGAGGACATGATCATGGCACCCTATTTAAACTTTGATTTGTGCATCTGTCTATGCATTGATTTCAAAACATAGAATGATACTCTTAAATTATCTTGAATCACATCTTAAAATGATGAGTTCCTACTGGCAAGTTGCTCCATTAATCATGTCTTCAAACATGCTCCCCATGTAGCTACATAATAACCTTTATTTCCTGGCCCTCATCTCTTCCGACATAAACATGGTTGGCTCAAACTTCGTGCCAAAAGAAAAAACATTCCCCCAACCTATACAGCTTCCATTCATTGATGAAAGGCTTGAAAAAATTATAATGTGAGAGATTTTAGATGGCACTATCCTTCTATTTGGAGTAGTCTTTGAAATCTACACCA
Organism: Cupressus sempervirens; assembly: GCA_028749045.1. NCBI lineage: Eukaryota > Viridiplantae > Streptophyta > Pinopsida > Cupressales > Cupressaceae > Cupressus > Cupressus sempervirens. The sequence continues at coordinate 160,728,621 of CM053787.1, forward strand.
TGGGCCTTCTTGCCTAAGGACTTATCTCTATGTATCCAAACAATGCTTCCTCTCTCTTTGTGGTGGATTTCAAGGTGTAATTGATTCCCCTTAAATCTATCCTATAGATTATGCAAAGGGGTTGAATGGGAATGCAACAAATTTGACTGGAAAAACCATATTAAAATCTTGATTTTTGAAATACCCTTATGACTTGGGTCATCCTGTGAATAATAAAAATAGCAAACAATTTTCCCAAATTCAATTTTGAACTATGCTTCTCATGCACGAGTTTTTTACAAGTCAACTCAACATCTATGATTAACCATATATCTTACTCTATACTAACAACATGATGTTTAACAAATTTTGAAAAAAAACCTGCCTCTGATTTATAGAGTGAAAGACATTAGCAAAATCAAATTGATTCTATTGTGTTTTATGCGCATAGAATTGGAATACTTTAATGATAGATAGAGGCTCTAAATTTTGATAAAATAATGACATCAACGATTGCAACAATCAAAACATTTGAGAGAGTCTATTATACAACCACCTTTAAATGGGTCACCCCAATTTATTCCATATCAACTCAAGACACATATTTATGGAAGAGGAACCTCCCAAAGATTGCACATTTTAAACATGCCAAAAGGTATTGGGAAATCTATATGCAAGTTTCTAAAGATATCTAGAAAGCCTTGGTTCATACTCTGGGAAAAGCTCAAGCATCACCCAAAATATTGATCTCATGCTACATGAAAACATTGCATTTCACATGAAAACAGATTAGAAAAATGCTACAAGCTCTTACCTCAAATATCTCCTACGCACGTAGACCAATTCCAAACTTCCTTGTTGAAATGTCACTTTTTTGTTTATGAACCCAAATTTGTCAAAATTTTGACCAAATTGGGAAAACCTAATTTGGTTAAAATTTTGCCAACTCAAACATAAAAATAAAAACAAAATTATTGAACAAGCCAATTAAGGGCTTGGTTGAAATAAAAGGTCAAAAATTGACCTAAAATGTATTAGTGGCTAATTCCCCAAACTTTGATTCACAACTTATGTTTGTCCATTAGTCTGTGGATGATGTGATGAATTGAACTTCAAATTTGTCTTCAATTTCTTCCACAATGTGCACCATAAATACCCATCAAACTTGGTATCTCAATCAAAAACTATACTCTTTGGAAGACCATTTAGTTGCACTACTACTCTGAAAAACAACTCTGCCATGAATAACATCACTGGTCTTCTTGCAGAGAATGAAATGTGCCATTTTAAAAAATCTGTCAACCACCACAAATATCAAATCATGCCCTTGTTGTGTCCTTGGTAAACCAAGAAAAAAATCCATGTTGACATCTTCCCATGGCTTCTTAGGTATAGGTAACGGCTAATATAACCTCATATTTTGCTTCACTCCTTTTGATATTTGACATACTTTACAACACTACACAAAATTCTTCACATCTTGCAGCAACTATAGCCAAGAGTAATTCTCAACAACCAAAGCAATGGTTTTATGTGTACCAAAGTGTCCAACCAATCCTCCACTATGCTTCTCCTTTATGAGATTCTTTCTCATGGAACTTTTGGTAATGGACAACTAACTTCCCTTGAACATCATACTATCTTGGAATATGAAATCCAACCACTTTGTCCTGTCAAGTCTAATAGGTTTTGTACAAGCTTTCCAAGCTTCACCAAAATCAGGATCCTCTAGCTACAAATTCTTGAGTTCCTTGAAACCAACCACTTCAATATGTAAATTTATGTCAGCAAAACTTGTCCTTTATTAAGAGCATCTGCAACTATGTTAGACTTCCCACTCCTATGTTTCAAAACAAATGTATAACTCTACAAAAACTCAACCCATTCCAAATGCCTTTGATTCAATTTTTCTTGACTATTCAACTATTGCAAAGCTTGGTGATCAGTATCAAAATAATCTCCTTAGGAAGAAGATAGTGTCTCCACTTCTTTAATGCCCAAACTGTAACATAAAATTCTTGATCATAAACAAAATACTTTCTTTTGGAATCATTCAATTTCTCATTGAAATAAGCAACAGGTCTACCTTCTTGGCTCAAAAAAACTCCTATTGCAATACCACTAGAATCATAGTCTACTTGAAACACCTTATTAAAATTTGGAAGTGCCAAAATAGGTTGCTTTGTAGCTTTCTATTTCAACAGATTAAAACTCTTATTTGCACCTACAGTCCACTTAAATTCTTTCCTATCTCCTCTCATTATTTCAGTCAAAGGTCCACAAATAATGTTAAAACCTATAATAGACTTTCTATAAAAACTAGCCAGTCCATGAAAAGATCTTACCTTTGTTGCACTCCTTCGAGTAGGTCATTCGAGGATAGCCTTCACTTTCTCAAGGTCCATTTTCAAACTTTCTATAGATACTTTAAATCCCAAGTACACCAACTCCTTCACAAAACTACACTTCTTCAAATTTATTAGCAATTTTTTCTCCCTCATCTTGTCAAATACCTTTCAAATGTGCATCAAATGATCCTCCAATGTATTAGTAAAGATCAAAATATCATCTAGGTAAACAATGACAAACTTACCCAAAAACTCCTTCGGTGCCTCATTCATGAGCCTTATGAAAGTGCTCAGTGCATTGGTTAGCCCAAAAGGCATGACTAACCACTAGTACAATCCTTCCCTTGTCTTGAACACAATTTTTCACTCATCTCCTTCTCTGATGAGAGTCTGATGGTACCCACTCTTCAAATCTGCCTTTGTGAAATGCACAACTCTAGTCATATAGTCCATAATATCATCCATTCATGGAAATGGAAATCAGTACTTGATTGTGATTTTTTTGATAGCTCAAGAATTCATACACATCCTCAATTCTCCATTCTTCTTTAGTGCTAATACTACTGGTATAACACATGGACTTAGACTCTCTTGAATCAAACCATTCTACAACAACTCATGCACTTGTCTATTCAAATCTTCACTTTCTACTAGTGTCATTATGTGTGTTACCTTATTTGGCAAACTAGCTCCTGGAATCAAGTCCATCTGGTGACTAATCTTCCTCATTGGGGGTAATCCATAAGGTACATTATCTAACACAATATTAGGAAACTCTCCTAACAAATTTGCAACATTTGTAGGTACCTCCTCTACTTCTTCTTTACCATCTTTTGGGATTGCAACAAAACACATATGTTCACATCTCATACCATTGATAATCTCCTTTCTATATTCTAGCAGCACTACATACCTTTTCTTCTTTCTCCTTCAATGACTTCAACTTATGTTTCACTCCATCCTTTGTCAGAGTGTAGCTATTTGCATGCCAATCATGTCAACATGTATGTCAACCTACCATGGCCTACCTAGAAACATATGACATATGTCCATAATTATGATATCACATAGAACCTCATCCTGTTAGCTTTCAATCTTAAACTTCAATAAGCATTGTTCATTGATCATGACCTTGTGGTCATCCTACACCCAGGCTATGTAGTATACGTGCGGGTGTTTTTGCCTCTTGAGATTTAACTTTGTGGCCATCTTTTTTGACACCATATTGTCAATACTTTTACCATCAACGATCACATCACAACACTTATCTTCACATTTGCACTTGGTGCAAAACAAGATCCTCCTTTGATTAGGTTCATTCTCACCACTAAATATGACCCTTTTATTAACTAGGACTTCTCCTCTTTTAGCATCTTTAAAGTGTGATGATTTGACATCTTCATCAACATGTGCAACTCTGGCTTGGCCTTTTGTTCTTCTCGAAGTCCTTCCTTGGCATTGGGAACATTCAAATGCTCTATGCCCTTCTTCTCCATGATGAAAACATTTTCCACGAAACCCTCCTCTTCCAGATCCTTGCCCTCTTCCTCTTCCTCTCTAATCTCTATTATTTTGATCTTGAAAATGATTGAAATTATTTCCCCTATGGTTTCTACTATTGACCTCATCCTTGTTCTTTTGATCATCATTTCAACCTCCACAAGACCATCCACTAGATCTTCCATCATGACCTTTTCCACTATTTTTGTTATCAAACTTCTTGTTCAACTTTTCATCAACTCTTAGGGAAAACTGGTATGCCTCTTCAATATTGTTCATTCAGACTATACTCAATCCCTCCTCAATGCTTGGACTCAACCCATTAAAATAACATGCAACCTTCTCCTTGTTAGCTTTTGCATCGCATGTTCTGATGAGAACTCAATAGAACTCTTCAGTATAATCTTGAATAGATCTTCCTGATTGCTTCAACCCTTGCATTTCCTTCAATAGATCAAGTACATAATCCATGGGAATTAATTGTTGCTTCAATTTGGCTATTATCCAGTTCCATCTTATGATTTTAACTTTTCTTCTTCTATTTCATTCCAACTGGATCTCCCAGCACTAGATCTTTGCATGACCCTTCAGTTTGGCCTTTGCAAATTTGATCCTATCTAGATCTTCAATATCTTCATACTCAAAGTATTCCACCGAATCATTGATCCAATCAATCAATTCCTCTGGGTTAAGATTTCCCTAAAATGTGGGAACCTCAAACTTAGGTCTTTTTCCAATCTTGGAAATGGCCCTAAAAAGCCTTTCTTCTTTTGGGTTCAAAACGACATCTTCTTTAACATTTGCTTCTTCTTCTTCTTCATCCTCACTTTCATCTCTTATGCTAAGATTTATTCCTCTATGCATTTGTTCTTTCATTGCTTGTATTTGTCTCTGGAGATCTCTAAAACCCTCAGGAGTAACACCTATGACTCTTCCATCACACTCTCTTCATGGAGACATTTTTTTGCTTCCACTAAAACTCTAATGCAAATTGCCTCACAATCGGAGATCTATCCACACACTCAGCCCAAACCATAGTCTTGGTGAAAACTACCTCTTAATTGACAATCAGTTTACACACTTGAGGACTCTTACTCTAATACCACTTGATGAAGGGTGCTCCCCATAATACCACTATAAATAATAGAAATTGAGAACAACACAAATTGAGAGAATAAAATATGGGCTTCATATTATCGCCACAAATGTGAAATTAAAAAAATATAATATACAAACCCATATGAGTGCCTTCCTTACAATAATATGCAAGACAGAGTTGTGACTATCATCCATAACTGCCCTAGATAACCTACAATCCTTCCTTATATAGACATTTTTAACTGCCCGAGAAGGTTGTAGACAGTAATCCCTAACCCTTGAGGCCAACCAACCTCATATTACATTATTTTATTACACTTCATTACAATGGATTGACTCAAGACAATTTACAACTTATATTTTTGGATGGGTCCACTTCTAGAGACCATAACTAGTAAATCATTGACTCGATGGGCTATTATAACCCCATTCTGGAACCCTCAACTAGTGATCTATAGTGTTTCTTTGTGCAATTGTTCATTAGTCAAGGTTTCGCCACATTTTGGAGCCATTTAGGCCTTCATCGCTTGTCCTGAAGTTTGGATAGCTAAAATTCATACCAAAAATCTGCAATGATTGCACCAATACATATGATATGACATTAAAACTCAATTGGCAAGATGATATGTCAAAGATGAACCTCCACATATGAGATTAGAACAACTGAGCACATAATACTAACTTACTAAAATTAGCAAACTCCCTCAAATAGAAACTCTATACAGAAATAACCCTTATTCAAAATACAAAAACTAGAAATAGAAGTATTTTTTGGTGATGCAAGATTTCCCTTACACCAAAGATGCTCCTGCATCAACTATTTTCAAGGACCCTACTCGTTGAAAGTTGTTCATGTATTGATTGTGTTGGGAGATTTCCTCACAAACCTTATATGAAGCGTTTGGAAAAAGGGTGATACCATTGAGAAAGCGACTAAAAAAGGTAAACTATAATTCCTCATCTAAGTGTTGAAAGGCATGAATAGCATAAAAAATAGTGTGGTAGTAGGGTAGAAAGACTTGGCTGGTGCAGAAGATTTTGTGCAAGGGGATATTCCAAGGGGAAGTTTCAGGGGGGAATTTTGAGATGGGTGAAACAAAGAAAAAATATAATTGGCTACTCTATTTGGAACAAGAAAAATTTGATGGATGGTGTAAATAAAGTATATGCCACTAACTATTAAAACAAAGATATTATACAATTGAAAATAAATTATAAGAAAATAGAGAGAGAAGAAACTTGTAGCTTGATATTATTGAATAATGGAAGCCTATTTATACAGTTGAATGGACAAGCTACATTCCTAAAATATTGTAAAACTATTTGATGAAAAAGTATAAAGAATTTGACAACACAAAAAGAGGAATAGACAAGCGGACTATTCTTGACAGCTAGCTAGATTTGAGGGACATATGATCTACAATTAATTATTTGTTCAAACTGGAACTCTATGACGCAACTAAAATTAAACTAAAGTCTTGTTTCCAACAACTAAAACTTGAGTTTCCACATATGTAGCATGGATTATTCATTATTCTAGCACTCCCCTTATTGGGACTCAAAATTGCAAGTGGATTTTGAATACTAATTTGAAAATTTTGCCAAAACAAGCCCCTACAAACACTTTTCATACATATGTACTCGGTTATCATCTTGAGGCGTACAATGAGTTTTTGATGTTCCACACCTTTCACTCAACATATGCATGTGTTTCATGATGATAAGTTGCAATTTTGAGTCATTTGATGAGTTGCTTTGAGCATTTGAGAAATCTACACTTTTGCTGAAGTGTCAAATAGAGTTTAGAGGGTTAGTTTGCAATTGAATATCTTGCACCCGGTTAAGTTTCATGACTCACCACTTTGGGAACATTTAATATGAATATCAAAGAACCTATGTTTCATATTTCAAGTCATTTTGATATGTTTTGATAAGGTTTTGAGTTCCTTAAAGTTGGTTGTTTATCTCTATTGTGATTTTGTATTTTGCACATTTATTCGAGAAGTCCTATTTGACCAATCAAAAATTTGACCCCTTTGACCAAAATGAATAAATTATCTTTTCATTGCATTAGAGGGGTCAAAGACATGTTATGTTTCAAATTTGAGCTTATGACAAATCTGTTTGACTAGTTTTCAAATGTGATTCCAAATGCAATTTCTAAGGTTTTGTTGATGTTTAGATCTGCATATTGATTAGGATGCCTGTTGGGAATGTTATAACTTTAAATATGCTATAGATGAGCTTAAATGGATTTTCCCACTATATTCTACACTGAAAATATTTCCAACGTGTCAGTTTCCAAGTTTTTACGAATCTATTTACACACTTTCCTAGATCCATTCCATTTGCGAAAATTATTGTTTTAACAAGTTGTCTACTTCTATAATTTCTAGAGGTCAACTTTGAAAGCTTTCCAAATACGCCTAATTATTTGTCATAAGCTAAAAATGCATACTTATACTCTCCATGTCAAAGTCTACCAATGCCCCAGATTTTAGGTTCCCAAGTGACCCATTAACTGATTTTCAAAGCCAAATCCAATGCAATTTATTATTTTCTGACATGTCACTTGCAAGATAAAATTGAAAGGGCAACTTGGATAGTCAATTTCTTTTGACCTATTTGTTGTCAATAGGGTAAAAGTTTATTGACCAAAGAGCAAGTGTGTAAGGTGCCAAAGCTCGGTCAAGTGTTTCTGTCAGTTTTTAAGGCTGGCTCAAAAGTTTCATGACACAAAATTGGCAGTTTGCAGAAAAGGTAAAAATGCATTGAAGTGATCAATTGGTGACTTGATTGAATTGCAATTGTCATGGAAGTTTTCATAGCTTTTCTCATAGGTTAGGTGGGTTGAATTTTTTTTTTAGCCGGGTTTGCTTGGGACCTGACCCTTTTTCATCATGACAGTATAGATTAATTGACACTTTTGATTAATTGAAAGTTTATTAAATGAATTACACATTGCTCTAGATTGAACAAGTTGGTGATTAATGTGATCATCTTAGCTCCATTGAAGTGAAGAGATTCTAAATCAATTACATAAGATGGATCTCCTATTTCCTAAATAACCGTCTTTTGTTTTCTTTAAATATGCTCTCAATTGAATTTTATTGAAGAATTGCGCTCAAATTATGTATTTGACACCTTACTCCAAGTAGTCAAGATACAAAGGGAAGCCATCGTATTTGAGCGCACGCCTATGGTTTCCTCGTATGGAACATAAAAACAATTAAACACTTAGAGGCCCGTGATAGTGAGGGTTCGATATTGACCGTAGGGGTTTGCACCAAAATGTGAAATGGTAAAATATGTGTGTACAAAGATGCTTGGGCGTTTGTATTATGGCATCAAATTTTATGAGAAAATGATTTTTTAAAATCATTCCATAACAGTAAGGACACATGAAAAATGCCAGATCATTAGAAGTGGACCGTTTAGTACAAATCACCAATGTCCAAATCAAAGTTGGCTTGTGTTTCCATCTTGGTACGCAGGAGTCATCTTTCAAACCATCATTTAAAAAGAGGGGTCCTGTACATGTTGAAGGTCTTCCAGCCCTTGAGGCCCATATGCACGACAAGGACTATAGTCACGTTGACCCATGGATATGGAGAACTAGAGAGTAAAGGTATGCATAGCAGATGCAAAATTTTCAATATTCATTCCCAATCTGCTGCAGAAATACAAAGAATGCAGATGGGTCGTTTCCAATGATCACCATTGTATAGGTAAAGGTACGCACTCGAAGTGCTCGATTCATGGGAGGATATGCGTTGATTGTTTTTGAAGAAGTAGCACAGTTTAAAGATGAAATCATCATTGCCAAAGAGGCATTTTGGGTTACAATTTCAGGTACGAAGGCCATTTACTTACAGGCCATTTGTCCCACATTCAATGTTGTAGAATAGTTTATAGTTATTTTATTAACAACTACACAAACTGTAAATTTACTAAATTGAATTCTTTATGACAAGGTGTATGTGTCGACTGTGGAACCCATAAGGGAAAATTTGGCACACATGGAAGAAATTTGGCAAAGGCTACCCAGGGAGTTATTTCGACACTTGTGGGTGGCCATCTTGTCCATGTCATGCCATCCAACCATGGAAAATCGTGCCACATATCGGTTGTGTCCATGTCATGCCATCTAACCATGGAAAACTGTGCCCCATATCGGTTGTGTCCATGTCATGCCATCCAACCATGGAAAACCGTGCCACATATCGGTTGTGTCCATGTCATGCCATCCAACCATGGAAAACCGTGCCACATATCGGTTGTGTCCATGTCATGCCATCCAACCATGGAAAACCGTGCCCCATATCGGTTGCGTTAGAGGCATGTCAGATTTTGTCTTGACTATGTTGAGAGCTTTATTTCTATGTTATAAAGTTGGATAGAAAAATAGAAATGTTTTTAACTTAACTTTATATTAAAATAATTAAGATTATAGTTATAGTTTACAATATATTATAATAATTAAGTTTAATAATTTATAGGGTGTACTAATACTAATATATAGTTCAATAATTTTAATCTTTTAATTTCTTTGACTTCAAAATTGTATAAATTAAACATTGTAATCTTTTTAGTAAACTCCAAAAATATATATATTTATAGATTTTTTTTAGTCTAAAAATCTTTTCAATTTTATATATAAAATATAATCAAATTATTTTAAGATATAAAAATAATAAAAATATTATTATTATTATTTAAAAAATTAGAAATATATAATTTGTATTAAAAATATATTATCTTTATTTAAAATTTTATTGAAAAAGGAAATATATTATATTTATGTATATATGTACTTGTAATTACATTATTTATAATTCAAGTTTATTATAAAAATTTATGTCAAAATATATATCTTTTTACATAATTATTAATTTGTTAGTATAATATTTAAAAAAAATTAATACTATTATTATAATTTAGATTTACATTAAATTTTAACTATATACATTAAATAAATTATTTATGCAATTTATTTTTATATTTCTTATTTATATTTAACTTTAATTTTTTATATAAATTAAGTTCAATTTAAATATATCCATTGTTAAAAAATGACAATTACAAAGTTAAGTTAAAAACATTCATGTGTTTCGATTCAACTTTATAACATAGAAATAAAGCTTTAAACATAATAATCAGGTGTATTTAATGCAAGACAAAATTTGACATGTCTCACGTAGCTAATATGGGGTACGATTTTTCATGGTTGGATGGCATGGCATGGGCGGGATGGCCATCCACGAGAGTCGAAATAACTCCCTGGGTAGCCTTTGTCATCCCAAGAGATGCTACATCGATTGCAGGTGCTGTAGGGCGAGATGCCACAAGCCCAACTCTGGTAAGCCACACTATCGATAGTACTTATGTTCACAACAAGATGACAATGGCTATCCAACCAGTTAAGTAAATCTTATGTAGGAAATACTTAGTTTTTTTTAATGAAAATTTGTCTATTTCTATGTTATCATTTACTAAATAACTGAGTGCATAGCCACTACCCAACAAGATTAGAAAGATGGTTTTCTTAAAAACCTTATCTATCTATCTATCTCTGTTGGCAACATCTAATTTGTCAGCAGCGTGTGACAAGCCTAGAGCAATGTGCCACGACCCGCGGTTCGTAGGCGGGGATGGGAATGTCTTCTATTTCCATGGCAAAATGGACTGCGACTACCCTTGTCTCCGACCCGGATCTGCACATCAATGCCCACTTTATGGGCAAGAGCCCAACCCAGGAGCAAGAGCTTGGTGGGATATTTAGTAATTTTTCAATTTGTCTGCTTTATTTTTTAGTTATATGTTTTATACTTCGGAATTTGATTTCTAAATTAATTTGAAAAGAAATTCTATAATTAAATAGGTTTAAGATATCACAGTAGTATTTTAATGTTTCACATTTATCAATAGACAATTCTTAAATATCACACAGTAAGGAAGAAATTAAGCTTAGAAAATTAAGTTCTACTTAATACTTTTACTGTGTCATGTTTAAGCGGTCCCTATAAAACATCATCCATAATTACATGAATATTCATAAACATCTAGTTCTAGAAAACTAGTGAATGTAGATCAATGAATTTAACTAAAAACTCTTATGATAATATTCTCTAGAAGGAGACAATCCTAATTTGTTGAATCAATACAACAATTTTATACTTATTTCAGAGGTGAGGCGAGACTTGACAGGCAACGGCTACCCAACCAGTTATTTCAACATAGCCGACATGGCTGGATGCCGCTCATGCCCATGACCATGCCATGATTGACAGGTAGTCTGTGCCATCTGTGCATTTAGAGCCTACACGTCAATCTATTAGTGCTATTTGTACGAGAAACTTTAAAAAAATTAAATGCACATAAGACCAAATAAGATTCGGTATTCCCTTAATGTATAAGCTTAATTTTTATAAGATAAGACACAATATTGTTATTGTTACATGTAAATTTAAATTTAGTTTATATTTAAAATTAAAAGTATTGAAATTTAATAATTATTTTTAATATTGTAGTTTCAAATATTCATAACTAATATGTATACTATTTTATAAAATTTTCATTTTAAGTATTTTTTTTTTTTAATAGTAAGTAAAAATAAGTTAAAGTAAAAATAATGAAGTAGTAACTTCTAATTTGAAACAATTAATTAGTAATTTTATATTTTTAATTTAAGTTTATTATATAATATTAAAAAGGATTATAATATACTTTTTAAGATATTAAATTTTTAAAATATTTATGGTAATTTCTTAAATTAAATTTCAATTGAAACATCTTAATTTATTTATATATATTATTTTAATTAAAGTATAAATTGATATTTCTTAAGGTAATTTTGTTAACTCATCATACGATTTAATTTTTTTTATAAATGCATTTCTTATTTAATGACAAATTAGTATTTTTTGTTTGAATATTTAAATTGATTGTAATAAGCATTTATTTGATGTTTTTTATCTTTTAAGAAGTTCAAATTTTATTATTTTTTAAAATTATATATTATTTTAAAATTATATATTAATAGATTCAAGTTAAAAGTAAGAAATTATAAAAAATAATAAAATTTAAAAAATAAATTATTAAAAATAAAAAAATTAAAAAAATTTAAGAAGTGCATTTCATATTAATTAAATATATTAAAGAAAATAAACAAATAAATATGAAAATATAATTTTATTTTTCATTTTTTCTAATATCATTTATATTGAAATCAAGTAAAATTTTAAAAAATTAATATCTTAAAATACATACTATAATCTTTTAAAAAAATTAATTGAAAAAAAAAACTTAGCAATTAATTACTTTAAATTAAAACAAATTATTTTGATTTTGATTTTGATTTTGATTTTGATTTTAATTGATATTTTACTTGCTAAAAAAAATAGTTGAAAAGAAAAAAAGAAAAAAGAAGAAGGTATTATTAATTTTTGTTTTTCAAATAATAGTCATATATTTCAGGAATAAAATATTGAAAATAAGTATTATCTTACATAAACTAAGATTTAATGACATTAAAATTTAACTAACTTAATATAGTAATTTAAAACTTTACTTTATTTAATTTTTCTTTTATAAAACTCATTTCTTAATTTTATTAATTATAAATGTTACCTTGTTAACAAATGAAAGTCTTATGTGCATTTATTTTTTCAAAGTTTCTCCTACAAATATCACTGACGAAGTAAGGATAGGATTGACTGACAGCTAGCTCAAAACACACAGACAACACAGACTAGCTGCTAGCCATGGCATGGTCATAGGCATGAGCGGCATCCAACCATGTCGAAATAATTGGCTAGGTAGTCGTTTTCAACTAATGTGGCAGGTTGTCCAGCTACCATGTGAGAATGTGACGAGTTACCACGAGGCAAGGGTCGATTCAAATCAATTGAAGTAACTAGATTTTGCCACATGGAAGCTAATTGACTAGATTCGATGGCCCAATCAAGGGTTGCCACATGGTATCTACTAGTCAACCAAGTCTAACCCAAAGTTGGAGGGAAGTTGAAAATTGAACTAAGTTTCAAATTTAATATTTAAATATTTCATAGTGGATGAAGGCATGTGATATTTGAAATGGATATAAAAGAAGATATTTAAAGTATAAGCATAAAGCAAAGTGGGACCTAGGGAGTTTATTCAATTGGTTGACTTGCATCTTTTCCAAATGACCTATGTGTTTATTTTTTAATGGGTCTACATATTATATAGTTTTAACTATATAAAAGATGAGATATCTTAAATATTTTAAGGGGGTGTGTTTGTTCTTTTTGGTGTGTTTGTTGATTGTGTTTGAAGAAGTAGCACAGTTTAAAGATGAAATCATCATTGCCAAAGAGGCATTTTGGGTTACAATTTCAGGTACGAAGGCCATTTGTCCCACATTCAATGTTGTAGGATAGTTTATAGTTTGTTTATTAACAACTACACAGACGTTAAGATTCCTAAATTGAATTCTTTATGACAAGGTGTATGTGTCGACTGTGGGACCCATAAGGAAAAATTTGGCACGCATGGAAGAAATTTGGCAAAGGCTACCCAGGAGTTATTTTGACTGCTATGGATGGCCATTCTGTCCATGTCATGCCATCCAACCATGGAAAATCATGCCCCATATCGGCTGCGTCAGAGGCATGTTAGATTTTGTCTTGACTATGTTGAGAGCTTTATTTCTATGTTATAAAGTTGGATAGAAACATAGAAATGTTTTTAACTTAACTTTATATTACAATAATTAAGATTATAGTTTACAATATATTATAATAATTAAGTTTAATAATTTATAGGGTGTACTAATAATAATATATAGTTCAATAATTTTAATCTTTTAATTTCTTTGACTTCAAAAATTGTATAAATTGAACATTGTAATCTTTTTAGTAAACTCCAAAAATATATACATTTATAGATTTTTTTTAGTTTAAAAATCTTTTCAATTTTATATATATAATATAATCAAGTCATTTTAAGATATAAAAATAATAAAAATATTATTATTATTTAAAAAATTAGAAATATATAATTTGTATTAAAAATATATTATCTTTATTTAAAATTTTATTGAAAAAGGAAATATATTATATTTATGTATATATGTACTTGTAATTACATTATTTATAATTCAAGTTTATTATAAAAATTTATTTCAAAATATATATGTTTTTACATAATTATTAATTTGTTAGTATAATATTTTAAAAAAATTAATACTATTATTATAATTTAGATTTACATTAAATTTTAACTATATACATTAAATAAATTATTTATGCAATTTATTTTTATATTTCTTATTTATATTTAACTTTAATTTTTTATATAAATTAAGTTCAATTTAAATATATCCATTGTTAAAAAATGACAATTACAAAGTTAAGTTAAAAACATTCATGTGTTTCTATTCAACTTTATAACATAGAAATAAAGCTTTAAACATAATAATCATGTGTATTTAATGCAAGACAAAATTTGACATGTCTCACGTAGCTAATATGGGGTACGATTTTTCATGGTTGGATGGCATGGCATGGGCGGGATGGCCATCCACGAGAGTCGAAATAACTCCCTGGGTAGCCTTTGTCATCCCAAGAGATGCTACATCGATTGCAGGTGTTGTAGGGCAAGATGCCACAAGCCCAACTCTGGTAAGCCACACTATCAATAGTACTTATGTTCACAACAAGATGACAATGGCTATCCAACCAGTTAAGTAAATCTTATGTAGGAAATACTTAGTTTTTTTTAATGAAAAGTTGTCTATTTCTATGTTATCGTTTACTAAATAACTGAGTGCATAGCCACTACCCAACAAGATTAGAAAGATGGTTTTCTTAAAAACCTTATCTATCTATCTATCTATGTTGGCAGCATCTAATTTGTCAGCAGCGTGTGACAAGCCTAGAGCAATGTGCCACGACCCGCGGTTCGTAGGCGGGGATGGGAGTGTCTTCTATTTCCATGGCAAAATGGACTGCGACTACCCTTGTCTCCGACCCGGATCTGCACATCAATGCCCACTTTATGGGCAAGAGCCCAACCCAGGAGCAAGAGCTTGGTGGGATATTTAGTAATTTTTCAGTTTCTCTGCTTTATTTTTTAGTTATATGTTTTATACTTCGGAATTTGATTTCTAAATTAATCTGGAAAGAAATTCTATAATTAAATAGGTTTAAGATGTCACAATAGTATTTTAATGTTTCACATTTATCAATAGACAATTCTTAAATATCACATAGTAAGGAAGAAATTAAGCTTAGAAAATTAAGTTCTACTTAATACATTTAGTGTGTCATGTTTAAGCGGTCCCTATAAAACATCATCCATAATTACATGAATATTCATAAACATCTAGTTCTAGAAAACTAGTGAATGTAGATCAATGAATTTAACTAAAAACTCTTATGATAATATTCTCTAGCAGGAGACAATCCTAATTTGTTGAATCAATACAACAATTTTATACTTATTTCAGAGGTGAGGCGAGACTTGACAGGCAACGGCTACCCAACCAGTTATTTCAACATGGCCGACATGGCTGGATGCCGCTCATGCCCATGACCATGCCATGACTGACAAGTAGTCTGTGCCATCCGTACATTTTGAGCCTACACGTCAATCTATTAGTGCTATTTGTACGAGAAACTTTAAAAAAATTAAATGCACATAAGACCAAATAAGATTTGGTATTCCCTTAATGTATAAGCTTAATTTTTATAAGATAAGACACAATATTGTTATTGTTACATGTAAATTTAAATTTAGTTTATATTTAAAATTAAAAGTATTGAAATTTAATAATTATTTTTAATATTGTAGTTTCAAATATTCATAACTAATATGTATACTATTTTATAAAATTTTCATTTTAAGTATTTTTTTTTTAATAGTAAGTAAAAATAAGTTAAAGTAAAAATAATGAAGTAGTAACTTCTAATTTGAAATAATTAATTAGTAATTTTATATTTTTAATTTAAGTTTATTATATAATATTAAAAAGGATTACAATATACTTTTTAAGATATTAGATTTTTAAAATATTTATGGTAATTTCTTAAATTAAATTTCAATTGAAACATCTTAATTTATTTATATATATTATTTTAATTAAAGTATAAATTGATATTTCTTAAGGTAATTTTGTTAACTCATATTTTTTGTTTGAATATTTAAATTGATTGTAATAAGCATTTATTTGATGTTTTTTATCTTTTAAGAAGTTCAAATTTTATTATTTTTTAAAATTATATATTATTTTAAAATTATATATTAATAGATTCAAGTTAAAAGTAAGAAATTATAAAAAATAATAAAATTTAAAAAATTAATTATTAAAAATAATAAAATTTAAAAAATTTAAGAAGTGCATTTCATATTAATTAAATATATTAAAGAGAATAAACAAATAAATATGAAAATATAATTTTATTTTTCATTTTTTCTAATATCATATATATTGAAATCAAGTAAAATTTTAAAAAATTAATATCTTAAAATACATATTATAATCTTTTTAAAAAAATTAATTGAAAAAAAAATAATTAGCAATTAATTACTTTAAATTCAAACAAATTATTTTGATTTTGATTTTAATTGATATTTTACTTGCTAAAAAAAAATACTTGAAAAGAAAAAAAGAAAAAAGAAGAAGGTATGATTAATTTCTGTTTTTCAAATAATAGTCATATATTTCAGGAATAAAATATTGAAAATAAGTATTATCTTACATAAGCTATGATTTAACGACATTAAAATTTAACTAACTTAATATAGTAATTTAAAACTTTACTTTATTTAATTTTTCTTTTATAAAGCTCATTTCTTAATTTTATTAATTATAAATGTTACCTTGTTAATAAATGAAAGTCTTATGTGCATTTAATTTTTCAAAGTTTCTCCTACAAATATCACTGACGAAGTAAGGATAGTATGACTGATAGCTAGCTCAAAACACACAGACAACACAGACTAGCTGCTAGCCATGGCATGGTCATAGGCATGAGCGGCATCCAGCCATGTCGAAATAATTAGCTAGGTAGTCGTTTTCGACTAATGTGGCAGGTTGTCCAGTTACCATGTGAGAATGTGATGAGTTACCACGAGGCGAGGGCCGATTTAAATCAATTGAAGTGACTAGATTTTGCCACATGGAAGCTAATTGACTAGATTTAATGGCCCAATCAAGGGTTGCCACGTGGTATCTACTAGTCAACCAAGTCTAACCCAAAGTTGGAGGGGAGTTGAAAATTGAACTAATTTTCAAATTTAATATTTAAATATTTCATAGTGGATGAAGGCATGTGATATTTGAAATGGATATAAAAGAAGATATTTAAAGTATAAGCATAAAGCAAAGTGGGACCTAGGGAGTTTATTCAATTGGTTGACTTGCATCTTTTCCAAATGACCTATGTGTTTATTTTTTAATGGGTCTACATATTATATAGTTTTAACTATATAAAAGATGAGATATCTTAAATATTTTAAGGGGGTGTGTTTGTTCTTTTTGGTCTGTAACTTCAACTCAGTGCCCCAGGCATGATGTGGAAGAAAACATAGGCTTATCATATACAATTGGAAAGGTCTTAGAGTGTAGTTATCATTTTTTCCCATCAGATTGAGTGCAGGTATCAGTGGGTAACTGTTATTCCTAGATTTGTTTGACACACTTTGTTTTCCAACTAAAATTCTTGTTCAACAGTTTAGATTCAATTTTTGGGCTTTTGATGAAGTGGCTTGTCTCTAAACTTGGAGAAGGTTATCCCAGCAGTATTATTTTCCTTCTAACCAGTTTGATGGGACTTTCAATAATATTTTATCTACATGTTTGGTATTCTCTTAAAGGGGGTTCTCATCATGTGTGGATGGATATTTTTGCAAGTTTGTTATGCATAATGATGAGATATTATTCAGTATTCAGCTGAAGAGAGATGAGAGAAGGTTGTTTTCAACAGATGATGAAGAATCAAGAGGACAAATGGAAATTCTAGATCAAATTTGACCTTTCTTATTTCTTCTATATCTTCTCATCCTCTTTCATTATACAGGGTTTGTTCCAATCTATTGAGAAAGGCTCTAGCTATGATTCCACCTATTCTTCAACATTTTCTCTCTGTATGTACAACAAATAATGAAGTTACAAGTGATAGTTCTGGTATTTTTGTGTTTTTCATAGGTTATTTCTTGCATCTTGAATGTAATTTCCTCAAGGAAATGAATACAAAACAACAAATGGAAATTGTTTCATTCTGATTCTCGTCTCCTATCTCTAATGTTTGCAATCTTTTGTGATATGTGGACAAAGAACATAGATCCCAATTGTAGCTTGTTTAGGGTTGTATGTCTTAATATGTTTTGCCATTGATTCAAAGGATCAAGTAATTGTTGGATGTATTTTGATAGGATTGCAGATTTCATGGAAGGATTATGATAAGCATGAGATTCATTCTAAAAAATGATGTATGATTCACAAAGTGAATAGATAGATCACAAATAACTGGATGTATGTTGTAGTTTGTGAAATACCCAACGGATTAGGCACTAATCTTGATGTAGTGCAAGGCAAGAGAATCCCCAAAGGAGATGTCCTAAGCACTAGAAAATAATCATACAATGGAATATACATTATAACATAGAGATCTAGATCCAAACAATGTCAATTCTCATAATAATATTTTTCATCCAACATGCCTAGCTATAAGGCCTTTCGAGTTATAGCAAATACATAAGCAATTACAATAGTAGTTCTATAAGACCTCGCAAGATCCAACTCCTAGCTAGTCCAGATCCACACTCTAGTAGAGAACTCCAAGAAGAATCTAAACTTGTGCTCGCAAGCCACCAAGCAACCTCCTTGTTTCTCAAGTTGCAGCTACCATCTCTACTCAAACTTTGTTCTCTCAGCTACTCCTTTCTCCCTTTATGCTAGATGATTATAATGACTCTAGACTCCACAAGGCCCTCTACTAATACTAAAACAAGCCAAAAGTTGACCTAGCCAATTACATTAATTAAATACACCCACATTACATATACCCATCAAGCCAAAAGTCGTCTTGGCTACAAACATTAAATACATAACATAAATTAAATACTTAGGACAAGCCCCAAGTTTACAATGCATAACTAACTCATATGAAAAAATAAGTGTATGCACACCTAGACATCGGTCCATGTGACAATCAACTATCCAAATCCATGAGCACACACACCAACTCCCTCGGATCGAAGCTCACAAATACAATCTCCAAAGCTCTACCAGAAAATAAGAACACATTCCAACAACCATGTAAATGGATCAAACTCCAAGATGATGACTCTAAACATCATGCACACTTAAGGAAAGGTTCCTCAATATGCCTCAAATAGATCCCCAACCATGTGAATCATTGATCCGATGGATATTTTCAGTGAAAATTGAAGTGTCTCATTTCTCTCCAAAATCTACACCATGAGAAAGATCTCAGCGTCCTGATTCCAACGCAACTTGAACGGACAAAAACAGAGTTTGAATGGAGAAGTTATGCTCAGTCAAAGTTCTGGTCAATAGGTAGAATAGAGGGCTAGATAAGGGGCAAAATTGGACCATCTCAAAAGTGGTCAACAATGGTTTCAAATCAAAGATCCTGTCGAGAGCTTCCCAATGGCGTTGGTTTCATCGAAAACGAACTTCATATGTGAAAGTTATGGCAGTTTGAATTTTGGAGGTAAAAGTGTCATTTGAATCTTGATGACGTCATGGGGCAGTTTAAAGACCAAAAAATAAAAATAAAAAAAGATTTTAGTGAGGTTTGAACCTGTGACTTCTCGACTCCAAATCTCAAGCGATAGCTGTTGTGTTATACGTAGACTTCATAAATTATTGGGCGCAAATGCTATTTAAAGTGTGATTTCCGAAAATCGGGGATTAAAAATAGCCGCTGGCGGGGTTTGAACTGCCGACCGGCGACCTCGTAAAATGTATAACAACCGGCGCGCCATTTTAGCATTTGGTTGTTTATATGGCGTATTTGCTATATATTGTTAGAAAACCGCCACCTAACCTTATTTTAAATAGGGTAATTGGTTATATGGGTGTTATTTCTGGCCCCATAAGTGTAAGGTGCCGAATCTCCTAAACTTGTAAAAGGAGTATTTTGAAGATAAATTTTGTTAAAGATCCTATATTTACATTAATTGGTTTTAACCTAATTTTGGCTAAAATTATGTATAAAAGGGGGGTGTTAGGCCTTTTGGAAGGGCATTCAGGTGGTGAGAACAGGAAAATGTTTAAGAGATTTTTGAAGACTGTTCTGCACATCGAGGGCATGCTGTGCTGATGTGTTTAGGGGAATAAGTCTTGGTGCATTTGTAATTTATTTTGGAGATTAATCAGATCGATCGTACTCTATTGGAGCCAACCCGGAGATGTAGTCACATTTGTGGCGAACTCCGAAATCAAACTCTGTTTGCATCTTCTTATCTTCTCTCTCAATTCTATTTCTCATCTTAAGTTTTGATCTCATTGATAGTAAATGAATTAAGACTTCCGCTAAGTTGTGATTTATTTAATTTGATTTTATTTAAGCATTCAATACTGCAATTAGTCTAAGATTTGTTCTTCAGATCAAGTGGTATCAGAGCCCAGTTTCTTGAATGCTAAGAAGATCCAGGATTCAGAAGGGCGAAAGCAAGCTTGAAGAATTTAATCCTGAGATCAGGAAGCGAAGAACATTTCCAAAGATGTCTATTTCTGGAATGGAGGTTCTGATGAGATTAGCGAGCAGGAATTCCGAAGAGCATTCCTCGAGATGAAGGCTAAGTTGGACATTCTTTTTCAGGAGAGGCAAGAGCGAAAAGAACGTGAAGACAAAAAAGGGAAACATCATGGAGATGGTGAGAAGAAACCAGATCCACCCTCTTCTTCTTCTCCTCCCTCTTCTCCTTCTTCTCCATCTTCTCCTCATTCTACTTCTTCTAATCCTTTCAAGAGTGGCTATAAGCCTAAGATCAAACTGGATGTAAAATTTGAATTGCCTAAGTATTGTGGTGAACTTAATGCTGAAAAATTGGATGATTGGATTCAGCAAGTAGAAGTCTACTGTAGAGTCCAAAACCTATTAGATGATGTTGATAGGATTCAATTAGCTACTCTTCGGTTAGGAGGTACAGCTTTAACTTGGTGGGAGAGTAAGACTAAGGCAGAAGTTTCACGACATGGTAGAGTCAGTTTAACTTGGGCAGAGTTTGTTAATGCTCTTAAGAAGCAATTTTATCCCCTAGGACATATGCAACGGTTAATGATGGATTGGCAAATGTTTAGGCAAGGGAAAGGGCAAACTATACAAGAGTACACCCATGAATTTAGGAAAAGGGCTATTGCTTTGAATGTTCCTTTGTACACCCAGGATACTTCGTTGAAGTACATAGGAGGTCTTTATTCCTACCTTAGACATTCTATTTTGGTATTAAACCCTTGTAATTTGGATGAAGTGTCAGTTCAAGCTACACACTTAGAGTCAAGGGGTAAAGGATCTTTTATTGATAAGTTTGATGATGATAACTCTGTAAAGAAATCTTCTAAGAATGCAGAGATAGAGAAAGGAAAGAAGGCAGCTATAGTTAAGAAGGATGAGAAACTTTCTTGCACTCATTGTGACAGGAAGGGTCATGATGAAGAACATTGTTAGAAGTTTTATCCCGAATTGAAGCCTAAGTGGGCTCAAAGTCAGAATCAGAAACAAAAAGGTAAGGAGAAAGCCACAAATGTTGTTATGGATCTTGGTTCAGATTCAGATGATGAGACTAAGATAACAACTATGGGTGTAAAAGGTAAAGCTCCTATCTCTGGTGTTTCTGTTCATAGTTGCGCTTCTTCATCTAAAGTTAATGATTTCCCTGAAGATAAAAAAAGGAATGAGTTGTTTCATTTAAGGGTTGTTTCTAAGAACACTAAAATTAATGCACTCATAGATAGTGGTTCTCAAGTGAACTTGATTTCCGAAAGTGTTGTAAGGAACTTGGGATTGAAAACTACATTACATAAGAAACCTTATCCACTAGGCTAGATTTGTGAAAATGATAAGTTGCAAGTAACAAGACAATGCACCTTAAGATTCACAATCACTAGTAAATTTGTGGATGAAGTATAGTTTGATGTGGTTCCACTGGATATTTGTGGGATAGTGCTTGGTAGCCCTTATCTTTATGATAGAAAAGCAATTTTCTATAGGGAAAAGAATCATTATCACTTGTTTAAAGATGGCATTCAGTATATTGTACATTCTCACAGGATTAAGACTGATCATTCTTTTGCAAACACAGGGCAGTTAAAGAGGGTAATTAATGCGAGTAAAGAGTTAACTCTTATGTCTATCAGTACAGGTGGTTCTACACTTGAACTTCGAGTAGCTAACCAGGGTCGGATGTTGCAAGATGCACCTGCAGTACAGCATGAGGGAATGATGATTGAAAGCATTGATGGTTCCTTGGGTAAAAATGTTCCTGTTGTGAAGGATCGATATGTTGTTGACTTATTCTCTTTCATTTTTGCATTATTGTTCAGCTTGATGCTAGTCAATGTTTGTTGGTTAGTGGCTACGACAACTGATGTAGATGCTTATGGAAGTGATAGAATAATGTTTATGATCAACAATGTTATTGCAGCCTTCATTGTGCTTGTGAGCCAGGTATTTAGATGTACAGATGATATAGGACAAGTGGGGAGGCTAAGTCCTCACTTTATGTCAGAGTAAATGTCACTTTTGGAGGTCCAAAAGGTCTTCAGTGGGGAGGCCTGATCCGATGGATATTTTTAGTGAAAATTGAAGTTTCTCATTTCTCTCCAAAATCTACACCATGAGAAAGATCTCAGCGTCCTGATTCCAACGCAACTTGAATAGACAAAAACAGAGTCTAAATGGAGAAGTTATGCTCGGTCAAAGTTCTGGTCAATAGGTAGAGCAGAGGGCTAGATAAGGGGCAAAATTGGACCATCTCAAAAGTGGTCAATAATGGGTTTCAAATCAAAGATCCTGTCGAGAGCTTCCCAACGACGTTGGTTTCATCGAAAACGGACTTCATATGTGAAAGTTATGGCAGTTTGAATTTTAGAAGTAAAAGTGTCATTTGAATCTTGATGACGTCATCATGACGTCATGGGGCAGTTTAAAGACCAAAAAAATAAAAATAAAAAAAGATTTTAGTGAGGTTTGAACCCGTGACTTCCCAACTCCAAATCTCAAGCGATAGCCGTTGCATTATACGTAGACTTCATAAATTATTGGGCGCAAATGCTATTTAAAGTGTGATTTCCGAAAATGTGATAGCCGTTGCATTATACGTAGACTTCATAAATTATTGGGCGCAAATGCTATTTAAAGTGTGATTTCCGAAAATCGAGGATTAAAAATAGCCGTCGGCAGGGTTTGAACCGCCGATCGGCGACCTCGTAAAATGTATAACAACCGGCGCGCCATTTAAGCATTTGATTGTTTATATGGCGTATTTGCTATATATTGTTAGAAAACCGCCACCTAACCTTATTTTAAATAGGGTAATTGGTTATATGGGTGTTATTTCTAGCCCCATAAGTGTAAGGTGCCGAATCTCCTAAACTTGTAAAAGGAGTATTTTGAAGATAAATTTTGTTAAAGACCCTATATTTACATTATTTGGTTTTAGCCTAATTTTGGCTAAAATTATGTATAAAAAGGGGGGTGTTAGGCCTTTTGGAAGGGCATTCAGGTGGTGAGAACAGGAAAATGTTTAAGAGATTTTTGAAGACTATTCTGCACGTCGAGGGCATGCTATGCTGATGTGTTTAAGGGAATAAGTCTTGGTGCATTTGTAATTTATTTTGGAGATTAATCGGATCGGTCGTACTCTATTGGAGCCGACCCGGAGATGTAGTCACGTTTGTGGCGAACTCCGAAATCAAACTCTGTTTGCATCTTCTTATCTTCTCTCTCAATTCTGTTTCTCATCTTAAGTTTTGATCTCATTGATAGTAAATGAATTAAGACTTCCGCTAAGTTGTGATTTATTTAATTTGATTTTATTTAAGCATTCAATACTACAATTAGTCTAGATTTGTTCTTCAGATCAATCATAACCCCACAAACTCGAGCATGAAGCCCCTACATACATGATTGTTGACTTCCCTAGGATGCTCCTACATCAGATCTTCTCCAGGAGAATGCATACTTTTTTGTTTCATATATGGGTTATGTTGAATTCAATCTTAAATCAAAATCATTTTTTCCTTTTATGTTGAAGAGTTGAATGGATAAACCCCACTTAACTTGTGAATGCTTAGGTCATGTTACTAGCTATCTCATGCCTTTGTTATTGCATGAGTGTAGAAGATTCAATTGTTAATCTACTTTGTCTAGATTCAAACCTACATTTTTGTATTGGTCATATGAATGAATCTAAGGTCTACCCCCCTAGGTTTTGCAGAGCCTAAAGTGTAGAAGGAGTATAGCCGTATAGTTGGCACAGGTTCTATTCAAATTGCATCCATCATAGGATTTAGCTACACTTAGATGCATTTTGTTTTCAGCTTCCTGGTAGTTAAAATCATTGTTAAATCAAGAGCCAACACCCTCTTAAGGAATAATTTGATTTTCTTTGACACCTAACATCTCTCTAAATATTACAAACTTTATTTTTCCCAATGAATTGGTGAATATATTAGTTATATTGTCATTGATATTAGAATAGTTTAGCTCTATCTCTTGAGATGGAATTTTCTCTCTTATTTGGATGTTGAGTTTATATATGCTTTGACCTTGCATGAAAATAGGATTATTTGCAAGCATGATTGTACTTTGATTGTCACACTTGAATAAAGTAGGCCCTTCTTGATTTTGTCCCATATTTGCCAGAATTCTCCTTAGCCAAATTAATTCATACGTAGTAGTGCATAATTCTTTGTATTCAATGTCAGTAAATGACAAAGAAATAGTTGCTTTCTTCTTGTCAGTCTAATAAATAACACTTGATAATATATTGAATGCATAACCAATTGTTGATTTATGATCATTTGGATCTCCTTCCCAATTAGAATTAGAGTAACTTGTCAAATCAACATTAAAATGGTTAGTATATTCAATGCCAAAATAATGGTGCCTTGTAGATATCAAATGACTCTTTTTGTTGCATTACAATGGACCTCCAGAGGATTAGCCATGAATTGGCTAAGTATGCTGACATAATATGAAATATCAGGTCTTGTAGTGGTCAAGTAGTTTAGACTTCCCATCATCTACCTATACAATGTCCCATTGACTTTTGAAGTATCACTATCACAAGAGAACTTTTTTTTTCTTTTTTTCCAATGGAGTACATGATGCTTTACAATCTTGCATGTGAAAATTTTGGATTAACTTCTTTACATACCTACTTTGAGTAATTAAAGTCCTACCATTGTGTATCCACACTTCAATTCCTAAGCAATAATATAGTTTGCCAAGATCCTTCATTTCAAATGCATGTGATAGAGATGCATTGATTGCATCAATCAACTCCATAGAACTTCCTCTTATGATTGAGTCATCCACATATAAAGAAATCAAAATAACATTCCCATGTTCATCATTCTTTATGTATTTTATTGGATAATTTTTACTCTTGATATATCCTTTTTAAAAGAATAATTGATCAATTGTCTCATACCATGACCTTGGTGCTTGTTTAAGACCATATAATGCCTTGTTTTAACTTGGATACCAAATGCTCTTTTCCTTAGTTTACAAAACCTTTAAGTTGAACAAGATAAATTTCTTCTCTTAAATCACCATTTAAAAATGTTGATTTAACATCTATTTGATGAAGAACCTAATCAAATTGAGTAGTAAGTGCAATCGTTAGTCTAATATTATTCATTTTAGCTATTGGTGCAAAAGTATCTTCATAATCAATTCCTTCCTTTTGTGAGTACAGTTTGAAATAACCCTTACTATAAAGGGGACTAAATCCCGATATTGTACTGTGGCAATTCGTCAAATAATTTGCAAACATGCTCTGATACCACTGAAATATCCCCCGACAGGATTATTGCTTCTTAGACACCAAAATACTAAAACTTCAATGATTAGGCATTTCGTCAAACAGTTAGCACCCAAACTGGTTACAAACTGACGTCAAGTTCTATTCTTGTAATCAGAGTTGTACTAATACACTATGAGATTTGTCATGAATGGAGTAATTCCTCACATAATTCACCAAGACATTTCAAATGCAAAATATAATCATACCTTCAATGTTCAGGGAGAAATTTACAATCAAATGTTTCATGATTTAATAATGGGCCTGGACCGT
This sequence comes from Cupressus sempervirens, assembly GCA_028749045.1. Lineage (NCBI taxonomy): Eukaryota > Viridiplantae > Streptophyta > Pinopsida > Cupressales > Cupressaceae > Cupressus > Cupressus sempervirens. Next base: position 160,754,861 of record CM053787.1, read on the forward strand.
AGCATCATTGTACCTTGCTCCAGAATTTAGCAATGGTTGACATTCCTCCAGCTGCGTTGTCAACTCATTCAATGACTTCTATAGATTTCTCGAGACTTTGAATCACATTGAGCTCCATCTGATGAATTGCTTGGGCATCCTTATAAGCCGACATCTCCTAGGGATCTTTAATGTGGGCATCAACTAAGCTAGCACCAAACCCTTCAACTTCCGCGAACTTAATGCCCTTCAAAATGGTGTCCCTGTAATCTGTTCAGTTGGTGCGCAATCCCTCCAATGTTGGTGCCATAACCAGCCGAATCCAAGATGGGGTTGAGCTCTGTAAACATACAAGCAAATCATCCTACCTCCGACTCGCACTCAGATCTTGGTTTGGTGATTCCGACCTGAGCCACATGGATGGAATAGGAATAGTAAACTTTACCGGCTGGTAGAGAAAATGATGCCGCTGACTCACCTTCTCGTGTTTGATCACTCGGCGAGGGTATATTCCCGCCCGTGTCTATTCATTGTTTCCGCTACTTCTTCAATAATTGATATGGATCGACATTAATATTGAGTGCGGCAGTAATGATTGGAGATTGTCTTCAAAAGCCTTCAACCCTGCAATTTCTTTAGAATCTCCAAATAATTGGCGTTGGTTGTGCAATTTGGTCTTCAATACAAAAGCCTTCAATTCTACAATATTTCTAGAATGAAATTATTCCTATGCTCACCATTTATCGTTGTGTATCCTATAACATGATCTTTGCCATTGCCTTTGGCCCAGACTTCGGCCTTAACAGTGTACGGAAGTGCTGGCTGGAAAGATGGCTTGGAACTCGTTCTTCTACTCCCGATCTGCTCACACTGCAACTTCCTATGAAGAAGTCGCCTTGCTCCTTTTGCCACCTGAAATAATAAACCTTGCGAAAGCTTAAATCTACGAATATCAATTCTTAGAACTGATCCACCAAACTTCGGCCTTAGACCACCCGATTCTGCCCCTGATGAAATGACTGAATGTCACCTTCAATCTGCAATAATTCGGATGATATTTCACACCCTCAAAATTGCATACCAATTGAGAGTTATCGTTCTCAATGGCCAACTGTGACAATTGTAGAAACCCTAGGTTTCACAATGCACCTGCGATTGAATCACAACCTGAAAATCAAAGAGAGATAATCAACTGCCTGATTCGAATGGAGCCCCGGGGTGCCTATTTATTCTTTTTCCTCCATCCTCTCCAGAGACTTCTAGAACCTTTTTGATCTTATCTCTTAAGTGACTTTATTAAATATTTTCCAAGTCACTTTATTAAATACAAGGTCATCTTTTAATATTTATTTATTTAATTAAATTAACTAATTAGTCGTCCTTGGACAACCATTAATTAAATTAATTAAATCGAACTGTCACCAAAAATTGGGGACATGATAGTCCGCCCTTCCTGAAATTGCTTGTCCCCAAGCAATGGCTGAACTATGAACCAATCAGTCTGCCTGGATCCCAAATGTAAATCTGTGTATCATCCCAATTTGCATCATACTCCCGTGGAGCAATCATCAATACCAGTAACTGAGAAACTGTACTCAACATCCAAACAACTGACAACTCTGATGAAATCATCTGAAAACCAACTGTAGATGTCAGTAGAAGAACCCATTCTGCGGAACTCAAGCCAACTGAAACATCAACTTTATCAAAACTCAAGTCCCTGTCTAATTGACACCTGCACCCAACTGTACTGTAGATATGACAACAGCCATAGGTACCTGAATCATTGCCATCAAATCCAATCTCTGAAAAACTACTCTAGGTGTGTCGATGCTGCAGGCTGAGTAACTTGCTACTGTAGACACCTAAAAACCTTTAGAAAATAAAGTATTTTTATTTTCTGAAAAAGTCCTGATGACATCATCATTAATTAATTAATTAATTATTTAATTAATTAATTAATTTTTATGCCATTAAATCTCTTTATCTTAATTAAAAATATTTAATTAAGGAATCCCTCCCAAAAATGTTTAAATCTTATTTAAACATTATTTCCTTATTTATTAATTATTTAATTAATAAATTGACCAAAAATCCTAAAATAAATAAAAAATTTATTTTTTTGCCCAAAAATTGGCCAATTTCCTTATGACCAATAACCTCTTCCAAAATCTTCTAATCCTTCTTTAATTTCGATTAAAGGCTAATCTCATCATTTCCTACCCCTAACCCCAACTCAAAATATTTAATTAAAATTAAATATTAATCCTCATGTTTATTAAAAAAGTTTTAATAAATATCTCCTCAACCCAAACCCTTGAAATAAATAAAACTTTATTTATTTCTTAAAAATCTAATTTATCCTCACCCTAAGAAGTTCTAGACTCTTCTAGAAAGTCTTCATCCTCATCCTAGGAAATTCTAGACTATTCTAGAAAGTCTTTATCCTCATCCAAAATCTAGACTCTTCTAGAAGATGTCTTTAAACCTAATCCTAATCCCCTCCTAACCTTGTCACATTCCCTAAACATGGGTTAAAACTTACTAACCCAAGCCAAAGTTAACAAATATCTCTTCCTTCACCCACCCTCATTAAATGCCATCCACTTGCCTATCCTTAAGCTAATCCTAAACCATCCTAATCCATCCTCTAATCATTTGCACAAGCCTAAGCAAGCTTAAAACATTTCTAATCAAGTCCAAGTCGAATTTGCTCTCATCACCCTCAAAATATCTCAACCATAAAACTTTATGAAGTCCACTAGGTCATAAATGACTCTTACAAGCCCTTTTATTGCTCTTACAAGTCATTATGAGGGTCTTTATGAAGATTTTATCTCTTGAGCCTCCTTTGTTGACTCATCCTTGCCCTTTCCTCCATCCTCTCACCATGTGACATGTGTCACTCCTTGATTGGCTATAAGGAAGCACAATCCATGTGCTCTCCTCTCATGCAATCTGAGCCTTCCATAAGCTTTTTCCCATCCTTGCATCTTAGCCCTCAATCCCTCAAGCCTCTTGCCTATAAATTGGATCCTTCCCCTTTGCAAAATAACACAATCCATGAAGTAAAGTTATAATGCTATTTTGAGAGCCAAATCCATACTAAAGCCATCTATCCACACCAAAAATCCACAATCATCCATTGAAGCCCCTTTTGAAGCATAAAGCTTGAGCATACATCCTATCTATTTAGACAAAGCTACTCAACAAGAGAGCTTCTTATTGAGAGAGCCCATTAATGGCTCATATTCTCAATTAAGAGCTCATCTTAGTCTATCTTGAAGTTTATGAATTTTGTTTAGTTTGTAGAAGCTTTATTTAAATTTGGTTTCTATTAGCATACTAACATTTCTCATATACATTTTGGCACGCCCGGTGGGACCCCGCATGGGTCATCTTCATTAGCTTTTTTAGTCAAGTTTTGTATGTCATTTGCTGATTTTGGCTAATTTTTCTTGTTTTTGTGATTGGTAGGATTGTATAAATTGGTTTTGTAGGTCTACATGAGCATGAAGAAGACAAAGGAACTCATAGTCAATCTCATAGTGTTTGCAGATTTTTCAAGCTTATAGGTGGAGAAAGCACTTGGGATTATTCTTCCTCTTCTTGTCTATATTCTTCTTATTCCATCTACTTCTTCTTCTTCTTCTTGTGGGAGATCTTGGCCATTTTTTTTTGTTAAGGAAGCAAAATCATACACACTTCTTTTTAGTGCTTAAAATGAACCCCCAAATCATACTTAAATCCATTGAAAAACTAACAATTTGCAAAAAAGAAAAAATCTTTTAACAAGTGAAACTAAACCAATCTAATCATTTGCATCCTTGCAACATCAAGGTTTTAGATGCATTCATGCAAAATTAGGAACACTTCATTTTTGGGAATTTAAAAAGAACTTCAAGTTTCTATTTCAAAAGGTTCAAAATCAACACTAAGTGCACACTAAAGTTCTTTTAAAAAATTTCATGAAAACTAAGAGTCCTAAATGGTTGCCAAAAATTGTCCTAAAAGCTTTGTTATTTGTTCCAAACAAATGTCTTATTGCAAAATCTTGAATGTTTCTTAGGATTTTCATGCATCAAAACAATCTAGGAATATCATTTTTGGGCTTAAAACATGCAAACTAGAACACAAAATTTTGAATAAAAACCAAAGTCCAAAGAGTCATTTTCACTTTTGAGTCCAAAACAAAATCTTGAATGATCTAAGGTTAAAACAAAGCACTTCAAAGTTCTTAAAACAACACACAAAATCTCAATCTTGAATGCTCAAAAGAAAACACTTGAATGTTTAACCACTTGTCTTTGAATGCATGTTGCTAAAATCACTCTTGAATGCCATGGATTAAAATCAAATTTTCCTTGAAATGCGCATTAATCTCGCTCATACTTCATTTGGGCATAAAAATTGGACAAATCTTGATGTGGAGGGCCTCCGGGTGTGCGCTTGAAATCGAATCTCACACACCTTTGTTTTGGGCTTAAAATAAACTCACACTCAATCTTGAATGCCTTAAAGAAAATTAATCGATACTTGACGTGGAGGGCCTCTGGGCGCGCAAGTTTGCTTTTGTTGACCCTAACTCTTCTTCTTGTTCACATTCTTCGATCAATTTTATTTTTGTCGACGCTTCAAAGTTGGAATAAACATTGTATCTTAAACATGAGTGCTTGCAAAGTCTAGATCAAAAAACTTAAGCGTTAGTTGGTAAAAGAACAAGCGTGTTTTTTAGCCCAAGATCATCCAAGTCTTCTCTCCCCTTGTCATCTTTCGAGGCCATCTTGGGTGCATAAGATTAGGATCCAAAATCTTGTCTTAGCTTTTTAGGAGGCCTGCTTGGGGATTTCATCACCCCTTGGGACAACCTCAACTCCAGCATTCCGGCGGAGTATAAAGATCGGGAGGTGAATCCAAAGACACCTCTCTTGGGATCAAAATTTTGTCACTCGGGCTAAGCCTCAAGGAACTTTATACCCTTGAGAAGTGAAAGAGGAGAAGTGGGTTACCGCTCCTCTCGGCTGTGTGACATCTTTTTGGTTTCATCTACGGATTTGGGCCTCACGTACCTTGTGTATATCGAGGACTCCCTAGCTAAACCAAATTTCATCCTTGTAGAAAGCTTCCTAGGATGTTGGTGTATTTGATGTGCTTGCTCAAAACTTTTGTCTGCTTGTTTGTTCATAGCTTTTGAATGAATGTTTGCCAATTTTGGTCAAAATCCCAGAAAAGTAGAAATCTCCTAGCTCAAGGCATACTTAGCGTAGTCACTGCCTTATCAAAAAATCATCCAAGCTCCCCCGCTACAACCAAATCTATCTAGTTCCTTGCTTTAGAAAAATCCCAAATCCAAAGTCTCTCCAAATCATCCCCCCAGCTAGCTAGCAACCCAATCCAAAATCACCCAAGCCTTTAAAGAGTTGTTGTCACCTTGCCAAAATTTGCTATCCAATCAATCCTACCAATCAACCAATCTCACCAAGGTTATCCCTCTGATAGAGCATTGTCTAGGGTAATCTAGCTTTGTCACTTGCATCCCTCATCACCTTGAGCTAAAGGTTGGGATCCACAAGTGGTCAATCTCGTGTCATGCCCATAGGATCATTAGTCTATCCTCAAGTTGACACAGCCACCACCAAAATCCAGCGCATAGGAAAGCAAAACTCTCACTTTTTGACAGCATGCCCTTGAAGTCTTCCATCCACAGGAAAGCCAAAAATCTCCAGCCAATCCTCCTTAGGTCTGTCATACAGCTTTGACTCTCCCTAGGAAATCTTTCATCAGCCAATCCAAAATCTTTGCTTAATCCAAATCCAACCATGAGCTTCCGTGTTCATCCATATGCAAGACCCCATCCCCATCAAACTCAAAATCAAAGCATGAAGTACCAATCCTATCATGATGTGTTTGGTTGCATTGTCCTTGCTCCCGCCACCTCCTATTCCAATGATGATGAAAATCTTGTTGACTATGACGGGTATATTGAAAGCCTTAGAAACATTCCCCCAAGCATCCCCCAAAATCCAAGAGTTATTCCAAACTATCTAGTCATGCCATCTGATATTCCAGCTTCCCCTCCATCACCCCATCAACCAAGCTTCCAATCTTCCACCCCCATCACACTAGCTATTCCTGTCAATCCACCTCCACCTTCGACACATGAGTCTCCAAGGAATCTCCTAGAGGAAATACAAGAAAAGTTGCCTCCAACAGTCGATAAGCCATGTCATCTAATCCAACCATGTGAAGTAGTTAGTGATGAAGCTTCCCCATCTATAATATCACCTCCATCTCCCATAGCTATCATCCCCATACCATCCATCAAATTGCTTAAAATACTTCCACTTCCCGCAAGCATCAAAATCCCACCACCTGTCAAATCCCTCCAAATCCTATCCACATCGCCTCCAAGCATTTCCCAAATCTCTTGTAATGACCCTTATGCATCCATCTTCTACTCACCCATCTCCACTACTGAATCTCCCATCTATCCATTTGCTTCCTTTGAAGAATCCATCCCTTCACCTCCTATCGCACCATCCACTCCAAACCAATCCTATCAAGATCCTGCCCAAAAGCATGTTGACATCCCCCAAAGCATAAATGAAGATATCATCGTACCATGTCTTCCATCCATAGTGCAGTCACCATCTCCTCCATCTCCAAAACCTCGAGCCAAAGCTCCTCCACTACAAGATATCTTGTCATCCCACCAGCTACATCAAGATCCTATCCTTCCATCTCCCCCGCTCCATGCTTCCATCTTACCACCTATCCAAGCTATTCCACCATCTATAATCTACCCTCTTGGTTCACTTACATTCATCCATGGTGGCCCTCTCTCAGCAGAAGAATTAAGAACAATATCTCCCCATTGCAATACACCTAATAAATCACTTCTACCATTTTTTGCAAGCAAAAAGTTTCCTCGGCTTGTTCAAATGCTCAATCGATGGCATTATCAAGGTCAAGGTTTAGGACCACAAGAGCAAGGAATCAGAGAGCCTATTATTGCGCAGAAAAATCTAGGATTTCATGGTCTTGGATATGTATCCAAAGGCTCGCCATCTAAAGGTGTTGGTACACCACACCCCCAAACCAAGCCTATCTCCAAGCCCACCATGCCAGCCTCCCATCACTCCTTCAAGAAATCTTATGTCATCCCCCCTCCACCATCTTTGCAACCCAAAACAACCTACCATATCCCCCCTTCATCCGCTAAATCCATTTTGGGTCCCTATGTCCCAAAATCTACCATCCTCCATCCTCCTATTAGCCATCATAAAAATCCTATTCCATCCATTCCTATGCAAGATCAACAAAGGCATATATCAGGGCACATCATCCATCATCATCCCCCTACATGCTCTTTCATATCCTCTCCATCTCACAAAGCTTCTCCTAACCATCTTCCCAAAGCTTACCACAACAATGTAAATGCCAACTTCAAAATGCATAAAGCTAATAATCCACATCCTAGGCAATCATATGTCTATTCTAAAAGACATACTCCAAAAAGGAAAAATCCAATCAAAGAATGCAAAACAATGCAAAAGCCTATGAAAAGAAAATCCAAAACCATGTGGATCCCCAAGAAAAAAGTTGAAACCCAATGCATAATGGCATCCACCATTGCTAATCCCCCATCTAGTGACTCATGTCCCCCATCTCCTAACTCCATCTTGGGTGCCTATATCCCCAAGAACGCTTCCACAAATCCTTCATCATGCCCGCATCTACCATCTATCCCCCATATGCTCTTTTCACACCCGTCCCAACATGTGCCAATGTTGCTCTTGCAAGCATCCCCATCTCATGCTCCTTTCCAGCATTTTCATCCCTCCATCTCCTACCATCAATCCCATCTAATCCGATCTATTGCATAAATCACACATCCGATGTACCAACAGCTGGCAACAAAATTGAACATTCCAACAGCCAGTGAAAAATCCCAAAAAAGCCAAAATAGCTGAAGAAAGCTAAAATCATTCCAACTAAGTCCAAAGTCAAAAAGTCAAAAAAGAAAAGAAAAATAAAGCGTCCATTGGTGAAAACTTGGCAATTCAAGCGCCTTGGGCACGTACCATGATGAAAACTTGGCAAACAAGCGTCATGCGTAATCTCGCCATCCCCAGCTTATCCTATCACCCTCATGCTTTTAGTCATCTCTTGACATCCAACTCCATCTTCCAATCTATCCACCTATCCTCCACCCTCCATCTTCCATCTCACACCATCCACTTATCTCCTGCAGCTTCAGCCAACCATCCCAGCTATCATCCATCTCCCTAGCCCCTTCAGCTTTTTCCATCCTAGCTTCAATCCTATTACATCCATCATAAGACCTCCTTCCGCATGTTATCTTCTGATTGGGGGCACTATATTCCTTGGAGATCTTGTCTTGTCCATCCTCCCTTGTCATTGGTATCTAGCTCTAGGCTATCCTCATGCAAACCCAATGTCATCTCTTTATATCCATCATAATCCTAGCTATCTACCATCCTATCCAGCCATCTCATCCTGCTCCTCTAGCTATCCTTGGTCACAAAATCTCTCATCATCATTGGATGCATCCTGCCAAATCCATATCTTTTTCTATCACCCCACCCTTAGCTTTCGCATCTTGCACAACATCAAACCATCCTGCTATCCTATCATCCTGAGCTTTTTCCTGCTTGTAACTATCTTGGTTTGTTAGCTTGTACCATATCTTGATTAGCCCGCTTGTAAATATCTTGGTCCGTCAGCTTGTACATCCTCTTTAGCTTAGTACCATTGTATCTATCCAGTGTTTGTGTCAGTTCATCCTTGATTAGCATCTTGCACCCATCGCACATCTTGGTTAGCTATTCCAATGCATCCTTTAGCTAGATTTCCTGTCACCAAAGTGTTATCCTTCTTAGTTCAACTTGCCAGATGCATCACTCATCCAGATCCACCAGCTTAGGTGCTCTCCGATAGATCCTTATAGGATATAGCTTTCCTCATGTCTGATCTTGGTCCGTTAGTACCTGGTCCTACCCATCTCATTGGCAAATGGTTCTCTTTTGGATTTTCACTTTCTTTTGATTTGGAATCTTCCCTTTTGGGTCTTGAAGTATCTTTTCCAAGCAATCTCCTTGTTCCCTCCTCAAGGTTGCCACGATCTTCCATATCATGGTATGCTGCGAATGGGGCAATTAGAGTGTAAGGTCTTGATCAGGTCTTCCGTTTGTTTTTCTTTTCTTCTTGTGGGTTCTCCAGTGTCGTTTCCACGCTGCTTCCTCTAGGATTCATGTGTGATGCTGGGGCAATCCTTGTGTGTTTGTTTTGAGTTAGTTTGTTAGTCCTTTGGACGGTTGGTGAAAAGGCCTTGATGTTCTTGGTAACCTTGGCAATTAACCAATAGTCCTATAGCAAATCTAGTGCTCAACTACATGGTGGTACTTCTCTTTGAAGTATCCCCCCGCTCAAAAAGCTTCAATGGTTTTCCTTCATCTCCATTATCCCCCACCCATATCCAGCATCTGTCTCTCCTACCCTAGCTGATGCATTAGTATCTCTTTGAATCACTCATCACTCTTAGCTTTAGGGATCCACAATCCTAGTCTTAGGGATCCACCAATCCAAATCAACCCACCAAGCCTCATCTTTCGAGATCCACAATCCTAGTCCTAGGGATCTCCGAAACCCATCTTCCGCCAATCTAACTCTTTGAAATCCTGTTCCATTAGCTTTATAATCCCCTCATCCATCTCCCTATCCTGGATTCCTTTTTATAGCGCTCTGCTCCTTCATCCTCCACCTTCCCTAAGGTCTTAAGCTTGCTTCCTCTTATGCATCTGATTCTCCTTTATCATTCTCCCATAGTGAGAGTTTGAGCTAATTCAACCCCTTCTCTTTGCCAATCTGAGTCTCCTTGCTCATCCCAGATTCTTGTGTTTTTCAAGAAGCCACCGAGCCTCGCTTTCTCTCCCCGCTGCCTTCTTGAGGGGGGCATCTCACAGTCCATTCTCTCCTCTTCTGCTCTAGCCTTGGGCATCTTATTTTCTTATCTTTGATGCCATGCCACTTGCGGCATCACATCAAAGAGGGGCAAAATGTAGACACCTAAAAACCTTTAGAAAATAAAGTATTTTTATTTTCTGAAAAAGTCCTGATGACATCATCATTTATTAATTAATTAATTATTTAATTAATTAATTAATTTTTATGCCATTAAATCTCTTTATCTTAATTAAAAATATTTAATTAAGGAATCCCTCCCAAAAATGTTTAAATCTTATTTAAACATTATTTCCTTATTTATTAATTATTTAATTAATAAATTGACCAAAAATCCTAAAATAAATAAAAAATTTATTTTTTGCCCAAAAATTGGCCAATTTCCTTATGACCAATAACCTCTTCCAAAATCTTCTAATCCTTCTTTAATTTCGATTAAAGGCTAATCTCATCATTTCCTACCCCTAACCCCAACTCAAAATATTTAATTAAAATTAAATATTAATCCTCATGTTTATTAAAAAAGTTTTAATAAATATCTCCTCAACCCAAACCCTTGAAATAAATAAAACTTTATTTATTTCCTAAAAATCTAATTTATCCTCACCCTAAGAAGTTCTAGACTCTTCTAGAAAGTCTTCATCCTCATCCTAGGAAATTCTAGACTATTCTAGAAAGTCTTTATCCTCATCCAAAATCTAGACTCTTCTAGAAGATGTCTTTAAACCTAATCCTAATCCCCTCCTAACCTTGTCACATTCCCTAAACATGGGTTAAAACTTACTAACCCAAGCCAAAGTTAACAAATATCTCTTCCTTCACCCACCCTCATTAAATGCCATCCACTTGCCTATCCTTAAGCTAATCCTAAACCATCCTAATCCATCCTCTAATCATTTGCACAAGCCTAAGCAAGCTTAAAACATTTCTAATCAAGTCCAAGTCGAATTTGCTCTCATCACCCTCAAAATATCTCAACCATAAAACTTTATGAAGTCCACTAGGTCATAAATGACTCTTACAAGCCCTTTTATTGCTCTTACAAGTCATTATGAGGGTCTTTATGAAGATTTTATCTCTTGAGCCTCCTTTGTTGACTCATCCTTTCCCTTTCCTCCATCCTCTCACCATGTGACATGTGTCACTCCTTGATTGGCTATAAGGAAGCACAATCCATGTGCTCTCCTCTCATGCAATCTGAGCCTTCCATAAGCTTTTTCCCATCCTTGCATCTTAGCCCTCAATCCCTCAAGCCTCTTGCCTATAAATTGGATCCTTCCCCTTTGCAAAATAACACAATCCATGAAGTAAAGTTATAATGCTATTTTGAGAGCCAAATCCATACTAAAGCCATCTATCCACACCAAAAATCCACAATCATCCATTGAAGCCCCTTTTGAAGCATAAAGCTTGAGCATACATCCTATCTATTTAGACAAAGCTACTCAACAAGAGAGCTTCTTATTGAGAGAGCCCATTAATGGCTCATATTCTCAATTAAGAGCTCATCTTAGTCTATCTTGAAGTTTATGAATTTTGTTTAGTTTGTAGAAGCTTTATTTAAATTTGGTTTCTATTAGCATACTAACATTTCTCATATACAGCTACCACCAATTTTATTTTCAAAAGATGGTGCCAATCTATCCCCTAATGGATGGTAAGAAACTGGAGCCAATCTACATCTGCGTGAAATAAAATCTTCTATCTCTGTGTCAAAAGAGAAATGATGAGCGTACCCTACCGTATAATGTCGGTAAGAACCTCCAAATTCTGCTGCTAGCTCATCATCACTGAACTGGTAATCAATATATGGCTCCAATCTCTGACTCCGAGTGACTGTAGGCTGGATAGGATCCCGTGCATTCTGCTCAACAAACCCTTCCTCGAGATCCCTGTGAGGTAGCATAGTAGCAAGGACCCCTATAATCTTCTCAACCAATCTGCAAATAACACTAGTATCATGGATGAGAACACCTTCTGTCACTTCATGCGAGTCCAAATGAACACATGCACTATCCAACAAATACCCCATGAACGGCTTAGTGCAGTAAAAATTGTACTAGGAGACATTTACATACTCCCCTTTACACCACATCTTGTCCTCCTGAAAGGGTGGCATACTCAGCTGTACCACACTGTTGTTTATCAGAGAAGAATCAATCTGGAGACTTGACTCTACCGGTGTCCCAAACTCATTAGCACCAACTTCTTCCAAACCCTGAACATGTGTGTCAGTCTCAACAATAAGATCCTCAAAAGAAACTGTAGGAGTGTACTTACCGTCATCTACCTTAGTAGTCAAATGAACTGGGTCTGAGGCTGGTTTTGACCGCAAATGCTCCAACTCCACGGTCACCTCCTTCAACTGAAACTGCGACTTTTGTAGATCCTTCCATGTGTCCTCTAAAGCCTCAGTACTCGCTATGAGCTCCTGGGAAAGCTCACTCACCTCCTCTTCACGATCCAAGAGTGCCTCATAGGCTGTACTTCCCCACTCAACCAAGTGATCACGGTCGGCTACCAATCGTAAATAATCCTGCTTCAATATCCGAACAGCTTCATGCAAGGCATGAATCTCTGCCAAAGAAAAGTAACCACCGCCGAACTCATCTGTCATAGAAGAACCCCAACCAGTAATAGCTAACAACTGACGAGCAGTATCAAAATGCTCACAAGCGATAGCAATGTCTCGCTCACTAACTTTCAACTGGCTAACCACATGATGGCTCTGGCTAGACTGTCTTCTATAAACTCCCTCTGACACATTGTCTGGAGGAATGTCTTCAAAGATACTGGTCTCTGGATTATTATCATCCATAATTTTTGAATCAACTTTAAAACTCATATCAACATCCAGAGTGTCAAAATCTGTAGTTCTGCTGTCAAGCTCTTCTGTACCTAAAGAAACTGTCAAGGAAGCTGAATCTTCAAAACTGCCCACTTCATCCTCCTGGATGTCATCAAGGTTGAAACGATCCTGGGACTCATCAGTACACACTGGTAAATATGAAAAATCTTCAGCACCTTTCAGCAAGAATGGTCGACTGGAAATATGAACCAAACCCAACAACGGTGCATAAAAACTAATACCAACATCGGATGTTCTGCTGGCACAAGGAAAGATAACACCGTATATTCTGCTAATCAAATCCATGATAGTACTCAAACAATCATGGCTATCATAAAGTGTTAAAGATCTTCGGTTGACTGAATCCCAAATGCTGTTGAAACATTCCCGAATCCATATGCAAGAAACAACTGGTAACTCAAGCAAACTACTTACCTGAGTAATGTGACCAATACCAGCTAACTTCACATACCTGTCTGCCATTGTCCTTGTATCCTGGATGTGAATGCAAGATGAACTCGTAACATTATCAGCTACCATATATGATCCATCAAATGTAGAAAGCTGAGTGTTAGACGTACCAGATGAAATTAAACTTAGCTCCATGCCATGCTCATTCTCATGTCTCTCCCAGTCCTGTAATGCCAAAGTTGCTCGAGTGTCCTCAAGCTCGCAAGAAAGCTTGACAACTTCCTCCTCCTTCCTCCTCAAGGCATCTGAATAATCTTTGGTAAGGCTAAGAAGATGATCACGGTCTGATAGAAGATGCAAATAGCTCAGCTTCGTCGTCCCCATTCCTTCACCAATTGCATGTAAGTCACAGCAGGAAGAATTTGCCTGAACTCCCTTATGTCTTCCTTGTAACTGAATCATCTGGATGTGCTCTTCTAACATCTCCCGCATTCTGTCATGATGAGATAAAGAAGCCACAGTACTATCTTTGCTTACCTTCAGCTAGCTGGACAAATCATGTGAAGTACTGCCAATTTCATCCTCATGTGACGAAGCATCTAACTGAGCCTAGTACTCTTTGTCAGCAAAATCATAAATGCTCGATGTCTGCTCATTTTCACCAGGTATCTCATCACCATGCACAATGACATCTTCATCATCATCTGAACTCACTTCACTGTAATCATTGCTTGTCGGAACCAAACTATCCTGAGTACATGAGACATCACCCTTGGGAGACTCGTATTCAACTGTCTCAACTTGAGTGTCAAGTTGACAGTTACTATCCATCAGCGTAATGTCCTTCACCGCTTCTTCCTGTGACCGAACTGAAGCCTCTGACCGGTTGCACACTTGTTTCTCGAATTCCTCATTAAGGTTCCTAGTAGCATCTCTCATTGTATCTGTCAACGCTTCGTGAGAAGATTTGCCAAAATGAAATCCAGTTGATTTACTCACCTTAGCTGGGACGGACAGCCTGTCAAGCATACGGTGGTGTTTAACCAACAGTTCAGACATGTTATGTTTGATCTTTCTGAGCTCATCCTGAATGCCTGAGTAGTCCTCCTTTCCACAATTCTGACTCTGAATACTCTGTCTATTACTTGTCCGAGATTGTGTCCTTGGAGACTTTGTGTTGTACCTGTCCATCTTGGTTGAAGTAGAGTGCTGATCACTCATGTAAGTCGGTTCTCACCCCATAGGATGGCAAGAAAACCGCTCTTATACCACTGAAATAACCCTTACTATAAAGGGGACTAAATCCCGATATTGTACTGTGGCAATTCGTCAAATAATTTGCAAACACGCTCTGATACCACTGAAATATCCCCCGACAGGATTATTGCTTCTTAGACACCAAAATACTAAAACTTCAATGATTAGGCATTTCGTCAAACAGTTAGCACCCAAACTGGTTACAAACTGACATCAAGTTCTATTCTTGTAATCAGAGTTGTACTAATACACTATGAGATTTGTCATGAATGGAGTAATTCCTCACATAATTCACCAAGACATTTCAAATGCAAAATATAATCATACCTTCAATGTTCAGGGAGAAATTTACAATCAAATGTTTCATGATTTAATAATGGGCCTGGACCGTAGCATCATTGTACCTTGCTCCAGAATTTAGCAATGGTTGACATTCCTCCAGCTGCGTTGTCAACTCATTCAATGACTTCTACAGATTTCTCGAGACTTTGAATCACATTGAGCTCCAGCTGATGAATTGCTTGGGCATCCTTATAAGCCGGCATCTCCTAGGGATCTTTAACGTGGGCATCAACTAAGCTAGCACCAAACCCTTCAACTTTTGCGAACTTAATGCCCTTCAAAATGGTGTCCCTGTAATCTGTTCAGTTGGTGCGCAATCCCTCCAATGTTGGTGCCATAACCAGCCAAATCCAAGATGGGGTCGAGCTCTGTAAACATACAAGCAAATCATCCTACCTCCGACTCGCACTCAGATCTTGGTTTGGTGATTCCGACTTGAGCCACGTGGATGGAATAGGAACAGTAAACTTTACCGGCTGGTAGAGAAAATGATGCCGCTAAGTCACCTTCCCGTGTTTGATCACTCGACGAGGGTATATTCCCGCCCGTGTCTATTCATTGTTTCCGCTACTTCTTCAATAATTGATATGGATCGACATTAATATTGAGTGTGACAGTAATGATTGGAGATTGTCTTCAAAAGCCTTCAACCCTGCGATTTCTTTAGAATCTCCAAATAATTGGCGTTGGTTGTGCAATTTGGTCTTCAATACAAAAGCCTTCAATTTTGCAATATTTCTAGAATGAAATTATTCCTGTGCTCACCATTTATCGTTGTGTATCCTATAACATGATCTTTGCCATTGCCTTTGGCCCAGACTTCGGCCTTAACAGTGTACGGAAGTGCTGGCTGGAAAGATGGCTTGGAACTCGTTCTTCTACTCCCGATCTGCTCACACTGCAACTTCCTATGAAGAAGTCGCCTTGCTCCTTTTTCCACCTGAAATAATAAACCTTGCAAAAGCTTAAATCTACGAATATCAATTCTTAGAACTGATCCACCAAACTTCGGCCTTAGACCACCCGATTCTGCCCCTGATGAAATGACTGAACGTCACCTCCAATCTGCAATAATTCGGATGATATTTCACACCCTCAAAATTGCGTACCAATTGAGAGTTATCATTCTCAATGGCCAACTGTGACAATTGTAGAAACCCTAGGTTTCACAATGCACTTGCGATTGAATCACAACCTGAAAATCAAAGAGAGATAATCAACTGCCTGATTCGAATGGAGCCCCGGGGTGCCTATTTATTCTTTTTCCTCCATCCTCTCCAGAGACTTCTAGAACCTTTTTGATCTTATCTCTTAAGTGACTTTATTAAATATTTTCCAAGTCACTTTATTAAATACAAGGTCATCTTTTAATATTTATTTATTTAATTAAATTAACTAATTAGTCGTCCTTGGACAACCATTAATTAAATTAATTAAATCGAACTGTCACCAAAAATTGGGGACATGACACAGTTTTGCAACTATTCTAGCTTTGAATTTATCAACATTGTCGTCAGCATTAAATTTTTTTTGAACAACCAATAGGAATTGTACTTTTTGGTTGTTCAACTAATTCCCAAGTGTCATTATTCATGATTGAAACATATTCTTCTTGCATTGTGTTCATCCATTCTTTATGACTCTTAGCTTCTCCAAAATTTTGAGGTTCATCTAAACTCATTACTTGAGTCATTAAACCATAATCATTCTACCTGATTGGTACTTTTATTTACCTTGAAGATCTTCTTACTACCTCATTATTGGATGGAGTCGCCTCAGCTTGACTTGTCTCATGCCAGGTTTGATCATGAGTTTGTTGATCTACAATATCTAAACTTTCATTGCCTTCTTCAAGTAGTTTCAATGAAATGGTTTTGTCCACATTTTCTTCTTCTTGAACATCATCTACAAATTCATGATATATAACATCTATAATAGAAAATAGCTTATGATTAGTAGGATTATACATCATGTAGGCCTTGTGATCAATGCAATTGTTAAGTATCAAAATTTGCACCCAGTCCTAATCTTAAAAAGTTCAGCAATTCTAACTTAACATGGGAATCACTTATTGGTGAGACATGCAGTGAAGTGAAACCTCTAGTTTCTAGGCTGGCTTCTATTGGGTATTCAGTGATAATTCCATGGACCTAATCTAAACTTGTGTGAAAAAGGGGAGAAATTACTGAAAATAAACCTAAAACTTGAAGCCTAAACTAAGAGCTGGGTGATACACCAAAAGTGATAATGGAAATTTAGACACACTTGACAGGGAAAGATTATACAACTACTTGACGTATAGCAAAACACATCTTTCTGTAAAGATCTACATAAATAATTTATAATAAGGTTTTAAGAATGAATTAGTAAAAGGAGGAATACAGACACCTCTCTTTAACCAATTTCATTTAAAAAAAAAAAAAAAACACAAATTATAACCTACAAATAGACTTACTTTCCTACAACTAGGTGCTGCAATGAGACAGAATAGCAAGGAATAATGACAGTTCACAAGTTAGTCTATCAAATCATTAAGATAGACACACAAAACTGCAGGAAGAAAGAAGACTTAACAATTGACACAAAATAGCATAATCACACTTGCTGTCACTTGTATTGAATTTCCAAAAATGAATTACAAACTCTACAAATAAA
Source organism: Cupressus sempervirens (assembly GCA_028749045.1). Lineage (NCBI taxonomy): Eukaryota > Viridiplantae > Streptophyta > Pinopsida > Cupressales > Cupressaceae > Cupressus > Cupressus sempervirens. The sequence continues at coordinate 160,772,337 of CM053787.1, forward strand.
GTTAAGGACTCAGAAGTAGTCACAAAACACTTCTCTGCATAATTAGAACTACTAAAAAAATGAGTTGCAAAACTCATTAAGTACAAACCCAACACTTGGGTCAAATGCAGAAAGAAAGCCTAAAAATCATATAAACTTCTAAAAATGAAATCTTATTACTCATAAGACTTTACTAACCCATAACTACCCTCATGACTCATCAAAAATTACCCCAAAACACTCTAACAGTCAATAAAGGCTCTTCAACTGACAAAACAAAGTCAAAAAATGACCTCCAACCCCTATATTCCTTCCAAATATTTCCAAAATATCTTTAATAAGCTTATAAAGATAATTCCATCTCACAACACACGTCACTTCTTACAAATAAGCATGGAGTTATGATATACATATTTGTATTCTCATTAATAATAATAAAGCTCAAAATAACTTATAAACGTTATTTTGGAAAATATTATTTTACAATGTTAAAAAGAATACAAAAACAAGGTGATCTTGGAAACATTAAAAACAAATCTAGGGAAAGAATTAAACACAAACACCCTCCCCCCTCAAATACTTAACATGCAAAAAAGAAATAAACCCCACCAAAAGGCAGGCGGATTTCAAAAAGAGTTAAAATTGACAAAGGCATATTAAGTCATGCAACCCTAAAAGATGTCTTCATTTTAACATTTGCACATTGTTGGTGACGAGGAAAAAAGAGGGTTTGCAGTGTAAGCCGCCATTGATGAACTTGTTGTTTTCTTCTACTCGCGGTTCATGGCAATAAAGTTGAAAAGAAACAAAATTGAAGCCGCCAAGAGAACTGGGCTTTGAAGAGTTTGTTGGGAGTCGAAGAGTTTCTTTATCATTTGTATCATGATTTCATGTTTTCTTCATCCAATCTGGGTGCCATAAGTATTGGAACATTTCCTTTGAACTTCTTCATGTTTGCTTCATATTTTATCATTAGTTGTAGTATTTTGTTGCATGTGTAAAACATATGCATTTTAGTTTTACCTTTTCCATTCTTTACAAAACTTGAATTGCTAATTTCTCCTGTAGGTCGAGTTGGTTCAAATTTCGGCATTGAAGTCTTTAAATTATGTATCACTTGTCGTTTTCATCATATTTGCTGGAAGTTTGACTATTTCTAGGTTTGCATTTTTTGCATACGGATTTTGTTAAAACAAGTTCTAGAAGTTACATTTTGAACAAAACCCAAGTAGTTTCTCCATTTTTGAGTATTTCTCCATTGCCATTGATATATTTGCTGAAACTTCTTGATTATGAGATTATTTTCTCATTCTGACAAAAACTTGGGTTATGCTGGTATTCCACACAGTTGCCATTATGCTATTTGCTGGTAAATTTTGTTTATGAGACTTTCATTTGGAAGGAAATATGTTTTTGTTATGAATATGAAGCTTATATATGTTGTTCATGATAATGAACTTTGAAACTAATAGCAAACTAGTTACTTTTCCTTTGAAAACTAAAACTTCATAGATTTGAATTGGGTTTCTTGCTTTATTGGAAGCCATTGCTGAAGTATTTTCTATTGAGCATTAAAGGTAATATTATTTGTTGTTTCCTTTCTTCATTGTTGCATTCTTTTGTTGAGCCACCATGAGGGTTTGTTGTACATATATCCCACATGTTTCAGCATTTACCATTTTTGCATTTGGGTTTTGCTCTGTATCTTCTGCAACATTTTTTTATGTGGGAGAAATCTAGCTATAATATGTGGTAGAAGTCTTTATCCCTCAGCTTCTTAGGAGGCTAAGCTCCTTGTTATTAGAGCTTGGCAATGTCCAATTGAACTTGGTGCTGAGTTTCCTGTTATTGCCAAGTAAGTCAACTATTATAGTTGGAAGTGAGTAAGTTGACATTTGTGTGGTGGTCGAGAAATTTGACACACATTCCCAATGACTGCTATTGTGATATTGCACAAGCATGTTCTATGATGCTACATCCTGTATATAGGCAACTTGCACAACATAATACCCAGGACCAGGAAGATGATTGTCTTCTTTGAAGAGACCTGACTAAATGCTTGTCTTTTTTAGCATAATACAACTCAACTATATCTAAACCTCTCTCACAGATAACTAATTCTCTTCATGGCACCAATATCAAAGATGGTTCTCTTATTATTTTCTTTATTTCTTTTGAATGCATTGTGAGTTACAATAGTGATAGTGATGATTATTTCATAAGGTTCGAGCACGGGCTCATGACACTCATGAAACTACTCTCCTATGATTGCAAGCTTGTTCTTGATTATAATGAAAGGTTTCATATCAGAATTAATATGTCCCTTTAACATTATAGTTTATACCCTTTTGTTGTTTGAGCACTTAGAAGACACTTTCTATTTTTATATGTATTCATAATAGGCAAGATATTGCATGTGTAGGTACATGATCGCAAATAATCAGTCATTGCTTAGATCCTTTTAAGATCTAACCCCATTTTTCCCATGTAGGAGAACAAAGACCCAGAGCTTGTCAGATCGAGAGCTAGACCAGGAGTGGCAACAAAGAACATTTAACTAGTCAAAGGCTGAAAGGCAATGACTAGTTACCTCTGACTCTACCTCCTTGTGCTATATTTTTCTTATTTTAAATATGTATAGAAGCAGTAGTTAGACTCACGACTTGTGTGAGATTTTCATTTCTAGCATTTTTCCATTCATTTCATACTATGTAAACATGAAAATTGTGCATATCAGTTGATGATTTATACAATAAACATTGTATCTACTTTTGCTCATGATTTTTAAAATATGATTGCAAAATGATGAACCGTGAATAGAAAATTAATGTTTTCTTCTGCAATTCTTTCTGTGATGTTACTTAAAGTAAAATTTTCAGCATGTGTAAAATTTTAGTAACAACAATAACCAACAAATATACATCTAAATGACTTTAAATCAAGTTTTCTTCTATTCTCCTTTGGAATATGACAATATGCCTTACTTTCAAAAATTCTCAAATGACTAACAACTGACTTAAATCCAAGAAGAGCTTAGTAAGGAGTTTTATTTTCAAGATACTTGGTAGGTCTTCTATTTAACAAATACACAATCGTATTAACTGCTTCAACCCACACATTCTTACGTAGATTCTTTTCTTTCAACTCATACTCCTAGCACATTAAAAAATTATTATATTTTTTCTTTTAGCTGCTCTATTTTTTTTAGGACTATTAGCAACTACATATTTCTTAAGAATTCCATTATCTTTGCAATATTTCACAAATTTTTTTTTGAATTATATTCCCCCCTTGATTTGGTCTAAGAATCTTAACATTGTGGGTTGTTTGTTTTTTTACTGTTGTTTTGAATTCTTTGAAATATTCAAAAACTTCACCCTTATTCCTTAAGAAATACACCCAAGTGTATCTAGTACAATCATAAAAATATATAAGAAAATAAGATGGTCCCCCAAGTAATTGAGTTTTCATAAGACCACACACATCTCAATGTGCTAATTCAAGAATGGTTTTTTCCTTTACATTGGTTCTTATTGAAAATCCATTTATATGTTATTTTCCTAAAGCACATCCATCACAACTAATTTTTTCATCTTTAAATATTGGAATACCTTGCACTATCTCTTATCTTTGTAGAGAAATTAGATCACCATACCTCTTATGTCATAGCTCTTTAGTAGATACACATGTAGTAGTCATTGCATGATGACTTTCTATTTTGACATCAAGTTTATACAAACCTCCCATCTTGATTCCTTCAACAATCACATTATTTTGATTTTCCTTATCTTTAACTTGATAACCTTTCTTCAAGAATTTAACTTTTAGACCTTGATCAACAATTGCTAAAACTAAAATCAAATTCTTCTTAATTCTTCAGACATACATAATTAGAAAGTTGTTTTACATGACAATTAGGTAGTTGTACAGTTATATCAGCACATCATCTTACATCATGTGACCTATTATCTCCTAAATAGATCTTTCTACCATCATCTTTCTGTTGAAAAATTTTAAACCAATTTTTATAACATGGCATGTGGATTGATGCTACTGAATCTATAAACCAATCATTATAATAACTTGATTTAGTTGAAAGAGCATAATCAGAAACAAATAACTTTAAATCATGAAGGTTATCACTTATTATATCTTCAACATTCACAAAATTACCCTCATATTTGTTGTTTTTGGACTCATTATTTCTCCTTTTTGTAACATTCATATGCATAATGACCAAGTCTGTCACAATAATTATAATTTCTAATTTTCTTTACATTTTACTTGGATGTTACCCCATCATGATACTTTTCTTCTTCTTTGTTCCTTTAGTTATCAATTTTTCCCCATCCTTTATTCTTTGACCATTGCTCTCCTTTATATGGCTTCTTGTCTTTCACAATAAACATTGACTCCACACTTTGGAATCTATTATCCACATGCTTCTTTCTCTCTTCTTCTTATAGAAGGATACTTGCCAAATTCTTAAAAGTTGTATTTTCCCTTGTAGCCAAACCAATAATCAAAACTTGATAGTCACTAACCATTCCATTCAAAGTAACTGATGCTAGATCATTACTAGATACTTGTTCACCAACATTAGCTAAATTATCCCTCAACTCCTTTACTCTTGATAAAAAATTACTAACACTTTCATTTACTTCCATTTGATAGATAATAATTTTCTCTTTAAAAACAAAATTCTATTTTCGTTTGTAATCTCATACAAACCTTTCAAAGATGACCATGTACCACATAAGTTGTAACATCAATTATATGTGGGATAATTGAGTTTTTTACTAACTTGCACAAGAGAATCTTGGCTTTTGAGTATCTTTTCTCCTAATCTTGGATATTAGCTGGTGGTGTTATAGGTTTGGCCTCTTTTCCATTTACAATGGCCCAAACATTATGCCCCTCCATTAGAATCTACATCTTAAACTTCTAGTTAACATAATTAGAACCATATAACTTATTTGATTTAGTTATCTATAAGAATTGATAAGATTGGCCATCACAAAAAATAAGAGAAAACTAAGCAAAAAAAATCTTATACTTGAGAGTACTATCACAATGAGTACTCTTCCCAAATAACACCAATGATACCAACACACTAACTAATATAACTTGTAGCAACATCTTCTATCACACATCTCCTTCTTTTGAAAACATATTGCATCTTCAAGACTCCTAATAATTTTGAAAACACCACTGGATGAATCACACACATGGCTTTAGTACCATATTAAAATAAAGATATTATACAACTGAAAACAATTTAATAGAAAAAAGGACATGAGATATTTGCAAATGATATTATTGAATAATGGAAGCCTATTTATACAATTGAATGAACAACCTATATTCCTAAAATATTGCTAACCAATAAACTATAAAGAGTTTGACAAAAAAACAAGAGGAATAGGCAAGAGGAATGTTCTTGAAAGCTAACTAGATCTAAGGGATAAATCTACAGTTAGTTATTTTTTCAAGCTAGAACTCTATGACACAACTACGATTAAAATAAATTCTTGTTTCCAACAACTCAAACTTGATTTTCCATGTATGAAACATGGATTATTCATTATTATAACACTAACAACTATGTTGTGCCATTTAAAGAGGATGATAAAGTTTCCAAAATCTATTTCAAAATGTTCAAAATGATAAAAGCGAAGGAACATGTGGTAGGATGTTATAGCCAATGGTCCTTAGCTTTTAGAGAATGACTTAGATGTGCATGAGTTGTTCTATGATTATGTGTTAGTGATCATTGATGTCTAACCAAAGGAATTAGGGATCCTCATTGAAGCCTATTATGTTGTTGAGGAAGTAAAAAAGAATGCAACACAGACAAGCAAAACTATGTTTGTACATGAGTAATCAATGATTGATCACAAAGTTAAGGAAATAGGTGTATAGAATTTTGCCAAGGGGTTTGCGATGTGCAAAGATGTCACTGATAGAATAACTAGAGGTTCCTTAAAGAATTTGCTTGCAATTTTTGAAATAAGTTTTTGATCAAAATTGTTGCTTTTGACTTAACATGGTGGAGATTCATATGAGGCATGTACTAACAAGATATGGGGATGCTAAAGTTTTCTTGAGTTTCTCTAGCATTGATTGTAGTATGATATTTCAAGCGAGAAGCAAGGGATATTGTTGTTTGTAGTGTTATCATTGGATTTCAAGTGGGAGATTATTGGATGTGAAACACAATGGTCACTTGATTTCCCTCCAATAATCCTTGGCTTTTCACATTTTAGATAACATTGTCATGTTGCTTATAAAAGCATGTTATTATTGCATTGTATACATATTATTTATCTTTGATAGAAATTAAAAATAATATTACCCTTCTAGAAAAGTGGGTGTAGCCTATTTGAACAAACCATTATAAAGCTATGTTTTGTGTTTTGTGTTATGTGTTGATCTCAAAATCATTTTGACCAGTGAATATCTATACACTTAAGTTATTTACTTAGTTCATGCTGAACAAGTAACATATGCCAACCACAACATATAAGTTAGAGCATGCCGAGTGAATAGTGAGTGTCGTGCAAAGTCACTCAAGTGCCGAGCAGACAGTATGTGCTGAGTGATTCAAGAGCCGAGCTAGCAGTGCATGCCAAGTCATTCAGATGCTGAGTGATAGTATTGAAGACAATATGTGTTGAGTATCAGGGACTCCAGTTGTCGAGTAACATAGTTTTGTCATAGTTGTTTGTATTGGTGCAAACTACTATGTAAACCATTTTTTAGCCAACTTATAAATTGAATTATGATATTTTGGTGATAAGGACGAATCTTAAGCTGGAATTTCTATGCATTACATGCATCCAATTAGGTAAAAGGAAGGTTTAAGCGGCAATATGGGTGAATCATAGTTGTTGATTCATACCTAACCATAAGTCATCGAGGTCTACTTAAGGAATCTTGACAAACCCTAAATTTTTTATGAATGTGAAAGGGAATGAATGAATGATCAAGAAGAGTTCTGCATGCACAAGCCAAGACATTCATGGTGACCAAGGAATTATGATCTAAATTATATTATAGAATCAATTAAAGGGGAATAGAGGAAGGAAATAGTGAATAGAAAGACATTTGATCAACAAGGATCAAGTATACATAAGTTTAGAGGTGACCTGACATTAAACAATAAAGTGTTAATCACAGGATCAATGTTGAAACATTCTAATAGGTGAATCAGTTAAATCTCTTAACCGAGAAGTCCTAACAGGTTGTATTGAATCCTCTAACAAGATGCTTACTTAATTGTGAGTTGAAGTCCTTTAACAAGGCACACTTCTAATAGGGTGGTGAAATCCTTTAATAGGGTAAGACCTAACAGTCTTTGTACGCCTTTAACAGGGTAGACCTTTCATAGATAGATCACGTTTTATGGTCAAACATTATAACGTTCATTGGATATAGTTTATTGCTATAGTAGTGAAGATTTATGGGTGTCGTCCCCACCACAATTTTACCTTCTCATTGGAGGGTTTCTAGGTAATCATATCTTGTGTCATATATGTGTGAATACTTACTTACATGCTTTAGATGTATATGCTTTACATGGTATTTCAGTTCATTTTTTGAATGTATGAGATGGATGTGTGGTGAATATTTTATGGGTCAAAGTTTACAGCGCTAATTCACACCCCCCCCCCCCCCCCCCCCCCCCGCTGCCCTCTCCCCTTAGAAGTTTACCTTTCCTATTGTAATTCCAACAATTGGTATCAAAGCCTTGTTCTCTAAAAGAGAAGCTTTGCAGCTTTGAGGAAAGATCTTAGAAATGGAAGTTTACAAGTTGGGAAAGATTATTGAGAACCAAGAAATTGAAATACAACTCATTCTACATCAGCTGAATGAAGCAAGAGAAGATCTAAAGAAATCATTGAGAAGAAGGGAGGAAATTTCTATTGGGGAAAATGACACACAATACAAAGAGATGGACACTACTAAGCTGTTTGTGAATGGAGACTCCAATGAATTTGATGCAATAGTTATAGATTTAATGGAAAAGAACATAATTAAAGTTGAAGAAATTAGAAATCTTAAGTTAGAGAAAGAATCACGAGCCATATTACTATTTGAGGTGACCAAATAGAAAAAGAAAGTAGTGGAAGACAAAGCCATGATTGAAAATGATAAAATAGTTTTGACCAAAAAATTAGAAGAGAGATCATAAGAGGTAACAAGGTTTGCTAACATGTAATTAGAAACTTTGGGTCAAATGATGATTGCCAACCATGAACTACATGATAAGGATATTGAGATAACAACACTGAAGTTGTTGAATAAATAGTTGAGCAATGATCTGGAAAGGGAAAAGGAGTTTACTTAAAGTTTCAATAAACCTAGTGAATCCATAAAGTACTTTGAATAATTGATGAGATCCCCTAGATCTAACAATGATACATCTAGACTAGGATACACAAGTATCAAAGAAGGAGAATCATCCAAAACTACTAAAGAAAGGAGTAACAAAGGTAAGAATTCCAAACCTACTTGTTAGAATTGTGGTAAGAAAGGACATACTGCTAACGTGTGTAGGAACAAGACTGTAAATTAGAATTGTAAGCACAAGAGCAGGGGTCACTGCCATATGTGCAAAAAACAAGATCATCAAGCACATGAATGTAGAACCAAGATCATGCACACTCAAAGATTTGAAGGATATTGTTATAACTATCAGAAGTATTGACATAGAGCTTTTGAGTGCAAATCCAACCCAATATACTTATCAACCAAGCAAACAAAGGTAAAGAACAATGACAACTTTTATAATTGGGATTATAATGCAAGGTATAGTTGTCATTACTATCAAGAATGTGGCCATGTTCCTAAGAACTGTATTTGAACACACTTCAAGAGTGCCTAAAAAAGGTGGTTGAGTCAAACCACATGTTTTAGTTGTTTGAAGACTGGTCACATCAGTCGATATTGTCCAACAAGGTCAAAGGCACCAAATTGTGAGTTCAATAAAGGCAAAGGCAAGGCAGATATTGAAAATGTTAAAAATGAAATGAACAAGACATGGAAGAGAAAGGAGGATTGTAGCACATCGAGTGGAGAAGGGATCACTTCACCTAATGGGTCAGGTGATGGCACCTCATCAAACTAACCAATCAAGAGGTATGTGGGACTGATATTTAAAAAGGATGCATCATACATTAGTTCCAATGATTTAGTTCTGAAAAGATTACATAAGCTTGAATAAAGATGCAATGTGTTAGTAGGAATCAAAGAAAAATCTTTAAGTTTTGTTAGTTTTTCATGTTACTGTCGAGCATGAAAAGCTTCCTATGGTTGTCAAGTGAAATGCTAGTGGAAGCTGAGCTAATAGATTGGCTAGTAGTAGATGTTGAGTGAGCCAAAATCAGTTGATGTTGAGCTTACAGTTGTGTAAGCAATTAGCATTAATTGTAGTGTTTTAAAGGGCTATTTGATCAATTTCTACTCATTTAACATCATTTGAATTCGAGAGAGAGCAAGAAGAGCTAAAGGCAATCTGGAAATTTCATTTGAAGTGTTTGTAGGAGAATTGAGTAGTTGTTCGACATCATTTCATCAAGATTTACAAGGTATTCATCATGTACCAAGCTATGCTATTTCAAATTTCATAAGCCCTAGATTTATTTAATGGCGTCTAGTTCTTCCAAAATGAAAGGTGTAGAGGGAAAAGAGGTTTTAAATGTTAAGTTAGTTAGCAATGAGATAAAACCACCTATTTTCAAGGCTATTCTAGATATAGCATACAAACAAGATCCCTTTGGTGCATTATCTATGATACCATCATAAGTTTTAATGATTCAAGATGTTAGAAAGTGTTATAATTGTAAGATTGGGAGTATTGGTGACATGGAAATTAGAGAGGAGTATGGAAGATTACATGAAAATGGTGTGTTGATGGAAGAATTCAAGATCATAGAAAAGAAAGGGTTAATTTGTGCCACAGATTTCCCTAATGTTTCAAAGTTGAGTGGATCAAGATTGTTTTGAGTAGAATTCAAGATAGATTAGTGTGGTTAGATAATGGACCAATCAAAATCACAAAGAAGATAATTCATACAATAATAGGGTATCCAACCCTAGATCAGCCAAAGACTATGAGAAGTGAGTCCTAAGAAGTTATCAAAAAGAACATAGAGGCTGTGTGGAACAAGAGGGGAATGACCATAGACATAATCACAGATCCCCTAATAGCTTTTGCAGTGAGGGTAATTGCACATAAGTTTTATCAATCAAGTAGACCGAATAATTTACCATGCATTGCAGTGGATATGGGCTACAATATTATGAAGAAGGATCATACATATGATCTTTCCAAGCTGTAACTACAACAATTGATTGAAAATTTGGGAGCAATAAGGAAATCAAAGAGTGCCCATTGTAAATTTAGATCTATTTTGGTATGTATCTTCTTTTATGTACAGAATATATTTCCTACATTTGGTAATGTTGCATGGAAAACAAATAGGTCTATTGCGGATCAAATAGGAGAGTTCATTGAACACTTAGGTGATAACTTTGAGTCAATAATGACTAGTTATTTTGAGGATTTCAAAAAGTCCATGAAGAAGAGATTAAGGATTCTAGTGTCATTAGTGGAATAACATTATGATGATGTTTGTTTCCTAGTTAATGTTGATCACACATTTGTTCAAGCAACAATTCCTGGAGTGAGATGGCTAAGGCCATTAGGTCATGAGATTAATGTTGATGAGGCCTCTACAACAATCATAACATTACTTGCAGAAGAAGTGGACAAAGATGCTAAAGCTTTTGGTAACTATGAGTTGGCCAAATCAAAGATTACTATGGAGTTGAAGACTGCTTCAGTGATTAGGAAGAAGGATAAACTAGTGAAGAAACAAAAAGAAAAATTTGGTGAAGGTATTGAAGAGGAAGAAGAAGAGGAAGAGGAAGAAGACACACATATTCAAGCACCACTAGCATTAACACAAGGTTAGGGTGAGGATCAGCAAGAGGAAGAAACAAAAACTACAGAAGGTGTCGAGGAAGAAGAAGTCGAGGAAGCACCTATTCCTATTGATCATAAGAAGAGAAATTCCAAGGCAAAAGCAATGACAAGACATAAAAAGGTTCCTAAACCAAGCTAGCCCAAACCAACAACACCTACCACAAGGGTTGGTACACAAGTCATTGCACAAAAGGCTAAAGAGAAAGTCAAGCCTAGAGAGCAGGAAGGAAAAGCACATGAAAGACCTAGAAGAAAATATGTTGCTCAAGCTGAATCTGATGAGGAAAGGATTGAATCTAATGACAACAGCCAATTAATCCATCTTCAGATCTAGGTCTGGATAACTTATGTGAGAATGTTAGAAACAATGTTGATTTATCAGGTTTCTCTCACATTAATTTTGAAAATCTTGGAAAAGTTGAGAAGAATCAAGTGGAGGAGGCAATATATGCCATGATGGCTACTTTTAAGAAGTCTCCTCTAGAAATTGCTAACTATATACCTTAAAGTCTATATGAAAGAGTTGAGCAAAAATGGCACTATTGTTTAGATGCAGAGAGGCAAATTAGGGAGGCATTCCTTGCTCAAGTTATGCCAGAACTTAGCAAGGCACAAATATCTAAAGCCATAAAGAAATATGCTATTAGATTTGTTCCTAAGTATAGGGCATTAAGCATATTGTAGAACAACATTGAGGATGTTTTTCACAAGTCCAAACAAATGTGGAAAATCACATATGGACTAGCCATAGCCAAAGATGATGAGCAAGAACCTATTGAGGTCAAAGATGATGAAGAAGGCATAGTTGAGGGAAGAACTCATACGGATGTTGATAAGTAGGCAACAACTGAGGAAGAGCAACAACAAGACTAGAGTGTAGAAGTTATACAAATGCTAAGTGCTAGCCCTCCACAAGTCATAAGTGTAAATACAGAAACTATTATAGTAAAGGATGTTTTTGATCCTACTACTAAGAACATTAATCCCCTAATAGAAGAAGATTTGAAAAGGATAATTGTCCAATCTACACTACAGGCCAAATTATGTGACAACCTTGTATTGGTTAGTGTAGATGGAATTCAGAAATCAGTGACTATAACTGCAAAGGAGGAGGTGAAAACATAAGACCTACCTACAATCACTCCTCAAGTCACTAGTGTACAACCTTCATAACCCTTGGTTGTATATCAGAGGAAGGAGATAGCAAAATACATTGTCAGTACACACATAGATGGCACTCCAGTCTCAAAAAATGTACCATAAGTTACAATAGATAAGGTTGAGACAATTGGAGAGGATAAGGTGGAAACACTAGTCACTAATGAGACATAGAGTCAAACAGGTTAGATAGATTCACTTGCACCTCCAACACAAGAAAAAGGTGCAATTCAAATCAATAAGGTAGAAAAGGACAAGCCTAAAGAGACTGATTTGACACCCAAGCTGAAGGAGTTGGCAACAATTCAAGCACTAGTAACTTTACTAGAATCTAGCACTCCTTCCAATCAAACTCTTCAGAGACTGAGCACAAATGCAACACCTTTGCAATTCTCAGTGTTGAGTCCTAGTTCATCCAAGGTAGAAGAGGTAATAACCTATGGAGATGTTATCCTAGATGAAGAAATTATATTGCCCAAGTTTGGTCTTGCCGCAATAACAATTGAGTAGATGGGTATACTTCAAGAAGCCCTAGCAAGAAAGAAACATCAAGAACTACTCAAAAGGGAGCATAGGCAGAAGCAAGCTTTGCTTGATATCAAAGACATCTTCGTAGATGCATTCAATCTGCCTACTCCAAATCAAAAAAATCCAATCATTGAACAATTGACCAACATAGTGGAAAGAGTAAGTGATATAGACCTAGATACCAATGCCAAATTATTAGAATGGTCTGAGAATTTTTTTTGAAGTAAAGTAAATGAAAATATATCTATTGAAATAGCACTTACACAAGCTACATTGGCAACTAAGATAGATAGTGTGAAGAAGATCCTAGAGAATATTTTCTCTTTGTATACCAAACTGTATAATCCTACACTCTTCACACAAGAGAAAAGGAATCTCATCCTAAGCTTGGAAAGTCAAATGGACTCATCAAGTGCAAAATTTCCCATGACTCCAACTCAAATTGAGAAACACTTTAGGACCCTGTTGCAAACCCAAAGTCAGCTAGCAACACTACAAGAAAATGAAGCCACCATAAGGGCTAAATTGATCACCATCCAGACTACATTGACTCCTCACATGGAGATTTTACACAAGGAGCTAGGCTATGCCAAAAAACTTATGAAAGAAGACCCCAATCTTTCTACATTAGATGGCCTAGTACACCTTGCTGCCGAGCTAGCAATCCAAATTTAGTCTTTGGAGGTAGCTTGTGACAATTGGGATGCTACTCTTAAGATTATTCTTGAGGTCCATAAATCATTTTTTGGAAAAATACACTATTAGTGTATGACCAATTGACATTAGTGTCAAAAAGGGGTAGTAAGAGCTATGGGGGAGCAAAGAGAGCAAGAAAATGGGAGAGTATGAGAAAATGGGGAATAAGAGCAGAAAGGGAGTAAGAGAAGAAAGCAAGTGAAAGAGTATCAATTGAGGCAAATCCACTCAGTAGGAGAAATTTTGATACATAATACAAAACAAAATAGATCAAACAACTCAGGGGGAGTTATGAGATTTTTGAGGTATAAGTTGTTGCAAAATTTTGATATTTTGAAATTTTGTATAGAAGTCAAATAGTTAGTTATTTTATGCTCATAAGAATAAGAGTATTAATACATAACCAAGTGTTTTTGACACTCATGTCAAAGGGGGAGATTGTTGATCTCATAATGGTTTTGACTAGTGAGTGTCTATACACTTAAGTCATTTACTTAGTTCATGCCAAACAAGTAACATATGCCAAGTGCAACATATAAGTTAGAGCATGCCGAGTAAATAGTGAGTGTCGAGTCACTCAAGTGCTGAGTAGACAGTATGTGCCAAGTAATTTAGGAGTCAAGCAAGCAGTGCATGTTAAGTCATTCAGATGTCAAGTGACAGTATTGAAGTCAGTATGTGCCAAGCACTAGGGACTTCAATTGCTGAGTAACACAGTTTTGTCATAGTTGTTTGTATTAGAATGAACTACTATGTAAACCATTTTTGAGCCAACTTATAGATTAAATTACGATATTTTGGTGATAAGTGTTAGAATCTGATAAGATTAATAACCCAGAAAACTAGTGCAAAGAATAAATATCTAAACTATGAATGCAGATGATACAAAATCAAAATAGCATCATAGAGTTAGTCTCCAAGAGAGTAATGCAAATGTTGGAAGCAAAATAGCATTAAGAGGATGCAACAACAAGAGATGCAAATACAAGCCAGGTAGCATGCTTATATAGGCTAGGAAGAGGGAGGAGGTGGCAACATCAACCAATGAGGAGCAACCATCTATTAGACTAAAGATAGCAAAGTATCTTCCCAAGATAGCTAATGGATGCTCATATGTAGGAAGGTGACACCTCACAACCATTCACCTAATAAGACATGCTTTATTAACCTAAGCAAGATTATTAAAAGTGTAGGAAAAACCTAGCAAAATAGGAAAAATAAAAAACTACACTAACACCCCCCCATAAGCGAAGCTTAGGTGGATGTAGAAATGGGTCCCGACAAGTCAAGCCTGATGAGGTACCCATGTACATAAAATTCCCCCAAAAGAGAGAGAAAAGAGACTCCCCAAAGAAAATTAGGACTCCAAGTGAGAGGAAGAGCCCCCCCCCAAAAGATGAAGCATCCCGCACCTCCAACAAAGCTTGCAAATTTTTTCTGGTTGATCCACTTACATCGAACAAGTTTTCTTCCCTTAGGAAAAGGGACAAGATCCCAAGTGTAGTTCCTCATCAAGGAACTATAATCTTCCTGCATAGCTGTATCCCACTCAGAAATGCCAGAAGCCTCATGAAAGGACTGTGGATTTGAGGTAGTAGCAATGAAGATATGTAGAGCATCTTGGAATTGTAAACGAGTCTGCTTGGTGTCTGATGATCCCCAACCCAATCACCTGCAAACTACAAGGTTTGTCTAGCCCAAAGTGGACCAGAAGATGGAGAATCTAGAGGAGAATCATCAACCTGTGAATGATGACTAGGAGAGGAAGGAGGTGAGTCCTCTGAATCACTCTCTGCATCAAAAGTGGAGGTAGAAGACTGCTCAAGTGAATCTAACCCATCAAAAGATCTATCATGTATTCCAAGTGACTCCAATGTCAAAGTAGAAGGCAACCCTGTGACCATGCTCTGCTGGTTAAGTTGATGCAAGTAGTGAAAGTTAAGATGGCCAAACCGCTCATGCCATAATCTGCTCACATCATTAAAGTGACTGAGTAAAATAGTCAAAGGAGGATCAGGAACAAAGTGAGAAAACATATAGAGTCGTGACTGATGATCTTCTCTCCCAACTGCAATTGTAGAATCATTGTGCAACTCACGTATCTCCACTGAATCAGCAATGAACTCAACCCGCTTGCCTAAACCTGTGTGAGTGATCCGGTGTACCAATAGGAGATTAGTTGACAATGAGGGTACATAAAGAACATCATGGAATGTGTCATCCCCCACATCAATAGACCCTCTCCCACACACCTCAACAAGAGTGTTATCACCCATCAAAATAGAAGGCATAGTACACGGCTCCAAGGATGCAAGTTCTTCCTTAGATGAAGCCATGTGGTGTGAAACACCCGAATCAAGAACCCAAGTGGATGGTGAGGAAGCAACTGCAAAAAGGGCCTTGCCCTTTCCTTTCCCCTTGCTATTTTCTTTTTCTTTGTTAGACCCTTCATTAGAACTTTGTTTGATAGACTCAGGAACACTGATATTATTCTTTTCAAGAATGTATGTTAAGTGATCAAGTTGTTTCTACAAACATTTATGTTCATCATGACTAGGTCTTTTACAATAGGCACATTTGACCTTTTCTTTCTTAGACTTATCACCCTTGGAAGATGGTGTATCAATAGTTTCTTTTGAAGAAACCAGCATCTGATCCTTCTTCTTCTCGCTATTCTTTTGTTTCTTGTCCTTACTATTGTTGTTACTACTTTGTCCTTGTTGTTCTTTTGTGCCTTGGTTGGCAGCCAAGGCATGTGACTTAGAGGACTTAAGAATGCCCATCTGGATTAGCTTGTCCTATTCTCGAGTGAAATTGAAAGCAAAATCATCTAAAGATGGCATGGTGAATTGAGTACCAAGTGCACCCTTAGTAGCATAGAAGGTAGAGACAAATACTGAATATTCTGAACTTAGCTTAGAGAGAATACTAAGAATCAGTTGTTCATCTTTCTTTTCAATTCCACATTGTTTTAACTGCAGCCTTAGAGATTTCAATTTGGTGAAGAAATCTTGGATTGTGTTGAAATTGCCTGGACTCAAACTAATTAATTCATTTTCTAACATATGACCCTTCATTGAATCTTGTGTGCCAAATATTGTTTCTAGCTTTGTCCATACTTCATTTGGTGTAGCCAAAGACTCAATGTGAAATAGCAAGTCAGGAGAAACAGACAAACACAATGTTCCAAATGCCTCATCACATTTGTTAAACCACTTAGGCTTATCTTCATCTTTAGCAAGTTCAGTTTCAAGTCCCATAGTTATCCTATTTAATCCAGCTTTCTTTAAGTGAATTGTCATGCGTAATTTTCACTCAAAGTAATTGTATGGAGTTAGGATGGGTATATTTGTTTGATCCATGATAAAGAAATGCAGAGAAGAAATACTAAAAAGAAGAGAACCCAGCCACGAAAATGCCCCCCTCCTTTTTACTCAATCAAAGAACCCCCCCAAAGAAATATGATTTGGCACTTTATTTTAGTGCGTTTACAACTACCACTAGAAAAAAATACTTAGTGGTCTTGATTTCAATGCATTACAAACCCTCATGAAGAGTATATGCTAAAAGTGAAACTTGGGCATAATAATCAAAGAAACAAATAGCACCACTGTGATCTACTCGAAAAATCATGCACTTTCAAAAAAAGAATCGCCTCAATACGAGGTCGTATGAGAAAGTTATGATCCTTCGAAGTTTTCAAAATGAGAACTGTGCACAGTCACGGCTGAGAATCTGCAATTTCTGAAGAATTCATCCATGAAAATCAAAAAACAACTCCACTAGTGGATAGAGCACAAAAAAATAGCCAAGTTCATAACAAGAATTATTAGAATCGGAGTTTGTATGAGCAAGAACGAGACATTTGAAAACGTTCAAATTTGTGACTGCCAACGGAGAGGGGTATGGCTGTAGCTAAAATGTCCCTTTACTGATTTTATATGATATTTCATGCCTCTAATCAGATTTTCAAAATCAAACAACTAATATCACAAAGATCCACCAAATTTCTCAAGAAACCCCAAATTGGGTATGCCGAAAATAGTGCCAAAAGCTTCACAGCTTCACCTATTATTAATAAATCTGAAAGTGGACATTTTTATAGAAATTTGAGCAGCATAACAGCCTATAAAATGACATTTATAGATCTGTATAACATGCACACAATAGCTCCCAAATGGAGGACAAAAACAATGCTCATCGGGCTCCCGAAAATAGCACAAAATAGCTCGGAATCACCACAAAAACTAAATAATCTATCACAGAAGTATAATCATATCCAAATATATATTTTCAGCTCTATTTTAACATTTAAAAGTCTGATATACAGAAACAACCCAAACTGATATGAAATACTCAACCGGAAACACCAAACTCTTACAAAAAATACATCTGAAAACTCACAAATCTGCACTGTTCAGCACAAAGGCAAACTCTGCATGAGCATGCAGATGGAATGGCTTCAAACTCCCATCCTTAGCCTTCCTAGAAACCTGCAAACTCCCATTCTTGGGTCTCCTTGAAAACCTACAAACTCCCGTTCTTGGGTCTCCTTCTCCATAGGTTTGGTAGCCTAAAAAATACACCCGAAAACTCACAAATCAGCACTGTTCAGCACAAAGGCAAACTCTGCATGAGCATGCACATGGAATGGCTTCAAAATCCTATCCTTAGTCTTCCTAGAAACCTGCAAACTCCTGTTCTTGGGTCTCCCTGGAAACCTGCAAACTCCCGTTCTTGGGTCTCCTTCTCTACAGGTTTGGCAGCCTCTGAAGAATAACAAAGAAATGAGCAAAAATCAAGTTCTGGACTGAGCCCAAAATGCCTCCAAACCCCTTAAAAGAGGGCATAACCCTAACTCACATCCAAGTGGGGTTAATAAAACATATTTTAATAATAATTTTCATTTATTAGTCCATTCGATTCCAAAGATTATCCCCTTTTGCTGAAACTTCACCTTTTTGGGCCTGCCTGCCTTAGCAAAGATTATTATTTTTAATTATTTGAAAAGGGGACATGACAAGTCCTCCCCTCCCAAATATTTCTTGTCCTCAAGCAATTGCTAAACAATAAACCAATCAATCCACCTGGATCCCAAATGTAGTAATGAACTATACTACTGCCAATTAACACAGGCTCCTGCAATATCTTCTGCAATATGACCAAGAGGAATCCATAATCAAACTGACAATTACAGCTCAACCAAACTCCAAAATCACCACTGCCACAGTCAGAAACCCATGAGACACAAACTCTTAGAACATCAAAACCCAAGTAAAGTGGACAAATCAAACTACCAACACAGTAAATACCATCAACGCATCCCACTGGCCTATACGGAATGTGCAATCCAACTCTGCAACAATGGTGAACGCTCTCGAATGAAACTGTACCAAGTATGGAGAATCCACACACTATACAACTCCTGCAGTCAACACAACTCTGCAAATCACTGGCCACTATCTCATAACCATAACTCCCATGCACTGTTGATGGTGAAAAGACATTACAAGATAAAGAGTAAGAAATGGAACCCAAACCAAATTTTCCATGAACAAGTGATATAGCCCACTGTGACTGACTACTAGCTAAGTTAGGAGATTTCATATCCAAAGGAGTAGAATCAGTAACAACAACTGCTGAAGCATCACTCCCAAACTCCTGCTCTAAGTCATGTATTATCAAGCTATCAACTGCAGAACCTATCACCATGTCATGCCCATCATAACTCTCATCCCGAGGCGTTAAACTATCCCATAACTGATGACAAGCACTAGGAACCAAAGTACATCTTTGTATCATCATCTCATCAACATGGTCATCAAAGGTAAATTGATGAGTGTACCTCACAATGTAATGCCGATAGAATGCGCCAATCTCAGCCAGTGGCTTAGACTGTAATCCAGATTAAACTAACTGCAATTGATCATTAACCATGTTGGAACTAACTACTACCTTCGAAGATATCACCAAGGGAGTAGTATTACTAGTAGGAACCATGCCAACTGCCGACTCACCAACATCACACATGATCTTTGATACATCTCTAGTCTCTGTGCCATCAGTACTAGAGGCCACCACCATGTCAGGCATACAACAATCTGCTAGAACACCCAACTCAACTGAACCTGACTCTAGTGGGAATAAACCTGATATGCCAATGTTAGTATCAAGGATGGATGCATCCCCATCTCCACTGTCTCTGACAATCTCGGCCATGGACATCCTCGGATCACCAAACACCACAACTTGTGACTCTATAGAATCAGTAAAGACTATAGTCGCTCTAACTCCATAGTCACCTTACCCAAATGAAACTGTGACTCTTTGAAAGCCAATTGTGTACTCTCAAGAGTCTCAGAAGTCACCTCAAACTATTGAGTAAGCTCACTCATCTCATCTTCCTTGGCCAACAATGCATCATATGCTGTACTGCCCCACTCCATAAGATAATCTCTATTGGCTACCAACTGCATATAATCCTGTCTCAAAATTCGAATAGCCTCCCATAAAGAGTGGAACTCTATCAAGGAAAGATAACTACCTTCCTGCTCATCACTAGTAGGAGAACCCCATCCATAAACTGCTAACAACTGACGAGTAGCATCAAAATGCTGGCAAGTGATAGCAATGTCTTGGTCACTAACTCTCAACTAATTAGACATATGATGGCACTGGCTTGACTGTCTCGTACAAACCTCCTCTGATGCACTGTCTAAAGGAGTATCCTCAAAGTTACTAGTCTCTAGAGTATTACCATCCATGTCCTATGAATCAACTCTAAAGCTCATATCAACATATAGAGTATCAAAAACTGTAGCACTACTGTCCAACTCCTCTGTACCCAAGGAAACTAAGTCTTCACAACTGCCCACTGCATCCTCCTGCATGTCATCAATGCCAATATGATCTTGGGACTCATCTGTACACACTGCCAAATATGAAAGATCATCAACACATTCTAGCAAGTATGGTCGACTGGATATATGAACAAAGCCCAACACCGATGTATAAAAACTAATACCAACATCAGATAAGCTCCTAGCACAAGAAAAGACAACACCGTGCAATCTGCTAATCAAATCCATGATAGTACCCAAACAATCACTGCTACCAAAAAGTGTTAAAGATTTCTAGTCAACTGAATCCCAAATGCCAATATAACAATCTCGAGTCCATATACATAAACTATAATTAGCTGGTAACTCAAGAAAATTCCTCACCTGAGTAATATGACCAATACCAACTAACTCCACATACCTGTCATGATGAGATAATGAAGTCAAAATACTATCTTTGTTCACTTTCAGCTGGCTGGACAAATCATGTGAAGTACTACCAGTCTCAACCTCATGTGTCGAAGCATCTAACTGTGCCTGATACTCTCTCTTAGAAAATTCATGAATGCTCAATGTTTTCTCATCTCTACCAAGTATCTCACCATCATGCACAACAACATCCTCATAATCATCATCCTTGAGGTCAAATCTATCTATCACTCTTTGACTAAAATTATCAAATGTAGTTACCTGATCATGACCTTGAGTAGTCATTCCATGATATCACCAATCATAGGCTGCATCTTTCAAGTGTAGACTTGTAATTTGAACAACATCACTCTCCTTCATGGGGTTAAGTGTGAAGAAGGTCTGTAATTTTTGTAGCCATGCTCTAGCTAAAATTTTATTTGTTCCATCAAAAGTAGGTGCTATATGTAGAACCAGAATCAGTATGCAAAGAACATTAACAAATAAAGTAAACATTCACAAACCAAAAACTAAATTCACGTATATGCTTAGACAAAGGAAGAAAACAAGAAGTGCAAACCTCACAAGAAAAAGCACTCCATGCTTTCTTGATTCTGTAGATGTGTCCTTTTGCTGTGGATGTATGCTCAAGATGCTCAAAAGCTTGCTTCAATGGAGATGGGTAATGGCAAATTGGTAGCTTTGTGAGCTCTCAATTTGGCATTATAAGGGTAATATTGATGGCTTTGGTTCTCAAAATAGCATGGTAACTTTAGCTCAAAGATTGTTGATGAAATGGCTTGGGATGGGATTCAATTTATAGGCTAAGGGGTAGAGGGATGGAGGGCTTAGATGCAAGGATGGATGAAGGCTTAAGGAGGGCTAGGATGCACTCAAAGGAGAGCACATGGATTGTGCTTGTTTAGCACCAATGAGAAGGTGACACTTGTCACAAGGAGGATGAGTGTGAGAGGGTAGGGTAAAGGGTTGGTTAAAGTCATGATGAGTGGGGTTGAGTATGTAAGAGGGATGTAAGAGGAATGAGTGTGGAAGAGGGAAGAGTGTGGAAGATGGGTGTAAGAGTCATGAGTGGGCTTGTAAGAGTCTTTTATGTTTTGTAAGAGCACTCATGACTTAGTGGTTGGGTTTTTTGAGGGGAGACTTTGGTTTGGATTAGGAAAGTCTTAAACTTGTTTAAGGAATGTGACAACATTAGGGGGTGGATTAGGCTTGGGTTTAGGATTAGATTAGGGATGTTAGAGATGTGCAAGTGGATGGCATTAATGAGGGTGGGTGAGTTAGTGGCTAAGCTTGGTTAGTATGGGTGGATGGGGTGGATTAGGCTAAATGGAGGATTAGAGATAGGTTAGGGGTTTTTGAATTTGAGGATTTCATTTATCAAATAGATTTATTTAATAAATGGGGATTTTTGGAATTAGATAGAAGAATAGGATTTAATTGATAAATAATAGATTATTTGATTTATCAATTAGGACTATAGATGATTAATTAAATTAATCAATTAGGAGATGACAAAGGATTAATTAAATAAGAATTTAATTAATGATGCCTTTAGAGATGGCTAAATTAGATTACCAAAGCAGTGTAATCAAATTTAGGTGTCTACACTATAAACTTGCTTATTTTATTTTTGAGCTCTCTTCCACTTATGTCATGCTCCCTTCTGTACTCTTTCTTGGGCATCAAAGTGTTCATCATATCCACATATTCTCTAAAAGGAACTAAACTGCCAAATTCATCATCTAAACCATTGTAAGTAGCTCTTAATGCAATCAAGTTACCTGTAACCTCTTCCATGGGATTAAGGGCTGGATTTGGCACTGGTGGCTCATCTGCATGCAGAAAAATAGTTTTTGTTGATTGAGAGGGTGTGAGTTTCAGATTTCTTGACTCCTCTGAAGTGCTCCCTTTCTCATTAATAGATGCAACTCCTAGCAATTTTTCTGTCAATATTCGCAAAGCCTCTCTAGTTTCTGCCAAACTATCCACTGTTTGCTTTTGAGTATTTTGGATGTCTTGGAAGAATTTCTTTGCCATCTGATCTAGATTAGCCATACTTTTTTCCTTCCTTGAATTTTATACTTTTACTTTCAATTGGAGGTTTGATCAAAATTTCTTTATTTGTTTCTCGCTGTAAATATCTCTTTTCTCTTTCACTTAGTTGCATGCAACCATAAATTTTGACATGCAGCTGATTAGAAGCAACATGGAACCACCAAATTCACCAAGAACTAACATACAAATGATTAGAAGTAGAATGCAACCATAAATTTTGACATGCAGCTGATTAGAAGCAACATGCAACCATAAATTATGACATGCAAAATCTGGGTAGTTGTCAAAACTGACATGCAAGATCTGGGTAGTTGTCAAAACTGAGATGCAAGATCTGGGTAGTTTTCAAAACTGACATGCAAACTTCTACAAACCCTCAGGCTGGCAAGATCATGGATTTGATACCACTGAAATGTCTCTTTTCTAATTTTATATGATATTTCATGCCTCTAATCAGATTTTCAAAATCAAACAACTAATATCACAAAGATCCACCAAATTTCTCAAGAAACCCCAAATCAGGTATGCCGAAAATAGTGCCAAAAGCTTCACAGCTTCACCTATTATTAATAAATCTAAAAGTGGACATTTTTATAGAAATTTGAGCAGCATAAAAGCCTATAAAATGACATTTCTAGATCTGTATAACATGCACACAATAGCTCCCAAACGGAGGACAAAAACAATGCTCATCGGGCTCCCGAAAATAGCACAAAATAGCCCGGAATCACCACAAAAACTTAATAATCTATTACAGAAGTATAATCATATCCAAATACATATTTTCAGCTCTATTTTAACATTTAAAAGTCTGATATACAGCAGCAACCCAAATTGATATGGAATACTCAACCGGAAACACCAAACTCTTACAAAAAATACACCTGAAAACTCACAAATCTGCACTGTTCAGCACAAAGGAAAACTCTGCATGAGCATGCACATGGAATGGATTCAAACTCCCATCCTTAGCCTTCCTAGAAACCTACAAACTACCGTTCTTGGGTCTCCCTGGAAACCTGCAAACTTCCGTTCTTGGGTCTCCTTCTCCACAGGTTTGGCAGCCTAAAAAATACACCCGAAAACTCACAAATCTGCACTGTTCAGCACAAAGGAAAACTCTGCATGAGCATGCACATGGAATGGCTTTAAACTCCCATCCTTAGCCTTCCTAGAAACCTGCAAACTCTCGTTCTTGGGTCTCCCTGGAAACCTGCAAACTCCCGTTCTTAGGTCTCCTTCTCCACAGGTTTGGCAACCTCTGAAGAATAACAAAGAAATGAGCAAAAATCAAGTTCTGGACTGAGCCCAAAATGCCTCCAAACCCCTTAAAAGAGGGCATAACCCTAACTCACGTCCAAGAGGGGTTAATAAAACATATTTTAATAATAATTTTCATTTATTAGTCCATTCGATTCCAAAGATTATCCCCTTTTGCTGAAACTTCACCTTTTTGGGCCTGCTTGCCTTAGCAAAGATTATTATTTTTAATTATTTGAAAAGGGGACATGACAGTAGCTTTTCATACTTGGTTCTACAAAATATATAGCTTGCATGCAAAATATAAAAGATACCCAGATAGTTTTTCGAGGCTGCGAACAAAACCCAGAAAGCGTTTTCCTTTTTTATGTACAGAAGATGTTGCTATAGTGTAAATCAAACACCTTTCACAATAAAAAATGGCTCCAAAAATTAAAAAATGACCCTAACAACTAGAATATGACATGCAAATGTTGGATCAGCTTCCTAAGTCCATCAATGGCATGTTGGAACCTGCAATACTGATTGAAAACTCCAAATATGCAAGTTGGTTGTCAGATTTGAGATTGAAACCCCAGAAAAAAATTATTTTTGTCAAAACTTTTCTGATTCTCAAGATCATCCAAAGATGCAAGAGAAGAGCATACTTCATTTTTCAAAAAATTACAATAAAGTTTATTAGCCCCCCCCCTCCCCCCCCTGAATCTCTCAAATAAGGAAACTAAAATCTACTCTTGCACATAGAAAAGCTCTGATACCATGTTAGAATCTGATAAGATTAATAACCCAGAAAACTAGTGCAGAGAATAAATATCTAAACTATGAATGCAGATGATACAAAATCAAAATAGCATCATAGAGTTAGTCTCCAAGAGAGTAATGCAAATGCTTGAAGCAAAATAGCATTAAGAGGATGCAAAAACAAGAGATGCAAATACAAGCCAGGTAGCATGCTTATATAGGCTAGGAAGAGGGAGGAGATGGCAACACCAACCAATGAGGAGCAACCATCTATTGGACTAAAGATAGCAAAGTATCTTCTCAAGATAGCTAATGGATGCTCATATGTAGGAAGGTGACACCTCACAACCATTACCTAATAAGACATGCTTTATTAACCTAAGCGAGATTATTAAAAGTGTAGGAAAAACCTAGCAAAATAGGAAAAATAAAAAACTACACTAACAATAAAGATGAACCTTAAGTTGAAATTCTTATACATAACATGCACCCAATCAGGTAAAAGGAAGGTTTAAGTGGCAATATGGGTGAATCACAACCATTGATTCATACCTAACCCTAAGTCACCAAGGTCTACTTAAGGAAGACAAACCCTAAACATTTTATGAGCGTGAAAGGGGATAAATGAATGATCAAGGAGAGTTTTGCATGTGCAAACCAAGACATTCATGGTGACCAAGGAATTATGATCTAAATTGCATTGCAGAATCAATTAAAGGGGAATAGAGGAAGGAAATAATGAACAACAGAAAGACATATGATCAAGAAGGATCAAGTATACATAAGTTTAGAGGTGATCTGACATCAAGCAATAAAATGCTAATCGCAAAATCAATTCTGAAACATTCTAACAGGTGAATCAGCTAAATCTCTCAATAGAGTAGTCCTAACAGGCTATATTTAGATCCTCTAACAAGGTGCTTACTTAATTTTGAGTTGAAGTCCTTTTAACAAGGCACATTTCTAATAGGGTTTTGAGATCCTTTAATAGGGAAAGACCTAAAAATCTTTGTAAGCCTTTAACAGGGCAAACCTTTCATAGGGTAGATTGTGTTTCATGGGCAAACATTGTAACCTTCATTGGATACATTTTATTACTGTAATAGTGAAGATTTGTGAGTGTCACCCCCACCCCAATTTTACCTTCTCATTCGAGGGTTTCTAGGTAATCATATCTTGTGTCATATATGTGTGAAGACTTACTTACTTACATGCTTTAGATGTATATGCTTTACATGGTATTTCAGCTTATTTGTTGAATGTATGAGATGGATGTGTGGTGGATATTTTATGGGTCAAATTTTAAAGCATTGATGCACCAACACCCCCCCCCCCCCCCCCCCCCCACCCCCCAACTCTTAGAAGTTTACCTTTCCTATTGTAATTCCAAAATTATGTGTGTTTTGTCTTTGAATCACTATTTATGTTTCAAATTCTATTGTTGAATAACAATGATGGTATAACATTTCCATCTCAACCTTCAATATCATTTATATTATAGATGTTATTGGATAGAGCCATGTTTAGGTAATTGACCTCTTATGCAAAATAACAAATGAATGTGATAAATTTTGATACCACCAAAGTGTAATTTGTATTCAAAGGTGAATCCTCTTAAATGTACACGACACAAAGACTGCAAAGAGATTATTACAATGTCAATAACCTCATAAAGATGTCAAACACATGTTGAAGATCAATTTAGAAATAGGCTAAAGAACATGATTCTTTTTTCAAAGTTAAGTCCTTGCTTCCCAAGAACTTCTTTATGAGAAATAAGGGAAAGTGTAGAAATAACCCACGTCTTGGAATCTATTCATGATCTTCTGAATTCTTTTATCATTATGATGTAAGTGACTATCACATATCAAACACCAATATTACTATTATAGAGAGATATTAATAAACTATCATCAAGGTACATCTATTGAAAATGAGTTATGTCAAAAAAATTAAGTCCAAAGTAAGTGACATTAAGAAAAAGAATGAGAGAATGTGCTCTGGTAGGGTTTGTATGACTTTTTAATGAAACTTTGCATTTCTGGTGACTATCATTCTACATCTATAATGGGATATTGTTTTAAGTTGTAATGGCATCGGCCTTCTCTAGCCCATCAGTTGATGTTGGTGATGGAGATGTTGTTGCCGTCACTAATGGATCCTTTGAGAAAACATCCATGCAAGTTTTTTCCCAAGGTGTTCCATGAGATAATTCCTCCCCTGATATTGCTCTCAAATCAAAATACTTTGATTCTACATGTGCATGGTGTAGGAGTTGGTGAAATCCAACTCCACAACTAGCCAAGATCACCTTCATGTAAAAAACCTGTCGAAGGGAAACCAAAGAAGGAAGAGGTGGAACTTGGAAAAACCCTAAACAAACTTGAGAGAGAACATATTGCAAAACAATGAAAATGTATTTACAATGGAATGAGATTATGAGTTGAGAAAATACAATGAGAGAGCTTGAATATAAAGGCCTCATGGAAGCTTGTAGAACAAGTTGGAAAGTGGTAGAAGATAAGGTTGACAACCAAGTAGACTTCCACAAAAAGGTGGAACATGCTAGAAGGGAACAAACTCCTGTGTTGTCAACAACTCATCACTACATGCATTAGATACTAAATATTAAATAAATGCATTAACCTAAGTAAGCTTAAGTAAATAGAATAAATAAATAATAAATAATTGATTATTTACTCTAACACCCCCCCTTAAATGCAACTTAGGAGAATGCCTTAAGCTCACAAAACTAAGATGAAAATGTAGAATGGGTCTCGGCAATGAGGCCATGTTAGATACCCATGTACAATGAAAAGAGATGCAACCTCTAAAAATGGGGAAAGAGAGAAAACCACATGGGAAAAACCCTCCCCAAAAAGAGGTAAGAACCTAGTGAAGAACTGAAGAAGCCTCCAACTAGGGGAATATCCCTTAAAATAGAAACAAAGAGTGATCATGAAGAGCATCATTGAAGCATGAAGAAGTCGCAAAATCTACCATCTGAAAGAAAATGCTGATCTAAAGAACCTCCATGGAAGAAGAAGGCACGAACCAAGCATGTCTATATGGTAGATGATCCATCTCACTGAAATGCATAGGTAGCTAGCCACTGCAATCACCTCATATATAGGATCAACCACTGAATACATAGTTCACACTATCGAACCATCAAACCAAGGATGCATTAGAACAATAGCATAACCCCCCCTTAATGTAGATGGGGTGAGATGATAGGAAATTGAGAAGCTGGGCCAAAATCCTCTATAGACAGAACCAAGAATGATGAGAGAAGAAGTGGTACAAACACCGATAAAGACATGGTCACAACGATGCTGCATGGGGCTAATTTCATGGAAGGGACACTCACTTGACAAAGGGATAAGGCCTAAAACAAAAAACAACTATCCCTCCCATGGTGCTTTATAAAAATAGTGCAAGTACAACTGACTCAAAAAACAACGTTCATGAACCTGAATGCAAAAGTGGCACTTTATCTCAGTGTGTATATAAAAGAGCTTAAAAATGATGTCTACAATGATTAGAAAAGGAAAAAGTTGACACAAAAGAAATGACAACTTAAAACAAAAGAAAACATGCCAGGAAAATGATCCTCGGACCTAAAACACCCAAGATATCCACCATAGAGCAAAAATGCCAAAAACATGATAGAAAGAGCATGGGCTAGAATCTAAGGAAAAAGACTACATTTTTGAAGAAGTGACAAAACCGACTTTCCAAAAATATAACATTTTCAAAAAATTGACATGGGATGCAAAAGATATGCATGCTGGAGTCAAAAACACAACTTTGGACTTCAACTGAAAAAAAGGCAACAAAATTGATCAAAACCTGGAAATACCTACACTGATGTCTCCGTCTCGGAACCATCTTTCTGGTGCTTTTTTTGAATTGGAAAAATACCTATGTATGCTCAAGTTATGGCCAAAAAATTGAAGGTAGGTCAAAATGGACCCTAGAGAGGTGTTGGTGGTGATGCAGTGATGTCATGCTAATGCAATGCTGACATCAGCATTTCATGCAATTAAAATTGGTGGCCTTTCACCCATCACAACAAAAATAGGCCACATGGCAAGCAACTATCATGGAAGGGGCCACATGGCAAAGTGCCATGTGGCAGCCCTGCTACGTGTCACATAGGGACTGGCTGTGATGAGGCGCTAAGTTGGTGCTGACTGGGCATGCCAAACTACTGTAGAAGACACGTGTCATTGCAAAAACTGCTCCAAGTGTCACTGACAAAGCAGGTGGAGCTAGGTGGCAGACAAGTGCAGAAGTGGAGGTTCAGGAGCTGAAACCATCGAAAAAGCAAAGGGATAAGGTGGCATCGCCAATGGAGGAGGTAGGAGCTGGGGGTGTCGCCTATCTATAGTGGCTCGCCAGCAGAGGCCTGGCAGCGCTGCTGGCTACGACAGCCCATGGACTGCACACTAGTGGGGCTGCAGTGGTATGGGAGTGGCCGCTCGGTGGCACAATGGTGGTGCTACAATTTTTTTAATTAAAAAATAAAATTCTTCCAAAAAATCATCGGTACGACCGTACAACAGGGCCTGCAAACAATTTTTTTTTTTCCCTCTCAGAGCTTTGTCTCCAAAATCAATAAGTTTTATATGCATCCTGACTACTAACGGCTTTCCAGATTTAATGGCAATGTCTATTTGGGCCCAAAGTGCTCTGAAAAAAATGCTCTTCCCCGAAATTGAAGAAAAATGCACAAACAAACTAGGATTTGTGTCTCTGAATCGTGGCTTCAAAAATCCTTCAACAAAGCAATAGTAGGGAGGCTCTAATACCATGTAGGAGTTGATGAAATCCAACTCCACAGCTTGCCAAGATCACCTACATGCAAAAAACCAATCGAAGGGAAGCCAAAGAAGGAAGAGGTGGAGCTTGGAAAAACCCTAAACAAACTTGAGAGAGAACATATTGCAAAACAATGAAAATGTATTTACAATGGAATGAGATTTTGAATTGAGAAAATACAATGAGAGAGCCCAAATATAAAGGCCTCATGGAAGCGTGTAGAACATGCTAGAATGTGGTAGAAGATAAAGTTGACAACCAAGCGCACTTCCACAAAAAGGTGGAACATGCTAGAAGGGAACAAACTCTCGCGTTGTCAACAACTCATCACTGCATGCATTAAGTACTAAATATTAAATAAATGCATTAACCTAAGTAAGCTTAAGTAAATAGAATAATTAATTAATTAATAATTAATTATTTACTCTAACACATGGCTTGAGCAACAAACCTTGATAGGTTATTTTGTTGGTTGCACTCCATCATAAAGTATGCTTAGAGAGTGGGTTTCCAAGGTTTGGACACCTCAAGGTGTCTTCCTTGAAGGTGTTCAAATCCTTACCTAGGGTTTTTTTTGTTCCTCTTTTCTAACCCTAGCTAGGTCAAACATGTATTTTCATATGGCCCTAGTCTGTTAGGTCTTCCCTCTTGGTGTTCTAAAAATGGTCCTGAGACTTGTTTGTCTTAGATGAGCGTAAGCTCAAAGTCTTGGTATGGGTTGATTTCCTTGGGCTCCTGATGTAGAAAGGCTTAAGGTTCTAATCAAACAAACTTTAATTAAGGTTCAATCTTAAATCCTCCAAGATTCTTATACTTGTCCTATCACCAATACAAGCCTCCAAGGCTTTTCTACCAACTTGCCTCCTAGGTATAGTTGATTTGGTGAGGACTCAACTCCCTCCTTATGCACTAGTCCAACTAGTTCTATTCTTAGAACCCTGACCCCTAATTAGGATCTTAACCTTCCTCGGGGTCTATTGACCATGTAGATACTCCCCTTAGCCTTCTTAAGCTCACTTGTCACTTCTAGTCCCAACAAAATATTGAGAATGTCCTAACACTCCACTTAGGCTGGTTAGGCCTATTGTCTTTTAGGTCTAGTGACCCTATTTTGCCTCTATTCTTCTATTTTCTCCAAAAAATCCCCAAAACCAACTTAGGAATCTACTAGCTATCTCCTAGCACACCAAGAATCCAAACTTGCAAGGTTCATGACACCCACAACCCTAATTAGTATCAAGCCCTAGTTTTAAGCCTTAACATTAGGCCTCTAGTCTAGTCAGTAAATAAAAATCTCCCCAACACTTCAAACTTGTCAAAAAGCCTCTATTAATTTTGCATATTTTCTCTAACATCCTACAGCTTCTAGGAATGCACTAGTTTTCCTCAGCATGATCATGGGTATTGCCCTGCGTTGCCATTTGTCAAATTGTCCAGGCTTACTAATTCCCTACAGTTAGCCTAGGGCTTTACCATTTGGCTTGTAATTCCTTCATACAAATGAAAAACAAAAAGGAAAAAAAATGTACATCTTCTAGCTTGTCACCCCATTGGTTTCATGCATTTTCCACCATGGGGTGATCAGGTTAAGGGCTTTTTGTGCAAACAACCATGTAAACTGGTGCCTAAACCAGTCAACAAATAAACACTTGAAGCTTTCAAACCCTAACACTAAAACACCTAAATGAATATGAAATAGAACCAGTAAAAGATAATCTATCAAGAACATAAAATGGATCTAATGTGCCAATCTGTACAAGGTTGTACAACTACCCAAGAACACAAGAAAACTTGTAGAGAAGTTCATACAGAATTGTCTCACATGCCAAACTTAATGGTAATTCTCAGAACCCCTCAAAATATCATTGACCCTACTCATATACCTAAGCATGGGTAGTTACAACCACCAAAACTAATAAATGCATTTTCTTGCAGAAATAGCAAAAGTTGCTCAAGCAACTTTTTGTAATTTTGCAACTTTGGAGAAACTTTTTGCTCACAAGACTTTGTGGCCAAATAGGTCCACCTAGGACCATACTAGGGCCTTAGATAGAATACCTAGGACCTATTTGGCTAAACAAAGACCCTAGTTACTCACCCCTTCCCAAATTTTTCCTATTGAGCAACTTTGGCTCAATGAGCAATTTTTGAACAAAGAAGGCCTAATGAGCATTTGAGCTCTTACAATTATAGTAGTTGTCTTCCTAGGACATGTGGAAGTTATTGAACACACTATCACTCCTAACCAACCCCTAATCACACCAAAAAATGAAGTTTAGGGAGGTTCCCTACACCAGCTCCCCATACCATGATGGTCATTCTTGCAACTCATTGCGTAATGTGTTAGCAAGGTGATATGCCTTGAACTAGAAAATTTTTTCAATGCTCACCCCAACATAGGGTTTGTGTTGAGGTTGATCTCTCTTGGGGCCTGAAGGAAACTTGGATATCCAAATTGGTAATACCACTTTCACCTAGAAGGTTCTTTACCTAAACCTTCCAAAAACTTGCTATCATTGTCAGTTTGTTGAGCACAAGATTAGGGATTATCCCTTGCTCAAGCGTAACAAGCAGCCAACCAAGAGAGCTAAGCCTCTAGAGGCTTCAAAAAAGGATGAATGGACCACCATTATCAAGAAAGGTAAAACCAAAGTAGGTTCTTCCTCTCAACATAATGGTCGGGCTTCCTCAAGCGGGTGTCACCCACTTCTCCACTTCTCCAATTTCGTTGCTCATGCTCCTACCTCCTTCAAACCCTAGTTCTCTAGGGATGGATGATTCTATTGGCACTAACCCTCGACCCAACTAGGTTCATGCACCACAAGTGGTAACCATTATTTCCACATAGTCTCTTCATTTCTCTCCTTGCCCAGACAACTGAAGTAAGCATTCTGATAGGGGGGAGAAAAAAAGGGTCATCTCCCTTATAGACCCCTCTTTCAACTCTTCCACCACATTCTCGCATAACATTTTTTGCTCTCTTGGGGGTGAGGATGACATGCAAGTAGGTTTATGATGAATTTTTTTTATCCTAGAATGTGTGGGGGCTAACAGACCTCCCTCAAAAATATTATGTTTGTGATACCAGATTCAAGCTTGGTTACCTATATTTCCTTTGTTTACAAGAAGTTAAAATTGCTAGATTTCTTCTCAACTCGGCCTTTCGTGTTATGTGGTCAGATAGTGTCATGTTTTCTTCCTAGCATGAGGCTAGCTAAGGTGGTGTAGTAACTCTTCTCTTGCCTCATTTACTTTCTTCAGTCATTTTACATGGTTCAGATCTTGTGTAAAGAATAGTCTGGATTTTTCTATCTTTTTAGAATTATTCCTTTAGTATTGTAAACGTCTATGCTTCTAATCATGTGGTGGAGTGTTCGCACATATGGCACTAGATGGAGGATCATCTATTGCCTTCCACCTAGGTTATATGTGACGACATTAACATGGTTGAGATGGCTACTCACAAATAAGGTCTTTTTCCTTTTTGATGGTCAGTTGGTAAAAGAGAAGCTTGGCTTTACATGCACAATAAATTGGGTATTTTTTATCCCAATGGTAACCATCATCGTCCTAGTGGGGTTTGGCATACTTGGTCAAACTTTTGAGTTGATCCTAATAGGGTTTTTTTAAGGCTTGATCATGCCATGATTACAACTCAATCTTTCTTTTCATTCTCTAAAGATTGAGAATTTCTTGTCACTCCTCTGGTGGATGTGACTTTGTTAGATCATTTTCCATTTTTTTTACCATCACCTGGAAAATAGCTCAACCCTATACATGTAAAACTTAATTTTTTATCAACACTTCTTTATTGGCACATGCTCCCACCTCTTCTCATATCTTGTGTATCTAGAAACTTAAACCTTTACCCCACACTAATGTTGGGTGGATTCAATGGTGAAATGATGCCATCACTCACACTAAAAGGTTTCTCTGCATTTACAACATACAGTTGGCCAAGTACAATTGAAGATCTTATTAGGCTACCACCAAAGATCTCTATACTACTTCTAAAGCCTTGGCCATCAGCCCCTTTGATTCAGCTCTGCAAATCCGGCTTGCCAAGAGTCATCACCAGAAGCAAGTTTCAAATAGCTATACAGCTTGGGGAGCCCAAATCAAGGCCCATCTCCATTATTTAGAGGTTGGTGATCAGGCTTCAAATGAAATTTCGCATGTTCTTCAAGCTCACCATTCTTCTCTTGGCATCAAGAGAATAAAGGAAGGTCAACAAAAATTATGTTTTAGGATTTTGTGCACCATTATGAGAAGGTTTCCACTACATAGGGTCTTTCCGCTGCATGAGAGCAAGCTTTGTAGACTTGAATTCTTGTTACTCCTAACATGCTTGCACTTGAGAAACATGTCTTTTATGAGAAAATGCTTATGCTTTTTAATCTTAAAGAGGCTATATCTTCCATGGTGGATGATAAATCTCTTGGGTGTGATGGCTTTCCTTGCATATTTTACAAAGCTTTTTGGGATGCCATTGGCCCCGATTTTCACAAAGTCTATCTTGAAAACTTTCAATTTCATTCATTAAGGAGCATAATTAGCAAAAGCAATATTTAATTCATATCTAAATCTAGTGACCCAGAGGATATTTTAAATTGGCAGCCCATCACTCTCCTAAATGTCTCCTACAAAATCATTGGCAAGGTCCTCTCTCTTAAATCTGTCACCTTCTTCCTTAGATTATGCATCCTGAATTGACTAGATTTATCAAATCTAGGTATATTATGCATCATATTATTATAGTTTGGGAAGGTATGGAATGGTCTCATCAATCCAAACCACAATTCATGTTTCTCAAAATTGGTATTGCCAAAGCCTATGACTGGATTGAATGACCTTTCATTCTGGCTATGCTGCAAACTTTGGGGTCCTGCAATCTATGCAAATTCTCTTTGGAGATGCTTCATTATGCATCACCATTAATGGGAGGCAATGTGAGGCCTTTGGATTTTTCATATCTATTTTCCAAGGGCGTCCTCTTGCACCTATTCTTTATGTGTTGGTCATTGAAGGGTTTGTCTACTGGCTTGCTAATGCCATCTTGGTAGGTCAAGTTCATGGTATTACTCTCCTAGACTCATCTGATCAACTGGCAATGGTCACTTTACTGATGATTCCTTTCTCACTCTCATTGGGGAGGAGGGAAATATTACCAATGTTAGAAATATAAGAGGACTAACTGAGATGGGAGGGGTGAATCAACTACCACTAAAACAAATCTCAGATCCCTTAGATGTCAATATAAAATACAAACTTCACTAAAAATACTGATGCTCGACAAACACACAGGAACTCGATTTACACTAGCAAGTGTTGTAACTCGATAAACACTAAAATAGTAACTATAAATCGGCAAATGTTTAACATGTCATATTATCATTGATTAACCTTACTTAACTTAGTTTCATACACATAAAAAGAAATAGCATGAACACAAGTGACACCAAGATTTAATGTGGAAACCTAATTTAGGAAAAACCACCAATTGCAACTAGTTACTAATTTTCACTCTTTTGAAGTGAGCCCTATTAGGAGCCAACCCTATTAAAGGTTACAAAACATATTGTTAGGTGTGATCCTATTTGAGGATTTAATCACCTTGTTAGGAGTGGTTTGTTAGAGGTCTTTAGACACTTCAATCTAGAAATGCCACCTTGTTAGAGGATTTACAAATGGTTGTTAAGTCAACTCTATTAAGAGATTTAGATCACTGCTACAATGGTTAGAAAGTAACAATGAGATGACCTAATTTATGATGCAACTGAATTGTTGATTACATATCTCAATTCTAGCTTTACTTGATCCTTTTTAATCGAATGTATCTTTTTAGCTCCACAAGGATATTCTATTTATCCTTCTAATTTGTTTCCTCTAAGCATCTTCAAATCTTTTATTTTCTTGCACACATTCAATCTTCAACTTGACCTTATATTTATATCTTACATATTGTCAAGTTGGCTTGAATACAACTTAGAATAATTAATATTTATCTCCTTAGTCAATTAGAACCAACAAATAGATTTATTACATTCAATATGCAAAAACAAGAAAATCCTTCGTTAGCCAACCTTGCTCGGTAGATACTAAATCAAAAATGTTTTTCCTATGTTAACCAAGTGAACTTGGTTAATACTGCATTTTCACAAAGTTCCTTTGGTAACTAAGTGAGCTTGGTTAACACTGGTTCGATCCAACATTTTCTTCATTAACCAATTGAGCTTGTTTAACACTCAATCTTCTATGAACTTCTCTTTGTTGCCTAAGTGAACTCAGTAGACAATGTCTTTTAAACTTGGAAAACTTTGGAATACTTAGTAGACACAAGAAACTGTCTTCATCACCTAAGTGAGATTGGCATACACTGACTAGCAAAGATATGATATTTTGTGTAACATCAAAGACAATAAAAAATTAACCAATTGTATTGAAAAACCAATGCCCCACACTGCTTAGACATCTTCTTCTTAGCCTTTGGCTCAACCATACAATGGTACAAAACTCTTTTTTGCAGGCACTCATTCCTGCCTGACCTACCTTGGCTTGCCCAATATCAATGGAAATGGATCTAGCATGGTGAATTGTTCTACTTCCTTAGCAAACCCTTTTCCTTCCAAGCTTCCCTTGTGGAGCTTTAGAATGAAGTCATGGCTAGGATTGAAAAGAAGTCAGAACAATAGATTAAAAAATCTCTTTCCTTAGCTAGAAAATTCCAAATTTTCTCTAAGGTGTTGGCTTCCACTCATGTGTACTACTCTTCATGTTGGTTACCCTCAAAGGCCTCTTATCTCAATCTTGAGCTTTTGTTGTGTGACTTTCACTAGGATTCAGATGCCTCTCATCATGGCTTCCACAAGGTGTCATGGGACTATTGTTGTTTGTCAAAAGAGTCAAGTGGGCTTGGCCTACTTTCTACTCAGAAGAAGGGTGTTTTTGCTAGATGTGTCATTCATGCCCTATCTAGCAATGAGGCCTAGAAAATTCTTTAGTAGCATTGCATTTCTTCAGGCTTCCTAGTTAATCAGGCTCTCTGGAAGAGGATTAGCTTTCAAACCCTTTTGATCACTCCTAAGCTCGTGCAAATTTAGGGTACCCTCATGGTTATGAGCATTTGGAAGGCCTGGGAAGCCATCAAGTCATGGCTTCATTGGGTTGGAGAGGGGTTCAAAAATGACCTCTCTATGAACCAACATAATTTGTGGTGGTCTCACTTGTTTGTTATTCAAGGAGTCCCTTTGGCCGAAGTTCAGGGAGCCAATGCACTGCATTTTTTCGAATGTGGCATCAAGACTCCTAAAGATGTTTTTTCTAGAATCACCATGAGACTTCACTCGTGGGAAGATATGTAGGTATAATTTTAGTTATCCCATATAGATCCATAGTCATTTGATCTTCTAGTTTCTACGATCCCTCTACATCTATTGCACAAGCATGGTATTAAGTCAATCAAACCTTGGTTGAAGGATTGGAAGTGGTATCCTACCACTCCCATAACTAGTTATAAGCCCAAGTTGGGTTATCACTACCTGGTTCCCACCTGCCTATGCTGGACAACCTCAACTAGTATTGGAATTTGTAGTCCTATCATGCTGCTCGAGGGAACCCTAAAGAAATTTGACTTATTATGTCACTAAGTTTGCTAAACATTTTTTTCAAAGATTAAAACAATTAGAAGATAGCATAGCGGAAGGAATAAATCATATACATACATAAGCAGTACAATAACAGTTACATCTCTCAACGGTTCCATAACATTGAATCACACATATAAGTTTTAATAAGATTCAATATGACAAGTAAACTAGGCTCATGTCATAGAGTAATCATAAGTACAAAATCACATGAAATAATATACAAGTACATAAGATGCCACATGGCATAACCAATATGCACAATCATCCTCTATACAAGTCATAGTGTATAAAATGCTAAATGAATATACATCATTATAAGATACAACATCTCATAGGAACTCAAATAATTAAAGTACAATATACTAGAATATGACCATATAACATAATCACTATAAATATACAAAGCATCGTCATAAAAAATGATAACCATGAGCACATGAAATATTCAAGTACAAAGTAGCTCATCAAATATATAATCTAAGTATGTAAATAACATCAATCAAATCAAGTAACCAAGTATCACTAAATCATATCACATAACCATGAAAGTTGGCCTAAAAGAATTCGACAATATACATAAAAAGCAAACTAGGGGTAGGCACTGCATCAAATCTTCTCATAAGTCTTGGAGACTTAGGTTCACCACTATATGGAAATTTATTACTGAGCCAAAGATTACACACTTTATTTGGTGCATCCTCTTCCAGGGGTTACCTTTGAGCCCTTAGCTCCATCATTTGGGTGTTCCTAACCCTAGATGCCCTTTTTGTGGTAACCATTTTTTTTTTTTTGCATGTTTTCTAGTTTTGTAGACATGCCCAATAGTACTAGCACTAGATTCATGATTTTTTCTATCCCTTCCACCTAGAACCCTTTTCTTAGCATATGGTCTTGCTGGGGGATTCACCCAGACTCTCCTTTAAGTACTCTTAGATTTGGCATGCTTTCAGATTGGAATTTTTTTTCACTCTTTATAAAGATCAAAATGTTGTCTTGTTTTCTCATAGCTTTCTTGGCATTAATGTTTATATGTACACTAAATCTTGCATATGTTACAATGTAATGATGCATACAAGTACAAACTAAAAAAGTTACACTAGAAATAACCCACCCTCAGGAGCTTTTAGCTCATTGGGGAAATACCCCATGTATTGTTGCCAAGGTGTTCCCTGACTCTACCCTTGGAGATCATACACCTCCTTGAGGCCTTCGGTGGGACCATGATTCTTTTGCTTGCCACTCTCACACCCCTAGGTTGTAGCCTAACCATCACTCTCCTAGCAATGGTCTTGGAGGTTGTTGGCACTTAACTTCTCCTCCCCCAAGGCATGGTTCTAGCTGGTCCCCAGTGGTTTCTCCTATTGCTTCTACTCCTACATGGTAGTCTTCAAGAAAGTGGTCCTTCCCTCACCTGGACTTAGCTATTTATCCTCCCAAGCTGAAGAGAGAGGACATTTCTGATGATTGTGATTTTTCTCAATTGGTTGACATTTCTCTTGTAGCATGAGGACTTTTTATATGTTTTTTTTATGAGTAGTTAATTTTCTAGCCTCTGGCCATTTGAACTTCTGTGGGGTGATCATTGTATCCACTAACCCCCTTTTTTGTGAATATGTAACTTTATTATTATATTAATAGAAAAGGGACTATTCATCAAACAAAAATGAGTTATGTCTAATAAGATTTTCTAATAATAAGTAATTAAACTAATTCTATTAGTTAGACAAAGGTGGAAAGACGCAACAACTAGTTCTACATTCATTCACGGACTAAATTTTTTTTGCATTCATTCAAAGATTTTTTATTCAATATCAATCAACGATTGTAAAATATGGTAGGTTTGAAGGAAAGCACAAGGATCTTAAAGCAGTCAAATACTTAAAATGATTACTTGATTGTCTATTAAGTGAGATAGTTATCTAAGTTTTCTTCAGTGGCATTATTTTAGAACCACCAAAGATTGTTGAATCTCCTTTAAATTTCAAATTATCTAATAGCATATTAGAGGAAATACAAATGCAAGTGCAAATATAAAGTCATATTGTAATGAGAATCATTATAGAATGGATTACATTATATGTACAACAAATAGTCAGGTCTAAAAACATTTGAAAAAAGAGAATGGGCAATATAGCACACATAGATAGACAGGTGAGAGTAATTATATTTAACAAGATGAAATTTATTGAGTCAATTGGGCTTATATATATACCTATATATGTGTGTGTGTGTGTGTGTGTGTGTGTGTGTGTGTGTGTGTGTGTGTACACACACACACATATTCATAGATACATATAAATGTACATCTATACATACTTGGATATAATCTATATAGATGATATATATACAATATATAGTTTATGCATATATTTAACTTCATTATTACCATTTTAATCTATTATCATTTGATTATTCTTATTCTACTCATTATTGTATCATTGTTTTCGTCATGATTATTGCCACCGCCTTCTTTATTTTCTTTTTCTTTTTCATGTTTAATATCTCCTTGGTCATTTTTACCCTTATCACTATTGATTTTTTATTTGTTCTTTAAACTCTCTTTGTCTTGGTCTTTGGGCTGACTTTTTTCTCTCTTGGTTGACCTTGTGGCCTTGATCTTTGTGTCCCTCCTCTCCTCATACCCTGGCTTTCTCATATATATTCTCTTATTGGCTTGCAACTAATCATTTATCTCCTCCATCTCTTCACATCTTGATGATGGATCATTGAGTGTGATTTGAAACATTGATGCAAAAATATGGTACACAATTGAATCCGAAATATGCATCTCTCTATTATAATTGATTGTGGAAATTTGTTCATGTTAATCAATTGGGCTTCTTTCCAATTTTGCATGCTACACATTAATCCTCAACAATGTAGGGCAAATTTGATAAGCATACGTTGAAATTCAAGACTGTCATAATGGTGGGGCAATTAAAGTACCCTTAGTTAAATTTTAAAGTTATAAAAACAAACATTGATATAAGCCTATTTTCCTACCTCCCCTTCTATCAATGCAATATTTTGTCTTTTAAACCACTTTAGACTATGCCTTA
Organism: Cupressus sempervirens; assembly: GCA_028749045.1. Taxonomy (NCBI): domain Eukaryota; kingdom Viridiplantae; phylum Streptophyta; class Pinopsida; order Cupressales; family Cupressaceae; genus Cupressus; species Cupressus sempervirens. The sequence goes on from CM053787.1 coordinate 160,812,541, forward strand.
TTGTTGGTTAATGTCCTTGTTAGATAAATAAAGCTATCAAAGGAACAATTCAACATCATTACATACATATTTGCAATCTAGATTCCATAGAAACAAAATCATAGTGCAATATTTTTAATCTGGTATTACTCAGGGATGATTCGAAATTACAAAATTCTAATTTCTAATAATATTGTGATTGTATAGTTAGATTGATAGTCAGAGAATCAAATCAATCATACTCACAAAATAATCCCAACACCCAAATAGCACTATCATAATAATATTTTTGCAATATGTGTGATAATAAATGTTTGGTATTGATATACTATCCTAGAAGGCCCAATTGCAACTGGGTTATAGGCATGGATGTCAAATGCAATACATGTCCACATAGTAGGGGTTTTGAAATAGTTTTTCTAATATACCATGACAACATCTTCATTTTTCTTGAGAACTCATAAAACCATTTTAACAAGTTATTGTGCAAATCCTACATTGTTACACATTTGAAATGCAAAATACAACCATGAAATGTAAAGAAGGCAACACCAACTAATAAAAAAAAAATGCCATCAAAGTTAAGAAAATGACATCTTCGTTCATTTCTCAACATTAAAAAACTCTAACAATTTAGTTAACATATTTTGTTTTCCATGTTGTCGGATGCAATCCAAGATTAGAGAATCCTCATGGAATATGTCTAACCATGCAACAAGAGTAAGAAACAATAGAAATACATAAACAAAATTAGAACAAAGTACACAATATGTAATAATATCACTGAATTATCATCAAGTTGGCCTACCAAGAGTAGCTTTATTACATCATCACACAACTATGATCACCATCATTATCCAATTGATTCTTGCTCCAAGATTCATTTTCTACAAGTAGTCCTTGAATTCTACCATTGTATTTGTAATGATATTCTATCACCTTCACTATGAATCTCTTACCAATTTAACAATACTAGCCTTTGTCCTTGCACACCTAACACTACTCAACTAGAACTCTGACCCTATTTATATTCAAGATCACTACCTTTAAGTTGGCTTATCCAATGAACAATCTCCAAGATAGAGGAAACATATTATAAACATATAGGTTAGGACCAAAATCATGAGAATAACACTCATACTAACACATTATATTTTTTAAACTTACAAAACAGTCTATGAAATGTGTTACAACATAGAAAAAGTTTCAAGGTACATCACAAGTTATAAACATCCATCCCAAGTCAAGTCTCACCAACTTAGTTGTTGGAACAAGAAAGCCAAAATAGCACCAAACCAATCTTAAGATGAATTCATCTAGAAGCATTAGATCATTATGTGAACCTAAACATAGGAAATCCATTATGAATAGATTGCACCACAAGGATCACAAAGGGAAATAAGCCAATTAGACCAATCAAAGGCTAAAACAATAGGAAATTATCCCAATGAATAGTGAAACAAATAAAAAGAAAGGAAATAGTTTTGGATGATGCAAGATTACCATGGGTTCCATAAAAGGAATTTATGAACATCTTACAAGGTTTATAACATAGATGCCATGAACATTCTTCACCCATTTTTCTTCCTCATCCAAAGAAATAATGTTATTCCAATTCTTCCCATACACTACCACTATTGATGCAAGTGTTCAAAATACCCTTAGTAGAACAATCTCCTCTATTAGTTATTCCACCACTACTATTGTTGCAACCACATGTGCACTAATGAATCTTACCAATCCATTTATCATTTCCTTTTCTACCACTATAATTGTCAACATGTATCCACTTCATCTTTTTATTTTTGACTTCACCTCAAAAATTATGCAAGACATCAGTCTTTAATCCACAATTAGAATTTTATTACTCCTTTGATGCCACTATAACAATTTTAGTAATTGACAATAATATTAACTTTTGGTCATCACCAGTTCCCAAGTTAATTGGTTCAAGTCTTCTTATCAAATACCTCAACAAATGCTCAACCTTAGAAATCCTTTTATCTACATGTTATATATCCATTAGCTTCTTATCCAAAATACCAAGGTGCAAGTCTTAAAAAATGCTTAATTTCTTAGCTTTCATTCCTTCATCGTTGAAAAGAAGTAAAGTAAATCTTCTTCCATCCTTTATGATAGAAAAAACATTCCTTTGATAATCATGAATAACACCAACATCATATCTCCATGGCATGCAATCATATTGACCACATCATATAAGATCTCACTATTTTATGGTTCAATCTTGAAATTAACTCAACACTCCTCTTTTACTTCAACCATATGATCACTCATAAAGATAAGTATGCTTGAATCTTATCAAACCTAACTTCCATTCAATTTCCTCAAAAAAAAGTTATCCATACTTCCTTTGTCCATTATCACTTTACAATATTTACCATTGGACTTACAAACATTTTGGAACAACTACCTCCTCTACCAAAGCTTTGATTCCTTCTTGTTCAAAATAACTCTTCTAAACATCATAGATTCTCATGGATCTTAGATTCAAATTATCTTTCATCTAGTTCATCCTTCTCATCTTGTTCCTCATGTGACATTATGTTATATTTTCTCTTAGAACCAACTGAACATTGGAAAACCCTATAACCAATGTTCCTACACTTGAAAAAAGTGCCCTTGAAATATCCATTATTACCCTTACTTTTTTCATGAATCTTCTAATCAAGCTGTTACTCAATTATTGATTTGTCCTTACCTTTGTCCATTAGTTCATCCCTAATCATAGTGGTAATTTTATTTCTCTTCAACTTATATTTTTCCTTTAGGGCATAGTAATAAGCATCTTTAACTGAACCAATCTTCAACATACTTAACTCAAATGTAAGTCTCGTATGATTAATGTATCTAACCACCTTCTCCTTAGATGATTGTTGTTGTTTAGATTTGATTGTCATCTTCTAGAACTCCTTGGTGTACTCTCTAATGGAAAATATATCTACTTAAAATTTTGCAACCTCTTAAACAACTCAAGTTCATAAATCTCTAGTATGAACTTATTCTTAATCCTAAAAAATATAACCCTTTTTCTGGTTATCTTATGTTCACCATTATCTTCTCTATCTTTCTACAATTCTTTCCACCATAAGGCAACATGACCCTTTAAATTAGTCCATGCTAATATAACTCTATGTGGATCCTTAACATCTTCAAGCTCAAAGTAATCTTCTATTTCATCAATCCAATATATAAATATATCCAGATGTAAAGAATTTAAAAAAATGCAACATTTATTGTCATATCTCTTAGTAATATTTCCTCTTTGGGAATAATATACACATTTTTTGTTATCTCAAGATATTTAGTAGCCTCCTCAAATTCATCTCTAGTGTCAATGTTTCTCCTAGCCCCAACCAAAGAAGTTTGGGTCTCATTTCTAAAAACCTCCATCATATTCTCTAGTCTTCTAGGATTCATTCTTCTAGGTAGTATGTATGCCAAGATGCTAGTCTTCAATTACTCAAGTTTGATGATATGATCACAAGTGTTAATTGTCCAAGTCCAATCTAACAATATACAAACAATATGCCTCTAAATATATTAGGTTTTTTGGTAACCAAGAATCACTAACATTTTCAACTATCCAATATTTCTTATGCAACCACCACAATAGTAGTCAAATTGGCCCTTCTACCACCAATAACTAGGTTCATGTGATCCAAATCCTCTAATATCTCAATTTGTTCCTTGTCACCTTGCAATAGCCTATGGTTAGTGCATATCAAATATTCTCATCTACCACTCCACAACAACACATGCAAGTCAAGACACAATTTCCAAGTGCTTGCACAATCTACAACTGACAATTTAGACTATCTCTAACACCAAATGATGCAATCCAAGATTAGGGAATCCCCAAGGGAGATGTCTAACCTTGCAACAAGAGTAAGAAACAATTGAAATACACAAACTCAAGTGCTTTCGCAATCTACAACTGACAATTTAAACTATCTCTAACACCAAATGATGCAATCCAAGATTAGGGAATCCCCAAGGGAGATGTCTAACCTTGCAACAGGAGTAAGAAATAATTGAAATACACAACTCATAACAAAACACACAATGTGAAATTATATCACTAAATTATCATCAAGTTGGCCTGCTAAGAGAAAATTACTTACATCATTATACAACTATTATTAAAATAATCATTCAATCAATTACAAATCCGCGATTCATTATCTGCAAGCAGTCTCTAAATCCTACCATCTTATTCCTATTGACATTCTTATGTAGGAGGATCCTAGGTTGCCTTGTAATCCTCCTCTTTTGTTCATTCTAGCAGTTATCACCAAGTTCATAGTGTTAACCAAGTACATGTAGTGTTAACCGAGTTCCAACAGTGTTAGGGTTAACTGAGTTGTCTAGTGTTGATCAAGTGTTCCTTTATCTATCAAGTGAACATGATATTTGTTGATGCTTGGGTCCTTCTTTGACTGAGTTTGTCTATGATTGGTTCTTAGTTTGATTCAACTCATGTATTTAATTTGGATCATGAATTTAATGATAGGATCTTGTCTTGGGATGAGTGCATACCATTTTGAGGTCAACCTTTCTATTATGTGATGATCTAAAATCTTCTGTAAGTGATTTTGGAAAGTATAAGTAGAGGTATTTGGTTTAGTATAGATGTGGGAAATAGAGAGTTCAGAATAGATGTTTCTGCAATTACGAATTTGAAGTTGGATCATGGATCTTGAAGTTGTACTTTGTATTTGGTTGTAACCCAGAAGGCCTTACAACTGGCCATGTATGATGATAACTTGATGAATCGATAAGAGTGTTTTGTTCTCTCTCTCTCTCTCTCTCTCTCCTTGGTGTTGTTCTCCATGTGTTTGCTTCCATTGTGTTTACTTAGCAAGGTGGTTGAATAGTTAGGTGTGCCTATGGCCCTAGTTGTTCATCCTTCCTTGCGTGAGGTCATATTAGAGCTTGAGTTTCATCCTTGTGGAGATTGGATCCTGTAGAACCCTAAGTTGAATTTGGTTGTAGGGTGGTAGATCTATGGATTTGACCTATAACTTGCAGAGAGTTGCAATCTTGCATGAACCTATTTGTAAAGATGGTTCAAGGCAAAGGAAATGCTAACACTATTATTGTGGATATGTTGAGACAAATTTTAGCCATGTTAGATGTTACGGAGATAGCCCAGAGGAGAGGAGCACATCTTGATGATGTGAGTGATGATGAAGCAATGATTATTGAGAGTATTCTCTAGGGCACATTCAAATCCTGGTGTAGAAGTTGTTCCTTATGATGAAAAATTGGACGCTGATGTTGTGTTAGACTGGATCTCTGATATGGAGAAGTTCTTTGGGTTTGAAAATACCCTTGATAATAGGAAGGTGAAAATTGTAGTCACTACATTGAAAGGCCATGCCTCACTATGGTAGGAGCATTTGCAAAGTAATAGAAAAAGGAGAGGAAAGGAGAAGATCATGACTTGGCTAAAAATGGTGAACAAAGTGAAGAAGAAATTCCTCCATGTTGATTACCAAGTTAGCTTGTTGAGAAATTGTATCATCTTAAAGTGGAAGCACTTTCATGTTAATAATGTTTAGCTCTTCGAGTAAGTGGTATAGGGTGATGTCAAGTGCCTTGATTAGGTCTTTGTATGGATCTAGTTCCCACCTATTCTTCTTTTCTCCCCCTATTTCTAGCCCCTTTTTCACTTTCTTTCTACATTTTTCTAGCATTCTAGACTGAGATCTTGAGATGTGTGACCTCAAGGTCAAAGTCAACCTTTTAGGTCAAGGTTGACCTTGACTCTGAGGTCAGGGTCGACCTAACCTAGATCAAGGATGACCTCAACCCTGACCTAGGTGAGAGTTGACCTCGACCTTGACCCAAGGTCCAAATTTCAAGGTTCCATGATTTCTAGATGTCGAGTTTCAAAATGAATTATTTTCCCACTTTTGGGTTGGTTGTTTTGGTCTCCAAAATGGTAACTCTTCAATTGCATTTAATCTAGGCCAATTTCTATGGGTTAAGATTAATTGGGATTTAATTCTCCAATGTCAACTTCTCTATAAGTTTGTGCCCTAGATCACTATATAAGGAAGCCCTCCTCTCATTTTCTACAAGATACATTATGATATCAGATTATCCATTATCTCCACGATCAAGAAAGCATTCCATCAAGAATTTTCAAGGAAGTATCCAAGCTATTATCTCCATTCATGTTCTCTATTGAAGATCAAGGATTTAAGCATTCAAGCCTTTGAAGGGATTTGGTTCAAGCATTCAAGATTCATCATTCAAAACCCTAGATCTAACCATCATGGTGGTGTGATCTTCCTTCAAGATCCTTTGTTCATCTTCAAGATCTATTCATTTCTCTCTCAAGGTGGATTCCAAGCATACAATCATGGAGTTTTTGATTTACATTTTCTAATGTTATGTTGAAGCTTTCATGTCGACATACTTGTTTACATTAAAAAATACAATTGCATATCTATCAAATATCATAGCTTCATTGTTAGATCTACTTCTACTACTTGCTAGCATTATCTATTTCCACTTCATTATTAAGGTTGATTCCAAACTAGGGTTTGACCAAGGCAAACCCCTTATCCAAACAATAAAACCATTTTTCTTGCAAGTACAGGTACAAAAAAATGAATTAAAGTTCAGATTTGGATACCCTTTTCGGTAAACATCCGAGATTTGCGAACAAAATTTATGTCAAAGTAGTGCAAGTCAAGGTCAAAAATAAAGGGGTAAGATTGTGCCCCGCTATCTGCATCAAGGTCAACCTACCCTCAAAAAGATAAAAGCTTTCTAGGTATTCTCAGTCTTGACATTACTAGTTTAGAATAGGTTGCATAAGTCCCTGAAACTACGCACAAATATCAGAAAATAGTTATTTCCAGATTAATCCCATCATGAGTTATGTATCTTATCTTATCCAATTTCAAGCATTTCCAAATTTACATTACTTATTCAATTTCAACTCAAGAAAAAAAAAGAATAGTGGGAATGTTAGATGTATTATTAAAGCTCCATTTTTTTCCGTATTTATTTTGGTGAACTTGAAAAGCTTACCCACTCTTTTTTATGGAATTAGATGCCCTATTGTGTTTTTGATGTTAGATTTCCTTTCATATTATCTTGTGTGTTCACCTTCACCTATTCATTTTGGTGAAACCAACAAGCTCACCCCTCTATTTTGTGGAATTAGATGTCATATTGTGTTTTTGGTGTTAGATTTCCTTTCATATTATCTTGTGTGTTCACCTTTACCTATTCATTTTTGTGAACCTAAAAAGTTTACCCCCTCTCTTTTGTGGAATTAAATGCTCCATTGTGTTTTTCGTGTTATATTTCTCTTCATATTATCTTGTGTGTTCACCTTCATCTTCCATTTTGTTGAACTTGTTTATGACAACTTTTTCTTTTGTGGTGTTAAATTTGCATCTTCTAATAGATCTTGCATGTTTATAAATGTAGATTTATTTTATGCTTATGTTTCAAAAATACAAATTTGTTTTTCTTCAAAATTTCTTAAAAAATACAAAAATATTTACATTTTTCATGCTTTTAGTGTTGCTTTGTGCTCAACATGTATGATTCTTATTTTGAATACTTTGATGAGGCTTTTATTACAAACAAGGATAGATCCCTTAATGAGGTACATGGAAGTGAGGATGAAAATTGTTTGAATGAGATCTCCATTGATCTTATTCCTATTTCATCTTCCTCTACAACCTCTTCAATTGATCTTTACCATAAGGTGTGTGCATGGTTATCTTCATGTTCCACTACTTACAACATTGGTGCACCTAGAATGTTATATCCTCATAATTATATTCAAGCTATAGAGGCCTCTAAGAAAGTCCTTTGTGATAGTGATCAAGGTGTTAATCTCTTGTGTGGTATCAAACCTTTAATTTAAGAAGTTCAAGATTTGGGATTCACTTCTCCTGTCACTAGTGTGGAACCTTCTTCCATTCCTTTACCTATAATTTCTACCTACACTCCTATAGTAGTTTCATCTCTTCATGTGAGTGTTCCACTGATGTCTTTACCCACCCCACAACCTTCTTACCATAGTAGTAATTATAAATTGTTGTGTGTGTGTGTGTGTGTGTGTGTGTGTATATATATATATATATATATATATATATTTTTTTTAATAATAATTTTCTAAAATAGATACGACAGGGCAACGAAAAAGAAATAATTAACTTTTTCCTTTTCTAAACTCCATCCTGATTTCAACCAACCCCATTACTAATCATCGAATATCTCAAACAATATTTTCCAAATCTAATTTCGTTCACAAGCATTTCAAAACGAAGAACAATAAATTCACAAACAAGGGTTTCAACCTAGATAAATTTTGAATACAGATCCACAATCACAGAGAAGATAGAGATTTTAAAAGAAGAATCACTGCGCAAAACTTCAACAAGATCCTACCTCGATCTGATGCTAGCGATCAAATGCACAGAAATTGCAAGCGAATTCCCTTTCTTTCAAAATTCCTCTTCTTAGAAATTTGCTCCTCCAAACTTGTGTGTGAAGAAATGAGCTCTAATTTCTTAATAAAGAGCTTTCTCCCTTTAGGATTTTGGTTTTGCAATCAAATGAAACCTTTTCTTTTATTATTTTATATTATTTTAATTTCATGTGCAAACTTTTTGAAATTTAATTTAAATAATCTTTATTAAATTTATTCGTTCTCTCTTATATTAAATCACAAGACGTCTTTAATAATATTTTATTAATTTAACTAATAATAATATTTAGAGTTAATTATAAAAATAAAACTCCTTAATATATTATTATAAAATAAAATAAATATAATTATGCCAAAATTAGAATTTTAATTAAATCTTTTAAATTTAATTCTTTTACTTAATTAATTTCTCAATCAATTAAATATTAATTTTTCTTTATATTTTTTATTAAATTAAATAATTAATAACCTTTTTATTTGATTTAATTATAACTGAAAAGCACAACAAATCCACAAAACTAAATACAAAAACCCATTATAAAGAACATAGCACAAAATCAAACTCAAGGTCAAAATTATGAATTCATGTCACTTGACGAATTCAGAAGGGTAAAATTTAGATACTTGTCCTACTTTTTAGGAAAATTGGCTTAAGGTTAGGATTTGGACTCAAGAATTATCTCCCCTCTTTTGCCATTGAGATATTGCAATAGGGCACACTCATCCTGGCAATTCAGAGAAGTCGATGTCTAGTACCTACAATGTATATAAAATCTGAGCATGTACATACACATAATCTAAACTAAATAGGCAATAGCAAGAAGTGGTGCATCGTGTAGATCTCAACTAGCATGTGACTACGACTCCCTCCCTCAACCACATTAGAAACATAATACATAAAGTGTAATGCCCACCCCTAGTTGACTTATCATGTTGTTTCATCAAAATTTTTTAGGCCGGTTTTAAGATTTTGATTCATAATTAACAGTACTTGGTTACCAGATTTGATTGGATGTTATTTCATACTTAGCTGATATATTTGATGAACTACTTGATACTCAACTATTTCATGTATTTATGTTTATCCTTCTGATGATGATATTTCGTATGTTCATATAATGATTTCAATTATTTCATGATAATAGATAGATGAGTGATTTATGTATGGTTTCTGTGGTTACTTACCCCATACTTGCATGTGTATGGTGTACTTGTATGTTTTACTTTATGTTTGATGTTTCTGATGTGGTTGAGGGAGGGAGTTGTAGTCACTTGCTAGTAGGGATCTACACAATGCATCACCCCCCATTATTGCATGTTTAGTTTAGATTATATGTATATGTACATGCTCAAATTTTATGCTGATTGGAAGCATTGAGCATCGACTTCCTTGAATTGCCAGGATGAACGTGCCTTATTGCATTATGTCAATGGTAAAAGAGGGTAGATAATTGTTAAGTCCAAATCCTAACCTTAAGCCAATTGTCCTAGAAAGTAGGACAAGTATTTGAATTGTTTACCTATTTGAATTCATCAAGTGACACAAATTCATGATTTTGACCCTTGAGTTTGGTGTAGTACTATGTTCTTTAAATTGAGTTTTCGTATTTAGTTTTGTGGGTCTATTGTGATTCTCAGTTATAATTAAATCAAATTAGAAGAGAGTTTAATGATTTAATTTAATGATAATTTATAAAGAAAAATTAATATTTAATTAATTGAAAAATTAATATTTAACTAATTGAGAAATTAATTAAATAAAAGAATTAAATTTAAAGATTTAATTAAAGTTATAATTTTGGCGTAATTATATTTATTTAATTTAATAATAATTTATTTAGGAGTTTTATTTTAATAAAAACTCTAAATAATATTACTAGTTAAATTTATAGTTATATTATTAAAGATGTCTTGTGATTTAATAAGAGATAGAAAGAATAAATTTAATAAAGTTGATTTTAATTAAATTGCAAAACAGTTGCACATGAAAATTAAAAACATAATAAAATTATTAAGAATTTTTCTTTGTGTGATTGCAAAATCGAAGCCCTAATTGGAGAAAGCTCTTTAATAAGGAATTAGAGCTAATTTTTTCGTAGACAGGTTTGGAGGAGCCAATTTATGAGAAGAGGGTTTCAAAAGAAAATGAAATTGCTTGGGAGTACTATGCATTCAATTATTTAGCATTAGATCAAGGTAGGATCTTGTGAGTCCTATGCACTAGTTTCATTCTTTGAAATATTTATCTTTTCCGTGTTTGAATGGGAATTGGATTCAAAATTTAATTGGGTTGAAACTCTTGTGTTGAAATTTACTGTTCTTGGAACATCTATGAATGAATTTAGTTTTGAAACCCTTGTTTGAGTGATTAGATTCAAGATGGGAGTTCAAAAAAGAAATTAAGATTTGATATACAAATTCAATTGGTTATTTGCAATTTCTCTATCAGATCTATTGTGTAAAATGTCTCTCTCTCTCTCTCTCTCTCTCTCTCTCGTTGTTGAAATTTCCAATTAAAATATGCACTGTCATTTTAATGAGAAGGGTCCACATTTTATGTTTTTTTTTTAAAAAATACACACACACACACACACACGTATATATATATATATATATATACATACATATGTATATACATATATATGTACATACATATGTATATACATATATATGTACATACATATGTATATACATATGTATGTACATACATATGTATATACATATGTATGTACATACATATGTATATACATATGTATGTACATATATATGTATATACATATGTATGTACATATATATGTATATACATATGTATGTATATATATATGTATATACATATATATATGTATATATGTATATACATATATATCTATATATATATGTATATTTGTATGTATATATATAGATACATACATATATATATGTATGTATATATCTATACATATATACATACATACATATACATATATATGTATATGTATATGTATGTATATATCTATACATATATACATACATACATATACATATATATGTATATGTATATGTATATACATGTATATATGTATATATATATACATATATACATATATACATGTATATACATATACATATACATATATATGTATATGTATGTATGTATATATGTATATACGTATATATATATATATATATATATATATATTATAAAAAGTGAAGAGGGGCAATGACCTCCCCCTTCCCCCCCCCCCCCAGTTGCAAAAGCAGCAATTGCCATAGCAGCAAATGCTACCAAGGCAATGACTGCCTTTGGCAACTAAGTAGCTAAGCGGCTTCCTATTATTGGGTATGCGATATGAATTGCATTGGATATTTTCCATTTTTTTAATAAGTTATTTTATATCAATAGTATTAGTATTATTAATAAGATTATTATTATTATTTTATTATATATTAATTAATTATTAGTATTAATAATTTAATAATAGTTAATAAAATTTAATTATGAGGTTGTTGTAAATATATTTTATAAAATTTAAATTGAGTTAATAGTGTATTTTCATAATTATATTTCTAAGACTTGAATAAACGAAAACTTGAACCTTATTGTTTAAACAAAATCTTATGTTTTCAAAACCAAACAAAATCTATGAAACTGCACTACTATGTTGAATATTTTCTTTGACTTAGTGCATTGACCATTTAGGATGTTTACTAGAGGCTTGGGGGTTTTTGTTCTATGATGATTTTATGTATATGATCTTGTATACCCAACCATGGTGATGTGTCACATGTTTTCTATGTTGAGTTTTGATCAATGTTTGTTAGTGCTTTCCAGTTTTTGTGTAGAATTGAGGTGAATGGTGTAACTTTTCTAGTGTAACCTTTGAGTCTTCATTTAGTTATTTGTTGATGCTTTCTAGTTGCTTGTATAGGACTGATGTGACTATTGCATTTTATCTCTTGGTGCTTTCTAGTTGCTTGCATAGGATTGAGATAATTATTGTGATTGGTCTTTAGGTGCTTTCTAGTTGCTTATAAAGAATTAAGGTGAATATTGCATTTTATTTATAGGTGCTTTCTAGTTGCTTGTAAAGGACTGAGGTAAAAATTATGATTTTATAAGTTATACTTTTATGAGCCTAGGGTATGTAATCTATGTGTGCATTGGGAAGTGGCTTGCAATAGAGGTTGGAGCCCTAAGTGGCAGCCTGGGTAACCCATTGTAAGTTGTTTTAATAAGTGATAACATCTTATTAAATGAGAGTAAAATGAATTAATAAGAGTCATTATTTTTTCTCGTACATGCCTCGAGTGCTAGTACAGGCTAGGATGGGAGTAGAGAGGATGTTTGGTTGTGACCTTGTTTCATTGGTATGCCTTGTATGTACGAAAGGATACTAGTGCCACATAGAGATAGTAGGGGGTCAGAGTCTAGAGAGGCTGCCAAGGTAACCTTAGATTTGGATCATGTGATGGCACTTGCCCACTTGCATAGTAGATTTCCTACATGTCTTTTTTGCCTCTGGGATTAGATGATAGTTGTGTCTTGGTACCCTTTGAGATAATTTTCTATCAAGATTTCCTTGACCTAGATGTTGGTTATGACTTGTGGATTATGTCCTCAACATGGTGGGAGTGGGCCATTTAGGTTCCATGAGGTCGGTGGCAGTGCATTTTTCTTATAATATTGAGATTCGATAATTATATGTCGTTGCTGGATGTACCTGTGCAGTTGTTTCTTTCTTTCTAATTTTGTATTTCCATTAGATGGTTATACTCTATTGTATTGTACTTGGTTTTCTGGAGATCTAATTAGATGATGTATATTCTTTGAGCTTTTCATATCCTGTGATTTGTACAGTGGATGATTATGCATTCTGATTATTGCCAAGTGGTATCTTATATAATTGGATTCATACTTGTGATTATTCCATGATGTGGATTTTGGTTATGTGTTAGTTTTACTGTTAATAAACTTATACATGTGATTCAATGTCATGGAACCCTTAAGAGATGTAATCTATTTATGATGGTTGTATGTATGTATGTGAGTTATTGCTTCTGCTATATTATATGTTGATGTTATATCTTTTAAAAAAAAGTGTTTGAAAAACTTGGTGAAACTTTAGGTTAATTTCTTTTGGGTTCCTTGGTGGGGCATTACCTCCAGTATCAAAGCCAAAGTTTTTACATTGGGAGCTTTGGGTATATTGGAACGCCACTAGATGACATCTAGTTAAACTAAAATGAAACTTAAATAGTCTATGTGTCTATTACAACTTGAACACTTGAAACTTCAGACTTGATTTCTTGAAACAAAGAAAAGGGAAAACTTGAAAAACTCTTGAGTTGGATTTCAGACATGTTTTCTTATGATTGTGCTTTAAGGTGGAATGTATGTGTTGACTTTATGAATGTTTTGTTGTTCTTGCTTGGGTGTTGTAGGAGGATGATGTCTGAGACTAGATCCATTGTTGGGGGTTGTAGTGTAGGAAGAGGTAGAGGTTGTGGGAGAGGTAGACATGATAGTCCTCTTTTGACTCCTAGAGAGAGTCATGCTCAAGAGGAAAATAGAGAGGAGAGCCATAGAGAAGCTCATGCTGACTTAGAGAAGACTAGTTTGAGATAGATGATGAGGATGATCTTAGAGCATCTATCTCCTCTAAGGGGTGCTAATCAGGAGGGATTGCATCATTCTAGGAATTAAAAAAGGCCAAGATCTAGGAGTCCTCAGAGAGACCTCCATGGTGATAGAGATAGGTTGGTTAAGGCCACTCAGATGAAGGACCTACAAAGGTCCAAGATCAAACCCTTCAACGGGGTTGGTGTAATGCCCCGCCAAGGGATCCAAAGAATTAACCTAGAATTTCACTAAGTTTGGTAACATTTTTTTTTTAAAAACATGAAAGATAAACCATTCACAACACTTGCGGAAGCAATAGAAACAATTCGAATAAAAGTACACATAACATAACATAACAGATTACATTCTTTAAAGATCCCTTAACGTTGAATCACATCCTTATGAAATAACAATGATACATCCAATGTACTTAAACAATATTACAAGTGTTCTTTTTGTAACTACATTTTAGATTGCTCAATCATCCACCATACATATCACAGGGTATGAAAAAGCTTAAAGGAATAAAGCATCCACGTAAATAAAGTACATCATCGTCCAACATTAATCCATGATGCAATTAAAGTAAATGAAACCACATATCATACATGATACATCATCATCATAAAGATATAAATATCCATCATAAAAGATAACCATATATTACAAAATATAACTAACTAAGTGCACGATTCCTCCCAACCGTAAATAGCATCATTAGACCATCATGGATCCTAGCCATCCCTCCGTGTGTAACATTTCGAAGCACCGAAGAGATCATCGGTATTAACATAGTAGGAATGTCACTCCTAAAATATCCTACTAACATGCAAAGTAAAGCATAGGATACCATCATCTAACATATGCAAATCATCAATATAAGAAACATACCAGCAAATACATCCATCATAAGGTATATCATCTATCATAATGCTCCAAGAACATAATGAAGATAAATACCAACCAAGAATGCTCCAGCTACGGTGTCTTCGACGGATCTCAAATGATAAGAGCGGAAAATACACTACCACCCGACCGCGTGGAACCTAAGTGGTCCACTCCCACCGTGCTGAGGAGATAATCTCAAGTCTCAAACAAGCTATCCATAACACATAGCACAAATCTCTATAGTCCAGGAATCCTAAAAGTATACTAACTCAAAGGTTCCATCACACAAAACTGACATCTAATTTTCAGAGGCACACAAAGACATGTAGGAAACCTACTCTGCAAGCGGAAAAGTGTCATCGCATTTATCACGTACAAGTTATCCTGTCAGTTAGCTAAACTCCATGAGTCCATACTGATCTCATGCGGCCACTAGTATCCTCTCATACTGACGAGGCATACTACGGAATGCACGGTCGCAACCATGCATTCTTACTACTCCCATCCTAGCCTGTACAAGCGCTCAAGGCATGGGCGAGAACCAAAACAATTATCTTTTTAGATTCATTTAATTCTCATTTAGTGTGTAAATGTTATCACTTATTAACTAAACTTACAATGAGTTACCCTGGCAGCCACTTAGGGCCCCAGCCCCCATTGCAAGCCACTTTTCGACACTACAAGTAGATTACTTACCCTAAGCTCATGGAATCATAAATCTCAAAATCACAAAAGATAATCCATAATAAAATCATCAAATATCCACAATATAAGCATCAAATATCCATAATAAGAATCATCAAATCTCCAAGATAAGAATCATCAAATCTCCATGAGCATCTGAAAAGCATCCATAGAAAATCATGACCACAATAGTTCTCTATTGGCAACTGAAGGCATCACTGATAATCATAAGTATCCATTGGTTCTCAATAATCAAAATATATATCAAAATAAATCACAATATCCATTGGTTCTCAATAAGCAACCAAGAATATCTCAAAATCATACCGATCGAAGACTCCAAAATGGTTGAGTCAAACATGTCACAACATGACATCATCAAGAAATAAATTCACATTTCAGTCCCATCATGGTGACTAGAAAATAATCCAAGGATAACTGATCAATGACTCAAAAATGATTAGCTCAGGTATCTCATACACATACATCTCAGCTTCACACATGAAGATTGATGAACAAATACAAACATTTCATAGAGCATACGATCACATTACCATGGTTGGGCTTATAAAAATCGAGACCAAATAAAATCAACATACCATCACATTTCATAACCCTCGAGCCTTTGGTAACAACCTAAGACTGGTCAACACTAGATAACCCGAAACCCAAAACAAGAAGCATATTGAATACACGATGCAGACAGATGTTTTAGTTTTGCTATCTTACATAGTTGAATCAAGTGTAGAGGTTTCCAGTTTTCTGTTTGCAAGTATATTTTCAAGTGTCTTAAGTTTCATCATTTGACCTACAAGTCAACCCAATTGTTCTCCGATAGCATTATCCTTTCATTATTAAGAATTACATTCGAAGAATAACTTAAGGATAAATATTCATTAAACTGATCATCATTGACCTTTAATTAAATTGTCCTCTATATTTAACCATGATCCATATTCTAATTGATTAACCTTTCAACTTTTCTAAGATCATTATTCGTTATATTATAAGAGGACCAATTATCAATCTTCGAAAAAGAATATTATAATTTTATTTATCTCAATCCATTAACATAGGTACACCATCCATGACCTATTACATCTTATTAGTTTTCAATTAGAAATTTAATTAAGTATTACTAAAATTTGAGTCTTTTAATTTAATCGTCATCATCGTTGACAATCATATAATATCTGAAGTCATAATTCAAGTCATAAGACTTATCAACTTCGATATAGATAATCTACAATCTCGTTAAAAGAATTATATCAATTATACTTCTATTACATAATTTAATTATTAATTAAATCTAATTAACTCTCATTAATTGATTTAATTAATAATTGCATAACCATAGCAACGTTCCAATTAATATCAGTTGACTAATAACCAACTAGAATTCTATAAGTTGAAAGTCAACTATAATTCAATACTCAAATGATCATATTTAAGAATTCAATAATAATAATCTTGTCAATAATTAATAACAAGCTATATTGGAAATCTTATTAATAATTCTATACTAACCAAATTCATCACTCTTCAACAAAGTTCTCATTTATATTTTAATAATAACAAGTTATAATAAATCCCCAATACCAAGTATTATTATCTCAAATAAGTTTTCTCTATGTACGTTGATTCAGTTAACTGATAATCCTCCAAATTATTAACCAATTCAATTTGATTAATATTTTTTACAGTACTTCAATCATTAACTAATCTCCTTTAGAGTAACTCTGTTTGTATTAGTTGATAACTATTTAAACTATTTATACTATTATTTATTAATAGTTTGTTAGACCCAACAAACATTAATAAATAATAAACTTATCACAACTATAAATAATCAATCTAGAGAACTTTTATATAGAACTTCATTAGCTAACTCTTAATACCATTAATGTATTCAAACGTATTAACCAATATCATAATAATTCAATCTTAATCCAATATCATTTAGAGTTTCTAAATTTAAATCAACATAATATAAATTATCATCTTACAATTATTTAATCAATATTAAAATCAACCATTAGACTCCATTTTCTAATTGTTCTAATAATATTTTGTCTATATAAAAGTTGTTTGAAAAATATTCCTATCATAAACTAATAAGACTCATTGTAGATTTTAACATGAATAATTTTCAAATTCTTAGCATTATCATCTTCATTAAACAAATTTTAAAATTGTTTAATAGTATTCAATATACATTATAAAAAGTCCACTATATAAACTATATTAAAATATCTTTTCTTTTAATCCATTTACTTAAATTGACTAATAATTAATTACACTTTTTCTACTGTTAACTAATCTTAATTAAATTTGATTTAATTAGATTAGATAATAAATCATATAAAACTAATGCATATTAATAAGATTTTAATAAGGGAAGATTGCAATAATATCTTTAATTCATTTCATGCTTTGATATATTATTTTTGTGAAGTTTAAGCATAAAAAATTCTTGGTTATGGAAAATGAAGAAATATCTGCTTTTGAATAAAACAGTCTCAGTATGACGGTCATATCTCCCTAATGAACCGTTGGATCGGGCTGAAATTTAAATATGTTGGAGAGGGTCAAGTTGCGCCAATTCTGACCGGAGCGATCAAATAAATTCGATCACAATAAAAAGTTATGAATGACTGAATTCGGGTCTATCCAAGGGGCAACGACAAGACAATTTGTGATGAATTAAGAATTTCCTGTTAAAATAATTGTTCTCTAAATTTAACCATAAAAGGGTTTGTTCATATGCATCTAAAAATATAATTGATAGAAATATTACATCTAATCATTCAAATTTTCACCATAAAATTTCTATTTTAATTTCAAATCTTGTCTATCTAATTTCACAATATAAATTCGAACTCAAATCCGATTAAAATCTAATTATTTCTCCTTAATTGGATCTAGGACTTTTTTATTGTTTTCTTCTCATCCAAATAAAATATCTAGATTCCAATTTCAAATAATAGATTCAATCACAAAGAGTATTCAAACACATAAAACAGATATGATGAAGACAGGAAGAGAAAGAGTGCAAAGAGAATATGTGAATATCACGAGTGCACCTGGACACTGATGCTAATCCGCCATGCCTTAGAAGTCCATAGAAAATCCCTTCTCTATCATTCACAATTTTTTCAAGATCCAAGCCAATCGAATCCTCCAAGTGATTAGAAGCGCTAGAAGGAGCATAGAAGCAAGTAAAAAATATATGAGCATATGAATCTTCTCCCCATGCATGTAAGCTTTGAAGCTTCTATTTTTGCTTGTAGCTCGTGGCTTCCATTAAGCTTGTAGTTTCCATTAAGCTTGTAGTTTCCATTAAGCTTTTTTTTTAAACTTCTATGAATGCCTGAATATCAAGAGCTCTCAAGAAACCTTTGGAATGCTTCTTGAAACCACTGAAAGGTGTCACCAACTAAGTATGGGTCTTTTCCAATTCTTTTTGATGAGTCATAGAATTGTAGACACCTTGTGCTTATTTGATGCACTAACCCCCGTGTTGTTGACACATGTTAATTCTCATGCAAGCTTATAACTCCAATTTACTTTATTGTTTCCAATTTAATTAATTTATTTATTAAGTCTCATGTACTAATTTTAATATCTCCACTTTTCAATCTTAATATATTTATATTTTAATCATATGAGATTTAGAATCTTTTAATAATTTAAAATATATTTTTCACTTTTAAATTTTATTTTCCAAAACTTTATTGCTAAAATATTTATTAGCTTTAATAATATTATTATTTAGTCATTTATTTAAAAATGAGCTCCAAATATATTATTATTAAAATAAATATTGTCACATTCTAAATTTAATATTATAACTTTTATCTTCCAATTTAATTATTTTATTTAATTAATTTTTCAATTAATTAAATAAAATAAATATTAAAATACCATATTAATTTTTCATTTAATTAAATCATTAATTATTTTTTTTTTAATTAGGCTTAATTAATAGAAAATACATCAAAGACTCACAAAGGTAAAAATACGAAAAACCCATCATAGCCAAAATACATACAAATCAAACCAAGGGGTTTATATCATGAATTACATCATCTGACTCATCCGGAGGGTACTCAACTTAGATACTTGTCCTAATTTTTTCAATTAGAACAAATGGCTTAAAGGGTTGAGATTTGGACTTGAGAATTTATCTCCCCTCTCTTATCATTGAGATAATGTGATAGGGTACGTTCATCCTGGCAATTCAGGGAAGTCGATACCCGGTACTTGCAACCTGCATAAAAACTATGCATATACAAACACAATATATACTAAACTAAACAGGCAATGGCAAGAAGTGGTGCATCGTGTAGATCCCGACCAGCAGGTGACTACGACTTCCTTCCTTAACCACATCAGACACGCCATACAAAAGCAAACACACAAAGCAAATACGCACACCATACACATGCAAGTATGGGGTAAGTATCCATAAGAAAACACATATGATAATAAATCATCTTACTAATCATCATTAATAACTGCAAACACTGAAAATATTCATCATACATACATAAAATTTAGAGTCTAAGTAATCTCATCACATATCAACTGAATCCATAGCACAATATCTGATAATCTCATAAAATTTTTACTAACCATCAACATGAAACTAGCTCTAAAAGAGTTCAGCAACGATAACAAATTACGAACTAGGGGCAGGCACTACAGTTGGTACAAGATATGTGGTAGAGAAATGGCTAATTGCCTTAGATAGATGTTTTGCTATGCAGGACTTTGACTCTAATGTCAAAGTGAGGTTTTCCATCAGCCACCTAGAGCTCTTTGGGGCTACATGGTGGAACATTGAGGAGAAGAAAATGTGTGTGAACATGAACACCATTACATGGTAGTTATTCCTAGAGAACTTCTATAAACGCTTCCTTCCAGAGGAATAACACCAGCAAAGGACAGATGAGTTCCATGATTTGAGGTAGTGTACTATGACAATGGCAAAGTACAAGTGAAAATTTTATGATATGCCTTATGTAGGAATCAGTGACAACTCACCAATGATGGAACAACATTTTATAAAGATTTTCCAACCTAAAACCCTCAAGGATGTGATATATTAGGTTAACCTTGTAGTGCAAAGTGTTAATTTAGGACATGGTAGTTTTGTGGGAGCACCTACAACATCAGGGTCCAAAGGTAATCAAGGATCATGTAGCAATAGGAAGCTTGCTTCTTCAAGAGGCAATCAACAACAACAACAAGGAGGATCTTATCCTCCAACATAAAGTGATAGTGATGGTTCACACTCTAGGGAATCTTAGTACTCTTAGTGCAATAAGCACAATTAGTATGACCAGTCACCATAGAGTACTCATTCTTTTGCTAGTGAGGGTAGTTTTCAATAGTCCAACACACCTAGAGTGTAGAAGAGTTTTGATGGAGAATATTTTTCATGCAGACAACACAGACACAAGTCATCCCATTATCCTTAATGGAAATCACAGTTCTTTGATCATAGGCCTACAACTTCAAAACCCATGGTTGGAGATATGGGTAGATCTCAGAGGGTGTTTTCAGTGGAGCCTTATCTTCCTACAGAGGGAAGGGGTTCAATGGGACCCATATAGTGAGTGCTAGAGTTTTATCTTTATTGTAGGCTTCCAGGAGTAAGCCTAAGTCTAGAGGGGGTGGATGTAATGGCTACCCCTAGTTGAGTTTTCATGTTGTATTGTCAAATTCTTTTAGGTTAGTTTTATGATTATGATTTATGATTAGTGGTACTTGGTTACCAGATTTGATTGGATGTTATTTCATACTTAGTTGATACATTTGATGAACTCCTTGATACTCAGTTATTTCATGAATTTACGTTTATCTTTTTGATGATGATGTTTTGTATGTTCATATAGTGATTTTAGTTATTTCATAATGATAGATAGATGGGTGATTTATATGTGGTTTCTATGGTTACTTATCTCATACTTGCATGTGTATGATGTACTTGTATGTTTTACTTTACGTTTGACATTTTTGATGTGGTTGAGGGAGGGAGTCATAGTCACTTGCTAGTCGAGATTTACACAATGCACCACTCCTCGCCATTGCCTATTTAGTTTAGATTATATCTGTATGGACATGTTTAGATTTTATGCAGATTGCAGGTACTGGGCATCAACTTCCTTGAATTGCCAGGATGAGTGTGCCCTATCACATTATCTTAATGGTAAAAGAGGGGAGATAATTCTTAAGTCCAAATTCTAACCTTAAGTCAATTGTCCTAGAAAGTAGGACAAGTATCTGAGTTGTTTACCCTTCCGAATTCGTCAAGTGACATGAATTCATGACTTTGACCCTTGAGTTTGATCTAATACTCTATTCTTTAAATTGGGTTTTCATATATAGTTTTGTGTGTCTATTGTGATTTTCAGTTATAATTAAATCAAATCGAAAGAGAGTTTAATGATTTAATTTAATGAACATTTTATAAAGAAAAAATAATATTTAATTATATTTAATTAATTAAGAAATTAATTAAATAAAATAATTAAATTAAAAAAATTAATTAAAGTTCTAATTTTGGCGTAATTATATTAATTTAATTTAATAATAATTTGTTTAGAGTTTTATTTTAATAATAAACTCTAAATAATATTATTAGTTAAATTAATAAATATATTATTAAAGACGTCTTATGATTTAATGAGAGAGAGAGAGAGAATTAATTTTATAAAGTTTATTTTAATTAAATTGCAAAAAGTTTGCACATGAAAATTAAAAATATAATAAAATAATTACTAAAAGGTTTCGTGTGATTGCAAAACTGAAGCCCTAATTGGAGAAAGCTCTTTATTAAGGAATTAGAGCTCATTTCTTGACACACAGGTTTGGAAGAGCCAATTTCCAAGAAGAGGGTTTCAAAAGAAAAGGAAACTGCTTGTGAGTTCTGTGCATTCGGTTGTTTAGCATCAGATCTAGGTAGGATCTTGTGAGTTTTGCACAATAGTTTTGTTCTTTGAAATATCTGTCTTCTTCGTGTCTGAATAAGAATTGGTTTCATAATTTAATTGGGTTGAAACCCTTGTGTTGAAATTTATTGTTCTTGGAACATCTATGAATGAATTTAGTTTTGAAACTCTTATTTGAGTGATTGGATTTGAGATGGGGGTTTGGAAAAGAAATCAAGATTTGATATACAAATTCGATTGGTTATTCATAATTTCCATATTAGATCTATTGTGTAAATTGATTAAAAATGTATATATTATATAAAATTACAACAACAAATAAATTTATTATGATACACACACACACACACACACACACACACACACACATAATATTGTTGTTGAAATTTCTAATTAAAATGTGAACTATCGTTTTAATGAAAAAGGGCTCACGTTTTATGTTTCTTTATATATATATATATATATATATATATATATATATATATATATATATATATATATATATATATATATATATATATATATAATAAAAAGTGGAGAGGGGCAATGACCTCCCGTTCTGCTACTTCCCATAATTGGGATACGTGATATGAATCACATTGGATATTTTGTGGTTTTTTAATAACTTATTTTATATTAATAATATTAGTAATATTAGTATAATAATTATTAACTTAAGCATAAATTTAAGAGTCTAAGTATTAACCAAAACTAGATAATGCAACTTTCATTCATAATAACTTAAATAAATCTGACTAGGATAATTTTGCTAATAAGGTGTTTATCAGTTATCTCTTATATTTGCATCATAATTTTTAGATATCTTTGTGCGTGCGTGCGTGCACACACACACACACACACACACACACACACACACATCTACATATTTACTCATGTATCTATGTGTGTGTGTGTGTGTGTGTGTGTGTGTGTGTGTGTGTGTGTGTGTGTGTATTCAATAAATACAATTTCATATCCTATTATATATATATTTATATACTATTATAGATCTGTCGTTTGTCAGAAGTAATCTAATTTACACAAAGTAGACTAATTTTAAATTAAGTCACTTCTAACTTCTAGTGCTTAAATTGTTAAAGATTGGATTATACTCTTAATATTTCATAAGCTATGTTGGTCTTGTATCTTTTTTTAGTACTGTGTATTATAGATTAATAGTTTTAGTTGTTTATTGGGTGGCCTAATCAAGATACGTTCCGGTGGAAGTCTGTGATGCTTTTCTGATTTAGAATTATTCTAATTCTAATTCCTACAATTTTAGTCTTATGTTATTAACCCTTCTGGAAGCAAAAGAATTGTTCTAGTTCTCTTTGGCAACCTGGCATTGTACAGGACAGAGATTTTTCAATGGAACAAAGTGGAGGCTAGGATCTTCTCTCCCCTTCCTCTGCTTTGATTGGCTGCAATACTATATTTGTGTTACTTGTAGAAATGCATAATGTAATCAATGTAAAACATTATCATATTGATGAGCCCAAGCTCACAAAGATATTACAAGTTGTAAGAAACAAACCGAGGAATGCCCCTTTAAATTTTGTATAATAAAGGACTATTTCCTGGGAAAGACTAGATGTTTTCTTTCCCCGTTCTTTCCTACCAGTGCTTGTTTGAATAGAGGACTTGTAATTTCTTTTATTTATTTAATAATTTAATAAAAAAGCTTTAGCCGTTTACCGATACATTTTTTATTATTATTTTATTAATATTATTATATTAGTTAATTTTATTATGATTATTATTAACTAATATATTATATATTATCTCATTATTAATTAAATAGTTATTAGTATTAATATTTTAATAATAGTTAATAAAGTTTGATAATAATATTTAATTATGAGGTTGTTGTAAATATATTTTATAAAATTTAAATTGAATTGCTAGTGTATTTTCATAATTATATTTTTAGAGGAAATGTTTCCTATTGAAATTTGTTGAGTATTTGAGGTTCTTTTGGACTCAAAGACCCTAGCAAATCTAAGACTTGAATAAACAAAAACTTGAACCCTATTGTTTAAACAAAATCTTATGTTTTCAAAACCAAACAAAATCTATGAAACTACACTACTATGTTTGTGTTTTCTTTTGTGCTGGGTTTTAGGTTTGACTTAGTGCATTGACCATTCCAGATGTTTACCAGAGGGTTGGGGGTTTTTGTTCTATGATGATGTTATATATATGATCTTTTATACCCAACCATGGTGATGTGTCATGTGTTTTCTATGTTGATTTCTAATCAATGTTTGTCAGTGCTTTCTAGTTCTTTTGTAGAACTAAGGTGAATGGTGTGACCTTTCTGGTGTAACCTTCGAGTCTTTGATCCGTTATCTTTTGATGCTTTCTAGTTGCTTGCACAGGAATGAGGTGATTATTGTGATTGGTCTCTAGGTGCTTTCAAGTTTCTTGTAAAGGATTGAGGTGATATTATGTTTTATTTATAGGTGCTTTCCAGTTGCTTGTAAAGGACTAAGGTAAAAATTGTGATTTTATGTTATACTTTTATGAGCCTAGGGTATGTAATCTATGTGTATGTTGGGAAGTGGCTTGCAATAGAGGCTAGAGCCCTAAGTGGTTGCCTAGGTAACCCATTATAAGTTGTTTTAATAAGTGATAGCATTTCATTAAATGAGAGTAAAATGAATTAATAAGACTCACTATTTTTCCTTGCCCATGCCTCGAGTGCTAGTACAGGCTAGGATGGGAGTAGAGAGGATGCTTGGTTGTGACCTTGTTTCATTGGTATGTCTTGTCTGTACAAAAGGATATTGGTGCCACATAGAGACACTAGAGTACTGGAGTCCAGAGAGGTTGCTAGGGTAACCTTAGAGTTGGCTCATGTGATGACATTTTCCCACTTGCATAGTAGATTTCTTACATGTTTTTGTTGCCTCTGGGATTAGATGATAGTTGTGTCTTGGTACCCTTTGAGATAGTTTGCTATTAAGATTTCCTTGACCTTGATGTTGGTTATGACTTGTGGATTGATATCCATATAGGACTTGAGATTATCTCCTTAGCATAATGTGAGTGGACCATTTAGGCTCCACAAGGTCGAGTGGTAGTGCATTTTTCTTATACCATTGAGATCCAATAGTTGGATGTTGTTACTGGATGTACTTGTGATGTTGTTCCTTTCTTTCTAATCTTGTATTTCTATTGGATGGTTATACTGTGTTATATTGTACTTGGCTTTCTGGAGATTTGATGAGATGATGTATTTTATTAATAATGTATATTCTTTGAGCATTTCATACTCTATGACTTGTACAATAGATGATTATACATTTTGATTATTGCCAAGTGGTATCTTATATAATTGTAAATTATTTAATTGGATTTGTACTTGTGATTATTCCATGATGTAAATTTTGGTTATGTGTTAGTTTTAATATTAATAAACTTATACATGTGATTCAACGTCATGGAACCCTTAAGAGATGTAATTTGTTTATGATGGTTATATGTATGTGAGTTATTGCTTCTGTTATATTATCTATTGACGTTATTATCTTAAAAAAAAAATGTTTGAAAAACTTAGTGAAACTTTAGGTTAATTTCTTTTGGCTTCCTTGATAAGGTGTTACATAAAGTAAAACATACATGTACACCATACACATGCAATTATGAGGTAAGTATCCATAGAAACTACATATAGAAGATTCATCTATCTATCATCATGAAATAACTGAAATCACTATATGAACATACAAAACATCATCATCGAGAGGATAAACATAAAAATATGAAATAACTAAGTATCAAGTAGCTCATCAAATATATCAACTGAGTATGAAATAACATCCAATCAAATCTAGTAACCAAGTACTGCTAATCATAAAACATAATAATTCAATATGCCTAAAAGAATCCAACAATACAACATGAAAAGTAAACTAGGGGTAGGAATTACAAATGACATGTTATGTAGGATATTTGATGATCAAATGAGTAAGAAATTTGAGATGTCTATGTTTGGTAAGATCAAATTTTTTGTTGGCTTACAATTTCATCAAACAAAGAATGGTATATGTGTGACTCAATCGAAGTATGTAAAGAAAATCTTGAAGACATTTGGAATGGATGAGTCTAGAGTAGTCAGTAAACCTATGGTGACTGGAGTGAAATTATCAAAGGAGGATACTTCTATAGAGGTAAATGAAATACAATATGGATCAATAATTGGTAAATTATAGTATGTTGTGCACAATAGACCAGATATTGTACATGTTATTGGAATTGTTGCAAGGTCTTCATCTAATCCAGGGGAAACACACATGACTGTTGTGAAGAGGATATTAATATATCTAAAAGGAACTAAAGCTTTTGGACTATGGTATAAACAAGAGGATGAATTTACACTTAAAGTCTATATTGATGTTGATTGGGTTGGTAATGTTGGTGATAGAAAAAACACAAGTGGTGGAGCTTTATTTTTAGGAGAAAGATTGATAAAATGGTTAAGAAAGAAATAGAGTTGCATTTCACAATCTACTACTAAACCTGAGTATCTTGCTACTGCAATCAATTGTTTGGATTAAGCAACTATTAGAATGTATGAAAGAAGAGATATATGAGCCTGTTACTATTTATTATGATAATGTTGGTACAACAAATATATTAAAGAATTTGGTGATGCATGCAAAAAAAACCATATATCAATAAAATATTACTACTCGAGGGAGCAAGTACAAGAGAAACAAGTTAGGCTTGGATATGTGAATTCTAAAGAGAAAATTAATTATATATATATACCAACCATTACCTAAGGATGCTTTTGAGTATCTAAGAGTCAACTGGGGGTCCAACCCCTATCCAAAATTCACTAAGTGAAGATGCATGTTGTACCAATTCATGGATGAACAAAAATATCTTTGTGAAGTTGATGCAAGAGTTCACTCTTTAATAGTTTCCTAAAATTGTGAGAGTGATTGTGATGAAACTGATGTAAATAGTACATGCAAGGTACAAGGATAACTACAAGGTTTTATAAGTTTCACATTGGAACTTAAAGTTACCTTTAGCATTGTTGTCAAAGGCGGAGTGAGTAACCAGAGAATTGATTGTTTATTGTTGTCAAAAGGATGAGAAAATCTAAGAATTTGTGACAAAAAGTAAAGAGGAGGAGAATATGTTGCTAAACAAAAGAAGATCATATCCTAAGGGGGAGAAATGTTGAAGTTTTCTACTATTGAAGATACAAACTAAGTACACTTGATGATGAAGTCTATTGTATAAAACTTGAATGAAGTTAGATAACTTAATAGTTGTATTATTGTCAATGCATACATTTTATTATCTCATGTAATTTTTAGTAATGTAAAATCATATATTATGAGTTGCCATCAATGCCAAAGGGGGATATTGTTAGCCCCAACCGATGATGTAATTGAGAATACTATGAATGTATGTAAAAGAGTCATATTAGTTGTTATGTTGTCATTGATGTCAAGGCTTAGTTGATAATACAGTATGTTAATTCAATAGAGTGCCATATCATTTGCTTAATGAAGAGGAATTGAAGAAAGTATGTTAATGACAGAGTATTGAGTTGTGTGGTATTCAATGGGCACTTGAATGAGTTGGTTAGTGATAATGTAATATTGGTTTGATTGTTTTACAATCATATAATATTGTAATGTAATGAGATATACAAGCTACATTAAGTGACAAGGTGAAAGAAGAAAGACATTGTTCATTGAGTAACTACAGTTGTCACCGAACAACTGGCAAAGGAAGTTAAAGATCAATGTTGACCAGGAAAGTTAAGTATTAACTGAGTGATGTATTACTCGAGTGAATTGTTATACTCACCAAGTAATAGATGGAAGAAAAAGTTTATAAAGATATAATTTGAAGCTGAATTTAGGTAAAATTAAGAATGTTCAAGAAGTTCAAAGACGTAAGTCAAAGTTTGTTACAAGATCTATGACTGGAAAAACACACTGAAGATCTGATGATGTAGATCGAAGAAGGATAAGGATGAGAAAAAAGTTATATTTTTTGAGTGTCTAGATACATTGTATTTGATATGAATATGAGATTGATGATTGTGATTAAGTATCAAATTCTAGAAGCAAAGAGACTACTATTTAAGGAGAAATTGTAGCAAGTTTTTGGTTGCTGATGAAGTGGTTGGTTGAATGTTGAATGGACAAAAATTGAGGGAAAATGAAGAAGTTGAAAGAAGCAAAGAGAACTAAACAAAGTAGAAGGAAGATCAAAGTAGAGTTAAGTGAAAAGTGAAAGTGAGAAGGTGTGAATCAATCAATATGTGATTAGAAAGAGACCAAGTAGAATAGAGATCTCAACAAGAAGGGTAGTGCTAAAAATAATAGATCATTTGAACTATTACTTTCTAAAAATTGTAGCAGAAAAATATCTTAACTGAGTGAACCTAACAAGTCTGTGAAATCATATATGGTAACATCAATTAGTGATGTTTGTAAGTCCTTTAGAGAAGAACACTCTTTAAATAGGATCAAGAAGTGATAAGGTCTAGATGATATTTGGTGTAAATCCTCTAATTAGGTCACATTAACAATAAACTTTTAACAACGCTGGTTTCTAGCAGAGCTCACTTCAAAAGAGTGGAATTTTTGGGTTGTTGGTCCTAGGTGGGTTTTCCCTTTATAGGGTTTCCAAGAAAAAATCTTGGTGTCAAATGTGTGAATGTTGTTATGTTGCAAGTTGATTCTTCATGATATCTACTTATTACTGCAACCTAGTAATAACTTAGTAGCAGTAAACTTATAATTATAATATTCGGTAATAATAAAGACAATGAGTTAACAATTTGATGAAAATCAATTATAAGAGTTAATTGTGAAGTTGAATGAGATCATCAAGTGATTACCTTTATGTTAATGAAGTTTTATTAGTATTGAAATGTTTGAAGGGACTGTAAGATAATTGGACATAATTGATTCACCCCGCCTCTTAGTTATCTAACAATATTATGCTTAGTCTTTGTCATCTCAACCAGCCATCTTGACTTTTCAATCTTGGCCATTTATTTTCTCTCTTTGTTCCAATATCTAAAATCAATTACTCAACTATAATCTAATCATGGTTATCTTCACTTTACTTTCTACACTTAGAAATTTCTATAAGTAGGAGGGCTAAATAGAGTAAATTATAATTATCATAGTGCACCATTACTCTAGTGAAATTGTCTTAGGTTTTGAAGTGAATTTGAGTAGTGATCATAATGGAGAATTATAGTTTGATATTGAGCATAATTGAGCCAAATAATTGTGAATTTCCATTGTAAATAATCAATTCTCACTATGGGATTGTCACTATTGAGTGCTAAATCAAAGAGCCTTGTTTAGCTTCTTAGAGAGATATGAGACAATTTTGATTGATCAATTTGAGTAATATAAGATGTTGGATCTTTAAATCCTTTCCAATTGATACAATTGAGTTAATGTTTCATGAATATAGTTTTTCTAGTGTACAATTACAATCACAAAAGACTTGAATTCCCACTATTATGATACTTTTTCTCTAAAGTGAAAAGAAAGCTATGAAATAATCTTTTATCATTAAAGGCATATAAAAGGATGGTACAATTGTAATCATTTTCTTTTGCACTCAGACATTATGTTGATATTGTGAGCAAGTAAAAGAACAACAATCAAGATGACTCTAGGTTGCTAGTAGCAAATTATTTGTGGAACAAATAGAGATCAATAAACAATCTTATCATTCCCATCCCTTCATGGGATAATGCATATATGTTATATTTTTGAATCATAACCAAAATAGAACTATTGACTAAGATATAAATTATTTATGTATAACAATAATAACTAAAACCTAAATTTTTATATAAAAATATAATAGAAGATCAATAAAATTCATAATATGCATTTTGGATGAATATTTCTTATCTATAAGTTGATATATGAATCACTTATTCTTACTACAAATGCATAATTATCTTATTGTGTCCTTTGGGATATCTATTGACTACATAAGTTATCTTGGGGTATATATATCTCTAGACTACACTTTCCTCATTAATTAGTCCCTACCTTATGTAAGGGAACTAATGTTTTTGTTTGACCCCCCTTCTATTTCTTTTTTTGAGCAAACAATTATCATTTCCTAAAGATCTGAATTTAATATTTTTAAATTTATTTATCAGAACAAAAATACTTTTTTCTTATTGGTTAAGAGCTATTTTCCTGGGCATATATCTTTTTTTTTTCAAAATGAAAAATGTTAAGAAAATCCAAACGATAAGGATAGAATTAATGTTATTATCATAAGTCTTCCCATCAATGTTGCATAATTTACAAATATAACACATGGTAGAGTTTATTGGGAGAGTGGAAAAAGGAGCAGGTGGAGGACGTGCAGATGTGGCTCAGTGTGTCCATCATCAATCAAATCAATAATCTTCCTATCGGAATAATGTGTGCTAGAATACTTAAATATGTGTCAGCCGATTTGTGTGGGCAGTGAATAAAATAATGAAATATATACAAGCTATAACTAAAAACTTTGTAATGGATTAAACAAAGAAACAAATTAGAAAAAATGTTCTACACCCTTCCAGTGGTTTTCCAGAAGCATTGTCATTATTATGTCCTCTCACACGTCCTAATTCCTCTCAAGTAGTCACCCCATGCTTATCCAGCCTTGAAAGAAAATCTGTATAGAAATAGAAATAGTATGTGTACCCCTTGAAACCACAAATAAAATCTTTACAAAAAGACTAGCAATTATGCCCACAAAGCATTGTAACCCTTGTAGCATTTTACCAGCACAATTTGTGGTACCAATCTTCACTGGATATATCCCACGCATCAGAATGGACATAGTGTACTATCATCTCTTATTGCAAAGTTTCAAGCTAGACTTAGATTTGAGTCTTACAATGTGTAGAACCGAAGTGTTGAAACATATTTATATAGTCACATAATAAGAATTGCAAGACTAATAAATTATCCCCCTGCTACTGCGGTTGCTATATTGGAAGATGAATACAGGAAGGCAACAAAGTGTTTAACCAAATGCCTCTTGTGTTCCTCAAAATGCGCCTGTGAAATATGCATATGTGGGAAGGACATTAAACACGCATAGTGAACAATGCATCCAAATTGGCATGAAAATCTAATGTTTTTATGAGGTAGACTTACCTAAATAGGTCTACATATACTAAATAACTATACAGAGCTCCATGTCCATGCAAAAATAAATATTCTTCACTTTTTAATGATGCGAGAGATTGCATTGGAATAAAAAAATTATTATTCAATGTACAATTTATTCAACAGCAACATTAGTAAAATTGTTCTATTTGCAAATCAATTTTCCCTCCCAGACCATTAATGACAGGGCAATACATTAAATGCCACAACTATGTTATAATGTTTAACCGATTATATAATTGACTATCATTTGTAAAAATATTTGTGTAAAGGTTTTAAGGATTAGATATATTCGATAGATCACTTGTATATATTAGTTATAATTATTTACATATCTTTTTATATATAATAATGTAGCTTTTAATTTTGATTCTTTTTTCGAAGGCTTTTAATTAGTAAATTGCCTAGTAACACAGAGACGTATCTCCCCCCCTTTTGCCCCATGTCCTAGAGACTTGGACGCACCAGGGACTTGGGGATTTTGTCCCCCAGTCCCCAGCGACACCACTAGATTTTGCCACCTCCATCAGGGATGGGGGATGTCCCGATGTTGACTATTTGTTGATTTGACTATTTATGTTCAATGTTCGATATTCCAATTCCATCCAATGTTCAAGTATTCACTCTTTTACATCTTTATATCTTATATTGCAATATATTTTTTCATAACTAGCATTTAAAGTACCATATGTATATATATACACACCCCCTCATATCCCCCTCCATCGTCCCCCCACCATCCCCAAATTAAGGCCCCTTTGTCCCCTGTCCCGAAAACTTGTACCCCCATTTCGCCGCTCCCCATCCCCGAGGGTGGTGTAACTATGATAAATTGTATATATTTTCATTATTATATTATTTTAAACAATTATATGAAATCCAAATCTTCAATCGTATAGCTATTGTATCGCTCAAATTTATTATCTTAATTTCTAATATTAAAGTCTCATATACTAAGCTCCTTTTTTCAAAACCAAAATCTGTTCTTGCTATACTAACCTTTGCAACACAAATATGACATGTTTTCCTTACAATATGAACTTTAAGCATTAGATAATAGTTGTTTTTCCTTCTCCTGAGCTTTTGTTTCAAAATTCAAAAACAAATTCTTTTACTACAATATTCATTTTGAGTTATTAAAACATAAATACATATTTTCTAGAATACTATTACATTTCAAACAAAATAGAATGATTAACTAAGACATAAAAATAAACTATCTTCTAAACATACCATAAGGCAGGGACTCAAGCTCTTTTGGAACTCTTGTCTTGATAACGTTGGTTTATTTTCCAAACCATGGAGAGAGAAATGAAGAATCTTCTAAGTATATAGAAGCAAAAAAGTTGTAGAAATTAACGTGTGCTAGACTGTAAGGACCACCTCTACGAGAGTGGAGAGGTCATTAGGGGATGGAAAATGTAAAGAGGATGAATTTGAAAAGGCTTTTGAAATATTTAGACTACAAAATTCATAGGACCCTTAATTTAAAAAAATATATTAAATAGTTCTCTCTTTTTGATATATTTATTTCCTCCTTTTTTTTTTTTTTCTAAATTTTTTCTTTTTCTTTTATCATCAATTTTTTTTTTCAATTTTTTTTTTGATTGGTAAACGGCCAAGGCCATGATAATATATTATTATTAAAAAATAATTAGAATAGAGTTTCATCGTTCAAACGGGCACTAGTAGGAAAGAACGAGGAAAGAAAACCTCCAATCTAGCCTGAGACCATAGTCCTATATTATTACAAAATAAAAGGGGCATACCTCAGTCAGAATATCTAAATTATACATTACAACGTAAATATCTGTTTACATCAAGATTAAAGTACAATGCTTTTTGGAGCACCACATTCTCTTGGCAAGAATTCCATCTCAATTATGTATAGAGACCAAATGCGATCAACCCTGTCTAGCTATCTTGCAATCAAACTAGTTAATAATGAATATAGATTCTAAGATGATATTCTATCTAAAACTGATACAAGAATGTTAAGATCCTTAATAAATAATGAAGATAAAATCATTCATTATCTCCTAAACATATCAACAAATTAGGAATAATTATGCCTATTTAAAACAGGACAGTTAAGGATGATGTTAACCTATATATAGCCTAAAATAGATAGCATAATAACCACTAGACAGCTAAATTCCATCAAGTAAAAATATGCATCGCCCAATTCCTTCTTTCCAAAATCAGACCAACACCACAAACTGCAGATCAAAGATTAATATACCAATCCAGAGAGAAGCCTAACTTAATATAAACAAAGACTGTAATGAAGAAAAGAGAAGGCAGAATAATTAGCAAAGATATGGGAGCTTCAACCGAAGACCATAATAAGAGGATGTATACTGACTACCAACCATATAAAGTGCAATACACTGCAAATTCCATTTAACTAAAACCATCTGCCATACACAGGAAATGACAAATAAAAAATGGAGAAGTAGAAAATTGTGACAGTCCAATCCTGATTATCATCCAGAACTCTGATTAACTTGGAAATAAAATAGAGTACCTCCCCTTAATCAAAAGCAAGCAACAACCTCCATTTTACTTGAGATATTTTGATGAAGAAATGAAAATGTAATATATCATGCTGAATATTATCTAACTCGAGAAGTAGCTATCTACTATATGATATACACCATAAGCAGAAATTAGTTTGCTATAGTCTTAAACAAAATTGACATTTTTTCTTTTCAATTTTTATTTAAATACTAATATTTTATTAATGCCACTACACATTCTACAATGGCAAAAAGGGTAGAGTGAGATGGTGTCAGTGTGTTAGTTTTAACATTTATCTTTTTAGGTTTATTTTTTTATAGGTAATGGGCAAAAGTCAATTATTATTATTTGTTGAACTTAATTATTATTATATAATAAGCTTGTGTTACAATCGTTTTAGTTAAATTTGACAACCATTTATATTTCACAATCATAATATTTTTTATTACAATATATATATATATATATATATGTTTATGTTTTTTAAAAATATTTTAATAAAAACTACATAAAATATTTGTTAAAATTATAAACTTTAGAGGTATAAAGAATATTTTTTTTGAAATTAAAATAAAAAATATAAATGAGAATAAAATAAATAAATGAAAAATCCAAAATATAAATATTTTTAGATGTAGTAAATTATAATTATTTTTTAATCATTTTATAATAGATCTCTTATTTCTTTAATAATTTAAAAAATATATATCTATAATAATTAATATAATATTTTTTTTTGTTATGAATAGACCTTTTTCGAGGAGTTCAAATGGCACAACTATTCATTAAAAAAACATATATAAAAATAAAAATAAAAATAGAAAGCCTTTAGACTACAAGAGCAGTGCCAGCCAAAGGAGGGTCTTTATTCAAACTTTGTCTTTTGTTAAAAAATAAATAAAATGTTGAATTATGTTCTAAATTGAATTATAGTTTGCCTTCATTTCTAATTAGAAATACATACTGTTTGGGTCATAGATTTCTTTAGTTTGTTTCATCTTAAAAAATTTAGCTCCTAAATTTCTCATAACAATTAATATAAGAACTTAAATTTATGATGTCATTGTTTTATTACTATTATAATTAAAATCTTAAAATAATAAATAGATTGTTGATATGTGGAAGAAAAAATAGTAGAACTAATTTCAGCCCTTATTTTCTTTTTAATTAAATTTAAAAACTTATGAATAGAAGTTCCTATTTTATAACAAAAAAAAATTCTAAGTCAACTAAAAAAATCTAAAATGAAAACAGATAAAGATCAAATAATAATTTAAAAAAATTATTGTAAAAATTATTGTATTTTCTTTTTAAAAATTTAGTCAATAGTATAATTTAATTTGTAGGACCCGTGCCTTACCTCATTTTACCAATCTCATAACTCTGGACTCCTGCATCGATTGTCTGTTGAAAACGAGATGCAATCCGAGCGGCGATAAATTGCGAAAAAGATCCCAGGTTTTGCTATTATATCATCATAGAATTATGGAGCTTGGTTTGATCAGAAATTGTTTTTAAAATGTTTGAGGGGATGAGGTCGTTGTGCTCAGTTTGAAAAATACGTTGACGGAATTAAAGATTTGAAACTGGTCTATGGGATCCAGGAAATTGGTCTAAATTGACGAGATGCATGCAGGAATTTAGGATGTAAATTCGGATTAAAAAGTATAAAATACGTAATTCGGTGCTGAAAACTTTCAAAACATCTGAGCAAAATTGGCTGAGCGTATTGACTATGGAGCCTAGTTGCAAATATGGAGAGTTTTAAGCTCCATAAGGATTATTTAGTACCCAATAAACTGCTCATGCTGTGGCTTAAACCCTTGCCACACATGCCTCGGTAGTAGGAAACCTGAAACCAGGAAAATCTATTTGTTGCAATAGGCTATCATCCGATCTTGGAAATATCGGACTACCTTTGTTTTCATGGGTCCTTTTTTGTTGCACGGGATTCTCAGGGACCTGAGTTTCGCTCGCTTTTGTGGTCGTTGAACATGCATTGAAGAAAGCCTGCAACAAGGTTGCTATTGCCATTTCTGTGAGTTCTTGTGTAAATCGTCTCAAAATTACTTTGGTTTTAGTCTAGATTTTTTCATTGCTTTGGTTAATATATTACTGTTGGAAGTCTAGATAATATGCCCGTCCAAAGTTATACTTCATTAGCTAGCGGCTTGCGTATGAACCATGTCTGAGTTTGATTATATCGTATGATTTACTGTTAGTATCTTTAGTGTGTTGGTATGCGACTAAAATATAGCTTTTCTGGGACTTAAAACCTTGTGCAGTTTGAACTGTGAATATCTTGCGTTGGTTGGTATCTTCTGGTTTCTTCAAACCACGGGGAAAAAACATTTTAAAAAAACAATTTTACCACAATGTATGTTCGTTTTTAAAAAATCATGGGCCATCAGTTTCTCAGAAGCAAGAAAATTCAGATGCACTGCAAATAGACAATAGGGCATAAACATTTGTTTTCATGAAGATTACACGTGTTTTGAATATAAGAAATAATGTTTTCCATTATTTGAAAAAAAAAACTCTACACTCAGAAAATCGTTTAAAAATAATAATATTAAAGTTAACCATGGTGGAAAAACAGGAAGCACATCAGACAAAATCCGCACATTAGCAAAACAGCAAAGCATCAGGGATCACAAATTTTGAGACATTGTAATCCATTCACAAAATCACTGCAGTGCCTGCTCACATCCTAGATAGGGCAATCCTGGTCATTTCTAGTATTAGTCTTAATACCAGTCAAATTAGAAGTTGATTTAACAAATAAATCAGCCACCTGATTTCCTTCCCTTCTAGTATGGTTCCACTTCACAATATTGAAACCATGAATGAGGGCGTTGATGTCTTCTGACATTTTATTCTGCTGCCACTGCTTGAAGTGAGTGGAGGTCTTTCTTTTGAAATGATACAACCAAAGTTCTAGAGTCAAATTTCAAAATAATATCAGTAAGATGCCATTACTTGGCATGTAAAAAAGCTTGGCAAATGGTCATAACCTCTTTTGAATCATTAGAAGTAACACATTAAATACATGTAAGTCAGAACTTTATTCTTCCACTACGATCGCAACAAACATAACCCATGCCAGCATTTTCAAGATTTTCTTTTGAAGCACAATCAACGCTCATTTTTAACCAAGCCTAGAAGAGGACGTTTCCATTGAATAAGATGATAATCCTAATAGTTGTTATTGGAAGACACCTAAGATGGAGAAACGACAAGAATACTATGATGATCATGTTTCAGATTTTAAGATTGTACGATCTTTTGGTTGCAGCAAGAGGAAAACAAAAAATCCAAGGTGCTAACAGATATTTCTGATTTTTGCCCTTAAACAATGGTTTCTACTCAAATTGATAATAGTTTATCAAAGATAAAGAGTTTATGATAATATTCAGATCAATAAATTATAGCACAATGCTCAAAGTTGATCAAATCATAAATTCTGCGGAAACACATTGCAAAGCTGTTGAATTAAAGGATTCTGTCCGTAGCATGTCAAGGGCATGAAA
Source organism: Cupressus sempervirens (assembly GCA_028749045.1). Taxonomy (NCBI): domain Eukaryota; kingdom Viridiplantae; phylum Streptophyta; class Pinopsida; order Cupressales; family Cupressaceae; genus Cupressus; species Cupressus sempervirens. The sequence goes on from CM053787.1 coordinate 160,850,358, forward strand.
AGGCCCTGTCCTTCGAACACTTAGCCCACCTTATGAGCACAAAATCCATCAATTTGCAAATAGTAATTAGAATTTGGAAGTAATAGCTTGATGTATTTGCTAGATTATTGCTGATCTGATGCTTACTGGATTATGTTTCAATGAATTTCTGCTTTACATTTATTGCTGAATGAATTGATACTTGAAATATGAATATTCTGAATTGATGTCTTGGATGTTTGATGCTTAAATTGTTTTTCTGATTCATTCTCTTTTGGTCTTATTACCCTTTCCTCTATGGGCTAGCTTTGGTGTTCTGAGTAATAAGGGATAATGGATAACATAGCTATTATTGCTTTTGATTGAAAAAGTTTTGTGAGACATAGTATGCGGAATTGTTAGGAAACCACAAAAAATTTCACATACAAGTACATTTTGTTCTTTTTTTAATCAACTTGCAAGTGTACACTCCAAAGTGAACAATAACGATGCAAAGACGATCTTATTGAGTAGTATGCCTTTAAGTTTTAATCATATTGTTTTTACGTTGAACAAAAAGAATCCCAACTTGGAAACTATCATTTCGTCTCTAATTGATTAAGTAAAGCTAATAGGAGTCATTTATTTCTTGAGGAAAGTACTCTGGTTGCTAGGAAAAAGTCTTAACATTTCAACAAGAAAAGAATTCAAATGTTATTATTGTTAAAAAATTGGGCATACACAGATGAATTGTGTTTAGCGGGGCAAAGATCTCATTGATGGAAAGTTAAAGAATACAACTTTCATTATGACTATTAATTCAATGATGACAACTAACCTCACAGTGTAAAAATTGATAGAAAATTTGTGCTTCAGAAAATAGCAAAGATAATAGTGGTGGTTGGAGGATATCCATCATCTTGAGTTAGCTTTGTGCTCAGACATGATTCATCGCATGAGAAGCATCACATATTTGTTAATAATGAAAAGATGGGCTTGACTTATTCATGTCCTTGAAGAAAAGCAGGGCCTTGGCATCATGGTTGTCTCTTCAAGGAGTAAGTGGGGGCAAGATTTAGTTGATGATTTGTCAAGCACTTGAGGAGGTATTCATCACACTTGGAGGAAATACAGACTTTTAGAGAAAAGGTTGTGTCATGCGCAAATGTGTTTTGATGATTTGTATATTAGAGGAGGTATTGTTTTCACAATTAGACACACTTAGAGGAGATGTGGCCTTTTAGAGAAGAGGTTTCTTATGTGCAACACTACAGGAGGAATGTGTCTCATTTTGCATGGGCGTGAGAACACTTTTATGTTCACTTCACGTTGTATAGATGGTTATAAGCTCTACAATCAGGAGATCTATTAGAGCAGACAATTCAATGTTTCTTGGGTGAGCTAGGAGGATTGGTGAAGGTACTTAATCAAAGTGTCTAGAAGGGTTGGGTTCAAAACTATGTTCAACGAGGACGCATCCCCTATGAGTTTTGGCTTGTTCTTGCATCGAGGACAGGACAAGAACGTTTTTTGGCATTCGCCATGCCATTTCCAAATAGTCCAAATCGGGGATGATCCTCGTAACGTCTTTTTGGAAGCCAGAAGAAATGGGGGGATGTGAATCAGTACCAGGGATGGTGTGGTCGTCCTTCACCCATCCTCGGTACGAATTCTTGCCCCCTTTTCCCACATGACACATGAATGTTGACTAAGCCAAAAAAAACACTTTTTTTTAATGTGTTAGTTTTATCAAAGTTGCTAAGAGGAAGAGGAAAACATAGAGCAACAACAATAGTGAGGAAAGATTGCATTTTGGAGTTGCAAAAGGGTGTTTGTCTTCATATCTTCTTCATTCCAGTATGTATTTTATTTTCCTTTTGTTTGTTTCAAACTTTATTAGCATTTGTTGCCATTTTTTATTTTTTTAATCACGGAGAGATCTTTTTGAATGAAACATTGAATTTTATTTATTTTTAAATAATTTTGCAGCACTAGATTACATTGCAAAATCTGAAAACATGAGCAGCAGTGAGAGTGATTATGAGGCAAGTAGTGACAGCATGGATGTTGCTATGCAATAAAGTCAAATATCACAAAGAAAAAGACCTAGTTCTAAGACAAGCATATGGCTTCAATTAATGTCGATGTTCATAGAGAAGATGCAACAACCTCAAATCCATTTGAGTGCCCTTCTCAAATCCTGATAAATTTGCAAGAATAAGCAAAATAATTTGGGGGTAGTAGGGAATGTGAGTACCATATATGTAACAAACATTATTTTGGGAGCTACACTAGAGTGTATTGCCATCTTTTATGGATAGGTGCGCAAGGAGTCAAAAGGATGTAAAATGATTACACAAGACGAAAAAAATGAGGCCACAAGATTGCACATGGAGGGGGAGGGATTGAAAATGGGAAATCCAATAGAGAATGTGCAAGCCAATATGTCTATGAGTAGCACAAACTTTACAACCACTACCGCTTCCACTACTAGTAGAGGAAAGGGCAATAAGACCAAAAGAGAAACAAATGTTGCTAATTTGTTTGATGTGCAAGCAAAAGAGAATGTTCATGAATCTTATGGTAGGTTTCTTTTTGCTCATGGTATACCATTCCATGTGTTAAATTCCTCATTTTCTAATCAAATGTGCCATATGCTGTCAGTACCTCATTTGTACCACCTGAGAGACAAAACTACGCACCATTATCCTTGATAAAGAGTATTTAAGCATTTTGATGAAGGGTATGAGATAGACATGGTTGAGTGATGGATGCTCTATCATCATATTTGGGTGGAACGATATCCAACATTGGCTACTCATCAATCTTATTGTCATTAGCACAACAAACTCTTATTTTCTAAGAGGTATTGATTGTTTAGGGAAAAGGAATGATGCATCCTTCCATTTTCGGATTTTGAAGGATGTTATATAAGAGGTTGGACCTTCAAATGTTGTGCAAGCAATCATTCATTCAACCTGAGTGTGTAAGTCAACTGGATTGATGGTAGAAAGTACAAATAGACACATTTCTTGGACCCCATGTTGTGTACATGCATTAAATAACACATTGAAGGGCATTGGAAAAATTGATTGATTAAAGGTTATGGTGTCCGAGGCTAGAGATGTGCAAATGTTTATTTGCAATCATCAAACATCTCTTGCATTATTTAGGACATTTTCCAAGAGAGAATTCCTCAAGCCCGTGGTGACTAGATATGCTAACTACATCTTTTGGAGAGGATGCTTAAGGTCCAAAAGGCCTTACAATTCAAGGTGGTCAATGCAGGGTGGAATAGATGACATGAATTAAGCACCCCAAATGGAAGAAGTGTGAAACAAAGAATCCTGGATGATAATTGGTGGACCACAATGAGGTAAGAAACTTAAAAAAGTGCTATTGCTGATTTAATAAAATTTTTCTGATTTTAGCATTTGCTGATTTTATTATTTAAAAATTTACAATTTAAAAATTTATGTTGTTTCTTACTTGTGACTATCTTGCATTTGTAATTACATTTGCTTCTTCGTTGACCCTATTGTTTGGCTCATTAGATATGTTGATACTAACTCTCCTAGCCTTGGAGAGATTTATGAGGCCTTTGATAGCATGCTTGGGCGGATCAAGCAGATTATTCATGCTAAGGGCCCTAATTTGGGGTTTTATGAGGAGCTTCTTAAGCCCATTACGACGTGACAATGAAACATTATGAACACTCTCCTTCACATGGAAGTCTATGCTATCAATCCTAAATGACCTGAGAGAGTGGCTCCATCTAGGGATGAGGAGGTGAGTCTCAAATCTAAAATCTCAAGTTTTACTTTGCAATTTAAATATGAAATAGCAAGCTGCAAATAGATCTCTTCAATTTTTAATGTTTATTAATTATTATTTGACATTTGCTATTTTAATATGTTTTTTATTTGTTCGACTCAGGTGAAGGAGGGCTTCTTTAAGGCCCTTGCAAAGATGTAGAATGAGAAGATGTTTGTAGTCTTCGGGAGAAGCTGGTTGATTTTGCCAATCTTCATGGTCCAACCTTTAATAGGCCAGAGGCTAAGACTGACAGAGCTACATTAGCTCAAAGGGACCCTATTGGATGTTGGAAATGGCATGGTAAAGATACACTAGAGCTGAGAGTTTTTGCCATTTGTCTTCTTTCACAGGTTGCGAGTTCTTCTGATGTAGAGAGGAATTGGTCCTCATATAGCTTCATCCAATCAGTCAAGAGGAACAACCTTACCTCTATACAATTAGAGAAGTTAGTGGTTGTTCATAGTGTATTGTAATTATACGATCAACAAACTCTTCAGAACTGTCATACTCCAAGATTATGTAGGGATGTAATCTCGAGGAGGATGAGACACCTCAAGAATTTCTTGGGGTTCCATTGAATGAGGACCCTTTGCCTATCCCTACTAGTGACTCAGAGGCTGATTTTGATTTTGATTCAAATTTGTCGAAGACAACCATATATTTGGTATATACTATTTGCAAGTACACTATTGATTTTGTTTATTATGGACATTTGTTCATGGAGTTGAACTTAAGTTGTATGCTATTGTTTATTGTTTAATTTTAGTATTTTAGTTGGACTTTTCTTAATGCCATTTTGTTTAATTATGATACTTGGAACTTTTGGCATTTTTGCTACATGTACACTAGATTTTAGTATTTTACAATGAAAGTAGTTAGTATTTGAAATTTGTTAGTCTCAATTTGCTATGTTTTGAGCCTCTAAAATGTTTTTGATGAATGGTTTATCAATGTTATGATATGCTTATTTGAATTCTCTCTCTATATATAAAAATTCCCCTTTTTTTTTAATTGCCATCCCTTGACGTCCCATCCCCTAAATGTTGGCTTTGACCTGTACCCATATTGGAAACATGTCCTCATCCCCTAAAACGTCCCATTCCCTGAAACTTCGTGGAGCATAGATACAAAGCCCTTGCAATGTTCCACTCTTGTTCGAATTAATGTAATAAGGGGGGAATGTTGGCATTATTACATGTTAATAGATTGTTTGTTCTTGCTGTTGCAAACTGTATAACAGTTTGTAATTGTGTATATACTGCCTATTTAAAGGCACTATAGGAATCAATAAAATGGATCAAATTAGCAATAAAACATTACTGTGCTCTTTTATTTTGACCATTCACTAAACTTAACTAATTTAAAAATATATATATTTTAATCTATTATTATTTATTGTCAAATCCCATTTCAACATTGCAGATTCACTTGGTTTGATAAAATGTTTTCACCAAAGTTTACTGCTATGATATTTCACCTTTTTTATTACTACAAAGAGAGACTAACATAATATAGTTGTACTTTTTTCAGCATGTAGAGTGGATCTGTTTCAAGTACATAAATCCTGCTACTTAAATGAAGTGCAGGGCTTGTCCTGTAGGCCGTTAGGACCCCAGAGGGTAAAATCCTTGCCCATTTGTTTGAGGGATGAAGGAATTTTCTTTAGTTTATCACAGCCTCTTAAATCCAGCAATTTTAAAGACTTCAGCTCGCTAAGATTGGAAGGCAATTCCTCCAATTCAAAGCAAGCAAATAATTTTAAATCTTCTAAAGATGCAAGCTGCCCAAAACTTGATGGCAAACTTTTCAACTTTGTGCAACATGTTAATTCCAAGTTTTTTAAAGACTTGAGATGTCCAAAGCTTGAAGGCAACTCTGTCAACTCCACACAGTTGCAACTTAATTCTGTTAAATTGTTAAGTTGCCCGAAATTGGAAGGCAGTTGTTTCAGCTGATCTGATCTTAGACTTAGTTTTTTCAGAGAGCTGAGTTGCCCAAAGGTGAAAGGTAATGCTTGCAATTTGCAGCAGCCTTCCAAATTCAAGACCTCTAAAGATCTCAGCTTACCAAAGCTTGAAGGTAATCCTTTCAATTCTATACATTCTGCTAAATTCAGATCCTTTAAAGAGTAGAGTTTTCCAAAGCTTGAGGGCAATTCCTTCAATGTCCTGCAACCTGTTAAATTTAACTCCTTTAAAGAGCTTAGTTGACCAATCAGCTCTGGCAGATATCTTAACAAAGCACCATTACAGATACTCAATTTTCTCAAGGAAGGCAGGTCACATACTTGCCTGGGTAACTCTTCCATTTTATCCCAATCATCTAATATCAGAATCTGCAAGGCAATTAATTGATCAAGGCCAGCTGGCAATATCTGCAAATTTTTCAGTTCTTTCAAATCCAGTTCTTTTAAGGAAGAGTTTTTGTGGATTTGCATTGATTTGAATGCCTTTGAAGGTGTGTGTGTGTTCCAATCTGACTGCTCCATGGCTTTCACCACTCGTAATGTATTTGGTAACTGCATATATATTCCAAGCACATTGTTGAGGATTTCTTACTATAAATAAAAAGTGCAAATGATATATATATATATATATATATATAAAACAAATGCCTTACCTGGTGCAAACTAAAACCTTCCATGAAGATGGGGCCATGGAACACAGCCAATCGGTCCAATTTTTGTAAATTCATGGGTAAACAAGGAATGTTGCCACCTACACGAAGGAATCTTAGTTCTTTAAAATTTTGCTGGCTCTGACTGTTGACTCTGATCTGATTTCCCAAGGCAAGAACTCTTAATGTACCCTTCATCGAATTTAAGATACTTTCTTGAAGTAAGTATGCAGATTTATCCTCCATGAGCCAGACTCCTTTGATTTCTTTGAGATTCTACAACACAAAATGAAAACATTATAAATTACTAAATTGGTTTATTGGGAATAATCTACCAAGCCTTGCTAGATAAGAAAATGATATCTAGTAATTTACAACTTTACATGGTGATAAATTAAATATAAATGACAGCTAAAGTGATTTTGAGATTGATCTAGACTGTGTTAAAGCTAAATTCCATTGTAGCTTATCCTGTTCCATAAATTCTGACAGGTTCTCATAGAGGTGTAAATAAGAATATATGGCTATGCTATAACATGTTATATTTTCTCCTTTAATAAGAGAAAATTAAAACATACTCGGCGATCATTTTCAGAGAGAGACTGATGATCCTTTATCCTGTTAGACTGAGACATGTTACGCCCTTTGGCTATGATCACATCATGAATATTCAACTTGTTGTCATCAGATGAATTGACCAATGCTGCTTCTTCTAGGGATGTCACCTCCTCTGCCCCCACAATATACTGTACATGGCGGATGTCCCAGTTATTAAAGAAAGAGCAGATGTCTAAAAATGCCTCTTGAGTGGAAGATTCAAACTCCTTGTATACAAAATCAACTAAACGGCCACTAAGATTATCTTCTTTAATATCCTTTCCCTTTTCCAGTGCTTCAAGTATTTGAGAACATTTCTCAGCCTTGTATCCTTGCTTCTTTAAACGAACGCCAACAATTTTGAGAACTAGTGGAATTCCATTGCAAATCCGCACCATTCTGTCCATGTCATTTTTATTGCAACGAAGATTTGAGGGATTCTCACATAGGATTTTCCTAGCATTGTCTGGGGAGAGAGTATTCACACAATATTTCCGCCGCTCAAGGCCATGTTCTACAAGGACATCTGTTACAGCCAAGTTTCTTGTTGTTATGAGGATCCTGCTGCGCTGGGGAAGGTATTTCAAGTTTCCAGGCAGAAGCTCTTTCAGGTAGGCTGCACGAAGAACATTATCTATATAAATAAATGCCGGTTTATTTGCTTCCCTTCTAAAAGCTTCCATAAGATGATACCGACCATCTGCACAATCTCTTATAGTTACTTGTCTTCCATAATAATTTGGGAAAGCATCATTCAGGATTTTCTGTTGTAGGCTCTTAAAATCATTCCTGAAAGGTTCTTCATAAATTTCAACTCCACAATAGTTGTAGTCTTTCAGTATTGTTTTGGATTTTGCAACAACAGCTTTAGCAAGTGTTGTCTTTCCAATGCCTCCCAAACCATAAATAACCACAGCACATGATGTCTTTTCCCTTGTGTTCATGTCCAGCAACTGCATTAGTTGGTAGGTCTGCTGCTCGATCCCAACTGCAAGGCAGGAAAATTGCAAAAACTGGTAAGATAATGACAAACTACTTGGAAGTCTTTTAGAAGCTCAATTATTTTTATAACTTTTAACTAGGTTTCTTGTGTTGAAAAGATGATTACAATATATATTATTTAGAATAGATGCATTTGATTTCACTGATTAAGTTAAAAACATAGAAACTATATATTTGGAATACTGTCGCAGACAATTGTAGTTATATCTGGAAGTTATAGGAGTTCTTACTGTGGGAAAAATGCAGGTGAATTCGTTTATCAAGTTGAAATTTAGAAAATACCTATGTCAAATCTGGCTGCATACAAGGGCCAAGTTATCAAAATAACTTGGAAAAATTTAAATTTTTAAAAAGAACAGGAAATAGGTGTATATGTATATATATAATGCCATGTAGATAGCAGAAACAAACATGCCTCTATGATATTAATCAGACTATCACATTATGCAATACTTCCTCCTTGCGAGATAGGATTGTACCAAAATAGGCTTAAAATTAAAATAAATTATGACAAATGAAGAATTGAAGCATCTGATTTGGCAAGAGAACTAATAGGCATCGTACGTCTGGTAGGCTCAAAGCTACTAGAATATTTATGAAAGTAATCCAATGACAGTAAGAGATGCCATCTAGACCAACAGGAGCTCTATCACCTACAAATAATAGTAACTCAAGAAAGAACTTCTTTACTGAAGAGACAACCAATTTTTCAGCTCAGACCGACTCATATCACGTAGTAAATCAAAGCTAGCAAAAAGCGGCACATTATTCATGTTTGTTTTCTGTAAGTCAAGAAGAAGTAAAAAATCAACACACTAATTTATGTACCATGAGACGAGCAAGTTACGGGATCCTTTTAGCTCGTCCCTTAAATTGTTCGGTTGTATGCTTAAGATATTCTAGAACAATGTTAAGTAATCCTGGAATAGAAAGAGGGTAATATATTAACATTGTGACTCTAGAATCCGAAGTGTAGACCAGTTGGTTGGGCTGTTGGATAGACGGATGATCAACACAGGTTCAAGCCTTGACTGGTACCAAGCCAGTTTACCCTGCTGTGCACATGGCGGGTCCCATGCTGGTTACTGCGCGGCCTAGTGGGATTAGTCTTGCCTCAGCACACCCCTCCCTGACCCCAACTTGGCAGTAAGTAAGACCAAGGGAAGGTAGATTGGGTGCTGGGCTGGGTTGCAGGGATAACCACTGAGGTAAACTAAAAAGCAACTTTATGACTCATTTAGTTGTGTAAGCCCATAGATCTCATTCTCTTGCTAACAAGGAATTTTTTATTATCTCATTTCATATTCCATTACCAATAGTTGAACATGAAATTAAAGCAAGCAAACAAATTTGATTGTCAATTTATTCAAAGAGGTGTGAACCTAGGTATCTATCACCATACCAATGTAAAATGAGGAATTGTATATGGAATGTAATGAGTACCTTACCTGCATAAGAAGGATAAATAGGCTGTGATGGAGAGGCAGTGATGGGTAGTTGGTGATTTATTGCTATTACAGCAGTCAAAGTGAGATCTTGATAGAGCTGGTTTATTTTTGCTTGAAGATCTCCCAAGCTCTTTGAGTTCACAGAAGACTTCAAAAAGCTGTTGAACAATAAAAGTGGAATGAAGGGTCAAAGAAGGAAAAAAGAACAAATCATGGAGCGTAGATAATACAGGCAAAGTTTGTTTTAATCTTGCAACAAAGATAAATAGTCTAACCGGAAGAGTGCTTTGGAATTCAATTGAGAGGCACACATCATTGATCCTTCAACAATCAAGAAAATTGCCTCACTGAATTTCTTCTCGTATTGCGGCATGTCATAGTTAAGTTGTCTGATATGACTTGCAAGCTTTATCATTTGCCGCAAGAGCTCCAAGCATTCATTTCTGTTATCCCGCATCTGATCAATTTGGTCTAACAAATACGCTACAATAGATAGACCTCCGATTATCCAGTGTATCTTACCAACAGCTTGTAAAATTTCTGCAACATGTTTTCTTGATTCACCAAGCTGAGAAATGAAGTCCCCCTGTAAAACATCCCACAGCTTAGAACTTGCTGAAACTAAGTTGAACATAATCTTTAGCTATTATAGCTGGGAAGTGAAGGGTTATACAATTAGCAATCACCTTCTCCTGTCCTCTCTGAATATGCTTATTGACAAATTCAAGAAATGCACTGCCACTGTTCAAGAGGGACCTCCATAAGCTACTATTTTCTTTCGTTTCTGATTCCACAATGATCTGCCGCTTATCTTTTTTTGACTGCAATTTGCAAGCAATACACATTATTCGGGAAAGAAACACACTAAATATGTTTCTCTAAGTCTCTTCTTTTATTTTGTGTGGAGTGTGGAAGGATTTACTTTGAGAATGAGGGTACATTTAAAAGTAACCTCAAAATCTAGGAACAACATCTAGCCTAGAGCTAAGCGGGAACAGAAGGCTGGAATGTACCTTTTGAACAAATTTATTGCTGGAAAAGCTGACTATTAAACTCACCTTATTTTCAATAGAGTCTAAGAGCTTGTTAATGGCATCAATCACATTTGTTGCATCTCCTGCAGTGTTAACCATTTTGAAGAGTTTGATACAATAGGCGAGTGATGGGTCTTCTGGGGCTTTTGGTGGTTGAACAGGTGCTGGTGGAATTTCTGGAGCTTTTAGTGATTTGATAGAAACTGGTGGAATTTTTGAAGAAATCGAACGGGAACTACTGGAATTGCCCATAGCTAATTCTTGCTGATTTTCCTATCTTAATCCTGAAATGGCAAGCCTCGATTTCAAGCTCAGTTGCAGAGAAATCTGACAATTTATATTATGAATTGTACTCCATTTACTGATATCAAACTATTCAGGTAACCGGAGGATTGGGCCAGCCTGCTCAGATCAACCTAAAATTAAAAAAAATTCATGAAGAATATATCTTCCTGCTAAAGCAAGAAGTATTCTGTCTCCCTCCCAGTTTACAAATCTCAATTGGAGTAGTTCAGTTTTTTATCACCGAATTCAACTAGACATGACAACCTGGGTATATATGCCTGCATCTTTGCTAGCTTACATTATCCGCATTTATTTAAAGAAAAAGATTTCGAAGTACTTGGTGAAAAAGCATTTTTGTGTATGTACTGGTCATTCCAAGTATAACATTTTCAGAAGCTAAGATTTTGGAGCCCCACTCATAAAGAAAGCACTATACGTATTATTCAAAGCTTAAAGAATATTTATTGAAAATTCAGCATTATTTTGCAGAGGAATGCTTTGAAGGATCCACAATTTTGATAGCCAGTAACACGGATTAGCTATCTACATCCAATGCGCGAAAAAGAAAAGCATTGCGGCAGTGGAATATAAGATCAGAATATCATCAATTTAGCAAAAAGTTTTATTCGTTAAATTATTATGATCCCGCCATTGTTCACTTATTTTGAAATTCCCCATGCATTGACAGAGGGATCAATTCTTGTACGCGAACAGATAAAAGCAGCGAACAAAACCTGTAGGTTACTCCATTATTATTCATCAACTACATAATCATTTTATGTATTTAATCCATTCTTTTCAAGATGCGTTTGTAGATAGTTCTATATTATAAGGTTATCTATGTTATCTGAAACAATTTGTTTATCGAAATTGTTTATTTTGTCAATAGTAAATTTGTTGAGGCGAGGAAGAGTTTTTCCAAGCATTAATCCATTATTTTATATTTTAGTATACTAGCACTAGTATCCTAAGAAGGTGCAAGGGGTAAGTCTATAGGTCTTGAAAGCAATATTGAAGAAAATGGGATATTATAGAATGGTGGTTTGTACCATTTTAATAACTTCTAATACATTATGAAATTTTGTATTTGTAAATATACTTAGAATAGGTATAAGAGAAACTAAGTAGGAAACCAATGATGATGAAGTTCTATTTCTCTATGTCATTCATCTAGTTATAACATAAGGATAATTTTATTTGAAGAATCATGTGGTGTTGGCAACAATCCTATGTTGAGATTTTGACATAGTAATATATGTGATATAGAATTTTAATCATGGATAAATAGTATATTTTCATATATTTTACCATGTCCTCAATATGAATTGTCATGTAATCATCCACTAAAAACACCAATTTCGTTTCTTGAACATATATATATCTCTAATTTTACTCATTTCATGTTCTCATATTTCTTTGATAATTAAGAAAGCTCTTATTTTATACTTAATTTGTACTTTAGCTATTCTTACAACACATTCTCTCTAATTTGTATTATGCAAAGTAGAACACATTATAAAATGTGTATTTGCACAATGAAGATCAATTATCTTATATTAATCCTTTTTGTAAAAGAGAATTATAAATTAATTTAATTCAAGTAGTTTTAACTATTTTGCAAAAAAAAATTAATTAAAATAAATTTCATGTTTAATTTTGTTTTTGTATATCGATTTTATTTTTAATATAAAAAGATTTTATGACAATTCTTATTTTATATTTCAACATTTAAAAATATTAAACTATTAAATAAAATTTTGATTAGAAAGAGGTCAAAGTTAAGATTAGTTATTTATGAATCTAAATTCGAGTTCAAGTCTTCTCACATAAAAATCTTACAATTTTATCATTGTATTGTAGGATCTTGTCTAAATAGTACTAGTTTTCTTATTGAAATGGAAATATAATCTTAAAAAATATTTGCATTGCACCTCTAAGTACTAAAACTCCTCTAAAAAAATATACAATTAGATATGTTTAGCAATTTATAATTGGAAAAAAACAATGAATTAGAGGGATTTCAACATCATGCCAGTCACAAAACTAAACAAAGTCAAAAAAAAATTTCCTCTAGATTCACGAAAAGTAGTGATTTTTGAACTACAAACTATGCAGGGGGGAAAATATAATGAATTGACCAATGAAAAAGATTCAATATTAACTACAAATTTAAGGATGACAATAATGGGTATAAATCTATTTGAATTGTTTACAGTAACTAAAAATAATATTATTTTGAGAGTTCTATTATATTAGTTAATATTTTTTAATTTCTTATTATTGTATTTTTATAAAATTTAAAAGAATGGATATTTTCTATTTCGTGTGTGTGTCTATAAATATATATATATACACACACTTACATTTCCATATTTTCAAATACTATTTTAGATCTTTGTAATTATTTGAAATTTCTTTTAAATGGTTATTTGTATTTTTAAGTCTATAAATATTTCAAATTTTAATTTATTAAATAATCTTTAAACTATTATCATTAAAAAATAATATTATATTATATTTGTTATTTAACACATTTATATTAATAGACAAATATTTAGAAATGATATAATACTAATAATTTAATATCATTCTCGAGTAATAGCATCATTATCAATTAGTATTAGTATTTAACTGTTTTATTTTGCCTAAAAATAATAGACGAATGTTGCATAAATATAGTAGGTGTGATATGCATCATGTGACATGGTTGTGCCATATGTTTTAATTTGATATGACAACATTTTTCTCTACGTCAAACTCTATAAGAAATGACAACACTAATTTCCAAGTCAGTTACTCTTAATTATTATCTAACATAATAAAATAGTTCAATTCAGAATACTTATTGATGAAGATTGAGAACACAGTTTGAATATGTTATGATTTCATAGCACAACTTGTGTTGTGCAAGATTAATGTTCATACAACTCAATATGAACTCAGTTTGACCAGCAAATAAGAAACCTCTATTGCATGTATCAACTTTTTAAAATTGCTATTTAAAATGGTAGATTCAAAATGTCCAAATGGGTAGAAGTGGTGAGGCATGATGGGCCATTTGGAAATCTATGTAAGAAAAAATCATCAAAATGAATACATTATAAAATTTAATAAAAATTAAAAACAAGACTTAAACACAAAATGATAATCCCCCACCATTAAAATGTATCATTTTGGGCAAGCACTAACATTTTCCCCTCCATTGCTATGAATTTCATTAATAGAAGTACGATGAAGATCAAAAGTCCAGCCAAGAGAGGCATTTCATTTCTGAGTGCAGATATTGTCTTATCAAATAAACCAAAAATTTGCTGTAGAGTTTATAAGAAACATGAAACATGATATTATCTTTTGTATTATGATTTTTTCATAAAAAATAAGACAAACGGTCTATAAATAGAAGTATAAAAGGAAAGAGTAGAAGATAAAAAGAAACAAATAGTTGATAGTTAGTACTAATGAGAAAATTGTTATTATTTAAAATAATAATATATAATCAATATATATTAGTAATAACATCTATTTATCTAAATAATAACTAATATACACCAATATTTTTAGTTTTGTTAGTCAAGTATTTGTGCATTTATATTTTATATTTTTAAGAATCATTTAGCTCAGTTTTTGGTTAAAAAAACTACAAATTCTTCAAGTGTTGTTATTGGTTTTTCAAGATGCATTAATATGAACATTTGAGACATTTTTAAAATGTATTATTATAATGAATTTAAAATGTATTATTATAATAAATGAAATGAACTTATATACTTGATAATGATTTATGTTATCGTTAATCATATATAAAATGCATTTGTATGTTTAGTATTTTCTTATTAAAATATGTTTTGTACAATTGCATTGTATTATCTAAGCTAAAAACATTAAATACACAAAGTTGTCCAACAAACATGTATTTAATAATAATATGGATGACCTTCATTTGCTTAACCTTAAAAACATTAAGATGCCAGGCATTCCATTATGGCACACAAATTATTGAATATGATTGAATATTTGGTTTATCAAACCAAGAAGTTTCTCTATCATTTCCTTTGTTATAATATTATTTACTTATGTCTCCATGATAATTATAAATCTTAACTCTCCAACATAAGTATAGCAAGGCTCAAAGATAATCACAAATTAGATGGTATAGAATATTCTATATAATATAATCTGAACAAAGTTGCATGTCTAAATGACAACTTTCAAGATTAGAGTACATAAAATTTGTGGTACATATAAAAGAAACTCAATTTTTAATCTCACATAAGATAAATAATTTATAACTTGGCTTGTTAATGGGCTTTCCTAGTTTGATCTAGTTCCTCACAAGTAGGGGAAATTATATAGGACTAAGTTGAAGTAGGGTTGAATTAAATTTATATTGATGGAGTAGATTATAGGTAGTGTGTTTCTCCTTTCTAAAGGTGGAGATGTTTCTTGTTGCATTTGAAGTTGGTAGAAATATTAGGGGTGACAAAATGAGCTATCTTGTCAATGGAGGCAAACTTCACTTCTATCATCCATAGACAAGTGGCTTTTTTTGTGTAAAATTTTGGGTTTTTTTTTTTTTTTTTTTGGCAAAAGTGGACAAGCCATTGAATATATTTATTAAATAAAAACTGATTCAAGAGCTCAACTAGGAAAGAATCAATAAGAAAACTCAGAATTGTTGTTAAATGCAAAAAGATTTAAACATCGATATTTAAAAATTACCATATCGATGGAATAGAAATACCTTGTTTATAATTTGAAGATAATACTTCCTCCAATTACATAATCGAACATTCTCATCCACAGACAGTTGTAGCCAAATCCTATAATTTTTGGACATAATTGTCCTATGGAACTGAGAGCAGGAATCACATTTAACACAGACCTCCATGGAAGTTGACATCCTCAGGCGAGCAACTTTGTAATGCACTGAATCCAGAAACTTGAAAGGTATTAATAAGTTGGGCAATGATAGTTAAAAGCACAAATCTGCGAGTAAATTTCAACCAGTTAGAAACACGTGTGAAGGATTTGAAGGACAAAAGGCCATGTGAATATATTGCTTAAGTAGACACCGAATTAACTTCACAACATGTGATCTATACCACACGTCCTTTAAGAGCACATGAAGTACAAATGTGGCGTCCATTTGATAGAAAGCTTGGTGGCTTTAACTAAATGAAAATGAGCAATGCTTATTGCATATATTACCAAAGCAATCATGACATATGAACCCGAATGAAAGATAATTAGTATTGGCACTTCACTAAATCTAACTTGATCAATAATTTTAGCTCCTCGTATTGATTAATGAGTGAACTTGGATGAAATGTTGAAATCATGATGCCATCACACCCTAAATTTGAAAGGAAATCAACAACTTTGTTTCCCTCCCGTAGAGTATGAGAAATACATATATCCTGACACATGTCTGACAGGTTCCAAATCTGATGGAGGATATACTTAAGCTGCTAGGAATATGTTTTTCTTTTAATGCAGGCATTAATGATTACCTGAGAGTCACCTTCAATCTACAATCGGTGAAAATTTCCTTCCTTAGCAAGGACTAATCTAGTGAACAAAGCTTGAGCTTCCGCTAAATTATTAGTACCATCCAGTAGTGGGGCAGTGGTAAAAGCAATCACTTTCCCATTTCAATCTCTAATACATGCCCCTAACTTGGATTGACCTAGGTTTCCTCGAGAGGCTCCATCAAAGTTGAGCTTCACATATCTTGTGTTGGGAGGATGTCAGTGGACATTAGACCGATCTACTTTAGGTTGCGATTTGTTGGTTAATCCCCATCTTGGGGGAATAAATAGTGTTTTCCATTCTCGAAGGACATTGCCATCCCAAGAGGTAATAACAAGATTGATCTTACACTAATTAAGACTTGCATTAGTTACTTCTGCAATTGACTTTTCAATACCTTCTAACACCTTATCATAGAACAAAATTCTTTTCTGAAGATTTGCTTATTTCTTTCCCACCAAATAGCCTATATGACTAAAGTTGAGGAACACTTCCATATTCTTGCGAACAAGGCTTAAGGGTGAAGGGTTGGCCATTCTTGAAAAATATCCCATATGTTGTTTTGAAGAGGGGTAAAGATACTCAATTTTTCAAGAATAAACTTCTAGCATTGATAGGCAAAAGGACAACACACAAAAAGATGACCACCTTTACATAACACACATTTGAAGGTTGGAGCAATATTTAATCTATGTAATCTATCACTTGTTAGGATCCTCTGCTTGATTGCAAGCCATGCAAAGCAACTAACTTTCAATAGTATGACATTATTCCAACAGAACGAATATGCTCGTGAAGGACTCTTTTTTGAAGCAATTATTTGGATAAGCTTATATCCCTCCTTGATTGAGTAGTTGCCATCCTTGGCTGGGGCCCACAACAATTATGCCTTCATAATTTGAAAGGAAGGCTTTTTTAAATCTAAGATGGATAAAAAATAATCTCAATCTTTTTTAGAGAGAGGAAGTCGATCTGGTTCCTTCCATATGACTTTCCTTGAAAAGAGGTAGACTGCAAATATAAAGTGAGAAACTTGAGCCCTCCATAACAATTCTAAAATTAATATAAGATCTTGTGTGTTGGGCAAAGTGATCAAAGGTGCTTGACCATTCTAGGAGTCTCTCCAAAAGCTAACTTTGTCTCCACCATTTACTTCCTAAGTTACATATTTGAGAACAATGTCTCGTAAAGATATCATAAATTCCCAAATCACCAAATAATTTGAGACTTGCTATACATTTGCCAAATTAGCTTGTCACTAAATGCTACATTCCTTTTTGATAAGTCATGGACTCCCATGCCACCTACTGTAGGAGTATGTGCCATGTCTTGGAGAGATATTAGAGGGGTTTTCTTATCTTCCGACATATTACTGTCCAAAGGAAACCTCTAATGAGTTTTTAAATTTGTAATAGAACTGAGGGTGGAGCTTTAAGGACTACTAAATAGTAATTCAGAATAGCTGCAAGTATTGATTTAATGAGTAGTATTCAACCTGATAATGAGAATCATCTAGCTTTCCATGCAACTACTCTGCTTTTAATTCTTTCAAGGATAGAAGTCCAATAACTTGTCTTATTTGACCCCATGAATAATGGTATTCCAAGATATTTTAAAGGTAAAAAGTCCTATGAAAATCCCAAAATCCGTACAATTCTGTCTGATATAACTTTGTTAGTATTGAAGAGAAAGATTTTTGATTTTTGATAATTAATTTTCTGCCCTGAAACATTGGAATATAATTTTAGAATGTGCTTGATATGTCTTGCCTCTAAAACTTGTGAGCTGCCAAATAGTAGTGTGTCATCAACAAATAAAGAGTGAGTAATGGATATAGAAGTTCCTTGAATGTTTGCTTCCTTCCACTTTCCTAGCAAGTTGTGATGCTTAATGGTCCTGCTGAAAGCTTCAGCCATCAACCATAATGATGAATAAAATTTGAGATAGGGGGTCTTCTTGTCTAACACCTTGTGTAGAGGAGAAGAAGCCTTATGCTTTCCCATTGATGATAATTGAAAACCAAGCTCTTGAAATACATGCTTTTATCCATTTGCACCAACTTTTTGAAGAACTTGAAATAGGAAAGTCCAACATACTCTATCATATGCCTTCATCATATTGAGTTTGATCACAAAATTGGAAGACTGAGAAGTGTTGATGGAATGTAGAACTTCATGTGCAGCTAGAGCTCCCTCCATAGTTTCCTAACCTAGAACAAAACCTCCTTGCTCAGGAGAGATAATGCTTGGGATAAGATGCTACAATCGCAAATAAATAGCTTTTGTGACAATCTTATATGTCATATTACACAATGATATGGGTCAAAAGTCAGTGAAGGTTTTATGCTCCTTATTTTTTGGGATAAATGCAATATTGGTAGTATTGAAATACTTGAGCATGGTTCTATTCTTTATGGATTCCTCAACAACAACTAACAAGTCCCAACCAATAGTGTCCCAACAACTTTGGAAGAAAAGAGCAGTGAATCCATCTGGTCCTGGAGCTTTGTCTGGGGGGAATGAAAAAACTACATTTCAGATTTCTTGAATGGAGAATGGGGCCATGAGCATAGAATTCTTTGAGGGAGACACCATTGTAGGAATCGCGTCAAGGAGATCATTTACTTGGGAGTCTAGAGGTATTGGATATTCGGCTGGGGCAAGAAGATTTTTGAAGAATTTAACTCCTTCTTCACTAATACGTTGAGCATTGGTTAATATGTTTCTTGATTCAAAATTGTTTTAGCAACACTCTTTTGTTTGGCTAAAGCATGGAAATATTTAGTATTCTTATCACCTTGTTGAAGCCACAACTCCCTAGATTTCTGTCTCCAATATTCTTCCTCCTTGCTACACAACTCTTCCCATTCATGTTGAAGGCTCTTCTGCTTAACATAAGTATCATTGTCCATACTATTTTGAATGATATTGTTGTGTATATCATTCAACTATGATTTGACAACCTCTTTCTATTTAAATATAATAAGATAAGATAAGATAAGATAGATTTATTAATGTCCAACATGAGACCAATGAGGGTCTAAGGGACTGGAAATAGTACAAAGGGAAAATACCAGCAAGGGGAGCACCAAACAGTGTCCGCGGAAAGAACGTGAAAGCAAAACAACAAAAGAACTAAGAGAAGGAAGAGAAATAACTAAGAACTTCTCACAAGCAAGAAGTAGTCAAGAATGGAAAGGTGTGCATTAGAACAATCATGTGCTCTAGAAGGTTGCCTCTAAGGCCTATATGAAGTAGTAGTAGTAGAGAGGCGTTGTCAAGTGTGATCTCTATGGGGTCTCACAATTTTGGTGTGAATCGAGATAGTGCAGAGAGGTCGCTTCAATCCTCGGGCAAGAACCATAGGACTGAAAAAGGAGGTGATGAGTTGCATAGGGGTTAGTGTCAAGCAAAGCTGGAGTTGTAGAGTGTTCTCATGAAGTCGCATGGTCTCTTGAAGGTAAAGTGCAAGACGATGCTAGTTGATATATTTGAAAAATGAGGGAAGAGACCGACACTCTTTGAACAGATAGTAGAATCTCCCCCCGATCTCATAGTAAATGGGGCAACAAAAGATAAAGTGAGACTCGATCTCAACCTCTCTGAGGTGACAAAGCTGATAGATCCTATCCTCCCTATTGATTTGGTGATTAGTTTGAATACATAGCCGGTGGGATCCCCCTCTAAAAGATTCCAAGGAGATGTGAAGAGCATGAGTTCAACGACGATTCTGGTTCTTAATAATTGCCTTGACATGCTTCAATTTGTTGGCAAATTGATGCATCTTGGAGCCTTGACAAAGGGTGCGCTGACCCACCACTGTTTTATCAACTGAAGGAAATGAGGGTGGTGAAGCCACATTATTTCAAACTTGAAAGATGAATTAGACTAAGTTTTATCCCCATTAACTACCTAAGTGATAGAGAGAGAGATTGAAAAATGATTTGAATCCAGCAATGACAAAATCTCTTACTAGATATGAAAGTTGTGAAGTTTTCATTCTTGAGAGAGGATAACTTTTTCCAAGTGAACAACAATTTGTGCAAATCCAACCCTCCTATTTGTCCAAGTAAATGACCCTTGTATAGGATGGATATCCATTAAATTGTTGTTGTCCACAAAATGAGAAAATTCATGAATAGTTTTGTCTGGAGGGCAAATTCCAGCAGATTTCTCTGACTGGTTGAAGATTGCATTGAAATCAACCCCTAAAATGACATTTTGGGAATCTTGAAGTTGGATCAATCGAGTAATGTTATTCCAGACTTGTAATTTGTCATGCATTGAGGAAGGCCCATAAACATTTATCAGGATAGAAGAAATGTCAAAATCTTACATCTTGAGTATTTGCCAATTTGAATGTTGTTGAATAAGATGACCCTGAATTGTTTGAGGATTCCAAAGAAGAACATGTCCTCTTGAGGCTCCTATTCCAAGAGAGTGGAAGGAAGACCACTTTTGGGAAGTTGATTGAATATTTTTATTAAATTTGAAGATCCTATGTTTTTTTCAAATGGTAGGAATTTTACTAGGGAAAATTAGAATTTCTCATCAAGAAGCAAAAAAAATTGATTTAGTGTCCTTAGTTTGTAGATTATGCAAAGTATGGTCTCATTTTGTAATTTTGGGTAACTATCTGTGAAGCTATATTAGGGTTTATATTTGCATATCTAATTTTTGTTAACATATGTAAGTGCATCGGGTTGAAACATTGTAAAGGGCAAGCATAAACAATGTTTATATGGTATCAATAGTTTTTGAGGATAGTGTATGGAGTTGGTAGGCTAGATTTTTTCTTTTTTTGATGATCAATGATTTCCATGGACAACTCTTTGGTCTCAAACTAGTCTTATGCTCTATAATTCATCATTCTTAATTAATATTAATAAAATATACCTAAATTATTGATTAAAAAAAACCCAACTCAAGTCATACTCCACATTGATATTTACAATTATTACAAAACATAAGACCTTGTTCTAAAGGAAAATAACATCCTAAGTCACCAAAAGCAAGGTTCACAATATATGTTTTAGACCATATCATAAATTATATGAGTTTATATGACCAACACTTGTTGGCAATTATCCATTGAGATATTCATTGTATGACATATATAAAACAAGAGCTATGATTCAACTTATACTTTCTTCTCATGAACCATCAATAATGTACCTACAAATCTATTATTTTAATTTCTTTTTATATGCATGCTTACACTTGTCTAATTATTGTAAATAGTCTTGAATATATTAACCAAATGTACCATCAATATTAAGAACAACAATTAGTATATAATATATACAATTGGTTAATAATTATTATTCAACAACATAATGAACAATTATTGTAGTTAATTAATAATAAATTGTTTATGAAATTACTTATAATTATATTAATATTAATCAATCATTTTATAATCATATTTAAATATGACATGCTAATAAGGTAATAGCCTACAACACAACAATAAATTGTGAGCCTCCTATCTGGGAGGTCTTGGGTTTGAGTCTACTTGAGCTTAATATATAATAAAGATAATTAATTACAACACAATAATTAATCTCAGCTTTGGCCTCTTACAACACAATCAATTTGAATGGGTCACAACTATTGACCCTAAAGGCAATCTTGGTATTGTCTATTAGTGCAAAACACTTAGCCATTGGCAGAGTTAGTCAGTCAACATTGCAACCAAGCCACAATGAAGGTCAAGCTACAAAGAGCAATAGTGCACAAGTTCAAGATGCGCTGAGTAGGTAGTTGTTGACAAGCACATAATAGTCACCGAGCATATAGTAGTTGCCAAGTAATTCAAAGAGGAAACAACTTAAGATGAGTGTGGTATATGGTGAGGACCAACAGGAAGAATCAAGCACCAAGCATTAGAGGTTATATGTGTTGGGCTATGAAGTTTGGGTGTATGAGTTTGAAATATCACAAAATGCTATGTAAATTGTTTTGCCAAGCACGAAATGTGCTTCCAAGATCAAGGAGATCAAGGAGGTAATTATCTTGTAATTCAATATCACCAATCCCTATGTAGTATACAAAACCAATCAGAAAATAGGAAAGCTTAAGTGACAAAAAGGATGAAGGATAATCGTTGATTTTGATCTAGAAGCTTGTTATGATGGCTATATAAGAAGAATTTCAAGGTTGAATATGTTGTTGTAATTTGGAGGAATGCATGAATGTGAAGCTGAAGGAGAATCAGTGAGTATTAAGTATTTGAAAGTCTAAAGGCAATCGAGTAGTGTAGTGAGCAGATATTGCAGAATAATTACACTGAAGCGATTAGATATTGGAGAGAGAAGTTTTGTTATCAACAAATTAGTACAGACCGAAGGATCATGGTATTGTTACATTCTAATCATTATATCAAGTGAATCTCTTAACATAGTGGTTCTAACAGACATGTTGTAAATCTCCTAACAAAGTACTTAGTTGTGAATTTTAAATCTTTTGTAAAGGTAGACTTAACAATCTTGTGTGCTTTTAGTAGAGCATACCCCTCACAAGGTAGATCATCGAAATTGATCAAATTATAGCCATAATAACATGCACTTCATTACTATAGTAGTGAAGACTTTGTGGCTGTCATCCCCACCATAATTTTACCTTCACATTGGAGGGTTTCTATGATACCAAATCTTGTGTCATGTGTTGTTTATTTGCATATGTGTTTTGTTCATGTTAGTAGATGTTAGATATGTTATTACATGACATTGCATGATTGATTACATACAAGGTCAAGGTTAATGAGGTGTATGGTGAATTATGTTTAGTATGGTTAATGTGTGAAGTGGTAAAAGTTTTAGAGATCTTGATTCACCCCTCCCCTCAGCATCTCACTTTCTCACTAGAATTCTAACAATTGGTATCAGAGCCAAGTTCTCTAAGTAAGAAGTCTAACCACTTGAGAATCAAATGTCTTGGAGATGAAAGCCTACAAACTGGGAATGATGATTGAAAATCACAAACTTGATTTGCAAACTGCATTAGAACAAGTTAAGGATGCAAAAGAGGAATTGAGGAAATCCTTGAAAACTATCATCGAAACCAACCCAATTGAGGAAGAATAAAAAGATGATAAAGAAGAGGAGGCCCAAACCACTGTGGACATTGCATGAATCAACCCCAAGGAGCTACTTATGTTTTTAGGGAAGATAAAGGGGAAGACAAAAAGGGATAGGTTGAGAGCTAAGAAGAAGAAATCTATTGTTGAAATCAACGAGTGACATACTTGTAGACCTACTACCTAGTGTGGTGTATAACCCTAAAGGAAAATATGATTTGATCAAATGGATTAAACTAGCTAAAAATAACTATGAGAAGGGGAGAGCTACAAAGTCGATGGAGATAGTAGCAAGATATCAGAAGATACTTGGAGAGTTAGTAGATCAAATTAAGGCTTATATTTGAACTAAGACTCAAAAATTTTGATTCTTCTATAAATATAGAATTTTGACAACCTTAATACACCTTGTAAATATAAATTTCTAAGAAAAATCACATCACTTTCTCTAGTATCAAGGCATCTAGTTGCGATTGTTCCTTCATTTCTTATTCATGATTTTCAGATTTGGGAACATTTTTGCACCAACTAATTACCTTCCATGAGAAATATGTTTGACATCTCTCAAATATGGAATATCCTTAATGAGATGTAAAATGGCTAGGTCAATTTTCTAGCTGTATGCAAATTATGAAAGTATTGATTATGAATGCATATTATTTTAATAATACCACTGAATGCACAATGTGGAAAATATGCTAGCCACCTAAATTGTTTGGAAAATGCCACTTAACACCCATCTAAAATTTTAGCCAAAATTTTCAAGGAAGAAAAGATAAACACTACCAAGAAAATTGAGGACAACCAATGACAAAATAAAAAAAAGCGAACATTTCACTTTAACAAATAATTCTATCTAGACCATAGGATAAAAGCAGGTTGTGTGATTCTCAAGAGACATGTTAATTCAATTTGATGTACTGAAAACATTAGTTTCCCACCTAAAGGTAGGGACTCACAAGAGGAAGAAAGGGTAAAAAACCATGAAGCTTTCGTTTTATTTTCACTTCCAACGCTCGTGAACAAAGAGTGGATGTGTAAATGTAGTTGGAAAGTCTAACACATTGCAACTTCTTTCTTACTCATAAATAGTTAATGAAATCATAGTCCAAATTGTTTCACAAAGTTGATTGGACTAATACATTTTGAATTGATCTTTGAGCTCATGTCCACAATGTTGACGAACTCAATTGTATGTTGAAGAACTCAATTGCATGCTATCTAACTTGGAGAGAGAAGCTTTAATTGTCCACACCAATTTGAGAACTTACAATTCTTGATGTTTGGTTTGGCAACACTATAATAAAAAAGGGCATTATATGCTTTATTGGCTTTAACGAAACTATTATCAATGCAGATCAAACAATTCTCATAAAGTTCTTTTTTGAAGAATTCTTGATGTCTAGTGTATAAATTAGGGACAATCTCTTTACAACTAAGAAGGAAACAATGAGTGAATTTATATTTTTAAGTCACCTATATCCATTTCATGCACACTAATGACAAGCTCCTAGGCTAAAAGTGTTAAATACTCAAATTTTTTATTTTTATTGGTAAGAGGTCGAAGCCAAGATTCGTTATTATTATGTGTGATTAGTTATTATTATTTATTTAATTTGTGTAGAGTCAAACCCAAGACCTCTCAAATAAGAGGCTCACAATTTACTGTTGTGTTGTAGGTTCTTGCTTGTTAAATAGTAAAAATTGACTTTCTTTTTTTCTAGGCTCAATTTATTCCTTAATGTTTAATGTTTAAGGGTTCCATTATTCATGCGGCTTAACTCAAATAGTTTGGAAGAATTGTTCAAAAAGTGGATTGGTAGAATTTGGTAAGAAAGTATTGGAAACAGAAAATTGCTTTTGCAAATCCTAGCCTATAATTTGGACTTCTTGCATGTATATACACATTTAGAAATAAATCATAATGTAGGAAAGTGAATTATAAAGAGAAGCTGATACCATTGACATAGATAAACATGTTGGTATTATGAACTAATATTAGACTTGTACTAATCTGAAAATTTTGTACGCAAAAAATATGTGAGAAGATGTATAAGCACATCTCCATTACACTATCATTCCCATTCTATTAATGAAAATAAACATTAACACATATGTATAATACCAAAGGTCAAACAACTTAGAGAGATGAATGGGGAGCAATCTATACCTATGGAGCCGGGCTCGTGTTTCATTTATCATTGGTTATTCTCTCAGAGCGACCATTATGCAGAGGAAATTGTTAAGCATCGGTTGGGGCCCCCGAGAGACAAAACCATGTCAAGTTGTGTTGGCCCTACAACTGCTGAAGGACCACGAAAGTACAAAAGAGTTTGAGTGAATCCTAGCTCCAGAAAGCCCAATGAAATAGTCTATTTTCTATAATTTACTAAGATAATGGTGCTGAGTATATGATATAAGGATTTTGATTGGACATTATACGAGAAATGATTTATTTCCTCGACATGTTACAATATAATTTATCAAAGGAATACATAGTAATGACATAGGCGTGTGCACTCAAAGTAATGCACATTCCAAGTAACCATTGCATCTCTTCTAAATATAAGTGCTAGTTTGGAATTATTTTAGAGCATGTGGTCTCTTGATTTTTCGATTAAAATTTATGCTTAAGAATTTAATGTCATGTAGGTGCATGGTTTCTCCAATAGAATTTATGCTTAAGAATTTAATGTCCAAATTAATAGAACAATCTCTAACCTTGTAACTTGTTTCTAAAGTGGAAATTATTTTGCTTCAAATCACACTATGATCCATCATGAAAGAAAACATAAAAATTATAAGAAAACATCAACATTCCTAATCACACTTCTTTTTAAATTTCTAACCTTACCATTTCATTGATAAAATTAACAGCCCTAGGCATAATATTTATGAAATGATTCAAATTAATTAATGTTGTTTTCCCAAAACATTGTCAAAGTACTTTTCACAGACCAGGTGAAGAGAACCAGTTCATTAGCTGAGCTAAAGGAGAGAACCAAGTACTTGAACGTGTTCCAACAATTGTGATTTAAGTTGTTGACTTGCTACTTACATTGATTGACTTGATGCCCAATTTTTTTGACAACATTGTACCAATACTTGTGACTATAAAGTTGTTAGTACAATGATGACTACCCAAAATTGAACAAAAAGTACCCTTAGCTATAAAAATTAACCAATGATGTGATGTCACATCAACTATGCAAGTATAGGTACCCTTTATGTACGACCATTGGTCTCACATTTTATTTGGATTGTTTTGGACAACTTGTCAAAAAATATGCTGATGTGGCATCATAATGAGTGATGTAGACTTGAAATCTTAGTTATAAGTAGACGACTCACCAAATACGCTGTTGTGAAAAATTGGAAGTGATTTGAAATTTTCACATAAGATTTTGATAAGCCTCAAGTTAGGGTGTTCAAAAGATAGGCTATCCTCCCACAAAAATGTACACTTGACCAATTTTCAAAAGATTAAAAACATCATAGATTTTTTGGAAAATTTCAGCATTTGATTTTCATAAATCTCCATAATTTGTAGTTGAAAACAACGAATGTGGTGAAAATTTGACTTTCTTTTGTCTTTATTACTTGTTTTGTGCGACTGTATGGGATCCTCTCCCTGTGGCTACCCTTGCGGCTCCCACCTTTGGAGCCGTAGCTTCCATCCGCGAGATCGACTCGCTTTTTACGTAGGAGCTCAATTTTATAGCTTCTGCACTCTGTTCGTCCTCACTGTTACGACTGCTGAAAACTCTGCTGCCCTCGCTATTGTGTCTGCTTTCCTCTTTCGTGCCTCTACTAATTTTGTGCAACTATTCGGCCATGTACGTCACATTTTTGCTCATTATTCAAACCTTGTCGCTGCAGATTTACCTTCTCTGCCTGTGATCTATGCCTTCCACGACATTTCCCAATCCCGTGAAATATAATTTCCTGGCCAAAAAATTTAGTTCCCCTAACAACAAATACTAGTCTTCCGTAAGAATTATACTAGCATTATTATATTACCCCACTTCTAAAACCCCCGTTTACTTTCTCTCTTCCAGGTGACAAAATTCATCTCTGTGGGCAATAATACTAAGCCAATGCCACTATCCATGGTTGAAACAAACAACTGAATAGATGCTTTTACCGGGCCTCATCGTTTCATGAACCGAGCCTTGTTTCATCAGATTTCACAAATGAAGAGAACGAGGAATATGCGCATAGATAATAAGGTAGTTGAAACCACAATGGCAGTAATCTCGACTCCTCCCAGAGCAATCGCCTTTAACCCTACCACCAAAAGGAGGTCTGTCAAAAACATTAATGCCCACAAAACTAAGAGGGTCCTCATCCGTGAATTTGAAAAGGATTACACTACCAGTTGCAGTGCATCATCATCATTACACAAAACACTCATCGATAGCGAGAACTCATCTGACTCCAAAACAGCAGAGACACAAAAAAGTTCTATATCCGCAACTGATTATAAATCTGATTTATGTTGGAGAAGCCTCAACGTGAGCACGAAAGAACTATGTTTGGATCTTACATTTCCCACAGGACAGACCTTCAGATGGAGGGAAACTGGCCCTACATATGGCCCATCAGAATATACAGGGGTCGTGGGGGTTCACTTGTTTACACTCAGGCATGTTGGAGATGAGGTCAAGTACTTCATTCATGGTCAAGAAGGGCAATCAGAAGAAGAACAAAGGGCAGTGCTTAGTGATTATCTGAATCTGGATATTTCGTTGAAGGGTATGTGGAATAAATTTGTACAAGTGGATTTGAGGTTTGCAGCGTTGGCTCCTTATATGGGTGGTGCTCGTTTGCTGCGACAGGATCCTCTGGAATGTCTCTTCCAGTTCATTTGCTCGTCAAATAATAATATTAAAAGGATAACGCAGATGGTGGAATATCTCTCCAGTTTTGGACCTTATTTGGGCACCGTTGATGACACCGATTTTCACGCATTTCCTTCTTTGAGAGAATTATCATCAGTTACAGAAGGCCAACTTCGGGCCGCTGGGTTTGGTTACAGGTCAGCTTACTATCTCGTTAGGAATCACTAAAATTTAGATTTCGTGTTGTTCTAGCAACCCTCCTCAAACGCAAACTATAAAAAAGCAACTTTGCAGTTTATTAGTCGAAACAAAAGTCAAATTTAAGCTGAGGGGACTTTTGCCTTCCACTTTTACTGGTGTTTTCTTATTTTTGTAAGACCTGTATGCAGCTTGAACGATTTTAGATTGAATTTGACCTTTCATACAGGGCTGAGATGATTCCTTCTACAAGCATGGAGTGAGTAGCTGGTAGGAATAGACGTATGTCCCTCCAGCAACGGATTCGACAAACATTCTGACTGTGCTTTGCTACTTCATGTTTTCCCTCGTGCATTTGCGAAATATTTATGGTTGGGAACTTAGGGTTGTTCGTAATGCACTCAGGAAATTTGCATATGAAAGTTTTATCCTTATCTACATTTCACTTATATCAATTAGTAGCCTAAAGCTGTAGTAGGGCTGGATATTATATAGCGTATAGCTCACTGTGCTAGGTTCAAAGAAATCAATCTAAATAACACAGAGCAGAATACGAAAGAACGATGAATGATATTTAGAGATCAAAGAACATCATGCTATATAAATTTAAGGGGTCAAAGGATCTGTCCATGCTTATCAGGTATTATGAATGTATATCTCACTGAAGGGGATATCAAGTGAAGAATCCGCTCACTTCAGCTTCTATCAAAAACATCCTTGGGTCGAAGTAACTGTAGCTCTTAAAAAGCTTAATATGTGTTTTTCTTCTCATCCCTTGTCATCATTTTTGCTATGGAACTAAAAATGCTTGTGAAAAGGGCTTGGGTGAAGAATCTTGTGTGCATACCATTCTTCATGAATGATATATCTAGAGAGTACTGTCAAAATTTTGCTTGTGGGAGGAATTTTTTGTATAGTCCAGCCCCTCCCCAAAGTTGGAGGATTCCCTTTCAGAAAAGTTGTAGTCTGTTTTCATTCTTCTCCTGCTCCATATGGTCATCTGAGAATTCTATACTCTGTGAGTAGGTTTTTAATTGTTACTTATTTTTCAATTACCGGTCTTCTCTTGTATAGCTTCTTGTATATTTTGCATTTCATTGTTTGAATTTGAAGACCTCTTCCTCTTATATTTTATCCCAGATAATGGCCTCCCTGAAGAGGCATCATAGAGCCCTGCAAAATATGTGCAACTTTTTTAACTGTACTGCTTAGGACTATAGCACAATTGTCTGTTTTCCTTCTTAAGTTCTTAACCTGCCCCATGTACTTGGTCATCCGAGTATTCTACATCCTGTCAATATTTCTCTACTTGCCATTTGTAATATCCTGGGATTTGACAGTTAGTGTTCACCAGAAGAAAAGAATAATAATGCATAATCACCTTCGGCGAACAGTATAGAATTATCTGAAGTATTTGACCAAAGATCTCAACACAAAATGCTCATAGTATTTCATAAAATAATTTAAACCAGCACACATCAGGAAAGCTGATCTACGCCTTGATAAACCTAGACTCCAAGACTGATACAAATATTACTGAACTGCAGCAATTAAGAAGTTTTTTACATAGTTCTCCTCCAAATCAGCACATACATGAATTGTGAAACCCTGCTGGTGGCAGATTATTTCTCAAGGGTTGAGACTCCAGTGTCTGGTAGTTAAGGCCTGTCAGAGCTCAGATTTGTCTGTTGTAGATCAGATTACAAATGACAAGCCCAAACTTCTGAAATCTCCTCCAAAAGTCATTAGCAAAGTCTGCACTAGGTCTGAAATGTTGACGACAGGGTTAAATCCCTTGGGTCGTTGCCACAAGAACTTCAAATCATCCACAATGAATGGGACAAGAGTTCATTTACTGGCAGCAGGGCCCAGTTACCTGAATTGCCACCTAAACCACCTTCTAATTTCCACAATGTTGTGTGCTGAGCATTAACTGCATCCAGACTCTTTACAATAAGGTGCGGTAGATCTGATCTGGTTGCTATCTTTTCCAATCTGAGCAGATTTCTTTCTGTTGTGCTCCTTGCCTGTGATAGAAAAACTCTAGTTAACTTGGTGCAGCTACCTGAAGTGGGAATGCTTGAAAGAGGCTTAGGGTTTTTGTTGAACAAATGATAGCTTCGGTCAGATGTAGGAATATATATATATATATATATATATATATATATATATAGATGTATGTATTTATGTATATCAGTATATGTTGTGTATACTGATATATACACACACATATTTAATTGTTCATTATAATATCACCATTTGTGGAGACATGTCCACCATTCATGGAACATGCCTCTTCCTTGAATATATATTGCAGATCCAATCTCCAAAGAGGGACACAGAAATCAATTAGTGTTTTGCCTCTTGGAAATGGAGCACCATAAAATCAGAATCAGACTCGAGAAATAATAATCAGTATTTTTCAATATTGATTTAGCATCACTTTTACATTTGACAAGAGCAAGATTATCCATATTCTTATTACAACCTACAGATAAGGTACAAAGATTAGTAAGAATTATTTTCTGAAAATTTAAATGACACTGATAGTTCAAATTTGAAATAAATTTGATCTTCTTTAACATGGTATCAGAGCTTTGCTAAGGAAGATCTGATTAAATTTGAGAGTTCAGATCACTCAAAACTCAAATACTATCCCTCTTGAAATTGAAATCACATTCCATTCTTCATAATGTCTAGTATAATCAGATTTCAGGATCGTCTTGAAGGTGCAACCAATTTTACATCATGGAAATTTAGAATCCTGATGATGTTGAAAAAAATTAAATTAGACTCATTTGTGAAAAAAAAACCAAATCAGAAGCAGAGAATGATCCCGAGAAAATCCAATGGATCCAGAACAATGAAAAGGCTTTGAAACTTATGGTAGATGCAGTTAGGGATCATATAGTACCTATCTTATTAAAACAAGATACTGCATACCTAATGTTTAAAACTCTTGAAATCACATTTGAAATAAACGACACCAGTAGAATCCTTGCATTAAAGAGGCAACTTAATCATGTAACAGTGAACAAGGGAGAATCCATCACTGCATATTTCATGAGAATCACTGAATTAAGATATCAACTCTCAATAGTTGGAAATCAATTTGATAGCAGGGAGTTAACATTAGTATATCTAGGTGGCCTACCAACTTCATGGGAGTCATTTATTCAAGGTATAAGTGCAAGGTTAAAAACTCCCTAAATTTGATAGGTTGAGAACAGATTGCTTACAAGAAGAATCTAGACTGATGACTAAAGGAAACAATCAGAAATCCATAGATGAGGATATTCATGTATTAAACACCAATTTTGTAATGTCCCCATTTTAGCAATTGACCAAGTGTGTGCGCGTTAGCCTTGTTCTACATGGTCCCGAGGGCTAACGAAGGGTTTAATGGGATCTTGGAGTGTTTTGGCCTAGTCATTTCCAGTTTGGGCCAAAACGAAGTTGATTTACTCAGTTTCAGGCATATTTACTATTTTAAGTAAGTCGGCAGGACACAGTGCAGGTCAATTTTGGGGATTGGATTCGATACTCCTCGGTGAGAGCTTTCCGATGAGCTATCACTCGCATTATTCGGAGTCCGATTGCTAATACATTTTAATGCCTGAAGTTTTATTAAAGTAACGTCTAATTTAATTGTAAAATATTAAAGTGTTACTTTAATATTTATTTTATGGTGATGTGTACCCAAGGGAGACATAAGGGGTATTTTAATATATGTTTTATATTACACATCTTTTATCCCACATTGCCCATATGAGTTGAGGGGACCCGTGGGAATAGAATAAAAGGAAGCATTTGTGGCTTCATTAGACAGGTTGAATATGAGAAGAAATTGGTGTGTGAGTTGCAGTTTTGTTCTTGGCATTTGAGGACGTCTATCCTCTCTTGTAACATTCTAGACGTCATTCCCTTGGGGTTTGGCCTTTGGAATTCTTTCTTATTGGCTTTAGTATCAGGCAGTTTAGTTGCATTTCCGGCTACAGGCAGATTTGATATTTTGCTCATATCTTCTTCACTACTTGTCCGACGCTTATGCCGCTTGGAGGGAATGGTATTATGAAGGTAGTGGACTGATTGGAGGACAAAGTATTGTAGCAGCAAGTTCGTAAGCATGGGCTGGAGTATTATGACAATATTGCTGAAGTAATTAGTGAGTTGATAAATCTGCCATGTATTTGGTTTTATGAATTCTGAAAATAACATTTTATTAGCAACAGTTCATTTCCACTTTGCATATTGTTGTAGTTTCTCTCTTGTTTATGTTGTATGATACCAATTCCATGCACGAAACACAACAAACAAATAAACGTTTGATTTCCAGAGTTATAAGAGGTTTTAAGAGGTTGCATGCAAACGGTTTGACAAAATTCATTTCAGCAAATTGGTTTAGTTTTATGGGACATCCAGGGGTGTCCATTACAAATTTTCATAAGAAAGGTAAAGATAAAATAAAATAAAATAAAGAAGAATACTTATGGAAGGGATCATCCAAGAAGAGGAGAGACATTTCCCAGATACAATATTTCAGATGTGATCAGTATGGACACTATGCAATCAAGTGTCCTGATAGAACAAAACAACAAGCATCTTTGGCTAAAGCTAATATAGAACATGATTTTGATAAATTTGTCTTCTACTCAGCATTACCAAGCCAAGTATCAAACAAACTCAAACCCTGGGCGATTGATCATTAAGACACATCAGAGGATTCAGAGAACACTTAGATACTATGGTAGAAGAAATAGACGGAGAAGTAACTGAGTGAAAGTTGAACACCTTAGGAAGAAACTTGGTATGGTAGAAAATGTAAGTCATAATTGAGATAAGTCTTAAATTATTTATTTGTTCTTATGTATATATATTTAAAAGATGCTTAATTTATAAACTCTTTTTTGTCGTGTGCGACTCCATGACTTTATGGGCTCCCTTGTGTACATTACTGAAAGGTGACAGTCTTTCAGATAATTGACACTTGTATTTCACATTGTAAGGTGACAACTTTACAATGATTAGTCTCAATATCCTGATAGATATCATGTGACTTGATATCCGTGGACATGTTGTGATAGTTAGTATCTCTTGAACATTATGGTAGATATCATGAGACTTGATATCAATTGAAATATATTCCTGAACATGCCATGAATTGTTAGGGCAAGACATCATGAGACTTGATGTCAGTGCACATACCATAATTTGATATTTAATGAAGAATTTTATGTGACTTGATATTCTTAAGCATATCATATCTTTTGATATCATGAGTAAGGTGATATTTCTTCTCACAGTAGATGTGTATATTGTTGTGATCTATACTCGGTTAATACCTTATCTTCCCTAGCTAAGAGGGAGTGTTGAACAAATGATAGCTTCGGTTAGATGTAGGAATGATAACCAATTCTATGATATATATACACACATATTTAATTGTTCATAAGTATATCACCATTTGATCTAATCGATTATCATTCTTGCACCCGATCGAAAACATCATTAGGCCAAGTATAATATCGATTTGCATTTAGAGACTATTACTTGTAGATTATTGTTATTTCATGTTCTACACACAATCTCGATCGAGCATTGATTATTGGTGATTTAGATTGGATATTTGTTTGTGCAATATTACATCAGATCTTACTTGATAAGTATTGGTGTTTGTAAAGTCATAACTTGACGTAGGGAGAAAGGGTATGGAAGGGGTAAGGGAGGAATAACTCAGCTTAAACCTACCAACACTCCCCTGCTCAGAGTTACACAGGGAAGCTATACACAAAATCTGATAAACCACAGAGAACATGAGGCCAGATGCAACATATTCATAGGTGTAATTTAGTAATTATTTAACTTCACGTATTCCCAACATGCCTAGCTATGAGGCCTTTCAGGGTGTGGCCATATACAATGAATCAATGAAATTAGAGTCTAAGCTCGATCTCCTATCTTCTACTCTCTAAGAATCTGATCATTTCCTACATCTAACCAAGCTTCTTTTATAGCAAGCTAAGCCACAAGTCGGCTAGTCAATCATTTAATTACATTATAGGTCCAATCTTGGAATAGTAAACCAAAATCCAAGCAAAGGACAGCATAAGATCACACACACTTAAAGATAGGTCCACATGTGTGTTAGGAGTCGCCCTCCAATTGCGCAAGATGCCACATAAGCATAAGAAACTGCGCCAATCGAAACAAGATACCTCGCTGGATGAAAACAATAGAAAACATAGACCACAAAGAATGACACAAAACTCGAGAAATATGGAACATTAGAACTTGCACACTTAGGACAAGGATCTAGGATAGGTCCTCAATAGATATCAATTGTGCACAACAAGAAACCAAAAGCAACAATGCCTACTTCGCGAACAACAGACTAGAATTGAAACAGGAAATATCTTTCGTTGATGCAAGATTGCTCAAGACCCAAGATGCTCCTGCATTAGACACCTAGGGTTAATAAAGAACTAATGTCCACATCAGCATCAATTGTATTTTGACCTGAATCATAAAGATCCAACTCAGCTTGTGTAATCCACGAATTGTCTTCGACTGGTTTGTCTTTCCATTGGACTAGGTATTCCATGTAGTCTTTTCCTTTGGTGTTTTTACTTATTCGGCTATTCAAAATCCTTTCAATGCTATCTATCTTCTGCTTAGGATAATCCAAGTTATTTTTCAGCCCATCATCTAACTCAAAATACTCGAAGATATCTACAATGTTGAAAATATAGGTGAAATATCCATATCTTATGGTAATTCAGCTTCAAAAGCATTTCCATTGTCAAACTTCCTTAGAATCTGACAAGGACCAAACTTCTCCATTTTCAGCTTATTGTAGGTACCAACTAGAAATCTGCTCTTCTTTAGATGAATCATAACCTCGCCTCCAACTTCAAAAGATTTTTGTCTCTTCCTTTTATCTTCTCTCTGTTTGTATATCAAATTATTGTCCTCCAAGTTCATTTTCACTTCGTCATGCAGTGTCTTCATGAAATCTGCAAATTCCTCAACTTCTACACTTCTTTTTGTCTCAAGGTTCAGAGCCCTTAATTCAATAGTTCCCTTAGGATTCATGCTAGTAACAATCTCAAAATATGTCTTCTTTGTACTTCTATTCACAGAATTATTATATGCAAACTCTGCTTGTGCCAAAATCAAATCCCAATTAGTAGGCTTATCTCCAACCAAACATTTCAACAAGTTACTCAAACTTCTGTTCACAACTTCAGTTTGTCCATGTTTTTGTGGATGAAATGTAGAACTAAACCCTAATTTTGTATTTGACTTCCTCCAAAGTGTCTTCTAGAAATAACTAGTAAACTTAGCATCTCTGTCTGAAACAATAGTCTTAGGCAAACCATGAAATCTTACCACTTCCTTAAAAATTAATTCAGCCACATGTACTGCATCAGATGTCTTCTTACAAGGTATAAAATGAGTCATTTTTGAAAATCTATCAACTACTACCTAAATAGAATCATTACCTCTCCGAGTTCTAGGCAATCCAAGAACAAAATCCATACTGATATCTTCTTAAGGCTTATCAGGTTTAGGCAATGGTGAATACAATCCCAAATTCTGACTAGTTCCTTTTGTTGTTTGACAATGTTTGCAACTTCTCACCATCTTTCTGCACAACCTTATAAATCTATGGCCAAAAGTATCTATTCACAATCAACTTTATTGTCTTATCAATCCCAAAATATTTCTCCTTCATGATGTTATCTCTCATAGATCCTCTAGGTATACACAACTGAATTCCCTTAAATAGCATGCCTTCCTGAATGAAATAATCAATCCACTTATCTCTCACCATTTGATCTTTACAAGCTTTCCAAGGTTTTGCAAAATTAGGATCAGTTTCATATAAATATTTCAAATCATTAAAACCAAGTACTTGAACTCTCATTTCTGTCAGCAAATTCCTCCTTTTGCTCAAAGCATCAACAACTTTGTTTAAGTGTCAACTCTTCTACTTTAATGAAAAAGAAAAGTTCTGCAAAAACTCAACCCACTTCATGTGTCTTTGATTCAACTTGTTCCGACTTCCCCAATTTTGCAAAGCTTTGGGGTCGGTATACAACACAAAATCTTTAGGCATAAAATAATGTTTCCATTTCTTCAAAGATTGAAAAATAGCATAAAATTCTTGATCATAAACTGAATATTTTCTCTTAGCATCATTCAACTTTTCACTAAAGAAAGCTAGAGGTCTTCCTTCTTGAATCAAAACAACCCCAATGACACTTACACTCGCATCACATTCAACTTAAAAGCTTTACTGAAATCAGGCAAAGCAAGTGTAGGCAACTTTGCAAAAATTTGTTTCAATGTTTTAAAACTCTTTTGTGCTCCGTGTGTCTATTTGAATTCCTTTTTGTCTCCTCTCATAATCTTAGTCATAGCATTACAAATAGAATTGAAATTTTTGATAAATTTTTTATAAAAACTTGCCAATCCATGAAATGATCTTACCTCTCCAACATTCTTAGGTGTAGGCAAATCAAGAATAACTTTTACCTTTTTAGGATTCATCTTCAAACCATCAGCTGAAATGACAAAACCAAGGTACAAAATTTCTTTCTTCATGAGTGAACATTTCTTTAAATTAATCAACCATTTCTTGTCCTTCAATTTCTGCAATACTTGTCTGATATGCTTAAGATGTTCCTTTTTTAGTTTACTAAATATCAAAATGTCATCAAGATATACAATTACAAACTTACCCAAGAATTTCTTCAGGACTTCAGTCATCAGCCTCATAAAAGTACTAGGTGCATTAGTTAAACCAAAAGGTATAACCAATCACTCAGACAAAACCTTCATTAGTCTTAAAAGTAGTTTTCCAATCATCTCCTTCTCTAATTCTGATCTGATGATATTCACTTTTCAAATCAATCTTTGTAAAATTCTATGCTTCACTCAAACTGTTCATTATGTCATCCATCTTAGGCAAAATAAATCTATATTTCACTTTTATCTTGTTTATGGCTTTAGAATGAGTGCACACTCTCCATTCTCCATTCATTTTAGGTGCTAACACAACAGCTACTGCACAAGGACTCAAACTTTCACTAATCAAGCCTTTCTCAAGCAACTCTTGCACATGCCTATTCAATTCAACCTTTTCGTTAGGGGTCAATCTATGCAGTGCTTTATTAGGCAAACTAGCTCCAAGTATCAAATCCATACAATGACTTATGCTTCTCATAGGAGGTAAACCATTAGGTACATTATCAGAAGTAATGTCTTGAAACTTTGCCAACAAAGACTCAATCTCAGGTGCATGTTCTAACTCATCTTGTTTCTTAGTCTTTCTAGGAATCAAAGCAAAACAACCATTTTGTTCTTTCACTTCTCTAGCAAATTGATTACCTTCAATCAAGCATACTCTGATTGTGGTACAATGATTCTTATCAAGTTTTTCTACTGAAGGCAACAAGATTTGTTTCTTTTCGTCAATCCAAATAGTATACTGATTCGATCTACCATCATGCAAAGCTTGTTTATCATACTGCCAAGGTCTATCCAAAAGAATATGACAACAATCCATAGGCACAATATCACACAAGACTTTGTCATGATAATTCCCAATTTTGAATCTAACAAGGCATTGCTCACTTACAAGTAATTTATTCTCTTTTTGGATCCAAGCAACATGATAAGGCTTAGGATGTCTCAATTTCTGCAACTGCAATTTGTTAACCAGCTCCTCAGATGCCAAATTATCAGAACTTCCACTATCAATGATCACCTTGCAACATTTTCCAGTGATTTTACATCTGGTTTTTGAACAAACTTCTTCTCAGAATAGGTTCTCCATCAACTTCTTCATTCCACAAGATCCTTCTCACTCCTTCACATCCCCAAGTGGAAGATTCTTCCATTTTGTCGGATAATCTAGAGTGGCCTTGTGTTCCTTAGCTTTTTCCCTCACATTTGAGCTTACTTCAGGTTCTAGAAACAATTTCCCCTCAACATCAAGTGGTAGCAGCTCTAGGGATAACCTGTTGCCCAAGCGCCTTCTTCAGACATGACACTTGAAATTTTTTGTATATTCTATTCTTCAGAAATTGCAGCTTATATTCAACTTTGTCAATCCTTCCTATGATCTTGTACGGTCCATAGAATTTTGATTTTAACTTACCAACACGATTTTCTTTTGAGTGAAGATTGTCAATAGTGCTGTAGCCTCAGAAATACCATGTTTCCCACCTCAAAAACCCTCTCAGATTGGTGGCAATCAGCCTACAAATATTTCTGGTTTTGGGACTGCTGTAGGTTCTCTGATTGCCTTCGTAATGTCTAAGCTTTGCCAAATAAAAACTTTTGCCCCTGGTACTCTACCATCCGAAAGAGTCAAATCCATGAACAAAATAACATCATGACCATAGAATTCAAAGGAGTCATACCATAGACACGGAGAAAGTAGAATTTTAGCAATACTCTCCAAGTTATAGCCACTTGACCCATGCTGTTCACTTTCCTCTAAAATGGCTCCTTAAATAATCTTCTATCCAATTGTGCACTTCTTTTGTTTGCCTATTAGATTGAGGATTATAGCTAGTGCTTGGGGTCAGTTCAGTACCTGTCAAACAAAGAGCACCTGCTAAAACAAGCTGATATACCTGCTTTTCCTGTCACTTACATTATTCCTTGGTAGCTCATGAAGTCTAAAAGTCTCTTTTAAAGAACAGATCAACAACTCGTGGAACATTGTATTCTGAAGATATAGCACAAAGGAGCATGTATTATGATCCTGTCTGTCAGCAGTTACATAGATACAATCCTTACCTTGCACCTTTGATAGGCGTATGATCAAATCTATGGAGGTACTTTCCCATTTCTAATTTGGAATGGGCTGGGGCTGCAAGAATCCAGCTGGATTACATGCTTTGTTTTGTTTTGTTGGTAAACCAAACACTCCCTAACATGATTCAACATATCATTTTTGAATCCCTTCCATGAAAAACCTACTCTTGCTTGTATGTCTTGTAGTAACCTGGATAACCAGTGCATGATGTGTGATGGTATGCACTCAAAGTTGTCTCTTTCCCTTTGATTTTGGTGCAAGATATATCCAATTTTGTAGAGGACGAGCTCATCAACCACCTTAAACCTGTTATTTTGCAACTTCCCATCCTAAATGTTATTAGCAATTGCATTGTTAGCAAATTCAGCTATTATGGAAGCCTTCCAATCAATAGATATCAGCTATAGAACAGAACTAAGGTTTCCTAGAGAATGCATTGGCTACTAGTGATGTCCCCTTTCTGAAATAAGATTTGATAATAAATAATAATATTATTAAAATATAAAAGGAGTGTAAATAATATTAGAATAAAAATATAAAAGAGTTAAGTTAAAAATTTAATTGAGTTTAATGAATCGTCAAAGTAATGAAATGAAAATGTGTGACTCCCTCAAACATGAGATATAAAAGAGAGAAGAGATTTTCATTTGGAAGGGGACAACGAGAAAGGAAGAAAGAAGGGAGCATGGGAACCAAGGAAGGAGCAATAGAAGAAGATTGGTAGTGGAAAGAGTTGATGAAGATTTCCAACTCTTTCATAAGGTGGTATTAATGAGAGATTGTGACTTTTTAAAAGATCATTAGGGATGGAGGGTTGTGAATCAGAAAAAGATATATATGATAATCAGAAAAGTGAAAAGCGAATTAGGGAGAGAGAGAGAGAGAGAGAGAGAGAGAGAGAGAGAGAGAGATATGACAATGATTAAATGTTTATTATATTAAATATCTAATTAACGAATGCGACATGTCTTGTCATGGCTTATTCTCAATTTAAATAAGAGGTCGCTGCCATTTGGAGAACACATGCCAGATACAATGGTAGTGCTTAGTACATTTGTAGCGATCCTCAGAAAACAACATGGTATCAGAGCCGCTTGCAAATTTAAGGAGTTTATAACATTGAGACAAATAAAACT
The DNA here is from genome assembly GCA_028749045.1 of Cupressus sempervirens. Taxonomy (NCBI): domain Eukaryota; kingdom Viridiplantae; phylum Streptophyta; class Pinopsida; order Cupressales; family Cupressaceae; genus Cupressus; species Cupressus sempervirens. The sequence goes on from CM053787.1 coordinate 160,890,726, forward strand.
TGCAGGTCGATTGATGAATGAAAGGTGTGAGAAGACAGTATTAAATAATATGAATCCCTTACGAATGCCTGCTAAGTAGAACACACGAGAGATTTAGCAATACACCAAACTTATAGAGGTGTTTATTTCATAATAAGACCAGATTCAACTAATCCTTTGTTTCAGACATCCAATAATTAATAGAGATAAAAAAAAAGAAAAAAGAAACAATAGGAGGAAGATTAGAAGACAATGATCTTGATGCGACGATCTTTGGAGGATTCTAATTAGAAGCTAATATGATCCAATCAACATCGAGTCTAAAACATAATTTACCCCAATCATCGATAAATGGAGAAAATATATCACTTTGGATATAGTATTGGTTGGCATATATTGAGCGATAATAAGTGTATACATAGATAGAGAATTTGTGGAATATAGAGGAATATAGAGGAAAAGCGATTCAGAAAGCATGAATAATAGAGGGTGGTTAATACAAAGGACATATAGTAAGAGTATTGTTTCAGACTACAATACATTAGCCATACATAGAGGCATTGTTCTTTAATATAGAAAGCATATTCTGCATACAAGTAGTCGATAGCTCTTACTTTCCGTAGAGTATCACATGATCAAAAGAAGAAACTATGAATCTTATGAAGGGTACACACTACTCACTATCACTGTTGTTGGGTGGATCACAAGAACATAGAAAAATATATGTTGGACCATATCTTGACAACAAGCCTTTCATATATCTCTAAAGATATTAACCAATAATATCCAAGGAGTGACATGAATGTATCATAAACTTTGAGTATCTCAATATATCCTAAATGAAAACGTTCAATAAAGGATCTATAGCAGAGGAGGGAAGCTTGCAGTGAATGTGAAATGGAGGCTTTACAAAGATAAATGCTGAAGAAGCGTTTAGACACATATCATCAAATAGGAATTAACTAAGTCTTCCATTCAAGCATTCTGCAAAGAAAGAGGATTGGGGTAAGGGAGAAATAGATATACTCAGTGGGAAACAGTAAGTTGGCACATTTATAGTCACCAAAGAGGGATAAACTATGAAGAACAAATAGTGAAAGAGAATATAGTGAACTAAGACAACAAGAATATAGTTGCAAAAGTATAATCAAAAGAGGAGCGACATTATTTTAAAAGGATCAAACGATACACTCATCAATGATATTGCATGCAACAAAGACATTAAGTGTTTAGTCAACCATGAGGCCATGTTATTCGACAAGGTAAGACTGTGGGATGTTTGGTAAGTATTTTATGTCCCATGAATTAGTAATTAATACTAATGTTAGTTTGTATATAATGTATTAAGTCAAGCATTTCTAAGATGGGATTGGTAATGGAATAAAAGATAAATAGACAATTTATATAAATAATGTTCATTTATGAAAAGGTACGAGGAATATTTTTTGTCCCATGAATAAGTATTTAATACTAACGTTAGTTTGTGTATAATGTATTAAGTCAAGCACCTCTAAGATGAGATTGGTAATGGAATAAAAGATAAACAAAACAATTTATATAAATAATGTTTATTTAAGAAAAGGTATGAGAAATATTCGACTTCTAGTGAATCTCATATCCTTTGTAGAGTTATTCTAAGACGACCTAATAGAAGGGGTCATTAAAAGTAATAAATAATTGTTTTACGATTGCAATATTAATGCCTAATGGCATGAAAGACTAAATAAAAGGATATTGATGTACATTTAAGTATTTATCCTTCAATATTTTATTTGATTAATCAATGTAGTCTCTCTCTTATTTGTATATACTATAAGAGCTTTCCTTCGAGAATGTTCTTGCAGGAAAAGGAGGAATGATATCAAGTTCAAAGGGAGCATAACACTCCATCAGAAGCATTAGTGGATGAGGAGCTCAGGAGATTGAGATTCAAAGGGAGCTTGACATTTCATTAGAGGCAACCTTGAAAGAGAGGGAATAGATAGAGAATATGATTAAGTCAATCCTTGGTGATCTCGGTCATATTGATTCAGAGGGAGTAAACCATGTTGAGATGGAATCACTAGTGATCAATAAATTGTAGTAGTCAAGAGGACCGTGATTCATGAATATACCTTGTGACTATGTAATTGTAATGGGCCTACCCCCTGTGTACATCACGAGGAAGTGACGACTTCCAAATGATGTCACTTGTATTTGCAGAAGTTTTCTATTATGATGGATATCTTATGATGTCTATGCAGATCATAATAGATTATACTTTGCATGGTGGATGTTTATATGGTAAGCATTATGAGAATGCGTGTGCACATACCTTATAAACTTTTTTTGAGTACATGGTGAATTTTATGCATATTGATATTCTGGAAGGCCATTACACATAGAGTACTTGGTGAATATTACGCGTCTTGATGTTTTGGAAGGCCATTACTCACAGAGTACTTGGTGAATATCACACGATTTGATGTTCTAGAAGGCCATTACTCATAGTATTTGGTGAATATCTTGCATCTCAAAATTTTGCAGGCCATTACTCAAATAGTATTTGTTGAATATCATTGATATTTTGAGAGGCCAATACTCATGATCTCAGATGTGATATCAAACATTTTTGAGTAAATGGTGAATATCATGTATTTTGGGAGACCAATACTCATGATATCAAATCTTATTAAGTATTTAGTGAATATCATATGTTGATATTCTGGGAGACCAATACTCTTGATATCAAAATGATGGATATCTTTTGATCAAATATATCTTTAATCTTGCTAACTTGATATTACTTCGAGGTAATATGTGTGTTTATCCTCCCTAGCTAAGAGGGAGTGTTGATGTTTGGTAGCTTTTGTTGGATAAACCTATAAATAGTTATATATGAGATATAATATATACAAGTTTATTGTTATATGAGAGAAATTGATATAATACGACTAATTAAATGTTTTATATTAATTATCTAATTAACGAATACACATGTCCCATTCATGGTTTATTCTCAATTTAAATAAGAGGCCACTGCCATTTGGAAAACACATACCGGATACAATGACAGTGCTTAATACAATTCTCTCTCTTGAAGCATCACAATCTAAAACAAAAAAAACCAAGAATTTTGGAATAGCTAAAATTGGAAATGAACTCATGACTTCTTTGAGCTTGTCAAAAGCTCTTTGTATTGCATAGCTCCAAGAGAAAGCTCCTTTCTTTGTAAAATTTGTCAATGGGCCTACAAGCTATGAAAACTCCTTCACAAACCTCCTATGCTAGATTAAAAGTTCCACAAATATCCTCAGGTCCTTGGTCTTGGCCAATCTTGAACATTTGGATCTTCTCCTCGTCTACGCTAAACTCTTGGGCATTAATCTAAGCCCTAAATATAATATTCCGATTAAACCAAACTTGCATTTGAATACTTTGGAATAGAACAAATACTACTCAAGTATGCCAAGGACTTCATCCATGTGCTTCAAATCATCTTCTCATGTGTTACTGTGAATCGAAATGTCATCAAAGAAAATCAATTTCTCAATTGAAAAATAAAGTGCTGATTCATGCATGACTAAACGGTGATAGGTGCAATGGTCTACCAAAATGGCATGGTGAAGAACTCATAGTGACATTTGAAGGTTGTTTTGTGTACATCCGCCTCTCTAACCCTTGTTTGATGATAGCTTGACCTTGAGTCAATCTTGGAGAAGTGCATCGCACCACAAAGCTCATCTATCAACTCATTTATCTTGGGTATTGTGTAGCAATTCTTGATTGTCTTTTTTTTAGGGCTTAATAATCGATGCACATCCTCATAATCTACAAATGAAGCAAATGGTTTGGAAATATTGTTTTGTCACCCAAGAACAATGACCTGCAAACTGAATAATCTTCACAATCAAGATAAGCAACACAGAGATGCTATTCCACTAATACGAGAAATAATTAAACTGAGATAGCATACAACATAGACACCTTTTATATATAATAAGCAAGGTAATTTTGATATCCCCTTCCAAAAGTAAATTTAGTATTAATTTATAATAAAGCTAAATATCAAAAAAATAATTGATAAATATTAATGATAATGATCAATATTATAATAATTAATGTAATACTCATATTAATCTATCAATCTATAATATAATAGATATGTCTGCGAATGTTATTTGGCAAGAATAATACTATGAATATTCCCTTAGAAATGGAGGATAGTGAATGGTTAATACAGAGCAGCGATTATATTCCCTAATATCAGCAATTAACGACAACACCCTTATTGATAATCTTGTAAATGACTATTGTTAATTATATGATAGACAATAGCTATAAAGAGAGACTAAGGATGCAGTTCTTCAGATGACTAATGACTCAAAGAAAAAGTATTTAGAAAGAACAAATAACCTTTATTATTGAAGGAAGCTTGGTATTGCTAAGGAATGTCAATGTCATCGGATACAATAACACTATCAATACAATTAGGGTGCAATTAAACACAAGTAACAAGAAGGGTGAAGAAATTGGTCAATGGACATAAGTTGATTTGATCATAGCATTTATCAATGATTACGATAATCAAGCATTGATTATGAATGAAGGTGGCATGAAAGAATATGACTAGTATAAGGGAACATGTCTCTTGGAACACGACTTACCAACCTGCCAACAAGATATAAAAGGCCATTCATAATCATTCATTCAAGGGGAAGATAAGAGAGGAATATAAAAGTAACGCTGGAAGTGACAGTCACCACAATTTGATCTTAAGAGGACTATATGAACTCTAAGATAACTCAATATTGTTTCTACATTATAGTAGACTATACTGAATATATTTATATATGAAAATAAATACAAAGACTGTTATAATGTACGTGTGTTTATATACACCATAGTTCCAAGAATCACAACGATTCATGCGATTTGGCGATTCGATTCAAGCCAAATGATTTTTTTTGAATTGGTGAATCGAATCAGCGATAAAGGGTTAATGAAATAAGTTACTCACTGAATTTCAAGGGTTTTTTAAATTTGCCGATTTGTGGCCGATTCGATTCTGATTCATGGCCGATTCATGATTCCATTCGGCCTTGCCGTTTCCAATTCGATTTAGATTCTTGTTACTTTGATATATACACACATAAGCAAATATATGTTTGAATAATCTGTATTATATATTTAAATGATCTAACATATATCATAAGAATAATATTAGAATTATTTATATTGACTCTCACTCCTATTACTATTTTCCTAAGAAAGAAAGACTTAATTGTTACAAAGGAGAGCTTGTATAAATCCAAGCAATGGATGTTTGTCCCAAGATAGGGTAGGGATCAATGACCCTGAGTGCCTTGTGAGAAAAGTCCCAAGAAATGCTAAAGGCTTGGATTTTTAACTTTGAGGGAATCCATTGCAAGTTGGTATCTAGGCAACTTGGATAACACCTACTCCTTCCATCATCGAGTTGGAATAGTAATAGGGAAAATATGAATGATAAGAATTTGTACATAGTTATAAACAACTTAGTTAATAAGATAAATAACTAATCCTATTAGGAAACATTACAATCCAAACCCTAATCGAGAAAAATAGGATAGATAAGTCCCAACATGGGACATTACAAGTGGTATCAGAGCATGATGCTATTCTGTAGGGTAAGAGATTAAATAAGGAAACATTCTAAAGGGAATCTAAGAATATGTGCACTATGTGTATACTCTATGTTCTCATGTACCAATTGTGTAAATCGCGTCTTCATGCATCAATTTGTATAATTTGTATTTTCATGTATCCTATGTATGCTTTGTGTCTTCACATATTCATGCATAAGTTTACAAGTGCTAAATGAAACATGTAATTGCTTGAGGACACACGATTTTGGGAGCGTAGGATTGTGATATCCCCTTCCAGAAGTAAATTTAATAATAATTTATAATAGAATTAAATATCAAATAAATAATTGATACATATTAAGGATAAATCAATCTAATACACATGTTAGTCTATTAATCTATAATATAATTTAAATCAAATATCATATTATGGCATCAGCCAAAGGAGGACGGATATATCTGTGAATGTTATTTGGCAAGTATAATATTGTGAATATTCCCTTAGAAATGGAGGATAGCGAATGGCTAATACAAAGCAACGATTATATTCCCTAACATCAGCAATTAACGGAAGCACCCTTATCGATAATCTCGTATATGACTATTGTTAATTATATAATAGACAATAGCATGAAGAGAGACATGATCTGATTCTTTCGATGACTAAAGATTCAAAAATAAATAAGCATGTAGAAAGAACAAATAACCTTTATTATCAAAGGAAGCTTCGTATTGTTAAGGAATGTCAATGTTACCGGATTCAACAACACTATCGATACAATCAGGGTCTGACTAAACATAGGTAACAAGAAGAGGGAAGAAATTAGTCAATGAATAGAAGTTGATTCAATAATAGCATTTATCAACAATTACAATAATCAAGCACTGATTAAGTATGGAGGTGGCATGAAAGAAATGATTAGTATAAGAAAGGGAAACATGTTCCTTGGAACGTGACTTACCAACCTGCCAACAAGATGTAAAAGGACATTCATTATAGTTCATTCAGGGGAGAAGATTAGAGAGGAATATAAAAATAACACTGGCAATGTCAGTCACTGCAATTCGATCTTAAGAGGACTATATGAACTCTAAGATAACTCAATACTGTTTCTACATTACAGTAGACTATACTGAATATATTTAATTATGAAAATAAATACAAAGACTGGTAATAACGTACGTGTGTGTACACACACACACAAGCAAATATCTATGTTCCCCCAAGTTACTGTGACGGGTTTTCGGGACGACATTTTTTTTTTGGTGATTTTGGAGATTGGGGGGGGAAGGGAACTGCTATATATATAGGGAAATTTTAAAATATACACTGAAATTTGCAAATATACATGTTATTCATACGAAACTAAGTATAAAGCATGTCTTTTAAACATTTTAGAACCTTAACATACACTATTTGAATACCATCTAGGAAATAATGATCGATTTCAGTACTCAATTGTCAATATGCATATCAATATGTGAACAAAAATATTTAAATATAAGTTTAGCATGAACAATATTATAAAAATCTGAAAATCTAAATATGCCCAAAGGCTAGAGGGCTGCCATAAAGTCTCATGATCATGTTCAAGTTTTTTTGTTTACTTTTTTTTTGTTTTTGCTTTGCATAAATCAGGACGACCGACTGTCACCAGTATGGTTGGGGGATGTTTGGACGTCCCTTTTCTATACTAAGGATGGCTTGTCGTTCCCTTTTTCCGTCCCAGAGGTCCCCAAGTACCGGGGATGTCTCCTGCAATTTTTGCCAATCTAGGGACAACGGGGGGATGTCCCTTTCTCGAAAACCTTGGCTTTTTGGGTGGGGATACGTCCTCGCGGTATGTAGGTAAATATCTATCTATCCATCTATCTATCCGTCTATCAATTAATAAGAATAATGTCTGAATAATCTCTATTATATATTTGAATGATTTAATATATATCATAAGAATAATGTCAAATTGTTTATATTGACACTCAATCCGATTGTTATTTGGCTAAGGGAAGACTAAAGTGTTACCAAGGAGGGGCTTGTATAAATCCAAGCAATGGATCTTTGTCCCAAGATAGGGTAGGGATCAGCCTTGTGCGCAAAGTCTCAAGAAAGGCTAAGGGCTTCGATATGTAAACTTTGAGGGAATCCATTTCAAGATAGTCTCTAGGCAACCTAGATAACACCTAATCCTTCTGTCATGAAGCTGGAATATAGTAATAAGGAAAGTATGAACAGTAATTATTTGTACAAACAACTGAAATTTAATAAGATAAATAGCTAATCCTATCAGGGAACATTACAATCAAAACCCTAATTGAGAGAATTAGAATAAATTAAGTCCCAACAGGGGGACATTACAATAATGATGTATGTGAAATTTAATAAGATAAATAACTAATCCTATCAGGGAACATTACAATCAAACCCTAATTGAGAGAATTAGAATAAATTAAGTCCCAACAGGGGGACATTACAGTAATGATGTATGTGAAATCTAATAAGATAAATAACTAATCCTATTAGGGAACATTACAATCAAAACCCTAATTGAGAGAATTAGAATAAATCAAGTCCCAACAGGGGGACATTACAGTAATGATGTATGAATTATAACAACATACGACTAAAGTTAAAAGCATAATGCACGATATCAAATGCTAAGTGGCTATATTCTAATAATGAGATATGGCCCCATCATAAGGGAAATCTAGAATGCCACCTATGACTAAGTAAACTTAATCCACGTGAATATAACAAAACCACATTCATACCAACACTCACCTGTAAGTGTAACTCAGGGAGATGAAAACATCATGCAAATGATGTATAACTGTTTGATGCAAAATAGGTTTTGGCAACAAGGCCATGTTAGATACCCATGCACAATTACAATGCAATGCAATCCCTCAGAAATGGACAAAAGGAGAAAAACCCCCTGGGAGAAAACTCCTCTCGAAAAAAGAGAACGCAAGCTCCCCATAACAAGAGGCACATGGAGAACATTTCTACTTCAACTTTTTATTTAGTTAGAAAACTCAACACGTTTTAAAACTATTCAGTTCATTCCTTTCCGACTGCACCTTACGTGCTCATACAAAGAATAGTGCATCACACGTCTCTAATCCTCATTTCCTCTGTGCTTTCGATTATAGCATAGACAATCATTTCATTTAACCAGAGATGAGTTTTCTACATCCTATTTTAGTGGAGTCTACACATCATATTTATTGGTGGACTTGTACAACTTAAGTCTGGCCATTATGGTTATGCAGAATATATTGATTCAGTGATTGATGGCTATATCTGTTTTTATTTGCTGGTCTGTTAGTAAACTGCTTGTTGATTCTGGGCACCTGACTTGTGTATTGCTTTTAACAGTCTGGGAAAAGATCTCTTTTTCCAGGGATTTGGGTGCAATGAAAGTGATTTGTAATAGACATCTTATCCGAAATCAACAATTTCCTTTCATACGATCTGCTGATGAGTACTATGTCCTAAGTCTCTTTTTGTGTTTGAATAAAACTACTTTTCATCTGCTCAATTTAATCTGGTAAGTGATGTGGAAACTTTGACTGGCAACATACCCAGTGCAGATCATGTATGAATTATCTCCTTGTCGCTTGTAGTAAAAGACTTTCAATATCTTTTGTGGATAACTCGTTGCTTAATTTAAGTTCTCTTTGAACAAGAAGAGTAAATCCTGCCTGTGCCACACTCCCATTCTGGTGCACTTGAGAAACTAGATGCCAAGGTCTAATTGTCTGCATCAAACCCATCAACATTATCATGTACACATACATATAATTAAAAGATGACCATGATCATTCGGGGAAATGATGTATTCAGCCTGATATAATTGGAATGTAAGATGTATGCCTCATAATAAGTTTGTTTCATTTATGCTATAATTCCTTTGAATAATACGTTTTCTGAATTGTATTGCTTTAGTATGAATAACGAACTAGTTATGAGTGTTATGAAGAGTTTCTGATAGCTAAACAAAGGTTTGTTGAGTAGAGTTCAAATGTTGATAACTCAGAGTAGGAAATCTAGTTGTGTAATTTTCTTGGAAATCATGCAGCGGAAAGCCATAAATAAAAGAAAATTTGAGCCTCAAGTCATCCCCGTCGATGATCTCCCATTTTCATACTGCACAGACTCAATAATCCCTGTAATGAGGTCAGTAGAATTGTTATGTCTCTAGATGAGTTGATGGTCATGTCCATTCAATAGATTATAATTAATCCTTAAGAGCAATTCTTTAACATATACTTCCAGCCTAAGTCACAAGGTTCACCGAATTTTCGGCTCCAAGTTCGAAATTCGGCAAACTTAAGAAAATGTAAAAAATCGTATAAATTTGTAACAAATTCGTATGGCTAGTCTATTACAATAATAGATAATTGTCTATTATTAGTTAATGGTAATCTATTGTAAATATCTAGTTAGCTTTAGTTAGCTTTCACATTTTTAGCTTTATCTGTTAGAATAGAATATTTCTATTCTTTTTGATAGTTTCCTAAGGAAACATCGCTTTATTCTTTTGTATATATAGATCTCTCGGTCTCTGTTAATAACAAGCAAGATTTTTACAAATTAATTTGTAATATAGTCAACCACTGTCATTTCAGAAAAAAATGTATTTTATTGTAAAGATTTTTAGGGTTTTCAACAAATTTTTTTAAATAAAAAGACACCTCTGTTAACAGGAAATGCATCCAAGTTTATACAACAGCTAGGGTCAACTGTGGGGGCCATTATTTGCGATCCTGTCTGCAAATCACTGTGGGGCTGCCTCTTGTATGTCGCTGCAAAGTTGAAAATTGTCACAGGACATGAGTTGCTAGGAGTTGATGCACATTCTCTTGCATAACTCTGTTCACTCGATGTCTCCGGAATAATCGGCAAAATCTTCTGCGAATGGCATCAGCAACGTTTCCATCCCTATCCATGGCTTCCATTTCTCTCCGTCGCTTGTTTCATTTTCAGACAACCATAGGCAACGTGATTTTCTACGTTTCGAGAGTATTTGATTTTAGGTTTAGTTTATAGTTTTAAACTTTTATTATTGTGTTTTATTACTGTTATTAATATATATTTATTTATCGAATATCAAAACATTAAAACATGTCAATTATATTTTTATATTGTATAGTAATGAATAGCATTTACTTATATTATTTATTATTATTTATCAATGTTTATATTATTTTATATTATTGTGTATTTTAATAATAAATAAACATGTCAATACTTATATTATTTTATATTATCTATAAATTATTAAAACATATAATAATAAATTAGGCGAATTTAATGTCGAAGTTTTTTCCGATATTTTTGACTTGTTGAACTTCATCCGAACTTCATAGTTGTCGAACTCGAACTCAAACTCAAACTCGAACCTTGTGACTTAGCTTCCAGCATTGCTGAAATGTTCAAAGCTGTTTCAAGCACAAAGAGAAATGGGGTTGGCAGATGTAGGTGACAATCTGATATTTGTATTTTAGAATGGCCAAATACTGATTTCAGTTTAGTTTCACAATTAGATGCTTTCATGCAAAGAATGAAGTCTCTATCAAAGACCTCGAATCCAAGCAGAAGGCTTCTTGATGCTGTAAGGGATGGTTAAGCCGCCTTAAGCGTATTGAAAAAGGACAGGAAATTTCTTGAGGGGATTAAAAATTTCTTAAAATTGAATTCCATGCTCTGTTGCTGCTATAGTTTTCAAACTACCAAAAATAAAATCAGGATCAATTTGTATGAAGTGTCCACCGATATTTGTGTCCAGTGATCACATTCATAGTGGATTTATATGGTAATATAATATTTGTCATTGTACTCCAGACAGATCAAAACTTAGTAACATTAATCTTTTGAGCCTTACAATTCAAGGAAACTTAAATAGAACTTATACAAATTACCATAGTAAATCTCACATAAGAGTACCAAGGCTGTATAAGATACTTTCGAATAACTTCCTCCCTGAGACAAATAGGCCTCCACATCCTCCAAGAGAAACACTAATGCAAATCCTACTTCAAAAAGACAAAATGAAGACGAGCTATTGTTGTTGCAAACAAAATTCAAACAGAAACCCATATAGTCAATTCAAAATATTTTGAAGTGAAAATGGTAGGGTTCAACTCATGTCCTATGAGAGATGCTTGGGTATTTAGCCAAAATTTATTCTATTGCAATAAATATGCAAGCATGAGAATGATGGGCAAAATAGTGCCAGAAAATACTTTCAGATGTTTTAGTGATTGATATTTTCATTGTGTGGGGCCAATGTTCTTAAAAGACTTCACAAACATTTTGGATGGGAGAAACTTGAAAGGATTACAGCTGAGGGCTGTTATGGGTATATAGCACTATATTATTGATTTGAAAGCTTGTTGGAATTGAAAATTCAGCAAATTGCCAAATGGAGGAGATGCCGTGGAAAAATCTTCTGTGGAAAAATGTTAAGGCATCAGGGACATAAATACACCTAAAACATTCGTGTATCTTACAATGAAGACATATGCTTGCTATGATTGAACTATTGTCATAACAGCAAGTATGCTTACTGTAAGTTGACTGTTTCATTGAGCTGTTATAAAGACTTTCACCTTGGCTGTTTAGGCCAGGAGGAAGAGCATAAAATATAGTTGACATTATCTATAGGTTAATCTTATGGGATACATCATTTATACATGAAAATTGACATGCTCTGTGCAATGCAAATTTGAATCACTTGCATGTGCATCAAAAAACACTTGTAGCAAATCAAGAAAAAGTAATCAGAAGAACCATATGCTCCTAGTCAACCTGGATGTCATAATTCCTTGTGGCCACCTAAAGCCAGAAATCATATAATGATTGGATTCTAGTATGGGAGGAAAAACACAATCAACAAGCTTTCTTAATTTGCCATCTAAAAGCCCCAATATTAAAATACTTTTTCTCCATATTCTCATTCCCATCCACCTGTTGCTAATTTTGATTCGGGTTAGGGTCATGTTCTCCTCCAGCCCCTTTGTCTTGGGTATGATGGTAGTTTTAACAAAAAACCTGTGTCACAGAATTGTTTCTCATTTTGTGGATTTTGAGTTTTGTGCCATATGCTTATTTGTCTATGGGCACTTGTTTGGATTTACTACCATTAATATTTTTAGCTTTTGCCTTTTGTTTCAGATTCTCTATTTTTGGTTAGCAAAGTTCATGTATGACTGTCATATAACTTTAATATACTTTTGAGACCCATTGAGCTCTTGTTGTTGTTGTGGACAGCAATGATAATTTCTTTCTTTCTTGATATCTTTGCATAAATGTCTTTATTCTTTAAAACCAGAACTAAATATCTCAATAATTATATAACTGATAATTTTGTCATACATTCCCTGATGCAGTTTATCTATTGAAGTCTGGCTTCACTATCTACTAGCTGCGTTTCTGTAAATTCATTGTAATAACTTGATATATCTTGTTATAGGTCATTGATCTGTGAACTTCTTGATCATAGCTTGTCTCTCATCAATTGGTAATAACTTGCTGTTGGTATGACACAGGGCTAAATATATAGTTGATACATTCAAGGCTCTAAACTGCAAAAATACTGGTGGCAAGGAGTGGCTACTGTCTCTGCGGAATTTACCTCTTGAAGAGTCAATGGAGGCTCTCTGTACCTTGCCTGGAGTAGGCCCAAAAGTAGCATCTTGTATTGCTCTTTTTTCTCTAGATCAGCATCATGCCATTCCTGTTGATACACACGTGTGGCAGGTGAGTGTTAATTTATGTAAGAAAGTTCATTTTGTAACAAGTCTGGCATGTTTTGGCTGAGAAAGATAACAGAACAGAGTCCAAAGATTTTGATGTATGTTTAATTCCTGCACTCAAATACACCAGATTGCCATGCAATACATCACTCCTGAACTATCAGGTGAACGCTTGACTTCAAAGCTGTCCCAGAAGGTCTCCGAAGCATTTGTGAGTAAGTTTGGTAAGTATGCAGGGTGGGCTCAAACTGTACTTTTCATTTCTGAGCTATCTTCTCAGCAAGCTATCCTACCTCAACACTTGCGTACTGTCAAGGAGCCAAAAGTGAAGACCAAACAGAAAAAAGGTTCTCTCAAGGACAGAGATGAGTGAGGGGCCAAGAACAATCAAAGTGCATCCATTCAGATTGTTCAATCTAATGGTTTTCTTATCTACTCTGGCAGAGGCACAATAAGCTTCACTAATTGTTGTTGACACCTTATATTTTCTTTCTCCCAAGGAAGTTGCTGAAATCGGTAGAAATTGAAAAGCTCTGTTTGGCTGAAAAATCAGTCAGTATTCTACCAATTAATTTTACAATTAGAAAATGATTGCTCCTTGATTTTTTTCTTTCTATTAAAGTGATATTTGTTTGCTATACTTTAAAGAGAATTTCCTCTAATTGACTCGTGTAGTTGAGGACAGAGAAAGCTACAAGTAGGTGGATGGATGGGCAAGTTACTTTATACAGACAGATACATCCACATGGCAATAATTACAAACAATACATATTTGATTTTCTCAAAGGTCAATATATCCATCATCCACCACCTTCACTTGTACATTGTTCTTCTTAGATGAGAGTTTGTTTTAGCTTTGCATGGAATTGTGGCCCAAATATTTTACAAGAGGACCAAGTGTCAATATTTAAACATTCTTACACGAAGGTATTGTTGATGGGAGTTTTGTTCTACTACAATATGCAAAATCAAATACTTAATGTTTCAAGGATAAACACCAAACATTCAACCCTCTCTTGATATAAGGCCATCTCTCATGCTAAGCTTGCAAAGTAAGATATGAAATGACTTCAAGGTTCCTTCTTAGTCATGGACTTTATTTAGTTTTATGATATGATATGCTAGTTATCAGAAAGGGACTTACACTATTCATTCAAGTGATATAAACTATTGTGCTCTTAAAGATTTTGCTTTGCAATGTGCAAAGAAATTGTAGTTTGATTTTCCAACTTTCCCACTTCAACTTATATTTCTTCTTCTACTTTACTTCTAAATATGAATGAAAGAACCATGGATGAACTTGGACTCTACTAGATGCAACTCAATCAACGTCTCCATCCATCTTGTGCAAGCTTCTAAGGAATGTACAAATGGTTTTCACATCAATATCCTCTCTCCAACCCCATCATCTGGTTGTAAACCAAAATTGAACATCAATGGAAGTTAAGTGTTTTTGTTGGCTTGCCACACAAGACACACTTACAATTAGCAAGAGGCAAATAGCTTCTTGTGTTCGAGTCAATCAAATAAACATCCACAATTTTTTTCATCCAGCTAAACTACTTCAACATGAAAACAAATCTACTCAAGTGAAAGATTGAGGAAACCATGCAATACTTCAAAGCAATAACAAGTATTCACCATGAAATACCAACAATGAACTATCCATTACTTTGAAAGCATCATAACAACAATTTGATCAAGTCTCTCCCTTAGCTAGCCTACTCAACTCTTGCTCTCTAATCCCACTTCCTAAACTAATCAATTACAAATGATAAAGCTTTGACCTTTTATAGATGTCTAGATAAAATGAAGGGTCAAGATTGTTTCAAGATCAAGGGTTGAGATTTCTTTCCACAATCCCTTGGGTTGCTAAATTTACAATCAATTACACGAGGCCACCACATCATAGGACATTAAGAAAATTATAGAACTTTTGATAGCCAATGAGAGAATAGGACACTTTGCATAATTTGATTGATGGTGCTTGAATTTGGAATTTTCCTATTGGTGGAGACAACTTGATACCACCTCATCATCCTTATCTTGTGGATCAATTTAATCTTCTGATACTTGACATTGTCCAACTTTTTAAACTTTGATTAACTCTTCTAGAAATTGATATCTTAAGGATGAATGTGACGGTTCGTATTCCCAAATTGCTTCATCTTTTGAGTCTTTTCCATCCCTTGAGATTTTCTTGTGGCGAGACTTGAGTTTTTACTTGTGTCTAAAAGCTTGACGCGAATTTGGTTGTTGTCATGAACTTGGTGATATCTTCATGTGGTGGGATCCCTCAATATAAACTTTGGAAATCCAAGTTGAAAAAAAAAACTTTCCACTCCTAAAGTTTGATTCTTGTTCTTTCTAGGATCCCTCCCTAATGTCGATTCAGCTTTGAATCACACTTCATCTGAAAGTCCTCAAGCTTGAACTATCTCAATGCATCTAATTGAAGTCTTGAGCATCACCTCGCTTCTCCCTCTTTGATCCTTTGGCCTTAGCTCCCAACATTTTTCCTTCTGCCAAAACAAAGTCATTTTATTATTAGTTCCAAACGTGTTTCCTCTTGCCAATACAAAATTATTTTACTAGCCCTCTAGAATTAAAACCATTTTGATCAATTTGAATTCAAATTAATAAGCTAGAGTTTATTAATTGGCATTCTAGGTTATGCTAGTGAATTTTATCTTTAAAGATTTGAGAAGAGCCTTTTTAAAATTTTCGTAGTAAAGAAAATTTAAAAAGAAAGGTCAAATTGTTTTTGCTAACTATATAGAAATTCACTCATGTTAAATTTACTAGACTCTTTAAATGAGAATTCTAAAATTCTCATGACACTTAAGCGATAAACATTAGTTTAATTTTCCTGTTGATGTATCAATTATTTAATATAAGAAAACCAAAATCAAAACTAAAAAATAAACAAAAGAGGAAAAAATGACAATTTAAAAAAAAAATCCAATTATGACTTCCTCTAATAATTTTTTACCTTAATAAAGAAAATCAAAAGAGGCATTTTAAATTTCTAGATTTTAAGTGCCTTCAATCCCCTAGGTCCTCTCTTGAACTTTAAACCTTGAATCAAAACCTAAAAAACAAAAGGGGCTATTGCATATTTGGAGTTGTAATATATAATAATCCACCTCCCATTAGATAGGAGATGCTAAAGGTAAGGCACGACTCCTCATAAGGGGGCAACCCAACTTACGCAATTTATAAAAAATTAACTTAAGAAAAGAACCTTCTAAAATTATTAAAAAAAATGCCTTCTAAATTTAATTAATAATAAATAAATCTTTGGGTGAGAGGAAACTATAAATTTGGGAGGGAAAAATCAAATCCTCTATCCTTAGAATCCTTCGACAATGAAATCCTTAGCTAATGAAATCCTTTGATGATTGCAATCTTTGTTCTCTTCTTGTGTAAAATGATTAGTGAAATTTTGGTTGTTGAGAGGAGAAAATCCTCTCAACATAGTGGAATCTGACTTTGAAGAAGATCATTATGTTGGGACAACGAAATTTGCATTATCAAAATCACAAAATCCTTTGCACTTAGTAAAATTTGAGATTAAGAAGGAGATAGATAAGATAAGATAAGATAAATTTATTAATGTCCAACAAAAGACCACAATGTGGGTCTATGGGACTGGAAGCTTACAACAAGGAAAAACAGACAAACGGAGCACCAAACGGTGTCCAAAAAAGAACAAGCACAACAAAAGAAGAAGAAAGCAGGAAACATCACAGAAAAGATCAGGTATCCGTCTTCACAGGGAAAAAGTCCAACAGTGACTGATCTGTGTGGGTACCAGAAGCCTTGTGATGAAGCTGAGTGCCACGAGAGGAGTGTTGCTGGCAAAAAGGTCCCCTGCGGGGTCTCACTGATCTGGAACAGCTCGTGTTAGGGAAACTGTACGGTCGCTTCACACCCCGAGTTGGAGTTAAGGGCGAGAAGAAGGTCGTAATAAGTTGTGCCTGGGTCTGACTCTTAGGAAATGAAAGCTATAAAGTATGGTCACGAAGCTGTAAGGACTCGCGAAGATAGAGTGCAATGCAACGCTGATCGGTGTACCTGAAAAAATTCGAGAGGGATCTGCAATCTCTAAATAGACAGTAAAATCTCCCTCTAATCTCGTAGTATATGGGGCATCTGAAAAGAAAATGAATCTAAGATTCTGCCTTTGCTAAGGTACAAAGTGTACACACCCGATCCTCTCTAGCAATATGGTGATCGACTTGAATCCGAAGTTTGTGTGAGCCCACCCTAAAGGAGCCAAGGGAGATACGCAGGGCATGAGTCCAGTATCTATGTAAGTACTCAGGGCGTACAATAGACCCATCTCGAATAACTAAGAAGTGCTCAGCGTAGAAAGCCATCCTTGGAGTTAGACCCCTTGGAGGATCCACCCAAGTCCGTGTGATATACTTCCTGTAAATGTCAAGTTTGACATGCCCGTTCAACCCCTGCCAAGAAGGGAGTAGATGAGCAGGGGCATCCAATGAGAACTGGTAGGGAGGAAGATGATCAATGTCGATCCCCACTGAACTTAGTAGGATAGTAGCCTGAGCATACCAACCGCAGGCTCTAGTGGCAGGATCGACGTCAACAATAGCAACTGAGGAGCAATAGGCTAAATAAGGGTATCTGTGTTGGCCTTCCTCTGAGTCAGCAAAGCCACGAAGACGGTGGAGAAACCAGATCAAGTCAAAAATGGCTGCAAGTCTAAATGGGTGAGCACCGAACTCGACCAAAATAATACTGTGGGGGGTACAACCATGACATTTGATAATCCGACCGAGGAGCATAATTTGGGTACGCTTGATCATGGCCCAATCCGAGTCTAAAAGAGGAACCCAAACCACTGAACCATAGAGCATTGTGGGTCTTACTAAGGAATCCAGGAGGGATAGCTTAGACGATGTATCTTGAAAGTGGTGTCTGAAGCATTGTCTCTCAAGCATGGCAAGGGAACCCAACCCTTTACTGATCCGAGGCTGAATAGCTGATCTCAAGCTGAAACGAGATTCAGAAAACTTAACCCCAAGGTATGTGTAAGATGATGTAATCTCAACTTCCCGACCCTGGAAGTGAAAATGGAGATGTGAAGTCTTCAGACCGTTGAAGACCATAACTCGAGTCTTCTCAAGGTTCACAACCAGCTGTCTCATATCACAAAAAGATGCAAGTCTATCTAAAAGCCTTTGAAGACCCTTAGGAGAGGAAGCAAGAAGAACCACATCATCAGCAAAGAGAAGGATGGAGATCAATACATGGTGTAGATGACAACCATCACCTGGAAGCAAGGAGTCACTAAGAAAAGCCTTGAGTTCATCAATGTAGATCCCGAACAAGGTGGGCGAGAGAGGGCAGCCCTGCTTCACCCCAATGGTGCTTTGGATAGGATCAGAGAGGCCCTCTATGGTCCTGAGTCTACCAATCACAGTCTCATATAACCTCATAATAGCCGTCAATAAGATCTCAGAAATACCAATATCTCTCAGTCTCTGAAAAAGGGTTGCTCTGGGGATGGAATCAAAAGCCTTACGAAAATCCACAAAACAACAGTAGACTTTCTTCGAGTGATGTCGAGCCTCCTTGATAATAGCTTGTAGTGTAAAGATATGATCTATGGTCTGGTAGTCTGTCCTGAATCCTGCTTGACTCTTAGCCCTGCAATTGCTCCTATCAAGCTCACTAGATAAAATAGTATTCAAAGCTGTAGCATAAAGTTTGGCAAATGTATGCCCAATCATAATGGTCCTATAGTTTTCGGGATCAGAGGTTAGCCCAGACTTATGGATCGGGTGAATAATGTGTCTCGACCAAGAGTCCAGAAAACCAAAACAAACCACTCTATTAAAGAGCGTAGAGAGATAAGGGCCCAAGATTGTGGTACCGAGTTTGAAGAGCTCCGCCTGAAAACCCTCCTCATCAGCCACCCTGCTACATCTTATAAGTCTGATGGCCTCGTAAATGTGGAGGTGGAGAATAAGTGACAATGGGGGAGCGCGCTGGGAAGGGGGGTGAGCTGACCCGGGATGTCATACAACGTGGAAATATGGGAAGCAAGGAGATGAAGGTCGGGGGTGGACTGGGGTTGGCTATGCCTGGGGAACATGATGCGCCAAAAAAACTTGAGATACTGAATAAGCGTGTCTCAGAGGGATCTGCCCTGTGAAGCAATAAATAATCGCTTCTTATGGTGAAGAAAGCGTTTGTAAGAGAGCCGTAAATTGGTGAAAGCGGGGGAATGAGTATCAAAAGCTAAGCGCAAGGAGCGGTGGAAAGTTTTACAGTCATCATCAAACCACTGATTCATGGGACAAGTATTTTCGTCGTGCCGATCTGTGAGTGGTGGAAATGGAGCGGTGAGGGATAGAAAGGAGAGTCGACTCCCAAATCACGGTAGCTAGTGAGTGAAACATGGTGGACACCTGACTGTGATCCGTGAAGCTAGCTAGGCAGAGGAATCTTCTCAAATGGAAAATGAAGAGGTCTTGATCACTATCCTCGAAATAGAAACGAGTGTGGGGGCGGAACCGGGCAGGGTGAGTAGAGAATGGGTGATAAAGGGTGGGAAGAAAGACAGATCAAAAGGCTAAGAAGGGCATGATCAGCCAAGGGAAGATGGGAGATAGTAAAATTTTGGATGGAGGGGAGGAAGGAAGCAACAACAAGGATGTAATCCACCACGCTCACACCCCCACTATGAGGCCAACACGTAAAAAGCTCAGAACCAGGGAAACAAGAGAGGCCATTCAGAATCACCAAGTTGGAGGACTCACAGAGCTGGAGAAGGTGGCGATCATAACAAGTTAGAGGTCCACTATGATCCTTGGATAAACGCTGAAGCCCCATACTAGTAAGATCCCTCTCAATAGTACAAATCAAATCGGACCCACGGTCATATTGGGGGGTCTGGAGATCTTTAGTCCGTGCATTAAAATCTCCTAAGATGATGATGTTGCCCAGAGCCCCAAACTTGGAGATGCTCTCGAATAGGTCTGAAAAAGGGTTCCCATCCTCAACACTATGAATGGCGTAAGGTGAGGTAGTCGGCGGGAAGTAACAAACAACAATGAAGATATCTTTCTGACTGTGACTGGTACCTCCAACTCGGATCCACATAAATCCGGCATAAGTGTCAGAAAGAACCAATGTGGTATTATTGAACAAATCATCTCTAATCAAACAAGCAACTCCACCGGAACCACACACACCACCCGAAGCTCAGACCTCCTCTCTGCAAACTGAAAGCCACAGATACCCTATGTAACCTGGAAGAGGCCGAGTAGGACTCTCATGAGTCTCAGTAACAGCTAACAAATCAACATCCCCAACTGCATCATGAAGTAAGCCTGGCAAAGACCATAGGGAACCATTGCCATTCCAACAGTTGACAAGCAAAGAGCTAATGGAGGGTTTAGACTTGCCAAACTGTTGGTGCTCAGACTAGATTTTCCAAAATTTCTAACTTGATACTCTAAGGTGGAATTGGCTACGACAAGAGGATTTCAAATGCTCTCCCAATCATGCAACAAGATTGCAAAGAGAGGGGTCCCCATTTGATGGGGTGGTGGTGTGGGAATGCACAATAGTTATGGTTTTTTTAATATTAATATATGAGCATGCTTATTAAATGCAGTACACTTAGAAAAAAAAATGGGGCTTGCTATTGTCATCGATCATAACTGAGATTTTTATGCACTATATTGTTAGAGTCAATTGATCCCAATTCTACTGCTTATAATTGTATAAACATGAATAACAATCGTTTCTTACTTTGGGTGTCACTTCAACTCTTAAACTTGTATGTATGTACGTATGTACATATGTGTGAGGAGATCAATTAGGTTAAAAAATGTCGAAATGATACTCTATTTCTATTGCACATTTTTGAAGATATGTATATTATGACTTTAAAAGAATTATTTTGTTTGGTAAAATGCACATTGGAAGAAAGAACATCTATGATAAATCAAAATGCTTGGTATACCCATAAATATTGCACTATCAATGTTTTATACATGGGAGGATGTTTATATCGTAGATGGCACACAGACTAATTAAATGCAACTCAAGAAAAAACTGAAATGCTTTTATAAAGTCAATCAATCTTTCATCTACATCGTTATTGCCTTTTTTCTCCCTTTATCATATGTTTAGACTTGTGTAGGATTTGTATTTTCTTTTAAGTCTAATGAAGGTAATTGTTCTAGGCTTTTGGTCTAAGCCTTATGACTATTTCATGAATCAAAGTTATAGAATTCTTTTGCCTTGTCCAAAATGGCTTGCAACGTTGGTGAATCATGTTTCTTTGATTGTTTTGTAGTTTTATGGTGTGCATGGGGTACTTTCACTTTCATATCCTCATAAGGTTTGAGTAGCATGTATTGTTTAATCATGCTATGTCATTTTCAATCCAACAACGTATAGGAATACCAAATGCAATAGGGAATCACTTAGACACTTTACCATTGGCCCACGTTTGTTTTGTGGAAGAATATTCCTACTCTATGAGTTTTACGAGCAATAAGCCTCATTTAGGGCAGGGTTCCATAGAGGGGGGATTCCATAAAAATAGGGGGGACGATAACTAAGATTTTTTTCGTAATATTTAAAGGTGAGTACTCCCATGAATTTTATATTGAAGATCATCTTAATTTTTTTAATTTAGAGTGTCATAATTTATGGTGAGATTCATTTAGTTGTGTTGATTGTTGAAATGGCACAGATGTTTCCTAAGCTGGTGGGGCTATTATCAGCCACACCCCATTTTCACCCACTGAAATTTGAGTGGCTAAAAAGTAGGAGCTCCTATTTATGGAAAATATTCCAAACAAACCTTTAGCTGCCCCCCAAAAAATTTAATGAAACTTCTTTCTCCTCAAAAATAAAGCCCAAGTCCCCTCCATGAAACACCTACCTTAGTTGTTTTGTTTTTTTTGTGACGCTTCATGACAATGTTCATGTGGGATTTTGAAAAAAGAATGTAAAATTTCTTTTTGAGTAGAGTGAGCTATTTTATTGCCTTGACAAATTACGTACAAGACTGTATGCTGTGACCTTTTTCACCAATGATAAAGCTCATTGATCTCTATTTGATGTTTGTGGCTTCTAAACATTTAACAGCCATTCCACTTGCATAATATGCTCTCAAAAAAATTTTAGGCTCTTTCTTTTTAAATTTCAACTTATAGGTGTAAGATGCAAGAGAATCCACAAAGGTTCATGGAAATCCCAACACCAATTAACTTTTACATAAGAGAGATAATGCTTGTATTTATATTTGTAAAAAATAACGCACTCCATATATGTTCGATTATATTACATAATTAAGTTTAGACCATATATACCATATGTTTTAATCCTATGTCTAAAGATGCCAAAAAAATAGAACTTTAAGTAACTTTAGCTAAGCTAGGGTGAAGGTTTATTCACATCAATGCAATAATTCACACAACACTCCTTTACATATGACGTATAATGAGGAAATGTAAAGATCTTAAAGTCTCAACAATGAGTCTTGATAAGATACCCATATAGAAAAGAATCTCTCACAAATTGATAAAAAGAGAAATCTATTTGAAAAAAAAAAAACATCCCAATAAGAAAAAGAAAAAAAGAAAATTAAAAAGTTGTGAAAATAAGAAATGAGAGAGTTGTGATGATCTCCAAGGAAAAGTTTACCAAGGTGCAAAAGATATCCATTTTAAATATAAAATATTAAAACATCATGTGATGAAAAGGTACTCATAAAATATAAGAGAGACAATGGAGTCCCTCACAAAAGTGACAACGAGAAACCATGCAATGGGCCGTCAACATATAATCACATGCAATAGTTGGTAGATATCCTAATGAATGTGGTCGATATTCTAATGCATGTGCAATAGTCCTTTAGTTCCACTTGTTATTTGGAATCCCATCTCTCTTGTTGAAGTTGATAAAAGCTCAACCCACAACTCCCAAGAATCGCTTGCATGCAAACACCTGTCACAAAAAGAGAGAAGCAAAGCTATAGAGGCTTGAATTCAGAGAACCACAAAAGATGGGACATTCTTGATGTGCAAAAGATAAATTTCAATTGTATTGAATGAATGAATAATTACAAAGAGAGACCAATTCTTTAAAAGGATATCAAAACTCTAAAAGGTACCTAACCTAGGCTGCATGATAATAATTAATAAAAGAATTAATTATTATATGGCTAAATTTTAGCTTAAGTGAACTAGAGATAACACATGACTCAATAATTAAATGAAAATAATTTAATTAATAAGAAAATACTTTATTACTCTAACACCCCCCTTAAGACAAACTTAGAAAGTAGCTAAAACCCATAAACTACTATTGAAAGAAAGTGCAAATGGATCTCGAAAACAAATGCTGATCAAGTACCTAAGTATAAGAGAAAGTCTACGTAAAGAGGAGAAATAGAGAAAACCACATGGGAAAAGCTCCACTCCAAAAAGACATGAAGATCATGAAGAACACCACTAAAGCATGAAACTACACATTGTGTCAAATTGTTGATCTGAAGAACCTCCATTGAATAGAACATGACCAAGTAAAGAAGACTAAGTTTGAAGAGTTGATCAATCAAAGATCAAAGATACCGTCATGGCCTCCAAAAACATGAATGAAAGAGTGTCCATATGGCGAATGATCCATCTCATTAAAATGCATATGTACCCAACCTCTGTAATCACCTAGTACATAGGAACAAATACTGAATACATTGCTGACTTCATCAAACCAAGAAAACATTAGAACAAACAAAACCCCCCTATAATGCTAATATGTAAGACATGTACACTAAAATTGGATGCATAATCTCCTATAGAATAAAGAAGTAAAAACATCAAGAGTGCAAAAGAGAACTCCTCACCTTGATAGTGAAAAAGCTATAAAAAAACATCAAAACAAAAAAATACCTGCACTACTATGATAGTCTCAGAACTAACTTTCTTGCAATATATCATTTGCAAAAAATAGAGTTTGTATGACTGAGATATGAGCAAAAAACTATTGATAGGTCCATATTGAGCCATAAGCATAAACATGTGTGATGATGCAAGTCATGCTGACATCATGAAGTGATGAGCCCCAATTTGATGGTCAAATGGTCGTTGAGGAAAACAAATACCACAAAATTAACCCTCATGCTAGAGAGAAAAACTTGCTTGAAAAAACTAGATGCTGGAAAAAGGAGTCAGAGTTGCAAAATATTTTCGGTGGCCATAAAAGGTATGCGCCAAAAGTCAAGAATTATTGTGCACTTAAGCCTGCAAAATTGCATTTAAAAATGGAAACCACCATTGACAAAAAAAGGCCATAAAGGCTAGTTGAGCATCAAGTCCACCAAATAGATATTGCTTGGTAAAAATCCCAAATACCACTCTCAAGAGCCGAACCCATCCTTCAAATGCTAGAAAATGCCCTTGAAACTGCCTAACAACTCCACCAATAAATGGGTGGCTCATAGAAGGCCATGTGATAGGGTTCTTGGGTCCACTAGAGTGTAGGTCGGGGTTTCTATAGACTGTAGAGGCTCGGTGACTACAAAGGAGGTCACCTTTGGAGGGCTCGGGTTGATGAAGAGGTAGTTATGTGGCCCAAAACAATTAACACTTCTTACTATCCTGCACTTTCTCATCCTGATGAAGGATCATGTAGTGTGATCTAAAACGTTGATGATAAATAAACACACACAATTGAATCTAGAAAACATCTCATTTTACAAATGGATTGTGGAAATATGTTATTTTTAACTAACACTTTCCACAAAAATGGGCACATTCCATGGAGCTAGCAGTTGGGAAGATGTGGGCGAAAACCAAGGCCAGGAAGCCCTTTTTGTGCCAAAAGCTAAGGTGGATGTGATGCATAAAATGAATTATGGTCAGATAGAGTGTGAGACCCTAGGAGTTAAGCCCACTTGTTGATTGGACTATGTCATAAAAGGGGTGTTCTCTCTTAAAAGACATGTGCTCCCCTTAAAATATGTGGCCCAATAAATGCATCCATAGAAAAAGAGGCCCACGTAGGTACAAAGTGGTTTGCATGAGTGAGCACTTGTGCTGAAGAGACGAGTCATCGGTCAAGGAGGTGGTGGCCACAAATAAAAGTGCCCCTTTGATTCTCTTTCACCCAAAAAAATTGGAGGTGCATGCATTTTTAGGAGGCATTGGTGGTGGTGGGCCCAAGGCCTATGACTTTAATGATTCCCATAGGAGCCCAGGAGGTTCCAAAAAAATCCACCAGTATTTGTAAAAAAACATATGCTCTCTTCAATTTTCGTTTACACAAAAAAATATGCAGGCTTTAAAAAATCATACACACTTTTGTACAATAAAGCATGATTTAAAAAAATAAAACATTGTTGTCCCTCAGCTTTTGTGCCCAAGGCTGTATGACCTTGTGGCAATTTTTTTTTGCCTCAAAATGCAATAGTTTCCAATTTGGACACATTTGATAGATAGACAGGGGTTTTTGACCACTTTGCGTTAAATTGTGATGTCTGTTTGAGCTCAAAGTGATCCAAAATGAAGGTTTTCCCAGATCTAATACAAAGTACCTCTAAAAATTGAAAGCCTTAAAAAAATCCAAAATTCTTCATGATCAGGAACAAGCTGCAACATATTAGGCTCTGATACCATGTTGAAGTTGAGGAATGCTCAACCTACAGCTCCCAAGAATCACTTTCATGTAAACACTTGTCACAAAAAGAGAGAAGCAAATCTATGGAGTTTTAAATTCATAGTTCCATAGAAGATGCGACATTCTTAATGTGCAAAAGATAAATTGCAATTGTATTGAATGAATACAAAGAGAGATCAATCCTTATAAAAGGAGATTAAAACCCTTAAAGGTAACTAACCTAGGTTGCATGATAATAATTAATTAAAGAATTAAATATTATATACCTAATGTTTAGCTTAAGTGAACTGGAGATAATACGTGACTTAATAATTAAATCAAAATGATTTAAATTATAAGAAAACACTTTATTACTCTAACATCTCTACTTATACACACATCCCCTCCATCTTACACTTCAGTAAATACTAATACTCTTTTTAAATTTGTGCACGATGTAGCCAATATTTGTGTATATATTATACAATGTAAGACAATATGAAAGTAAGGTTATTAACAACCTCATCTAAGGAGAAATAAGGTACATATATATCTCTTCTATAAGATCCTAGGGTGTATTTAATGAAAATTTGCTTGATAGATTCAATAAGAAAGGAAACCTATTTTTGATGCTTTAATAGTTAACCAACACCAAGATTGATTTGATGGAAACTATCATTGGTTGGAATAGAGTTTCACAAGGAATAAGGTCTCCCTCCCAAATGACATTCATATATTACTTGTATGCTCTAAATACTAACATTTTAGTCTAACTCAACTAATGCATGTTTATGATTTGCTAATAACTTATAACATGACAACCAAGGCAAACAAAATTTTGATTTAGGTATTAAAACTTGCTCCAATACCTACAATACTTATCTTTCTTGATATATATTCCATTCTCAATAATTTGTTTTAGATTGTTGCAACCATGAATCTTAGGTCCCTCAAGTCATGTCTCAAACTACCAACCAGTTGCAAGAAGTAATAAACCTTTTTAAATCCATTCTTGATGAGTTAAATGTCCTTAACAAGCAACATGATGCCACTCCTTGATCATACTATAGAAATAACCAAGTTCTTAGTTCCTTCCATGACATGATACTTATAAAATGGTTTAGAACAATTAAATATATTAAAATATATTTTCTAGCCAAAAGAATTAAAGTAATTTTGAATGTCTCAAAATTTTTAACATATTTATGTTAGAATGGTTTAGAATGACTAAGAGGGGTGGGTGGGTGTGGGTGGGCTATGGGGGAGGGAGTGGGGAATCAATAATCCTTAGGTCGAGATCTACCAATTAAAATTTTAATCACTTCAAATACCTCAGATCTAAACATTCAGTAGCTTGGTCTCTACAAAAGATAATCAGTAACATAAAATTGTAGTCCATTATCCTAGTAGAATGTAAAACTTTAATAGTAAAACATCTTAGATAACATCCACACAAGTACAACACTAGGATTTAATGTGGAAACCCTATTTGGGAAAAACCACCAGTAACATGTCACCAATTTTTCACTCTTCTAAAGTGAACTCTATTAGGAGCCAACCCTATTAAAGGCTACAAAACACACTGTTAAATGTGACCTTGTTAAAGGATTTATTCACCCTGTTAAGAGTGCCCTTGTTAGAGGGCTTAAGAGAATTCTATTAGAATGCAACCTTGATTAAAGGATTTACATATGACTGTTAGGTCAACCTTGATTAAAGGATTTCAATACTGATAGAATGATTAGAAAGTAACAATAGGTTGATTTGAAAAATACAACTCAATTTGCAAAGAAAGATCACAATTTGGTCCAAAAGTTGACTCATTGACTAATCTCCATTATCATCTCCATCACTGATTCTCTTAGCAATCCTTCAAGCGATCACTCTTCACCTCAACACTTCATTGTTCAACATTTTGCTCAAGTTCGCCAATTAGTAAAATTAACAATTGCTTCAACCTTGTCAAGGTCTCCACCAACTTTGCTAAACTCTTTAAGTTCAGCCCTTGTGTTAGGAATAAACCACAGACAGAAATAAAAATTACATGCAAATATAAACAATATCATAAAATAATAGATCACATAGACAATAACACAAGACACCAAGATTTAATGTGGTTCACCCAATCCCTGGGCCATGTCCACCAAATAGCAAGTCCAATATTTTTACGATCTAGTGATTACAATTTGATTACAATCCGTAATCCCTTACAACTCAATACCACTGCAAGAACCAATTTCGCATCACAACTTTGAAACAATCGCTAACCCTAAGCTCTTTTATACAAGTATTTTTACTGCTTTAGGGTTATAGTTAATAATTACATGTCGGCGCAAAATCTCAATAAAATAGGGCCCAATTTTTTTTTTGGGGCGATGCCCTGAGCCCCAAAGAATTTATGAAGTATGTACAATGCTTTCCTGATCAGTCACCACAATCTAACAATCTCCCACTTGGGGATTGATCAGGCTCCACATCAAACAACAATCTCCCACTTGAAAACTGATCCTATAGCTATGCCGCTACTCCATGAGGCTCCCACTAGATCAAACCACCCTAGGCTCTACTTTTCTTTTATTCATGGTTAGTCTAGAAGACCAACTAAAGCTAAAGAGGAGTTCAAATTCACCCTTGTTACTACCTTTGTAAACATATTTGTTGGATTGTCATCTGTATGTATCTTGTCCAACTTTAACTATCCATCCTCCAAAATTGACCAAATGAAATGGTACCACAATTGTATGTGTTTGGTTTTTGAATGCAGAGCTAAATTCTTGGCAAGATGAATGATACTCCGACTATCTGTAAATAAATAATTATCCTTCAAAGGCTGTCCCAATTCTTCTAAGAAGAACTAAAGCCATATCATCTCCTTGGCTGCCTCTGTAGCAGCAATATACTCTGCCTTTGTAATGGATAGAGCATTAATCTTCTGTAACCTAGAAACCCAGCTCACCGCTGTCCCACTAATAGTAAAGACATAATCTATAGTACTCCACCTAGTATCAATATCCCCTACCAAATCTGAGTCAACATAGCCCTATAAATCAGTAGTAGAGCCCCCAAAATGTAAACACTTATTGAATGTTCCTCTCAAATATCTAAGAATCCATTTGACTATATTCCAATGCTCAATTCTTAGATGACTCATGTACCTGCTAACAACTCCTACTACATGTGCAACATCTAGCATGGTAAATACCATAGCATACATCAAGCTTCCTACAGCTGAAGCATAGGGTACCTTGGACATCTTATCCTCCTCTTCTTGTGTCTTGGGACACATCTCCTTAGTCAACTTCAAATGACTAGGTAAAGGTGTGCTGACAACTTTAACATTCTCCATAGAGAAATGTTGCAACACCTTCTCCACATAATTAGCTTGAGATAGCATCAATTTTTTTTGTTCTTTCTATCTCTACAAATCTTCATACCAAGGATTTGTTTTGCTACCCCCAAATCCTTCATGGCAAATGCATGTGCTAACTGGTGTTTGAGCCCCTTAATATGATCCATGTTAGACCCAGCTACAAGCATATCATCAACATATAAACATAAAATAATGTAGCTGTTATCCAACCTCTTAAAATAAACACAATGATCTGAATGAAACCTACTGTATCCATGCTCATGCATAAAACTATCAAATTTCAGATACCATTGTCAAGGTGCTTGCTTCAAGCCATATAAACTTTTCTTTAATTTGCACACTAAATTCTCCTTATCTTTGACCACAAACCCCTGTGGCTAAGCCATATATATCTCTTCATCCAAATCACCATGAAGGAAGGCTATTTTAACATCAAGCTACTTTAAATGCAAATCTTTAGTAGCCACAATACTTAAAATAGTACGGATAGAAGTCATTTTAATAATAGGAGAAAATATCTCATCAAAATCAATTCTTTTTTTATATGCAAATCCTTTTACAACTAACCTGAATTTAAGTCTTTTCTTACCTCCTTCCTCTTCTTTTAACCTGTAAACCCACTTATTCTGTAAAGCTCTTTTACCTATAGGCAATTTTCATAAATCCCATATCTTATTCTTCAGCAAAGAGTCCATTTCATCTTTCATTGCAGACTCCCACTGAATCTTGGTATCCACTTGCACAACTTCATCATAACATTCAAGTTCACCAGCATTAGTAAGTAAAATAGAATACAAAGAGGGTAAAAATCTTTTTGGAAGTCTAATTTTCCTTGTTAACCGTCAAACATGCATTGGTGTGTGTGGTATTTGTGGTTGCAGGTGTTGCACATCATGAGAAATGACTAGAACATCATCTCGTGGAGTATCATCCAACACTACATAATCATCTTCTTTCTTCTCATGTTGTTGCAACAGATCTTTGTACAACACTTTCTCATTGAATATGACATCCATGCTTCTTACAAATTTATGTTTTTCAA